>CM033745.1:41692279-42987140 GCA_019671005.1 Hibiscus mutabilis
GTTGATCCGGATCTTTGAAGATCATGTCTAAGCTTGCTTTTGAGTCTAGCTCTGACTTCTCCCTCAAGTTAAATGGACTCCTCTATTTCAAAGATAGAGTTTGTGTTCCTAACAATGAACAATTGAAGCGGGAAATGTTGCAAGAAGCAAATCAAAGTTCTTTCAAGATCCACCCTGGATCAGTTAAGATGTATAAGGACCTAAAGCCACTATACTGGTGGCCATGCATGAAATCTGCAATCACGGACTTCGTATCCAAGTACTTAACTTGTCAAAAAGTCAAAGCCGAGCATCAAGTCCCTACTGGACTACTCCAACCTATTAAACTTCCCCAGTGGAAGTGGGATCAAATTACTATGGACTTTGTCACCGGTCTTCCTTCTACTCCAAGAAAGAATGATGTTATATGGGTGATTGTTGATAGATTCACTAAATCTACTCACTTATCCCTATTCGTATGAATATGAGCTTGGAAACCCTTGCTGAGTTGTACATCCGTGAAGTGATTTGGTTACACGGTGTACCTACAGCAATCATCTCCAATCGTGACCCTCGATTCTCTTCTCGATTCTAGAATTCTCTGCAGAAAGCTTTAGGAGCTTAGTACGGCCTTTCATCCTCAATCGGATGGCCAATCTGAGAGAATCATTCAAGTGCTAGAAGATATGCTACGAGCTTGTGTTATCGACTTCGAGAAGAATTGGGAGAAATCCCCACCTCTTGTAGAGTTTGCCTACAATAATAGCTATCAATCTTCTATTCAAATGGCACCATTCGAAGCTCTATATGGTAGAAGATGTATAACTCCTCTATGCTGGTCTGAATTGTGAGAGAACAAGATTCTAGGACCTCAATTGCTTCAGGAAACTGAAGAACAAATCAAGATCATTCATGATTGATTGCAGGCAGCTTTCGATAGACAAAAAGCGTATGTTGACTTGAAAAAAAGAGATATCTAGTATTCTATTAGAGACAAAGTCTTCCTAAAGGTCTCACCTTGGAAGAAAGTGCTCATATTTGGAAGAAAAGGGAAGCTCAGTCCCTGGTACATCGAACCATTTGAAGTTGTTGAAAGAATTGGTCTAGAGGCCTATCAACTAGCTCTTCCTAGAGAGTTCAATAGAATACACAATGTCTTCCACTTTTCAATGATCAGAAGGTATGAATATGATTCTTCACACACCCTTGAGCCCGAAGAAGTAGAATTGAATCTCGATTTGTCCTACGAAGAAGAACCTATTCAGATTCTTGACTGGGAAGTAAGGAAGCTTCGGAACAAGATTGTTCCCCTTGTTAAGATCTTATGGAGAAACCAAAAGGTGGAAGAAGCTACCTGGGAATCTAAAGAAGTCATGAGGAAGCAATATCCTCACTTGTTCAATTCAGGAAAAAATTGAGGATGAATTTTTCTTTTTTAGAAGGGAAGAGTTGTAATACCCTAAATCCTAGCCTAGAAGTATTGAAACCAATTGCTTAAGTTGATAGCTTTATTTAACCTAGAATCTAAGCTAATTAGATCAATTAAGGACTTGATTAGAAGAATGAATGAAATAAGTGACCAATTTAAAGTGACTAAATTGAATTAAATAGTAAATAGAGAGATTGCATGCTAAACTTTTACCATACCACATTTGCCCTTGATTATTTCTATGACTAATAACCAATTAAGGTTAAGATAGTAAATTCCTAAATCCATTAAAATGGATGTCATCTTCATCCATTCTCTTCATTATGCCGAATTGAAGAGGGAAATTAGGGAGAGAGGGAAATTGAGAGAAAGCTTGAATCTATGGTGTCAAAGTTGAAATTGAGTTAAACTCAACTTGGTGGCAGCATTACTAAGGTAAATGCATGCTGTCCAAACTGATTCATTCATAAAATTCTGATTTAGATGATATATAATGCTTAGTTGAGTTGTTAGGTTGTTAGAAATGAATATAATGATGAAATTGAACATGTATACACCATGCGTAACTTGAATTAAAGTGAAATTTATGTGTAAGTGATGGTGTAACAAGAATTAGGTTGCTGGAAATTTGAAATGAAATGTTGTTGTAAGAATTGAATTGTTAGAACATGTAATTGAGCTATGGAACTAACGAATTGAACATGATCATGATTAGGTAATGTAATTAAGGTGTTAAACAAGCTAAATTGCTAGTAACCAATGCTGGAAAAGAAAGATTAAAGTATGAACAAAGTCATATAGCTAGAAACTGTTTTAGTAAGAACAAATTGTGTAAACATGCAAAATTAAGCAACTTAACCAACTTACTCTGTTTTGGCCACCTTGAAAAATGAATTAACATTGACTAGACATGTTTAGGATTTCATATGAAATGAATTATAGGGCCAAAACATTGGTTAAAATGAATTTAAGGAATTAAAATGTGAATAGGTGCAATCTGCCCAGAATTGCTCTGTTCTTGGCAGTAACATTGAAGATTCACCAAAATTTGTATAGATCAAATTCAAGGCTGAAATTTTAGTGACATGATCCTTAGTATGTCTACTTTTATTAGGTGAAAGATGAACTGAATTCTGAGTTCTATGCTAGAAACTGTAATTAGAAATAGATGGACAGTGCAAACTGTCCAAACAGTGTAAATGCCTTGTCTTCGAACAAAACACTGTATCGATTGGCTAATCTTGCAAATGTAAGCCTTATGCCATAGGAAAGGCAATTAAATAAGCTTTCCAACAGTGTAAACTAATCGAAATTCCGACATACGAATTAAAATATATGACCATTTAAAGGGACAGTGTGCAAACTGCCAGGCAGCAGTGTCCTGGGCAGTTTGGGATTGTTTTTACTCCAAGAACCAAACTGTTTCCAAAACAGTTTTGGGACATTGTAATCTGTCCAATTATGTCCTAAAATGAGGTAATAATAATATAGAGATGAACAAGTAAGAAATGCTTAAAAGAAAGCATAAAAAAGTAGTTAAATGTTAGATACAAATTTGGTAACATTATTACCATATATGTGTGACATTATGTGCATGTTTTGATGAATTGTATGCGTTATGCTTGCTAGACCAAGGGCAGCAAGTTGTGTAAGAGGAAGAAAAGAGTGAACATCCCAAAGAAAGAGGCAAAGGGATTTGGATACAAGACAAGTGATTAGCTAGGAGTATTGTGAGTGTAACCTTCCTTAGGGTTAGGACTTAGGTCCTAACCAATCTTGCTATTGTGTCAATTCAATGACATTGCCATGTAAAATGACCTAATATATATTTGGCTAATTAAGGGAAGAATGATATGAATGACAACTTGTTTGATGCCATGTTTTACTTGTTTACTTGATTGTTAAGCAAATGAATTGAAATGCTTGACATGCTGCATTGCTTATGCCAAACGTAAGAAATGGCATGCTTTCTTGGAGAATAAGGTACGCACATTGCATACATATGAATGTGTTTGTGATTGATATGCATGACTTGTTTGAAATGAAATGAGCAATGGTACCACCTTGTGTTCATGCCATTCAAATGGCATGGATAGACTTATCTTAGGAGTTAAGACTCCATAAGCCTAAGGGCTTGGCCTTTGAATGGCATAATCATGTCTTGATTAATGAATTGTATAAAGCTTGAATGAAATTGATAATCAAACAACCTTGGTAGCTAGTTTGGATAGATAGGAGGGCATGCCTTAGAATCTAGAGCTCATATTGTCACTACGGTGCATATTGGCACAACGGTGCATATTGGCACTTCGGTGTGTATTGTTGAAGATTTGATTATCTAGTAAACTAATTACCAAGGGTGTTGTTAGATGAATCAATAACTTGAAATGAACATTGTTTGTCTTGGATGTGTGATGTGAACATTAGTTGTCTTGTAAGATTCTTGAATGAACATCCTTGTCTTGAAAGATAACACATGAATGATTGTATAACTTGTTACTTCGCTTGAAAGAAAAGCGTAGACAATGTTTATTGGGTAAGAATTCCTACTTGGTACTTGGTGTATTTGATTGCTTGTCTTCTAAGCAATAATTCGAATAGCTTGATGTAATCATATGATGATGATGCTATGATGTAAATGTGAATTGTATGCTTGTCTATGTCTACTCCTTGAATTCGAATAGTATATCACTTGTAGTGATGATCTTGATTCCTTGAAATGCTTGTACACTTGGATAAGTAAACTTGGAAATTTGGTAGACTTAGTGTTACCTCACTAAGTACATAACTTGTACTTACCACTCTACTCTTCATTCTTCCCATAACAGATTAAAGACACTTTCAAGAGGATTTCTTGAGCTCGAAGCAACGTTTTGAAACAAGCTTGAAATTATGATTTCATACTCTTTGTATTCTCCTAGTTTGGTGGCACTAGAACTTGTAATAGTTATCTTTAAACATGAATTTTGGGTGTATAGTTATGACTAGTATATGTAATGTTCTTGATGGGCCTATCTTGTAACCAACATGAGTGACTTGAACTATGTATATAACTATGTTGATATGCATATAAATAAGTATGATGCTGCGCAAATTGTGAAAGTATTTTAATGATTATTGGAACCTTGTATCATTCGAATACTAGACCAATATTGTATGATCATGCATTTGTTCTTGTGGCCATTGGCAAGAATCGGCATTGCTTGATGAATTGGAGTTTAGGTTTGTACAAGCATGCATTAACAATGTTACTAGCTAAGGATGCCATGAAACAATATGTCTTGTTTGAAAAAAAAATGAAAGGTGTTCGGTGACCACCTTGTTATTCGAATAGGGTATATAAGAATATAAGTTGGGTCATGACTAATAGTAACCTATTGTGAAGTATGCCATACTTGTCATTGATATTCGAATGGTGTATGTGTATTGAAATGGAATGGTAAATTGTAATATTATAATGGTAACTTATGATATAAGTATGAAATGAAACAAATTAGTGCCTAAATTAGCATGCTAAGTATGTTTGTTTTATATGTCTTGTATTGTTGTGTTTGGTTACTTGTGTCCCAAGTTATCTATATTGAGGTTACTTGTTCGACAAGTACCTATCTCTTGCTTTGTTCTCGCCTCGGTAACGCTCTCGAATTGAATTACGGCTAACTCGGGGATAGGGTGTTACATGAAGTGCTCATGCCCAAGAAGGACAAACTAGCCCCGTAAGTCACACCAGCTTTAAATGTAACTGTACTACAAAGACCACCACCTATTTCGCGAAAAGACCTTTCTCCAACTCTAACACCTTCTCCAGAAGTAACAACAACTGCAACTATCAGACAAAGCCCTCGAACAACAAGGCAAAAGAAAGGAAAAACTACCCTAAGTACCCCGCCACCATTGGAACCACCTGCAGATGATCCTATCAATATTGATCATGAGGACGAAGATATAGCGAAAGATGTTGCTGCACCACCACCTGCCCCAACTCTAGATGCTAAAACAAAAGCAAGGAGTCGCCTCAAGTGAACTGCAGGGAATGCAAGAAATGCCCCCTCTGATGATGATGATGAAGCTATTGATAACCAGCCGACTCAAGAGGATCCAAACAACCAACCAACCTAACAAGATGCGGTCGAGGCGCCCATCGCAGCTCTCAAGAAGAAAAAGAGAATCAAGCACCAAGGAGTCAAACCAAAAACACCAAAATCGATCTGTAGGAGGTAAATTGCATTTGCATTTTTAGTTTAGTCCATTTTATTCTCATGTATTGAGGACATTGCATCCTTCAAGTTTGGGGGTGTTGGTGTCAATAGTTGATCTTTTACATTAGCATTTAGTGATGAATAGAATGTTGATATGGCATTTTGTTAGTTTAAAGATAGTTTTATGAATAAGTTTATGATGTCCAATGATGAGAACTTGAAAATTTATGGTTTTGAATTGATTGAATGTTTCTGACCCTTGAGATTGGTAGAACTGCCTATAGGACCTGATTCTTTGTGATGTATTTGTTACTTGATTGCGTGCTCTTTATGCTTATGGTTGTTAGGTAATTTTTGGTGAAAAGAACTCTTGTATGCCTTAGTTTGAATGAAGAGTGAACATTAAGAAAAATGAAAGCTTAATTAGCTCCTTTTTTGTTTATGTTGAGATATGAATAAATGTTGAAGCATAGTTGAAGAGGGACACTCCTCTATGTGTTGTACTGCTTGGTTGCTATATTTAAAATAAATGGCAACAACATCATATGAGTAAATGAAAGTTGTCACGGGATTACTCTACTTACTAGTTCGGGGTAAGATGTTTGCTCCATACTCATCTAGAGTTAGGGACGGTAGTTTTGATGAGCTGACACCCCTCAGGGCAAATAAAAAAACTGGATATGGGAGTAGTTTGTGCTTAATTGGATTAAGAAAAGCTAGGGAAAACTAGAGAACTTAGCTAAAAATTTTCTAATGTTGTTAAGCATAGAGTGGGTGTAATCAGACATAAACATTAAAAGGGCCTTGGCCTAAGGGAAGAGTTCTTAAAATCTCAAAACTATCTAGCATGTTGAAGCCTTTATTTTCTGAGGACTAAAATTTTACCATAGCTCTGTCTTGAACTGAATTAATGTCTAGCATTCTTCTATTTATTTCTATTCATTGCTTGAGGGCAAGCAATGGCTTAAGTTTGGGGGTGTGTTAACCTTGCAAAAGGTTA
The DNA here is from genome assembly GCA_019671005.1 of Hibiscus mutabilis. Classification (NCBI taxonomy): domain Eukaryota; kingdom Viridiplantae; phylum Streptophyta; class Magnoliopsida; order Malvales; family Malvaceae; genus Hibiscus; species Hibiscus mutabilis. The sequence goes on from CM033745.1 coordinate 41,698,887, forward strand.
ATATTTCATGCCTTTTTACTTAAGTTATTGTATGAAGTCAAGCCCATTTCATCTCATTAATGGCATATAGATGCATTTAGTTCATATAGTTGCATTTGGTGTTGTTGGTTTTGTTTTCTTTGCTTATTTGTAAGAATGGTGCTGCTTGGGAAGGTTTTGGTTGAAGTGGTGATGTGCAGGGAAAAGAGGAGCAATGCAGGGAAAATGCCATAGCATTTTGGATAGCATTTCTGGGTGCACTAGAGGACAAAGAATTGATGATACTTTGTTGCCCCACATGTGAACCTATCAGCCAGCTGTAAGCCCACATATGAAGGGAATATTCTCTTGGAATTAAGGGCACAAAACCCTAGGAGCTCTCACTATATAAAGAAAAGGACACTCACATTAAAGGCTGTTCTTGTTGGCCTTTGAGAGAAACAGCGGGCTTAGAGTGGTTCACGGCAGTCCAAGGCGGCTTTGGAGTTTTTCCCTTTCTTTAGTTGCTTTTACTGTCTTTTTTGTTATTATTTGGATGGGTTGTTTTAAACAAATGATTGTGGATGATACTTTCCCAGCCATGAACTGATTTTAAGTGCCTCGGGCTTGTTATGGTTTTTATGTTTAAAGTTTGAATGAATGTTTCCTTGCTTTCTTGTTCCTTTCATGCTTTGTACATTGTTCTCTTATTCCTTAAGCTTGTAAGAGCTTTCAAGATTTAGCCTTTGCTTAGGTGTTGGATAGCTTAATATTTGAGAGAGTTAGGCTTAGATCTACATGTACAATGGGGTTTGATGCTGAGAGGTGAAACCCTAACTCCTTACGCCACCATTCCCTCTGTTTCTTTCTTTTTGATTTGGGTTTTGTGTTTTTTGAGCTTTGATGCATTTTAATCTTCTTTTTCCTTCTTGTTTTGGTCAGATTTGACCTTTGTGGTGACCAAAAGCATCACTGGCGACCGGCGCCGTTAAGGGTTGGTAAACCCTATTTTTAGATTACATGAATGGTGGGGGTTGGCTTTTGCATGTGTGAATTGGGTGGGAATTTGGGTTAAACCCAAATCGGTAGTGAACCAAGAAAGAGCCCAAATCTATGTGGATAACCGGACGGAACCAGATCTTCCTGACCGAACTAGTCTAGTGAGTTAACGAAACCGTTTAAACCTTGAATCGAACTAGTCAGACCGGACTAGTGAACTAAACCGTTAGACCCATTGTCTGTACCGAACCGGGTGACGTCAGCATTGACGATGTGCATGACATCAGCATTGACCTTGATGATGTCAACATCACCATTGACCTTTGACCATCGTTGTTGACCGTTGACTTTCTGGTGTTAACTATTTTTGTCAAAGTCAACTTTATGTTTTTTGACTTTCTGGTCCTAGATCCGCAACCATTTTCCCAAATTTGAACCTGAATAACCGTTTTGTTGTTTACATTTATTTGTACATAGTTTTTGAATTTGTTTATATCATAATCTGATTCGAATAATATTGTTATTCAGGTGATATTGATTCGGACATCGACCTCCTTCCTCCTCCACAAGTGCAATCTGTTGCTGCACAACTTGCGAGATTCGCACGTAAGTATATTGGTTTAGTGTTATTATATTGGTGTTATGGAATAGTAGTAGTGGAATCTTATGTAATGTTTCCCTCGTAGGTTTTGATTCTATCCTACCTGCTTCTGGAGCTGAGCATGAGAGACCCACTATCGACATTGAGTTATTAGATGCTTAAGGTGTGTTCTCTTCTTGGGCTACATGTTTCAGTGCTTTGTGTATGTATGCGTGTATATTGGTATGACTTGTGATTATGACATAATTTGTATGACTTGTGATTATGACATGATCTGAATGACTTGCGATTTATGACATGATTTGTATGATGACATGCCATGCATCATACATTGGAATCAGATTAATTAATATCGAACTATTTGTACATGCATCTTTGTTTATTTAAACTAGAATGCATTCGGATTCAGAAATTGGAATAACATGTCATATCATATGGGTTGGGAAATTGTACGGGGAAGATCATTGGTTTCACCCTTCGGGCTGAATTCCACTTCAGACATGGTGACGATGTAGAGAGTGGTTCTGGGGAACCTTACTCTTCGGATGGTGATGTAGTTGGGTGCATAACATAGTATCACGAGCATCATACTATACGTATTGGTATATTGGATATGTATGTTTGAGATTGTGCATGATAACTGGATTTCTTGATATATGTTTGCTTGCACTTTAGAGACACACTAAGCCTTATAGTTGACTCCCCCTTAGTTCTCGTTTCAGATACTCAAACTTAGACATATGATACTTTGAGTACTTCATTTTCATCAGACTTATTATATTTTATTAGTATTGACTATTTTAGATTTATGGACTCTGTTTGATCATTTGGAGTTATATGTAATTACGGACTTGGACACTATTATTTGGGGATTTATTATTTTAGCATGCATATGAAACAATTTTTGAATATTTTATCAACTTTTTAGAATAGTATTATATGACTGTGTTTTATACAAATGGAAAATTATAGTGTTTCATCACCTTTTTAATAATTAATTAGAGTATTTAATTTCTAAACCTAATAACGTTTCTTGAGGGACAAGTTTTCAAATGCGACTTTCTAGATTCGTCTTATTTCATCTAGATCGGGTTTAAGGGGTTACAGGCCTTTTTAACTATTAATCTACGGCTTAATATTGAGAGAGTTGGATTATACAATCATGAACAGTGGGGCTAAGCTGTTAAATTAGCCTTAATCCAGCTTAGACAAAAGTTTAGGGTTTCAACGACTAAAAGGGAATTCTTAAACAAATAATTGAGTTGCTATGGTTCACACATACATGTATTACCTTAGCTTCAATATTATTAACTTCTAGGAATTGAGAGAGTCAGAAGTTCCTTAGATAATCTTGTCTAGTAGATAAAGATCTTATTGGTTTACACAAACATGTATTGCCAGATGCTATAGCATTGTAATGAGTATTCAAGCATATATCCATAGCAATAACCCCAGCTTCCATAATTATTTGTTATTTGCCACAACTGCTCATCTTAATCATAGCTTTCTTTAGTTTAATAATTTTAGTTTTAATTAAATCAACAACCACCATCACTTGAAACACATTCTTAAGCTTAATAACTTTGTAACTATTATTCCAGTCCTCGTGGGTTCGACACTCTACTTATCACTTTATTACTTGATTCGACGTGTATACTTACTCTAAAGTGCATCACTATTCGACAAGCATCAATTTTTTGGCACCGTTTCCAGGGATTGGCAATTGATAATTCGGCATAACTGCGCTTAAGACTTTATTTTTCTTGCATTTAATTTTTGTTTTTCTTTCTTAGGTTCGTTCCAGTGCATGACCAGAAGGTCCAACACACAACATATTCTTTCATACAATCGAGAGATGAAAAGAACTATAAGGTGCCCACGCCGAGAGAAAAATAATGTGGAGAACAGGAACGAAGGGGATGACCATAAGAATGAGAAAAACCGTAGGGTACAACCAACCGATGGACAGGGAGTTGGTGGCGTAGTCCAACATAATGGCCAAATATAGTAGGAGGATCCACCACCTGCCAGACCTAGAATGCCCATCAAAATGCATATTGAGCCCATTATCAATAACCTCAACCCATCAATAGTTGTACCAATTTTAAGGACAGCTCATTTTAAGCTAGAGCTCGTTATGTTTAACATGCTCAATACAATTAGACAATTTGGAGGATCGGTAAGAAAGGATAATCTAGAGCACATCCATGCTTTCTTGGATATTGGTGACTGTTTTCGACAGCCAGAGATCCTTGATGATGCACTAAGACTCAAATTATTTCCCTACTCTTTGCAAAATCGAGTCATGGCATGTTTGAAAACTTGTTCCTCATGATCTATTACATCTTGGGATGACTTATGCAACAAGTTTATGCACATATATGATCCACCTAACGTGCACAATTAGATGCGGTGCGACATCATCTCATACCAACAATACGATGATGAATCTATGTACGAAGATTGGGATAGATGCAAAGACATGCTATACAAGAGTTTGATCCTTGGATTCCATGATTGGCTACAGGTCATGATGTTTTATAATGGCATCAATGCACCTGTACGGATGATGATTGACGCGTCGGCCAATGGAACTTTGATTGACAAGGAACCTGATGAGGACTTCGAATATTAGATCAGATAGCCAACGTTGACTACCAATTCCTAAGGGGAGATTGAAGCCTGGACCTAATCCATTTGGAACACTTCAATTGGATGATTCATACACTATAGCTGCTCAGCTCTCTACCATTACAAGCCTGGTCAAGAACATGAAAGGGCCATCCAATGTTCGAGAGGCCAAGATCGTGCAATACACTTTTGAGAATTATGATGGGGAACATCAATCAAGTGAATGCCCTCAAAAAAAAGAATATGGATGCTACATAGGGAACACCAACCACAACAATAATTCCTTCTCCAACACCTATAACCTAAGGTGGCGACAACATCCAAATTTTAGTTGGGGATGCAACAAGGGAAATTAAGGAGCAAAATAGAATGCCACAAATGAACCTCCTGGATTCAAACAACAATCCTAGAGGTAGAACTAGGGAGCTTCTAACTCCAACTCTAATTCTTTTGAGCTCGACTTAAATTGGATTACGGTCCCTTGTTTGGTAATCTTGTACCTTTGTTTCACAGTGAAAATAAATGAATTGTTAGTACCACAGTACTCTTGTTTAATGATTATTTGAGGATGGATTCGAGTATCTAGGCTGACCGATAATCAAGGCTATGAAAGTTAAAAGAAATAAATGAGACAACAATATACAAATTGTTATGTGTATAACCAATAGATTTTTTGTTCATATCATGGCCTCGAAAATGCATAATTGTGCTATGATCTTGGACTGCTTGGTTAGTTATTACGTATTATAAATACATATATTAAATAGACGTCTCTTGATACTTGAACTTGTGATATTATAAGTATAACTTACTCACCTTGATTTATGGCTAGTCGAAAACCTCTATGTTACAAGTATGATAGAAATACAATCAGATTGTGATCACTATAGTAAATCTGACTTTATATGTATTTTTCATAAATAGGTAGCCTTCCTTGGTATGCTTCTTTACTCATTGTTTTCCTTGACTTGTTCCAGGAATAACATTTCCTTTGTCCACCTTGGGGAGATCGAGCAAGATCACAAAGAAAGCTAAGAGTATGTTTTGCTGCTATGTTTAGAACTCCATGTTGGTGGCACATGTTTTGTTAAGCATCTTAGATTAGGTGCATCTAGTTATGTGTTGTACATATATATTAAGTAAGGTCTGTGATGTGTAAATAATGTTATGATGGTGGTCGGTTATTTTGTGTATTGTGAATATGGAATATGACTAGTATGGTAGATGATGCCAATGCTTGCAAATTTGTAGTAATAGTTATCATCATGGATATGAATTAAATGGTACCTTGAACATTAAGATAGATATGAAGGATTTTTGTATTGATAATTTATATAGGTCGAATTAGTGGCTAAAGACTGATGTTAAACCCAACCCTTGTGCTCGATGGTCATGTATGATAATTATATGTAAGCATGTTTTGTGTGTCTGAAACTGGGTAATCTTATTTATGTCTTGATGTTATAAAATAAGATAGGAAGATTTTAAAGAAGCTAAGTGTTAAGTGTTCAAAAGTACTAATTTTATTACCCTTTTAACTCACATTATTGTTAGACTTAGGCTCATATTAGTTGCATAATTAGTCATTCATGCATTAATTCATGTTTCTTTCCACCGTTAAGATTGATTACATAACTTGGTGATTTTTGTGGAAAAAGATACTGCTTTGGTGTGCTTTTGTGCGCAAGAACTAATTGCCCAAGCAAGGCCGGAACCAATTGCCAGAGCAATGCAGGAAGGATATGCCGAATCAGTAGCTAGAGCAATGTAGAAAGGATATGTTGAACCAGTTACCAGGGCAATTGTCGACAAGAAGGGATAAGCTGATGTGGCAGCCAGTTGATGACTGGATAAATCCTATATGGCGGGGAGCAAAGATAAATCCTAAAGGAGATTAAATTCTAAGAGTTTAATGAGGAGTTTTAGGAGGAATAAAATAATAAAATAAAAGAGATTTATTTCTTTTATTATATTGTATTTAATTCCAACTTAACTTCTTCCTCAAGAAAGACTTTGACCTAACCATCTCTTATAAATACAAGCCTAGCCACCAATCTTGAAGGAGTTCGATTGAGAGAGAATTCAAGAGGGCTGATCAATTTCTTGTTCTTCTTCTTTGCTTCCATTTGATTCATGTTTGGGGATTATTCTTTCTATATCTTTCGAAACCCAGCCATGAATTGATTTGAATTGGCTTAGGTTATTTTGGGTTTGTGGTTTTGATAAACGATTATATTTGTTTAGGTTTTTATGAGTTTGCAATTTTAATTCAAGGTTTGTTCATTCTTGGTTTTTAATCTTGTTTGCGTGAATTAGGAGAGGATCTCGTAACTTCATCTATTTATCTAATATCGGGAGAGTTAGATTCAAGAAACGAATGATCATGGTCTTTATTTAATCAATTGATGGTGAAGACTAATCCGGCTTAGGAATAAGTTTAGGATTTCAACAGCTAAGAGGAGAGCAAGATTGGTTGTTGTTCACCCTTGATTCATGCAGGAAGATAAGAATCAATCCAATCATGAGTTTCTTTCACCCTTCGATGATTACCTATATCAACCGAGAAAAGCATATAGTGTGGAAAACTCGTGCACTTGTTATGGAGAACATCATGTGTTTGAAAATTGCCCTCACATTTTCGGTGCATATGACTACATGGAGAACCATAGATGGAACCAGCAGCAAAATCCTTCATGGTATGATCAAAAAGCTTAAAATGTTTTTTACCATAACAATTTTGCTGCAGCAACAGACATGCCTCGGCAATGTAGTCCTTATCAGCAACCTAGTGTCACGGCAATAGATATGCCATGGCAATGTAGTCCTTTTCAAGAACATTCCAATTCCTTGGATAAAACATTGCTAGCTTCCTTGGCTAGACTTTACGGATCAATTGAAGAGATTCGAGAGCTATCAAGGAAAATGGATGCGAGGATAGCTCAGTGGGATGCAACCTTGGGGGTTCAGAAGATCAATTGAGGAGATCCACATATGCCTTGGATAACATGCACCAACAATCCATTCCTGGGGATACTGACGTCCCAAGGCAAGAGGACAAGGAATAATGCAAGAAGAGCTCTCTAATGTGTGAGGAACAACTAAAACCTCAAAGTCGAGAGTATGTTGATGAGAAAGACTATCCAACACTTGATGAACCTCAGTAACAAATTGCCACGACAATGATTGAGGAGCTTGAACAAAGCAATGCCACGAAAACATTCTTAGAGGCTGAGATGAGCAATTCTATAGCAAATTCTGAGGAACCTAATGCCCATAATGTTACAACGTTGATGTTGAAGCAGGAATCTATAAATTGCTCTCATCCACCTTTGCCACGGAAATTGCACGACCACATGCAGGATCAACACGATGGCAATACTGTGTTAAAGGAATATAAGCTGGTGATGATTGAACCTATTGATTTCTTTAAAAACTCACCTCCTCCATTGCAGGTATTCTTTGAGGAACCGATGCTGGTAGATTTGAAGCCATCACTGATGGAGATGTTTGAGGAGCCTAAAGAAAACGGTGTTTGGATTCATAAAGCTTTTCAGAAAATTGGTTTTTCCCTTGACTTACAGCGAATTTTGGCAATTGATTGCCACAGCAATTAGCTTGAGCAGCAATTGCCACAATAACAAAGGCTACATCCAACCATGATAGAAGTCGACAAGAATGAGGTAATTGAATGGTTGGGAATGGATATAATTTTTCCTATTAATATATTTGTGCCTTCAGGAATAGAAGCAAGGTGGAGAGTATGCATGGACTACAAGGGAACACGAAAGAAAGGCACCTCCACCAGGGTAACACAAAGGGGAGTAGCTGCGAGCACATTGGCCCAATTCTTTTTGGGCAATATTGTCACTCGATGGAGGTGCAGATGGACTATAAGAAGTATAGGAAACGACCCTCCTCAAGTTTTCTCAGATGTGCAGTAACATTAGAAGATGCATGAAAAATGCTCTTTCTAAGAATTTTTCATTTTTTATTTTTGGAACTTTATTTTATTTTCGTTTTTTTTTTCTTTATTTATTTTTGGAATTTTTAGGAGATATTTTATTTTATTTGTCTTGATTATATTTAGTTTCCATGTCTTCTTTGTTTTCTTTTGTTTTCCACAATAAGACTCACAACCACCATGCTAAGGAAATTCACTGCCGACTACTTGCCACGGCAACCGCAACAGAGGATACCCCAGCAACTACCTCAGTAGTTGCCAAAACAACAGAAACTGGCGATGCCCAGGCAACAACAATGGCTTCGGCAACTACTAATGCCCAGGCAAGTGAACCTGCCTCGGCAAACATGGATCAAATCAAAGCAATGCTATTCACGCGGTACCAGCCACAAGCATTCAACCACTGACCGAAAAATGAATCAAGCAAACGACACGAAGGAAACTTATCACTCAAGGTGATGATCTCTCCTACTAACTCATTTCATTTAGTTTCTTGTAAATTTTGTTTCACTTTTAAATGCATTGAGGACAATGCTTCTCTCGAGTTTGGGGGTGTTGGTTTCTAGTTAGTTTCATGTTTAGTTGTATTCATATTTAGCAATCACATATAGGTTGCATATGTTACCTGCCATGCCTTTGATTGGATTTAATTGCTTAAGACTTGTTAAATATCCAATGATGAATTTTTGCCACTGCACTTAATTGAAAGAACCTTTAATTTTATGATTGCATGAAAAGAACTTAGAATTTTACTATGATGCTGAATTTTTTTACACGGTTGTGGCTTGTTGATTGAAAGAAACTTAGTGAACTTAGGTTGCTTAAAATTTGGGTAAATTGAAAATTAAAAGTTAATTTCTTGCTAGAGGTGCCCGAAATTGGCTCTAATCGACTAAAATAAAATAAGAAATTGTTGAATTGCTAGAGGTGCCCGAAATTGGCTCTAGTTGATTACATTAAAATAAGAATTGTTGAATCGCTAGAGGTGCCCAAAATTGGGTCTAGTGAAAACAAAAATAAATACCCCAATAATTAAATTGTTAAAAACCTATTGTTCACATAGAATCTTAAAAATCAACTTGCACACAACTACGCACACACTTGTCACGAGCATTATAGTTTGGTTCGGGTAATTTTTGTGCTATCAGAAAAGTTAAAAGGTGATCATACTTTGTGCCACGGTTCTGAGGTTTGAATTCAAGTTTGAAGCTTGTTTTGATGATTAAAGTCTTGGCAGGTAATTTTTAGTTTTGCATTTCTTGAGGACAAGAAATAGTTCGAGTTTGGGGGTGTGTTAAGTGTTCAAAAGTACTAATTTTATTACCCTTTTTACTCACATTATTGTTAGACTTAGGCTCGTATTAGTTGCATAATTAGTCATTCATGCATTAGTTCATGTTTCTTTCCACCGTTAAGCTTGATTACATAACTTGGTGATTTTTGTGGAAAAAGATACTGCTTTGGTGTGCTTTTGTGCGTAGGAACTAATTGCCCAAGCAAGGCCGGAACCAGTTGCCAGAGCAACGTAGGAAGGATATGCCGAATCAGTTGCCAGAGCAATATAGGAAGAATATGCCGAACCAGTTGCCAGAGCAATTGTCGATAAGAAGGGATAAGCTGATGTGGCAGTCGATTGATGACTGGATAAATCCAATATGACACGGAGCAAAGATAAATCCTAAAGGAGATTAAATTCCAAGACTTTAATGAGGAGTTTTAGGAGGAATAAAATAATAAAATAAAAGAGATTTATTTCTTTTATTATATTGTATTTAATTCCAACTTAACTTCCTCCTCAAGAAAGACGTTGACCTAACCATCTCCTATAAATACAAGCCTAGCCGCCAACCTTGAAGGAGTTTGATTGAGAGAAAATTCAAAAGGGCTGATCGATTTCTTCTTCTTCTTTTTTGCATCCATTCGATTCATGTTTGGGGATTATTCTTTGTATATCTTTCGAAACCCAGCCATGAATTGATGTGAATTGGCTTGGTTATTTTGGGTTTGTGGTTTTGATAAACGATTAGATTTATTTAGGTTTTTTTGAGTTTGCAATTTTAATTCAAGGTTTGTTCATTCTTGGTTTTTATTCTTTTTTGCGAGTGAATTGGGAGAGGATCTCGTAACATCATCTATTTTTCTAATATTGGGAGACTTAGATTCAAGAAACGAATGAGCATGGTCTTTATTCGATCAATTGATGGTAAAGACTAATCCGGCTTAGGAATAAGTTTAGGATTTCAAAGGCTAAGAGGAGCGCAAGATTGGTTGTTGTTCACCCTTGATTCACGCAGGGTGTATTATCAAGGCATGCACAATTAGCTAGAGTTTCGAGTTAGGGATAAGAAGAAACCATTGAAGAACGTTCTGCCGAACCTTGAAGTTGCTGCCCAGTCGCCCAAACAGTTGCCCAACCAGTTGCCCAGGCAACCGTTCTACTAGTTGCCAAGGCAACCCAACTGCAAGTTGCCCCGGCAATTGAGTTGCTACTGCACTCTTTTACCAAGACGATCCATTCAACTATCACTCCTCGACTCACAATAACCCGACCTCTCCTCTCTTATTTCATCTATTCTTTTAGTTGATTGCCCTTAGTTTGCTCATTAGTTATAATTCCTACAATCACCTACTTGTTTTTTTCTTTTCCAACGCAGTAACTTAAGAAAAGTGGCCCAAACCAATCCTTGTGGAGACGATACTCGATACTCATATCACTTTATTACTTACGACGTGTATACTTGCGCTGTTTGCGTAACACTCAATACGCGCAACACTAAGCAACCCTATTGTGCTAGTGATGATTCGAATGCTTGATCTATGAACAACATGAGTTGTTCCATGTGTGCTAGTGGATTCCTTTTATGATCTCCTTTTTTTAATTCTCCATTGTTTCTATTAAAAGCATTGATTTTGAGATTAACTTTTGATTGCTTGAGTGTTCGAACACTAGCTTGTAGCCTAAGCTAGTGGATTCTTCGTCTTAACATCTTAAAGCTAGCCTAATCCTTCTAGGCCCAGTTTGGGATGTTACAATTGGTATTCAGAGCCATGGTTTAGTTGATTCTAGGACTAAATCGAGTTAGAATTGCATCATTAGTTAAATTATGTGCCACCTAGGAGTTGAACTCAATTTTTTTTAATTGTGATCTTGCTTGATGGAAATATCCTTTGAATGTTACCAATCTTTCAGATGTTAGGGACATGTCTGGGTTGGGACAAAGAGAGCCCAGTTGGTTCCTCCAACGAGGGTGGAAGGGTGAGGATCAATCAGGAACATCAGAATCCTCAAAGGGCTACTGAACCACAGCCTGAAGCTCCTCAAATAAACTCTATTCAAAAAGAATGTTTCCTCAGGATGACAGAAATTTTTAATCAATTTGTTGCCACCTTAAAGCAAAATCCTTCTTCTGCACGGTAGCAGAGCAGTCTAGGGCTCCAATCGATAAACTATCTCAGCATCGGGCCTACACCTTCTCAGGTACGGTTGATGAAAACCCTAAAGCGGCAGAATACTGGCTAGAGACCACTATCAGGATCTTGACCAAGCAATTATAGTGTTCAGAAGAATACAAGCTTGAATGTGCTCTTGCTCTATTGGCTGATGAAGCCTTATGCTGGTGGGAAACTACGACCCTAATTGCTCAAACTCAATCTATCAATTGGGAATTCTTCCTGAAGGAATTTTGCAATAAGTACATTAGCGAGTAGTATTTAGCTGAGCATAGGAAATTGTTCTTGTATTTGAAGCAAGGAGGCAAACCCATAGAACAGTATGTCAATGACTTTTGCAAGTATTGCAAGTACAAGTCTGAGTATATCAAAAAGAGGAAGACAAATGCCGAATGTTTATCGATAGGCTCAATGATGAAGTGAGTCCTATGTTCATGACTCTCAAGATATCTGACTTCCAGGATTTGGTGAATCGGGTGGTTGCCACTAAGTCCAAGATGAAAGCCGCTGAAAAGAGGAAAGAGAGTTACTATAGGAAGGATAAAAGGCAACGAAATGATAACAAGCCTCTTTGGCCATCTAAGAAATCGAATAATCAAGGAGGGAACTCATCAAACTATTTTTATCCCCCAAAGAGCAATTTCACACCCAAGCCTTAGATGATAGTTAATTCTTCAGCGCCTACCATTTCGATCAATAGCCCGAGGTATTCAGGCAAGGATTCTCAGTCCCGCTTTTGTAACTTCTGTCAGAACTACCACTCGGGCCAGTGTAGGAAGCAAAAAATGCTTGTTTTCAGTGTGGGGGATTGGATAATTTCGTTAAAGATTGTCCTCAGAACCTGAACAAGTCCACTGCTCGGGTATCTTCAAATTTCAATGCTACACCTCCACCTCGTGGTAAAGGACCGAAACAAGCTCAGTCAAGGAATTCATGAAGACATCGGGGACAAGCTCCTGCCTTTACACATCAAGAATCTCGAGCCCCTACTCAAATATATCATGTTCGGGGTAGAGAAGAGGAAGACCCCCCCGATGTTATAGCCGGTACTATCAAACTCTTTCCCAATCCTGTATATGCCTTATTTGATTCGGGGTCAACCCATTCCTTTGTTTGCACTATATTGATTAAAATGTTTAAGTTAAACCCTGAAGTTATCAACTATAACCTTGTTGCTACAAACCCTTTAGGTGATAGAGTGATTGTGAATCATATTTGTAAAAATTGTCCCCTATTTACCCAGGGCATCCTTTTCCCTGCTGATTTATTATCCCTACCTTTTGATGAGTTTGATCTTATGTTGGGATTGGATTGGTTAGGAAAACATCAAGCCTGGGTAGATTGTAATATAAAGAGACTATATCTAAATGGACTAGGCAAGGGATCTATACTTTTATTGGATAATAAACCCTTAAAATTGAACCCAGTCTTTGCCCCTATAACTAAACTCGATAAATCTCAACCTGTATTGGAATCAATATTGAATGTTTCTAAATTTCCTGATGTTTTTCCCGAGAAACTTTTAGGATTGCCTCCAAATTGAGAGGTAGAATTCAAGATCGAATTCCAACCCATATCCAATCCTGTGTCCATCACTCCCTACAGGATGGCCTCAATCGAATTAAAGGAACTCCAAAAGCAGCTATAGAAGTTGCAAGATAAGGGATTTATTCAACCTAGTTCGTCTCCTTGGGGAGCCCCGGTTTTGTTCATCAGAAAGAAGGACAGATCAATGAGGTTATGCATCGATTACCAACAACTCAATCAGCTCATTATTAAAAACAAGTATCGACTACCCAGAATTGAGGACTTATTTGATCAACTCAGGGATGCTAGTGTGTTTTCAAAAATTGACCTTTGATCGGGCTATTATCAAATGAGATTTAAGGAATCAGACGTGCCCAAGATAGCTTTTAGAACCTGATACGGCCATTTTGAATTTCTCGTAATGCCTTTCGGTCTAACTAATGCTCTGGCCGTATTCATGGATCTCATGAACCGAGTCTTTAAGCCTTTCCTAGACAAATTTGTAGTTGTCTTTATTGATGATATACTTGTCTACTCCAAAAGCAAAGATGAACATTCTGAACACCTCTGAGTCATTTTGCAAACTCTTCGAGAACATCGGCTTTATGCAAAACTTAGCAAGTGTGATTTTTGGTTATCTGAAGTATCCTTCCTTGGCCATGTAATTTGTGCTAATAGGATCAAAGTTGACCCGAAGAAAATCCAAGCAATTGTGGATTAGATGCCGTCTAGAAACATTCAGGAAGTTAGGAGTTTTCTAGGTCTAGCCGGATATTATCGAAGATTCATGAGAGGATTATCCACACTAGCTACAGCCTTGACCAAACTTCTCAGGAAGGAGAAAGCTTTTGTTTGGTCGAAAAGTCAATAGTGTAGTTTCAGTCAATTGAAACAAGCCCTTACACATGCCCAGTCTTAATACAACCTGAATCGGGGAAAGACTTCACGGTGTTTAGTGATGCTTCCCACTTAGGGCTTGGATGTGTTCTTATGCAAGATGAGAAAATGGTAACCTATGCTTCCCGATAATTAAAGCCTCATCAACTAAATTATCCAACTCACGACCCTGAACTTGCAGCAGTTGTCTTTGCCCTTAAAATTTAGAGGCATTACCTATTCGGAGAAAGGTGTTACTTGTTTACCGACCATAAAAGCCTCAAATATATTCTAACCCAAAAGGACTTGAATCTTAGACAAAGAAGGTGGTTAGAACTGTTCAAAGATTATGATTCAATTATCGATTACCATTCGGGAAAAGCGAATATGGTAGATGATGCACTCAGTCGCAAACATTCGATTGGTAAGACTCTCCTTAAATCAATTTGTAGCTTAACCTTGTTCGAACCTCATTTGTTGATATTTTAGTGTTATGTTGTCTTGTAGCCACAGTTGTAATCAATGCACATTTCAGACTTCATAAGGATCAAAAACTTCTAACCGAGCTACAAGTTAAGTCTGACTTGATATCAAGGATCAAAACTCTTCAACAATCTGATCCTGAACTCCAAAACATCTTGCGAATGATGCAAGTCGAGCCCAGTACAGATTTCTCCTTGAAATCAAATGGACTACTCTATTTTAGAAATAGATTGTACGTACCAAACATTGATACTCCCAAAAGAGAAATGCTAACCGAAGCTCACCATAGCCCTTTCTCAATCCATCCCGGGTCTGTTAAGATGTACAAGGATCTGAAGGAGTTATACTGGTGGCCAGGAATGAAATTGGCTATTATAGAATTTGTGTCTTGGTGTTTGACTTGTCAAGGAATTAAAGTTGAACATCAGGTCCCTAAGGGACTCTTGCACCCCATTGAAATACCACAATGGAAATGGAAGCTAATAACCATGGACTTCGTCAGCGGGCTACCTTTATCACCAAGAAAGAACGATGCAGTATGGGTGATAGTGGATAGGTTTACAAAGTCAGCTCATTTTCTACCAGTCAGAATGAACCTAAGTCTAGATCAATTTGCATAAATATATGTTCGAGAAGTAATACGTTTACATGGGATTCATACTTCCATAATCTTCGACAGGGATTCCCGATTAACCTCGAGATTTTTGAGGTCCTTGCAAAGAGCTTTGGGAACCAAAATTAATTTGAGCACAGCCTTTCATCCTCAATCCGATGGCCAATCAAAAAGAGTAATACAAGTCCTCGAAGATATGTTACGAGCTTTTATTGTTGAGTTTATGAAGAATTGGGAGAAATCCTTACCCCTGGCAGAATTCACATATAACAATAGCTATCAAACTTCCATTCAAATGGTTGCGTTTGAGGCCTTATATGGAAGAAGATGTAGAACACCGTTATGCCGGTCTGAGCTGGGAGAAAGCAAAATATTGGGACTAGAAATTCTTAAAGAAACTGAAGAGCAAATTTGAGTCATTCATAAAAGACTTAAAGAAGCCTTTGAAAGACAAAAGGCTTAGCCGGTACAAGAAGAAGAGAGGTTCAGCACTCCGTGGAAGATCTGGTATTCTTGAAGGTTTCACCATGGAAGAAGATCTTCAGATCTGAATGAAAAGGAAAACTTAGTCCCCGATTCATAAGGCCTTTTGAAATTGTGGAAATAATTGGCCCGGTAGCTTACCAGTTAGCACTTCCAAAATGAGTTCAACAAGATTAGATTTCTAATTGAGAAGCTAAATTCATAGATTTAATTAGATCCATCTCACATAATAGAGCCCAAAGAAGTGGAACTCGATCCAAATATATCTTATGAAGAAGAACCGGTTCAAATATTGAATCAGGAAATCAAGAGGCTTAGAAACAAATACGTATATCTTGTTAATGTATAGTGGAGAAACCACAAACTTGAAGAGGCTACTTGGGAATCGGAAGCGATCATTAAAGAACAATACCCTCACTTGTTTACTCCAGGTAAATTCGAGGACGAATTTACTTTTATGGGGGTGCGGATTTGTAACACCTCAAACTAAGGCCTAGAAGTATTAACCATCCAATGTGTAGAGATTAGATTTCTAATTGAGAAGCTAAATTCATAGATTTAATTGCTTAGGACTATTAAGTAAAGAACTAAAATAGTTACCATCAAATTAGATGACTAAACCGAATGAATCTTAAAGAGAGAGGAATGCGTGTAATATTAAAATTAGAAAGGATTCTAATTAGGTGTCATCTCCACACTATTGCATGTGGTGTGAGGGAGAGTCACTCGGCCAAGGGGAGGGGAAACTTCAAATCATTTTCTCCTTTTTTCATCCTTTTGGTCGAATGCTAGAGAGAGAATTAGGAGAGAAAGGAGTTCCTTGGAAGGAGATGGCCAACTTTTAATTAGTTGTTGTTACAATTATCTTTCATTTGGACGTAATTAGAATGTAATTCTTCTCTTTTCCTTTCTTTTTGATTCGAATTAGGGAGGTTACAGCTCTTGAAAATGGAACAATGATAGTTAGGATGATGTCTTCATAATTATATTGTTAGCTTAAGTGAGCATGTAAATAGAGATGCTTAGTTTCAATTTTTAAAGGAGTAAATTGTGAATGATTCTTCCATATGAGTAGTTATAGTCGAAGTCGTGCCTTGTTATGAACATTGGTGGGAATGAATGGTAAAATTGACATGATTGTAAATAGGACTATTTTTGCATGCTTGTTAAGATTAAGGGCTGTTGTAAGGGTTGTTGCAGTCAAATATGTTAATGTGTGGATTGTTTTAATATACATCATTGTAAGATTTAGGACTAGGTACTTTTTTTGGATGAAAATAACTACTAATGGACTGTTTTCGAAATTAAACTTCTCAAGAAATGTTGTTGCACTGTTTTGGTGGTTAATTGAAAACAATGAAATTACTTATTGAACACGAAAGTATGGGATTATTAAGGAAATATAAATTGTGATTTAGTTAAAAGGCTAATGGAAATCAATAGGACATAAAGTTGTAATTCTCACATATGTTAGATCGAGAAGAGAACTTGGGAGAGGAAGCTATAGTTGATCGTCGTGTAGATAGCCAAAAAGGGATAGCTATCTGGGAGCAAAATTAGCGCATACCAATCTGTGAGTATAAATTCAAGTCTCGGGATAAGCCTTTGGCAGTCCCAAGTACCTTTGATATCAAATTTTCATTACTTAAATTTGTGTTAGTGTTATTAGCTTATGGATGCTCAATTGATGGTTGTAGATGCAATAAGGTAAGTTGTGTGAGCTTAAACCTCTATACTCAATGGAATTATGACTAGATTCTTGAGAATGTTATTAATTTTACATATCTGAGATGTGATTACTAGAAGGCTCGTTAATATGAGTCTACTTGGTTCCATAATTAAGGAAATAAAAGATATTCATAAGAAGCATTGATTAGGGTCGGTTAGATACGATTGGCATGACAATAGGGTCCCTTGAGCTCGACTTAAATTTGACTATGGTCCCTTGTTTGGTACCCTTGTACCCTTGTTTCACAGTGAAAATAAGTGAATTGTTGGTACCATTGTACCCTTGTTTAATGATTATTTGAGGAGAGATTCGTGTATCTAGGTTGACCGATAATCAAGGCTATGAAAGTTAAAAGAAATAAATAAGACAACAATATACAAATTGTTATATGTATAACCAATAGATTTGTTGTTCATATCATGGCCTCGAAAATGCATAATTGTGTTATGATCTTGGACTGCTTGGTTAGTTATTACGTATTATAAATTGATACATATATTAAATGGACGTCTCTTAATACTTGAACTTGTGATATTATAAGTATAACTTACTCACCTTGATTTATGGCTAGTCAAAAACCTCTATGTTACAAGTATGATAAAAATACAATGAGATTGTGATCATTATAGTAAATCTGGCCTTATATGTATTTTTCATAAATAGGTAGCCTTCCTAGGTATGTTTCTTTACTCATTGTTTTCCTTGACTTGTTCACGGAATAGCATTTCTGTTGTCTACCTTGGGGAGATCGAGCAAGATCACAAAGAAAGCTAAGAGTATGTTTTGCTGCTATGTTTAGAACTCCATGTTGGTGGCACATGTTTTGTTAAGCATCTTAGATTAGGTGCATCTAGTTATGTGTTGTAAATATATATTAAGTAATATATGTGATGTGTAAATAATGTTATGATGGTGGTCGGCTGTTTTGTGTATTGTGAATATGGAAAATGACTAGTATGGTAGATGATGCCAATGCTTGCAAATTTGTAGTAATAATTATCACCATTGAAATGAATTGAACGGTACCTTGAACATTAAGATAGATATGAAGGATTTTTGTATTGATAACATATATAGGTCGAATTAGTGGCTAAAGACTGATGTTAAACCCAACCCTTGTGCTTGATGGTCATGTATGATAATTATATGTAAGCCTGTTTTGTTGTGTCTAAAATTGGGTAATCTTATTTATGTCTTGATGTTACAAAATAGGATAGAAAGATCTCAAAGAAGCTAAGCAACCCTATTGTGCTAGTGATGATTCGAATGCTTGATCTAAGAATAACATGAGTTGTTCCATGTTTTTTAGTGGATTCCTTTTATGATCTCCTTCTTAATTCTCCATTGTTTCTATTAAAACCATAGATTTTGAGATTAGCTTTCGATTGCTTGAGTGTTCGAATGCTAGCTTGTAGCCTAAGCTAGTGGATTCTTCATCTTAACATCTTAAACCTAGCCTAATCCTTCTTGGCCCGGTTTGGGATGTTACACTCCCTCATAGTTTTCTCTTACATATATCTTTGGACTTTAGGAGACGTGGTACTTGAAGGATCTCACTATTATATGGTTATTTTATTATTTAGTATGGAGCTATTTTAGTTATTCATATTATTATTTATTATTTTGGGACATTGATGTAATTTCATACTTGGGGACTATTTATGTTTTTCGGATTATTTAAGTATTCTTTTACTATGATTTTATTTTAGAGATTTTAAGTAAACTTTGAACATTTATTATGATATTTATGTATTTTATTTATTATAAAATATTTATTAAATTTCTGTTCTTTTATTTTAAATCAAAATATAATTTTCAAATTGGTTTTCATGAGGATTAAGTTTTCAAACGTGACTTTCTAAATTCGATCTTTTCTTTTAGTCTGGATTTAAGGGGTTACATTTAGTGGTATCAGAGCTAAGTTCAACCCTCGGACTGTGAGGCTCACATAAAATTTTAAACCAAAAATGATTTTGCATACGTATTAAAAATTTTGGGGAAAATAAGATTTTTTTATAAATTTATTATTTTAAAGAATTAAATATTTATTTTGAATAGAGACTTCAAGTATCAACTCTAATTCTAAGATTATTCCTTTTATAGATAGACTACTATGCCACCTCGTAGGAGCTCTACGTTAGCGGTTGGTCGTGGTCGTGGTCGTGGTCGAGGTCGTACCGCTACTGTAGAGAGTGATGTTTCACCCCCTGCGGACCAACCACAGAACCAAGATGATATTAATGATGATGATGTAGAGGAGCAACCTGGGGATCAGACTGTAGTACATCAGACTGGTGGTGGAAATCCACCTGGTCAACAGACTCAGAATGATGGTCCACATGATTCCAAGGATAGTAAGATTGTGGGCATGGCTACTACTACAATGCATAGGGAGTTGCTTCATTACCTCTGCCAGTTTGAGGGTGTTAGGAGGCTCATATCTACCGAGTTCTTAGCTGTCGGGATGACTATGTTTGATGGGAAGTCTGGTACGAATCTGGCTATGTCGCAACCCCCTTTCGAGGTGTTTCGACGTTTTGAAAACAAAATAATGGGGTCGCCACCAATCTATTAAAAGGTGTGATTGGAACACCGAAAAATGAGTCATTTCAATAAAATACTTTTATTTTTTTAAAATAACGATTTTGGTCTACGAAAACACAAAAACGGGTTCGGGAGTCGATACCTAGCCGATTACAAAAAGTTTAAAATTCAGATTTTGCGAATTCATGTAAAGTCAAAATATTTGTCCGTTTATGAATTTAATTCTATTTTAACGGCCCTACCGCCATGAGAGTAAACTTCACTCACCGCCAACACTTCGGGCGCTAACCCGTTACCTCTCTTTGGTAGGACATCGCATTGATTATGTTTTACTTTTTAAACAAACAATCAGAGAAAAATTTAATGTGTTAAGGCTTTAATTATCCTAAATTATTGATTATTAACCCTAGAGATTGGTCTAAAAAATTTTATCTATTAAGGGTTAAATATAGTTAACTGTATTTTATGATTTTTTTGAAAAAAACATTTTATTCAAAGAGCGAGTCTCTAATTAGGGCTTTTAAGATCCTAATCATGGGGTCACCTAAGCTAATCAAACAAGAAACAAGAAAGAGACAAAGCAAATTAAATTTTTTAAAAAAAAGGGTTTTTATTTTCTTTTTTAAGAAAAGAGAAAAGTTAATTTATTTTAAATTTTTTATAAATGACCTTATTAAAAAACAAAATTCGTTGCCAAGAAAACAGTGACTGATTTGTGAAGTTTTTTAGTTTCATTTTCAGAATAAAAATAGTGGGAAAGGGGGGATTTAATTGTAACACCCCCTACCCGGGCTAGTAGTAACCCGGTTTGGTAACGTTACTTAACAAGCAAGCAAGGACATACTTAGACATCAAAATCATAAAAGGCATTCAAATGACATCAAGAACAAGCAAGCATTCCTACTTAGCTAACAAGTAAGCTCCCATTTGTTTCGAAATCATCCAAGACATTCGAACTAGACCAAGCAAGAAGGAACAAGGCATGGCAACCAATCATACATTTCTTTTCATGCAAGCAACCTCATATGTAACTTCAATTTCATCTTATACCATTCGGCTATCTATACAAAACCACTAGATTATTACCTTTCATGCTTACATTACAAGCTATTACTTACATGGTTCTTATTACAACATTCATTCTTTATTATCTATCATATTCGAATTACCTAAGTGTAATATGCTTCTAATTTAATTCATTGTTCCTTAGCTTTATACATTTAGTCATTTCATTCCTACAATTACTAAGCATAATTATCTAACCTTCAATAGCATGTATCTAGTTCATTCAAGTCATTCCTTACACCTAACTATTCGGCAATCACCATCCAATCCCACAACAATACTTTCACCATGGAAATCCCAAACAAGATATGAAACATTAGAATAGTAGGTCAAGAAAGCATGGTTCAATAACCCTATACCCAATTCAAGCAATACATGTTCATAGCAAAGCATTCGATTCATATCAAGGTAAGCTAGATCAAACATTAGATCATTCAACTTAAATCCAAGTATGCGCAGCCAATACCATTCATTACATGATCAAGCTTCAAAATGCATGATCAAGCTATCTATATACATCTAGTGCCACCATTCTAGGAGATATACAAAACAAGTATGAAATCATACTTAGGCAAACTTGAGTGTCTTGCTTCTTGTTCAAGGTAACAGGCTTCAAGATCAAGCAACCACATAACCTTTACTTGTAGGTTGGGAAGAATGAAAACGAGAGTGATAAGTACAAGAATGTACTTAATGGGTAGTAACTAGTCTATCCATTTGTTATTTCAAGTTTCATGTCTTTTAATCAAATGTAGACCTAGATAAGGCTTTCAAGCATCAAAAGTAATCTTAGCTAGTCTTTCAAACATCAAGAGTGATCTTAGTTAGGCTTTCAAACATCAAGATTATCATATCTAAGGATAGCAAGCATTCGGCCAACAAGTATAGGCAACAAGAAGTCATACTTCATGAATCAAGCACACATGCTTGTAAAACAAGAAACCAAGGAGAATGCTTTCAAGTCAAGTAGCATACATTTCATGGCATTCAAGACAAGTATCATGTATAATTAGATTGTTATTACATTTGTTATTCATTAAACAACCCCCTTGGTACTTAGTTTGTATAGGTAATCGAGTCTCCAACCAACTGTCGCCACAAGATGCATCGTAGTGCTGGTCAACCCTCCTACTGTCGCCAAAGACCACATACGTACCCTCCGTCTATCGCCAAATAGGGGCCTTGGACCGTAGTTCACCCTTACACAATGAGCTCTAGACTCTAAGGCATGCCCTTCTACCTAGTCCAACTAGCTACCAAGGTTGTTCGATTTACTATTTATTCAAGTGTTTCAAGATCAAGTTCATGTCAAGCAAGTTCAATTCATGTTAGGCCCTTAGGCCATTGAGCCATAGCTCACATGTCAAGTAGTTTCAAGATCAAGATTGTGTCAATCAAGATCATTTCATATTAAACCTTTAGGTCATTGAGCCATGGCTCACATATCAAGTAGTTTCAAGATCAAGATTGTGTCAAGCATGTTCTTTAGCATTCAATCACATGCATCATAGCACATACAAGCACCAAGATACCATACAATCATGCTCAGCATTAGAAATAGACATGTATTCAAGGCTAGGATCAAGTTTCATGTGTTCCTTTAGTCATCCTTCTGTTATTAAGTCAAGTTCATGCTTAGATTCATTATCATGTCAAGAATGTAACAAAATATATTGGTTAGGACCTAGTCCTAACCCTAAAGGTAACTACACTCACAATACTCCAAACTAGCTAGTCTTGTATCCACACTCCTTTGTTCTTGGCTTTAGATTGTTCCAATCTTTCCTCTTCCACCAAGTTCAAACCTGGTTCTAACACATTATAAGCATAAGCATGTCAAAACATGATCACAAGGTCATTCAATTCAAGACGAGATTACAAGCATATAACATACACATACTCTTGTACATTTTCCTTTTTTCTTAACTACACTTTTCTACATTCTAGTTCATGTAAAACAAGACATATTTCAAGGCCTAAAACTGTTTACAAGATAGTTCTCAAAATGCCATAAAACATTGTGCATTTGCCTATGCAGCTGCTGCCATGCAGCTTGCACTCTAGTCACTAAATCAAGCATATCTTTCATTCCGTACATTGGAATTTCAATTGGTTTACACCGTTGGAAATCTAACAAAATTTTATTTATGACCATATATGGCTTGCATTTTATTTCTTAGCCGATTAATATAGTTTTTAACTTAAAGACAGGGCATCTTGCTATACTGGGCAGTTTGCACTGTCTCTAGTATTTCTTCTCTACATTCCACTATACAACCCAGAGTTTAGCTTTGTTTTCTCCTAGTCAATTTAGACATGCCAAGGTGTTTTCTATAAAAATTTCAGCCTTAAATTCATTATATACAATTTTTAGTGATTTTTCAAAGTTACTACCTATAACATAGCATTATGGGCAGATTACACTAGGTTGGATTTCTAGCTTCTTAACTCAGTTTAGCAAGGTTCTAACAAGGCAATTCTATTCATATTCATGTCCATATATGTCTAGGCCATCATTATTCACCTAGAAATGTTCTTAAAACAGGGCAAAATCATCTTGAACCTAGTTTGATCTATTTCATCGCATTTACACATCAATTCATCAACTAGGCAGTCCATTACCTAATTTAACTAGTTCAATTAGGTGTAGCCATTTTCCAGCAAGTTACCTATTCAATTCAATCTTCTTTTTACCTAGCAACATGATCAAAAAAGGGTTCTATGTTCATTTAACATATTTACACAATTTCTCAATCAAAACAGTCCCTAATCAAGATTATTTTCTATCATGTCCATAATTCCCAGATTTCCAGCAATCACGCATATGTTTCATTAGAAATTTGGTTACTAGCATTCAATTTCTAGGTTCTAATTGTAACTAGCATGACCCTAACATGCATAGAAATCATCCAATTCATCAAGACAACAAAGACATCATCAATCATTCATTCAAACAATCTATAGCAAGTTAGGTTCAAGCATTATACCTTCTCCAAACTTAATTTGATCAATGGATGGATTATGGAACTTGAATTGAAGGTGTTTGCATGCAAAATTCTCTCCCCTTTCTATCTCTATGTTTCGGTCAAGTTGGATAACAATGGGGAGGAAGATGACAATATTTTTGGTTATTTTCCTCCCCAAGCATGAGTCATCATCCTAATTGGCACATGTTCTCCTCCATTGAGGACATGTGTCAAGGCCTCCATTTAATTTCTATTTTACATGCAATCTATAGGATTTTGCATGTTCACATTTCCATCCTTTCATTTATGCCTACTAGTTTTCATTTCAATTCAATTTAGTTCAATTTCACTTAATTGATTTATAAGAATGGCAAATGTTCATTCTTCTTTTAAATTGATCAACTTATGGATTCAGTTAGCCTATTGTTTAAATTGTAGTAACATTACTAGGCCAATTTTAGGGTGTTACAATTCTCCTCCCCTTAGAATAAATTCGTCCTCGAATTTACCTGAATTGAATAGGTGAGGATATTGCTTCTTCATGACCTCTTCAGATTCCCATGTTGTCTCTCCCCCCTTGTGATTTCTCCATAAGACTTTTACAAGAGGAACATTCTTGTTTTGAAGTCTTCTGACTTCCTTGCCAAGTATCTAAACAGGTTCTTCTTCATAAGATAGATCGGGATTCAACTCCACATCTTCGGGTTCAAGAACATGAGATGGATCAGAGTGATATCTTTTGGAAGACATGGAAGACATTGTGGATCTTATCGAATTCACTAGGAAGTGCCAATCGATAAGCTACTGGACCAATTCTCTCAATGATTTCAAAAGGTCTGATAAATCGAGGGTTGAGCTTTCTTTTGCTTCCAAACCGAAGGACTTGTAATCACTCATTTTTATCCGGTTTGTAAATATTGTTAATATATTAGCATAATAATTAACAAGGTAATATTATTGCATGAATACATGTTATATTATATGTTTACTATATATGTGATTAATGTGTATAAAATATGTGTGTAATATATGTAAGCGCATGCGTATTATACATACTATGTGCGGTGTATGAGTGTCACATGTCACGTACGTTTTAATAGTTTATATATGTACTAGGGTGTATTCGGTTATACTTATTTTGTGTGTATAAGATGCACGTATGTGTGTGCTTGGGTGTATGTGATATATATGTGGTTTGCATGTGCATGTACTATATATGTTTGTAGTATGTATAATGTTTGTATACTTACATTAATTAAGTGTGTGAGCAAATATATGTATATGTGTGTTCGAATGTTATTTGGTATATGTTAATTTGCATGTATGGTTATATGTACATAAATTATATATGTGTATATGTTATTATTATAGTATTATTATTATTATTATTATTATTGGGTTCAAAAATATATAACAGATCTAAAATATAAAACACATTTATAATAACAGTCCAAGTCCACATAATATTACAAAAAACCCAAAAAAATAATATATGCTACAAGGCCCATATTGGCCTGACCCAATATCTTAAAAACCCTAAAAACCAAGTCTGATAACCCTCCTTTATCTTGTAGCCACCGTAATCTAGGCCGTTGGATCAAGTCTTGATCCAATGGTCCAGATCAGTCCAAGATAATCCAGCTGGCGCGCGTGATGTCACTCTCCAGACCGCTCGCCTCCCACTCGCGCGTGCACGCGCGAGACCGTTCATTACCCCTCTGCCACGCGTCAAGATCAGATGTAGCTGAGCTCATTTCAAGGCTCGATCTAGGCCGCTCATCCCCCATGTAATCATAGTCGTTGGATCAAATCTGATCCAACGGCCGTGAGTGGATCTGGCAGAGGACGCCACCACCATGACTCCCTCTACTCCTCCACCATGCCGCCGTACTACCAGCTCAACCACCGCGCTCAGAGAACGTGCAAAATACCCAAAACAATGGATTATCAGTACCAAAAAAATCAGATCTGATGTATTTTTTTCATGTCATATCTTCTACCAAATAGAGATCAGGATATATAGGTATCAAAAATTTGCAAAAAGGGGGTCGGTCTTCATGTTACAAAAAATAAAATAAAAAACTCAAAGATTCCAGTGGTAAAGTTTTTTCTCTTTTGTTTCCTTTCTTACATGCATGAAAATAAAATGAAATAATAAGGCAAAGGGGTGAGAGTTTTTACCTTCGGTAGTCAGTTTCCCCCACCGGCAACAAGCCTAAATATGGTGAGCCGGTCAAAGAGGGGGACGTCCTTCGGTCTCGATTTTCTTAAAGGGGTAGTTTTCGTTTCCGGGTTTTCTTAGATCTAGAAAAAAAGGGGAGTTTTGATTTAAATCTAAGTTTGGATTCGAGTTTGGGTTGAAACAAGGGTTATTTTGGAGGGTTTTTTTTTGCTCGCCGGTGCCGGTTAGCGGTGAACGACGGTGGAGGATACGGTGGCGGTTTGCTGGTTTCTGGGTTTGGTTTCGGGTTTGAGAGCGAAATAGAGGGAAGAAGAGAGCTATCTCTCTTACAAAAAAATGAAAGGAAAAATAAAATCAGGGGCCTGATTATCGGGTCTTATAGACCCAAAATAAAATAAAATGGTCTAATTGCATCATAAATCCTCCCTTGTCCCCTATATTTTCGTTTTGAGCTCGCCGCATGGGTTAATTACAATTCCGGTCCTTTTTCTTTTCTGTTTTATTTCGATTTGATCACTAAATTAACCGAATTTAGGTTTTAAATGGTAAAATTACCCCTTAACCATCCCGCATTTTTGGATTTTTCACTTCAAGCCTGCCCCTTGGTCCAATTACAGTTTTGGTCCTTTTAGGTTCTGTTTAGTTTGCAATTTCGTCCCTAAATCACATATTATTGCCTTTTATTTTCTGTTTCTTATGTTTATTTATTTTCCTTTCAGTCCTTTTTTCATGTTTAAATATTTATCTTTTACATGTCTAGCATGCTCATATTGTTCTGTTGGTATCGATATGTGTTTTGTATAGTATGTTAATTTATAACCATATAATTTGTGTATTAAAATTGTTATACCATGTTCCTACATTTAATTTATTTTATCCATGTCGTGTTCACGTTTGTCTCACATGTTACGTTTTAGTTTAGGTTATATGTCATGTCGTGTGTTTACATTTTTCTGATATTTTTGCTTCTTAGGTTATATGATAGTGTGATATTGTTTATCGTACACAATGTTTTCATTCGTGCATGAAATTTGTGTCATGTTAAGCATTAAATATTAGTTTTATTCTAGTATGTTGTTTTATTATTTTAGTATCATATTATGCCATGTGTAATTGTCATGTAGGTGGTAATTGTAATTCATCTTTATATATAAGTGTTGGATGTAATTAATTTAGTTTTAGAAAGCACATTTTTATGTTTATATTCGTATTTGCTATTTTATTTTTAGGACATATTACAATGTTTTTGTTCATACATTTTGCACTTCAATATTATTATGCTTATATCTTTTATGTTTTTGTAGTTCCACACCTTTGTTAGGTTTGCATAATGAAATATAAAATGTCAATGCGGTGCCCTTTTATCCGAGCGTAAACGGGGCCAGTATCAAGCGTAGTGATAGTGGTTGGGCGTTTACTCTCGGATAACGGGGCCTTTAAAATTTATTCGCAATTATAACCGAATCTATAACTAATTGTCACTTTAACCCAGAAAATCTAATATTAATAAAGCGGTAATTATTAAAGTACCAATTTTGGGCGGCGTGGGGGTGCTAATCCTTCCCCATCCGTAACCGACTCCCGAACCCAACAGTCTTTTTTTAAATCTCTAGTTTTATGGTGTCCGGCCTACCTAAGTGGCCGGTGGCGACTCCAACTTTTAGTAAAATGCGGGTTTTTTTACCCCACGGAATAAATATTTTATATCCGAAAAATCACAAACACTTCGAAAACCTACGTTTTAAGCGAAAGAGGACATCGCTATAGGACTTTCTTCCAAGGAGATACTTTGAGGAAGACCTTGTCTCCAACACTGTATTGGATGTCTCTCATTTTCAAGTCAGCATAAGCTTTTTGCCTATCAAAGGCTGCCTTTAATCAATCATGTATGATCTTCACTTGTTCTTCGGTTTCTCTGAGCAATTGAGGTCCTCGAACCTTGCTTTCTCCCAATTCAGACCAGCACAAGGGAGTTCTACATCTTCTTCTATATAGAGCTTCTAAGGGAGCCATCTAAATAGATGTCTGATAGCTATTGTTGTAAGCAAACTCTACTAGGGGTAGAGATTTCTCCCAATTCTTTCTGAAGTCTATAACACAAGCACGTAGCATATCTTCGAGTACTTGAATAATTCTTTCAGATTGTCCATCTGATTGAGGATGGAAGGTTGTACTAAGATGCACTTTAGCCCCTAGAGCCTTCTGTAAGGAATTCTAGAATCAAGAAGCAAATCTGGGATCACAATCAGAGATTATAACTGTAGGTACACCGTGTAACCGAATCACTTCTCGGATGTATTGCTTGGCTAAGGTTTCCAAGCTCATGTTCATTCGAACAGGGATGAAGTAAGTAGAATTTGTGAATCTATCAACAATCACCCATACAACATCATTCTTTCTTGGAGTGGAAGGAAGACCAGTGACGAAATACATTGTAATCTGATCCCTTTTCACTGAGGGAATTCGATAGGTTGGAGCAATCTAGTAGGGACTCGATGCTCGGCTTTAACCCTTTGACAAGTTAGGTACTTCGATACAAAGTCTATGATAGCCGATTTCATACCCAACCAACAGTATAGTCGCTTAAGATCCTTGTACATTTTAACCGATCCCGAGTGAATCGAAAATGAGCTTTGGTGAGCTTCTTGTAACATCTCTTGTTTTAGTTCCTCGTTGTTAGGAACATATACTCTATCCTTGAAATAGAGAAGTCCATTCGACTTGAGGGAGAAGTCAGAATTAGACTCAGAGTTTAGCTTGGATACGATCTTCTGAAGATCTAGATCAGTTTGTTGGAGTTCTTTGATTCTCGAGATTAAGCTAGATTGAACTTGAAGTTCAGACAATAATTTTTGTCCTTTGGATAAAAGAAAATGAGCATTGATAGCCAAGGAAGCTACAAATGAAAGAACAATATCATTAAGAGAAAATTTTGACTAGTTACTTGCAAAACAAGTAAGGTGTTCGAATGGCTTTCTTGTGATCCAAGTAAGTTTAAATTCGATTGAAATATACTAGAATTTAGATTTAGGGGTTTACTCAGTATGGTTTACAACTAAGGGCATCAGCAACCACGTTTGCTTTCCCTGGATGATAG
This sequence comes from Hibiscus mutabilis, assembly GCA_019671005.1. Taxonomy (NCBI): domain Eukaryota; kingdom Viridiplantae; phylum Streptophyta; class Magnoliopsida; order Malvales; family Malvaceae; genus Hibiscus; species Hibiscus mutabilis. The sequence goes on from CM033745.1 coordinate 41,728,052, forward strand.
TCAATAACCAAATCATAGTCTTTAAGCAATTCTAGCCATCTTCTTTGTCTCAGATTCAAATCTTTCTGAATCGGGAGATATTTGAGACTCTTGTGGTATATGAACAGGTTACATTTCTCCCCGTACAAGTAATGTCTCTATATCTTGAGAGCAAACATGATAGCTACCAATTCTAGATCGTGTGTTGGATAGTTTGACTCGTGTGGTTTCAGTTGCCTTGAAGCATAAGCTACCACTTTTCCATCTTGCATTAGGACACATCCTAGTCCTAAATAAGATGCATCACTATAGACAATGAATTATGTACCCGATTCTGGTTGGATAAGAACCGGTGCATGAGTCAGGGCTTATTTAAGTTGATCGAAGCTTCGTTGTTGGTTCTTCGACCAAACAAAGGGCGTATCTTTGTGAGTTAGCTTAGTCAAGCTTGCGGCAATGGATAAGAATCCTTTGACAAATTGCCAATAATACCCGGCTAAATCGATAAAGCTTCTGATTTCACCAACATTCCTCAGAGGTCTCCAATCCATGATGGATCAAATTTTGCTCGGCTCTACTTTAACTCCTTATGCCGAGATGACATGGCCAAGGAACGAGACTTCTGATAACTAGAATTCACACTTAGAAAACTTTACAAACCATTGACGTTCTTGGAGAGTTTGTAATACGATTTAAAGTCGTTCGGAGTGTTCTTCCTTATTCTGAGAATACACCAAGATGTCATCGATGAAGACGACCATAAATTTGTCAAGATAGGGCTTGAATACACGGTTCATGAGGTCCATGAAAGTAGCCGGAGCATTCGTTAACCCGAATGGCATTACAAGGAATTCAAAGTGGCCATATCAGGCATGAAAGGTTGTCTTGGGCACATCTTCTTCTTTTACCCTCATTTGATAGTATCCCGATCGAAAATCAATCTTTGAGAACACCGAAGCATCATTGAGTTGATCGAAGAGATCTTCTATCCTTGGGAGAGGATACCAATTCCTTATAGTAAGCTTGTTCAATTGTCTATAGTCAATACAGAGTATTATAGTCCCGTCTTTCTTTTTCACAAACAATAGTAGATCACCCCAAGGAGAGGAGCTAGGCCGAATAAAGCCTTTACCTTGTAGCTCTTGGAGTTGCTTCTTAAGTTCTTTCAATTCAACAGGTGCCATTCGATAGGGTATGATGGACACCGGAGTTGTTCCAGGTTGAACTTTAATATCGAACTCTACTTCTCTGGTTGGAGGGAGACCATGGAGTTCCTCGGGAAAAACATCAATGAATTCAGACACAATTGGCATACTAGGTAAGACGAATTCAAATTCATCTTGCATAGTCATGGCAACAAAGATTGATGTCGATTTTCTATCAATTAGGAGGATTGATTCTTTTCCTAAACCCCGAAGATACAGTCTCCTATTTTGGCAATCTATCCAAGCTTCATGTTTACTTAACCAATCTAGTCCTAACACTAGATCGAATTCATAAGAAGGCAAGACATAAAGGTCCATAGGAAAAGGTACATTTTGAATCCTTATAGGACATTGCTTGCAAAAGAAGTTAATAGGCATATTTCCCCTTATAGGGTTCGAAACTACAAGACTAGTTTTAACAAGTTTGGGTTTTAAGTTTAACTTGGCAATCAAGGAAGAACATATAAAGAAGTGGGTAGATCCCGAATCAATCAAAGCATATGCAGGACTTGAATTTAGTTCAACAGTACCTGCGATAACATTAGGTGCTTCTTCTTCCTCTTTCCCACGAATGTGGTAGATATGAGCAAGGGCTCGGGATTCTTGGTGTGTAGGTGCCGAATGTTAGCCTCTACCCTTGCTTTGATTCCTAGACTAAGCTTGTCTCGGGCCCTTGTTTCGATTAGACTGAGCTGAACCTGCATTTACAGAAGTTTAGGTTGGAACCTTGTTAGGATTCTGAGGACAATCCTGGATATAGTGATCGGAGGCTCCACATAAGAAACACAAGTTTTGTTGAGTTCTGCATTGCCCGGTGTGGTGCTTCTGACAGAACTTGCAAGTAGGATATTGAACAGCTTTACTGGAATTCTACGTACTATCAATAGAGATGATTAGGGTTGAAAACTTGATTACCTTTGAGGTTTTGGTATGTAATTGCTCTTCTGAATAGGGGTGTAATTTGAAGAGTGATCTTTAGAGTGTTTAGCTTTCTTTGACTGCCAATGAGGCTTGTCATCATTTCTGGATCGTTTATCATTCCAGAAGTTACCACTCTTACGTTTTTCGGAGGCCTTCATCTTTGCCTCAGTTGCAATAACCTGGTTCACTAAATTCTGGAAGTCAGTGATACCAAGGGCAGTGAAAATAGGACTTAGTTCATCATTCAGTCCATCGATGAACATCCGACATTTATCAGCTTCAGTTTTGATGTATTCCGACCTGTATTTGCAATACTTACAGAAGTCACTCACGTATTGTTCAATGAGTCGGCTACCTTGCATGAGGTACAAGAAATGTTTCTGGTGCTCAGCCAGGCACTATTCACTGATGTATTTCTTCCTGAATTCATCGAGGAAGAATTTTGAAGTTACGGCTTCAGTAGGAGCAGTTAGGGTAGTAGTTTCCCACCAGCTTAAAGCTTCATCTACCAACAAAGCTATGGCACATTCTATCTTGTGTTCGTCGGGATAAGGTAGTTGCTTGGTCAAGATTCGAGTAGTGGCCTCTAACCAGTACTCAACTACTTCGGGATTAGCTTCATCGGTGCTAGTGAAAGTATAGGCCCGGTGTTGAGTTAGCTTGTCAATCGGGGCTTTACTTGGCACAGAGGATGATCTTGTTTTAAAGCACTTACAAGATGATTGAACATCTCCTTCATACTTAGAAGACATTCTTGCTGCACAGGATTGATAGCAGGAGCTTCCTGTTGAGCAGCAACTTGAGCTCGGGTTTGAGTTTGTTGTTGAGGAGGATTCTGCTCCATCCTCACACTGTCTCCTTCATTCGAGGAGCCTACGGGACTTTCATTATCCTGGCCAAGTCTTGTTTCAGACATTCTATGTTCAAATAGAACAATTAGGGGTTCAATTTAATAAGCAAGACACAAGCTATTCAATACAAGTCTCCTAGGTGGCATAAGTATCCTATATGATGCATGATAGCCCAGTTTAGTCCTAGAATTGACTAAACCTAAAGCTCTGATACCAAGTAAAATATAACACCCCCTACCCGGGCTAGTAGTAACCCGGTTCGAGAGCGTCACTTAACAAGCAAGCAAGGACATACTTAGACATCAAAATCATCAAAGGCATTCGAATGACATCAAGAACAAGCAAGCATTCCTACTTAGCTAACAAGTAAGCTCCAAATTGTTTCCAACTCATTCAAGACATTCAATCTAGACCAAGCAAGAAGGAACAAGCATTCGAACAAGGCATGGCAACCAATCATACATTTCTTTTCTTGCAGGAAACCTCATATGTAACTTCAATTTCATCTTATACCATTGGGCTATCTATAAAAACCACTAGATTGTTACCTTTCATGCTTACATTACAAGCTATTACTTACATGGTTCTTATTACAACATTCATTCTTTGTTATCTATCATATTCGAATTACCTAAGTGTAACATGCTTCTAATTCAATTCATTGTTCCTTATCTTTATACATTTAGTCATTTCATTCTTACAATTACTAAGCATAATTATCTAGCCTTCGATAGCATGTATCTAGTTCATTCAAGCCATTCCTTACACCTAACTATTCGGCAATCACCACCCAATCACACAACAATACTTTCACCATGGAAATCCCAAACAAGATATGAAACATTCAAATGGTAGGTCAAGCAAGCATGGTTCAATCATCCTATACCCAATTCAAGCAAGACATGTTCATAGCAAAGCATTCGGTTCATATCAAGGTAAACTATATCAAACATTAGATCATTCAACATAAATCCAAGTATGCGCATCCAATACCATTCATTACATGATAATTAAATTCATTGCATACTTGTTACTAAGTTCATAACATAGATAGGCCCATCAAGACATTATATACAAGCTTCAAAATGCATGATCAAGCTATCTATATACATCTAGTGCCACCATTCTAGGAGATATACAAAACAAGTATGAAATCATACTTAGGCAAACTTGAGTGTCTTGCTTCTTGTTCAAGGTAACAGGCTTCAAGATCAAGCAACCTCGTAACCTTTATCTTATAGCTTGAGAAGAATGAAAATGAGAGTGATAAGTACAAGAATGTACTTAGTTAGGTAGTAACTAGTCTATCCATTTGTTATTTCAAGTTTCATGTATTTTAATCAAATGTTGACCTAGCTAAGGCTTTCAAACATCAAGAGTGATCTTAGCTAGTCTTTTAAACATCAAGAGTGATCTTAGCTAAGCTTTCAAGCATCAAGATTATCCTATCTATGGATCGCAAGCATTCGGCCAACAAGTATAAGCAACAAGAAGCCATACTTCATGAATCAAGCACACATACTTGCAAAACAAGAAACCAAGGAGTCATGCTTTCAAGTCAAGTAACATACATTTCATGGCATTCAAGACAAGTATCATGTATAATTAGATTGTTATTACATTTTTTATTCATTAAACAACCCCCTTGGTACTTAGTTTGTATAGGTAATCGAGTATCCAACCAACTATCGCCACAAGATGAACCTTAGTATTGGTCAACCCTTCTACTGTCACCAAAGACCACATACGTACCCTCTGTCTGTCACCAAATAGGGGCCTTAGCCTTGGACCATAGTCCACCCTTACACAATGAGCTCTAGACTCTAAGGCATGCCCTTCTACCGAGTCCAACTAGCTACCAAGGTTGTTCAATTTACCATTTATTCAAGTGTTTCAAGATTAAGTTCATGTCAAGCAAGTTCAATTCATGTTAGGCCCTTAGGCCATTGAGCCATAGCTCACATGTCAAGTAGCTTCAAGATCAAGATTGTGTCAATCAAGTTCATTTCATATTAAGCCTTTAGGCCATTGAGCCATAGCTCACATATCAAGTAGTTTCAAGATCAAGATTATGTCAAGCATGTTCTTTAGCATTCAATCACATGCATCATAGCACATACAAGCACCAAGATACCACACAATCATGCTTAGCATTCGAAATAGACATGTATTCAAGGCTAGGATAAAGTTTCATGTGTTTTCTTAGTCATCCTTCCCTTATTAAGTCAAGTTCATGATTAGATTCATTATCATGTCAAGAATGTAACAAAATACATTGGTTAGGACCTAGTCCTAACCCTAGAGGTAACTACACTCACAATACTCCAAGCTAGCTAGTCTTGGATCCATACTCCTTTTTTCTTGTCTTTAGATTGTTCCAATATTTCCTCTTCCACCAAGTTCAAACCTGGTTCTAACACATTACAATCATAAGCATTTCAAAACATGATCACAAGGTCATTCTATTCAAGACAAGATTACAAGCATATAACATACACATATTGGGCAGCATGCTCTTGTACATTTTCCATTTTACTTAACTACACTTTTCTACATTCTAGTTCATGTAAAACAAGACATATTTCAAGGCGTAAAACATTTTACAAGACATTTAGCAAAATGCCACAAAACAATGTGCATTTGCCTATGCAGCTGCTGCCAGGCAGCTTGCACTCTAGTCACTAAATCAAGCATATCTTTCATTCCGTATGTTGGAATTTCAATTGGTTTACACCGTTGGAAAGCTAAGAATTGTCTTTATGACCATATAAGGCTTGCATTTTAGTTCTTAGCCAGTTAATGCAGTTTTTAACTTAAGGATAGGGTATCTTGCTATACTGGGGAGTTTGAAGTGTCTCTAGTATTTCTTCTCTACATTCTAGTATACAACCCAGAGTTTAGCTCTATTTTCTCCTAGTGAATTTATACATGCCAGGGTGTTGTCGATAAAAATTTCAGCCTTAAATTCATTATATACATTTTTTAGTCATTTTTCAAAGTTACTGCCCAAAATAGAGCATTCTGGGCAGATTACACTAGGTTGGATTTCTAGCTTCTTAACTCAGTTTAGAAAGGTCTTAACATGGCAATTCCATTCATATTCATATGCATATATGTCTATGCCATCATTATTCACCTAGAAATGTTCTTAAAACAGGGCAAAATCATCTTGAACCTAGTTTGATCTATTTAATCACATTTACACATCAATTCATCAACTAGGCAGTCCATTACCTAATTTAACTAGTTCAATTAGGTGTAGCCATTTTACAGCAAGTTACCTATTCAATTCAATCTTCTTTTTACCTAGCAACATGATTAAAAAGGGTTCTATGTTCATTTAACATCTTTACACAATTTCTCAATCAAAACAGTCCCTAATCAAGACTGTTTTCTATCATGTTCATAATTCCCAAATTTCCAGCAATCACACATATGTTTCATTAGAAATTTGGTTACTAGAATTCAATTTCCAGGTTCTAATTGTAACTAGCATGACCCTAACATGTATAGAAATCATCCAATTCATCAAGAGAACAATCATCAATCATTCATTCAAACAATCTATAGCAAGTTAGGTTCAATCATTATACCTTCTCCGAGCTTAATTTGATCAATGGATGGGTTATGAAGCTTGAATTGAAGGTGTTTGCATGCAAAATTCTCTCCCCTTTCTCTCTCTATGCTTCGGCCAAGTTGGATAACAATGGGGAGGAAGATGGCAATATTTTTGGTTATTTTCCTCCCCAAGCATGAGTCATCATCCTAATTGGCACATGTTCTCCTCCATTGAGGACATGTTTCAAGGCCTCCATTTAATTTCTATTTTACATGCAATCTATAGGATTTTGCATGTTCACATTTCCATCCTTTCATTTATGCCTACTAGTTTTCATTTCTATTCAATTTAGTTCAATTTCACTTATTTGATTTATAAGGATGGCCAATGTTCATTCTTCTTTTAAATTGATCAACTTATGGATTCAATTAGCCTATTGTTTAAATTGTAGTAACATTACTAGGCCAATTTTAGGGTGTTACAATAATGAAAATGAATAACCCAATTATTTTTGGGTATAAAGCCCAAAATTTTTATAAACACTTTTTCCTTATATTTTTAACACAAAATGGATCAAATTCCAAACAAAACAAAAACCTCTCATTGTTCTTGGTGTTCTTCAAAAATGAAGAACACCGATGAACAACCACCATTCTGGCCATCTCTTGTCGGCGATGGTACCCCTTTTATATTTATTTTTTTGAAAAATAACTCTAAAAATACCAACAATCAGTTTTAAATTCGAAAAAAGAATATCAAAGTTCAACAACATCTCCTTCAATCAAACTCATGAACAAAACCTAAAATAATATTTAAATTCAAAACAAAATTAATAGAAAAGAAGAGAGCAATACAGAAATGAAAAGGAATTTGCTTATTTCTTATTCCAAAAAAAAATTGAACACAATGTTGTAGATTTGTACGACTTTTCAGTGGATTTCTGGTGAATTTTTGGTGTGTGAATTACAAGGGGGTGGGAGTTTTATAGTGTTCAAGAACCTAAATCTACAAGGAAATTTGGGATTTCAATCCTTATAGTTCAACCAAATTATACCATTAATGGAGAAATACAGTGTTGACCTTCCCCAATTGATGATTCCAGACGGATTTGGCTTAAATTTGAGTAAATTTGGGTGATTTTGTCCCAAAATCGAATTTGGGGTCGAATCCCTCATTTCTCCATTTTGCAGGTGACTGGAGGCGAGGGGAGACGACAAGGACGTCAGCAAGACGGTGAGGGTAAGGCGGTCTTCATGGCACCACCAGTGACAGCCGCTGGTGATGCAGGCGCGACGGGGAGAGCTATGGCAGTAGCTGTTGTTCGAAGCATGGGGTTTGGGAAAGCCAAACATGCGCGTGTGTAGTGCACGCGCCAAGCGCGTGGCAGCGCGGGTGGCTCTCCTCCCCCCTTTTTTTGGCTGATTCGATCTGAACCTTGGGATCCCCCCGCCCTAAATCTAACGAACAACAATAAACCTACATATGGGGGAAAATGGGTTAGTTGGGCTCATTTTAGAGTATTTTTTAGGCCATCAAAGTATTAAAAAGGACCATTATTTATTTAAAGTGGGTTTTAAAATTAAAATGGCCCTTACTATTTACTAAATGGACCTCCTTTATTATTTAAAATAAACTTCTTTATTTGTAATATGGATCTCTTTTTATTTAAATGGCCCTTTTTATTATTATGATTATCATTTTTTTGTTTTCATAACTAATACTAATAATATGTACATATATACAAGAAAAAAGGTTCAGGTGAAAAATCCGTGACAACAGCTGCCCTTTCTTTGCTTATTCCAGTGAAACGGGGATATAGCAAAGAACAAGAGGTACTGATTTTCACCAATCACCAATTTGCTACTCAGCTCTAAATTCTCCCGATGCTTGAACGGATAGGTAGGTTCTATTCTCCTGATGCCTGAATAGATAGGTGGGTTCCCCATTCTCCTTATGCCCGAACGGATAGGCGGGTTCCATTCTCCATACGCCTGAACGGATAGGGGGGTTCTAATCTCCTTACACCTAAACGGATAGGCGGGTTCCATTCTCCTTACGCATGAACGGATAGGCGGGTTCAATTCTCCTTGCACATGAACGGATAGGCGGGTTCTATTCTCCTTACGCCTGAACGGATAGGCGGGTTCCATTCTCCTTATGCTCGAATGGATAGATGGGTTCTATTCTCCTCATGCTCAAATAGATAGGCGGGTTCTATTCTCTTCATCCTCGAATAGATAAGAAGGTTCTTTTTCTGAAGAGTTTTTTTTATACCTGCAAAAACCTGATATATGATGCAATTATGATGGGATGCCCCTAAGGATGTCTAAAACATGAATGCATGCCAAGTTTTATACCCTGTTTTTAACCCGTTAACCCAAATAAGTGGTCATCTCCACTATCTCTACTTCATCATTCACATTCTTTGTATCTCTTTGCTTCATAGAAAACATTTGATCTTTGCTCACTCAATCCGGTGATCTTGTATTTCTGGTGGGAATGACAGACTTCTTCAACCATCTCTGCTTCGTCATTCACATTTTTTGTACTTCTTTGTTTCACATAAAGCATCTAGTTTTCGTATGCGGATGTTTTCACATATTCAACTATCATTGTAGTTGATACATCAATACTTGGTAAAAGTCCTTTCAAGCGATCCCGTTTACAATCAGGCCCCTTTGAGGATCTTTATGAATTCTCGAACCTTATTAAGGAATCATCATCTTAAATGATATTGGTGCTTTAATCATTTCCTTCCATATTTATTGTTATCTGAACCGGGTATCAATTGCCCCAATCGTAACATGCCAAAGATTCAAAGCTAAACAATGAATTGTGTCATAGTCTTTGTATTCTCAGACCATTTCTAGAGTAATGTACAAAAATCTCTTGTGTATTTTAATGATGTTTAACCAAATGATTCTTATTTCAATGTAAGATGTTCATACAAAGAAAGAGGGAGATGCAAGGCAAAAAAAGGAAAATTTATTAATGTTGTGGCAAATGTGAAAGAAAGATACAAAGTAGGATGGTCGAAAAGACAAGTATCCAGATATCAAAAGTCCAAATTTCCTTGAAACGACCTCGGGTGTTGCCTTTGTCGAGAAGATTTCATCCACTACAACGACGCATGAAGATATGAAATTCCTTCCTAATGGCCAAGTCTCTGAGGGATTCATTTGTCGCTTGCAACAATTCGAGCCGCCCTTTGCGGGTTTTCAACTCGAATCCTCCTTTAGTTTTAAGACACCCTTTACGGGTTTCCATCTTGAACCCTCTTTTTTTCTTTTTTCTCCTTTTTTGACCTAAAGTGCCCTTTATGGGTTTTCACTTTAGGTTTTTTCCTTTTTTTTCTTTTTTTCTTTTTTCTTTTACTTTTTTTATTCTTCTTTTTCTTTTTTATGCATAGTATTTATTGACTGAATCAGATTTTACTGGATTCTTGAGCTCGTCTTCATCCATTTCAGCCAGGATTAATGCCCCGATATCGAAGGCCTTTGATACAACGTAGGGCCCCTCCCAGTTAGGTGCCCATTTTCCACGTGAATCCCTTTAGACTGGCGACATCTTTTTAGCACCAAATCCCTTTCTCGAAACTTCTGCAGGTGGACCTTCTTATCATATGCTCGTATCATTCTTCTATGGTACATCTGACCGTGGCAGATTGCTTTTAGCCTCTTTTCATCGATGAGGTTTAACTGGTCGTATCTTGCTTGGACCCATTCGGCCTCTTCTAACTCTGTCTCCTTCAAAATACGGAGGGATGGAATTTCAACTTCAATTGGCAGCACAGCCTCCATCTCGTACACTAATGAAAATGGTGTTGCCCCAGTAGAAGTTCGTACGGTAGTTCTATAAGTGTATAATGCAAGAGGAAACTTCTCATGCCAATCGGTGTAAGTGTCGACCATCTTTGCAACTATCCTCTTGATGTTCTTATTTGCAGCCTCTACAGCCCCATTTATTTTTGGGCGATAAGTTACCGAATTATGATGTTTGATCCAAAACTACTCACAAACCCCATCTATCATCTTGTTGTTTAGATTAGAGGTGTTGTCGGTGATAATTCTCTCAAGTAAGCCATAGCGACAAATAATCTCTTTTTTTAAGAATTTACAAACAACTGACCTAGTGACATCTACGTATGATGCCGCTTCCACCCATTTCGTGAAGTAGTCGATAGCCACTAAGATGAACCTATCCCCGTTCGATGCCTTAGGGTATATTTGTCCAATTACATTCAACCCCCACATTGAGAATGGCCATGGAGCTGTCATGACATGGAGTGGCAGAGGGGGTGCGTGGATCTTGTCAGCATAGACTTGGCACTTGTGGCATTTTCGAGCATAATTGATACAGTCCATTTCCATAGTCGACCAGTAGTACCCAAAGCGCATAATTCGCCTGGCCATGGTGAAGCCGCTAGAGTGAGTTCCACAGACCCCTTTCATGAACCTCTTCCAAGATTGTTCGAGCTTTCTTAACACCCACGCACCTCAACAACACCTGATCTCGATACTTTTTGTATAGGACTTCACCATTGATGACGTATCCTACAGTCAACTTCCTGATTGTTTTCTTATCATTGTCAGTTGCATGTGATGGATATTCTTGGGTCTTTACATATTGCCAGATGTCATGGTACCATGGAAGGCCATCTGCTTCTTCTTCCACATTATAGTAGTGGGCCGGGGAATCGAACATTTGTACCTTGACTGGCATCATCTTAGTGCCTTCACTAGCCCTAAACATAGCAGCTAGGGTAGTGAGGGTGTCAGGCATTTGGTTATCTTCTCTTGGGAGATGTTTAAAGGTGATCTCGTCAAAATCTTTGATTAGTTCGAGGGCCAACTTATGATATTCGATTAATTTTGCATCTTTGGTAGAAGACCAGTGCAGAATCTCTAAAGACTCTAAGAACCTTAATTTTCCTTTTGATGGCTGCATGTAGACCCAATATGCAAGCTTCATATTCTGCCATGTTATTGGTACAGAAGAATTTTAACCGACTAGAGAAAGGGTAGTGATTCCCTCCTGGTGAAATTAAGACTGCCCCAATACCACGTCCCAAGGCATTAGCGGCTCCATCAAAGTTCATCACCCATGATTCTTCCAGGCTATCATCCTCTTCAGTCGAAATGCACATTAAATCTTCATCCGGGAAATTAAAGTTCAAGGCCTCATAGTATTCGCAAGCACGACTTGCCAAAAAGTCTATTATGGAACTCCTCTTTATTGCTTTCTGGCTCACATATTGAATGTCAAATTCCGAGAGTAGCATTTGCTAGCGGCCATTCTTCCTGATAAGGTTGGTGTTTCTATCATGAACTTTAGAGGATCCAGCTTCGATATCAGCCATGTGGTATGGTACAACATGTACTACCTAAGCCTTTTAGTTGTCCATACTAAACCGCAACACGGTTTTTCGATTGGGGAATATCTAATTTTGCAGTCTGTGAACTTCTTGCTTAGATAATAGATTGCCTTTTTTGGTTTCGTCGTGTTGCCCTAATACGCATCCCATCGAGTTTTCATGGACGGTTAAGTATAGGATCAGGGGTTATCCTGGAATAGGTGGTACCAGAATGGGAGGGTTCATCAACTACTTCTTAATCTCTTCTAAGGCTGTTTGACATTCTTCATTTCATGTTCCCAGGTTGTTTTTCTGAAGTAACCTAAATACAGGGCTGAATTTCTTTGTTAATTGGGAAATAAAACGGGCAATATAATTTAACATTTCAAGGAAACCTCGGACCTCTTTCGTGTTCGAGGTGGAGGAAGTTCCTGGATGGCCTTAACTTTGTATGGATCGACTTCAATTCCTCTTTCACTCACAACGAAACCTAGCAGCTTTCCTGATCGCACTCCGAAAGTGCACTTAGACGGATTGAGTCTTAACTAGAATTTTCTCAACCTTTTGAAGAGTTTTTCCAAGTTCTCAATATGTTCCTCTTATGATCGGGATTTAGCAATAATGTCGTCAACATACACCTCTATCTCTTTGTGCATCATATCATGGAACAAGGTTACCATGGCTCATTGGTAGGTTGCCTCTGCATTCTTCAGACCGAAGGGCATGACTTTGTAACAAAAGGTTTCCCACCATGTTACGAATGTGGTTTTGTTCATATCTTCTGGGCACATTTTGATCTGGTTGTACCATTAGAATCCGTCCATGAAAGAAAAAAGAGAATGTCCTGATATGTTATCCACTAGTGTCTCAATGTGCAGCAATGGGAACTTATCTTTAGGGCTCGCCCTATTAAGGTCTCGATAGTCAACGCACATACGTACTTTCTTGTCTTTTTTGAGACTGGGACAATGTTACCTACCCATTCGGAGTACTTCACCACTTCAAGGAATATAGCGTCATACTACTTTTTCATTTATCTCTGATTTTTAGGAGTATTTCAGGCTTCATCCTCTTTAGCTTTTGTTGTACAGGTTTACATTCGGGTCTGATGGGAAGTCGGTACACAACAATGTCGGTGTCTAAGCTAGGCATATCTTGATACGACCAGGAAAATACATCCTTATATTCTTGTAGGAGTTTGACCAAATTCTGTCGAGTCTCAGCAGTGATAGAAGTGCCGATCTTCACCTCGCACTTTTCCTTTTTAGTCCCGAGATTCAGAATTTCTAATTCTTCCTTGTGAGGCAAAATTTTTTCTCTTCGCTCTCTAACAACCTGAGCATAACGTTAGGCAGGTCATATTCTTCCTCGTCTTTGCAGTCTTCGACCTCTTCTAAACACATGGGCAGCTCGAAGTCGACCTCTAGGTCGGATTCGAAGTCATTTGTACCGTTGATGTCTGGAAACCTGGAAAAAAATGGAATGGAATATATATATACAACAAAGATGGAAAGTCAAACAAATGAATGGAATGATTTTTTGCTTTTGTTTTGGTGTATTTTACTTTATTTGCTTTGGGCTTATTTACAGTGTTCTAATTATTCACAAAAGAAAGTTTGCCACACAAGATTTATTTGAAAAACATATTTTATTGATAATGAGAACTGTAATGGTTTTTATCATAGACCCTTAACAAGTGATCCCTAAATGCCTTCGGACCTAAGGCAAAAGGGTTAGTTTCGAGCATTACTCTGTGGGTGACTTAAAAGCTACAAGGATTTCTTCCACAATCCAATTGTTCAGCTCTGAGCAGGGGCGAATCATGGAGAGATACACATTTCCCTCATCCTTTTCTAATATAGCATTGATGTTTATCTCTTCAAAAACCTTCTCAAGTTCATTCTTTCCTTTCTCCTCCTCATAATTTGAAGTATCAGGATTTATGATGCCTCATGATCTAAAATTATGGCTCAATGGTGGGAATATCATTGGCTCCCACTTTATTTCTTCTCTGTTCAGTCTCGTTTTCCTTCTTTCTTACCTTTCTCTTATTGCTGTTCTCCTCTACATAGGGCTGGGCTTGTAACCTAGCCCGAATCGGTCTCTCTTATCGGGGATAATCACAGGGTATGGCTTCCTCTAAAGCTGCTTGCCGATGCTCTTGCCAGCTTTTGCCCCTTTTCCTAAGGTCTGTTTAACTTGCATCTTTACATTGTTTGATAATTCTGGCCTAGGGACCTTGCTTTCTTCGGTGATGAAGGTAGCATTAACGAGCTCAAGCGTCCTAAAATGACACTCGAGTGCTCCTTCTTCAATCTCTATATAGGAGGAACCAGTTGATACTGGGGCAATGATCTCTTCTTCAACTCCAACGATCACCAGTTGGCCATCAACTATGAACTTCAACTTCTAATGCAGAGTAGAAGGGACAGCCCCTACAGTGTGGATCCAAGGACGTCCCAGCAGGCAGCTGTAGGTGGGCTTGATGTCTAAAACCACAAAATCTATTTCAAAAGTGGACGGCCAAATCTATAGGGGTATCTCTATTTTTCCCAGAACATCCCTTTGGGTTCCATCAAATGCTCTCACAGTATTTTGGTATATAGTCATGTGAGAGCCGTCAACTGGCAGCTTTTTTAGTGTAGCTAGGGGCAGCACATTCAAAGCTGACCCGTTATCAATAAGAACCACTGGCAGCATGTGCCCCCTACATCGAGCAGAGATATGGAGGGCTTTGTATGATCCCCTCCCACTTGCCGGAATCTCTCGTCACTAAATGTGATGAAGTTAGTCACTGCAATATTGCTGACCAACTTGTCCATCTTATCAATAGTTATCTCCTTTGGCACAAAAGTCTGATTCAAAATTTTTAAGAGGGCGTCACGGTGGCCTTCCAAACTCAACAATAGAGATAGCATCGAAATTCTCGCCGAGAGCTTATACAGCTATTCTACCACACTATACTCGCTATGCTTAAGTATTTTTAAAAATTCTTGAGCCTCTAACTCCTTCACCGGCTCATGGTACGTCCTAGGTTTCTCCATAAAGAAATCTTTCTCCCCCTCAGGTTCTTCAGTCGATGCCCTCCTCTGAGTGGCGTCTCTATCTTCGACTTCCGATGGCACGTAACACCGTCCACTTCTTGTGAAGTTGCCCACCTGATTAATCGGTTCTTCTTTTGTTCCTTCTTTGGATAATGTACCTCATGGGTTGTTATTGAGCAAGCATAATTCCATGGCACTTGCTTGATATCCTTGTATGGAAAAGGGGTAGGTGCATTTATAACTAACATCAGGGTCGCACTTTTCTGGGACTCGATGACTCTAGCCTTGGTCTTGATAACCAAAGGCTTTATTCCTGCATAATTCCTTCCAGTGAGGGTTTCATCCGAAGCGCATACCTCCAGTGCACGGCTTTCTTCTTTCTTCTAGAAGAATTCTAGTTGTATGTTGTTCATCTTGTCTTGGACCAACTTCCTAAATTTAGAACAGTATTGAATCTCATGTCCTCCTACCTGATGATGCTCGCAGAAGAGCTCATCATCCTCATTCAACTTCCATGTTTCATTTCTTAGCAATACGGCCTCAACCGTTTGGGCTCATACCCATGCCATGGGTGTCTTGACTTCTTCAACATATTTCTTGACCATCTTGTCATCCTCCTCAACCACTGCATTCACTCTAGTCTTCTGGTGGTTGGGTAGTGGGTTATCCTTCTCTTCAGACGTATCAAAAGATAACATGACTGATTTTCGTAGATCATCTACTACTCTCTTGAAGGTAGTGCAATTCCCAATCGTATGCCTCTGTTCCCAGCATGGTATTCACATTGTGCCTTCTCGTCATACCATGGTGGGTATGGACGAGAGAATAGGGGAACGTGTCATGGTAACGCCATCCATGCTCCAACCAGCTCAGAGAATAACTCGGTGTACGTCATAGGGATGGAAGAAAAGTAGGGCTTCTTGTTCCCCTGGTACTTCTGTTCATCTTTCGGTGGGTTTGAGGCCACATGGTTAGTATTCTGGACAGCGGGCTTATTAAAGACTACCCCCTTTGAGTAGTTGGGGTTGTAGACACTTGTCATACCAACTTCATTATCCTTCTTCTTGTACGGCTTCCTCGTCTCTCATCTGTCAAGTTTGCCACTCTTAATGGCTGCCAAAATTAGCTCCCCATTAATTAGCATGTCCACAAAACTCTTCGTCGCATGATTGATCATACGATCATAGTAAGCGCCTTTAATGGTCTCTACGAATATGGGAGTTATCTCATTTTCTAGTAGTGGTGGCTGAACTTGAGCATCCACATCTCACCACCTCTGGGCGTATGGCGAAAACATTTGTTATGCCTCTGTTCCATCCCTTGTAAAACAAGCCTGTTCGAAACCATATCAGTAACGTGTTTGTACTGCTCGTCGAACGCCCTTGATAAATCTTTCCAAGTTTAGATATTTTCACGGCTTAGCTGGGTATACCAGCGGGACGCGGATCTAGACAGACTATCCTGGAAGCAGTATATGAGTTTTTCATTGTCCAAGTACATCGACATCTTGCGATAGTACATGGTTAGATGGGCCTTAGGACACGTAGTTCCATCGTACTTATCAAAGTCAGGGGTCTTGAATTTCGAGGGCATTATCAGGTGGGTCATCCGTCTCAGGTCTCTAGCGTCTATGCCTCTATGGATATTCCCATCTTGGAAGGTTCTAATGATCTATTCTAGCTTATCGCAGCGATCCTCCAGTTTCTTGTTCATGTTGACCTTATCAGCAATTTCATCAAGGTTTGGGACCTCATAGTCATGAGTTTCTCCAAGGTTGGCCCTGGCTCTGTTTGTGCATGTGCAAGAGATTCTGCAAAGTAGAGTAGGAGCTTGGCTTTGGACGATGAGGCCCCTCTTTGTATTCCAGTGGGATCCACTGAAACTGTGGTTGAGCGTTAGCATTTCCTATGTCCCCTTGTGCATCAGGGTCCTTGAACCCTAGCATGGTTGCAACCTAGCTGACCGTCTTCTTGTGTGCCAGTTCAATTTCATGCTTCAAGTCATTCTCTATTTTGTCCAGCCTGTCCTGGGTACTCTTGTGGTTGATTTCGAGGGATATCACTCTGTCTTTGGTGCTTTTGTCCATTGTCCTAGTTTTGGAATGGGTACCGTATTTGTGAGTTGCTATTTTGAATTTTCTATTTAAGTAAATTATTTTGGTTAAATCCTTACGTTATGTATATGTATGCAATGATATTAAACTAATGCAAAACAAACAATAAGATACATAAAAAGAAAAATGAATGCAAACGAAGGGCCATTGATTCCATAAGTTAATTGCTCATAGAACAAGCTTTTTATTGAACGAAATGATCATTGTTACAAAATTTTTTTCAGACATTACTACACATATCTTTATGCCCGAGAACCTAACTCCTTCGCTTCCTCTATCAGCCATATGAGTCTTGGCCCCACCTCTCTGACTAGCCCCGCATACTGACGAAGAGCCGTAGCCTCTGTAGCTAGCATCATCACACGTTTGGCCACATCCTAGACCTGGGTCATAACGATTTTATCATACTCATCTCGTTATTGGAATCTCCTGGCGCTGTCCCTAAGCCGAGTGAACCAGTAATGATTGCCGCCCTCATTGACATCTTCTAGGACCAAGATCTTTGTTCTGTACTCATGGATGGTGCTTTCCATAGCTTCCACTTGCTCCTTCATAGTTTCATTTTCTATTTGACTAGCCTGAAGCTCAATATACGTATGATGGTTTTAGAGTGCATGTAGAGAATGGCTTAGTTCTGCTACCTTGGCCTGTAACTTGGAAACAATGGACTGGCTGTGTCTCAACCTCTCATGGGTTACATCACATTGAGATTGCAACTCGCACACACTGATTTTGTTGTCATGGGATTTCCTCTTACATACAGCCACGTTTTCTCTCTCCTTCTCTAGGGTTCTTTTGCCTTTCTTATTTTCAACTGCTTGCTTACCTTTCTTTCTCTCCTCAGCAAGGGTCTGGCTGTATTTCTTAATTTCATGCTTGTCGCGCTCTTTCTCTTTTCCAACAGCCTGCTCTATTTATTACTTCTAACTATTTCAGAGTCTTTCTTAAATCTGCATTTCGAACTGTGGCATGAAACTTGAGAAAATCAACTCTTTGTATCTCAAACTTTCCCTCCAGGTCCTTGTACATCTTCACCACCCGATCTGTCTCTCCTTTGTATTTTTCCACCTCTAAGCTTGCCTCGTATAGGTCTATCGTATGTTGCTCTTCTAGAGATTCCATCTTGGCCTTGGTTCTTTTGAGTTCAGCCCTCAAAACATTAGCTTCAGATGGGGTAACCTTCAGATGCTCTTCTATAGGCTTGGCTTGGCCGGTAGGTGGTAGAATCTTGTCATTCACCCTCGTGCGCCTCCACTCAGCATAGTCAGGGGTAAACATACACCTGATGTCGTGCTCCACTTTCATGCGGTAGCAATGCTTCCATTAATCATTGATATCCTGAATCTTTTTCTCTAAATTCTCCTTGAAACTCAAATTCCATTGAGTCAAGGCATGCGGTGAAAGGAACAAACTGTCAGGAGCTATATTGTCGCGATACCAACAAGGGAGCACAATCAATTCCACCCCCATAAGCCTAGCAACATTAGATGATTATAATCCCCACACTTATACAAAACCTTGGTGTGACCTAACCATGGAGTCCTCCAGACGATATCTTGATCACGGCAGTCCTAGAAAATATATGTCCATTTTTTTCTCTTCATTACTGGCCATTTTTATTTTTGAAAGTGTAGAAAAGTTTGGGGAGAATATGTTGGGTAAAGTCAAGGTTGGGTATTTCCAAAAATGGCTAAGGGCCCAAACTTGGAGCAATTGAGCACATCCTCTGAAACGCATGCATTCCAGTTTCGGCACGCATTTAAAGAAATAAAGGTCTTAGCAAACACTGTTGGCACCAGGTTGGTCTCTCTCTTCAACTGTTCAAAAAGATCTAACATAGCCACATCGATGTTGCCTAACACTTGGGAAGATAACCAAGCCGTAGATTGATTTTGCTAGCACATCTACCCTTTTCTCTCTATCCGGATGAGTGGGAATTATGTTCCGGATACTCTACCATGGGAAGGAAAAACTGCCCCCTCTTTTCTGTATTAGACCTTTAACCCATCCATCTCTCATACAGGCAAAAATTTCAAGCTTCAAGTGAGCGTTCTTGTTCTTAGGCGGCTTAGCATAGACTCAGTCACTCTTTACTTCGCGAAAGTTAAAAAACGAAGAATATTCTTCAATTGTGGGCATCATATCCTCACCATTGAATATGAAACAACAATACTCGGGGTTCCAGAACTGGATTAGCGATTTGAGGAATGGTTCATCTAGCTCTACATGCAATAGATATGCTATGTCACCATAGGTGTCAAGGAACAATTACTTAGTTGCGTAGTCAAAATGTTTCCAGATTTCACATAGCTCCTGAACATTATTCTGTTTGACACTAATGTGGGCATTCTCTGAAGTTTCTGTCACATGGTCACTTGTCAAATTGTCCCCATACGCTTGTTGGTTGACCTTGGACCAGTGATACATATCCATATTGTCCTCTTCCTTTTGAAGAAGTCTCCCATCCATGATCAAAAGTTGTTTTCTAACTGAGCAAGTGTCTCAAAAATCAACCCCTTCTAAGTATGAAATGATGATGAATATGCAAAACAAGCAAGAGAGGGACACAAAATTAGTACACTTAATAGAACAGAAATAAAACATAAAAGGTTCAAAATAATTTCTTTGTATGAATAGTAATTGGGCCTAGACACATTTCTACGGACTATCCTTACAAAATGACCTTGACCGAACTCCAAAACCTAGTTTTTTCACATAGCTCTAATGGGGTGGGCTTTTAGATTCTCATAAATGTTCGGTTCTAAAAGGGTTCTCGAATTGTCCTCGCTGTCCCCTACTAAGGGTAGCAAGGCCCCTGATTCTCGCCCATTATAGGCTTTAAATGAATTAGGTTTAACATAGGGGGACCCACTCCTATGCCCATACGGTGGATCAGTATCCACACGAAGACATAAGGCGTGAGTCCCGGAGGTACTTACTAGGCCCATACGGATAATCAATATTCCCACGAGAGCAATAGCGTTTTCCCTCCACTTAATCGAACGGGACGAAGCTCGGGTCTAGATCTTGTAACCAAATCTTAAATGCGTAAAAGGGAATCAAAATCACAAATAGACAATTAAGTTAAGCTTTACATGAATTCGTAAAATCCGACATTAAAACAAGGTATAATCAACTTGTGGCCTGACTCACTTTTTTGTAAAAACAAAAAGTTCTCTCTAGCGAAGTCGTCGAGCTATCGCAACCCCCTTTCGAGGTGTTTCGACGTTTTGAAAACAAAACAACAGAGTCCCCACCAATCTTTTAAAAGGTGTGATTGGATCACCGAAAAATTGGTCATTTCAATAAAATCCTTTTATTTTATTAAAGCAATTATTTTGGTCTGCGAAAACACAAAAACGGGTTAGAGAGTCGATTAAACGTGGGGAAGGGTTAGCACCCCCACAACGCCCAAAAATTGGTGCCTAGCCGATTACAAAAAGTTTAAAAGTTAGATTTTGTGAATTCACATAAAGTCAAAATATTTGTTTGTTTATGAATTTAATTCTATTTTAACGGCCTTACTGCCAGAAGAGTAAACTTCAACCACCGCCAACACTTCTGGCGCTAACCCTTTACTTCCCTTTGGTAGTACACCCATTGATTATGTTTCACTTTTTAAACAGACAATCAGAGAAAAATTTAATATGTTAAAGCTTTTATTATCCTAAATTATTGATTATTAACCCTAGAGATTGGTCTAAAATTTTTTATCTATTAAGGGTTAAATATAGTTAACTGCATTTTATGATTTTTTTGAAAAGAACATTTTATTCAAAGAGAGAGTCTCTGATTAGGGCTTTTAAGATCCTAATCCTAGGGTCACCTAAGCTAATCAAATAAGAAATAAGAAAGAGAAAGCAAATTAAATTTTTTTTTAAAAAAGGGTTTTTATTATTCTTTTGTTTTTATTTTCTTTTTAAAGAAAAAGGAAAAGTTAATTTATTTTAAATTTTATTTTATGTAAAAATGACCTTATTAAAAAAATAAAATTCGTTGCCAAGAAAACAGTGACTGATTTGTGAAGTTTTTTAGTTTCATTTTCAAAATAAAAATAATGGGAAAATGGGGATTTAATGAAAAGGAATAACCCAATTATTTTTGGGTATAAAGCCCAAAATTTTTATAAACACTTTTTCCTTGCATTTTTAACACAAAATGGATCAAATTCCAAACAAAACAAAAACCTCTCATTGTTCTTGGTGTTCTTCAAAAATGAAGAACACCGGTGAACAACCACCGTGCCGACCGCCTACGACCGGCACCGACCGCCACTTGTCGGCAGTGGTACCCCTTTTATATTATTTTTTTGAAAAATAACTCTAAAAAGCACCAACAATCAGTTTTAAATTCGAGAAAAGAGGATCAAAGTTCAACAACATCTCCTTCAATCAAAGGTATGAACAAAACCCAAAATAATATTTAAATTCAAAACAAAATTAATAGAAAAGAAGAGAACAATACCAAAATGAAAAGGAATTTGCTTGCTTCTTATTCCAAAAAAATCGAACACAATGTTGTAGATTCGTACTACTTTTCAGTGAATTTTCGGTGTGTGAATTACAAAGGGGTGAGGAGTTTTATAGTATTCAAGAACCCAAATCTACAAGGAAATTTGGGATTTCAATCCCTATAATTCGGCCAAATTATACCATTGATGGAGAAATCCAGTGTTAACCTTCCCCAATTCAAGATTCCAATCGGATTTGGCTTAAATCTGGGAAAATTCGGGTGATTTTGTCCTAAAATCGAATTTGGGTTTGAATCCCTCATTTCTCCATTTTGTAAGTGACCGACAGCGAGGGGAGACAGCAACGGCGTCAGTAGAACGGCAAGGGCAAGGCGGACTTCGTGGCACCGCCAGCGACGACCGTCGGTGATGCAGGCGCGGCAGGTAGAGCTGCGGCAACAGCTACTGTTTGAAGTAGGGGGCTTGGGAGGGCCAAGCCCCACGCGCGTAGCGCAAGCGCCAAGCGCGGGTGGCTCTCCTCCCCTTTTTTTGGCTGCTTCGATCCGAACCCTTGGATCCCCCTACCCTAGATCTGATGGACCACAATAAACCTGCAAATGAAGGAAATGGGTTAGTTGGGCTCTGTTGCGCGTAATAAGTGCTCCACAATTATGCAAGTGTACACGTCGCAAGTTATAGTATAAAAGATATAGTCTCCACAGGGATTGGTGCCACTTCAAGAATCTAATCTCTTGCACTATAAAAAGTAAAATAACACAAGTAGAAGATTGTAGGAGTTTTAACTAACAACTAAACTAGAAAGCAAATAAGTAAAAGAAGATGTAATCAAATGAGAGAGAATAGGCCAGGTTATCGTGAGTTGAGGTGTGATAGCCGATTGGATTGTCTTGGTAAAAGAGTGCAAGGGCAACTCAGTTGCCGTGGCAACTTGCACAGCGGAGTTGCCTTGGCAACTAATCGATGGTTGCCTGGGCGACTAGCTGGGCAACTACTTGGGCGGCTGGGCAGAAACTTCAAGGTTCGGCGGAGTGTTCATCAATGGTTTCTTCTTATCCCTAAGTCGAAACTCTAGCTATTTGTGCATGCCTTGATAATAAATTCCTGCATGAATCAAGGGTGAACAACAACCAATCTTGCGCTCCTCTTAGCCGTTGAAATCCTTAACTTATTCCTAAGCCGGATTAATCTTCACCATCAATAGATTGAATAAAGACCATACTCATTCGTTTCTTTAATCTAACTCTCTCGATATTAGATAAATAGATGAAGTTACGAGATCTTCTCCCAATTCACTCGCAAACAACAAGAAAAACCAAGAATGAGTAAACCTTGAATTGAAAGTGCAAACTCTTATTGCCTAAACAAAATCCAATTGTTTCTCACAACAACAAAACACAATAACCTTAGCCAAGTAGATTTAGTTCATGGCTAGGTTCCAAAGATTCACAAGACAAAGAATTCCTAGCATAAACCTAATTGAACAAAGAAGAAAAAGATGAAGAATGGTTGAAGCCTCTTTTTCGAAATCTCCCCCTTTTTGATCTTGTCGAAATTTCTCTTCTCCTCTCTCCTTTGTCGAAAATTCTCTCTTCTCTCTCCCCTTGGAGTTGACGACATAGTCTTGAATTTATAGGGCTAGGTCAAAGTCTTTTTTTAGGAGGAAGTTAAGTTGGAATTAAATTATCTTTAAAGAATATAATTCTTTATTATATTTAAATTCCTTCTAGAACTTCCCCTATCTTCTTGGGATTTAATTTCTCTTTGACCTCTTCATGGAAATCAAACTCCTTTGGGATTTAGCTTTGCTCCACGTCATCTTGGGCTTATCTAGTCATCAATTTTGACTACCATATCATCTTATTCCTTGTCGAAAATTGCCCTAGAAACTAGCTCGGCATCTCCTTCATGCATTGCCCTGGCAACTAGCTCGGCATCTCCTTCATGCATTTCCCTGGCAACTGGTTCTAGCCTTGCTTTGGAAAGTGATTCTGCACACACACACAAAAACACAGCAAAGCAATATCTTTCTCCACAAAATTGAGCAAAATATGAAATCAAGCTTGTCCACGAAGGAAACGATGCAAACATGCATGAATGACTAATAATGCAACTAATATGAGCCTAAGTCTAGCAATAATAAGAATAAAAATAGTACTTTTGAACACTTAACACACCCCCAAACTCGAACTATTGCTTGTCCTCAAGTAATGCAAACTAATAATTACCTACCAAGACTTTAATCATCAAAGACATGCTTCAAACTTGAATTCAACCCTCGGAACCGTGGCACAAAGCATGATCACCTTTTAATTTTTCGAATAGCACAAAAATTACCCAGAATCGAACTATAATGCTTGTGACAATGTGTGTGCGTAGTTGTGTACAAGTTGATTTTCAAGATTTTATGTGAACAATAGGTTTTCAAATTACTTCATTCGGTTCTTTTAACATGTTTTAACTAGAGCCGGTTTCGGGCACCTCTAGTGTTTTGTTTTTATTTTTCTTAAGTTAATTAATTTATTTGACTAGAGCCAGTTTCGGGCACCTCTAGAGATCATTTTTTAGCACATACTAGAGACAATTTCGGGCACCTCTAGTGATCAATTTTTTTAGGACATACTAGAGCCAATTTCGGGCACCTCAAGTATTCATCCATTTTTTTATTCTAATCCCTCAATTTTTTTACTATCAACCTAAGTTCGCTAGAATTCCTTAAATCAATCAAGCCACAACAGTGTTTTATCAAGTTTAGCATCATAGTAAGATTCTAAGTGTTTCCATGTTTATCCTAGAATAAAAGGTTCTATCAATTAAGTACATTGGCAAAGTCATCATCGGATATTCATCAAATCTAGGCAATTCTTGTTCCAACTAAAGGCATGGCAAGCAATTTATGTATCATAAATGCAATACTTAAGATGAATGCAACTAAACATGATAACTAACTAATAACAATCCCCCCCAAACTCGAGTGAGGTATTGTCCTCAATGCATGCAACAAAGAAAAATAAAGAAAAGTAAAATGCAAACGAGGACTTACTCTGAGAGTTCATTGTCGTGGATGATTAGTTTCCTTTTGGTCAGTGTCTTGATTCTTTTGCTTGAACACGGTGGTTTCTTCCTTGTTATCGGTGGTGGAATCGATACTCGTACGGGGTTATCTTCATCATCCTCTTCATCAATGTCATTGGCTTTTCGCTTGGGCTTGAAGGATTCGATTGGTGCGATCTTTGTTGGTGCAATGGAGGACTCGTCCAAATCTGAAAAATCAGACAATGATTCAGTACGAGTTGCTTCAGGCATAGGTGCTTTACCTTTGGCTTTTGCAGTGGTTGTCGGGGCGTCTTTAGTTTTGGATGCCGTGACATCTTCAATGTTGGTTGTCGTGGCAACTGCTTAGGCAGGCACGGTGTAGGTTGTCGCGGCATCATCTGTTGCGGTTGCCGTGGCAACTACTTCATTGGTTGTCGTGGCAAGGATTTCGGTAGGAAATATTGGGAACGGCACGCGGCTGTCTGGGTACTTTTCCAGGATGACTTGGGTGATGGCATTGTTGTGATCCTTCATGTACCGCATGAACATTAGTTTTCGGTCTTCAATTTGCCTAAGGCGGTTCGCCAATGGTTGTAAGAGTGCTTCAAGTTGTCCCGGGGCTACTGTCAGAGTTGCCCGGGCATCGGTTGCTTGGACATTAGGAGTTGCCGACGTGGCAAGAGTTGTCGTGGCAATTGAAGGCGTTAGGGATTTTACCGGTGCCTCTCCCATTAGCTTTTAGATTTGTGCTCGATTCCAACCGGACTTTGGTAAGGCCTTTTCATCAGTGGACTCACTTGGGACATACATCTCCTTGCAAAGATTGGAAATTAAGCAAGGGAAGAAAAGAGAACCCTTGTCTTTTGAGCTATATACAAAAATCTCATCACCAATAATTTTTCCAATGTTAATGATACGATCATGCAAGATAGAATGTATGAGCAAAAGACGATGTGTATCAACGGTGGTATTGTATGTTGTGGGCATTAAAGAAGTTTTAACAAACTTATTCCATAATTTTGCCTCGGGTTTAAGTCGAAGGTGATTTACCGTGCCCTTGTATTTACCGTCGTTCCATTGAGTTCCCGGTAGAGTGAGTTCTTGAAGCACCTTGTCGAGTTGCTTGGGCGTGAGTTGATCAACAAAGGCTTGATGCTCGTCCTTCTCAATGTAGAGCCCGTAAAAGGTGTTGATGTTTTTAGGGCTTATGAGTATAGCCTTGTCACGAACAAAAACATAAGGATTATCCGGGTTAGGTGAGTGAGCATAGAATTCTCTTACCCATGAGGTGTTACCCGGTTCCGATTGATGGCAAAAGATTTGCCACTTTTGATGTGCAATCCTTTCGAAGATGAATGGTTCAAGGCCAAAATCTTGATAAGAGTTGGAGTATTCAAAGCCTTGTTCTTCGTAAATCTTCCGGCTTTCAAACTTGGAGTGAAATCTTTCTTGAACCACCGGTGTAGCAAACTTCTTGTATATTGGTTCTTTGGAGGAACTTGGATGAACCAAAAAATCAATTTTGGATGCCATGGATGATCTTGGTTGTGAGTTTGGTAAAAACAAAGAAAAGAAAGCAAAAGAAACTAAAGAGTTGCAAGATGAAAAGTAGGAATAGGTTTTTTGGAAGTTAAGGGTGATGGGTTAAATATAAAAGATAGGTAGTAAATATGGTGGGTGAGATTAATTTTGGAATAAAGAAGGAAGTGATTTCGATTTAGAGGAAGGGTGTCGGCTAGGGGGTTTATTTAGGGTAAATTGGAGGCTTAATATAACCCTTAGATTCAGCCTATTAATTTCCTTGTTGAAGAAGTTTCCTTCTTGAATCAAAATTCCTCTTTATCTTGAACTCTTTTCCTATAATTCAAAAACAAAATAAAATAAGGATTAAAATTAAGGATAAACTAATAAAAGAAAATAAATAAAGATGTGCAAAGAAATTCTTAAACTTAAAAAGATAAATATGAACGAAAGATGTAGTTTTAATCTTTAAAGAAAATAAATAAATCTATCCTAAAAAGAAAAAAATAACCAAAATTAAATAATAATAATAATAAATAGTTCAAAAAGAAAAAATAAAAATGAAAATAAAAAGAAAAAGAAAAAATAAAATATTGAAAGGAGAGCATGCTCATGCATCTCCTAAGGTGACCACTTCTTTGTTACGTTCCACATGGGCACCGTTGTAGTGCTTCAATCTTTGTCCATTAACTTTGAATTCATGTTCGTCAGTGATGGACTTGATTATCACGGCACCATGGGAGAATGGTTTGACAACTTCGAATGGTCCCTACCATCTTGATTTTAGTTTTCCCGGGAAAAGTTTTAGCCAAGAATTGACTAAGAGAACTAGTTGCCCTGGCATGAATTGTCGCGGCAATAGTTTCTTGTCATGCCATTGCTTTGTTTTCTCCTTGTAGATTCGTGCATTGTTATAGGCGAGCGCATGGAATTCTTCTATCTCGTTGAGGTCCAACAAACGCTTTTGCCCGGCACTTTCCCAATCCATATTCACGGTCTTGATTGCCCAATATGCCTTGTGTTCGATTTCCACCATTAGATGGCATGTTTTGCCATAGACAAGTCGGAAGGGGGACATACCTAAGGGTGTTTTGAATGCAGTGCGATATGCCCAAAGTGCGTCATCTAGTCTTACTGACCAATCCTTCCTAGAGGGATTTACAACTTTCTCGAGTATACCCTTCAATTCCTAGTTGGAAATTTCTGCTTGCCCATTGGTTTGTGGGTGATATGTCGTGGCAATCTTGTGAGATACACCAAAGCGTTGTAACATCTTGCGATGAGTTTGTTGTCAAAATGCTTGCCTTCATCAGCGATATTTGCTCTTGGCATTTCAAACGTGTGTAAATATATTTTTCTCGCAAGAATCGTTGCGCGCGGTTTTGGAATCGTTCTTAGGAAGCGTAGCTGCCTCAACCCATTTAGACACGTGTCGTCGACGGCAAGTAGAATGTAGAGGTTGCCGAATAAATATGGGAAAGGTCCCATAAAATCAATCCCCCATACATCGAACAATTCCACCTCGATGATGTTTTGGAGCAGCATCTCATGTCGTCTAGAGATATTGCCCATCCTCTGGCAACAATCACATTGCTTATAAAACTCATGGGTATCTTTGTACAGTGTTGTCCAATACAAACCGGATTGCAAAACCTTGGCCGCGGTACGTATTCCTCCAAAATGTCCTCTATAGGGTGAAGAATAGCATTGCCGGAGTACATTCTGCTGCTCCTCTTCAGGGACACATCGGCGTATAACCTGATTTGCACATTGTTTAAACAAAAGATGCTCGTCCCAAAAGTAATGCTTAGCATTATGGTGGAACCGCTTCTTCCCTTGGTGAGTAAGGTCATAAGGTAAAATACCACAAACAAGGAAATTAACTAAATCCACGTACCAAGGTATTGCCGAGGTATGTGCTACCGTGGCGACTGCTTCCAAGATTGCCGAGGCTTGTGCTTCTAGAGTTGACGAGGCATACGCGTCCATGGTTGCCAAGGCGTGCGTGTCCATGGTTGCTGAGACGTGCGTATCGGTGGTTGCCGCGGCGTGCGCATCCATGGTTGCCGAGGCAACTAACAGTTGCTCATCTGGGAATGCATCACATATCTCTAAATCCGCATCCTCCTCCCTATTGTGTTCTAAGCGTGATAAGTGATCGGCCACTTGATTTTATGTTCCTTTCTTGTCCTTAATTTCAATGTCAAACTCTTGTAAAAGTAATATCCAACGAATCAAACGAGGTTTGGCATCCTTTTTAGCAAATAGATACTTAATTGCCGAATGGTCCGTATGAACAATTACCTTTGTACTAATCAAATAGGATCAGAACTTGTCAAATGCGAAAACTATGGCTAGTAACTCTTTCTTCGTTGTTGTGTAATTCACTTGAGCACTATTAAGAGTTTTACTAGCGTAGTATATCACATCAAAGGTCTTACCTATGCGTTGGCCTAGAACTGCTCCTACCGCAAAATCACTTGCATCACACATGAGCTCAAAAGGTAGCGTCCAATCTAGTGGAACGACAATGGGTGCCGAGGCAAGCTTTTCCTTTAGGGTTTCGAATGCTTGGGTGCAAGAATCATCAAAATTGAAGACTTTATCCTGTTCAAGCAAATTGCACAAGGGTTTAGTAATTTTAGAAAAATTATGAATGAACCTCCTGTAAAAATCTGCATGTCCAAGAAAGCTTCGGATTCCTTTAACCAAACTTGGTGGGGGTAATTGTTGCGCGTAATAAGTGCTACGCAAATGTGCAAGTATACACGTCGCAAGTTATAGTATAAAAGATATCGTCTCCACAGGGATTGGTGCCACTTCAAGGATCTAGTCTCTTGCACTGTAAAAAGTAAAAACACAAGTAAAGGATTATAGGAGTTTAACTAATGACTAATCTAGAAAGTAATAAAGTAAAAGAAAATATGAATTCAAATGAGGGAGAGATAGGCCAGGTTATCGTGAGTTGAGGTGTGATAGCCGATTGGATTGTTTTGGTAAAAGAGTGCACGGGCAACTCAGTTGTCGTGGCAACTTGCATAACGGGGTTGCCTTGGCAACTAATCGATGGTTGCCTGGGCAACTAGTTGGGCAACTACTTGGACGTCTGGGCAGCAACCTTAAAGGTTCGGCAGAGCGTTCTTCAATGGTTTCTTCTTATCCCTAAGTCGAAACTCTAGCTACTTGTGCATGCCTTGATAATACATCCCTGCGTGAATCAAGGGTGAACAACAACCAATCTTGCGCTCCTCTTAGCCGTTGAAATCCTTAACTTATTCCTAAGCCGAATTAATCTTCACCATCAATAGATTGAATAAAGATCATATTCATTCGTTTCTTGAATCTAACTCTCCCGATATTAGATAAATAGATGAAATCACGAGATCCTCTCCCAATTCACTCACAAACAAGAATAAGAACCAAGAATGAATAAACCTTGAAATAAAAAAGTACAAACTCTTATTACGTAAACAAAAACCAATAGTTTCTCACAACCACAAAACACAATAACCATAGCCAAGTAGATTTAGTTCATGGCTAGGTTCCAAAGAAACACAAGATAAACAATCCCTAGCATGAACCCAATCGAACAAGAAAGAAAAGGATGAAGGAGGAGGCTTGTCGAAATCCTCCTTGCCCTTGATGCTTGTCGAAAATTCTCTCATCTTACCCTCCTTGGACTTGTCGAAATTCCCCTATTGCTCTCTCCCCTGGATTGTCGAAATCTCCTTGTTATTTATAGGGCTAGGCCAAAGTCCTTCTTTGAGGAGGAGTTTAAGTTGGAATTAAATTATCTTTAAAGAATATAATTCTTTATTATAATTGTATTCCTACTAGAACTTCTCCTATCTTCTTGGAATTTAATTCTTCTTTAATCTCTGCATGGCAATCAAATTCCTTTGGGTTTGGGCTTTGCTCCACGTCATCTCGGGCTTGTCTAGTCATCAATTTCGACTACCATATCACCTTTACTCTTGTCGACAATTGCCATGGCAACTGGCTCGGCGTCTCCTTCATGCATTGCCCTGGCAACTAGCTCGGCGTCTCCTTCATGCATTGCCCTGGAAACTAGCTCTAGCCTTGCTTTGGCAAGTGATCCTGCATATACACACAAAACACACCAAAGCAGCATCTTTTCCCACAAAAACTACCATGTTATGTAATCAAGCTCAACGATGGAAGGAAACATGGATTAATGCATGAATGGCTAATTATGCAACTAATATGAGCCTAAGTCTAACAATAATATGAGTAAAAAGGGTAAGAAAAATAGTTCTTTTGAACACTTATCACACCCCCAAACTCGAACTACTGCTTGTCCTCAAGCAATGCAAACTCATAATTACTTGCCAAGACTTCAATTTTCACAAACTTAGCTTTGAACTTGATTTCAATTCTCTGAACCAGAGCACAAAGTATGATTGGTTTTTTTATTTTTCGAAAAACTTAGGAATTACTCGGAATCAAACTATAATGCTTGTGAGTGTGTGCGGAGTTGTGTGCAAGTTGATCTTTCGGATTCTATGCAAACAATAGGTTTTCAAATTACTTCATTGGGTTCTTTTTATCATGTTTTAACTAGAGCCAGTTTTGGGCACCTCTAGTGTTTTGTTTTTAGTTTTCTTAAGTTAATTTATTCGACTAGAGCCGGTTTCGGGCACCTCTAGCTATCAACTATTTTTAACACATACTAGAGCCAGTTTCGGGCACCTCTAGTGATAAATTTTTAGCACATGCTAGAGCCAATTTCGGGCACCTCTAGCATTCATCCAATTTTTATTCTAATCCCCCAATTTGTTAATTATCAACCTAAGTTCACTAGAATTCCTTAAATCAATCAAACCACAACAGTGTTTCCAAATTTAGTATCATAGTAAAATTGATCAACAAAGGCTTGATGCTCGTCCCTTCTCAATGTAGAGCCCGTAAAAGGTGTTGATGTTTTTAGGGCTTATGAGTATAGCCTTGTCACGAACAAAAACATAAGGATTATCCGGGTTAGGTGAGTGAGCATAGAATTCTCTTACCCATGAGGTGTTACCGGTTCCGATTGATGGCAAAAGATTTGCCACTTTTGATGTGCAATCCTTTCAAGATGAATGGTTCAAGGCCAAAATCTTGATAAGAGTTGGAGTATTCAAAGCCTTGTTCTTCGTAAATCTTCCGGCTTTCAAACTTGAGTGAAATCTTTCTTGAACCACCGGTGTAGCAAACTTCTTGTATATTGGTTCTTTGAGGAACTTGGATGAACCAAAAATTCAATTTTGGATGCCATGGATGATCTTGGTTGTGAGTTTGGTAAAAACAAAGAAAAAGAAAGCAAAAGAAACTAAAGAGTTGCAAGATGAAAAGTAGGAATAGGTTTTTTGGAAGTTAAGGGTGATGGGTTAAATATAAAAGATAGGTAGTAAATATGGTGGGTGAGATTAATTTTGGAATAAAGAAGGAAGTGATTTTGATTTAGAGGAAGGGTGTCGGCTAGGGGTTTATTTAGGGTAAATTGGAGGCTTAATATAACCCTTAGATTCAGCCTATTAATTTCCTTGTTGAAGAAGTTTCCTTCTTGAATCAAAATTCCTCTTTATCTTGAACTCTTTTCCTATAATTCAAAAAACAAAATAAAATAAGGATTAAAATTAAGGATAAACTAATAAAAGAAAATAAATAAAGATGTGCAAAGAAATTCTTAAACTTAAAAAGATAAATATGAACGAAAGATGTAGTTTTAATCTTTAAAGAAAATAAATAAATCTATCCTAAAAAGAAAAAAATAACCAAAATTAAATAATAATAATAATAATAAATAGTTCAAAAAGAAAAAATAAAAATGAAAATAAAAAGAAAAAGAAAAAAGAAAATATTGAAAGGAGAGCATGCTCATGCATCTCCTAAGGTGACCACTTCTTTGTTACGTTCCACATGGGCACCGTTGTAGTGCTTCAATCTTTGTCCATTAACTTTGAATTCATGTTCGTCAGTGATGGACTTGATTATCACGGCACCATGGGAGAATGGTTTGACAACTTCGAATGGTCCCTACCATCTTGATTTCAGTTTTCCCGGGAAAAGTTTTAGCCGAGAATTGACTAAGAGAACTAGTTGCCCTGGCATGAATTGTCGCGGCAATAGTTTCTTGTCATGCCATTGCTTTGTTTTCTCCTTGTAGATTCGTGCATTGTTATAGGCGAGTGCATGGAATTCTTCTATCTCGTTGAGGTCCAACAAACGCTTTTGCCCGGCACTTTCCCAATCCATATTCACGGTCTTGATTGCCCAATATGCCTTGTGTTCGATTTCCACCATTAGATGGCATGTTTTGCCATAGACAAGTCGGAAGGGGGACATACCTAAGGGTGTTTTGAATGCAGTGCGATATGCCCAAAGTGCGTCATCTAGTCTTACTGACCAATCCTTCCTAGAGGGATTTACAACTTTCTCGAGTATACCCTTCAATTCCTAGTTGGAAATTTCTGCTTGCCCATTGGTTTGTGGGTGATATGTCGTGGCAATCTTGTGAGATACACCAAAGCGTTGTAACATCTTGCGATGAGTTTGTTGTCAAAATGCTTGCCTTCGTCACTGATATTTGCTCTTGGCATTCCAAACTGTGTAAATATATTTTTCTGCAAGAATCGTTGCGCGGTTTTGGAATCGTTCTTAGGAACTGTAGCTGCCTCAACCCATTTAGACACGTAGTCGACGGCAAGTAGAATGTAGAGGTTGCCGAATAAATATGGGAAAGGTCCCATAAAATCAATCCCCCATACATCGAACAATTCCACCTCGATGATGTTTTGGAGCAGCATCTCATGTCGTCTAGAGATATTGCCCATCCTCTGGCAACAATCACATTGCTTATAAAACTCATGGGTATCTTTGTACAGTGTTGTCCAATACAAACCGGATTGCAAAACCTTGGCCGCGGTACGTATTCCTCCAAAATGTCCTCTATAGGGTGAAGAATAGCATTGCCGGAGTACATTCTGCTGCTCCTCTTCAGGGACACATCGGCGTATAACCTGATTTGCACATTGTTTAAACAAAAGATGCTCGTCCCAAAAGTAATGCTTAGCATTATGGTGGAACCGCTTCTTCCCTTGGTGAGTAAGGTCATAAGGTAAAATACCACAAACAAGGAAATTAACTAAATCCACGTACCAAGGTATTGCCGAGGTATGTGCTACCGTGGCGACTGCTTCCAAGATTGCCGAGGCTTGTGCTTCTAGAGTTGACGAGGCATACGCGTCCATGGTTGCCAAGGCGTGCGTGTCCATGGTTGCTGAGACGTGCGTATCGGTGGTTGCCGCGGCGTGCGCATCCATGGTTGCCGAGGCAACTAACAGTTGCTCATCTAGGAATGCATCACATATCTCTAAATCCGCATCCTCCTCCCTATTGTGTTCTAAGCGTGATAAGTGATCTGCCACTTGATTTTCTGTTCCTTTCTTGTCCTTAATTTCAATGTCAAACTCTTGTAAAAGTAATATCCAACGAATCAAACGAGGTTTGGCATCCTTTTTAGCAAATAGATACTTAATTGCCGAATGGTCCGTATGAACAATTACCTTTGTACTAATCAAATAGGATCAGAACTTGTCAAATGCGAAAACTATGGCTAGTAACTCTTTCTTCGTTGTTGTGTAATTCACTTGAGCACTATTAAGAGTTTTACTAGCGTAGTATATCACATCAAAGGTCTTACCTATGCGTTGGCCTAGAACTGCTCCTACCGCAAAATCACTTGCATCACACATGAGCTCAAAAGGTAGCGTCCAATCTAGTGGAACGACAATGGGTGCCGAGGCAAGCTTTTCCTTTAGGGTTTCGAATGCTTGGGTGCAAGAATCATCAAAATTGAAGACTTTATCCTGTTCAAGCAAATTGCACAAGGGTTTAGTAATTTTAGAAAAATTATGAATGAACCTCCTGTAAAAATCTGCATGTCCAAGAAAGCTTCGGATTCCTTTAACCAAACTTGGTGGGGTAATTGTTGCGCGTAATAAGTGCTACGCAAATGTGCAAGTATACACGTCGCAAGTTATAGTATAAAAGATATCGTCTCCACAGGGATTGGTGCCACTTCAAGGATCTAGTCTCTTGCACTGTAAAAAGTAAAAACACAAGTAAAGGATTATAGGAGTTTAACTAATGACTAATCTAGAAAGTAATAAAGTAAAAGAAAATATGAATTCAAATGAGGGAGAGATAGGCCAGGTTATCGTGAGTTGAGGTGTGATAGCCGATTGGATTGTTTTGGTAAAAGAGTGCACGGGCAACTCAGTTGTCGTGGCAACTTGCATAACGGGGTTGCCTTGGCAACTAATCGATGGTTGCCTGGGCAACTAGTTGGGCAACTACTTGGACGTCTGGGCAGCAACCTTAAAGGTTCGGCGTTCTTCAATGGTTTCTTCTTATCCCTAAGTCGAAACTCTAGCTACTTGTGCATGCCTTGATAATACATCCCTGCGTGAATCAAGGGTGAACAACAACCAATCTTGCGCTCCTCTTAGCCGTTGAAATCCTTAACTTATTCCTAAGCCGAATTAATCTTCACCATCAATAGATTGAATAAAGATCATATTCATTCGTTTCTTGAATCTAACTCTCCCGATATTAGATAAATAGATGAAATCACGAGATCCTCTCCCAATTCACTCACAAACAAGAATAAGAACCAAGAATGAATAAACCTTGAAATAAAAAAGTACAAACTCTTATTACGTAAACAAAAACCAATAGTTTCTCACAACCACAAAACACAATAACCATAGCCAAGTAGATTTAGTTCATGGCTAGGTTCCAAAGAAACACAAGATAAACAATCCCTAGCATGAACCCAATCGAACAAGAAAGAAAAGGATGAAGGAGGAGGCTTGTCGAAATCCTCCTTGCCCTTGATGCTTGTCGAAAATTCTCTCATCTTACCCTCCTTGGACTTGTTTAAATTCCCTATTGCTCTCTCCCCGGATTGTCGAAATCTCCTTGTTATTTATAGGGCTAGGCCAAAGTCCTTCTTTGAGGAGGAGTTTAAGTTGGAATTAAATTATCTTTAAAGAATATAATTCTTTATTATAATTGTATTCCTACTAGAACTTCTCCTATCTTCTTGGAATTTAATTCTTCTTTAATCTCTGCATGGCAATCAAATTCCTTTGGGTTTGGGCTTTGCTCCACGTCATCTCGGGCTTGTCTAGTCATCAATTTCGACTACCATATCACCTTTACTCTTGTCGACAATTGCCATGGCAACTGGCTCAGCGTCTCCTTCATGCATTGCCCCGGCAACTAGCTCAGCGTCTCCTTCATGCATTGCCACGAAACTAGCTCTAGCCTTGCTTTGGCAAGTGATCTGCATATACACACAAAACACACCAAAGCAGCATCTTTTCCCACAAAAACTACCATGTTATGTAATCAAGCTCAACGATGGAAGGAAACATGGATTAATGCATGAATGGCTAATTATGCAACTAATATGAGCCTAAGTCTAACAATAATATGAGTAAAAGGGTAAGAAAAATAGTTCTTTTGAACACTTATCACACCCCAAACTCGAACTCTTGCTTGTCCTCAAGCAATGCAAACTCATAATTACTTGCCAAGACTTCAATTTTCACAAACTTAGCTTTGAACTTGATTTCAATTCTCTGAACCAGAGCACAAAGTATGATTGGTTTTTTTATTTTTCGAAAAACTTAGGAATTACTCGGAATCAAACTATAATGCTTGTGAGTGTGTGCGGAGTTGTGTGCAAGTTGATCTTTCGGATTCTATGCAAACAATAGGTTTTCAAATTACTTCATTGGGTTCTTTTTATCATGTTTTAACTAGAGCCAGTTTTGGGCACCTCTAGTGTTTTGTTTTTAGTTTTCTTAAGTTAATTTATTCGACTAGAGCCGGTTTCGGGCACCTCTAGCTATCAACTATTTTTAACACATACTAGAGCCAGTTTCGGGCACCTCTAGTGATAAATTTTTAGCACATGCTAGAGCCAATTTCGGGCACCTCTAGCATTCATCCAATTTTTATTCTAATCCCCCAATTTGTTAATTATCAACCTAAGTTCACTAGAATTCCTTAAATCAATCAAACCACAACAGTGTTTCATCAAATTTAGTATCATAGTAAAATTCTAAGTTTTTCCATGGTTATCCTAGAATAAAAAATTCTATCAATTAAGTGCATTGGCAAAGTCATCATCGAATATTCATCAAATCTAAGCAATTCTTGTTCCAATTAAAGGCATGGCAAGCAATTTATGTATTCTAAATGTAATACTTAAGATGAATGAAACTAAACATGGCAACTACTAATAACAATCCCCCCCCAAACTCGAGTGAGGCATTGTCCTCAATGCATGCATAAAAATAACGAAAAATAAAAATAAAAATGCATACGAGGACTTACTCCGAGAGTTCATCATCGTAGATGATTAGTTTCCTTCTAGTCGGTTCTTGATTCTCTTGCTTGAACGCGATGGTTGTTTTCTTGTTGCCGGTGGTGGAATCGATCCTCGTACGGGGTTGTCCTCATCGTCCTCTTCATCAATGTCAATGGCTTTTCGCTTGGAGGATTCAATTGGTGCGGTCTTTATTGGTTCAATGGAGGACTCGTCCGAATCTGAAAAATCAGAAAATGATTCCGTAGGAGTTGATTCGGGCATAGGTGCGTTACCTTTGGCTTTTGCAGTGGTTGCCAGGATGTCTTTAGCTTTGGTTGCAGTGGCATCTTCAAGGTTGGTTGTCGTGGCGTCAGCTTGTGCATGTACGAAGTAGGTTGCCGCGGCAAGGATCTCGGCAGTAAATTTCCTTAGCATAGTAGTTGTGAGTCTTGTTGTGAAAAAGAAAACAAAGAAAACCTGAAAACTAAAGATAATGAAGAAAAATAAAATATCTCCTAAAAATGAAAATAAAAAGAAAAAGAAAAAGAAAATATTGAAAGGAGAGCATGCTCATGCATCTCCTAAGTTGACCACTTCCTTGTTACGTTCCACATGGGCACCATTGTAGTGCTTCAATCTTTGTCCATTAACTTTGAATTCATGGTTGTCAGAGATGGACTTGATTATCACGGCACCATGGGAGAATGGTTTGATGACTTCGAATAGTCCCGACCATCTTGATTTCAGCTTTCCCGGGAAAAGTTTTAGTCGAGAATTGAATAGGAGAACTAGTTGCCTTGGCGTGAATTGTCGTGGCAATAGTTTCTTATCATGCCATCGCTTTGTTTTCTCCTTGTAGATTCGTGCATTGTTATAGGCGAGTGCACGGAATTCTTCTATCTCATTGAGATCCATCAAACGCTTTTGTCCGGCACTTTCCAAATCCATATTTACAGTCTTGATTGCCCAGTACGCCTTGTGCTCGATTTCCACCGGTAGATGACATGTTTTACCATAGACAAGTCGGAATGGGGACATAACTAAGGGTGTTTTGAATGCAGTGTGATATGCCCAAAGTGCGTCATCTAGTCTTAATGACCAATCCTTCCTTGAGGGATTTACGACTTTCTCAAGTATACCCTTCAATTCCCGGTTGGAAATTTCTGCTTGCCCGTTGGTTTGTGGGTGATATGCCGTGGCGATCTTGTGTGATATGCCGAAGCGTTGCAACATCTTGGCAATTAGTCTGTTGTCAAAATGCTTGCCTTCGTCGCTGATAATTGCTCTCGGCATCCCAAACCGTGTAAATATGTTTTTCTACAAGAATCGTTGCACGGTCTTGGAATCGTTATTGGGAACTGCAGCTGCCTCCACCCATTTAGACACATAGTCGACGGCAAGTAAGATGTAGAGGTTGCTGAATGAAGATGGGAAAGGTCCCATAAAATTGATCCCCCACACATCGAACAATTCTACCTCAATGATGTTCTGGAGTGGCATCTCATGTCGTCTAGAGATATTGCCCATCCTCTGGCAACGATCATATTGCTTGTAAAAGTCTTGGGCATCTTTGTACAATGTTGGCCAATACAAACCAGATTGCAACACTTTGGCCGCGGTACGAGTTCCTCCAAAATGTCCTCCATAGGGTGAAGAATAGCATTGCCGGAGTATATTCTGTTGCTCTTCTTCAGGGACACATCGGGGTATAACCTGATCTACACATTGTTTAAACAAAAGAGGCTCGTCCCAAAAGTAATGCTTAGCATCATGGCGGAACCGCTTTTTCCCTTGGTGAGTAATGCCATAAGGAAAAATACTACAAACAAGGAAATTAACTAAATTCGCGTACCAGGGTATTGCCGAGGCATGTGCTGCCGAGGCGACTGCTCCCAAAATTGCCGAGGCGTGCACATTTAAGACTGTTGCGGCGTCGAGAGTTGTCGAGGCGTGTGCGTCCATAGTTGCCGAGGCGTCAAGGGTTACCGAGGCATATGCGTCTATGGTTGTCGAGGCAACAAAAATTTGTTCATCCGGGAATGCATCGCATATCTCTAGATCCGCGTCCTCCTCCCTATTTCCTTCTTGTGTAGCATCAATATTTTGATCAGGTTCTTTTCCTGGTCGATTGACTAGCCAATTGGCCTTTTCTTGTTGTTCCTCATAGACCGATTTTTTATACTCCTCAGGTTCCTTTTGATCGGCAATGTAGTTGCCGAGGCAACTAAA
Source organism: Hibiscus mutabilis (assembly GCA_019671005.1). NCBI lineage: Eukaryota > Viridiplantae > Streptophyta > Magnoliopsida > Malvales > Malvaceae > Hibiscus > Hibiscus mutabilis. The sequence continues at coordinate 41,766,712 of CM033745.1, forward strand.
TTCCTCATCGAAGTTAAACTCTGCCGTGGCATGAAGTAGTTGGCATTCTTCTGGATCATCGGCATGCCTTAGTGTTTGGAACACATTTAGTTTGACCTGCTGGTCATTCACGCTCATTGTGAGTTCTCCTTTTTCAACATCAATCAAGGTTCTCCCTGTTGCTAGGAATGGTCTCCCGAGAATGATGGGTGCATGCTCATCTGCTTCACAATCCAAGACAATAAAGTCAGCGGGAAAAATAAATTTATCAACTTTTACCAGTATGTCCTCGATTTTTCCCTCTGGGTGCACATAGGATCTGTCGGCTAGCTGTAGCATAACTGTTGTAGGTCTTGCCTTCCCGATTCCTAGTTTCTGGAAACCGATTTAGGCATCAAGTTTATGCTAGCCCCAAGGTCGCATAGTGCTTTCCCGACATAGTGATTTCCAATAGAACAGGGTATTGTGAAACTTCCGGGATCCTTCAACTTGGGTGGCATACGATTGTGCAACATTGCCATGCATCCCTCTGTTGCGGCAACTGTTTCAAACTCTCCTAGCCTTGTTCTCTTGGACACAATGTCTTTAAGAAACTTAGCATAGTTTGCATTTGTTCAATTGCTTCCACCAGTGGCAAGTTGATGTGGACTTGCTTTAGGATATCAAGAAACTTCTTGAATTGGTATTCTTGCTTTTGTCGCTTCAACCTTTGTGGGAATGGTGGTGGAAGTCGGATATCTTTGATCCTTTCATTGGTTTGAAACCTGATTGACGGCATTACCGAGACATCTGGAGTTGCCGAGGCGTTATCAACTGGGGTTGCCGAGGCGTGCTTATCGCAAGTTGCCGAGGCATCGTCGGTTGCCGAGACATGCTTATTGCCGGTTGCCGCGGCAATTCCTGGTTCAGCATCTGAGGCTTTGCCGCTAGGTTCATCTTGATCTTTTTGTGGAGTTTTGTTTGATGAGTGGGTTTGAGCCTCTCTAAGTTGTTGGCCACATCTAGTGGTGATTGCCTTACATTGCTCATGGCCAGTTCCTCTTGCGACTTCAGTATCGCTAGGAAAACTTCCTTGCGGTCTAGTATTCAGATTTTGAGCAAACTGTCCGACTTGATTTTCCAATGATTTGATTGCCGCCTCTTGGTTTTGCAATCTCATCTCGGTCATGTTAATAAAAGCATCAGTTCTTTTTATGAAATTACTATTCTCGGCCATATAAGATTCAGTTTTCATCATAAAAGCATTTAGAGAATTTTCCAAAGAACTAGATGTTGTCGGTTGTTACTGTGGCATCTGTTGCCGTGGCATATTCTGCTGGAATCCCGATGCTTGTACATTCGATTGTTCTGGTTTAGAGCATTGTTGGGATTACTCCATGAAAAAATTTGGGTGCTTTTTCCAAGTTGGATTGTATGTATTGGACATCACGTTGTTGCTCGATTGTAATTTCCCACATAGAAGCCGGATTCGGATTTCGCATACATTGAGAAGAATTATGGTTATCACCACATAACTCACAAAAAGAATCCATTACCTTGACTTCATGTGTGTTGTTTGGTTTTTGCATGTTCTGGACCATCTTGGTTAAAGTGGCCAATTGTGCCGAAATTGAATCTGATGATCCTAGTTCATGTATTGTGGCTTGGCGTCTAACTCCTCCTCTTCTAGTAGATGGGAATTGATAGTCATTCTTGGCCAGCCTGTTTAAAATTTGCATTGCTTCCTCCGGCGACTTATCTGGGAGTATGTCATTTGCCGAGGCATCTAGCATCATCCTTGTTGGTGTATTCACGGCATTGTAAAACATTGTTACTTGAGTCCACACCGGGAATCCATGTAGGGGGCATTTGTGTATAAGTTCTCTATATCGCTCCCAAGCCTCGTACATGGATTCATCATCTGCCTGCCGAAAAGAAGTAATGTCGTTACGAAGCTTATCAGTCAAATTTGTAGGATTAAATCTAGCAAGGAAATCACGACAAAGATCAGTCCAAGATGCTATTGATCCGGCAGGAATGCTATTCAACCATGCTTTCGCCCTATCCCTCAGTGAATAAGGGAATAATCTTAATCGTAGGACATCGGGGGTGACTCCGTGTATCTTGAACGAGTTGCAAATCTCGAGGAAAGATTTCAGATGTTGTCGTGCATCTTCAGTTGCTGAGCCGCCAAATTGACCTATTGTGTTGATCATATTAAACATTACCGGTTTCAACTCAAAGTGGTCGGCTTCAATTTCAGGTGCGACAACTCCTGGGTTAAGTCCATCATGATCTTCTTCAAGATAGTCTCGAATAGTTCTGTTTCGTGCAAGAATCACTCCTCCTCCTGCTCGAACATCTTGATTCATATTTTAGTCTTTATTTGCCATTGCTTTTCTTATCCTTCGTCTAAGTCTTTGTAAGGTTCGTTCGATTTCTGAATCAAAGGGATATTCTGGTGAAGTCGGTCTCGCCCTGGTTATATACCAATGCAAAACCAAAGTTTGTTAGCCCTTTGAATTTTAAACAAGAAAAATAGAAAGAAAGTGCAAGAAAATAAAAACAAAGTCGCTATTGCCAATCCCCGGCAACGACGCCAAAAACTTGTTGCGCGTAATAAGTGCTACGCAAATGTGCAAGTATACACGTCGCAAGTTATAGTATAAAAGATATCGTCTCCACAGGGATTGGTGCCATTTCAAGGATCTAGTCTCTTGCACTGTAAAAAGTAAAAACACAAGTAAAGGATTATAGGAGTTTAACTAATGACTAATCTAGAAAGCAATAAAGTAAAAGAATAGATGAATTCAAATGAGAGAGAGATAGGCCAGGTTACCGTGAGTTGAGGTGTGATAGCCGATTGGATTGTTTTGGTAAAAGAGTGCACGGGCAACTCAGTTGACGTGGCAACTTGCACAACGGGGTTACCTTGGCAACTAATCGATGGTTGCCTGGGCAACTAGTTGGGCAACTACTTGGGCGTCTGGGCAGCAACCTTCAAGGTTCGGCAGAGCGTTCTTCAATGGTTTCTTCTTATCCCTAAGTCGAAACTCTAGCTACTTGTGCATGCCTTGATAATACATCCCAGCGTGAATCAAGGGTGAACAACAACCAATCCTGCGCTCCTCTTAGCCGTTGAAATCCTTAACTTATTCCTAAGCCGGATTAATCTTCACCATCAATAGATTGAATAAAGATCATATTCATTCGTTTCTTGAATCTAACTCTCCCGATATTAGATAAATAGATGAAATCACGAGATCCTCTCCCAATTCACTCGCAAACAAGAATAAGAACCAAGAATGAATAAACCTTGAAATAGAAAAGTGCAAACTCTTATTACCTAAACAAAAACCAATAGTTTCTCACAACCACAAAACACAATAACCATAGCCAAGTAGATTTAGTTCATGGCTAGGTTCCAAAGAAACACAAGATAAACAATCCCTAGCATGAACCCAATCGAACAAGAAAGAAAAGGATGAAGGAGGAGGCTTGTCGAAATCCTCCTTGCCCTTGATGCTTGTCAAAAATTCTCTCATCTTGCCCTCCTTGGACTTGTCGAAATTCCCCTATTGCTCTCTCCCCTAGATTGTCGAAATCTCCTTGTTATTTATAGGGCTAGGCCAAAGTCCTTCTTTGAGGAGGAGTTTAAGTTGGAATTAAATTATCTTTAAAGAATATAATTCTTTATTATAATTGTATTCCTACTAGAACTTCTCCTATCTTCTTGGAATTTAATTCTTCTTTAATCTCTGCATGGCAATCAAATTCCTTTGGGTTTGGGCTTTGCTCCACGTCATCTTGGGCTTGTCTAGTCATCAATTTCGACTACCATATCACCTTTACTCTTGTCGACAATTGCCATGGCAACTGGCTCGGCGTCTCCTTCATGCATTGCCCTAGCAACTAGCTCGGTGTCTCCTTCATGCATTGCCCTGGCAACTAGCTCTAGCCTTGCTTTGGCAAGTGATCCTGCATATACACACAAAACACACCAAAGCAGCATCTTTTCCCACAAAAACTACCAAGTTATGTAATCAAGCTCAACGATGGAAGAAAACATGGATTAATGCATGAATGGCTAATTATGCAACTAATATGAGCCTAAGTCTAACAATAATATGAGTAAAAAGGGTAAGAAAAATAGTACTTTTGAACACTTATCAGTAATCTCTCGATCACGTCCACCTTGGCTTTGTCTACTTCAATTCCCTTGGATAAAATCTTGTGGCTGAGCACTATTTCTTCATCTACCATAAAATGGCACTTCTCCCAATTAAGGACTAAATCTGTTTCTTCACATCTTGCCAACACATTCTCTAAATTGTCGAGGCAACTATCGAAGTCATTACCAAAAATGAAAAAATCATCCATGAAGATCTCAAGGAAGTCTTCGACCATGTCTGAAAAGAGTGTCCTCATGCATCTTTGGAAGGTTGCCGGGGCGTTTCACAATCCGAACGGTATCCTTCGAAAAGCATAAGTATCGTATGGGCATGTGAAGGTTGTCTTTTCTTGATCTTCTGGTGCTATGGCAATTTGATTGTAACCTGAATAACCATTAAGAAAATAATAAAAGTGTTTACCTGCAAGACGGTCAAGCATTTGATTGATAAAGGGTAATGGAAAGTGATCTTTCCTAATGGCTTTATTTAGATTTCGATAATCCATACAAACCCTCCAACCGGTCATAGTCCTAGATGGAATGAATTCATTATTTTCATTACTTACCACTGTTATACCTCCCTTTTTCGGTACACGTTGTACCGGACTTACCCATGTACTATCAGAGATAGGGTATATGATGCTGGCGTCAAGCCACTTGATGATTTTTTTTCATTACAACCCCTTTCATGGCATGATTCAGTCTCCTCTGGGCTTCAATGAAAGGTTTGTGGTCATCTTCCAACAAAATCTTGTGCGTGCACACTACCGGGCTAATTCCCTTCAAGTCGGCAATTGTCCACCCTATTGCCTTCTTGTGTAGCATCAACATTTTGATCAGCTTTTTTTCCTGCTCAGGCTGTAACTTATAGGAAATAATTACAGGCAATGTTTTATCAGTTCCCAAGTAAGCATATTTTAGTTGCTCTGGCAACTGTTTCAACTCAAGAATCTGTGGTTTTTCAATAGAAGGCTTTTCGAGCTTACCTTCCTTACTTGAGTAATCCAGTGGTTCAAAGTATGTACCTGGTCGATTGACTAACCAATTTTCCTCTTCTTGTTATTCATCATCGATCGGTTCTTCGTACTCCTCAAGTTCCTCTTGATTGGCAATATAGTTGCCGAGGCAACTAAATTCCTCGTCAAAGTTAAACTCTGTCGTGGCATGAAGAAGTTGGCATTCTTCTGGATCATCGGCATGCCTTAGGGTTTGGAACACATTTAGTTTAACTTGCTGGTTATTCACCCTCATTGTGAGTTCTCCTTTTTCAACATCGATCAAGGTTCTCCCTGTTGCTAGGAAGGGCCTCCCGAGAATGATAGGTGCATGTTCGTCTACTTCACAATCCAAAACAATAAAGTCAGCGGGAAAAATAAATTTATCAACTTTTACCAGTATGTCTTTGATTTTTCCCTCTGGATGTACATAGGATATGTCGGCTAGCTGCAGCATAACTGTTGTAAGTCTTGCCTTCCCGATTCCTAGTTTTTGGAAAACCGATTTAGGCATCAAGTTTATGCTTGCCCCAAGGTCGTATAATACTTTCCCGACATAGTGGTTTCCGATGGAACAAAGTATTATAAAACTTTCGGGATCCTTCAACTTGGGTGGCATGCGATTGTGCAACATAGCCATGCATCCCTCTATTGCGGCAACTGTTTCAAACTCTCCTAGCCTTGTTCTCTTGGACACAATGTCTTTCAGAAACTTGGCATAGTTTGGCATTTGTTCAATCACCTCAACCAATGGCAAGTTGATGTGGACTTGCTTTAGGATATCAAGAAACTTCTTGAATTGATATTCTTACTTTTGTCGCTTCAACCTCTGTGGGAATAGTGGTGGAAGTCAGATATCTTCGATCATTTCATTGGTCTAAAACCTGATTGAAGGCATTGCCGAGGCAACTAGAGTTGCCGAGGTATTGTCAACTGGGGTTGTCGTGGCGTGCCTATCGTTGATTGCTGAGGCATCCTTATCGCCGGTTGCCGAGGCATGCTTATCGCTGGTTGCTGCGACAATTCCTGGTTCAGCATTTGAGGCTTTGCCGCTGAGTTCGTCTAGTTCTTTTTGTGGAGTTTTGTTTGATGAGCGAGCTTTAGCCTCTTTAAGTTGTTGGCCACTTCCAGTGGTGATCGCCTTACATTGCTCATGGCCAGTTCTTCTTGCTACTTTAGTATCGCTAGGTAAACCTACTTGCGGTCCAGTATTCAGGTTTTGAGCAAATTGTCCGACTTGATTTTCCAATGATTTGATTGCTGCCTCTTGGTTTTGCAATCTCATCTCGGTCCTGTTAATAAAAGCATTAGTTCTTTTTATGAAGTTACTATTCTCAGCCATATAAGATTCAGTTTTCAACATAAAAGCATTGAGAGAATTTTCCAAAGAACTAGATGTTGTCGGTTGTTGCAGCGACAACTGTTGTCGTAGCATATTCTGATGGAATCCTGATGCTTGTGCATTCTGATTGTTCTGGTTTAGAGCATTGTTGGGATTACTCCATGAAAAATTTGGGTGCTTCTTCCAAGCTGGATTGTATGTATTGGACATCACATTGTTGTTCCGATTGTAATTCCCTACATAAAAGTTGGATTCCGGATTCTGCATACACTCAGAAGAATCATGGTTACCACCACATAACTCACAAAAGGAATCCATTACCTTGACCTCATGTGTGTTGTTTGGTTTTTGCATGTTTTGGACCATCTTGGTTAGCGTGGCCAATTGTGCTGAAATTGAATCTGATGATCCCAGTTCATGTATTATGGCTTGGTGTCTAACTCCTCCTCTTCTAGCAGATGGGAATTGATAATCATTCTTGGCAAGCCTGTTTAGAATTTGCATTGCTTCCTCCGGTGACTTATCTAGGAGTATACCGTTTGCCGAGGCATCTAGCATCATCTTTGTTGGTGTATTCACAGCGTTGTAAAACATTGTTACCTGTGTCCACACTGGGAATCCGTGTAGGGGGCATTTGTGTAGAAGTTCTCTATATCGCTCCCAAGCCTCGTACATGGATTCATCATCTGCCTGTCGAAAAGAAGTAATTTCGTTACGAAGCTTATCAGTCAAATTTTTAGGATTAAATCGAGCAAGGAAATCACGACAAAGATCGGTCCAAGATCCTATTGATCCGGCAAGAATACTATTCAACCATGCTTTCGCCCTATCCCTCAGTGAATAGGGAAATAATCTTAGTCGTAAAACATCGAGGAGACTCCTTGTATTTTGAATGAATTGCAAATCTCGAGGAAAGATTTAAGATGTTGTCGTGCATCTTCAGTTGCTGAGCCTCCAAATTGACCAATTGTGTTGATCATATTAAACATCACAGGTTTCAACTCAAAGTGGTCGACTTCAATTTTAGGTGTGACAACTCCTGGATTAAGTCCTTCAAGATCTTCTTCAATATAGTCTCGAATAGTTCTGTTTCGTGCAAGAATCACTCCTCCTCCAGCTGGAACATCTTGAATCATATTGCCGTCTTGATTAGCCATTGCTACTCTTAACCTTCGTCTGAGTCTTTGCAAGGTTCGTTCGATTTCCGAATCAAAGGGATATTCTGGTGTAATCGGTCTCGCCCTGGTCATATACCAATGCAAAACCAAAGTTTGTTAGCCCTTTGAATCTTAAACAAGAAAAATAAAAAAATGCAAGAAAATAAAAGCAAAGTTGCTATTGTCAATCCCCGGCAACGGCGCCAAAAACTTGTTGCGCGTAATAAGTGATCCGCAATTGTTCAAGTGTACACGTCGCAAGTTATAGAATAAAAGATATCGTCTCCACAGGGATTGGTGTCACTTCAAGAATCTACTTTCTTGCACTATAAAAAGTAAAATAACACAAGTAGAAGATTGTAGGAGTTTTAACTAACAACTAAACTAGAAAGCAAATAAGTAAAAGAAGATGTAATCAAATGAGAGAGAAGAGGCCAGGTTATCGTGAGTTGAGGTGTGATGGCCGATTGGATCATCTTGGTAAAAGAGTGCAACGGCAACTCAGTTGCCGTGGCAACTTGCACAGCGGGGTTGCCTTGGCAACTAATCGATGGTTTCCTGGGCGACTAGCTGGGCAACTAATTGGGCGGCTGGGCAGCAACTTCAAGGTTCGACGGAGCGTTCTTCAATGGTTTCTTCTTATCCCTAAGTCAAAACTCTAGCTATTTGTGCATGCCTTGATAATACATCCCTGTGAGAATCAAGGGTGAACAACAACCAATCTTGCACTCCTCTTAGCCGTTGAAATCCTTAACTTATTCCTAAGCCGGATTAATCTTCACCATCAATAGATTGAATAAAGACCATACTCATTCATTTCTTGAATCTAACTCTCCCAATATTAGATAAATAGATGAAGTTACGAGATCCTCTCCCAATTCACTCGCAAACAAGAAGAAAAACCAAGAATGAGTAAACCTTGAATTGAAAGTACAAACTCTTATTACCTAAACAAAATCCAATTGTTTCTCACAACCACAAAACACAATAACCTTAGCCAAGTAGATTTAGTTCATGGCTAGGTTCCAAAGAAACACAAGACAAAGAATTCCTAGCATAAACCTAATTGAACAAAGAAGAAAAAGATGAAGAATGGTTGAAGCCTCTTTGTCGAAATCTCCCCCTTTTTGATCTTGTCGAAATTTCTCTTCTCCTCTCTCCTTTGTCAAAATTATCTCTTCTCTCTCCTTTGTCGAAAATTATCTCTTCTCTCTCCCCTTGGAGTTGACGGCATGATCTTGAATTTATAGGGCTAGGTCAAAGTCTTTTTTTGAGGAGGAAGTTAAGTTGGAATTAAATTATCTTTAAAGAATATAATTCTTTATTATATTTAAATTCCTTCTAGAACTTCTCCTATCTTCTTGGGATTTAATTTCTCTTTGACCTCTTCATGGAAATCAAACTCCTTTCGGATTTAGCTTTGCTCCACGTCATCTTGGGCTTATCTAGTCATCAATTTCGACTACCATATCATCTTATTCTTTGTCGAAAATTGCCCTAGCAACTAGCTCGGCATCTCCTTCATGCATTGCCCTGGCAACTAGCTCCGCATCTCATTCATGCATTTCCCTAACAACTGGTTCCAGCCTTGCTTTGGCAAGTGATTCTGCACACACACACAAAAACACACCAAAGCAGTATCTTTTTCCACAAAATTGAGCAAAATATGAAATCAAGCTTTTCCACCAAGGAAACGATGCAAACATGCATGAATGACTAATAGTGCAAATAATATGAGCCTAAGTCTAGCAATAATAAGAATAAAAAGGATAATAAAAATAGTACTTTTGAACACTTAACAGGCTCATTTTAGAGTACTTTTTGGACCATCAAAGTATTAAAAAAGACCTTTATTTATTTAAAGTGGGTTTTAAAATTAAAATGGCCATTACTATTTACTAAATGGAGCTCATTTATTATTTAAAATAAACTTATTTATTTGTAATATGGATCTCTTTTTATTTAAATAGTCCTTTTATTATTAAAATTATCATTTTTTGTTTTCAAAACTAATACTAATAATATGTACATATATACAAAAAAAGGTTCGGGTGAAAAATCAGTGACAACAGGCTGATGCAAAGTACTAGTTGAAGAAGCTTCAGTGCTTGTTTGTTGAGATGTATTACCCTGCTGATCAGAAGCTTAGGGCTGTTGTATCACTACTGCAGGGTGAAGCCCAAAAACTGGTAGGAGGCTGAGGATAATTTCATGAATATGGAGCAAAATGAGATGACTGTAAATGATTATGAGATAGAGTTTATGAGGTTGATCCAGTATGTTCTGGGGTTAGTGACCACAGGGAAAGAAAAATGTGAATGATTTTTGAAAGGGTTGTGATCTTTGATTAAGACTAGTGTTGCTTTGCATTTGAATACAGTGTATCAAGAGATTACTCAGCAATCTAGGACTGCTGAGCGTATTGAAGCACATAAGAAACAATAGGAATCTCAGTGTACCGATTAAGCTAGAAAGTAACCGATCGCATCTGTTCAGTACAGTCATAGGAATCAATCTAGGAAGAGGGCTATAAAGGAGTTCGACTATCAGGGTTATTCTAGAGCTAGATCGGTGATTTATACTGTGCCGACTGCTACTGTAGGTGGTTCGACAGGTTCTCGCTCTTTTCCAATATGTTCTTACTGTAACAAACGACATACTGGTGAGTGTAGGAAGAAGTTGGGAGCATGTTTCTTATATAGTTATTTAGAGCACTTTCGTGGAGAGTGTCCCCTCGCTCATAGTAGTAATCAAGCTCTGACACATTCTCAAAGATCAGTAAAAACACCACATAAAGGTAGTGGCCAGAATAGGCATGTTGCTTCAGGTAAAGCTAGTAGAGGTACACCAGCTCAAAGTAATAGACCAGATGCTAGACGACCAGGGTTGGTTTATGCAACTAAAGCTCATGAGGGTTATGATGATGAGCCAGAGGACGTAGCAGGTACATTTACAATGTTCTCAATTTTTACTTTTATGTTGAGGGATGAGGAATTCAGAACATAGAAGTTAAAGTTGTGTCAGTTAATTTTTGGGGGGATCTATCGCTAAGTTTGAAATTTCGAGGACGAAATTTCTCTTAAAGGTGGGAGTGTTGTAACACCCCAAAAATTACGCCCAAATTGTAAACCCTAGTTTCGCAAAATCCCTAATTTAAAACCCTAATTTTAAAATTCCTAATTCTTAAAACCTTAATGATTTGTGAATTTAATTCAAAAACCCTAATTGAGTTTGAGGGTTAAATTGAGAAAAATTAGATTTATAAAGTTTAATATAGAAGTTTGGGGGTCAATTTGTAAATCATGAAAAGCTTAGGTGCTAGTTTGTAAACCCTCATTAAGTTCAATGGCTTTCCTTGTGAATTACCCATTAAATTGGGTATTAAACCCTTTTCGGCAATAGCAGCCGCACTTTCCCTCTCCATCTCTCGACAAGCATAATTATCTCTCTTTTTCTTATGCTTTTTATTTCGATCGAACCTTGGTGAGTTTCTAGCATCGCACATCTATAACTATTATTTTTCCCTTCGTCTCATAGACAATATCGACTTTGAGGAAAACGAGTTACCACCTCCTTCGCCTATTTGATCTTACCGTGCACGTACCATAAGGACTACACGTGAGTATTCTTTTAGATTAATATTAATATTGAGCTTGGTGGCATAGTGATAGATTTTTGATGTAGATTTTGATATTATAGGTTCCAATTTAGCTAGATTCAAGCGTGAGAGGCGTTCGTCTCGACGTTAGAGCTATTATTGCTTAAGGTGTGTTTTTTCGGTGCTATAAATGAATTATATGTTATTTTTCTATGTGTTGGTGTTTCACCCCTTATGTGATTATTTATATGTATTATGGCTTGTATGGTTGACATCACATGCATACAATTTCAAAATGTGTTTTAATTATGACTTATGAAATATTTGATTTATGAAACATCGGATTTACAGAAATATGATTTACGGATTTATGGACCATGATTTATGAATTATATCTTGCGAAATATCGGATTTATGGAACTATGTTTATGAATTTGAATTTCTAATCATCATATCATTGTATGAGCATGGGTTGAGATTTGTTCGAGGAAGTTTAGTGGTTTCAACCTTCGGGCTGAATTCCACTTCGGATTGGCAATTGTAGTGAGGTGTTCTGGGGAACTTTCCTCTTGGTGGTTGTAGTTGGGTGCATTGCACTGCGCTTGTGATTTATGTGTTATGGTTTAAAAGATTTCATTCAAAGTAATATTATATTTTATGATTATGGTTTTTCTTACACTTTAGAGACACACTAAGCTCTTTAGCTTACTCCCTCATAGTTTTCTCTTACAAATATCTTTGGACTTTAGGCGACGTGGTACTTGGAGGATCTCACTTTTATCTGGTTATTACATTATTCAGTATGGGACTATTTTAGTTATTCAGATTATTATTTATTATTTTGGGACGTTGATGTAATTTCATGCTTGGGGACTATTCATGTTTTTCGAATTATTTAAGTGTTCTTTTACTATAATTTTATTTTAGAGATTTTAAGTAAACATTGAATATTTATTATGAAATTTATGTATTTTATTTATTATAAGATATTTATTTAATTTTTGTTATTTTATTTTAAATCAAAGTATAATTTTTCAAATTGGTTTTCTTAAGGGTTAAGTTTTCAAACGTGACTTTCTAAATTTAATCTTTTCTTTTAGGCAGGATTTAGGGGGTTACATTGATGATGTTCCTTTTTGTATGTTCAGTTTTCCCCAGAGGAGGAGTTGAATTAGCATTCCTAGCAAAATATGAAGACCTCCTAATGAGAAGAGTTCACACAGCAAAGAATATAGAGCTCTTAATGAGAAGAGTTCGCTCAGCAAAGACAGAGTTCCTAACAGAAGAATTCGTTTGTTCAATACCTTGGCAGAAAGGTGGATTAACATTTTAGAAGAAGGAATAGTGCAATTGTTCCAGTCTTCATCAGTATTTCAGAATAATGAAGAGTGTAACCGTTCTAGGCTTCGCCGCATTTTAGAAGAATTATTGGTCGACTTTTTCAAACTTCATCAACATTTCAAAGGAATGAAGGGTATAATGATTCTAGGCTTCACAGCATTTCAGAATAACAGATAGTTTAGCCTTTCAGACCTTACCAAACATTTCAAAAGAATGAAGAATGTAATTGTTCCAGACTTCGTCGCATTTCAAAAAAACGGATAGTTTAGCTTTTTCAGACTTCGTCAACATTTCAAAGGGATGAGGAGTATAATGATTTCAGGCTTTACTGTATTTTAGAAGAATGGATAGTTTAACTTTTCCAGACTTTACCAAACATTTTAGAAGAATGAAGAGTGTAATTGCTATAAGCTTCGCAGCGCTTCGGAAGAATGGATAGTTCAATTTTCAGACTTTGTCAACATTTCAAAGGAATGAAGGGTATAATGACTCTAGGCTTTACATCATTTCAGAAGAATAGATAATTTAGCTTTTCAGACTTCTTCAGCATTTCAAAAAAATGAAGAGTGTTAATATTCTAGGCTTCGCTCCATTTTAGAAGAACAAATAGTTTGGCTTTTCAGATTTCATAAACATTTTAGGAAGGAAGGGTATCATTGTTTTGGGCTTCGCAACATTTCAGAAAGACAAATAGTGTAGCTTTTCAGACTTTGTCAACATTTCCAGAATGACGTATAATTTGATTTTTCAAACTTCGCCGACATTGAGAAGAATGAAGAATTAGATTATTTCAGACTTCACCAACATTATAGAAGAATTAGCAGTACATGCGGAAACTAGATGATTCGGGCAAAAATCATGTCTTTTCAGTCTTTGACCAATTCTCGTTCCATGGCAATGAGCAAAGAGGGACAGTTGTAATACCCGAATTTTACTCGGGTATATATATACATATAATATCTTCTCTAAAAAATAAGTAAACAAATCAAAATAATCCATAATACTTCAAATACCTAAAACGGTCATTTTACATTACAAAATTCAAGGCCCAATTACATTTTAGTTACAAAGCCCATTATATCAGTTTTATAGCCTTTCCAGCCTAAACTTCAGTTCATTTACAGATATATACAACCCAACAAACACAAAACCCAGTCTGAAATTCATCTTTCTCGCCTATATACGACATGTGTCTTACTCATATTGGCTTGAATCAAGTTCACGCAAACTATGGTTTCTCCAAAGCCAGTTGCCGTTGACGTCAATGGCATTAATTACAACATTAATAATAATAATAATAAAAAGGAGAGAGAGTACCCCGGGAGTTGAACGACCAAAAGTCAAAGGGTTAACAGCCACTTGAACCGTCGTCGGAGACACGAATGGGCGTCTAAGATCTGAATCGTCACTGACAGAACACAATCGTCATCAAAATTTCACCGAGAAGGTATATTCCCATCCTCCATTTCGATTCCTATAAAAACAACTAAAAGATATTAGTTTACATACATAAAAGATAAACGGGAAGTATAAAAGCAAATCGAAAAAGGTGGTCGATGCTTATCTTGTTTCTCAGTCAGAGTTGTAAGTGTGGCAGAGTTGTAAGCGTGGCAGAGTTGAAAACGAGACGGGATTGGTAGATTTAAGTATTAAGCCAGTGAAGATGAGCGGTCCTAATGAACCGGGATTAGATGTAGCTTTCGGGTGAAAATAAGGAAAATTTGGGTTTTTTAGGTTTACAGTGCGGCGGCGACCAGCGACCTAAAAATCACCCTAGGGCGGCCAGCAATAGCCTGCGACTACCGGGAGTCGACTCCCGGTGGGCGGCAAACAATGGTTGTTGTTCGAAGCTTGGCCGAAGTGGGTCGAGGTGGAGGAGTGCGCGGAGGTGCTAGCTGGAGTTCATCGTGTTCTTCGTGTTTGTAGAGAGATAGAGAACACATGATGAACTCAACCAAAAACCTTGGCTTTGATCCATTTATGGGGCATTTTCTGGGAATGAAGAGTTTGTAGAGAGGTGGAGAGAGGATATCATAAGTGTAGAGAAATAGGGTTTTATAAAAATAAAGGAGAAAGGGACTTTATGTTGATTATGCATTATCTCTGTATATCATCTTGGAAGTATGGAATTATAAGCTCAATTCACTTTCTTCTTTTTAACATCCAAAACATTTATCTTGATGCAGTCTGCCCTTGTTGAGTTTGACCCCTCTATCCTCATGGTTGGTATTTAACTATTTATATTGTATCCCTTATGCACCTCCATCCGCCACAAAATTAAAATATTAGGATCAATTAGTTATTTTTAGCAGCGCATGAAATGTAATTTAACTTAGCTGCTTGTTCCATGAACAGAAAATAGTTGTTCCTTCATACACACAAAAAAAGAATTTGGCCAGTTGTGGTGTTGCTCTGCAATATTTGGAACATGTTGGAGTCATGCTATGTGATGAAGATGGACTGTAGATTACAGGAGATGATGTTGCTTCTGCTAAACACCCTGCACTCACTAGAACCTTTGATTTTGGCCCAGAAATTAGGTTATGATTAAAACATGCTAACCTTATACAAAAAACAGACTTTGGCTTCACTCGAATTGATGGAACAAATGTTAAATTGTTTCTAAATAAAATTAAGAACAAATTAAAATGATTTGTAAACACTGAGGTTAAATTTATTAATTTATTTAAGTTAAAACTAAATTAATTAATTATATAAATATAAATAATTAAATGTATTATTATACATTTTTTAATTATCACGTCACTTGCTTAACAATAATTAAGTATTTAATGACTAATTTAAAATAAAATTAAAAATTTAATAATAATATTAAATAATTAAAATTTTAATTATTAAATTAAATAATTAATCAAAAATTTAGTAATAGAATTGTCTTTTTTACGCTAGATATACTAAAGACTTTGGATGTAATTTACTCAAAATACTAATAGTCAAATCTTTGTACGTACTCCGCTTGTATCATTAATAGAGTATTTTAATAATTTCTTTTGTGTGATTTATTTTCTAGCTTAACCTTTTCCAGACTGCCAAACACTTTTTTCCCTATAAAACCAACCCACTTTCCAATAAAAATGTTCATTTCAATGATTAAGGATAAAAGATTCCTATAAAAAAAAAAAGTAGAGAAATGGATGGAAATGGAATAGACGAAGGTAAGGTGGAGGATGGATTCCCCCGTGAAGAAGAAGAAGACGACGATGTTAACAAGAACAGGAAAGGAGCTGGGTACGAGATGTCGGTGGAGCAAATCTTCGAAAGAAAGCAAGTTCCGCCGTGGAGGAAACAGCTAACGATGAGAGCCTTTGGCGTGAGCTTCTTGTTGAGCATATTGTTCAGTTTCATAGTAATGAAGCTCAATTTAACAACCGGAATCATCCCTTCCCTCAATGTCTCCGCCGGATTGTTAGGGTTTTTCTTCGTCAAGACATGGACTAAGTTGCTCCAAAAATCCGGCCTCCTCAGGCAGCCCTTCACCCGCCAGGAGAACACCGTCATTCAGACCTGCGTTGTTGCCTCCTCCGGCATCGCCTTCAGCGGTAAGTTCGTTCCGTTTCTTTTTTTCTTTTTGGTTTCTTTTTGTTATACAAAGACAAGGTTTGATTTCACACATTGAATTTATTAAAATCAGTCTAAAAACACCCCCCCCAATTTGTCTCAAAAATTAGATCAATAAGGTATTCGAACACTGTGTAATCGGGTCGGGTCGGGTTAGATAAAGTCCATGCACCATGTATTTCCGATTTCAATGGAGGGACTGAAGGGTCAAGTGAGTTTGGTGTAAAGTTAGAACATTTTTCTCTTTTGACTTCCTTTATTTAAAAAAATAATTTAATAAATAAATCTAAATAATCTAAAATAATCTGTAATTGAATTTTTTATATTTATAAAAACATATAAAAAAATTATCATCCTCTTACTCACATTTCACTCCCATCAAAACAGTTGTTAATAAGTTTAATTCAAGCTTTACAATTAACATTAGTTAATTCCAACCATTACAGTTAATTTTAACAATTAATTTAAGCTTGTATATTATAGCGGCGTTAAATAGTATTGACATTACCAACTAGGGTGAAGGGTTAGAGTTAGATTTTTTTAACAAATTTTAATTCTAATCCTAACCTTACCTAGAGGCTATGGGAATAAAGGGGTACTTTTAGTGAGTCTAAAACACATGATCGGAATGAATATGAAAGAACAAAGATGAGTTGTTTGATCGGTTGGCTAAATGTGCTCGCTCGGGTTCGAGTTAGATCTAACTAGTAAATTGTATTGGAAAAGATATCTTACAATAAACTTTTTATAATATCTGATTCAGATTAATTAAAAATATATATATAGTTATAAAAAGTGTTGACATTTAATCAAGGATTCAAAAAACGGTCCGCGATCGCTATAACGGCCGTTATTTAACGGTGACGTTGTCAGCCGAAACTGCAATTGGCTAGAAAATGGTGTGCAACGGAATCACGTCGATAAGGGTTTGTCGCATCTGCAATATAACGGTATAGTGGTCTGTCACGATGATAACGGGACGTTATCCCTGTTTTTAAAACAATTGCGGATGGTTCGTTGAAAGTTTTTTGGCTCGAATCTTGTTAACGATCGATGAAGAGGAGAAACGGTCGATAGAGGTTTACTCGGGATGGAACGATAAGTTGAATGGTACGTGTAGTGCATTTCACGGACGGTGAATGGTTGGTGGCCGGAGATAAAAATGGGGAAGAAAAGAAATGTTGCAGAGAATGGGCGAGAGAGAAAGTGAGGAAGTTGAACTTAAAACATTAAAAAGGGTAAATGGCAAGAGGGAGGGTTCAAATTTTAGTGAATTTTTGAAGATGCTTAAAGGTTTTAGTACGCTTACAATTTAGTTCTTTAAGGTAGATTTTTAGTTTAATTAAAATGTTTTGTTTTATTCCATTTCTAATTAAGTCCTCAAATCCATAATGAAACTTCCAATTGAGCCTTTAAGTCTTATTTTTTTAATTAAATCCTTTTATAAGTGTTAAAAAACACTCTAAAAATCATTAAAAGTAATTTTTTATAATTATAGTTAAATTTTCTTATTGTTGATATTTACCTTGATTATTTTTAATTTAGGTATTGATCGATATAGCTAATATATATATATATATATATATTATTCTTGAGTTTGTCGGTTGAAAATAATTTTTTGATAAAATCGTAAAAAATTTAATCTCCTATCTCACAATCATAATAGATATTTTTTAATCTATTTTAATTTATTTATGTTCATTTTGTTTAGAAAATATTCTAAATATCATTAAAAGTGATTTTTTATAATTATAATTATTATTATGTTTTACAATAAGTTGTGCAAATTAAAAAAAAATTACGACCGCGACACTCGCAATAACTGCAATAGCTTTTGTTATGTCCGCAACCGCGATAATCGTGACGCGATCGAAAAACGTGATTGCAAACGTTATTTAAATCTCTGCATTTAATATAACTTGTCCACTTATTTAATTTAATACGATATTAACTGCTTTTCTACTTTTTTTAATTAGTTTAATTTTTGTTTACATTAAAACAAGGGTATTTGATGTGTCGTTAGTAAACTTTTTTTTTATAAGAAGCGAAATTTTAAAGATGATACGTACGGAATATTTTTCCAAACTTAAAAATTAAATGTTTGTAAAATTATTTTTTTATTATGAATATTTCTTCTTAAAATAATTAAGTTTAAATTGGTTAAATTATTGGTTTGAGTTTATTAGAGGAGAGGAGAGGAGAGGAGATAGTGTAATGAGTGAGGATTGAAGGCGGCAAGTTGTAGCATTGGGGGATGGGGTAATAATGATAAGGTAAGGGATGAGATTGAGAAAGCCACTAGTCGGCCGCGTGGTTTCACCAGAACACCATAAAGTCAAACAAGTATTATTTAGATTTTTGTTTAGTCATCCTAAAGAAAAGTAGGCCGCCTTTGGAATTTTATTGTAAGGATTAGCTGTCTCCTCTCCATCTCTGCTTATGAATGCTATAGTCACGCTGACACCATGTGTTCATGTTCTTTTACATTGCTTAAAAGCTGCTCCATGTTCTTGTATGATTATCACGTTATTAATGTTTATCTGTACTGAATATAAATTTTTTTTATCTTTTCTTGATGTTTATATTTATGTTTTTATATTAAAAATTTAAGTTTAAAATTTAGGGCATAATATATTTTAAAGTTTAAAATTTAAAATTTAAAATATAAATTTAAGATTATAATTTAAAATTTTATATTTTAGTGCCGAAAAAAGATTAATAATTTTTCACTTTAATTATATATTTTCTTTTATCTTTTTATAAGTATATAAGATTGAGAAGATTCTAGTTTTCAAACTTGTATCTCTCCTGCATACTCTTCCAACACGGCATCAGTATATATAAGATTCTTCTTTAGTCATCCAAAAGAAAAGAGGGAGCCTTTGGAATTTTATTATTAGGATTAGCTGTCTGTCTCTTCTCTATTTCATTATAAATGTTAAACTCTAAATTTTAAAACCTTGATCATTAGTGTATAGAATAATAATACTTTATTTGTTAGTATATACGATTGAGACGGATTATTTTTTTGAACAATGAGACAGAGATTAACTTATACCTCTCCGGCACTACTTTTTCAATAAAACACAAAGCAAAAGCATAAGAAACTAATAAAACTGCCCAACTCTAGATATGCTCTGAAGGTAACATAACCTAATTAAATGATTAAGAACTTTATCAATAATCCCACGGAACCAAATCAAAAGAATCAGCCATGTTAAAACAAAGCTCCTTGAATCAACTCCGACCCATAATCATAAATCAATGATTGTCAGCTTGCATATTGCTCCCTAGCCAAGTATATAATTCGGGACAGTAGATTCATTACTCCTTGTCATCCAACCTTGCAACTTCAAATCTTTGTATCCCTCCTATTAAATTCAATATTTGCCCTTTTATCCCTACTTCAACAAACTAAAGTCAAATTTATAAGGTCGTTAATGGACTTGCATTAAATCTTTAACATTAAAAGGTCAACATATGGAATAATGAAGATGTATGCTGTGCTGTAAATGTGAATTTAGATCATTGTAAACAACTAAACCGTAAAACGAACAAGTTACATTGGCTGAAGCACTCGTTTATCTTGACGTGAAATTGTGTTGTACTAGTCTAGTTCATGTAAGATCCAGAGTCTAAATGACAAAATGGTTAAAATGCTATGCTGTAACCTAACACCATTGAAAAGAAAAATATCAATTTTAGGATACAATCACCCATCACAGACGTTATATTATGTTAATTACATAACAAGTTTCATTTACGGTATAAAACTTGTGGTTGCAGTACATATTTTGAATTGAAACTTCTGTAATGTATGCTGCGTTATGATTGATTGAAGATAATTTCAGCATTTATTTTGCTTAAATTACAACCTCAACTGATCTGCAGAAACTTTTATGCTCACTTTTCCTGCTGACAAACAGGGGGATTCGGAAGTTACCTCTTCGGAATGAGCGAACGCATTGCCAAACATTCAGGGGATAATGGAGGTTTCAAGAATCCGTCTCTAGGATGGATTATTGGCTTCCTCTTTGTTGTTAGCTTTCTTGGTCTCTTTTCCGTGGTGCCTCTTCGGAAGGTACATTGTGCTTTGCTCCACCATATTTTGCAAACTTACAGCAACAGTGTGTTTAATGGACAAAGAAATGCTAATCTCCAAATGCATGATGTCTACAATAGCACAGATATAATTGTTTATATATAGGACTGAAATCATTGAGTTGATAATGGATGATAATTTTGCAAGGAAAAGTTTTTTTACCTTTGCCCGTGTTAACCTCCATAGCCAACTTCTGTCCTCTCTTTTTTCTCAGATCATGATCATAGACTTCAAGTTGACGTATCCAAGTGGTACTGCAACTGCGCATCTCATCAATAGCTTCCACACTCCTCAAGGAGCAAAGCTAGCAAAGTAAAATCAGTGTCATAGTTTCAATTTCTAATTAAAGCTGATCGTTTCAACATTTATACATTCTAGTCTTTTCGTGTTCTTTTACTTGTAGGAAGCAAGTAAAAACATTGGGGAAGTTCTTTTCTTTCAGCTTTTTGTGGGGTTTCTTTCAGTGGTTTTTCACTGCTGGAGAGGATTGTGGATTTGCTAGCTTCCCTACGTTTGGGCTTAAAGCATACGAGTACAAGTGTGTAAAATCAGTTCATTTTTTATTTAGTGGACGAAATAAATGTACAGTTGAGGAAAGATTTTAGGATAATATATTTTGGGAACAAATACTAAGCGACTCCTTTGCTAAAATTTCAGGTTTTTCTTCGATTTCTCAACAACATATGTGGGAGTAGGGATGATTTGCCCCTACATAATAAACATATCAGTGCTGCTTGGAGGAATAATTTCATGGGGTCTAATGTGGCCTCTCATTGAAGAAAGAAAGGGCGATTGGTATTCTGCTGGTCTTTCCCCAAGCAATATGCATGGGCTACAAGGTTACAAGGTTAGTTTCCGATAGACCGTTGAAATTGTAGTTTCCGACACCGAAATATTGATCTCAAGATCCATTCTTCCTCATTGACTCTTTTGATTTTTATCCAAGTCCAGGTATTTATTGCCATTGCCATGATTCTGGGTGATGGGCTATACAACTTTATCAAGGTGTTAACCAGAACCCTCACAGGCTTGTTTTATCAACTTCGAGGAAGACAAGCTCTCCCCATTGCAAACCAGCACTCTCCTGATACCTCAGAGAAGCTATCTTATGATGACCAACGCCGAACCCAACTCTTTCTAAAAGATCGGATTCCTACATGGTTTTCTATTGCAGGTTATGTAATAATTGCCTCCATCTCCACCATTGTTCTTCCGCACATCTTTCACGAACTCAAATGGTATTACGTTTTGGTCATCTACATCTTTGCGCCTGCACTTGCTTTCTGTAATGCATATGGAGCTGGACTGACCGATTGGTCCCTTGCGTCGACGTATGGCAAGCTAGCAATCTTTACTATTGGCGCTTGGGGGGGTTCAAATGGTGGAGTTCTTGCAGGCCTGATAGCATGCGGTGTAATGATGAACATTGTTTCAACAGCCTCTGACCTAATGCAGGATTTTAAGACTGGTTACTTGGCCCTTGCTTCCCCTAGGTCCATGTTTGTTAGCCAAGTTATTGGCACTGCTATGGGCTGCATAGTTTCACCTTGTGTCTTCTGGCTATTCTACAAGGCATTCGATGACCTCGGACTTCCTGAAAGTCAATATCCTGCTCCTTTTGCAACCGTTTATCGCAACATGTCTATATTGGGGGTGCAAGGCTTCTCTGCTCTACCGAAAGAATGCTCTTATTATGTTATGCGTTTTTCGGTGCAGCCATCTTCATAAACTTCACTAAAGATATGCTGGGTAAGAAATGGGGATCCTTCGTTCCGCTTCCAATGGCAATGGCAATACCTTTCTACCTCGGCCCATACTTCGCCATCGATATGTGCGTTGGAAGTTTGATTTTGTTTGTCTGGCAAAAGTTAAACAGGGAAAAGGCAGATGCATTTGCAGCGGCAGTTGCCTCCGGGTTGATCTGTGGTGATGGTATATGGACTTTGCCAAGTTCAATACTCGCTCTAGTCGGGGTTCACCCTCCAATTTGCATGAAGTTTCTTTCAAGGGCAACAAACACTAGGGTCGATAAGTTCTTAAACCCACAAAGTTGAATTCAAGTCTACCAAATGAAAATATGCATGCAAAATGCACAGACGCTTAGATTATCCATGTAAAACAGCATCATCAATCATGTGTAAGTTATATATGCATGCATGCTATTTTTCCTTGTTTTCTCCCTCGTCCTTTGTTGAAAGTATGGATTAGCGTGAAAAGGATGTGATATATGTTATAGACTGATAGTCTTTGTTTTAGGAAATGTGATGGGTAAAATACTCGTCTCTCTAGGTTTTTCAATTGAATTTGGTTGGCTCATCTCCTGCCATTATTTATGAATCTATAATTCTATTCTGTTAGCTTATATTGGTATTCATTTTCTGCAAAATCAAACCAAACACGTTTTCTATTTTTTAAAGAATAGCTTTGTATAATAACATAAATTATCTCCAACGGAAACAATGAAGCTCAGAATATAAATTAGCATTGTAGAGAATTCAGATATCAGAACATCCAACCCCAAAAGATTTTAGTTCAACGTGCCCAGACCTGAGCTTTCCATTAATGTTTCATGAGCGATTTGATTTGATTTTTCTTTGTCTTTCCATTTACCAGACTAAATATATGTATACCCTTCTAAGCAAGAGATATCATTTGCTTGAAAAACCCTCCGCTTTCAAATGATAAGGGTATGTTGTTTTCCCCCATGAAAAACAAATACGAGATAATAAGTTCAGTCTTTCACTAAGATTTCGAGTAACTATCTCGAGTTCTAAGTTGATTGAAGCAATACCAGAATTTAACTTGATAAGTTACTATTATGTCTTTTTCTAAACCATAAACCCTTTCTCTAATGATTAAGCAACCAAGTAAAAGGGACAAATGAGAAATGTAATCAATCTGAAAATCTAAATTTCTAACATGACCATCATTCCATTGGCTACGCCTACTGCTGACTAATTTTACATCTCAGTTGATACCAGGGCCCCACAGAAAACATACCATCATCATCGCTGATTGTCCACTTTTACACTTCAGTAAGTGTGCTTGATTTTGCTTTTGTTAATCCTTATATTTACCATAGTGGTAATATATTTTTACGTGCTCCAATCTTCATCACTTCCATTAGTATCCTAATAAGATCAATAAGAATAAATCAGTATAGTGGACAAATACACATGCCATTTCTGGAAAATATGCCAGAGGTGGGAAGTGGAGAAAGATTTTTTTAGTATTTTACTATCTAGACTCGATGATGAGTGTCAGATAAGGGTATGTCTGATATGCATCAAATATGAGTTCACTCAATTTTTTTTAAGTTTTTTCGCCTACTGAAAGGGTCGTAACCCCAAACCCGTGTCAAAGAAGTCTCACCTGTGATGTGCTAGAGATTTCTTCAATGTCATCTTCAACCTACAAAGTTTGTTTGCAGAATTAACCACATTGAAGAGAAAGAAACTTTACTTTTGTACTTAGTTTATCCGGGAAAAAGTAAGCTAATTCAAGCAACTACGCCGGGGGGGGGGCATAGCAACAGATCACATTCACAGTCATTGCTAGATAAAATATGGAAGAATTTCAACTGAAATAGGTCCTTAATCAATGCTACAAGAAAAGAGTGAAGGATAGGAAAAAGGCTTAAAAGACTACATTGTAAGTTTGTACAAGTGTCTGATATGTATAGTATAATATTCCAACCAATTTTGGAAAAATAAATAAAGCAAAACTGCAGTATGGTAATCCCTAAATCATATCATAATCTACAATATCTCCGCTACATTAATTATATTAACAACTTATGTTTCTCCTATTCATAACTTGCAAAAGAACTTTTGTTTTCTTCTTTCTCTCTTTCACAGACTCAGCAATTCCTGATTTATGCCAAATAACACCCATCTTTTTACAATGACTTCTATCCTTTATCAAATTAAAATTACCAAACAATCCTCTATATAATTGAGTAAACTCTACACATCTTGTTCTCTATACAAGTTGATGCAACTCAAGGTAAAATGCATTGATGAGATTGCAAATGCTTTCATTAGTAAGAATTCATTTATGATGCTTGGGCAGGGAAATCTCATGGTAAAAGAACGTGGATGGAATTTTAATTTGATAAATTTGGAAATCATTTCATAAACTAAACATAACAACAACAATAGACGATGTTGTAGGACACTCAAAGTTATTATAACTTACTTCAACTTTAAAACCAAACATGATATGTCAAGCAAATCGGCAGTAACTCACAAGGTTAGTGAGTTTTTTCAGATTTGAGGGGCAACATGAAAATAATGAAATGTGAAAATGAAATTATATAACATGTCTGAGATCAAGAATGCTCATAACACCACTGTCCTAGTATACAGTTGAGTTAATGCAAAAAGGTATTATTACTTCATAAGAAAAACAGAATTTTAAAATACAGACATGATACCTCAGATTCTTTCTTCCTTGTTTTGATTCCTGTTCCAGCAATTTCAAACAAGACACTCCATCAAATTCTTAACATAAAATGAAAATGCCAAAGACAATTGAAAGTCAAAGAGATAAACCATTACATCCAACAGTGCTTCACCCAAATCATGTCTTTTATTACTCAATCAAACAGAAGATTCTATGAAAATGACATGTACAGCCCCTTCCCTTTACATGAATGGGTATTAATAGTCCATAGTGAAAAGTCATGACAAAATGATAGGTTTCCAGATTTCTTGAGAGTACAACAGTCTATTGCCCATGCGCATAGCAAGAAAGGAGAAGAGAAATTATTACCAATGGTTCTTCCTTCAGTTACTTTTCCTTTTTTGCTAGATTCATCCTTTTGCAATACCAAAAGCAGATGCCACTAGTCAGTACTTCCATCCACAATGGTTTCCAAAATTTTGCATAATTCAGCAGTTAATGACAAAGAAAAAAGATAAAAAATATAAAATATTTTTAGGAAAACAGAAAAGAAAAACAATAAACAAAACCTTAGATATCTAAGCTCACTTTAACCTGATCAGTCTTCCTTTCTGAATTCTTGCACCGCAACTTCTAGTCAGAAACTAGATGGATAGTGCACAACAGGGATAAAAATCATAAACCTTAATAATCTTTCCAACTCACAATATTTATAATAAGTCAAAGCAGGAAGATATCCAACCTTTTGAGGATGAAGATTTCTCTGAACCTCTTGGTCCCTTCAGGAATTAAAGCAATACTATAAGAACATAAGAACTTTTAATATTGAAAAATACATTTACAGCCAAATCAAATCCAAAGAGTACTTATACAAACTCGGAGGCAGCAAAAAAATGCATGATCCATTACCTATCAAGGAAAACAGAAAGAGCCTACTTGGATTGAGACATATCTCCCTACATTGTAACTTAAGGTGAACTATTTCTAAATCTAGGAACAAAGCAATTAACTTCAATGGAGTAGAGGCAAATTCTTATAGCTACATAGCATAAAGCCATGGGCCGTAACAATTATCATGTTCGACATAGAGACCTAAAAGGAAAAGGCAGAGGGGGGGGTTAAGAACCAAAGAGAGAGAGAGTTGATTCCAATCTTTGAAGTATAACTGCTCACCCAAAGAGAGGAGGAAAGGTATAGGCATGTTGGATGCCTAGCAAATCTCTAGCCAGACATATACACCCAAAATACTAAGATCATTAAAATCATGGAAAACAGTGTTTGACATACACAAATACTTTTAATTACATAAACTCATGCAACTTCGACAACTACAAAAATTCAAGTTTCACTTTATTAGAAGTTTGATTTAGCATGGTTGAACTAGAAAGTATGATTATGTACCCCAAAAGAAAAGTGAAAGGATGGTTGAACTTGAAAATATAGTTACACTTCCTTACATAAATTCATGGAACTTCGATAATCACAAATTTCAACTTTTTTTTAACAAACATAAATTTCAACTTTTCACCTGATTAGAAGTTTGATTCAGCAAAATTAAACTTGAAATATGATTATGTACCAAAAAATTTAAAATATGCAAAAACATGCTTCATATATATGTTTTAAGGTTCACTTGTTCACTGCACAGTAGCCCATACACTTTTATGCTTCTTTATTCTTTGTTAATTACAGGGAACAACTATCTTTCTAACCAAAATTGCCGTGCATGATTATGGATGGTTACGCAAAAACAAAGCTTGTTCAAGCAAATCATTGGCTAATGAGGCAGGAATTTTTTTAAGCTGTTCAATACAACCAGTGATGGATTATGTAATAAAAAATGACAAGCACATGGAAGGATACTGTCCATGTAAAATCTAAATAAATGAGAAGTATGCAATCATAAATGAATTAGATCTAAAACATCACTACTAATCCATGTTGGACTGATACAGATACGGGTACGGAAACGAGAAACGGCATTTTCTAAAATCACAAGGTACGGTAAGGGTACAACAAATATAAAATAAATTTTATATTCTAAAAGAATGTAAAAATAAAAAAGTTATAAGAAAATTATGTGAGTACGGCATCACACATACTTATATACTTATAGTTGAATCATGTGATCAAGAGAAAGTCGAAAAGAAACAAGAAGACCAAAAAAGTGTGGGAGAACAAAAGAATAAGAAAAGAAAGGGAGATGAAATATTGGGGAGTACCCAAGCCGTACCCAATATGTCCCCGATATGGGGACGTATCGGTACATGGTACGGCATTAGATTGAAGTACCCGTGCTTCATAACTACAAATATAGACATTTGCGCAAGATAAACAAGTGGAAACAATCTTAAGAACATGCGCAGATAAACATTAGAAAATCTATGAAGCAGCCAACCACATAAACCTCTCAGTATGCTTCCAAATTCATTACATAGCTAGTGCCATGTCATACAATCAGGTAAGAGGAGAAAAAGAGTACCCAATGAAGTAAAACAAAATAAAGCAACTTCTCTTATCATAATAACGATTATTTAGCCATACCTTTTCTTCCACTTTCTTAAACAATGTAGATATGGTAGCTTGGACAAGTGAACCATGGTTTGTGTTTGAATTTCCCTTGGATTTAGTCACTGTAGCAGTTGACTGAGATGTTTTTCTAGACTTGGTCACTGAAGTTAGATTAGTTTGAATTTGTTTGGAGACCTGATTTGTAGAAAGTAGTGAAAACAGAAGAGAAAGTTTCTGTTTATTCGAATGAATCACATAGGTTACAACATAGAACTCTTTTATAGAGTCCTTGAGGATTTTACTCTAACTAGGACTCCTAACAATAGAAGACTTCTTGGATAACTCTTAATCCTTATCCTACTAATAGATAACTCTTAATCTTTTACATGACTTACAAGACTTTTACATTACATACAACTCTTATACATATCGTATTATCCTACATGATTATCTTTTGTATCATCAGAACCATGGTCCACAGGGACAGAACTAATAGTCTGTAACTATCAGTTAAGGAACGAAAAAAAAATAGATGCTTAGGAATAATTTAAATAAATAGACAAAATTATTATCCTAACCTACAGAAATAACGCAATAGGAATATGCAATTGGATAATACACAATAATCAAGATATGCTAAAACAGGATATTTGCAACAGTATCGTCGTCAGTTAAATCAAGTTTCAGTCTATCTTTCTTTCCTTCTCCATCCAATGGTTCAGCGTCACTTCCAACAGAGCCATCCTCAGAAGAAGCCTCAGAAAATCTAAATCAAAACAAGAAATCAATGATGAACTCAACTTCCAAAACCGGTAAACGTATACAAATTGTAGAAAAGAGAGTTTGAATACTCTTCTTGTTATTTCGATATACAAGAGAAGAAGTCTATTTATAGACTTTTACAGAGGAGTTTTACACAGAGTAGTTAACCTATTAGGATTGGACTCTTATCCTTTACAATGATAGAGTTAGATTATAACTAAACTACATAGTTATGATAGAGTTAGATTATAACTAAACTACATAGTTATGATAGAGTTAGACTTCCTATCATACACGTATTAGCTCACACTCCCCCTCAAACTGGCGTGTATATGTTGTGTACACCCAGTTTGGATGAAAACTCATCAAAATTCGCCCTAGGAAGTGCTTTGGTAAAGATATCAGCGAGTTGATTCTTGGTTGGAATATAATGAAGCTTTATTACTCCATTATTGACCTTCTCATAGATAAAGTGCCTATCTATTTCAATATGTTTAGTCCGGTCATCTTTGCTTTGGATTCTTGGCAATGCTCATTCTTTGATTGACTATTCTTTGTAAACCTCAAATTCTAATTTTCCATCCAACTCTAACTCAGTGAGGAGCTTTTTAATCCACATTCCCTCACATATTCCAAGAGCCATAGCTCTGAATTCCGCTTCTGCACTGCTTCTAGATACAACAGCCTGCTTTTTACTTCTCCAAGTGACCATATTTCCCCACACAAACGTACAATAGCCACTCACAGACCTTCTATCTGTTAGTTCTCCTGCCCAGCTTGAGTCTGTGTAGACTTTTACAGTTCTGTCTCGATGTTTTCTGAAAATAAGCCCAGACCCTGGTGTAAACTTCAAGTACCTCAAGATCCTATCGACTGCCTCCATGTGCTCTTCTCGAGGATCACTCATGTGTTGACTCACTATACTCACTGAGTATGCAATGTCAGGTCTGGTGAGTGAGAGGTAGATTAGTTTTCCTACCAGCATTTGGTAGGACTCTTTATTCACTGGATTCCCCATTCCATCTTTACTGAATTTCAAACCTGGTTCCATTGGAGATTCTGCTGGTCTACACTCAAGCATTCCGATTTTTGTAAGTAGATCTAGAATGTATTTTCTTTGGTTGATAACTAACCCTTCTTTTGATCTTGCAACTTCCATTCCCAAGAAGTACCTAAGGCTTCTTAAGTCCTTAGTTTCGAACTCATTTGCTAGAACAGTTTTCAGCTTCTCTATTTCTTCTATGTCATCACCAGTAATAATCATATCATCAACATAGACAATTAGGAGAGTTATCTTACCATCCGGTGCAGCTTTTCTAAATAATGTATGGTCTGCTTGACTTTGCTTGAAATCATTCTGAACAATAGCTTTAGCAAACCTGTCAAACCATGCTCTAGGGGATTGCTTTAAGCCGTACGACGATCTATTCAGTTTGCACACCGTCTTTGTTGTGGTCTTCTCTTCTAAACCAGGTGAAACTTGCATGTACACTTCCTCCTCAAGTCTACCATTTAGAAATGCGTTTTTGATGTCCAACTGATGCAGCTTCCAATCCTTGTTAACTGCCACTAAAAGCAATACCCTGATGGTGTTTAACTTTGCTACAGGTGCGAAAGTTTCTTGATAGTCTACACCATATGATTGAGTAAACCCTTTAGCCACCAACCTTGCCTTGTATCTCTCAACACTCCCATCTGAATGGTACTTGATGTAAAGACCCATTTACACCCCTGACCTTTTTCCTTCTGGCGGATCTGTCATGCTCCTGTATTGTTCTTTTGTAATGCCTTAATTTCCTCTTCAACTGCTCTCCTCCATTCTAGACTGTCAAAGGCCTCTTCCACTATCGGGAATTCTTCTTTGTCAATGCTATTGTAAAAGCTTTGAATCCAGCGTTAATTTCCCATAGGCACAAAAACTGTTAATAGGATGAAGCAGTACATTTCCTTACCCCCTTTCTAATAGCAATAGGAAACTCATCTAAGTTAACAATAGTAGAATCTGTGGAATAATATTACCCTGTCTCCAAAGCAGCACAGGACTCAAAGCTAGTTCTTGGCAAGTATTAGGTGACTAACCGCCTCGGTCAAGTTTCTTTTTCTTCTTGTATAGACACCGAGTTGTCTTTTCGGTGGTTGTGGAGTCATAGAGTTTGGTGATGTATGTGGTACAGTTTTAATCATTGGAGGAGGTGTTGTATAAGGGCTGGTAGTTTTAGACTGTGGAGAAGGTGTGTCTACTGAATTAAGAGTAGTACTCACAATTTCATCAGTAGGCTAGGAAGAAGTATTTTGCGGGAGCGATGGTACTTACATCAAGAATAGGCAAGGAAATAATAGGTTGTGGATCATGCAAGGGTGAGATTCCTTGTATCTCTCCCCAATTTCAGTTCTGCAAAGTAAGGTTTATTTTCAAAGAAAGTAACATCAAAAGAGATATAGGTTTTCTTGGTAATGGGCAAGTAACACTTGTAACCCTTCCGACTCGATGAATACCCTATAAACACACAACGTAGAGCCCTAGGATCAAGTTTACTCCTATTATTGCGATGCACATGAACAAAAGATGTGCATCCAAAAACTCGAAGAGGAAGAACAAAGGATAATGGTTTAAAATGTGGAAAATGTTGAAAAAGAGTTTCAGTGGGTACTTTGAATCCTAGTGTCTTGCTTGGCATCCTATTAATTAGGTAGGTGGCGATGAAGAGCTTCCCCCATAGATAATTAGGTGCATTGGCAGAAAATAATAGGGACCTAGTCACCTCTAGTAAATGTCTATTTTTCCTTTCGGCCACTCCATTTTGTTGAGGGGTGTTGACACAAGAAGTAAGATGAAAGATGCCTTTTTCTTTGAAAAAATACCCAAGAGATTTGCTAATATATTCACTCCCATTATCACTCCTCACTATTTTAATTTGTTTCTCAAATTGAGTTTTGACCATGTGATAAAAACTTTTAAAAATTGTCTCAACTTCAGATTTTTCTTTCATCAAAAAGGTCCAAGTTGTTCTAGAAAAATCATCAATAAACGACACAAACCATATAGACTCAAAGATGTTTTTTACTTTAGAAGGGCCCCAAATGTCACTGTGTATGATAGAAAATGGTGAAGTAGGTTTATAGTGAGAAGGAACATATGGTTTTCTCGTATGTTTAGCCATTTGACATACTTCACAAGTAAAAGAAGAGGGATTTTTATTAATGAAGAAATTAGGAAACAACTTTGCAAGGTAGTAGAAACTTGGATGTTCTAATCAAGATGCAAAAGCATAATATCATTCAAGGGAAAGCGCTAAAAAAAGCGATGTTCTAAAGCAATTGGAAATAGAAGGATTCGGATAGGGTAGGCCATCAAGGATGTATAAGCCGTTACACGTACCTAGCACCGCCAATCACCGTCTTCGAGCCACGTGGCTCAAAAAACACAACCAAAGAACCCCAAAGTTAACCTCACATTTAACATCCCGAACCAATTTGCTAACAGATAATAAATTGCATGTGAGTTTGGGAACATAAAAACATCGACAATATTATCTTGCTACTCAATCGAATGTAACCACTCCTTTTTTATTGTTGTAAAGGGAACCATCGACTATCTTGATGGAGGAAGAATACTTGTGGTTACTATAATTGTTGAAGAGTGTAGGATTTCTGTCATATGATCGGAGGCACCGTAATCGATTGTCCAATTAAATGCACTAGTTGTTGCTAAGCAAGAAATACTACCTTCCGTAGCTGTTAAGGCATTAGGGACAAAGCTTAGATGATAGGTGAGTAAAATTCATTTGGAGTTCCTCGATCATTGTCTACTAAAGTCGCTTTGGAAGAATTTTCGTAAGATGCAAGATGGGCTTCTTTCTAGAATCTGGATTTAGGAGGCTTCCAATCTGCTGGTTTTCCATGCACCTCCAACATTGGTCCATCACATGCCCAACCTTTTTGCAAAGTGGTCACACCAAGGTCTCCCCACCTTTGTTTACTCCCGAGTTGGAGTTTGTAAGAAGAGCGTAAGCTTACATTTCTTCGGACTGCTAGCACCATCGGGAAAGTCCGCTTTCTTCCCTTCGGATATCCGAAAAGGCTTCTCGAACCAGTGGTAGTGGTTTAGTGGCTAAAATCCCTTTGTTGGCTCCATCAAATTCTCCATTCAGTCGGAGAGAAACTGAACACCCTCCTCTCGATTTTTGAGCTTATTGTAGAAGCTAATGTCAATGGATACTTCCATTCATTAGCTTCATACAGATCTATTTCTTTGCCAAACATTTGGTTAGGACTCCAAAATATTGTGCCATCGTTACCTCCCCTTGTCCGAGATCTTTGATCTTATTCTCAACTCCAAAGAGTTCGGTGTGTTGTCAACACTGGAATAAGTATCTCTGGCAAAGCATTCCAAATTTTTTTTGCTGCAGTTTGATAAAGCATAAAATTTTCTCCAATTTCGGGTACCATGGAATTAATTAACCACGACATTATCATGGTGTTTTCACTCAACCAATTAGAGTAGGTCGGGTCGGACTCATCCGGGAACAGAGTTGAGTCCGAGAGATAGGAAGCTTTCCTTCTTCCTATAATGTACATGTCTGACCGATTGAGACCAAGGAAGGTAGTTGTTTCCATTTAGTTTATAGGATGTAATGGGAGAAAGAGAGGCATCCGAGAGTTGGAAATCAGATGAACGAGGGCTGTTTTGAGAGCTAATTTCTGACGTAGCAGGATCGGAATTAGTCATGGAGAGGTGTAGATCTGATCGAAAAGGGAAAAAAAAGATTTTGAGGAGATAGTATTGACCTAACTTGATACCATGTAGAAAAGAGAGTTTGAATACTCTTGTTGTTATTTCGATATAAAAGAGAAGAAGTCTATTTATAGACTTTTACAGAGGAGTTTTACACAAAGTAGTTAACCTATTAGGATTGGACTCTGTTAGTTAGTATGCATAACCGTGTGTTGTAAAGAGTTTTAGATAGAGTAGGAGTTGTATGTTATCTTTACTTTATCTTAACTAGTAGTTTGAATTTTAAATTTGATCTTTGTAAAGGATAAAAGTCTTATCAAATAGGTTAACCACTTGGTGTTAAACACCTCTGTAAAAGTCTATATAATAGACTCTCTTTCACTAATGAATGATAAGAAAAACACAGAGAAAAACTCTGTTTCTCACATGGTATCAGTTTAGAGCCGATCCTATCTCTCTCGTCTTCTCCTTTGCTTAATTTCCATGGCCTTTTTCAAACCACCACATCGAAATTAGTTCCCAAAATAACTCTCGTGCATCCGAATTTCAGATCTCGGATGCCCTCTTTCCCCAATCACATCCTACAAACTAAATGGGAACAATTACCTTCAACAGTTTTTTGGCCATCT
Organism: Hibiscus mutabilis; assembly: GCA_019671005.1. Lineage (NCBI taxonomy): Eukaryota > Viridiplantae > Streptophyta > Magnoliopsida > Malvales > Malvaceae > Hibiscus > Hibiscus mutabilis. The sequence continues at coordinate 41,799,996 of CM033745.1, forward strand.
CACCTCTAAATCTTCCACAACCGCTTTATCGGCTAGTGAAGATAGAATTTCTGTTTGGCCACTTCAAATCCTCTATCCTAGATTATAGATTCTGGTGCCTCGACCATATGACAGCAACCTTCAGCTATTTCGCACCTTTAACCATTGCAACTCTAAAACCTCCATCAAGGTTGCAGATGGGTCTCTGTCCCAAGTACAAGGAAGTGGCACTATTCAAGTGGGTGATAAACTGGTTTTGCCTCATGTGCTATATGTTCCTAATCTTGCCTACAACTTGTTATCAGTTAGTAAGTTAGTTCAAGATACTAAATGTGATGCTCACTTTGGAATTAATGGGTGTGTATTTCAGAATGGGCTCGAAGAAGGTGATTGGCGGTGCTAGGCTATCCAATGGTCTCTATATCCTTGATGAATTACCACCTTTGATTGCTTCAATTTCACGTTGTTTTAAGACTTCATCTTCTTCTTTAAGTAACCACGATGATATTATGTTGTGACATCTTAGGCTAGGACATCCAAATTTTGTGTATCTTTCAAAATTGTTTCCCAAGTTATTTAGCAATAAAAAGCCTCATTCTTTTAATTGTGAAGTATGTCAAATTGCTAAACATACTAGGCAAACATATGCTCCTTCCTCATTTACACCCACATCTCCTTTTTCTATAATCCAAAGTGATATTTGGGGTCCATCTAAGATAAAAAGCTTGTCCTGGGTCTAGGTGGTTTATTACCTTTATTGATGACTATTCTAGGACTACTTGGACTTTCTTAATGAGGGAAAAGGCGGAAGTTGCGTCAATTTTCAAAACTTTCTATCAAATGATTGAAAATCGGTTTGACAAACGTATTAAGGTTGTGAGGAGTGATAATGGGAGTGAATACCTTAGTCAATCTCTTGGGTGTTATTTTCGGGAAAAAGGCATTTTCCATCTTACTTCATGTGTCAATACTCCACAACAAAATGGTGTTGCCGAAAGAAAAAACAGACATCTACTAGAGGTTACGAGGTCTCTTCTTTTTTTTCAGCCAAAGCACCAAAATATCTTTGGGGGAAGCCTACTTTATCGCCACCTACCTTATCAACAGAATGCCCAATAAAACCTTGTGTTTTTAAGTACCAATGATAAGTCTTATTCAAACATTTTCCTCACTTTAAACCACTTTTTCATCTGTTATTCCTCTTAGGGTATTTGGCTGCATGACTTTTGTTCATGTGCATGATAAAAAGAAGTAAGTTGGACCCTAAATCAATTAGGTGTGTGTTTATAGGATATTCCTCTAGTCAAAAGGGTTACAAATGCTATTCTCCTATTTCTAAAAAGACCTATGTCTCTTTTGATGTCACTTTCTTTGAGGATAAACCATATTTTGCAGGGACTGAACTTCAGGGGGAGAAAAATAAGGAATTTCAGCCCTTTGTTCCTCCACCTTCCATCATTTCTCCTCTACCAGACATTCCTTTCATATCCTATCCTGAAACCACCAGAACAGAAAATACTATGCCGACAGAAATGCACTCTCCTCATACCAACAAATCACCAAGTCCTTGTACAACACCTCTTCCAAAGACCTAGGGTCAGAGCACAAATTTCCCCTACTGTGCATTCACAGTAAATGAGATGATCAATTTAAGGTGTATATACAGGAGAAGAAGAGCCCCTAATGAAGTAAATAACCAGCCTAGCACTTGTCAAAGAACTGGACTCAAGTCCCATTCTTTGTTGAACCGAACTTAAATCCGCCATCTTTGTCGAGATTGAAAGTAACATTCCTCCTCAAGATTCTAGTGACCTTGATGACTTTCCTATTGCTATTAGAAAGGAGTAAGAAAATGTACTATGCACCCAATTAACAAATTTGTTGCCTATGGTAAACTTCAGCCCAATTTTAAGGCCTTACACCCAGCCTAAACAATGTGCGATTCCTAAACAAAGAAAGGAGGCCTTGAAGAATCCCAAATGGAAGAAAGTCATCGAGGAAGAAGTAAGGGCACTTGAGAAAAATGAGACATGGTGTTTGACAGATCTACCAGAGGGAAAGAGGGCTGTTGGATGCAAGTGGGTTTTCACTATCAAGTACAACTCGGATGGGAGCATTGAAAGGTATAAGGCAAGGCTGGTGGCTAAAGGTTTTACACAATCCTATGGGGTGGATTATCAAGAAACCTTTGCACAGTGGCTAAATTGAATACTATTAGAATCTTATTGTCCATAGCTGTAAACAAGGACTGGAAATTACACCAACTAGACATCAAAAATGCCTTTCTCAATGGGAGTCTCGAGGAGGAAGTATATATGCAAATACCACTGGTCTAGAAGGTAAAACAACTAGAAATATAGTGTGCAAACTCAACAAATCCTTTGTATGGACTTAAACAATCTCCAAGGGCCTGGTTTGAGAGGTTTGCAAAGGCTATGGTAAAGAATGGATTCAAACAAAGTCAGGCTGATCACACCCTGTTCAGAAAGGTTGCAACAACTAGTAAAATAACCTTATTAATTGTGTATGTTGATGACATAATTATTACAGGGGATGATAGTACGTAAATTGAGAATTTGAAGATTGTTCTTGCCACGAATTTGAAACAAAGGACTTGGGGAGTCTAAGGTATTTTTCGGGTATGGAAGTAGGAAGGTCAAGAGAAGGTTTAGTCATCAATCAAAGGAAGTACATCCTAGATCTTCTTACGTAAACCGGGATGCTTGGATGCAAGCAGTACCGAGACACCCATGGACCTGTGGTTGAAGTTCAACAAAGAGGGAAGCTGGTAATCCGGTTGACAAAGAATCCTATCAACGGTTAGTTGGAAAACTAATTTATCTTTTTCTAACAAGGCCGGACATTGCCTACTCATTGAGTGTTATAAGCCAAACACATGAGTGATCCTCGAGAAGAACATTTGGAGGCGATTAATGAAATTACGAGGTACCTAAAATTCACACCTAGTCTTTGGGCTAATTTTCAAGAAAATTCCGCATGCAATGCAGTGAAGGTATACAGATTCAAGCCGGGTAGGAGAGCTCACCGATAGAAGGTCGGTTAGTGGATATTGTGCTTATGTTTGGGGCAACTTGGTTACTTGGAGAAGCAAAAAAAGCGGTGTGGTGTCAAGGAGTAGTCTTTGAGGCGAATTTAGAGCATTAGCTCTTGGAATATGTGAAGGAATGTGGATAAAGAGGCTTCTCAAAGAGCTAGAGTTGGATGAAAAGACTGAGTTCGAGATCTATAGTGATGACCAATCAGCAATGAGTATTGCTAAGAATCCGGTGCAACATGACAAAACCAAACACATTGAAATAGATAGGCACTTTATCTATGAGAAAGTGAATGGTGGTATTGCATGCACTAAACTATATTCCTACCGAGAAGCCGGATAGTGACATCTTTACTAAGGCACTTCCAAGAGTTATTTTTGATGAGTTCACATCCAAACTGGGTATATACAACATATACACAGTTTGAGGGGGAGTGTTAGTTAGTATGCATAACCGTGTGTTGTAAAGAGTTTTAGATAGAGTAGGAGTTGTATGTTATCTTTACTTTATCTCAACTAGTAGTTTGAATTTTAAATTTGATCTTTGTAAAGGATAAAAGTCTTATCCTATAGGTTAACCACTTGGTGTTAAACACCTCTATAAAAGTCTATATAATAGACTCTCTTTCACTAATGAATGATAAGAAAAACACAGAGAAAAACTATGTTTCTCACAGACTCTTATCCTTTACAATGATAGAGTTAGATTATAACTAAACTACATAGTTATAGAGTTAGATTATAACTAAACTACATAGTTATGATAGAGTTAGACTTCCTATCATACACGTATTAGCTCACACAAATGATAAGTTATATACACTTAAGCTTAATAAATGGAATTAATTAGAAAATAGAAATTATGGACAAGAGAAGAAGCACCAATAGGACCTCAATAAATGGACAACAAAATTAAATGTTGGTACAGAAAAAATGTCAGTAGAAGTACATGACAATCCTCAGGAACCTTATGTAACCATAAACGTGTTCCATGTGCTCTAGAATTAATAATCGATAGCACTTTTCATGACACTTCTATCATACAAACAACATAATTATAATATTCTAGTCTAACGACAACGACGACAACAACAACAACAAAAGACTGCATGTAAAATAAAACAAACATTTAGAGGTGTACTTGAATCTTTTTCCAGCATTTCTTGCCGAGTGCCAAGTTGGTGTCACTTCTATCTTAGCTTTCAAGTTGCTTTCATCATCTGATAAATCATCTCCAGCCTCAGTATCAAGGGTCTCCATATCAACCTCTTTTATTTCTGTTTTTGGAATGCCTTGCTTGTTAACAGATGCCACCCCAGCACCACCTTTAAAGTCATATTCCATCTGCTGTCCCTGAAACAGTAATTTACTGTGATGAGATTGTAGAAAAGAGAGTTTGAATACTCTTCTTGTTATATTTCGATACAAGAGAAGAAGTCTATTTATAGACTTTTACAGAGGAGTTTTACACAGAGTAGTTAACCTATTAGGATTGAACTTTTATCCTTTACAATGATAGAGTTAGATTATAACTAAACTACATAGTTATGATAGAGTTAGATTATAACTAAACTACATAGTTATGATAGAGTTAGATTACCTATCATACACGTATTAACTCACTCCCCCTCAAACCGGGCGTGTATATGTTGTGTACACCCAGTTTGGATTAAAACTCATCAAAATTTGCCCTAGGAAGTGCTTTGGTGAAGATATCAGCAAGTTGATTCTTGGTTGGAATATAATGAAGCTTTATTACTCCGTTATTGACCTTCTCATAGATAAAGTGTCTATCTATTTCAATATGTTTAGTCCGGTCATGCTGCACTAGATTCTTGGCAATGCTCATTCTTTGATTGACTATCTTTGTAAACCTCAAATTCTAACTTTCCATCCAACTCTAACTCGGTGAGGAGTTTTTTAATCTACATTCCCTCACATATTCCAAGAGCCATAGCTCAATTACCTTCTTCTGTATTTGCTTCTAGATACAATGACCGCTTTTTACTTCTCCAAGTGACCAGATTTCCCACACAAACATACAATAGCCACTCACGGACCTTCTATCTGTTAGTTCTCACCTTGACTTGCGTCTGTGTAGACTTTTATAGTTACATGTCTGGATGTTTTTTGAAAATAAGTCCGGACCACGGTGTAAACTTCGGTACCTCGGGATCCTATCATTGCCTCCATGTGCTCTTCTCGAGGACTACTCATGTGTTGACTCACTATACTCACCGAGTATGCAATGTCGTCCTGGTGAGTGAGAGGTAGATTAGTTTTCCCACCAGCCTTTGGTAGGACTCTTTATTCACTTTGGATTCCCATTCCATTTTTCTTGAATTTCAAACTGGTTCCATTGGAGATTCTGTTTGGTCTACACCCGAGCATTCCGGTTTACGTAAGTAGATCTAGAATGTATTTCCTTTGGTTGATAACTAACCCTTCTTTTGATCTTGCAACTTCCATTCCCAAGAAGTACCTAAGGCTTCCTAAATCCTTAGTTTGAACTCCTTTGCTAGAACAGTTTTTGACTTCTCTATCTCTTCTATGTCATCACCAGTAATAATGATATCATAAACATAGACAATTAGGAGAGTTATCTTACCATCCGGTGTAGCTTTTCTAAATAATGTATGGTCCGCTTGACTTTGCTTGAAATCATTACGAACCATAGCTCTAGCAAACTGTCAAACCATGCTCTAAGGGATTGCTTCAAGCCGTACAATGATCTATTCGGTTTACACTTGTCTTTGTTGTGGTCTTCTCTTCTAAACAGGTGGAACCTGCATGTACACTTCCTCCTCAAGTCTACCATTTAGAAATGCGTTTTTGATGTCCAACCGATGCAGCTTCCAATCCTTGTTAATCGCCATCAAAGCAATATCGATGGTGTTTAACTTTTGCTACAGGTGCAAAAGTTTCTTGATAGTCTACACCATATGATTGAGTAAACCCTTTAGCCACCACCTTGCCTTGTATCTCTCAACACTCCCATCCGAATGGTACTTATTTGTAAAGACCCATTTACACCCTACTGACCTTTTTCCTTCCGCGGATCTGTCATGCTCCAAGTATTGTTCTTTTGTAATGCCTCAATTTCCTCTTCATTTGCTTTCCTCCATTACGGATTGTTAAAGGCCTCTTCCACTTTGTCTTGGGAATTCTTATCTTTGTCAATGTTAGTTTGTAAAAACTTTGAATCAGGCATTAATTTCCCATAGGCAATAAACACATTAATAGGATGAGCAGTACATTTCCTTACCCCTTTCTAATAGCAATAGGAAACTCATCTAAGTTAATGATAGTAGAATCTTGTGGAATAACATTACCTCCTCGTCACCAAAGCATCGGGACTCAAAGCTAGTTCTTGGCAAGTGTTAGGGTGACTAACCGCCTCGGTCAAGTTTCTTTTTCTTCTTGTATAGACACCGAGTTGTCTTTACGGTGGTTGTGGAGAGTTAGGTGATGTATGTGGTATAGTTTTAATCACTTTGGAGGAGGTGTTGTATAAGGGCTGGTAGTTTTAGACTGTGGAGAAGGTGTGTCTACAGGATTAAGATTAGTACTCACAATTTCATCAAGTAGGCTCGGAAGAAGTATTTTGTAGAGCAGTGGTACTTACATCAAGAATAGGCAAGGAAATAATGGTTGTGGATCATGCAAATTTGAGATTCCTGTATCTCTCCCCGAATTTCAGTTCTGCAAAGTAAGGTTTATTTTCAAAGAAAGTAACATCAAAAGAGATATAGGTTTTTTTGGTAATGGGGCGTAACACTTGTAACCCTTTCCGACTCGATGAATACCCTATAAACACACAACGTAGAGCCCTAGGATCAAGTTTACTCCTATTATTGCGATGCACGTGAACAAAAGATGTGCATCCAAAAACTCGAAGAGGAAGAACAGAGGATAATGGTTTGAAATGTGGAAATTTTTGGAAAAGAGTTTCAGTGGGTACTTTGAATCCTAGTGTCTTGCTTGGCATCCTATTGATTAGGTAGGTGGCAGTAAGAAGAGCTTCCCCCATAGATAATTAGGTGCATTGGCAGAAAATAATAGGGACCTAGTCACCTCTAGTAAATGTCTATTTTTCCTTTCGGCCACTCCATTTTGTTGAGGGGTGTTGACACAAGAAGTAAGATGAAAGATGCCTTTTTCTTTGAAAAAATACCCAAGAGATTTGCTAAGATATTCACTCCCATTATCACTCCTCACTATTTTAATTTGTTTCTCGAATTGAGTTTTGACCATGTGATAAAAACTTTTAAAAATTCTCTCAACTTGATTTTTCTTTCATCAAAAAGGTCCAAGTTGTTCTAGAAAAATCATCAATAAACGACACAAACCATCTAGAACCAGAGATGTTTTTTACTTTAGAAGGGCCCCAAATGTCACTGTGTATGATAGAAAATGGTGAAGTAGGTTTATAGTGAGAAGGAACATATGGTTTTCTCGTATGTTTAGCCATTTGACATACTTCACAAGTAAAAGAAGAGGGATTTTTATTAATGAAGAAATTAGGAAACAACTTTGCAAGGTAGTAGAAACTTGGATGTCCTAATCGAAGATGCAAAAGCATAATATCATTCGAAGGGAAAGCGCTAGAAAAAAAGCGATGTTCTAAAGCAATTGGAAATAGAAGGATTGGATAGGGTAGGCCATCAAGGATACATAAGCCGTTACACTGACCTAGCTTTGCCAATCACCGTCTTGAGCCACGTGCTCAAAAAAACACAACCAAAGAACCCCAAAGTTAACCTCACATTTAATATCCGAACCAATTTGCTAACAGATAATAAATTGCATGTGAGTTTGGGAACATAAAGAACATCGACAATATGATCTTGCTACTCAATCGAGCAGTAACCACTCCTTTTTTCTTTGTTGTAAGGGAACCATCGGCTATCTTTATGGAGGAAGGAGACTTGTGGTTACTATAATTGTTGAAGAGTGTAGGATTTCTGTCATATGATCAGAGGCACCGAATCGACTATCCAATTAAATGCACTAGTTGTTGCTAAGCAAGAAATACTACCTTGATGTTTGTTAAGGCATTAGGAACAGGTTTAGAAGATAGGTGAGTAAAAATCATTGGAGTTCCTCGATCTGTTGTCTACTAAAAGCTGCTTTGGAGGAATTTTGAGAGAAGATGCAAGATGGGCTTCTTTTCGGAATCTGGATTTAGGAGGCTTCGGTCTGCTTTGGTTTTCCATGCGACCTCCAACATTGGTCCATCACATGCCCGACCTTTTTGCGGTGGTCACACCAAGGTCTCCCCTCCTTTGTTTACTCCCGAGTTGGCGTTTGTAAGAAGAGCGAAGCTTACATTTTGTTGGACTCTTTGGCACCATCGGGAAAGTCTACTTTCTTCCCTTCGGATTTACGAAAAGGCTTCTCGAACCGGTGGTAGTGGTTTAGTGGCTAAAATCCTGCTCTTTGGCTCCATCAAATTCTCCATTCGATCCCCGAGAGAAACTGGAACACCTCCTCCTCGATTTTTTGGTGATTGTAGAAGCTAATGTCATCAGGACACTTCCATTCATTAGCTTCATACAGATCTATTTGTTGCCAAACATTTGGTTAGGACTCCAAAATATTGTGCCACTTTGTTACCTCTCTTTTTTGTCCGAGATCTTTGATCTTATTCTCAACTCCAAAGAGTTACGTGTGTTGTCAATTTGGAATAAGTATCTCTGGCAGCATTCCAAATTTCTGCTGCAGATTTGATAAAGCATGAAATTTTCTCCAATTTTGGTACCATGGAATTAATTAACCACGACATTATCATGGTGTTTTCACTCAACCAATTAGTAGTAGGTGGGTCGGACTCATCCGGAAGCAGGAGTTGAGTCCGAGAGATAGGAAGCTTTCCTTCTTCCCTGTAATGTACAACCAAGACTGATTGAGACCAAGGAAGGTAGTTGTTTCCATTTAGTTTATAGGATGTAATGGGAGAAAGAGAAGCATCCGAGAGTTGGAAATCGGATGAACGAGGGTTGTTTTGAGAGCTAATTTCGATGTAGCGAGGGATCGAATTAGTCATGGAGAGATGTAGATCCGATCGAAAAAAAAAAGGGAAAGAAAAAAAGGTTTTGAGGGGATAGTATCGACCTAACTTGATACCATGTAGAAAAGAGAGTTTGAATACTCTTCTTGTTATATTTCGATACAAGAGAAGAAGTCTATTTATAGACTTTTACAGAGGAGTTTTACACAGAGTAGTTAACCTATTAGGATTGAACTTTTATCCTTTACAATGATAGAGTTAGATTATAACTAAACTACATAGTTATGATAGAGTTAGATTATAACTAAACTACATAGTTATGATAGAGTTAGATTACCTATCATACACGTATTAACTCACAGAGATTAATAAGGGAGCTTATTCGCAAGTCAAAGGAACACACTATGGTAAAATAAACATTCATAAACTATTATAAGGAAACAACCTCAAACAGTTCCTTTGGGAAATCAAGTCATGCTTCTTCGGGGTTCTCATCTTTTTTTCCAATCCACCATGCATCAGAGAATACGATCTAAAAAAATCACAGTCTAGTGATGGTTTAGAAAAATATGAAACAAGCTAGAAAAGATAGTTGAGAAAAGTTTGTAGGATAAATGCTAGCATGAAAAAATACAAAGAACTAATGATGACTCTTGAGGGTAAAGAATAATCGCATATTGTCAGACTCAAAAGGCCCGGAACTTTCATATGGAAGACGATATAAACATCCTGGGCCCTGTGGCATCCAAGAGCTAAGCCCTCAAACAAGTAAAAACTTGAAGGCTATAGTTTATAGGTGCCCAAAATTAGAGCATATAATCTATTCTAAGCAGTAAAAAAGGATGTATAAAAATTAATAATAAAACATTGGATTAAATACTAAAGCATCCACATCACTTATAACACCAACATCTCCTAATATCCCGATAAACACCGTAATAGTTAGAAATCAGTGAGCTTTTAACTTGATGATCTCAACTCTTTAAGTTCAAACATTGAAAATAGTACGATGTAAGGTCTATGCAGAGAGAAAGAGCAACCATTAGTTGCACATCTTGAACCCCATTCATCGCCATTTGTTAAAGAATTGAAAGAAAATAATAAAGAAACAACACTGGTTTACCAATAATTCCCAAAGCATAAGGAAAAGTACGAACCATGTAGTCAAAATAATCCTCACACATAACACTCTTTCCACCGCGAGAGAATAGCAAACTCAAATACCTATTCTTGGGATACACAATGCTCCCAAACAACTTCATTTGACCCTAAAAACTCAAACAAATTTCAAGTATCATTAGGTTTAATTACTCAAAACAAGTCAAAATAAAAATTGAATTACAGTTAAAAATTGCGAGACCTGAGGGAAATCAAGGTAGAGGATAGGGTTTTTGGAGCCCAAATTCTTGAGCTCGCCGATCTTGCCCCCAGAAATGGGGGCAAGGAGACCAGGGAAAGAGAAGAGGAAACGGTTTTTCCTTTGAGATTTCCTGAGAAGATCTTTGCCATGGTGCTTGATGATTTGCTTGGATGGGCTGAGGGAAACGTAAGATTTGGGGGCGGCCGGTGTCTCGGAGAGTAAGTTGTTCTTCAGAGCTAATTTCTTCATTCTTTTCCGTTCAGTGGCTTCTGGGGTTTCTGCAATGGGTGGCTTCTTTGAAGAGGAGGCTCTCACCATTTTTGACTCGATTCAGCTCTGGAAATAGAAGTGATAATCGTTGCCGACACAACGTACGGGGGAGGCGGGAAATATCCGATTTTTCTTTCTTTCTTTCTTTCAGCCTGCTCGTTACTTTTTTTACTTGGCTTTAATTTGTTACTCTTCAGTTCACATACATACAGTCTGCTTCAGTCTAGGCAGAACCACTTTTCCGATCCTCAAACTTTATCAGTTTTGTCATTCTGGCCTTAAAAGTTCCTTTTGCACCTTTTGACCCTCCAACTTTTAATTTTTACAAATTAACCTAAACATGACAAAACAATGTAAACATTAAGGTCATGTTAGCTATTCTTTCCTTTTTAAAATGTCATTGTCAGTTAATTTATTTTTTTACCTCGTCATCAAGATTAAAATATGTAAAAATTCAAAAAATATTTAAAAATAAGATAAAATTATATTGGATATCATTATATTTAATGTTAAAGTATATCGATTATACCACTAAATTTTAAAATGTCTTAATTTTAACGGCTTTAATAGTGATGTTAATTTAAAAAGGATATGATGACGTGGACAATATTTCCATCAATGATGTGATCAAAACGAACATTATTTTAAGATGGTTATATTGATGTTCACAACGATGTTATTTTAGAAAGATATTATATTCTAGTTAATATCAGTTTAAGTGTTAGATGTTAATTTAGATATGATGTGAAAATCTTACTTTTTCTTTTAAAATAACCAAAACCCACTCACAACCTTTTTTATTTTTGAGTTAGTCGGCGATCGATAATTATTGGATGTTGGTTATCGATTGTTGATGTTCATTAATTTTTTTTGCTTTTAATTTGTTATGTTTTATTTAATAAAAAAAATCTTTGTTCTTATGACGTGTTTTTTTGTCTTTGTGACACATTTTTTTGTGATTTCGTTTCATCTATTCTTTTGCCATGATTTCAACATATCTTAGTGGTCGTTTGGCGCTCATACAGAGATCTTCACGACACTAGTTTCTGATTATAATCTGTCGGTGGTCATAGTAAGATAGATTCTCACTCAGTTGATGGTTGTTTGCTAATATAATCAGTCATGGGTAGCAGAGCAATCTGTCAAATAGTTTGGCTCGCTCACCACTCATTTTTCTCTCTTAATACGTCTCGTTTGGTTAAAGACAAGGAGATTCAGGAAGGCTTCTGAATTTTAACGGTATGCTAATTTTTATGAAAATATTTACTTTTTTTGCACTTTTGGGTTTTTGTATGGGATTTTGGTGGACTAGCATTTATAATGATCCCTCTAAATGTGTTGTATTTGTAATATCTTCTATAATTTTTTAATAAAATTCAGTTGTCATTGTAAAAAAAAAAATATTATAGTCTTTTTCCATCATTTTCTCCATTCCTCTCTCTTTATTTCCTTTCTTTATTTTTCTCTCCTACTATCTTATCTAACTCAGAATTCAACTATATCCTAGCTTTATCAACCATTATTTATCGGTCACCACCTTGGATAGTCACACCAGCACAATAAACTGTCATATTAACATTGTTAATGATCGTATCGATATAGTAGCAGATAACATTGTTTAGATGAAAAAATTGATGCAATTAATTCAAAATTTTAATTAGGTGAGAGTTTAATGTCAAAACTACCCATTAAATCTTTAATTTCATTTATTTACATAACTTAAAAAAATAGTTTCAATGCAAAAGAATTTATAACTTCGTAATGACTCGAATTCGAACAATGCTTTCGACGTATATTAATTGTATTAACAAAATCATTTTTTTATTTTAACTAAAAAAAAAAAATCAAGAGTAAAATACTTAAATCATCACTTAACTTTGTTTTATGATCTATTTTGATCACTAAACTTTAAAATCAATCAATTCATTTACTGAACTTTATATCTTGACCTATTTTGGTTACTCCCTAATGACATGAATTATTTTATTATTTTTTTATCATGATATGTTATTTGTATTAATATTAAATGCCAAATGTGATTTAAAAGGCTATACAAGGTGAACTCATTGGGAAACAAACCCAGGGAAAGCATTTGAGGAAACAAAAGGAGAGCGTCGAAAGGACGATCATGCTGAGAATAAGCAGTGATCAAGGTAGTCCAAGTAACTATGTCTCTAACAGGCATTTCGTCGAACAATTGCGAGCATAATCCAAGCAACCACATTTTGCAACAGCAAATTGAGTATAACAACATCATCTCGGAAAGGGGAGTTCAAAATGTGGGAATGAACAATCTTCTCGAGCTTGGGCTTTCTCAAAATGGTGCATTTCTTGAGCAAGACATGATAGAGTGTTGGACTGAGTTCCAAAGAACCCTCATTGAGGAGGTTTAGGATATGAAGCTCAGTTCTTGAAAGATGCAAACTCTTAACAAGAAGGTCATTATCTTGAATGATACCAGATGAAAAAGGCTCTGCTATTTGTGGGTCATTGGATCTACTGCGGCGCAGGGCGGAATCAATAATTTAAACTTGATAGTTCACCGACCAGTATACTAATATCAAATTAATTTATATCGGTATAATAATATATTAATGAGAGGTAATTATTGTACAAGCCAACATGATTTATAGCCAGAGACATATTGACATTAAAGAGTCAATCTATATCGTATAAATATGTTTGATAGAGTATAACTATTTCACACTGGTATAATTCTGTTTTAGAGAATAGAAAACTTACTTGAGTGAAATATGCATTAATAGTGACAATTGTTGTGCAAGCAAAAATGAATTTTATATTTCAAAAACCGATTTGGAGTCATATGATTTTTTGAAAAAATTACGAAATCAAAATCATTTTAGGTGTTAAAAACTCAAATTGAAAATGGTATGAACAAGAAGAGCTTTTCCAATAGAAAGGGTTACACCAGTAGAAAATTGTTTTTTAGGTAAAAGTGTTTATTTGATAACTAAAAAATATTTTACTAATTTTAAATTTTATTTAAATTAAATTATAATTATTTTAAAATGTTAAATCAACTTTTTAGTTAAATTTTAGAAAAATGGTAAAGTGTCAATGTATTTAACCAAGATTTTTTAACTGAATCAACAAATATACTTAAAATAGTTGTAATATGTTATTTAGATATTTGTTTTGAAATTTTTAGGGTAAACTACACTGTTAGTCAATGAACTTTTAGGACGCTTTCACTTTGATCACTCAAAGTCTCAAATTGAAAAACTTTCATTACAATCAATAAACTTTTAATTTGATTTTATTACAGCCATTGACGTTAAAAAATACTCAGTTTTGATCATTGAAGTATTATTTTTGTGAAAATCGCCACTAACAGTATTTTTTCGTTTTAGTCACCCTTCGTTAAAAAACTAAAGGTAAAAATAATAGTTTAGTAGAAAAAATAGAAAAGAAACAATATATTGGTGACTAAAACAGGAAAAAACACAATATTAGTAATCAAAATAGGAAGAAAAACATAATTTTAATGAGATTTTACTAAAAATAATAGTTTGATGACCAAAAAAAAAAAATAATAAATTGATGACCACAAATATAATTTACCCATAAAATTAATGGTAGGTCAAGTGACTACCATGCACAATGGTAGGTCCGCCCATGCTGTCGCGGTGCTGAATCGGGAAGCAGATTGGGTGCCATTGAGTAGAGAGAAGAAGGTGATCCTTTTGCGTTTGAATTTCTTTATCATAAAGTTCATCACCTTCCGTTGAAGAGAAACAAAGAATTCAAAGTACCAAAATGCTTAAAGCTTGTCAACGTAACGGTGACACTGGAGATTTTTAAATCCCAAACCCAAACAACAAAGAATAGATAGGGACATGAGAAACGCCGTGGGCAGAGCTACTGTAAGCTTTGAAAAAGACTTGGGAAATATTTTTTATTTTCCAAAATCAAAATTATAGACTAATTTGCCGAAATTTGAAAGGACGACGGCGATTGACGACGTTGCTTCATCTAAAAAAAATTAAGCTTTGCGAGCGGAAAAGAGAGAGAGAAGGAGAGGAAGAAGAGTATGTGTTGGGCTGGGCTGGGTTGGTTAGGTTTGGTTATAGTTGTAGTTATATTAATAAAAATGATATTTCATAATAAAAAATAATAAAATAATTCATATTATTATAAAATGATTAAAATAAGTTAATATATAAAATTTAGTAAATACATTAACAATTTTTAAAATTCAATAACTATAACAAATTATAAAAAAAATTAAGTGGTGGTTTAAGTATTTCGCCCAAAATCAATTACACTAACAAATAACTGTAATCAATTATTACAATATTGGAAATAAATCCCAAATACCTTGCACATTGCAGGTATCCTTGCGCCACCAGTTGAATAAAATAGAGTGGATGCGATTCAACCATTTACACCTGAGATCTAGAGATTCATATCCCCAAATTTCCAGTATTGCCTTTGAAACACAAAATCAAATAAGTAATCGGGAACGGCGGAGCATGGAGGCGGAAGCAGCGAAAAATAGATGCCGCGTGCTGATAAAGAAAATCGATTGCTTGGGCGTCGCCACCATCAATTCAAATTGCAAGCACACACTCCTCAAGTTGGCCCATTCCGAGCTTTCTTTTCTCTCTCGTTTTCCCATTCATCCAACCTCTTCTCAACTTCTCAGGTTCTTCGTTCTCTTTATTTCACCATCGTTCCTTTACGTTTTAGCTCTCTGTATATGTATTTGATTATTAAAGAAACTCCTTTAAATTATATTATCTTCCTTCAGTAATTGTATACAACAGAAGTTTTTGATTAAAAGGAGTAAGTAATTAAAACCAGCCTGGTTAGGGGTGCAAAGCACATATTGCATGAGGCACAAGATGCAGGGGAAAAAAAACACTCCCTGGTGAAGGCATTACATTTATATTTGCTTGATTATGTGTATTTATGAAATAAGCATAAAATTTAAAGAATGATGCAATTTATCTATCAAAACATGTAAATGTTTTTTGCTGGATGATATGCATGATTTCTTTATGCTGCCTTCTATGCTGTTGAATACTCAAAATTTGTGTGGTATAGACTTTCATCCTTCTTACTAGTGAAGGTATAGTTAATGAAAAAGATTAAAAATAAAAGAATTGTCTAGGCACATCAGACCCGTGCCTGATCAAATGTGATCTGCCCAGGAGGATTTGAGGTGCTTTTGTCGTCTATCATTAAGGTGCAATGTCTAGGCGCGTTGCTTAACAGCACTTGTTAAAACATAGCATATATAGTTGCATATGCATGCGGAGCGGAGCCATAATAATAAGCTTACAATTGACAAAAGATTTTGTTATCTTGTTTCCAATGAACAGTGGCAACCTTGGGCACCTAGAAGCCATTGACTACATTCTTCGACAACCTTTTATAACTGCAGTTTCCCGTGTTTGCAAGCCACTTCCCCTTCCATTTTCAAATAAACCACATAATAATGCTTCTTCCTCTTCGAATTCCATCCATGTCCATATTGTATGTAATCTCAACAAAAACCCAGTTTGGGTTATTGTTTCTGATAGAAACCCAAATTACATTACTTGGCATTCATGTAACAAAACCAAGGGTTTGAAGTCAAGAATTCAGCAATCCTTGATGCAGCAAAATCAACCAACACCTTAAGACCTTACTCTATTATCCTTTTTTTTTTCAAATGGACTTACCACTTTTAACCATCAGAAGCTTAAGGACGAATTTGGGGCCTCTGAGCCAGCACTGGATTTCTCCGATTCTGATTTTGATTTTGCTGAGGAAATTGAAGGTGAATGGGTTCATGTAACTCCAAGGTTGTATAAGGAGGCACATGTACTTGAAATTAAGGTTGATTGCGATGTGAATGTTGCCATAAGTTCTGAGCATGGAATGAAAGATTCATTTGTGATATTTTTTCTCCTGAGCATCAAGGAGAGAATGTGGATCCAAACTTAGGCTCTGGCAATTCTTTTTCTGCTCTTCTTTCACGAATGAAAAAGGTTGAATCTGCTAAGATGGAGGATATTTCCCATGAGGATGATTTTATCAACTTTGATACAACGGCTTTGATAGCTATTGTATCAGGAATTAGCAATGGTTGTGCAGATGCACTTTTGAATAAACCAGAGGTTGAACTGCGGCATCGGTTCAAGGGAAATTGTGACTTTGTGATTGCCCAGGTAAAATTTTCATTAAAGCTATGTTCTTACTACTTCTTCATGGGACATGATATTAAGAATCTTGACGATGCAAGTCGGTCGTAATGGATAACATGAAACCTCTCCTATCTTTTTACATGAAAGCTGGATAGTGTAAAATAGGTTCTAGGCATGGATATTTAAGTTGAAAGTTATGTTTCTTGAGGTTCAATACGCATATAAAACTTCTGATGCTTTTTGTTGTTTAGAAAAATAAAAACTTTGTGGAGCACGGTTCACTAATCTCTTATGGAAGATGAGCAATGACAGTGAGGAATATGTCTTGTGAAATTAATTACAATGAAATGACAGTCAGATGGCTAATTATATATCTTTACCCCCAGCCTCCCCCCTAGAAAAATGAGATGATTATAGAAAATATGTCATTTTCTTGTTGACCTCTAGCCTCTTGGTACAGCATGTCAAGTAAATGTTCATGGCATTATGGTCATTGCATTTGTACTAATCTATGCAGTCATTTATTTTCTTTCTGCAATGGGAGAAAAGAAGAAAGCATTCTCAAACCTTTTATGCTATTTTCCACAATGAAGCATGGCAATGAGCCTTATATCTCTAAGGCAGACTGATTGCTCATAGTTGCTCTGGTATACTTTTCCTCTAAAATCTTAGCTACATGTACGAGCCTTATATCTCTAAGGCTTTGCTTGGTATGAAGTATGGAAATGAGGAAGGATGGAAAATTTGTTAATCAAATGGTTAAGATCTTAACCATTTGATTAACAACCAAGCAAAGCCTAAAGATTTGGAATTTGGCAGTATCCAAGAAGTCATAGGATTGGCATTCTTTCCCCATGTAATGCCAATACTGCAATCTTGTAACAGTTGATTTTATTAACAATTGAGTAAGTTTGTTGCTGGTTTTGCCAATTCTATTTTTTCTCTTCTCAATTTGTGGTTATGGCAATACCTCAAATTACATGCAGATCAAACAAAAAATCCTGAGCTTCGTATCTTCATCTCTTTTACATCACCAAATCTTATACCCTTGGCATGCTATTAGGCCTACGTATTTTCCTGCTGAGTCCTGCAAATTAAGTATTCAAGACATCCATGAGATTATCTGTGCTGCCATGTAGATTTTTAAGTTACCAGTACTCAAGAACTATCAGACTAACAGTTCCAGTCATTAAATCTTAACCCGTGTCTGCCCCCAATGAAATTATAGACCTAAGTAACCTGGTTCCTTAAATTACATCCACAATCATTACAAAGCCATGTGGACTGCCTCTGATATGTATGCGGCATCACTGTCTAGATTTTACTTGACATATCTACCCCAACTGTCTTCCCATTAAGATGGTAAATCAAAATGATTTTCAGTGACATGTATGATTTTTTTTTCTTTTTTTGATAAACATCGGTTGTTCTACTTTTTGATGTTGACCTCTTATTTTTATTTCTCTATTGTTAGCATTATCAGTGTTTTGATTTGTGCCTTGTTTTGTCCTAAATTATACATGAATCTTTGTTGTAGTAAGGTTTGTACTTCTTGCAGGCAATGTCTGAAATTGAGAACCCAATACACGCAGACCTCAGTGCTGCTATATCTGGAAAGAGAGGCATAGTATGCGAGTGTGTTCTTTCAGAGTTCAAGGAGATAGTATCAATGTGTGGAGGAGCTAATGAGAAGTGCAGAGCTGATCAGCTACTGAAATGCCTCCTGTGAGTTTCTCTGACTGCTATTGCTAATTTGATGCCGAACTGACACAAGTCTAAGGATTTAACCAAGTGATGAGGCATTTAGGTTCTGTGGTAGTGAATCAAACCCGCACAATATCAGGTTTCAAATCCGAAATCTCAATTAAAGCTGCAGAACTGCTAGCTTCTCATCGGAGTCTTGATTCATTTCTAAAGTTTATTGACTTAGAGTCTGAAGTGCAGTAGTGCTGGAAAACCACAAGAAATAGTTCTCTTTTGATGAAATAAATTGCTAGCTTGTATCTTAGATCCTAAGTTACACTTGGAGTCATATAACTGATTTAAAAAAAACCCACTGGAATCTTGTTTGTACAACCTGAAATATAGCCACCAAAATTGACTTAAAACAATTCCAAAAGCATAATTAAAGCCTACACGCATAACTAAAATTTAACAGTATTCTTGGACTCAGAACTTGTGTGTTCCAGAAATTATACCTGCTCCTAAACTATGCCCTTTTGATGCCCTCACTTTAAAAAAGTGGGTTTAGGGTTTAAAGTTAGGGTTTAAAGAATTAGGGCATGGTGTTTTTTAGGGTGTAGTGTGTAGGGTTTAGAATGTGGAATTTAGGGTTAGGGTTTAGAATTTAATTTTTTAGTGTTTTTTAGCGTGGAGCAAAGAAAGGGACATGATTAGGGGCAGAGGATTTTTGTTCAAATTATATTATTACTGGAATTCCTGATGCTTAAAAATAAGGAAGACAGAATAATTTAAAACCAAATAATTTTCTATCTTCTGAGAAACTTAAAATGTGACAATAATTTCAATTGTAGATAAATTTAGGCACTAGATCCGTATAAAAGATTGAACGATAATCCAAATTCCATGTTTTCTTGGATGCAGAATGACTTATCTTGACGTTTTTGTATATGTGAACTGTAACAGGGTCGTGCGAGACAGCCCTTCTGAACGATTGATAGGCCTACCTACTACAAGAAAGTTGGCACTGAAAAACAAGATTGTGTTTGGAACTGGCGATTACTGGCGTACTCCAACTTTGACTGCAAATATGGCATTTGTGAGAGCAGTAGCTCATATATGGTTAAAGCATAAACCAAGGGCTTTAACCGGTGACTATTGAGCATAAACCAAGGGCTTTAACCGGTGACTAGTTGTACGAACCAGTCGAGCATGCTGGTAAGAGGAAATCCAATTTTTGGTTAAAGCACTCTAGGGCTATGTTAATGGTTGTTACCTGTATCTTATATATGGTTGACCAAACTTGCATTTTCACCAACAGTCAGACTGTTTTCAGGAGAACATTTTAGAGGAAGATAACCACCGATTGTCTATTACTTAAGAGACATAAAGCTTAAGAGACCTTAGCCTTTAATTGTTATTACTATGCCTACATCATATTATGGTTAGCTACAAGAGAAGCTCTGAATTTGCACTAGTAATTTACTGACCCTATTCAGCTAGAAGCTTGCCCATTACTTCACAAACTTTATGAGATTTGCTTGTCACTAGGGCTGAGAAAGGGAATTGAACTGCATTGTTTGGTTCAGTTATATACGGAATTCTGTTTGGTTTTCCTTAAAAAGAATCAGAACACTGCAAATTGACCATATTTTCCCCTCTAAAACCAAACCATTATTGCTCCTATTTGTCACTTCTGCTTGTTAGTGTAACAAGCTGGAGTTGGTTAGATATTATTGAGAACCAACAACCCATGGAAGAATGAGGTGTACAACATTAGGGGGAAAAAAAAGGGTTGCGGGAACTTAATGTATGTTTACCCAGTGTGTATTATATGGCTTTGATTTTTAAGAGATGGGAGAAAAATGAACTTGGGTAGAAAAAATAGACTTAAATGTATGTTTACCCAGTGTGATTTGGATGAAATCATACCATTTACAAGACCTGATTTCATTTTTCTTTAATTTTTCCCTCATTTTAAGTCTATTTTTGACTAAATTTGAACTACATGTTCCTAAACCAATGTAGAATACTTATTTAGCTTCAATTCATATTTTTGAAAATAAATTTTATCTTTTTTGCAATTTAACCCCTCAACTTTGTATGATTTCCTCATTTATTCAATCACTCCATTTCAAGTCTATTTTTTATTAAATTTGAACCACATGTTCCTAAATTACTGTAGAATACCTATTTAATTTCAATTTATATTTTTTAAATAAATTTCTTATTTTTGCTTAACCCCTCGACTTTGTATGATTTCTCATTTCTTCAATTACTTTTTCATTTTATGTTTACTTTTGACCATAATTAAAGCACATGATTCACTAGCACATGTAATTTTAATTCATCTTTTTAATGAAATGTATTTTTGCAATTTAGTCATTCAATTGAAATTTTTTGTAAAATTTTTCTTTATATCAATTCATTGACTCCTTTATACTCCCATCAATACTTTATCATCAAAAGTTCCTTATTGAAACATACCATTATAAACATATTTTGGAAGTTTAGATGATATTTTTAGGGTAATTATTTCATACACTGACGATGGAAACTAAAAGTTTTTACAAGCGTCTTAGTTTTAGGTTTTAGAGTCTTAGGGTTTAGGTGTAGGGGTTTAGAATTTAGGGATAATTTTTAAAATTAATGGTTTGAGGTTATAATTTAGGGTTTATAAGTTAAAACCTAAATTTTATATTACCCTAGAAACTAAACCCCAACCTTTAAACCTTAAATTTTAACCACTATACTTAAATTCTAAACCCATACACCTAACCCCCTAAACCCTACACCTTAAACTAAGACCCTAAACCTTAAAACTAAGGCGCTTGTGGAAATTTTTATTTTCCACCGCCAGTGTATAGGATAATAATCCTTTTTTTATCAAATAACATTACAAATCTTATTTATATATGTGAAAAATAACATGAAAAAAATATATGCATATCTTAATATGATTAGAGAAAGTCGTTTAAATTAGAATTAAATCTACTATAATTACAATTAAATTTGTATGAGAACTCGAAAACTCGACTTGAATTGAAAAAATTCAAATAAAGTTTGAGTTGTAAAATATGACGCGTCAACTTGAATAACTTGAAATTTTTTAACTCGAATCGATCAAACGTTGTAACCCCTTAGACCCACATATGCATTACACCTAATTTTAGGAGGTCACATTAGGGTCACAAGAGCGATCCACGGTAAAAACCAAATAATTTTTTTTCTTTCTAATACATTTAAAATCGTAAAATAAATTTTTTTGTTATAACGTCATTACAGAAAATCATAAAACAGAAATATAAAAAAATATTTTACAGACTCTAACATAAAATAAGACATGACATACATGCCCACTAACTGTACCAATACTATACTCTAGAAGCAACGCCGCGAGAACTCTAAACACAGATGTCGGTCACGATACCATGATAGATTTCATCTAACCTGCGATGGTAAAAACAACGTGGGCTTGATAAAGCTCAGTAATACATAACTACCAAGATATGCTAAAGGCACAAGCATGTATATAACAGAGCATGAAGCTATAACGATGTTTCGGGTAACAACAGATTCCAATTACGGTTCATTATTTTTAAATAAACATTATATTTGAAGGTAATAAAATTGTTCTTTATTCGACCACCGAGTACCAGGCGAGAAGCCTATAAACCAAAGAATCAAGATAGAGGTGGATTAAATTAAACTAGGGAATTTAGTGTGTTTCAACAGTGCTAAGTGAATACATACAATGTAACAATGCAATAAACATTTTATTTTACGAACACATAATTCAAGTAGCAGTAAGGTTCATTATAAATTTATATCTACCCTCTAACCGTACTCTAGTATGCAATTTCCTAGAATTGCATCTACAAGGGGCATTAACCCAGGCCCATTGGGCGTAGGTGCCATCCTAAAGGGATACCTTAGGTCCAGTAGGAATCACCCTAGCTAAAGTATAAGAACCTGGAACAATAAGAATCACTCTAGCCGAAGCATAAGAACCTGGTACAGTAGGAATTACCAGCCGGATCAGGACTGGACCTGTAGTGACTTCATATCTAATTCCTAGTATCCCAGTAAAACAGTCTAGGTAGTAATAAAAGGAATAACAGTAAGCTGGAGTAACAATAGATATAAAGCAAACAATTATTTTTAGTGAAACAATAACAAGAGAGCATGTTTTTTAGATCAGATACAGAAGTTTATTTTTGACATATAAAAGTCATGATTTAGATCAAAGGGACAATCTTGGGTTCAAATCGGAGAGAATATTCATGTGCACTTGAAATACACTAGATTAACAATTTATTTTTCGGAGATACTTGGTATTTACAAAAGGAAAAGGGACACACTGAACTTCTAACTAGTCAATACTGATTTCAAAAATGATGTTCCTATTAAAAAGGCTTGGTAAACAATGTCTCCAACCAGGCATTCGAGAATTGATATGATACGATCGTTCAAGATATTAGATATATCAGGAATGTTTTGATCATTTTGGCCAACAAGGACATTTTGGTCATTTAACTTCCAAGGCCATGGGGTAATTTAACCCAAAAGGGTAGAATGATTATTAGCAGTATCCACTACTTCTAACATTTTATCCTTCATCCGAAATACAATTGAATTAATCAAATCTCAACATTGTGGTACTTACCAAGTACCCAAATAGATACAACTTATGCGTGTTCAAGACATTGTACCGTCTGCATTGCATAATTGAACAGATCACTGACACTACTCAACATGAACGAGTCCCGGACGGTCATATTATACAATATTCTTATGTTATTGTAGCAGTATAAGGAATGAATGACGCACACATGTTAGGCTTCAAACACATATGGGCATCAAGTATTTTCAGGATTTTAAAAGCTTTCAGTTATCACAAGTCAATGGGGTATTTCGTTCATTTGAGTGCTTGATAGAGTTTTAGCCATTATGATCCTTTCGATCCTTCCAACCAATTCATTCATTCCAAAACTTGAGGGTATAACTATTATTTTGGTTAATTTAGTAAGTTCCGTGTCCAAAGATTTTTCAATCATCACATTCTTTTGGCTTTATTTGTATTTCTTATTCCAAGTCTTAGAGGTGTTTTCAATTATTTCGATCAATTCATTCTTTACTGTCATTTAAATCAGTTTAAGAATACAAAGAACTTTCAATAATTTTATCTTCAAGTGTTTATCCAGAGTTCAGAAAAATCCAAGTGTTTTGTTATCACACGTATTTGTATCTTGATATCGAAGTCTTTCCCAATAGATCAGGGATTTCAAATGAAGTTGTTGTTTTATTAGATCAAGTGTAAATTCCATGTCATTTTCTTTGTTAGGGGTATTTTAGTCATTCTTACATCTCAAGGGTATTATCGTCATTTCTTAAAGAAATATTTTAGATATCGATTCCTTTAACTCTATTAATTGGATTGGGAGATTAGTTACCTTGTTAATCACTTACTAAACTCAAGATCCTTTCGGTCTATTAAACCTCTCTTTCAAATAGTTCGATCTTATCCAGGTTACCATTATTTTATTTTGTAATCTAATTGACTCAAGCAGAGTTGAAATTACTCTTAATCATAATCATGCATAATTTAACCGAATACCAACGTGTTCCATAAAGCATACATGAGGTTGTAATGTATTACCTCAGCTTCGAGTTACATCGATCGATCCATGATACTCCATTCGATCACTCCCGAGCCTGAATTTGATGTCCTTCGACATACGGATATAAGGAATTGTAAATACCTTTAATTACCCAAATACCAAATTCAGTCCTTATTTACATTGCCCTCAACTGAATAATTAAACACATATACAACTTTAGGTTCAAGGTTAGATTTCAGAGGCTTTCTAGTTAGAACTTCGTGAAACAAGCTTCAAAATCAGACTCGGGATGTCAAAAAACATAAAAAATATATTTTCAGAAAAAAATTGACTTTTTGTCAAAGTTAACACTGACATCATGTCGATGTCATCTATCAACACTGGCATCATCGGTATACACTAACGTCAGCGGTCATTGGTCAACCGGGTTGACTCAGGCGAGTTGACTTGGACGGGTTGACTCAGTCAATGGGTTAATGGGTCGGGCAGATGGGTCAGGTCTAAACTCGGGTTATCGGGTTTGGGCTTAGGCTAGACTAGTCAGATATCCAGGCTTTGGGCTTGGGTTATTGGGCCTTAACAGGTCAGCCCAAAACTTGGTTAATTAACCAAATTCGGTCTGTCAGGATTGGTTCAAGGCCAAGTTGGCTCGGTTCGGGAGACTAGATCGAGTTAGATTCAATTCACCTTAAGGTTATCTTTGTGGTGGCCGAAAATTGCCATTGGCGGCGCGTGACTCTCACATGCGGCCCGAAATACCCGAAAAACACCACTAGAATATCGCAACAACGGTGACAACACACACATATCAAAGTTTAAAGGCTTATCCACTTACCATGGCCTAAGAACGGCAAAAAATGGCCCAAAAAAGAGAAAACTAAAAGGTTTTCTCAAACTCTGGCGACCTTTAAAACGGTGACCAAACGACGATCGGTGGTATGGGTTTTTCTTGTCTCAGGCCAAGGAACTCACTCGTGGCGATGGTGCGACGAACGATGCCAGAAAGCGCAAAAAACAGCAGCGATTATCCAAGGGCTTTTGACGAACCTTTGATTGAAACTCCACGGCGAACGAAACGGTGCCTCGGTGAGTGAAGCACGAGGTTTTGATCATGAGTTGGTAGTGGTCACAGTGGTGTCAACGATGACCACTATAGACTGACGGTGGCTGAGATCAGAAAGGACAACGAGATAGTTTCGGGAAACATGAAAATTTCTACTTTCTGACTCCTTGTCGATTTAAATGCCAAAAATATTGGTAATGATCGAGCTTTTTAATTATTTTATTTTGTCATAGAACCATCAAGAATAGCTTAACAATAAGCTATAGCAATTCAAAATCGAATTAGCCTTAGCTTGCATGGTTAAGATTCAAGCATATCATTCTAAAGGTTGTGGGTTCAAACCCCTTAGCTAACACTTTTCCATTTTTTATTCATTAGTGCTCTCTTTATTTTAACCCTTAGCATGAATTATATCTTTCAATTAAATAAATTAGGGGTGTTACAAACGCTTACCCCTAATCATAAGTCGAGAAATTACGTTGCAGCACAATTGTAGTGCAAGTGTTACTGGGTGTTCAAGGTAGCTTAACTGTATCGTTTAGCTTAAATGGTTGGTTAATCATTATAATAGTTATTGAATCATAATCTAACTGTTAAGAAACGATTAACCGTTTTAACTACTAATGGTTATCTATTATTGACGGTTCAGTAATAGGTTAATCTGTAATCTATTACAAATTTTCTCACATATTTGTTAGAGTAATGAAATTATTTTTCAGATAAATATTATATTATAAGAGAGCATAGAGATTGAGGTGACCATTCTTGTTAATAAAATATATATGTATAAATAATTTAATAATGGTTAACCTTAAGGTTAACCATAATTTTTAACAGTTTGGTTAACCAAAATCGTTTAGCCTTAACAGTTTAATTAATGTAAAATATTATATTGATTAGCGGTTAGGGTTTAATATGCACACTCCTAAATGTTACCATTCCAATATCACCTATGCATTCGAAGGTAGGGACAGAGGCACATTACTAATTGGAGGGGCTGCTGCCCCCGGGCAGGGGAAATTTTCTTTTTACCCATAATTTTTTATATATTTTTTTAAAAAATTAGAAGAACTATGAATTTGCCCCACCTTCAAATCTCGACTTCGTCCCTATTAGAAGGAGTAATCCGTCCCTCCACCGAATATTCGTTTAATAAGCTAAAATTTTCGAAATACTTGACTTATACTTACAGCGAGGCCCGTAACGACCTTTTTTCGATAAAGTTCAAAGCTACAGGTTGTCCCCAGTATTTTCTGAAATTTGATTGTTAGGGGATTTCTTTTTGAAAATTCGTGTTTTTTGGAAAATAAAGAAGACTTGGAGTCGCCACCAGCCACTTGGATAAGGTAGGCCGGACACTATACAACCAGAGATTCGTTTTGAAAAAGGGTTCAGGAGTTGGTTACAAGTGGGGAAGGATTAGTACCCCCATCATAACCGGAAATCGGTACCAAAATATTTGTTGCTTTTAAATGGATGAAAATTCTTGAAATTTAAATTGAATTTAATTAAGTGTACTTAATTGAAGATTAACCTTGATTGAACGGGCTTTATCAAATTGGTGGGTTTAAATTAATTGGACATTTAATTAATAAGGATGACAATACATCGAACCATAGATTAAATCGACATTATATAAGCCTGACTACCGTGTTAATTTATGGTTCAAATTTCATACGCCACCTTTATGTATGATGCAAGCATTTAGGTATGATGTTATGACTTGTCAATTTTTAATTAACATTTTCCTTAGGACGGTAAGGATTAATTTAAATATTTGGTCAACTTCCATTAAGCCAGGACTGTTACGACGCAAATATCAGAATTAATAAATACCTCATTTTTAATGGCTGAAATTGATTAATATGCAATCAAAATGTTAAAGGTCAAATGAATGACAAGTATAAATGTATGCCACATAAAGGCTTAAAATAAACACCCAAAAGGCCCACTAAAGTCCTAACTTAAAAGGCCCAAATTATGAAAGTTCAATTAGTGATCTAATTATTAACTAGATGAGTCTAATATTAACCCTAAGTTAATTAAACCCTAAAACTAAAAAGCCTCAATAAATTATGGATTGTCTTGCACTATGATAATTAATTTGATTAATTTTAAGCTAGTATCCCGATAAGCTAGGGATTCTATTTAAAATGAATCAAGTTAAATAATCATTATTTTAAAATTAAATGTCCATCTAAGCCCAAAGTTATTTTTATCCTAAAAGGGTAATTAACAGATGTTTAACTAATTTAATGAATTTAACATTTGTCCTAATAAGCCAATGGTAAATTTAAATCCACTAAACTAATTCAAACCTTAAATCTAACTACAGTTCAAAAGCTAACCTTAAGTCTAATTTAATTAATTTAAATATTATGCCCCTATTAGCCGAGCCTACACTTTAAATTAATTAAATTAAATTATCCTAAACTAACCTAAAAGCCTAATCTAATTGAAACAAAAAGAAAACCACCAATTAAACATTAAAGCATTATAAAATAAACAAACCCTATTGTGTAAAAAAAAGAACATCACACACACATATATATATATATATTCATATTTAAGTATATCTATACTTAAACTATATATTATATAAATATGTAAACAAGTAATATACATTAAAACTTATTATATATATATATTTAGTAAAAACCCATATGTTATATATATATATTAAAATCATATACTATGTATTGAAACCATGTATTACATACTATACTATATAATATATAGAAATTATATATTATATAAAAACATATATTATATATTACAAAAACTATATCGTATATAAAAAACATATATTATATATATTATAAAAACTATATTATAGGAACTATATATTATATAAACTATATGAAAAACCATATATTATGTAAAAAACCATATAGTATATAAACTATACATTATATGAACTACACGAAAAACCAACCACATCACAATAAATCAAGCATCAACCAACATTAGGAAATAGGCTGGAAATTAAAGAAATGCAAGGCAAAGAAAATTAAACATGCATGATATAAGGATAATAAGGGTTTTAACACTAAAACAAGACCAAACTAACAGAAAATAAACTTTGAGGGTCGAATTAAGAGAAAAGGTAGATTTGATTAAAAAGGGGACGAGATTGAAAACATTTGAAAAATCACGAGGACCAGGGGAGTGATTACAAAAGATGGAATGACTTGGGGATGTAATTAAACAGGGCAGAGGGACCCAAAGGGTGATTTAGAAAGGCGGAAGCCCTTACGGGCGTAATTAACAAAGGACGGGGGATTTAAAATGTAAATAAACCATTTGTTTTGAAAGCTGGTGTGGAGCCCGATATCCCTCAACCGTTTTGCTTGCCAAGTGGTGGATAAGTGGAATTTTGGGTATTTATGGTGGAAGCAAAAGATAGATAAAATTGACACAAGATTTAGCTTGGTTCGTCTTTCTAACCAAAGCCTACATCCACTACCTTAGCTCTTCACCAAGGATTTCACCAATTCACTAAGAATTATTCCCCTTTTCTAGGCTTAAGAGGCGACCTTTTACAACTTAGACTCACAACCCAAGTCTAGCATCCAAAGCTCACAAACCGAGCTTTGGGACTTTCTCAAACAAGAGAAAACTTAACAAACAGAAATCCCTCTTTAAAGGTTGATGTTTGCACACTAAAGCACTCACCCAAATCCTAAAACTCTTGAGCATACATTGACAATTTGAGCTCATAAGAGTTTGTCTATACAAGGAATGGAAATTTAAGCACTAAGACAATTTTTGCATCATAATATTGTTGACTTGAGGATTATTAGTCTTCCATAGATGCTTGGAGGTCTCTTTTATCTTCCTAAATGAGTTCCTAACCATTGGTGACCAATGGGATTGAATTGGAGCCGTTGGGGCTGATTTCCATGCTGATTCTCCCATTATGGTGAAGGGTGTATCGATACGTGGGGTACTCGTATCGTTATTGTTTTCTTGGGAAAGAGCCGTTGTGCATTAATTGGCATGTGCGCATCGATACAGCCGGGAGTGTATCAATACGGCCTGTAATTTAAAAGGCCGTTGGAAAATAACCATTGGTGGTAGTTGAAACAGGGATCAGTACGCTACAAAGCGTATCGGTATGAACCCTTTTTGTATCGGTACGACCAAGCCTGTATTGGTACAGGTTTTGGCTACTAGAAAAATACTATAGCTGAAACCCTAAAGTGTATCGATACATAGTATATTGTATCGGTACGATTAAGCTGAAAACTTGGTTTACGCTACTTTAAAAAATGTTTTATATCTTTCCAAAGCCTTATAAAACCCATCAAACATATTTTCAAGTTGTTTGGACTTAAAATCGTTTTTAAAATCTTTTCAATTTAGTCCAAAACTATTTTTCAATTATTATATCAAAACAAATATCCGAACAATCTCCCCCTTTTTGATATAATAAAACCAACTTAAAAAATTGTGTTTGAGATTCTCCCCTTAGTAAAAATAAGTTTTGAATAAGAGTTTAAAATTTAAATGTAGTTAAAGCTTCCCCTTATTCATTTGAAAATTCAAATTTTCAAACCATTCTCCCCTTTTTGTTATATCAAAAATGGTTCAAACCAAAGTTTGAAAACTTTTTAAGTCCATAACAATGAAGAGAAAAAAATGCACAAAATAAGATTTTTGTTTTAAAATAGGCTCTCCTTACTCAAGCATCAAACAAATGTTAGTCCAACATTTATGATAAACTAGTTGAATTAAAATAAAACAAATTAAAATAAACGAAATTCAACTAATTTTTACCACACTTGAATCAAGGTAGGATGTGAAGCCTCATTCTTCAAGTGTTCTTCCTTGTGTGTATGGAGCTCTCCCTTAATGTTGTAGTTTGTTGTTCATTCTCCATCACACCTAAAACAAGACAATCACAAATGTTTTGGTATCCAAATTGCTTTGGATCCATAGGCATTAGTAGCACATAACTTAGTCCCCTTGGGAATTTATTTTTCAATTTCATCATTCTTAAATGAAGTAATAGTCCTTTTAGGACCTCAAATACTTCTAAAACATTTTCCTTTAATAAATCTAGGGGCACTAGATTGTCTTTGATAAAAGTTTGATTTTCAAAAATTGTTTTTCTTTTGAAGTTCATTGGAAATCAAATATTTTTCTTTCTTAAGATCATTTACCTCCTATTGACGATCTTTTTCCAAACTTTGAAGAAAATTTGTAAATCAACATTGTTTTGCTCAAACTCCTTGAGTTTTGCTTCAAGTTCGAGATTTGTTTTTGGAAAGCAATTCATTTTCAATTTTCAACTTTGAAAGCAACTTTTAGTTTTTAGAAAAAGAAGCCTTGAATTCCAAAATCAAATCATCATAGGCTTCTTGTAACTCATCAAAAGTATATGAATTTGAACAAGATGAGTTATAAGTTACCTCACACTCATAGAGGGTAATTAAGAATAAGTGGGCTACCTCATTGTCAGTGGAGTCTTTCTCATCACTCCATATTGCCACATATGTTTTCTTTGAAGATGATCTCTTATTGTTGAAGCGAGGGTAATCGTATTTGGTATGCCTCATCTCCTTGCATTCATGGCTCTTTTGGGGATTCTTCATCTTCTTCTTCGATTCATGCTTGGATTTTTCCATTTTTCTCTTCATGAACTAGGTAAACTTCTTGAAGAGATGAACCATCTCTTCATCTTCACTTTCCTCCTCACTTAATTCTTCATGTTGGCATTTGGAGGATTTAAGAGCAATGGCATTTAGATCTTCAATTCCTTGCTCTTTGATCTTCTTCTCCTTCTCCATTCTTAAGGGTTTAGACATCAATTCATGGGTAATAATAGACCCAATTAGCTCTTCAAGTTTGAGCTCCTTTAAGTTCTTTGATTCAATGATAGCCGTCATCTTGCCCTCTCATGATTTGGAAAGCGAGTAAATCAACTTTCGAACGAGTTTGTCTTATGAAATCTCCTCTCCAAAACCTTTGAGTTGATTGACGATTGTTGAGAACCGGTCGAACATACTCTTAATGTCTTTATCCGGGTTCATTTTAAAGTTTTCATATTTGAGGTTGAGTAGACCGATCTTCGTCTCCTTCACCTCGTTTGTTCCTTCATAAGTGACTTCAAGCTTGTCCTATAATTCCTTGGCACTCTCAGAAGAAGATACATTTGCATATACATCTAGGCCTAAAGCACAAAAAAGAAAGTGCAAGGTCTTGTAATTTAGCTCTATCTTCTTGCGATCATTTGCACTGCATTTCACCTTGCTTCGTTGCGGCACGAACGGTCCATCAGTGACTACATCCCAAAGATGATAGTCCTTTGCTCTTATAAAGAACATCACCCTACTCTTCCAATAGGCATAATGTTGACCGTTGAAGAATGGTGTCTTGTCAATGGATTGCGCCATGGAAACCGATTGATTGTTTGGTTGATCAAGCTTGCTGGGATCACCTCAATAGGATGTTAATCCTCTCGATTGAGCCTCGCTTTGATACCAATTGTAGAGCCTGATATCCCTCAACTATTTTCTTACAAATGGTGGAGAAGTGGAATTATGGGTATTTATGGTGGAAGCAAAAGATAGACAAAATTGACACAAGATTTAGAGTGGCTCGGCTTTCTAACCAAAGCCTACATCCACTATCTTAGCTCCTCATGAAGGATTTCACCAATTCACTAAGAATTCTTCCCTTTTTCTAGGCTTAGGAGGCAACCCTTTACAACCTAGACTCGCAACCCAAGTCTAGCATCCAAAGCTCACAAATCGAGCTTTGGGAACTCTCTCAAACAAGAGAAAAATTAGCAAACAGAAATCCATCTCTAAAGGTTGATGTTTGCACACTAAAGCACTCATCCAAATCCTAGAACACTTGAGCATACATTGAAAATTTGAGCTCATAAGTGTTTGTCTATACAAGGAATGGAAATTTAAGCACTAAGAAAATTTTTGCATCATAATGTTGTTGAATTGAGGATCATTAGTCTTCCATAGATGCTTGGAGGTCTATTTTATCTTCCCAAATGAGTTCCTAGCCATTGGTGACCGTTAGGATTGAATTAGAGCCTTTGGGGCTGATTTCCATGCTGATTTTCCCATTTTAGTGCAGGGTGTATCGATACGCGGGGTACCCGTATCGATATTGTTTTCTTGGGAAAGAGCCGTTGTACATTAATTGGCCTGTACGTATCGATACAACTGGGAGTGTATCGATACAACCTGCAATATAAAAGGCCGTTGGAAAATAGCTATTGGGGGTAGTTGAAACAGGGATCAGTACGCTACAAAGCGTATCGATACAAACCCTTTCCGTATCGGTATGGCCAAGCCTGTATCGGTACATGTTTTGGCTGGCTACTAGAAAAATACTATAGCTGAAACCCTAAAGTGTGTCGATACGAGGTATATTATATCGGTACGGTTAAGCTGAAAACTTGGTTTTGGCTACTTTAAAAAATGTTTTAAATCTTTCCAAAGCCTTATAAAACCCATCAAACATATTTTCAAGTTGTTTAGACTTAAAATCATTTTTGAAATCTTTTCAATTTAGTCCAAAACTATTTTTCAATTATTGTATCAAAACAAATATCCTAACAGACGACATAAAACATATTTTTAACCAAAAATAGAAATTTTTTGAACCAGATTTCGAAAAAACCAGAGAATCCTTGCTTTCGTTCTCTCACACTCGGATGAACATTGCCGCGGTGTTCATCCTCGTCGCCGTGATTCCCAGAATCTGACAGTTTTTCGCCACATCGACCGTCGACGAGCGACTGCTGGCGAACTAAAAAAATCCCAAAACCGATTACTTTCTTCTCTGTACACCAAAATCTAACCTTCTATTTTTTTAAAAAAAACTCAGCCCTTTTCTTTTTAAAAAAATAGATTCAAAAACCCCTTTCTTTTGAACCTAAAACCGATTCTTTTCTTCTCTCTACACCCAAATTTGACCCTCTATTTTAAAAAAAACTCGACATTTTTCTTTATTAAAAAACCAAAAAAGCAGATTCGAAACCCCATTTCTTTTGAAAATCGAAGCCGACACCAAAGCTTTTTTGGTCACCCTACCCTCCGATTCACTATATGCGGCCATGAGGAAGGTCGGGAGGCTTGTTATCTGCGGTGAAAAGCGATAGCGCGGGGGGGGGGACGAATCGACACCGAAGATAACAAACTCGAAACCCTAACTTCTATGAATGTATGCGTTGAAACGAAAAGAAAAGAGAAATAGTACCTTAGAAGTGTTTCTTTTCTCTGTTCTCTATTGCCCCCGTGAAATCTGAATCGTTTACAATTGTTTTAGGGCTTTGATTTTATACCTGGATATTACATAGAAATGAAAATGGAAATGAAAATTCCTATTGGTTGCCTCTGACATCTCTGAATTCTCGGTTCATTTCTGAAATTGTTCCCTAATTCCTTGCAACATTCATTTTTTTGCCTGACATTCGTCCTCTTTGTTTCTTGCATGTGATGGCCAATCGCGAGGAGAGGAGGGGGACCAGAGAGAGAAAGGACGAGGATAACAAGGCACTGGTGGTTTGAATTCGACGTGACCGAGCAGAGGTGATGTGGTGCCTGGTCAGTGGCTCCCCCTGCCAACGTGGAAGTGAGGTGGCGGCACTGGGCAGATGAAGGGTCGGGCGGTGAGCTCCACGCTCACGATTGGGGAAGATGGAGGACTGCGCGTGTGGTGCGTGTGAGAGCTGAAAGGGCGTCCCGTTCGAATTTAGACCGTCAGATCTTAATCCAAATCTAATGGTTGAGACCCTGTGGCACAACAAACAACACTAATCAGGGCCCTTTTTTGTGTTATCAGTTTTAGGCTTAGGGTTTTGGCCAAACAGGCCCTATGTAATTTTTTTGAGTTTTTAATAATGTAAATGGACTTTATTTATATGGAGTTGGGCCTTTTATTTAATAAAGTGTATATAGGCTTTTTATTTATGAAATTGGGTTTATATTTAATTAATGTTAGTATGTATATATATTTTGTGTCTTTGTTTAACATAATGATAATAAGAAGCAAATAAGCAAAATAAATAAAATAAAAGATTGATTATCAATTCGAAAAAAATTAGTGATTACAAGGCCGACGGTTCGAGTCCAGAGATCACCACAGTTGATCCTTTAGATATATCAGCAACATTTCAAAGCTGCACCGAGACCTAAAACCATAGCCTTGACTATAAGTGTAGTAAGCTAAATATTTCATTTCAGTACTTTCATTCGAGCATTAGGTCCAATTCTACGCTTAACTAATGATGTCAGCTTGTCCAAATAAAACAAAAATGTGCTTCCAAGTTTGATAAAGATGATAATTGTACAGAACTGCAACCAACGTCACCGCCCACTACATCAAATTTAATTTCCTGAAAGCCTGGCACAATTTGTGTTAGAAAATAAGTTAATCCGATAAATAAACAGTGAAAATAAAATTATTATTATTATTATTATTATTATTATATCAGACAAAACGAATTTAAAACAAATATATTTGAAAATGAAAATAAAATTAAAACTATTTTCATGTACACGAGCAGCAATTCGGATGAACATATTCATTGAAACATGTTTGCAGAATTTTTTCACGACAAATTCGTCCGCTCATACAAAAAAAAAACATTGAACCGTAACTTCGTCTTTTTTGTCTGTAATTTTCGGTTAGGTTTACACGGTTTAAATAGAGTTTCACACGGAATAATTATTGAAAAATAA
The DNA here is from genome assembly GCA_019671005.1 of Hibiscus mutabilis. NCBI lineage: Eukaryota > Viridiplantae > Streptophyta > Magnoliopsida > Malvales > Malvaceae > Hibiscus > Hibiscus mutabilis. The sequence goes on from CM033745.1 coordinate 41,834,896, forward strand.
TAGTCAAGTATTGGACGATCATTAATATTGTATATTCTCAAATATATTCGTATGTGAATTAAATGAATTAATAATTAAAAAATTGGGTCTATATAAATATATCTCACACTTGGGTCTTGTAATTTATCTTCAATTTTTTTAGAGGGAAGGATAAGTCCTTTAGAGATAAACAATTTTATTTTAATTACAAAATCGGCCAAGAAATTAGCAAAGATAAGCAACAAACTTTGCACCAACAAAATGTGTGTATATATATATATATATTGTATTTATGAAGGTTTGCTTATTGTATGGACTTACAAGTTTGAATATCTTCAAACTTAAATGAATTATATTCAAACTGTAAAATAGACCGTTGACCCATTATCTCCCTTTTTGTTCTTATTGATTTCTAATTTGCTATCATGGATCATTGAGTGGGAACAACATAGTCAAGCTTACTCTGGATTTCGTATTGGTAAATGTTGCCTAGTTATCAGTCATCGTATGTTTGCCGATGATTGTATTCTTTTCCACAAAGACAGACAAAAATAATTGCGATTCTGTTTTGCGTATCCTGAATGGCTTCCAAATTGCTACTGGTCAGTCTGTGAACTTGGGTAAATCCTTGGTTTTCTTTTCTCCTAATGTGAGCACGAGTTTGAAGAATTCTCTTACCAATTTGTTGGGTTTTATTCCAATGGAAGAAAGTAGTAGATATTTGGGTCTTCTTTCAATTTGGGGTAGGAAAAAAAAAAGCTGTAGGTTTTATCTTGGAGAGAGTCCGCAACAAACTTCAGAGCTGGAAATCTAACTTTTTGTCACAAGCTGGAAAGGAAATTCTTGTTAAGGCTGTTGCTACAACCATTCCCTCATACGTGATGCAATGTTTTTTGCTTCCAGTTACCTTCTGTGACGAAATATGCTCTCTTATTAGCAAGTTCTGGTGGAATAACTCTCAAGAGAAGGACAGAGGGATCCATTGGCTCATTTGGAAGAAACTTTGCAAGGCTAAAAGCCTAGAAGGACTCGACTTTAGAGACTTAAGAACTTTTAATAAAGCTCTTGTGGCTAAACAAGCATGGAGAATTATTAAGAATCTGAATTCCCTTGTCGCTCAAATCCTTCGAGGCATCTATTTCCCATCCAGGAACATTTTCTCTGCTCCTATGGGTCAAAACTCATCGTGGGCGTGGACTAGTATCTAGGATGGAATCGAAACTATTTCTAAAGGTTCACTAAGGAGAATTAGAAACAGGAATAAAGTTTTAATATGGGAAGACAAATGGACCCCTAATCTCCTATCCTTCTCGGTTTCCTCCTCATGTCCCCCGTTGCCAGGATTTCTTTGTATCCAAGCTCATTGACGAAGAAAATCGTGAATGGAAGCGAGATAAGATCTCTCAACTTTTCACTAAGGCTGAAGCAAAAGCTATTTGCACTATCCCCATTGGTGGCCTATCTTGTAGGGATGAGCTTGTCTGGTGTGGTAACAAAAATGGTGAGTACTTTGTGAAATCTGGCTATCATTTCCTCTTTAACTCTCATGAGCCTTGCCCTCTCCCCAGTTCTAGTAATGATCTCTTTATTGATTCGGCTTTATGGCGATCTATTTGGAACCTTAATGTCCCTCCAAAAATTAAAAAATTTAATGTGGAAGGCTTGTCATAACATTTTGGTCACAAAGGGGAACATCAAAGCTCGGATGCATGGAAATCCCTTTTCTTGTTCTAAATGCCCTAGATGTGGGAATGATCATGAAAGTGTCAACCATTTATTGTTCTTCTATCCTTTTGCTCAAGCGGTATGGCGATCATTCAGATTCAGCTATTCTCCCAACGAAACTGGTTTTCTGGGTTTTTTCAAATGGTGGAAGAAGCTCGATTGTCTTCGAAGATGGGGAATTTCGACGATGGTTATGAACTCATTGCTTTTCTATGTTATCACTTATGAAAATCTCGAAATGCTTTCATCTTTTCAGGTATCGTTGAGTCACCTATCGATGTTTGTGACTTCTGCAAATACTACAAGTACGAGTCTGGATATATCAAAAATGAGGAAGATAAATGCAGAATGTTCATAGAAAGATTGAATGATGAATTGAGCCATATGTTTACGGCCCTCGGAATAACCGAATTTTAAGATTTGGTGAACTGGGTGATTGCTACAAAGTCTAGAATGAAGGCCGTTGACAAAAGAATGGAGAACTACTCAAAGAAAGACAAAAGATCCCAGGGTGATAGTAGGCCTCAATGGCCTTCCAAGAAATCAAAGAATCAAGGAGGAAACTCCTTAAGTTATGTTCCTTCTCCAAGGGGTAACTTCATCCTGAAACCTCAAACAATAATCAAATCCTTTGAACCAACAATCTCAGTCAACAGCTCGTGGAATTCGGGCAAAGACCCTCAGTCTCGATATTGTAATGTCTGTCAGAACTATCATTCAGGCCAGTGCAGGAAACAGTCAAATGTTTGCTTCCGGTGTGGAAGCTTTGAACACTTTTTTTGAGATTGCCCTTAGAATATAGACAACCTTTTAGTTCGAGTGGCTTCAAACTCCAATCCAATTCCATCTCATCGGGGAAAAGGGTCGAAACAAGCACAGTCAGAGAACTCAGGAAAGACTCGGGGCCAAGCTCCTACTCCTACACATCAAGAGTCTCGGGCCCCTGCTCGAGTGTATCATATTCAGGGTTGTGATGATGAATAGACACCTGATATTATTACAGGTATAATCAAATTAAATGATAATTTTGCATATGCCTTAGTTGATCTTGGATCTACCCATTCATTTATCTTTTTTCCTTTGCTTGAAGGACTCAATTTGAACTTCGAAACTGTTGACCAAGGGCTGGTAGTTTCGAACCCTATAGGTGAGAGTGTGACTCTAAATCTTATATGTAAGGATTGTCCTTTATACATTCAAAGTATTCCATTCCCTATTGATCTTTATGTTATACCCTTTTGTGATTTTGATATAATTTTGGGTCTAGACTGGTTAGGGAAACACAATGCTTGGGTAGATTACCATAAGAGGAAACTTTACCTTTGGCGTTTAGGCAAGGAATTAATACTCTTAATCAAACAAGAACTCAAAAAGCCGAACCTATATGTTGCTAATATTCTTGGAAATGTTAAAACCGAGCCTGATATAAATTCAATTCCAACTGTATCTGAATTTCTCGATGTTTTTCTTGAGGAACTCTCGAGACTACCACCAACTTGAGAAGTGGAATTCAAAATCGAGACTCAACCTGGAACCAACCCTATATCTATCACTCCTTGTAGAATGGCTCCAATTGAATTGAACGAGCTTCAGAAACAGTTGCAAGAACTGCAAGACAAAGGGCTCATTCGACCAAGCTCGTCTCCTTAGGGAGCCCTAGTACTCTTTGTCAAGAAGAAGGATGGATCGATGAGATTGTGCATAGACTATCGGCAACTCAATCAGATCACGATTAAGAATAAGTACCCATTTCCAAGAATTGAAGATTTGTTTGACTAATTGAAGGGTGCTTCAGTATTCTCCAAGATCGACCTCAGATCTGGGTACTACCAAATGAAAGTCAAAGAATCTGACATACCTAAGACTGCTTTCAGGACTCGTTATGGTCACTACGAGTTCCTAGTAATGCCTTTTGGTCTAACAAATGCCCCTGTTGCGTTTATGGATCTCATGAACCGAGTCTTCAAACCCTACTTGGATAAGTTTGTTGTGGTCTTCAAAGACGATATTCTTATCTACTCGAAGGATGAATCCAAACATTCAAAACATCTCAAAATAGTGCTACAGACTCTTAGAGATAATCATCTCTTTGCTAAATTCAATAAATATGAATTTTGGTTGCCTGAAGTATCCTTTCTCGGATATATAATTTTAGCTACGGGGATTAAGGTTGACCTTGTAACGATATTTTTTGAAAATTTGTTTGAAATTCGAGTTCGTCCGGTCTACGAGTTATCCCCAAAATCATTTCTTTGTGATCTTGACTTAAAGGGATTTCTTTTGAAAATTCTTGTTCATTTGAAAATCGATAAGAACTTGGAGTCGCCACCGACCACGTGGATAAGGTAGGTCGGACACCACAAAACCAAAAATTCATTTTGAAATGGTTCAGGAATTGGTTACGTATGGGGAAGGATTAGTACCCAATCACGCCAAAAAATCGGTACCAAAATACTTGTTGCTTTTAATCAAAGGAAATTGTCAGAATTTGAAAGAAACATAATATGGTGACCTTAAGTGAAAATTAACCTTAATTGAACGGGCTTTATCAAATTGGTGGGTTCAAATTAATTGTACATTTAATTAATAAGGTTGACGATACATCAAACTATAGACTAAACCAACATCATATAAGCCTGACTGCCATGTTAGTTTATGGTTCGAATCATGCATGTCACCTTTATGCATGGTGCAAGCAGTTAAAGAATGATGTAATGACTTTGTCAAGTTTTAATTCTACCTTGAGCCGGTAAGGATTAATTCATATGTTCGGTTAACATCCTTTAAGCTCGGACTATTGCGACACAAATATCAGAATTAATGAATACCTCACTTTTTATGATTTAAATTAATTAATTCAAAATAAATGGGTCACATGAATAGCAATTAACGAAGGATGTCGCAAAAGGCTTGAAAATTAAACATACAAAGAGGCCCCTAAAGCCTTAACCTAAAAGGCCCAGATTATGAAAATTTAATTAGTGATCTAATTTAAAAACTAGGTGAATCTAATATTAACCCTAAATTAATTAATCCTAAAAAGGCTAGAGAACCCTAATAAATTATGAGTTATCTTATGATATGATAATTAATTCGATTAATTTTAAACTAGTATTCCAATAAGCCAAGAATACTATTTAAAATAAGCCAAATTAATTAATCATAGTTTTGAATTAAAATGTTAGTCTAATTTCCATGTCAATTTTATCTTAAAAGATAATTAAGTGGTGTTCAACCAATTTTAATGAATTTAACATTTATCCAAATAAGCCAAAGGTAAATTTAAATTCACTAAGCTGATTCGAACCTTAAGACTAACTACGGCTTTAAAACTAATCCTAAATTAATCTAATTAATTGAAAACCATGCCCCTATGAGACGAGCACACGACTTAAATTAATTAAATTAATTCCTAAACTAATCCAAAAGCCTTAACTAACACAAAACCCATCTAAACAAGGCCCGAAAACAAGGCCCAAACTAAATCTAAGCAAGGAAACTAAGCCCAAAGCATCAAGAGACTCAAACTTCTAAACTAAACCCAAATGAAAAACCACATGTATATACTTTTAAGAAAATATACTTTAATTATATATTATGTACCATATACAAGAAAATATATTATAAAAGGGATAATATGAAACCATGATAATAAAATACATACAAGCTAATAATAAATTAACCAATATTCAACAAGTGAAATAACATAAATATCAAAAGCAAATAAAAAAATAAAATAAAACACATAAAAAAGGACTAAAATAAACAACAAAGGTTACCAATAAAATCATCCACATTTTCATTGAACTATATAAAAAGATTATACATAAATAAAAAGAAAAGGGAAGAATGTACCCAAAACCCAAATATTTATGCTCGATCAACCAAATTTCACATGTTGTTGCCGGGGTTGAGAAGTTTGATTCAAGGGTTTAGTAATGGTTCGAATGGGTGTTTAATTTTGGGGACCCTTTTTGGGGCTTGAATCGGCTAAGGGATTTTTAATCCCCTAAGGCCGTGCATTCCCAATGATAATTGGGGGAACGACAAGGTAAGTGCCATATCAAAGTGAAAAAAGAAAAAGAAAAAAAAAGGCAGTTGCTTCAAATGGTGCGTGAAGAAGGGTGAGGGTTGTGGGCATTTTGTTTTTGGTCATGAATGGTCGAGTGATTATGGGTGAGTGGAGTTAAGGTTAGGGGCTGCCGAGTGATTGGAAAAAATTAGGGTAGTAGTTTTTTTAGGGTTTATGAGATTTATATTTATATAGTGATGAAGGGTATTTTTGGTTTATCTCCTAAAAAAGAAACTAATAAAAATCAAGACCTTGAGCACCAAGTATCTTTCAACCAATGGTAGTAAAGCCTTAATGAGGAAGGAGTTGGGATTTTTATTTTTTTATTTTTTACTATCATATTTAATGGGTCATGAAATTTTGGGCTTAGGGTATAAGGTTTTTGTGTATTAAAAAGGGTGATATGGATTGTTATTATTTCGAGCATTTTTATTTAAACTTGGACGAAATTTAGTGTCTACACCTTCTCCTCTTTGCTCATTGCTATAAAATGGGAATAGAGCAAAGACTAAAGACACAAATTTTGTCTGCTTCCTTGTTCGAAGATTCTGAGCTGCAAGTTCCTCCTATATGAAACTGTTCACCCTTGAATGCTGATGCTGTGAGTTTTAATTCCTTCGCCTAAAATCCTTGATCTATGAGTATCTACCTCCCTTGCTCTGAAATCCTAAGGTGGCGAGCTTGAAATCCTTCGCCTGAAATCTTTGAGGTTTGAGTATCTGCCTCTTTTGCTCTAAAATCCTGAAGTGGCGAGCTTGAAATCCTTCACTGAAATCCTTGAGCTTTGAGTATTTGCCTCCTCTGCTCTAAAATCCTGAGATGGCGAGCTTGAAATCCTTCGCCTGAAATCCTTGAGCTTTGATTATCTGCCTTCTTTGCTCAGAAAACCCCAAGCAATGAGTATCTGCCTCATTTTCTCAGAAGTTTTAATACGGCGAGTTTGAAATCCGTCGCTTGAAATACTTGAGCTATGAGTATCTGCCTCATTCGCTCTAAAATCCTTTTTAGGTTTTCATTTTGTCGTTTACTCACTTTTTCTTAGGAGGTGTCTAATCTATCATTCAAATATGCTCTCTTTTGGATCTCTTAATCTCGTTCTTCTCTTGCTTTCTTATTCTTCTTCTTCTTTTTCTTTGCAAGGGCATTGCCTCATCTCTTACTCGGGTTCACCCTTTATGCCCCCTTTTTCTTGAGCTCTTGAACTTCTTGCTCTAAAGTGCCTTCTCAAATTTTCACTTTAGAGATTTTTATGTTACTCTTTATCTTTTCTTCTCTTCTTCTTTCTCGTTCTTCTTTTTTTTGGATGCCCTTACGGGTTTTCGCCTCTAGTTCCTTTGGGTTTCTTCATGAGAGACCTTCGTTCTCATTTCTCGGTAAATTTTATCCATTTTGCATCTGATGTCCTCCTGCCTTAGCTTTGGCAGATTCCTTTCATGTCTTGGAACAAGCGCTAATCTTATGTCGCTTCCTTACAAGTTCTTTTGAAACTCTCGCTTATCTTCGGCTGGCTCTTTCAACTGTAAATCCCACTATACCCCGTTTTCCATTGCATTGGCACTTCTGCGTTATGTTCGAAAGGTTCCCTGATGGCCCAGAAGTCTTGACCAGAAATGAACTGGTGGCCGAAGCTCAAAACTGTTCTCCTTACTATGAAATTCTTTGAACTTCTACCAGAATTCGAGGTCTAGAGTTGTTCTTCTCATTCCAAATTTCTTCAACCTTCACAAATGCTGGCAAAGTCTTCTCATTATGGATTCTTCTTGAATATGAACAAGTTCTCCTCACTTTGAACTTCTTATCTATCACGGTTGAAGTCTAAATAGTTCTTTTCCTTAGGAACTCTTCGAATCTTTGTTGGGCGAGTCCTTTTCACCAGGGACTCGTAGTCTTTACAGAGATTTACTTTTCCAACCAGGGAGTTTCAAGTCAAAATCTTTTTCAATCTTTGAATCTGCCAAGAACAACCAAAATGATTTGATGATGTGAGTTAGCATGTTCCTATCCTAGGGATGTCTAACTAAATATAATGCATGAATGAAGTCATTTTTAGAGATGCTGGGGAAAAACCCTTGCTTTCTGGTCGATCACCCTTAACTTCCACATGCTTTCTGTCTTTGCCAAGTCTTCATTTTTGTCTTATCTTGAAAGGATGTGGCTGACCCATACCATTCTGACTGAAATCCATGACCTCCCGAGGTACATCTTCGGAACACTACCCCACTCAACTTGGGCTTTGTTATTTTCTCTTTATTGACTCTTCATGGCGAGTCCTCTTTACTCTCGTCATTGGGGTGAACTCATCCCCTAAAAATCTTTCAACCCTTCACTTACCTAAGGTTTGATCTTCATTTTTCTTTAATAAACCTTCCTTCTTCGTTTCTTCTTGAAGGAAGGTACTGACTTTCATTGGCTGAAGTAACATTACCCACAGGCTTAACTCTTGCCTCTTCATGGGGTCTTTATGATGGCCCTTCTACAATTTCAACCTTGAGGTGGACTTATGCCCCACAGATTTTCAAGTTCTCCTTATTCTTAAATCTTCGAGTGATCTGGCGTACGTATCCCTTTTTGTAGTCACTGACAAATTATGTTATGCCAACCAATTAGGCCCTTAATCTGAAGCTGTGCCGGAAAGCCTTCTTATTTAAATACCCGAACAAGTTCAAGGTACCACCATTAATACCACCCAAGATTCTTTAAGGAACATGATTGAGCCATGAATCCCCACTGTGAACAGATCCATTTCCATGACCTTCTTCAGGTGTGCAGACGCATTCATATGACAAGGTGGTGATATCTCCATGATTCTGAGTTAAACCTTTTCCCCAATCTTCACTCATTCTGGCTAAAGTTCTAAGCTTCAAAGGATAATCATGGGACTTCGATGGCTTTATGGAAACCTAGCCCTTGTTAACACTCTTTCTGATTAAGCAATTCAGAATACTCCTCAACTATTAACGTCGGGTCATTTCTGTTAACAGAAAGAGGGATTCCAAGAATGAAAGATGGCTCGGAACGATGGTTGTTTAACTTGGACAATCATTAAGCCTGTGATACACTACAATTCATACATGACCAACTTCATGATCGTCAACCCCATATTTACCAGATTTGTTTCATCTTTCACAACTCGTTTTGCTGTAAGCGGATGTAAGTATACCATACTCGCTTGATAAACTATCGCCTTGTACGCTTTGGTTATCTTCAGACCAACTTCAGACAGCTAAATCGATGCCCCCTTTTCCCTAATCTTAGCAGTACTTCATCTCTTCCTCGGGTTCAACGGTTACTTACCCTTGACCCATTGGTATGGTTTTTCTTCCTTCTCAATACTAGGTTGAAGACATGCCCCATGAGTCCCCAATTTTCAAGAGAATTCAACCTTAATCTTTATGAACCAACTAAGGCTTCAAAAGCAATGATAGATTTGCATTAGGTCGATCATGTACATACTTGACCTTGCACCCTAAACTTCATTCTAAAAAGCACGGAGATACCTTATTCTTCTATTTTTCTCTTTTCTTCTTTTTATTTCCTTCATTTTTTCTCTCTCTATCCTTTTGTCTATACATCGGTTTGCTAATCATCATTTCAACAAAGGATGCCCCTTTTTAGGTTAATATACAAAATCAAAATTAATAAAAAAATAGAATGCCCCGGATATCAAATGCAAGAGCGTCTTGGATTCAATCTCCCAATGATCAACAGTTTGCCTTTGAAGGTTGTGGCGATATTTACGAAATTCCTCCTAGATTTCTCGTTTATCCTTATGATTATGGTACTTTCTTAATCGGTTCGAAAACTACTCCTTCTAGTTCTCATCATCTATCTCTATTTAAAAATGTTTGAGCTTTCTAACTTTTATTCAGCCCATATAGCGTGGAAAACGCTATTCGGATAATTCTAATTGTAAGTTTGTACTTTTGATTATAATTAATATTATGCCAGTGCCCTCAATGATTCATCTCCAGGACTTATTCAATTTGTTCATTCATTTCATTTTTCCTAGGGGAATTCAACTCGTCACAGTCCTTTATCTCAAGGATAATGATGGAGCATACAACAATACCCCAAGTTACTCGGCATAGTCACGATTTTGAAAATATTACCATCACTCATAAAGTGAAGAGTTTCGAACTTCAACGGAGTGCCCCTAAAGTTCCACACTTGTATTTAAAAATGCATATTACCAGGTTTCGAACATTGGAGTGCTTTTTAATTAATGCCTATTACCAGGCATTGAAGGTTAAATCGATTTGTCTTATTTTGAAATATTATATTTTTCTTTTTCTAGTATATTCAAGCAACTGTATTTGGGCTCTCCTTGGAGATTTTCTTATCATCGAACATCATCGAAGGAGTAGTAATCTTGCTTCTCGTGCTTTACTGACTAGAGCAAACTAATCAAAAATCACGTTTCATCGTTATCACAACATTCAATTGATCTCTTTCATTAGAATCAATGTTGCATCATGTATGTGATATCCGGGGGTCTACGAGGGTAAGAAAGAATATATACACATATGTTTAAGAAAAGAGCATCCTTTCATTGAAATAGCAAAAGCAAACATAAATTAAACCTTTACAAAGGATTACTACTACTGTCTTCGGGTAAGCAAAAGCAAAATTAACACACATAAAAGCAGGTAAAACAAAAACCTAAAAGGATAGGATGCCCTACAAACCCCTGACCCTTGCAGCGTAGGTCAATCATCCCAACGGCTCAAACTTTCCAAAAACTTGGCCTATTTCTCTGAACTTTGGTTTTCCATTCTTAAAGGAAAGCACTCTATTTTTAATAAGCTCATAGATCTTTCCCTTCAGAAACAATCACTCTTCCGTTGTATGGCCAAAGTCACCGTGATGATACTCACATAGAACCCTGACACCAGACATATTGGGATTGAAATAAACATACCGCTTCGGGAGAGGTAGCCCAAAGAGTTTATTTTGAACCAACAAAGGTAACAACTTTGAATTTGTCATCGGGAATATCATCTTTGTCCTCTTGTCACTCCCTCTTGCATCATGCGTTTTAGGTTTCTTTTCCCTCTTTTTTCTTAAGTAGGGTTTCCCTTCTCTGGAGACATCGTTATTATCAAGGCATGTCGCTTTTGGGGGCTCTTTTAGAGATGCTTATAACCTTTTGAATGGGTTCGGAACCAAGCTTTCTACGGAACGGTTGTGATTATGATGGCTACTGATGTTTCCTGATTTTGCCGATGTCGGCAACTTTGCCTCATCCACATCTTTCTTCAAGGTAACCCGATCTTCTCCTAATTTCACAGTATTGGTCACGGCTGGAAAATTAATTTTGAGACCTAGAATCGTTGTCTCAAATTCTAATACCTCGATATCTAGGAGATGTTGAACTTTACGTTTAAAACTCACACATCTCTTGATGGGATGCCCTAGAGTTCCGGCATGGTAATCGCAATGATCTTTCTCATTGAACCAACTCAGATATGGAGGTGAGTGGGCTTTGACGAAGCAAGGTGCCACCAATCGGGCGTATAGTAGCTTGGAATACAGGTCTCGGTAGGTGAAAGGACTGGGAGTGAACTGGAAGTCCTTCGACTCTTCCTTTCTTTCTTGAGCCTTGGAAGCCTGGCTAATCGACAGTTGATGAGGTTTTGGAATCACAGACACCATAGGTTGATCATGTGATTGCAGGAATGAAAATTCAGAAGATAGTGTAGTCGATGTTGCGTGTGATAAGTGCTACGCAAATGTGCAAGTATACACGTCGCAAGTAATAAAGTGATATGAGTATCGAGTATCGTCCCACAGGGATTGGTTTGGGCCACTTTGCTTAAGTTACTGCACTGTGAAAATAAAAACACAATTGATAATAGAGGTTTTAATTAACGAGAAAAGTAAAAGCAATAAACTAAAAGAATAGATGAAAGAAAAAAAGAGAATATGCCAGGTTATAGTGAGTTGAGGTGTGATAGCCGATTGGATCGTCTTGGTAAAAGAGTGCAAGGGCAACTCAGTTGCCGTGGCAACTTGCACAACGGGGTTGCCTTGGCAACTAATCGATGGTTGCCTGGGCGACTAGCTGGGCAACTACTTGGGCTTCTGGGCAGCAACTTCAAGGTTCGGCAGAGCGTTCTTCAATGGTTTCTTCTTATCCCTAAGTCGAAACTCCAGCTACTTGTGCATGGCTTGATAATACATCCCTGCGTGAATCAAGGGTGAACAACAACCAATCTTGCGCTCCTCTTAGCCGTTGAAATCCTTAACTTATTCCTAAGCCGGATTAATCTTCACCATCAATAGATTGAATAAAGACCATACTCATTCGTTTCTTGAATCTAACTCTCCCGATATTAGATAAATAGATGAAGTTACGAGATCCTCTCCCAATTCACTCGCAAACAAGAATAAAAGCCAAGAATGAGTAAACCTTGAATAGAAAAGTGCAAACTCTTATTACCTAAACAAAATCCAATTATTTCTCACAACAACAAAACACAATAACCCCAACCAATCAAGTTAGTTCATGGTTGGGTTCAAAAGATATACAAAGAATAATCCCCAAACCATGAATCTAATGAAAGCAAAGAAGAAGAAGAAATCGAACTCTCTCCCTCCTTGCTATCTTATCGAAATTTCTCTATTTTTCTCTATATGGATTGTCGAAATCTCCTTGCTATTTATAGGGCTAGGCCAAAGTCCTTCTTTGAGGAGGAGTTTAAGTTGGAATTAAATTATCTTTAAAGAATATAATTCTTTATTATAATTGTATTCCTACTAGAACTTCTCCTATCTTCTTGGAATTTAATTCTTCTTTAATCTCTGCATGGCAATCAAATTCCTTTGGGTTTGGGCTTTGCTCCACGTCATCTTGGGCTTGTCTAGTCATTAATTTCGACATCCCTATTGCATCTTCTCTTTGTCGACAATTGCCTTGGCAACTGGCTCGGCGTCTCCTTTATGCATTGCCCTGGCAACTAGCTCGGCATATTCTTCATGCATTGCCCTGACAACTAGCTCGGCATTGCTTTGGCAAGTGATCCTGCACATACACACACAAAAACACACCAAAGCAGCATATTTTTCCACAAAAATCACCAAGTTATGTAATCAAGCTCAACAGTGGAAAGAAACATGAATTAATGCATGAATAACTAATTATGCAACTAATATGAGCTTAAGTCTAACAATAATATGAGTAAAAAGGGTAATAAAAATAGTACTTTTGAACACTTATCAGTCGACATCCTCATCCTCTCGTTGCATATTGTACCTTTCTCATCTTGTGGCTCTGACTTATTCAGTTCTTCATTTGCTGGCTGGGATATGATTTTCAATAGAGAGTCTTTTGTCTTATCCAACACTAACTTGATGGGGCATTCAGAAGCAGGCATGCTACCTCATACTGGTTAATAACGGCTGGGTCTTGTTGCGCGTAATAAGTGCTCCGTAATTGTGCAAGTGTACACGTCGCAAGTTATAGTATAAAAGATATCATCTCCACAGGGATTGGTGCCACTTCAAGAATCTAATCTCTTGTACTGTAAAAAGTAAAAGAATATAAGTAGAAGATTGTAGGAGTTTAACTAACAACTAAACTAGAAAACAAATAAGTAAAAGAAGATGTAATCAAATGAGAGAGAATAAGCCAGGTTATCGTGAGTTGAGGTGTGATAGCCGATTGGATCGTCTTGGTAAAAGAGTGCATGGGCAATTCAGTTGTCGTGGCAAATTGCGCAGTGGGGTTGTCTTGGCAACTAATCGATAGTTGCCTGGGCAACTGGCTAGGCAACTGTTTGGGCGGCTGGGCAGCAACTTCAAGGTTCGGTGGAGCGTTCTTCAATGGTTTCTTCTTATCCCTAAGTCGAAACTCTAGCTATTTGTGCATGCCTTGATAATATATCCCTGCGTGAATCAAGGGTGAACAACAACCAATCTTGTACTCCTCTTAGCTGTTGAAATCCTTAACTTATTCCTAAGCCGGATTAATCTTCACCATCAATAGATTGAATAAAGACCATACTCATTCGTTTCTTGAATCTAACTCTCCCGATATTAGATAAATAGATGAAGTTACGAGATCCTTTCCCAATTCACTCGCAAACAAGAATAAGAACCAAGAATGAGTAAACCTTGAATTGAAAGTGCAAACTCTTATTACCTAAACAAAATCCAATTGTTTCTCACAACCACAAAACACAATAACCTTAGCCAAATAGATTTAGTTCATGGCTAGGTTCCAAAGAAACACAACACAAAGAATTCCTAACATAAACCTAATTGAACAAGAAAGAAAAAGATGAAGAATGGTTGAAGCCTTTGTCGAAATCTCTCCCTCCTTGTTCTTATCGAAATATCCCCTCTTCCCTTGCTCTCCCTTTAGTTTGACGGCTTGGTCTCCTTTAAATAGGAGATGGCTAGGTCAAAATCCTTCTTAAGGAGGAAGTTAAGTTGGAATTAAATACTTTAAAAGAATACAATTCTTTATTATATTTAAATTCCTTCTAGTATTTCTCCTATCTTTTTGGGATTTAATTTCTTTTTGACCTTTTCATGGAGATCAAACTCCTTTGGGATTTAACTTTGCTCCACGTCATCTTGGGCTTATCTAGTCATCAATTTCGACTACCATATCATCTTATCCCTTATCGAAAATTGCCCTGGCAACTAGCTCGGCATCTCCTTCATGCATTGCCCTGGAAACTAGCTCAGCATCTCCTTCATGCGTTGCCCTGACAACTGGTTCCGGCCTTGCTTTGGCAAGTGATTCTGCACACACACAAAAACACACCAAAACAGTATCTTTTTCCACAAAATTAAGCAAAATATGAAATCAAGCTTGTCTACCAAGGAAACAATGCAAACATGCATGAATGGCTAATAATGCAACTAATATGAGCCTAAGTCTAGCAATAATATGAATAAAAAGGGTAATAAAAATAGTACTTTTGAACACTTAACACACCCCCAAACTCGAACTATTGCTTGTCCTCAAGCAATGCAAACTAATAATCACCCGCCAAGACTTCAATTTTCACAAACTTAGCTTTGAACTTGATTTCAATTCTCAGAACCGTGGCACAAAGTATGATTTGCTTTTCATTTTTCAGAAATCTTAGGAGTTACTCGGAATCAAACTATAATGCTTGTGAGTGTGTACGGAGTTGTGTGCAAGTTGATTTTTCGGATTCTATGCAAATAAGAGGTTTTCAAATTACTTCATTGGGTTCTTTTAACATGTTTTAACTAGAGCCAGTTTCGGGCACCTCTAGTGTTTTGTTTTTAGTTTTCTTAAGTTAATTAATTTATTTGACTATAGCTGGTTTCGGGCACCTCTAGCGATCAATTTTTTTAGCACATACTAGAGCCAATTTTGGGCACCTCTAGCGATCAATTTTTTTAGCACGTACTAGAGCCAATTTCGGGCACCTCTAGCATTCATCCAATTTTTATTCTAATCCCCTAACTTTTTAACTATCAACCTAAGTTCGCTAGAATTCCTTAAATCAATCAATCCACACAGTGTTTCATCAAGTTTAGCATCATAGTACGATTCTAAGTGTTTCCATGTTTATCCTAGAATAAAAAGTTCTATCAATTAAGTACATTGGCAAAGTCATCATCGGATATTCATCAAATCTAGGCGTGGCAAGCAATTTATGTATCCTAAATGCAATACTTAAGATGAATGCAACTAAACATGATAACTAACTAATAACAATCCCCCCAAACTCGAGTGAGGCGTTGTCCTCAATGCATGCACAAAGAAAAATAAAAATAAAGAAAAGTAAAATGAAAATGATGACTTACTCCGAGAGTTCGTCGTTGTGGATGATTAGTTTCCTTTTGGTCGGTGTCTTGATTCTTTTGCTTGAACACTGTGGTTACTTCCTTGTTGCCGATGGTGGAATCGATCCTCGTACGAGGTTGTCCTCATCGTCCTCTTCATCAATGTCATTGGCTTTTCTCTTGGGCTTGGAGGAGTCGATTGGTGCGGTCTTTGTTGGTGCAATAGAGGACTCGTCTGAATCTGAAAAATCAGACAATGATTCAGTACGAGTTGATTAGGGCGTAGGTGCTTTACCTTTGGCTTTTGCAGTGGTTACCGAGGTATCTTTAGCTTTGGTTGCCGTGACATCTTCAGTGTTGGTTGTCATGGCAACTGCTTGGGCAGGAGCAGTGTAGGTTGTCGCGGCATCATCTGTTGCGGTTGTCGTGGCAACTGCTTCATTGGTTCCCGTGGCAAAGATTTCAGCAGGAAAGATGGGGAACGACACGCGGCTGTCAGGGTACTTTTCCAGGATGACTTGGGTGATGGAATTGTTGTATCCTTCATGTACCGCATGAATATTAATTGCCGGTCTTCAATTTGCCTAAGGCGGTTCGCTAACGGTTGTAAGAGTGCTTCAAGTTATCCCGGGGTTGCTGTCTTAGTTGCCCGGGCATCAGTTTCTTGAGCATTAGGAGTTGCCGAGGCGGCATGAGTTGCCGCAAAAATTGAAGGCATTGGGGATTTTACCGGTGTCTCTCCCATTAGCTTTCAGATTTGCGCTCGATTCCAACCAGACTTTGGTAGGGCATTTTCATCAGTGGAATCACTTGGGACATACATCTCCTTGCAAAGATTGGAAATTAAACAAGGGAAGAAAAGAGAATCATTGTCTTTTGTGCTACATACAAAAATCTCATCACAAATAATTTTTCCAATGTTAATGATGCGATTATGCAAGATAGAATGTATGAGCAAAAGACGGAGTGTATCAACGGTGGTATTGTGTGTTGTGGGCATTAAAGAAGATTTAACAAACTTATTCCATAATTTTGCCTCGGGTTTAAGCTGAAGGTGATTTATCGTGCCCTTATATTTACCGTCGTTCCAATGAGTTCTCGGTAGAGTGAGTTCTTGAAGAACCTTGTCGAGTTGCTTGGGCGTGAGTTGATCAACAAAGGCTTGATGCTCGTCTTTCTCAATGTAGAGCCCGTAAAAGGTGTTGATGTTTTCGGGGCTTATGAGTATAGCCTTGTCACGAACAAAAACATAAGGATTATCCAGGTTAGGTGAGTGAGTATAGAATTCTCTTACCCATAAGATGTTACCCGGTTTCGATTGATGGCAAAAGATTTGCCACTTTTGATGTGCAATCATTTCGAAGATGAATGGTTCAAGGCCGAAATCTTGATGAGAGTTGGAGTATTCAGAGCCTTGTTCTTCGCAAATCTTTCGGCTTTAAAACTTGGAGTGAAATCTTTCTTGAACCACCGGTGTAGCAAACTTCTTGTATCTTGGTTCTTTGGAGGAACTTGGATGAACCAAAAATTCGATTTTGGATGCCATAGATGATCTTGGTTGTGAGTTTGGTAGGAACAAAGAAAAGAAAGCAAACGAAACTAAAGAGTTGCAAGATGAAAAGTAGGAATAGGTTTCTTGGAAGTTAAGGGTGATGGGTTAAATAGAAAAGATAGGTAGTAAATATGGTGGGTGGGATTAATTGGAAAGAAAGAAAACAAGGGTTTTGATTGGGGAAAGGTGACGGCTAGGGGATTTGGGGAAGGGGAAGTGTTTGGCCGGCTATGTATGGTTTATTTAGGGTAAGTTGGAGGCTTAATATAAGCCTTAGATTTAGCCCATTAATTTCCTTGTTTAGGAAGTTTCCTTCTTGAATCAAATTCCTCTTTATCTTGAACTCTTTTCCTACAATTCAAAAATAAATAAAATAAGGATTAAAATTAAAGATAAACTAATGAAAGAAAATAAATAAAGATGTGCAAAGAAATTCTTAAACATAAAATTTAAAAATAATTAGATAAATATGAAAGAAAGATGTAGTCTTAATCTTAAAGAAAATAAATAAATCTATCCTAAAAAGAAAAAATAACCGAAATTAATAAAAAAATTAAATAGTTTGAAAAAAATAAAAAATAAAAAAAAGAAAATATCAAAAGGAGAGCATGCTCATGCATCTCCTAAGGTGACCACTTCTTTGTTACGTTCCACATGGGCACCGTTGTAGTTCTTCAATCTTTGTCCGTTAACTTTGGATTCATGTTCGTCAGTGATAGACTTGATTATCACGGCACCATGGGAGAATGGTTTAACAACTTCAAATGGTCCCGACCATCTTGATTTCAGTTTTCCCGGGAAAAGTTTTAGCCGAGAATTGAATAAGATAGCTAGTTGCCCTGGCATGAATTACCGCGGCAATAGTTTCTTGTCATGTCATTGCTTTGTTTTCTCCTTGTAGATTCGTGCATTGTTATAGGCGAGTGCACGAAATTCTTCTATCTCGTTGAGGTCCAACAAACGCTTTTGCCTGCCACTTTCCCAATCCATATTCACGGTCCTGATTGCCCAATATGCCTTGTGTTCGATTTCCACCGGTAGATGTCATGTTTTGCCATAGACAAGTCGGAAGGGAGACATACCTAAGGGTGTTATGAATGCAGTGCGATATGCCCAAAGTTCGTCATCTAGTCTTACTAACCAATCCTTCGTAGAGGGATTTACAACTTTCTCGAGTATACCTTTCAATTCCCGGTTGGAAATTTCTGCTTGCCCATTGGTTTGTGGGTGATATGCCGTGGCAATCTTGTGAGATACATCAAAGTGTTGTAACATCTTGGCGATGAGTTTGTTGTCGAAGTGCTTGCCTTCATCACTGATAATTGCTCTCGGCATCCCAAACCGTGTAAATATGTTTTTCTGCAAGAATCGTTGCACAGTCTTGGAACCGTTGGTGGGAACTACAGCTGCCTCAACCCATTTAGACACGTAGTCGACGACAAGTAGAATATAGAGGTTGCCAAATGAAGATGGAAAAGGTCCCATAAAATCGATCCCCTATACATCGAACAATTCTACCTCGATGATGTTTTGGAGCGGCATCTCATGTCGTCTAGAGATATTCCCCGTCCCTTGGCAATGATCACATTGCTTGTAAAACTCTTGGGCATGTTTGTACAGTGTTGGCCAATACAAACCGGATTGCAAAACTTTGGCCGCGGTACGTGTTCCTCCAAAATGTCCTCCATAGGGTGAAGAATGGCATTGCCGAAGTACATTCTGCTGCTCCTCTTCAGGGACACATTGACGTATAACTTGATCTGCATATTGTTTAAACAAAAGAGGATCGTCCCAAAAGTAATGCTTAGAATCATGGCGGAATCGCTTCCTCCCTTGGTGAGTAAGGCCATAAGGTAAAATACCACAAACAAGGAAATTAACTAAATTTGCGTACCAGGGTATTGCCAAGGCATGTGTTGCCGTGGCAACTACTTACTGTCACGTGGCTAAAGTTCCAACCAGCCCACCGTGCGGCCTTAGGCGATGTGACTCAAGATAAACGCCTAAGTAAGCCTTTTCAACCCTCTCGGAAGATTAAACTTCCCAAGTACCGACAAACGCAAAATGTTCTATGCGGAAATAGATCAAACGAGATGAGCGAAGAAGAACTTCGAAAGAACACTCATAGGATTTAGAGTAAATGCCTTTATTCCTTGGAAACTTGGATACATAAAATGAGGAGGGGAAGGCCTCTATTTATAGTTGAGTTCCCCCTAATCCAACGGTCTATACAAATTTACATCGACGGCTATGATTGAAGCCCACCAACCACAATGGTACAATCGGGAATATTCCCTTCTATCTATGGTAACAAATCCTATGTATACAAGGCAAGTGTACATAGGTCAAAGTGGATGGATGAGCTTTCTAGAATCTCCCACGGATCGGGCTAAGTCTGGTGGTCTCTTTGGGCCCAAAATCTCTGTCAGAACCTCTTGGTAACCCTAGTGTGCACCCCATGGTGCCAATGACTCAGGCCTTGGCGACGCCCACCAAACTTGGCGACGCCCTCGTCACGCCTCTCAAACATAGTTGAGATCGATCCTCCAGCTTCCTTCCGCGCACCTTGGCTTGCTCCCAACTCAGAATCTGGCATGATTATCCCCCCATAAGGACCGCTCTCCCTATAAAGAGCACCGGACTCTGATTCGGTTTTCCCCCATAAGGACTGCAATCCTTGGCTCGCACCGCCATGCAAAATTACTCGTCCCAGGCACATCTTGATCGTATGAACTCTTTCCTACCAGTTCTGACTTGCCCTGATCTGGACTCTTCTGATCTTTGTGCACAAACTTGGATGCCTTCACGTTGAACACCGAACGAACCCTCGAAACTCTAAAAGGTTGCTTCGGCCCGCACCAAGTCTTGGCAACTCCATCTGATGGGTTAGGTTTTCTGCGCCCTACACCCAACAAATCTGGCAAATCAAACTGTAAAACACTATCACTGTGTTCAAGATGTACCTCACTCATTTTCTCGATATTTACTCTACACATTAATCCTTCGTCCCTGAAGTTTGACGCCCCACTGCTCCTCGGCAATGCAAAACCCATCGACACTTCTCTCCCATTGAAGTTCGATGCCTCGACCACCTCAGTCATAGGTGGCTCCTCAACGGCCTTCACACCAACTGCCTCGGGTAACTCTTGCCCATCTAAGGTAGTGTCCCCGACTGTCGCCTCCAACTCGATGTCTCCTTGGCTTGGAGCATCTTCGACAAGCTGAATGGCTGTCAGCTTCTTGGTTCCTCGCCTGTTGTCCCGGCACACAGGCACAATGCACTGTTGTCTCAGATCTATGATGCACACGACGTCGGCAAATGGAATGATGAGAGCTTCAATACGGCCAAGGAAGTTTAGTCCCAAAATAAAATCAAAGTCATCTAACTCGATTACCTTGAAATCTTCCTTGGCCTTCCAATCCCCAATCTACAACTCAATCTTCCGTACTATTCCAACAACTGGAACTTCCCTTGAATTCACAGCCTTGATCTTACCGGTTGAATCCACAACTTTAAGACCAAGCTTCTTAGCAGCCTTCTTGGACATGAACAGATCGCTTGCCCCGGTGTCCACCAAAGCACTCTTCGATCATCCCGCCACGTTGATATCGACAAACATCAACCCTTTCTGCTTCTGGCCCTTCCTCGCCTTGGCAGAATTCAAGATTATCGAGCAAAGCTTCGCAGGCTCGTCCTCCTTGGACTTCTTGACTCGATCCGGGCACTCTCGCACTAAATGCGGCCCCTTATATCGGTAACACTTTTGATGTACTTTTTCTTCCCTCGGCTTCCCTCCATTGACACTGGCGATTGCACCAACTCTACCAGGTTCTTTATCTGACTCGTTGCCCTCATGGACAATGGCATCGAGGCGGCTCCTTTTCTTGGGACAGACTTTCACTACTGTGGACCATCACAATGGTAGCATTTTATGGATCCTCGATCCTTCCGATCATCTGGTTTCGCATACTGGTTTGGCTTGGTCGATGGCCTCTCATTGCCATCATCGCTGCTATATCCGGACTCGTCCTCGTCTCTCCCACCATTACCCTTGCCACGAGGCTTGGAAGACTTGGACTCCATGGACTTGTAAGCACTATAGTCGGTCAAGGACTTCGCAATGGCTAGGGATTTGGAAAGTTCTTGCACATCCTTCCGCTCTAACTCGGCGCATCCTTCTCACACAAGCCGTGGATAAGGAGTTGTAGCTCACTAAACTCCCGAATGTAATCCGCAATAGATCCCTCGTGTCGAAGCCTCCTAAACTTGGTTCTGGCTTCTTTCTCCGTGTTACTCGGGCAATACTGCTGCTTGAACTCCGCTTGGAACCCCTCCCAGGTTCTAACGCCCGTGCCCCCACTATTCTCATCAAGGCACCTACGTCGCCTCCATAACAAAGCAACATCAGTCAAGTAAACAACAACAATATTTACCTTCTCAGCATCATCTGTGATGCTCATTGCCCGGAAGTACTACTCCATGCACCGAATGAAGTTCTCAACATCTTTTGCCGATCGGTTCCCCTTGAACTCTTTTGGCTTCGGAATGTCCTTCATTGGTCTAGGTGTCTTTGTGGTTAACACACCGTTCCGCATGGCAGCTTGGTAAACCATCACTTTCACCTTCAGATAAACAACAACAATATTTAGTGTTTGGAACACATTTAGTTTAACTTGCTGGTCATTCACCCTCAATGTGAGTTCTCCATTTTCAACATCGATCAAGATTCTCCCTGTTGCTAGGAAGGGTCTCCCGAGAATAATAGGTGCATGCTCATCTGCTTCACAATCCAAAACAATAAAGTCACCGGGAAAAATAAATTTATCAATTTTTACCAGTATGTCTTCGATTTTTCCCTCTAGATGCACATAGGATCTGTCGGCTAGCTGTAGCATAACTGTTGTAGGTCTTGCCTTCCCGGTTCCTAGTTTCTGGAAAATTGATTTAGGCACCAAGTTTATGCTTGCTCCAGGGTCACATAATGATTTCCCGACATAGTGGTTTCCGATGGAACAAGGTATTGTGAAACTTCTGGGATCCTTCAACTTGGGTGGCATACGATTGTGCAACATGGCCATGCATCCCTCTGTTGCGACAACTGTTTCAAACTCTTCTAGCCTTGTTCTCTTGGACACAATGTCTTTAAGAAACTTGGCATAGTTCGGCATTTGTTCAATCGCCTCAACCAACGGCAAGTTGATGTGGACTTGTTTTAGGATATCAAGAAACTTCTTGAATTGATATTCTTACTTTTGTCGCTTCAACCTCTGTGGGAATGGTGGTGGAAGTTAGATATCTTTGATCCTTTCATTGGTCTAGAACCTGATTGACGGCATTGCCTAGGTAACTAGAGTTGCCAAGGCATTGTCAACTGGGGTTGCCGTGGCGTGCCTATCGTTGGTTGGTGCGGTATCCTTATCGCTGGTTGCCGAGGCATGCTTATCGCTGGTTGCCGTGACAATTTCTAGTTCAGCATCTGAGGCTTTGCCGCTGAGTTCGTCTTGTTCTTTTTGTGGAGTTTTGTTTGATGAGCGAGCTTAAGCCTCTTTAAGTTGTTGGCCACTTCTAGTGGTGATCGCCTTACATTGCTCATGGCTAGTTCCTCTTGCGACTTCAATATCGCTAGGTAAACCTCCTTGCGGTCTAGTATTCAGGTTTTGAGCAAATTGTCCACTTGATTTTCCAATGATTTGATTGCCGCCTCTTGATTTTGCAATCTCATCTCGGTCCTATTAATAAAAGCATCAGTTCTTTTTATGAAGTTACTATTCTCATCCATATAAGATTCATTTTTCAACATAAAAGCATTGAGAGAATTTTCCAAAAAAATAGATGTTGTCAGTTGTTGTTGCAGTAACTGTTGTCATGGCATATTCTACTGGAATCCCGATGTTTTTGCATTCTGATTGTTCTGGTTTAGAGCATTGTTGGGATTACTCCATGAAAAATACGGGTGTTTCTTCCAAGCTGGATTGTATGTATTGGACATCACATTGTTGTTCCAGTTGTAATTTCCCACATAAAAGCTGGATTCTGGATTCTGCATACATTTAGAAGAATCATGGTTACTACCACATAACTCACAAAAGGAATCCATTACCTTGACCTCTTGTGTGTTGTTTGGTTTCTTCATGTTCTGGACCATCTTGGTTAGAGTGGCCAATTGTGCCGAAATTGAGTCTGATGATCCCATTTCATGTATTGTGGCTTGGCGTCTAACTCCTCCTCTTCTAGCAGATGGAAATTGATAATCATTCTTGGCAAGCCTATTTAGAATTTGCATTGCTTCCTCCGGTGACTTATCTAGGAGTATGCCGAGGCATCTAGCATCATCCTTGTTGGTGTATTCACAGCGTTGTAAAACATTGTTACTTGTGTCCACACTGGGAATCCGTGTAGGGGAATTTGTGTAGAAGTTCTCTATATCGCTCCCAAGCCTCGTACATAGATTCATCATCTGCATGCCGAAAAGAAGTAATGTCGTTACGAAGCTTATCAGTCAAATTTGTAGGATTAAATCGAGCAAGAAAATCAAGACAAAGATCGGTCCAAGATCCTATTAATCTGGCAGAAATACTATTCAACCATGCTTTCACCCTATACCTCAGTGAATAGGGGAATAATCTTAGTCGTAAAACATCGGGGGTGACTCTTTGTATTTTGAATGAATTGCAAATCTCGAAGAAAGATTTAAGATGTTGTCGTGCACCATCAGTTGCTGAGCCGCCAAATTGACCAATTATGTTGATCATATTGAACATCACTGGTTTCAACTCAAAGTGGTCGGCTTCAATTTCAGGTGTGACTACTCCTGGATTAAGTCATTTAAGATCTTCTTCAAGATAGTCTCGAATAGTTCTATTTCATGCAAGAATCACTCCTCCTGCTGGAACATCCTGATTCATATTGCCGTCTTGATTAGCCGTTGCTACTCTTAACCTTCGTCTGAGTCTTTTCAAGGTTCGTTCGATTTCTAGATCAAAGGGATATTCCGGTGTAATCGGTCTCGCCCTGGTCATATACCAATGCAAAACCAAAGTTTGTTAACCCTTTGAATCTTAAACAAGAAAAATAAAAAGTGCAAGAAAATAAAAACAAAGTTGCTATTGTCAATCCCCAGCAACGGCACCAAAAACTTGTTGCGCGTAATAAGTGCTCCACAATTGTGCAAGTGTACACGTCGCAAGTTATAGTATAAAAGATATCATCTCCACAGGGATTGGTGCCACTTCAAGAATCTAATCTCTTGCACTGTAAAAAGTAAAAGAACACAGTAGAAGATTGTAGGAGTTTAACTAACAACTAAACTAGAAAGCAAATAAGTAAAAGAAGATGTAATCAAATGAGAGAGAATAGGTTAGGTTATCGTGAGTTGAGGTGTGATAGCCGACTGGATTGTCTTGGTAAAAGAGTGCAAGGGCAACTCAGTTTCCGTGGCAACTTGCTCAGCGGGGTTGCCTTGGAAACTAATCGACGGTTGCCTGGGCAACTAGCTAGGTAACTGTTTGGGCGGTTGGCCAGCAGCTGCAGAGCATTCTTCAATGGTTTCTTCTTATCCCTAAGTCGAAACTCTAGCTATTTGTGCATGCCTTGATAATACATCCCAGCGTGAATCAAGGGTGAACAACAGCCAATCTTGCGCTCCTCTTAGTCGTTGAAATCCTTAACTTATTCCTAAGCCGGATTAATCTTCACCATCAATAGATTGAATAAAGACCATACTCATTCGTTTCTTGAATCTAACTCTCCCAATATTAGATAAATAGATGAAGTTACGAGATCCTCTCCCAATTCACTCGCAAACAATAATAAGAACCAAGAATGAGTAAACCTTGAATTGAAAGTGCAAACTCTTATTACCTAAACAAAATCCAATTGTTTCTCACAACCACAAAACACAATAACCTTAGCCAAATAGATTTAGTTCATGGCTAGGTTCCAAAGAAACACAAGACAAAGAATTCCTAACATAAACCTAATTGAACAAGAAAGAAAAAGATGAAGAATGGTTGAAGCCTTTGTCGAAATCTCTCATTCCTTGCTCTTGTCAAAATCTCTCCCCTCTTCCCATGCTCTCTCTTTAGTTTGACGGCTTGGTCTCCTTTAAATAGGAGATGGCTAGGTCAAAATCCTTCTTGAGGAGGAAGTTAAGTTGGAATTAAATACTTTAAAAGAATATAATTCTTTATTATATTTAAATTCCTTCTAGATATTCTCCTATCTTTTTGGGATTTAATTTCTCTTTGACATTTTCTTGGAGATCAAACTCCTTTGGGATTTAACTTTGCTCCACGTCATCTTGGGCTTATCTAGTCATCAATTTCGACTACCATATCATCTTATCCCTTATCGAAAATTGCCCTGGCAACTAGCTCGGCATCTCCTTCATGCATTGCCCTGGCAACTAGCTCAACATCTCCTTCATGCATTGCCCTGACAACTGGTTCTAGCCTTGCTTTGGCAAGTGATTCTGCAAACACACAAAAACACACCAAAGCAGTATCTTTTTCCACAAAATTAAGCAAAATATGAAATCAAGCTTGTCCACCAAGGAAACAATGCAAACATGCATGAATGACTAATAATTCAACTAATATGAGCCTAAGTCTAGCAATAATATGAATAAAAGGGTAATAAAAATAGTACTTTTGAACACTTAACAGGTCTTCATCAGACAACATATTCTCCAATGTGAAGTCGCGGTCCTGATTCTTACTCTCCTCTTGCAAGAGGACTTCCTTCACACTCATTCTCTTGGTCATAGCTTTCATCATACCCCTTAGTTCATCGATTTGCCCCCTTGTTTCCTATTAGAGCTTTTTCACATAGGATATTGTCTCCTTCTGATTCCAATCCAATTGTTCCTGAAGCTGTTCAAGCTTATCTATTCTAGCCACTAAGTCATTCATTTTTCTGAAGTTGGACTGGTCAGAAGTCATTCCCTCCTCACTCTCACTTTTTGAGGTGAATGTTTTCCTCGATTAGTGATGCGCATGATGTAATGAATGTGCAGGAATGCATTATTTGAACAAAAATAATAATGCGTCACAAGACAATGCTATTATGAGAAGATGAATGAAAATCACTTGGTCAAAAATAATAACGCGTTCAAAATAATGCTATTATGAAAACATGAATGAATGTGTGTGATGTGTCATATGCACTACAGAAATAGATGATTAAAGGTAATCAAACAAAAAGGTGCAATTGAAATGCAGAGAAGCATTGATTTGATGAACATTCTCATTAAACAACATTTCACAACGAAGATCAAGTCCCGTTACAACGAGTAAAGAATAAGAGCTTCCACGTAGGGTACAACTGAAACTTGAGTTCCTTCTTTGCCAATAACTGGGTTGGCCTTGTTCATCTTGTGATCGTAAACTTTGAGATTCTTTAATTCGTCATTAAAGACTCTTTCTCCCGTTATAAAGGTCTTAAATTTGAACTATTCTCAAATCAACATTTCATGCTAAGAATGCTATGAATATGCACAAAGAGAATTGAACAAGACAAGAAAACAACAATAAACGCAACACAAAATAATGCTACTATGGACATATGAATGAATGCAAAGAACGACACTAAGTTCGGCAAATATCCTTGTTAAACGACTTGCGTTAATGGGAACATTGGTTTGTTACCATGATCAAAGGGAACCCACTACAAATGTGGTCCTTAAGCTGGTATCTAGGTCAACGATTTTCTCCAAGATCCAAACAATCCCTTCTTCCTTTTTAGAAGCTTGGCAACATCTTTCTCTAGGAATTGTAACCTTGGGCGATCTCTTGTATTAGAGTTAACAAATGTGCCAATTCTTGTTCTTGCCCCCAAGTGGTGTAGGCGACGAATTATAGTCGCTCCAATGTCGGCATTTGGTACACTTGACTTGTTCTTCGAAAAGGGTCCCGCTGAACTCGACCCTCGGGGTGTGCTGAAGCTAAGGCCAGAATTCCTTCTTACCCGAAATATTCTTTCTTATTCTAAGTCAAGACTTGATTGTCGACCCAAGATGGCAAAGTGTCCGGGAAACCATCGAGCTTACCTTGGAAAGCTTTGTTCTTTGAGTAGATGCAGTTCTCGATGATCTTCTTGCAAGGGTTTGAGACTCCTCAATTATCAGGGTCAAATCAAAGTCGTCAATCATGAAACAGCCATAGGCGGTAGTTCCAAAACTCTACCACTGCTTGAAGTGGCGGTTGGTCGATCAAGTGAATATGAGATGTTATACTCATCTTTGGAAGCACTTCTTGCCTCGGAATTCCAATTATTCTACACTAACTTCCACTCGAACACATCATTAACTTTTGTGTTCATAAAGGTTTCGGTTGACACTGTTGACTTGAACCTCTGGCTGAAATATTGCCCCCGTCATGTAAATGCTCCCCTTCTGAACATATTTGTACGTCGTGATTATTTTCATCATTGTTTCGAGCCAAACCTCTCATTAATCTAGTCTTTAATTTCAGACTATTTTCGACTCAATGTGCTCTTCATGATATGGAAAACAATAGGTAATAGGAAAAGAATAGACAATAAACAAAAGGTTGTTAGTCAAACGAGGAATAATAAATTGAAAGCAATAAAGAGTAAGCACAAGAAAATTAAGCATAATGCATGCACGTAAAGCAAGAGCCCTAATCGCAAGAATTCTAGTCCGCTAAGGTTATCCGCATGGCTCTAATAGGGTGGGTTTCTTAGATTCTCACACATGGGTTTGGTTCTAATTGGGGTACCCGAACGTATCTTATCACCTACTAAGGCAACAAGAACCCCAATTCTGGCCCATTACAAGCTTACGAATTGGTTTCGGTTCGATGGAAAGCACGACCTAGTGACGTGGAGGGCTGTTTACATGTCAAAAGGTGTGGATTCCGAAAGTGAATTATCGACCCATAGAGGGCTACTCACGTGGGTATGTGGCGTTTCACTCCTACTTAAGGTATGGAGCTCGGGTATAGAGCTTGATGATCATAATACAACACGTGTCGGTGATTCCTTATAAAATTAAATGAAAAATTAATTTGAAGACCACCAATTATCAAAGCCCGTACAATTGTAGTCACATTTTCAAGAAAGGGTCAACCTCACTAGAATCGATTAAAATTCCAACAATTTTCCATCATTAAAAACAACAAATATTTTCTTGGTTTAACTCTTTTTTTAAAAAAAAAATTAGTCCCCAGCGGAGTCGCCATACTGTAGTGACGTTTTTTTTTGAAAATTCGTTTGAAATTTGAGTTTGTGCGGTTCCTACGGGTTATCCCCAAAATCATTTCTTTGTGATCTTGGCTTAAAGGGGTTTCTTTTGAAAATTATTTTTCTTTTGAGAATCGATAAAAACTTAGAGTAGACACCGACCACTTGGATAAGGTAGGCCAGACACCATAAAACCATAGATTCATTTGAAAGGGTTCGGGAGTTGGTTACGTATGGGGAAGGATTAGCACCCCCATCACGCCCAGAAATTGGTACCAAAATACTTGTTGCTTTTAATCAAAGGAAATTGTCAGAATTTGAAAGGAACTTAATTTGGTGACCTTAATTGAAAATTAACCTTAATTGAACGGGCTTTATCAAATTGGTGGATTCAAATTAATTTGACATTTAATTAATAAGGTTGACTATACACCGGACTATAGACTAAACCGACATCATATAAGCCTGACTGCCGTGTTAGTTTATGGTTCGAATCCCGTACATCACTTTTATGCATGGTGCAAGCAGTTAAAGAATGATGTAATGACTTTGTCAAGTTTTAATTCTACCTTGAGTAAGTAAGGATTAATTCAAATATTTGGTCAACATCCTTTAAGCTATAACTGTTGCGACACAAATATTGGAATTAATGAATACCTCCCTTTTTATGATTAAAATTAATTAATTCAAAATAAATGGGTCACATGAATGACAATTAAAGAAGGATGTCACAAAAAGGCTTGAAAATTAAACACACAAAGAGGCCCCTAAAGCCCTAACCTAAAAGGCCCAGATTATGAAAATTTGATTAGTGATCTAATTTAAAAACTAGGTGAATCTAATATTAACCCTAAATTAATTAATCCTAAAAAGGCTAGAGAACCTTAATAAATTATGAGTTATCTTATGATACGATAATTAATTCGATTAATTTTAAACTAGTATTCCAATAAGCCAAAAATACTATTTAAAATAAGCCAAATTAATTAATCATAGTTTTAAATTAAAATGTTAGTCTAATTTGCATGTCAATTTTATCTTAAAAGATAATTAAGAGGTGTTCAACCAATTTTAATGAATTTAACATTTATCCCAATAAGCCAAAGGCAAATTTAAATTCACTAAACTGATTTGAACCTTAAAACTAACTACGGCTCTAAAACTAATACTAAATTAATCTAATTAATTTAAAACCATGCCCATATGAGACGAGCACACGGCTTAAATTATTTCCTAAACTAATCCAAAAGCCTTAACTAACACAAAACCCATCTAAACAAGGCCCGAAAAACAAGGCCCAAACTAAATCTAAGCAAGCAAACTAAGCCCAAAGCACCAAGAGGCCCAAACTTCTAAACTAAACCCAAATGAAAAACCACATATGTATACTTTTTAAAAAATATACTTTAATTATATATTATATACCATATACAAGAAAATATATTATAAAAGGGATAATATGAAACTATGATAATAAAATACATACAAGCTAATAATAAATTAACCAACATTCAACAAGTGAAATAACATACACATCACAAGTAATAAAATAAAATAAAACACTTAAAAAGGGACTAAAACAAACAACAAAAGTTACCAATAAAATCATCCACATTTTCATTGAACTATAAAAAAGGATTATACATAAATAAAAAAAAAAAAAAGGGAAGAATGTACCCAAAACCCAAATATTTATGCTCGATCAACCAAATTCCTCATGTTGTTATTGGGGTTGAGAAGTTCGATTCAAGGGTTTAGTAATGGTTCGAACGGGTGTTTGATTTTGGGGACCCTTTTTGGGGCTTGAATCGGCTAAGGGATTTTTAATCCCCTAAGGCCGTGCATTCCCAATGATAATTGGGGGAGTGACCAAGGTAAGTGCCGAATCAAAGTGAAAAAGGGAAAAGAAAAAAAGGGCATTTGCTTCAAATGGTGCGTGAAGAAGGGTGAGGGTTGTGGGCATTTTGTTTTTGGTCATGAATGGCCGAGTGATTATGGGTGAATGGAGCTAAGGTTAGGGGTTGCCGAGTGATAGGAAAAAAATTAGGGTAGTAGTTTTTTTAGGGTTAATGGGATTTATATTTATATAGTGATAAGGGGTGTTTTTGGTTTATCTCCTAAAAAAGGAACCAATAAAAATTAAGACCTTGGGCACCAAGTATCTTTCAACCAATGGTAGTAAAGCCTTAATGAGGAAGGAGTTGGGATTTTTATTTTTTGTATTTTTTACTATCATATATAATGGGCGATGAAATTTTGGGCTTAGGGTATAAGGTTTTTGGGTTTTAAAAAGGGTGATAAGGATTGATATTATTTCGAGCATTTTTATTTAGACCCGGAAGAAATTTAGTGCCTACAGACCCGAAGAAGATCCATTTTGTGATAGAGTGGAGATCTTTGAGGAATGTTTGTGAAGTTCGAAGTTTCCTGGGTCTAGCTGGTTATTACCGAAGATTTGTTAAGGGATTTTCAATCTTGGCCGCACCCTTAACCAAACTTCTTCGAAAAGATGTGCCTTTTATTTGGACCGAAGATCAACAACAAAGCTTCGACCAATTGAAGGAAGTTCTTACTCGAGCTCCAGTGTTAACCCAACTAGAACCGGGAAAAGAATTTACAGTTTTTAGTGATGCCTCCTACTTGGGTTTGGAATGTGCCCTAATGCAAGAAAATAAAGCGATAGCTTATGCTTCTCGACAATTAAAATCTCATGAATTGAACTACCCAACTCATGATCTCGAGCTAGCAGCAGTAATCTTTGCCTTAAAGATATGGAGACACTATTTGTATGGAGACAAATGTTACCTTTACACCGATCATAAAAGCTTGAAAGACCTCTTAACCCAAAAGGAGCTCAATCTTAGGCAAAGAAGATGGATTGAGTTACTCAAAGACTATGATCTAATTATAGATTATCACCCAGGCAAGGCCAATATTGTGTCAGATGCACTCAGTCGCCAACATTCTTGTGGTAAATGTTCGATCAAATCTATTCCTCATTTGCACATATTCGAAAATTTGTGATCATCATCTAAAATTCACCTTGCTAATTTTGTAGCCCCAAATTCAATTAATGCCTATTTTATAATGCATAAGAAGCAAGGGTTCTTGACAGCAATTTGAATTCAATCTATTGTGATGTCAAAATTCGATTGTTACAACAATCTGATCCTGAATTACAAGACAATTTTTGCAAGCAAGAAAGAGAGGCCGAATTAGAATTTTCTATGAAAGAAAATGGTCTACTCTATTTTCGAAACAGAGTATGTGTCCCTAATGATTCAAGTTTAAGAAGAGAAATCTTGTATGCAGCTCACAACAGTCTATTCTTTATACATCTTAGATCGGCAAAAATGTATAAAGACTTGAATGAACTATACTCGTGGCCCGAGATGAAAAATGCTATTACAAATTTTGTGTCCAAATGCTTGGAGTGTCAGAAAGTGAAAGCAGAACATCAAGTCTCTTCGGGTTTGTTACAACCTATTGAAATTCCACAGTGGGAATATGAGCAAATAACCATGGATTTTGTTAGTGGCTTGCCTTTGTCACTGAAGAATAATAATGCCATTTGGGTAATTGTAGATAGGTTTTCAAAATCATCATGCTTTTTTCTTGTTCGAATGAACATGAGCTTGGATTAACTAGCAGAACTCTACACCCGAGAGATAATAAGGCTTCATGGTATTCCTACTTCTATAATCTCCGATCGAGACCCTAGATTTACTTCTAGATTCTAGAAATCTCTATAGAAAGCTCCCGGGACTAAGACAAACCTCAGCACCACATTCCATCCTCAACCATATGATCAATATGAAAGGACAATACAAGTTTTAGAAGATATGCTTCGAGCTTGTATAATTGATTTTGGGAAGAATTGGGAGAAAGCTATATCTCTAGCTGAATTCTTGTATAATAACAGTTATCAATCTTCTATTCAAATGGCTCCTTTTGAAGCCCTTTACGGAAGAAAATGTAAGACTCCTTTATGCTGGTCAGAGTTGGGGGAAAACAAAGCTTTAGGACCCCAATTGCTTCGAGAGACAGAAGAACAAGTACAAATCATCTGCAATCGGTTGAAAGAAGCCTTCGATCGATAGAAAGCTTATCCAAATCGTAAAAGAAGATATATTCAACATAATGTAGGAGATAGAATGTTTCTCAAGGTATCTCCATGGAAGAAGGTGTTTAGATTTGGTAAGAAGAGAAAACTCAGTCCTCGGTTCATAGAGCCTTTCAAAATAATTGAAAGGATTGGCCTTGTTGCTTATCGATTGGCCCTCCCAGATAAATTCAACATGATACATAATGTATTTCATGATCGATGTTATGGGGTTATCAATTAGATCCCTCTCATATTCTTGAACCATATGATGTAGAATTGAACCAGGACTTGACCTATGAAGAAGAGCCAATTCAAATTGTTGATCAAGAAGATAGAAGGCTTCAGAATAAAATGATTTATCTTGTCAAAGTCTTTGGAAGAATCATGGAAATAAAGAAGCTATGTGGGAGCTTGAATCCACCATGAGAAAGCAATACCCATACTTGTTTTCTTTAGGTAAATTCGAGGACGAATTTCCTTAAGGGGGATGGGATTTGTAACATCCCAAATTTTGAGCTAGCAAGAAGCTTTAATACAATCTTTGATAATAATAATTATATGTGACCATATTGGAAGGCTTATAGGACCGATTATTAAAGTTAAGCAAATTAAGAGTTTAAGTCAAAATGACCAATTAGATAAAGTATCAAAATGTGAGTCTTGCATGATAAATTAAATTTTGATAGGAGATTGATGAAGTGGCTCGATGTGGAAGGGCCACATGTGAGGATTGTTCCCACTTTGGATTGAGACCAAACAAATGGTCATCTTCTTCTCCATTTTCTCCTTTACACCGAAACTAGACTTGAGAGAGTAAGAAAGAGAGAATTTGCTTTGGTAACATCTTTGCTTGGAATTCATTTTATTTTGGAGCTCTATATTGCTTGAATGCTTGCTTAAATGTAAGTCATTCTTGATAATTCTTTGCTTCAGTCATGGTTTAGAGAAGGTTGTTTGAGAATTTATAGTTGCTTGTTAGAAAGTAGAGTTGATCGAATAAATTGGCTTGATATAAATAATGTAGAATTGAGAATTAAGCTATTGGAGCATGAATTGATAATCTAAGGTAATTTGAGAGTTGAGTCTAAATCTTGACATGAAACTACAAGCTGAAAATCCATAAATTGAGTTCATTAGATGATGCATGTGGAATTATTTTGACTATAGAAACCGTTTGAACCGAATCTGTCCAGTTTTGGAATTGCTATGGTTTTAGTATAATAGAGATTGTTTAATCAATGAATTTATGCCTAAAAGTGTAGTTGTTTAATTGGTAAGTCCATAAGGAAATGTTAAGGACACGGGGAAGTTGCTTAGGCAGTGCCTAAATGGCAAAATTAGGTGATTTGAAGGGGGTACGAACTGCCCTGTTCTAAGCAGAAAATTCTGGACTGTCTTATAAAAATTTGGTTAGTTAATCAATTGCTTAAAACAGGTTAAATGTTAATCTTTGGTTTCATGTACGGTACATAGTTAAAGAGCTATGAGCGTTCATAATTGATAAAGAAAGTGAATTGAAGAAGCTTAATCAAGAGACTTAGGGCTGGACAGTTTCGAAATAATGATATCATTAGAAGACTATTTTACTTATTGTGAATTGAACAATGTTCTAATTGTTTGATTATGGAACCTTGTTGGGATGATATGTAAATTAATTATCATTAGATTGATTCTAATTCACCATTAATTATAGTTACATTAGACAAGAAGGGAATTGACCAAGGTAAAGAAGACAAAAAGGAGTAGGGATTCACGATCAAGAATAGCTCAGAGTATTTGTGAGTGTAAATTGTATTTCAAATTAGAATAGATCGTTTATTGATTGAGTTTTTTGATTGTTTCATTAGGCTTAAATGCCTATGCTTGCTTGGGTTGCTAATGCTTGGTAAGGTAATTATATCTAGGTATGTATGGATATTAGTTAATTCATATTTGAGCATGAGATTGAATTGGTTGTTTAGAAGGTTTCATGTAGCATTTTGAGTTTTTGATTAAGTACTTGAAGTAATTTAAGAGAATATTGAAGAGCCTTGATTAGTTATAGTTCTAGCTAGATTGGCATACCAATAGAGAGTCCTGAGCTCAGCCTGAAATTTGGATTACAGTCCCTTGATAGGTACTAAAGTACCCCTAAATGATTTGAAATGGGTAATATGCTTCGATGGTACTAAGCTGCCATTGCCTGTTATTGTTGTAATTGATTTCGAACCTCTAGACTAATAAATAGTCAAGGCCGTGTCTAACAACTAAGGTTTCTTGTGAAAGTTTAATCTTCGAAGTGTATGAAGAGCTTAATTAAACAACATAAAATGGTTGCTTGTTAATGTATCACACTTCTTGGAGGTATGATGGTTGAACCTAGTTAAATTAAGCTTAATGTAAGCTTCTTGAATGATGTATTGTGAGCATGTTATTCAAATGATTAATGCTAAATATTTGGTGTTGTCTCGATGATGATCTTGCTTAATACATAATAATTGAATGATGAATCTGCTAGTTATGTTGTTTACACTCCATATTTGATTAAATTGCGAGGCTATCATTCTAATAGCTCACCCTGTTATTTTACAGGGAAGGCCGATTGTTAGTGCAGGCTTGGGGAGTCAAAGCAAGGTCACTAAAAGCTCAAATTATGTTTTGTATTGTTAATAGATAACTCATAGAAGGTGGCACTAGTTTGAATAATTTGGTCTTGTTATTTTGAACTCCTTCTAATGATATGTAAATAATTGTTAAGAGCATTGCATATAGTTGTAGCGATGTCCCTTTTCTTATATCGCTAAAAAAATGAGGTTTTTCGAAGGGTTTGAAAGGTGTTTGTGATTCTTTTGGATATAAAATATTTATTCCGTGGGGTTTTAAAAAAACCGCATTTTAAAAAATGGAGTCGCCACCGGCCACTTAGGTAGGCCGGACACCATAAAACCAGAGATTCAAAAAAATGGGTTCGGGAGTCGGTTATGGATGGGGAAGGATTAGCACCCCTACACCGCCCAAAATTGGTACTTTAATAATTACCGCTTTATTAATATTGGATTTTCCGGATTAAAGTGACGATTATTTTAAAATTCGGTCATAATTGCGAATAAATTTTAAGGGCCCCGTTATCCGAGAGTAAACGCCCAACCACTATCACTATGCCTGATACTGGCCCCGTTTACGCTTGGATAAAAGGGCACCACATTAACAATTTATATACCATATGCAATCTTAGTGACAAAAATATAAGACATAGCAGATAATTTAAAAACAATAAATATTCACATAACAGGATACTAATCTAACATAAATAAAATATGTAATTAAAACACACATATACATAACAAGCTTAACAGTAAATAAAAGCAAATTTAACATGTCACAATAACAAGACAGGAATAAATACGTGTGTAGACGAACATATATTTCAAGAAGACATACATACTAGAAATAAAACATATTTCAACATATATGGAACAATATATTATACATAAAAAGAAAATACACTAACATGTAACCTAAAAAGCCAAGAGAACATACACATATACAAAAATACAAAATATACCGTATACGAATCAACTAGAACATAACATGCTTAATATGAAGAACCAAACAAAAAGACACATAATCATTATAAACTTAATACACATATACATGTGAACATAAAAATACGAGGCATATACGAGAGATATATAATAAGACAAAAGACTACATTAACATATACGATTATAATACGAACACGAGTATTTACATAGAAACAGGACTGAAATGAAAAGAAATAAAAGTCAGTGGCAGAAATTAAAGGATAATAATATGTAATTTAAGGACGAAAATACAAAATAGACAGAACCTAAAAGGATCAAAACTGTAATTAGACCAAGGGGCAGACCCGAAATGAAAAGTTCAAAAACGCGGGATGGTTCAAGGGGTAATTTTACCATTTAAAAATTAATTCAGTGTAATTTAGGGAGTGGATTGTAAGATTTTGAAATACAAGGGGGACCAGAGTTGTAAATATACCATACGGCGAGACAGAAATGAAAATATTGGAAACGCGGGGGGATTTAGTATGTAATTTACCCATTTCACAAAATAATAACAGCTATAAAAACCCATCTCTTAGGCCGAAACCAAAATTTCCCTCATTTGTTTCATTTTTCAGTTTTATAACCAGCTTTTGTTCTTCATTTTCTCTCAAACCATCCCTAAAACCCAGAATCCGGCGGCCGGCCGCCGCTAACCGGCGCCGACGAGCCTCAAAAACACACCAAAATAACTCTCATCTCACCCTCGGCACGAATCCGAGGTTGGATTCAGAGGAAAAGCCTCCATCTGCCCTAGATCTAGGAAATACAAAACGAAAAACCTATTTTTTAACCCAAAACGAAACTACAAGGGGTCTCCCACTCCTTTCAGTTCACCGTATCTGGCTTGGGGAAGCCGAAAAGGCTTGTCACTGGTGAGGGGAGACCCACAGACGGCGATGGTAAGACCTCTAACTCTCTTTTTTTTACCTTTTGTGTATGCATGCAAAAAATAAAAAAGGGACGAGTATTTACCACTAGACTGACTTTTTGTATTTCTTTCCTTTCGATTACAACTTTGCTTGTTTCGATTACAACTTGTTCTCCTCCTTTTTTACAAAATATTTGTTTCGTACATATATATGCCTATCTTTGGTTTTGGTACAAGTTGTATAATACTTGTTTTTTTAGATCTGGACTGCTAACTGACATATTTCTTTTCTTGCCGTGTTTTGACATGTTCTGAGCGCGGTGGTTGAAGATCGTCATGGTGCAGCATGGTGGCGGTGTGGGCTCTGTCTTCGGCCAGATGTGTTCTCGGCCGTTAGATCAGATCTGATCTAACGGTCGGGATGGCTTGAAGGATGAACGGCCCAGATGAAGCCTCGATTGGTGAAACGGCTCCAGATCGTGCCACGTAGGGCTCAGCAGTAGAGGGGTCAGAGCACGTGGGGCTCACGCGCGTGTGGGATATCAAAGAGTCCGCGTGGGATATCGAACGGTCCAGACGCGTAGTGCACGCATCTGGCAGATATTTTTGTTTCTTGGTTGGATCGTGGCCGTTGGATCAGATCTTGATCCAACGACCCATAGTCACCTGCACACACAATAATTGTAATTAGATAGAGTTTGGGTTTGGGCCAACCGGGCCTTGTAATAATATTAGATTTGTAATTGGACTTGGACTGTAATTTATTTATTTGGTTTAATATATAATTTTTTTGGATTTCATTTTATATATTAGCCCCAATAATAATATTAATAGTATAACAACAATACACATACTATAATACAAACGTATATACTTATGCAAACATTAATTAATATAACATACTAGCATACGTACATATAATCATACACATAATTGACTTAACATCTACACACATTAAACAAATACGCTCGTACTAAATATAAATGCATACGCGACACACATACACCGTATTTAATACGTATACATACATAGTTTATAATATATATGCACACATATATTAATAACACTCATGCACATAATAAACATATAATATAATACAATGTATACATGCAACACTAATATGTATTTACAAATAAAAGTGAGTGATTACAGTTGCCCCTCTTTGCTTGTTCACATGGAATGGGAACAAAGCAAAGATTTCATAAGCACTCATTTTTATCAGACTTCCCTGTTTGTAACTTTGGAAACACGTGTTCTTTTGGAAATCTTCATTCTTCTTTAGCTGAATCTTCAGGCTCTTAAGTTTTTCCTATATAGAGCTTCTTCACCTTCCGATCTTGGAGCTACAGGCTCTTCCTATATAGAACCCTTCGCTCTGAAGCCTCGAGTTATGAGTCCCTCCTATATAGAACTTTTCACTTCGAGACAGTAAAGCTTGGAGTCCTTCCTATATAGAACTCTTCGCCTTCAACGCTGGTTTCTCCTATATAAAACCTTTTGCGCCGCTGATGGATTCTTCCAACTGGGAGTTCCTCCTATATAGAACTGCTAGTCTTCAAACCCTGGAGCCGTCAGTCCTTCCTATATAGAACTTTTGGTGTCTGAAATCTCAGAGCTACAGGTTCTTCCTATATAGAACATTTCACTCTAAGACAGTGAAGCTCGGAGCCTTTCCTATATAAGACTCTTTGCTTTCGACACAACAGGTTTCCTATATAACCTTGTGTGTCATAGGTGAATTCCTTCGACTGGGAGTTCTTCCTATATAGAACTGCGAGTCTTCACCTTGGAGCCGTCGGTCTTTCCTATATAGAACTCTTGGCGTCTGAAATCTTGGAGCTACGGATTCTTCCTATATAGAATCTTTTACTCTAAGACATTGAAGCTCGGAGCCCTTCCTATATAGAACTCTTCGCTTTCGACACAGCAGGATTTCCTATATAATCTTGTGTGTCATGGGTGAATTCCTTCGACTGGAGTCCTTCCTATATAGAACTGCTAGTCTCCACCCTAGAGCTGTCAGTTCTTCCTATATAGAACTTTTAGCTTCTGAAGCCTTGGAGCGGAGGATTCTTCCTATATAGAACCTCTCTCTGGAGCTTGGAAACATATGCCTTTTGTATGTAAAAACATTGTCTTCTCATTTGGGATTCACACCACGATGGCCATCGATGTTTCTTTGAATCTGCAGATACCTGTCTGAGATAAAAACAAAATGCTATGACAAATGAATTGACATGCTCCTAATCCTAGTAATGTCTGACTATTCATGATGCATGAGTGTCAATATCTTGGTGGGCTTGTTTTGGTCCTTATTCGATCTTGATGTTCACTTTCTCCTTTCTCACGGGCGTCGATACCCCACTTCACTGTCAGGTTCAACCATTCCATCCTTTCTTTTTCTCCACTTACGACTTGGAATTCTAAAGTGCCTTTTCGGGTTTTCACTTTAGAGAGATTTTTTTGTTTGTTTTTTTTTGTTTTTTTGTTTTTGAGGGGTGCCCTTCTGGGTTTTCACCCAAGAGATCTCTCTTGTTATCTCGCATGCCTTCCTTGAATAGACAGGACGTACGTCATTGGTCATCCTACCCGGTTGTTTGAAGTTTTCCGCCTTCCCTATCAATAGCCATTATGTAGGGAACTAGAAGACGGAGTTAACATCGTTTTCTTTGATCACCTGCATTTTTAAGGTTGAATCACAGTAATGCTTCGAAATCTCTTGTTTCACTATAAGCCTATGTTAACTTATTTGACTGAAATTAACAAGAAGGCATGGAATGGATGCTCAAAAACACGATTTTATTACGATTAAGGGCTTAGCATATCTTAAAAAAGGTATGACACACATGAGAAAGAAGAAAAGTTAAGTATGAAATACAAGATCCCTCATTATCTTCGATATGAATAATACATGATCCTGTCAACCGGTGTAGAATTTTTTTGCCTGAAGCCTCCTCTTCATGATGTTCATGGGGATACCCTTCTCTTCGGATATTCAATTTTTCAACTTACCCGAGCCACCCTTTACGGGTTTTCAACTCGGGTCCTCCCTTTGCTTCAAGACGCCCGGTTTTGGGTTTTCGCCCTGAGCTCTCCATTTTTGTTCTCTTTATTATTTTCTCTTTTTTTTCAAAGATAGTATTTCTTAACGGCATCAGAATTTACGAGATTTTTTAGCTCGTCTCCATCCATTTCTGTTAGGATCAAGGCTCCTCCTGAGAAGGCCTTTTTTACGACGTACGGTCCTTCCCAGTTGGGCACCCACTTTCCTCGAGAATCTTTCTGGATAGGGAGGATTTTCTTGAGCACCAGATCCCCTTCTTTGAATTTTCTTGGGCGCACTTTTTTGTTGTATGCCTACAACATCCGCTTTTGGTACATCTGACCATGACAAATGGCCTTTAGTCTCTTTTCATTAATGAGATTTAGCTGGTCGTATCTGGCCTGCATCCATTCGGCTTCTTCCAATTTTACTTCGTTTAAGACCCGGAGAGACGGGATCTCTACCTCGATTGGGAGTACTGCTTCGGTACCATACACCAAGGAGTAGGGTGTTGCCCCTGTTGACGTGCGAATGGACGTCCTATAGGCGAAAAGGGCAAATGGCAACTTCTCATGCCAATCCCTGTAGGTATCCGTAGTCTTCGCTATGATCTTCTTTATGTTCTTGTTTGCCGCTTCCACTGCTTCATTCATTTAAGGATGATAGACTATGGAATTGTGGTGTGTTATCTTGAATTTAGTGCACGCGTTCGTCATCATTTTGTTATTCAAATTGGAAGCGTTGTCGGTGATGATCCTTTCTGGCAATCTGTATCGACAAATAATCTCCTTCTTTAAGAACTTACATATTGTAGTCCTTGTGATGTTGGCGTAAGACGCTGGCTCTACCCATTTAGTGAAGTAGTCTATGGCGACCAAAATGAAACGGTGTCCATTGGAAGCTTTCGGATGAATCTGCCCGATGACGTCCATGCCCCACGCCGCGAAAGGCCACAGAGAATTCATGGTGTGTAAAGGCGATGGGGGTGCGTGAATTTTGTCAGCGTAGATTTGGCATTTGTGGCATTTTTCGCGTAATCGATGCAATCTCCCTCCATGGTCAACCGTAAATAACCATATCTCATAATTTTTCGGGCTATATAGACAGCCCGTTGGCGTGCGTTCCACAGAGCCCGTCATGTACTTCGGCTAAAATCTCCTTCGCCTCCGGGCATCCACACATCTCAGCAATGTTTGATCATGACTTCTCCTATATAGGATTTACCCATCTAGGACATATTTTCTTGCCATTTTTCGAGCGTTTTTTTGTCATTGTCGTTTGCCCTTCTCGGATACTTTGAAGCTTGACATATTGCCAGATGTCATAGTACCATGGGTTTCCATCAATCTCTTCATGTACATTACAACAATAAGCAGGCCTTTCAAACGTCAGCATCTCAATGGGCTTCATTTTCTGCCCGGTGTTTGTTTTAAACATGGATGCCAAGGTTGCCAATGCGTCTCGCCATCCGATTTTCTTCTCGGGGTAGGTAATTGAAGCTGACCTTTTCGAACTCTTTGGTGAGCTCTTGGATCAATTCATAATATTTGACCAACCGGGTCCTCGGTTTCCCATTCCCGCGCAATTGGTAAACTACTAAGGATGAATCTCACGAATACTCGAAGTTCCTTAATCTTTCTCTCAATAGCTGAGTTCAGTCCCATAACGCAAGCTTCGGTATTCATCTATATTGTTTTGCAGAAGAATTCCAATCTCCTTGGTGAAAGGATAATAGACATTCTTAGGAGAAATTAGCACTGCTCCTATCCCATGTCCGAGGGCGTTAGAGGCTCCATCAAAGTAAAGCTTCCATGATTTATCATCTGAAACCTTTTCTTCGGTTGTAATGCACATCAAGTCTTCGTCTGGGAAATTAAAGTTAAGTATGAAATACAAGATCCCTCATTATCTTCGATATGAATGATACATGATCCTGTCAACCGGTGTAGAATTTTTTTTTGCTCAAGCCTCCTCCTCTTCATGATGTTCATGGGGATACCCTTCTCTTCGGATATTCAATTTTTCAACTTACCTGAGCCACCCTTTACGGGTTTTCAACTCGGGTCCTCCCTTTGCTTCAAGACGCCCGATTTTGGGTTTTCGCCCTGAGCTCTCCATTTTTGTTCTCTTTATTATTTTCTCTTTTTTTTTCAAAGATAGTATTTCTTAACGGCATCAGAATTTACGGGATTTTTCAGCTCGTCTCCATCCATTTCTGTTAGGATCAGGGCTCCTCCTAAGAAGGCCTTTTTTTACGACGTACGGTCCTTCCCAGTTGGGCATCCACTTTCCTCGAGAATCTTTCTGGATAGGGAGGATTTTCTTGAGCACTAGATCCCCTTCTTTGAATTCTCTTGGGCGCATTTTTTTGTTGTATGCCTGCACCATCCACTTTTGGTACATCTGACCATGACAAATGGCCTTTAGTCTCTTTTCATCAATGAGATTTAGCTGGTCGTATCTGGCCTGCATCCATTCGGCTTCTTCCAATTTTACGTCGTTTAAGACCCGGAGAGACGGGATCTCTTCCTCGATTGGGAGTACTGCTTCGGTACCATACACCAAGGAGTAGGGTGTTGCCCCTGTTGACGTGCGAATGGACGTACTATAGGCGAAAATGGCAAATGGCAACTTCTCATGCCAATCCCTGTAGGTATCCGTAGTCTTCGCTATGATCTTCTTTATGTTCTTGTTTGCCGCTTCCACTGCTCCATTCATTTTAGGACGATAGATTGTGGAATTGTGGTGTGTTATCTTGAATTGAGTGCACGCGTTTGTCATCATTTTGTTATTCAAATTGGAAGCGTTGTCGGTGATGATCCTTTTCGCAATCAGACGACAAATAATCTCCTTCTTTAAGAACTTACATATTGTAGTCCTTGTGATGTTGGCGTAAAGACGCTGGCTCTACCCATTTAGTGACGTAGTCT
This sequence comes from Hibiscus mutabilis, assembly GCA_019671005.1. Taxonomy (NCBI): domain Eukaryota; kingdom Viridiplantae; phylum Streptophyta; class Magnoliopsida; order Malvales; family Malvaceae; genus Hibiscus; species Hibiscus mutabilis. The sequence goes on from CM033745.1 coordinate 41,877,704, forward strand.
ATGGCGACCAAAATGAAACGGTGTCCATTGGAAGCTTTCGGATGAATCGCCCGATGACGTCCATGCCCCACGCCGCGAAAGGCCACGGAGAATTCATGGTGTGTAAAAGCGCGATGGGGTGCGTGAATTTTGTCGGCGTAGATTTGGCATTTGTGGCATTTTCTAGCGTAATCGATGCAATCTCCTCCATGGTCAACCGAAATAACCATATCTCATAATTTTTCGGGCTATAGACAGCCCGTTGGCGTGCGTTCCCGAGCCCGTCATGTACTTCGGCTAAAATCTCCTTCGCCTCCGGGCATCCACACATCTCAGCAATGTTTGATCATGACTTCTCCTATATAGGATTTACCCATCTAGGACATATTTTCTTGCCATTTTTTTCGAGCGTTTTTTGTCATTGTCGTTTGCCCTTCTTCGGATACTTTCAAAGCTTGACATATTGCTAGATGTCATAGTACCATGGGTTTCCATCAATCTCTTCTGTACATTACAACAATGAGCAGGCCTTTCAAACGTCGCATCTCAATGGGCTTCATTTACGCCCGGTGTTTGTTTTAAACATGGATGCCAAGGTTGCCAATGCGTCTGCCATCTGATTTTCTTCTCGGGGCAGGTAATTGAAGCTGACCTTTTCGAACTCTTTGGTGAGCTCTTGGATCAATTCATAATATTTGACCAACTTCGGGTCCCTGGTTTCCCATTGCCCGCGCAATTGGTAAACTACTAAGGATGAATCTCTGAATACTCGAAGTTCCTTAATCTTTCTCTCAATAGCTGAGTTCAGTCCCATAACGCAAGCTTCGTATTCATCTATATTGTTTGTGCAGAAGAATTCCAATCTGCTGGTGAAAGGATAATAGACATTCTCAGGAGAAACTAGCACTGCTTCTATCCCATGTCCGAGGGCGTTAGAGGCTCCATCGAAGTAAAGCTTCCATGATTTATCATCTGAAACCTTTTCTTCGGTTGTAATGCACATCAAGTCTTCGTCTGGGAAATTAAAGTTAAGTATGAAATACAAGATCCCTCATTATCTTCGATATGAATGATACATGATCCTGTCAACCGGTGTAGAATTTTTTTGCCTGAAGCCTCCTCTTCATGATGTTCATGGGGATACCCTTCTCTTCGGATATTCAATTTTTCAACTTACCTGAGCCACCCTTTACGGGTTTTCAACTCGGGTCCTCCATTTGCTTCAAGACGCCCGATTTTGGGTTTTCGCCCTGAGCTCTCCATTTTTGTTCTCTTTATTATTTTCTCTTTTTTTTTCAAAGATAGTATTTCTTAACGGCATCAGAATTTACGGGATTTTTCAGCTCGTCTCCATCCATTTCTGTTAGGATCAGGGCTCCTCCTAAGAAGGCCTTTTTTACGACGTACGGTCCTTCCCAGTTGGGCATCCACTTTCCTCGAGAATCTTTCTGGATAGGGAGGATTTTCTTGAGCACCAGATCCCCTTCTTTGAATTCTCTTGGGCGCACTTTTTTGTTGTATGCCTGCACCATCCGCTTTTGGTACATCTGACCATGACAAATGGCCTTTAGTCTCTTTTCATCAATGAGATTTAGCTGGTCGTTTCTGGCCTGCATCCATTCGGCTTCTTCCAATTTTACTTCGTTTAAGACCCGGAGAGACGGGATCTCTTCCTCGATTGGGAGTACTGCTTCGGTACCATACACCAAGGAGTAGGGTGTTGCCCCTGTTGACGTGCGAATGGACGTCCTATAGGCGAAAAGAGCAAATGGCAACTTCTCATGCCAATCCCTGTAGGTATCCGTAGTTTTCTCTATGATCTTCTTTATGTTCTTGTTTGCCGCTTCCACTGCTCCATTCATTTTAGGAGGATAGACTGTGGAATTGTGGTGTGTTATCTTGAATTTAGTGCACGCGTTCGTCATCATTTTGTTATTCAAATTGGAAGCGTTGTCGGTGATGATCCTTTCTGGCAATCTGTATCGACAAATAATCTCCTTCTTTAAGAACTTACATACTGTAGTCCTTGTGATGTTGGCGTAAGACGCTGGCTCTACCCATTTAGTGAAGTAGTCTATGGCGACCAAAATGAAACGGTGTCCATTGGAAGCTTTCGGATGAATCTGCCCGATGACGTCCATGCCCCACGCTGCGAAAGGCCACGGAGAATTCATGGTGTGTAAAGGCGATGAGGGTGCGTGAATTTTGTCAGCGTAGATTTGGCATTTGTGGCATTTTCTAGCATAATCGATGCAATCTCCCTCCATGGTCAACCAGAAATAACCATATCTCATAATTTTTCGGGCTATAGACAGCCCGTTGGCGTGCGTTCCACAGAGCCCGTCATGTACTTCGGCTAAAATCTCCTTCGCCTCCTGGGCATCCACACATCTCAGCAATGTTTGATCATGACTTCTCCTATATAGGATTTACCCATCTAGGACATATTTTCTTGCCATTTTTCTGAGCATTTTTCTGTCATTGTCGTTTGCCCCTTCTGGATACTTTCAAAGCTTGACATATTGCCAGATGTCATAGTACCATGGGTTTCCATCAATCTCTTCCTGTACATTACAACAATAAGCAGGCCTTTCAAACGTCTGCATCTCAATGGGCTTCATTTCTGCCCCGGTGTTTGTTTTAAACATGGATGCCAAGGTTGCCAATGCGTCTGCCATCTGATTTTCTTCTCGGGGCAGGTAATTGAAGCTGACCTTTTCGAACTCTTTGGTGAGCTCTTGGATCAATTCATAATATTTGCCCAACTTCGGGTCCCTGGTTTCCCATTCCCCGCGCAATTGGTAAATTACTAAGGATGAATCTCCGAATACTCGAAGTTCCTTAATCTTTCTCTCAATAGCTGAGTTCAGTCCCATAACGCAAGCTTCGTATTCAGCTATATTGTTTGTGCAGAAGAATTCCAATCTCTTTGGTGAAAGGATAATAGACATTCTCAGGAGAAATTAGCATTGCTCCTATCCCATGTCTGAGGGCGTTAGAGGCTCCATCAAAGTAAAACTTCCATGATTTATCATTTGAAACCTCTTCTTCGGTTGTAATGCACATCAAGTCTTCGTCTGGGAAATTAAAGTTCAATGCCTCATAGTCGTCCAAGCACGACTAGCTAGGAAATCTGCTAAGGCACTCCCCTTACGGCTTTACGGTTAACGATTATACGATATCGAATTCGGATAAGAGCATACGCCATCGGGCCATCCTTCTGTTAGTCTTTGGCGCTTCCATTAAGAACTTCAATGGGTCTAGCTTGGATATCAACCAAGTAGTATGGTATAGCATATCTTTGTCTAAGCCGCTTGGTAGCCCAAACTAGAGCACAACACGCTTTTCTGACCTTTGGCGGTACCGCGTTTTGCAATCATTGAATTTCCTGCTTAGGTAATAGATGGCTTGCTCCCTTTTTATTGACTCATCGTGTTGCCTCAATACGCATCCCATTGAATTCTCAAAAACTGTCAGGTAGAGAATTAATGGTCGACCTGGTACTGGTGCGACTAAAATTGGAGCATTTGTCAGGTATTTTTTGATCTTTTCTAGGGCTCTTTTACATTCCTCATCCCACACACCAAGATTATTCTTTCTAAAAAGTCCAAGACCGGGTCACATTGGTGGGTTAATTGGGAAATGAAACGAGAGATATAATTCAGCCTCCCGAAACCGCGAACTTCCTTCCGAGTGCGGGGTGGTGAGAGATCTGGATGGCTTTCACTTTATCTAGATCAATCTCAATCCCTCTTACGCTTACCACGAACCCTAGGAGTTTTCGAAGTATGTGGCGAAGGTACACTTGGCGAGGATTGAGCCTCGGTTGGTATACGTAGTCTTTGGAATAGTTTTCTCAAGTTCTGTAGGTGCTCTTCCTCTGTTGGGATTTGGCAATCATGTCGTCCACATATACTTCTATTTCTTTGTGCATCATGTCATGGAAAAGAGTCACCATTGCTCTTTGGTATGTTGCCCCTGCGTTCTTTAGCCCAAACGGCATCACTCGATAACAAAAAGTGCCCCACATAGTTATGAATGTGGTCTTCTCCATGTCGTTAGGGTCCATCTTTATCTGGTTGTACCCTGAGAAGCCGTCCATGAATGAAAACCATGAGTGTCCTGCAGTGTTGTCAACTAACGTGTCAATATTTGGTAAGGGGAAATTGTCTTTAGGGCTGGCTCGGTTCAGATCCCTATAATCTACACACATACGAACTTTCCGTCTTTCTTTGTACTTTGGTACAATGTTTGCAACCCATTCGGGTTATTTGGCTACCTCAAGAATCCAACATCAAACTGCTTTTTCACTTTCTCTCGGATCTTTAACAACATATCGGTCTCATTCTCTGAAGTTTTTCTTTGTATTGGTTTGCACTCCGATTTTGTTGGCAATTTGTGCACCACTATGTCGGTATTCAACCTGGCATATCTTGATAAGTCAGCGAAGACATCCTTGAATTCTGAAGTAGGGTTATCAGTTCGTGCTTGGTTTTTGAGAAATCGTCGTTCCTACTTTTATTTATTTTCTCTCTTCTTCAGTCCCCAAGTTTACAATTTCTGTTTCTTCTTGATGGGGCATGATCTGCCTTTCTTCGTTATCCACCATTCTCTTTAACTCTTCCGGAACCTCACTTTCTATCTCATCATATCCTTCCTCAATTCCCTCTGAGACCTCAGGGCATTCAAAATTCACTCCAGGATTGGATCCGGTATCATTCATATCATCAATCATGAGCGACCTGCATTAAATGAGAATGAATTGTATTGGGAAAGAGACGGCTTTATATGAAGGGAATGAACATGAAGAATGCATGAATGAAATAAATGAAACTTTGGTCATTTTAGAAAAGTGGGGATATTTTCATTTCAATCAAAAAGTTAACATAGGTGCCCCGTACAAGAGATCCCCATTGTTTACGGGCAAAAACAAAAGGTTGATTCGGAGCATTACTCTGATCTATTCCTAAAAAATACAGGTAGATCAATGCAGCTCCAGTTATCGAGTGTTTCCCCGGGACGGCAAGGGCGGATGTTGGTCAACATTTTGCTGCCTCGGTCCTTTTCAGCTATCATGTTGATGTACATCCCTTCAAATAATTCACCGAGTATCTCTTCCTGGTTGATTACTTCATTTTCCTTCATTGTCTCTCCAACCTCTTGACCTGGCTGGTGGAACCCTCCGGAAACAAAAGTGGTTTTCAAACTAGGAAAGGACATCGGTCTCCACGGAATGTCTTCTCCTTTAGATATGGCTTTTTTTTTGCTCCTCCTTTCTCTTATATTCTTCTTTTCTCGGTTGGGCACTTGGTTGGTAACCCAGCCTAAAACGATCCTTCTTGGTTATCATATTCTTGGCTCTTAGGTTTCCTTGTAATTTCTTTTGACCCTTTTCCTATTTTGGCTCCTCGGCCCGAGTTTCTGCGACGGTCATCTTGGTACAATTAGATAATCTGGGGTAGGGGATCCGACTTCCCTCCGAAGCGAATGTGGCATTTACTAGTTCAATGCTCGGGGCGAGCATTCTGCAAACATCTTCATCATTTTGAATGTAGGGGGCGTCTGATGTTACTGAAGCAACAATTTCCTGCTCTGCCTCTACTGTGACCAATTTTCCTTCGACTACAAATTTTAATTTTTGATGCAATGATGAGGGGACAACTCATGCGGAGTGGATCCATGGTCTTCCTAATAAGCAGTTGTAAGATGGTTTTATGTCCATCACCACAAAATCGATCACATATTCAGTTGGTCCGATCAATAGGGGCACCTCAATTTTCCCCATTGTTCCTCTTTGCGTACCATCAAAGGCTCTTACCGAATTATGGCAGGCCTTTAGGTGAGAACCATCTATTGGCAGTTTTTGCAGGGTCACCATAGGCAAGACGTTCAATGCTGACCTATTGTCGATCAGTACGCCTGGTACTACATACCCTTTGCAGTGGGTAGTGATGTTAAGGGCTTTGGTGGACCCCATTCCTCCCTCAGGGATCTCATCGTCACTGAACGTTATATGATTATAGGCAGTGATATGCCCCATTATCATGTCCAAATTTGTCACAGAAATGTCCTGGGGCACAAAAGTTTGATTCAATACTTTTAGTAGCGTCTCTCAGTGCTTTTCTGAACTCAAGAGTAATTCCAGTACTGTGATCTTGGCTGGTTGCTTTCGTAGTTGTTCCACCACGTTGTACTCGCTATGTCTTAAGAACTTCAGAAATTCTTTGGCCTGGGCCTCAGTTACCGGCTCATTCATCTTTGGGGGAGGTTCTCCAAATATCTGCGTAGGGCTAACTGCTGTATTCTTCCCCTTATCTTTTTCAGCTGCTTTCAAAGCCTCGGAGGAATAACATCTGCCGCTCCTTGTGAAATGGCCTGCCTCACCAGCGTTTACATCGTTCTGGCTTTGTTGGTCTTTCAGCGTAGGCTCTTTTACCTGATCGTGTTCTAGTTTTTCTGGCGTGGTCACATTTATAGAATAATTCCAGGGGGTTTACCGCATATCTTTGAATGGGAATGGGGATGGAGCTGAAATGATGATCTTGGGATTTATCTTGTTGGTTTCTCCTTGGGAGGCACCTGCATTCCCTGGCCTAGGAGAGATGATAAAAGGTCTATCTTTCCCGTATTTAAATTTGGGGCTATCCGTCATGTGTACGTCCGACCCCTTCTTCCCTATGGGCTCCTTGAAGAATTCTATTTGTTTCTCATTCATTAATTGATGTACCAATCTCTTGAACTCATCGCACTCTTGGATATCATGCCCTTCAGTCTGGTGGAATTCACAATACACTCCACATCCCTTCTGCCTTGTTATCATGCCTTTGTCGACCACACGAGCCATGCATAACTGTTGAAATACCCACCGTAAAGGAGATTTGGTTTCTGACACGTCATCCTTAATCCTCCTGGTAAAGTATTCTTCAATAACATTTACTCCTCTGTTCCCATGATTAGGCAGCGGGTTGTTGGCTACACTCGGCTCTTCAAACTTCAATATCCCAGAATCGATTAAGTTCTGCACAAGTTTTTTGAAAGCAAGGCAATTCTCAGTGGGATGTCCAGGGGTACCGCCGTGATAGTCGCAATGCGCGTTTGGATTATACCAAGACGGGAAGGGCTGATTGACAGGAGTAACGATGTATGGATGGACTAGGTGCATTTACTGGCCGGGAATAAAGTTTCGAGTACGAAACAGGTAGGGAGTGAAAGTTCTTCTCTCTTTCTATTTTTCGCGATTCTCTCATCTCTTTGATTCGAGTTTTGTGTTTTTCCCACAGTGCTTGTGGCTGTGAGGCTGTGAAGTTCTTGGCGGTATAAGTCTTTGGTGGTGTTTACTTCATTTCTCTTGTTATACTTGAGACCCTTCCCGCCATCAATTCTACCGCTCTTAATTGCAGTTCAAGGGACTCCCGAGTCTGATTAAGTCAACAAAGCACTGCGTTGTGTTATTAATGAGCGATCAAAGAGTGCCCCTTTTGAGTATTAACAAATAACGGCGTAATTTCATGTTCGGGATGGGTGGCTGAATTTGGCGGCCACTTCTCTCCACCTTTAGGCGTATTACCCATGAGCTTTCGTTGGACTTCCGCCCCATATTTTCCAACATAATTCTCTTGGGGTCATGTACATTTACATGCTTATATTGCTCGGTAAATGCTCTTGACAGATCTTTCCATGTCTTAACATTTGCTTTGCTCAACTGGGTGTACCACCGTAACGTCGCTCCAGTTAGACTGTCCTGGAAACAATGGATCAGTAGCTTTTCATCCTTATGGTAGGCCGCCATCTTTCGACAATACATTGTTATGTGTGCGGAAGGACATGTGGTTTCATCCTATTTGTCGAACTTTGGCGTTTAAAATTTTAGCGTTAGGACAAGATCGGACACCAGACTTAAGTCGCTAGCGTCATTTCCTGATTCTTCATTAGATTGTAACGTTTTAAATTTTTCCTCCATGAGGCGAAACCTTTCCTCCCATTTTTTCTCTACCTCAGTCCTGATCCTTTCAACCATGTTCAGGTCCGGCACCTCTTCTTCATAGAGTGCTTCAGCATCGAGGGGTTGAGTTTCAGGTGCCCCTATTTGAAAACTATATGACATTCCTACAGGGTCGATATACACCTTCCTATCCGGGTTTGGTGCAGTTGGTTGAATCTTGTAGTGAGCTGGGGTACCCTCTGGCTCTTGAACATTTTCTCCTTCCACTCTTTTTCCAGGACTCTTAGCCAACAATGCGGTTATGTCGGATACTATAGATGCTTGTGATTGCATAATCCCGATCTTTGAGGGGCTTCTCGGGCCTCTTCAAGCCTTGTCTCAAGCTCTTTTGCCCTTTTTCTAAAGCGATTATCATGTCTTCCATGAGTTTGCTTTGTAACCGGGTAAAGTATGGGTGATGAATGATTGCGGGTTAACTACACACAACGCCACAATATTCATAATGTTAATATGGTTGCAAGAAATAAATGCATGTATAATGATGCGAATGTCATGATGCAAATGCAAGAATGTATGCAGATAAGGTACTGATTCCGCTGGTAATCACCCTTTTGAACTACTTCCACGGGAATTAAAGGGTCTAGATTACAATAGAGTTCGTGTTACAAAATAAAGATCCCTAATACAAAAGATCTAATTACAACCCAGAGTCCTATAGATAAGCTCTAACTCTATCTCCTAATTTTCCAATTGCCCTAAGCAGCTTGAGGAACCTGGGAGCTTCTTCCATTTTCGGGGTTATGAAAGGTCAGAGTGTCTCAGCCTCGACAGCTAAATCATTCACATGCCTGACGACTCGCTGTATGTCCACCATCAAGTTTGCGTATCTTTGGTCCCCTGTCTGTACCATCCGGACAGCGTTACGCGATCTCTTTTGCCAATAGGAGTCCCCTCCGGCTGCAGCCTCCTCGAACACACTAATTCTTTCCTTGTAATCCTCAACGATTTGCTTGAGGACTCAATTCGTGCTCGTAACATGCTTACTTCGCGCTCTCTTTCTTGAAGCTCAGTGAAACCATTTCTGTGGCAGTACATTCGAAGTGAGTGTTCAACTTCCGCCACCTTTCTTTTTAATTCGCCATTCTGACTTTGGCTTTGCTCCAGACTTTGAATAGTGTCATCGTACAATTTTTGCATCTCTAACAGTCTATTCCGGCTACTCATGGACTTTCTTTTCCATACGGCGACGCTTTCTTTCTCATGATGGACAACTTGTTTTCCCTTGCTAATTTCTTGCCTGAATCTTTCCTTTTCCTGATCAATGGCCTTCTTGGAGGACCGTTTTTCTTCTTCCATAGCCAACCGACAACTTTCTATCTCTTTCTCGATTGCTCTCTTGCTGATTTCTCGTTCTTCTTCCACCAAATGGATACCATTCATCATTTCTCTTTCCACAGCTATGAATTGACTCCGGCTGGCCTTCTGTATTTTTGCTTGTAGTAGAAGACATCTTTTTGATAAAGAGCATTCTTGTCGTTCAAATCTGCATTTAATTTCTTCAACTGCCTAATGATCCCGTCCCGCTCGTCAACCTCTAAGCTTGCCTTATAGAGCTCACTCGTATATTGGGTCTGTTGGATGTCCATTTCTTTTTAATTTCTTCGAGTTCATTCCTTAAGATGTTAGCTTCAGACGGTACCACCCTTGTAAGCTCTTCGAGTGACACTGCTGGTCCTTGATCAGATTCAGGAATCACATTATTAACCCTCAAATGTCTCCAAAGATCGTAGTCCGGGGTAGTCATGTGCTCGGTATCTCCTTCCACCCTGATCCGGTAACAATGGTCCCAGGCCCTCATGATGGTCTGAATTTTTCCTTTGAACTCCCCTTTGAAAAGAAATTCAGTTTGGCTTAATCCGGTGGTATTGGGAATGATATGTCGTGATCCGAACTGTCGAGACACTAAAAGCGGAGCACATGCGATCCCTCCATGTAATCCCAACATCATCAGCCAGTTGAAATCACCACAACTGTATAGAAAATAATTAACTTTACCGAGCCATAGGACCCTCCATGCTATGTCTTCATCTTGAATGTTCCTGAAGAAACTAGTCCACATTTTTGTTTTCAAATCCTCTCGTCATTCCTTTGCTAAGTACTCCCGTAAAGGCAAAAAACCTTGGAAAGATATCCCCGACAGGACCCTCGTCGGTGTCTTCCACATGTGACTCGAATCCGGACTTGTAACAATTTTATGCGCATCCTCAAAACGTCATTCTTCATGTTTCGGCTAGCATTTAAGGAAATGAAAGTCTCGACCAAGATTCTTTGGTCTTCGGGTTTGCTTTCCATTTTACCCGCCAAAAACAAGTCCAAAATGGCTATGTCAATGTTCCAGTACTCTTGGAAAGATCACCAAACCATATATTCCTAAAGCGAACAGGTCCATTTTCTTTGCCTCAAATGCGGATGTGTCGGTATGATGTCCCGAATACTTTCCCATGCAAAAGCTGTATTGTCTCCTCGGATCCAAGCGGGCCATTAACCCAATCGTCATTCATTCCCGCAAAGGTTTTGAGTTTCGCAGTGTAATTACGATTCCTCGGAGGCTTCGCATAGATCCAATCTTCTGAATGTTTTTACGGTTAAGTAAAGCGAGTGTATTCTTCTCTTGTAGGCATCATGTCCCGCCCATTGAAGGTGAAGCGACAAAAAGCGATTCGAGGCGGACTATAGCTCGGAGTAGGGGCTGGTTAATCCGAACATATAACATTGGTGTGCAATGTCGCCATAACTATCATGAGAACAAGTCTTGTAGTCTTCGGTCCCATCTTTCCCAAATGCTTTAAAGATCCCATAAGTCGTTACGTTGGAGACTCACATAGGTGTACCACCGCTATTACAGCGTTCGTTCGCAAACTGTCCCCTTGGGTTTTTCGGTTGACCTCGACCAATGTCGACCGACAAATTAAGCTCTTCTTTCCTAAGACACCTTTTTTTCCATGGTGAAAGACTTTACGATCAGGCAAACCACTTGATCCAGTACCTTTATGTAATGCAAATGTATGATGTATGAAAAAAAAGCAAAAAAAGCGAAAAGAAAGCAAGTCAGTGCGGATAAAATTAATAAATATGTAAATAAAAGGACAAAATTAAAAATGAATAAACACACAAAACAACCCTATTTATCCCGTCTAAAACACCTAAGGTAATCCGCATGGCTCTACTGGGGGTGGGTTTCTATGTATTCTCTACATGCAGTCTTGGTTCTAGGAGGTACCCGAATTGTCCTTGTTGTCCCCTACTAAGGGTAGCAAGGCCCCGATCATCACCCATTATAGGCTCCTTTCAATCGGGTTCAATTCGGGGGACCCATTCGCTTTATGCCCGTCTGAAGGAGCGATATCTTACGAAAGCATAAGGTACTCGAGCCCCGAAGGTACTTGCTAGGCCCATACGGGAGAACGATATCTCCACGAAAGCATTAGCGTTTTCCCCACTTAAAAAAATAGGTTTATATGCCATATTTTAAATGCGTTAAAATAAACGCGCAATTATGACCGAATGTTAATTTAATAGTCACTTTAATCCGGAACTTCCAATATTAGTAAAGCGGTAATTATTTTAAAAGCTTGACTCTCATTTGTTTTTGAAAAAAACAAAAAAATTGTCCCCAGCGGAGTCGTCATCTGTAGCGATGTCCCTTTTCTTATATCGCTAAAAAAACGAGGTTTTTCGAAGGGTTTGAAAGGTGTTTGTGATTCTTTTGGATATAAAATATTTATTCCGTGGGGTTTTAAAAAATGGAGTCGCCACCGGCAACTTAGGTAGGCCGGACACCATAAAACCAGAGATTCAAAAAAATAGGTTTGGGAGTCGGTTACGGATGGGGAAGGATTAGCACCCCCACACTGCCCAAAATTGGTACTTTAATAATTACCGCTTTATTAATATTGGATTTTCCGAATTAAAGTGACGATTATTTTAAAATTTGGTCATAATTGCGAATAAATTTTAAGGGCCCCGTTATCCGAGAGTAAACGCCCAACCACTATCACTACGCACGTCATCGGCCCGTTTACACTTGGATAAAAGGGCACCGCATTAACAATTTATATACCATATGCAATCTTAGTGACAAAAATATAAGACATAGCAGATAATTTAAAAACAATAAATATTCACATAACAGGATACTAATCTAACATAAATAAAATATGTAATTAAAACACACATATACATAACAAGCTTAACAGTAAATAAAAGCAAATTTAACATGTCACAATAACAAGACATGAATAAATACGTGTGTAGACGAACATATATTTCAAGAAGACATACATACTAGAAATAAAACATATTTCAACATATATGGAACAATATATTATACATAAAAAGAAAATACACTAACATGTAACCTAAAAAGCCAAGAGAACATACACATATACAAAAATACAAAATATACCGTATACGAATCAACTAGAACATAACATGCTTAATATGAATAACCAAACAAAAAGACACCTAATCATTATAAACTTAATACACATATACATGTGAACATAAAAATATGAGGCATATACGAGAGATATATAATAAGATAAAAGACTACATTAACATATACGATTATAATACGAACATGAGTATTTACATAGAAACAGGACTGAAATGAAAAGAAATAAAAGTCAGTGGCAGAAATTAAAGGATAATAATATGCAATTTAAGGACGAAAATACAAAATAGACAGAACCTAAAAGGATCAAAACTGTAATTAGACCAAGGGGCAGACCCGAAATGAAAAGTTCAAAAATGCGGGGTGGTTCAAGGGGTAATTTTACCATTTAAAAATTAATTCAGTGTAATTTAGGGACTGGATTGCAAGATTTTGAAATACAAGGGGGACCAGAGTTGTAAATATACCATGCGGCGAGACAGAAATGAAAATATTGGAAACGCGGGGGGATTTAGTATGTAATTTACCCATTTCACAAAATAATAACAGCTATAAAAACCCCTCTTTTAGGCCAAAACCAATTTTTCCCTCATTTGTTTCATTTTTCAGTTTTATAACCAGCCTTTGTTCTTCATTTTCTCTCAAACCATCCCTAAAACCCAGAATCCGGCGGCCGGCCGCCGCTAGCCGGCGCCGGCGAGCCTAAAAAACACACCAAAATAACCCCCATCTCACCCTCGACACGAATCCGAGGTTGGATTCAGAGGAAAAGCCTCCATCTGTCCTAGATCTAGGAAATACGAAACGAAAAACCTATTTTTTTAACCCAAAACGAAACTACAAGGGGTCTCCCACTCCTTTCAGTTCACCGTATCTGGCTTGGGGAAGCCGAAAAGGCTTGTCACTGGTGAGGGGAGACCCACAGACGGCGATGGTAAGACCTCTAACTCTCTTTTTTTTTACCTTTTGTGTATACATGCAAAAAATAAAAAAAGGGACGAGTATTTACCACTGGACTGACTTTTTGTATTTCTTTCCTTTCGATTACAACTTTGCTTGTTTCGATTACAACTTGTTCTCCTCCTTTTTTACAAAATATTTGTTTCGTACAAATATATGCCTGTCTTTGGTTTTGGTACAAGTTGTATAACACTTGTTTTTTCAGATCTGGACTGCTAACTGACATATTTCTTTTCTTGTCGTGTTTTGACATGTTCTGAGCGCGGTGGTTGAAGATCGGCATGGTGCAGCATGGTGGCGGTGTGGGCTCTGTCTTCGGCCAGATGTGTTCTCGGCCGTTAGATCAGATCTGATTTAACGGTCGGGATGGCTTGAAGGATGAACGGCCCAGATGAAGCCTCGGTTGGTGAAACGGCTCCAGATCGTGCCACGTGGGTCTCGGCGATCGAGGGGTCGTCGAGCGCGTGGGGCTCACGCACGCGTGGGATATCAAAGAGTCGCGCGTGGCGTGGACGCGCGCGCGTGGCACTCGAACGTCTCGGGCGTGTAGTGCACGCGGTGGCGGATATTTTTGTTCCTTGGTTGGATCGTGGCCGTTGGGATCTTGATCCAACGGCCCATAGTCAGTCCTGCACACACAATAATTGTAATTAGATAGGGTTTGGGTTTGGGCCAAAAGGCCTTGTAATAATATTAGATTTGTAATTGGACTTGGACTGTAATTTATTTGGTTTAATATATAATTTTTTTTGGATTTCATTTTATATATTAGCCTCAATAATAATATTAATAGTATAACAACAATACACATACGATAATACAAACGTATATACTTATGCAAACATTAATTAATATAACATACTAGCATACGTACATATAATCATACACATAATTGACTTAACATCTACACACATTAAACAAATACGCTCGTACTAAATATAGATGCATACGCGACACACATACACTGTATTTAATACGTATACATACATAGTTTATAATATATATGCACACATATATTAATAACACCCATGCACATAATAAACATATAATATAATACAATGTATACATGCAACACTAATATGTATTTACAAATAAAAATGAGTGATTACAATAGTATGGTTGGTTTGATGTTTAGTTACTTGTGATTGATCTTTTGAATATGTGTGATGGATTGAATGTCATTGAAATTTTTAGAGCTTAGCTTGTGGTTGCTTGATGAGTTGTGAATAATGATGCTTGAATGAATGCATGGAAAATTCCTACATTAGTTCAACTAGTAGGTAAAATAAAAATTTAGGATCTTAGCATGTATAATTAGTTGCTCTATGGTGATAATTGGTTAGAAATTCAATAATTCTTGAAATTAGATGATTGCTAAGATGGTTCTGTGAGTTGTGGAAATAAATTATTAAACTTTGATAGAAAAGAGTTGCTTAATTGCCATGCTTTATTTTGAGTGGTTAGCATAAATCACCTATGGACTTAATCTTTCGAACTTGCTTTACCATAACCAGGGAATATAACTTGTTTTGAATTAGAACTTGCCATCTTGGTCCATTTTCAAATGTTGTGTTGATCCTAGTATAGATATATGAATGTTTGATTTTTTCGATCTTGTCCTTGTCTCTTGTGTAGCTCGAAGCATAACTTGGATAACAAGTTAGCTTGTTCTTCTCTAGATAGGTAATACCTTCTAGGCCAGAGTTGGGGTATTACATTCGAACTGGTCTTTTCCCAGCTAACTGGTCCTTTTCTATTCCTCATGATTTAAGGATTATGATGTAACTGTTCTTGCATTAATATATTTTTCTCTTTTGTCAAAAAAAAAGATCGTTGACCCATACACTATTTATAGTAGGCTTAATAGTCAAGAAGTGCCTAATCTATACTTTTTTTCCAGTTTGGTGCCTAATATTTTTTCGGGCCATTTGGTGCCTAACATTTCATAACTCAATCAGGTTTTTCCGTCAACGACTGTTGAAAATTTCCCGTTATCTAATAAAAACACGACACATATCTTGTTTTTATTTATTTATGTATTTTCTGAATTTCTTTAAAAATATAAACTTCTTAAAAAATCTCAAAGTTTTAATTTCTTTCAATCAAACTCTCAAATCACACCTCCTTCACCGTCCGACATCCCCCACACGTCGGTGATTTACCGTTCACCACCTAAGTGTCTTGTACCTCACCGTTTAACATCTCCAACCCAATAGCCGTCGATTAGAAGTTTAATTGGTCTCTTTTTCTTCATTGTTGGATGTTAATCGACGGAGCAATCGACGATTTATTCGCCGTTTTTCGACGACGAGATGATGAGGTTTTCAGTCGTGGGGGGCCGACGAAGGTAAAGGTGACCGGTGGTGATAGAATCGGTGGTGGGAGGAGAAGAATTTAGGGATTTAGGGTTTGAGCTTGGGGGTCTAGAGAAATTAAAGATTTTGGATTTTTTTATAAAATTAAAGATTTTTTTATTTTAAAAAATAAAATTAAAGAAAATACTATAAATATGCCACGTTTCGTTTTTTTTTTTAGATAACGGATAATTTTTAACGTCTGTCACGAAAAAACCTAATTTAAATTACGAAATAAAACGTTAAACACTAAAGTAGCCTGAAAAATATTAAACACCAAACTAAAAAAAAAATGGTATAGGTTGGGACCTTAGCCTTTATAGTATAGTCAAATTTATACCTTCTGCAAATTTCTAGTTGACCATTCTGACAGTTTTCGATTTTGTTGATAGAGATGTGTTTGGCATTCCCTATAAAGTAAAAAAAATTGTATGTTAAATTTTGACCGATGCATCTTTTATATTCTATATATAAATAAATATAAATCTTTATAATTTTGTATTCTTTTATAATCATTGGATTTTCATGTTTTAATACTTTTATTATTTTTCTATAATTTTATATTTTAAAATATTTTTTATACGCTAAAAATGTCTTTGTAAAACAATGAAAAATCAATTAAATCCTCAATAGAAAACAACACCCAATTAAATTCCTCGTAAAATAACTCATATCATCATTTTTACCACGTTAATTGTGACATCATTATTTAACGGATAGTTAAAATTTTAATAAAAGATAACTCGATTAATTATTATTCACAATTTAAATGACTCAATTAATTATAATTTATTATTCACAGTTTAAATGACTCAATTAATTATTATACACAATTTAAGTCAAGTTGAAAAGGTGAGTTGCAAAACAAGAAGAATTTGAATATTTTTATATTAGAATCAAAATACGAAAGAAAATGAAAATAGGTATAAATAAAATAATTTATAAAATAAAAAATAAAGTTTTTATATTTATTAAATTATAAAATAAAAAGAATAATATGGGATTCATTTATTTACCGAATGATCAATAATTTATATATTATTTTATACGTGTTAGAATCTTAACATTTACCTTAATGTAAAAACTTTTTATTTAATAAAAAACAAAAGGAATTCTCAAGCATGAACATGACGGGGTCTAGTCTAGAGTCTAGACAATACATGAGGTAATATTGAATGGGGCCGCACCTCGACTTGGGCCGGCCCACAGACAAGCTTAACGAGAATGCTTTGTCTATTTCACTCTTTTTTTTTTCTTGTGCAAAAAGAATGGAACAAACAGCTGGACCCTATAAACCGGTTTTCGTTGAATTTAAAAACCAAAACCCGGTTTATAGTCTCACAGTTCGTCTTCCTCTTTTTGGCTCTGCTAGGTTTTGTCGTCTGAATGCTGAAGCTATGGTAGAAGTACAACTTCATTTTCTAAAAATACTAATTATAGTTTTCCTTTCTTCATTCCAGATCTGAAATCTCCATTCCTTATGATTCTTTAAATCCTCACTGATTTTGATTGGAAATTTGCAGGAGGGTAAAAATGTGAATCTGGAGGCAGCGATCGACCAGCTGCTTAGTGTTGAAAAGCAGATGCGATTGACTGGCGATGTGGCCGCTACCAAGAAAGCCGTCACTGAGATTTTGCAGCTTTGCTTTGAAGCTAAGGATTGGAAATCTCTCAATGAGCAGATCGTTAATTTGTCTAAGAAACGGGGCCAACTTAAGCAGGTGATAAGTGTTTTTGATGTTTTCTTTTTACTGTATTCAGTTATTGTTTCGCCCGCTTTGTGTTAGTATATTTAGGGTTTTTGTATCATTGTGGGATGAATATAGTTCGCTTATTTGTAACTGGACGTGTATCTACTCTGTGAGCATTTTTGGGGGGGATTTGTACGTATTTGGTATTTATAATTGCAATTTGAGATGTGGGTTTATTAAAATGTTTTGCATTTCATAGTTAAATTTGGCTGAAGTTCTTTCTTGCCTTGTGTTTAAATTTATGATTCTATTTTGCTCATGTTAATCAAAATTAGAACTTATATTTTAATGGATTTTCCAGAACCATAGTACGAAATCTAATCATAAATGAAAAGCCGTTACTGAACCAAATTGTTGAGTGAACTTCTGATCATATCCTCTGATTGAGCCCCATAGTTTAGTTTTTTTAGTCCTTTTAGTTTTGTAGATTAGTTTTGCCAGAAGGGAAGCAGCCATTTGGTTCAGAATTTTTTCATCACTGTTAAAGTTTTCTACCTGGTATCAGAACATGTTCTGGGAGGTTATGAACTTATGATTAACCAGTATTATCACTTAAAAGAAATGTTTATTTATCTGCAATCTGCAGGCAGTGACTGCGATGGTTCAGCAAGCAATGCAATACATTGATCAGACTCCAGATGTTGAAACTCGTATAGAGCTTATCAAGACCCTGAACAGTGTGTCTGCTGGAAAGGTAAGTGTTCGACTCTGACGTTGTCTTTTTTTATCCGATGTAACCAATTTAATGTTCAGCAGTTTTGTCTAAATAAATTTCTTTCCTCTGTAGATTTTTGTTGAAATTGAGAGAGCAAGATTGATCAGGAGACTTGCAAAGATTAAAGAGGAACAGGGCCTTATTGCTGAAGCTGCAGATTTAATGCAGGAAGTTGCAGTAAGTTTCGTTTGTAATCAGATGATAGCTTCTTTTCTATTTATCCCCATTTTCTAATATTTGATTGGTTTGTTCTGCAGGTGGAAACTTTTGGTGCCATGGCAAAAACTGAGAAAATTGCCTTCATTCTTGGACAAGTATAGACATCTTATTCTGATCATGGCCCTTAAGTGTTTTTAATGTTATTGTATCTTTTTATATTAAGATTGCAATAGTAGTTGTGTCAACTTGTCAATGATAAAACTTTGCAGGTTCGCCTTTGCTTAGATCGCCAGGATTATGTTCGTGCTCAAATTTTGTCAAGGAAGATTAGTCCTAGAGTATTTGATGTTGATGCCTCTAAGGAGAAGAAGAAGCCCAAGGAAGGTGACAATGTTGTAGAAGAGCCTCCTGCTGATATACCTTCACTATTGGAGTTGAAGCATATCTACTATGAACTGATGATTCGGTATTTGGCTTCTTCTCTCTCTAGCATCCATATTTTTATGCTCAACTTTTTGTGTGATCTTTTTAATTGAGTTTTGATAATTTGGTTGTTCTACGTAATTGTCTTATTAAATTTCCTAAGCACTTGCCAACCAAATTGAATGTGCTTCAGTTGTGTTGGCAATTTGGTTTTTGTATAAGTTGAATGTTAGTGGGTCCCATTCAAATTGCTTTTGTTCATGAAAAGCCCTCAATTTAGAATGGTTTAACCTAGTATTTCTTTCAAGGATGACGCCTGCAAAAGCGGATAGTGAATGTTCTCTTTCTGTTGGTTGTTACTTCAGATATATTATATGATGGAGCGTATGATCTTTATGTTTCAAGGTGACGAGAGTTTTTCCCCCTGCAGTTTTGGGGCTAGAGATCTATATCTTTTGTTGAAAATTTAATCATGCTCCAGAGCTTACAGGCTACAGTTACTTAAAAACAAGATCCTTAAATTCTCAATTTTTATTGGATGTGAGAATGATAATCATAGTTCCTTCCTTGGCTTTTATAGGTAAACATACTTACCATTATAAATAACCAAGGAAGAGATATTAACCATCTTTACTTCACTGTAAAGATCCAACCAACTGCAAAAAGATTGGATGTGAAATGAGTTTCATGAATTATCTTCTCTGCTGCTTTGTGGTGTGATTTATCTTACTGATAGTGTTTCCTTATATCCGTAGGTATTATTTTCATAACAATGACTACCTTGAAATTTGCCGTTGCTATAAGGCAATATACGAGATTCCATCCATCAGGGAAGATCCATCTCAGTGGATATCGGTAAAGCACATCTCGATATATCTCCTTTCCAAGTTCTGTTGACCTGTTCTCATGTATATAGTTTTACTTGCAGGTCTTGAGAAAAATCTGTTGGTACTTAATCCTAGCCCCACATGATCCAATGCAGTCAAGCCTTCTTAATTCCACATTGGAGGATAAGAACCTTTCTGGGATTCCAAAATTTAAGTATGTCCTTGATGAATTTAGTACTCATGAATGTTTCAAGCTGTAGGTGGGTTGTTTTTAAATATTTTATATCTGATGACCACCTTTGTTTAATCTTCTGTTACAGATTGCTGTTGAAACAGTTGGTTACAAAGGAGGTTATCCAGTGGACATCCTTGTGGAATTTATATAAGGATGAATTTGAGAATGAGAAGAACATGCTTGGGGGCTCTTTGAGTGACAAAGCTGCAGAAGATTTGAGAATGAGAATTATTGAGCATGTAAATTTGCCACTCGTCATAAGTTTCTATTCACTGGTCAACTTCTTATCCATTTCTTACTGGAAACCAATTTGATGTTTTTCAGAATATCCTTGTTGTTTCAAAGTACTATTCAAGGATTACATTGAAGAGACTTGCAGAGTTGTTGTGCCTCACTGTCCAGGTTTGCTTCTTCTTCCTCACGAGAAATCTTGTCGGTAGATACCTAAGACTCTGGTTTGGAAATATAAAACAAAAGAGACCCACATTCCACAATGCTACATCCATGCTAATTATTGATCTTCTCAATCCAGGAAGTTGAGAAGCATCTTTCCAAAATGGTTGTATCTAAGGCACTGGTGACAAAGATTGACCGACCGATGGGAATAGTGTGCTTCCAGGTAGTGAAAGATAGCAATGAAATTCTCAACTCGTGGGCTGTGAACTTGGAAAAACTTCTCGATCTTGTTGAGAAGAGCTGCCACCAAATACACAAAGAAACCATGGTTCACAAAGCTGCTCTGAAAGTAGGAACGCAATGATTTTCACAAACCACAGGTAGTGCCTTTCTATAACCAAAATTTGGTAACTGTAGGAAATCTAAATGATCGTTGCTTTTATAGCAGCAGCGGGGGATTCTTCATTATTATCAACAATTTCGAATCTTTCACATTGTTTGCTAGTGTATTTCTTTGAGCACTTCATCCTGCTTGTATTCTTGCATCATTTTCATAGTGGTAAGAAAACCAGACTATTTCCATGCGGGGGTAACTTAAACAGAACTTCTTTTTATCAGTTTATGCCCTTTTGGTATCTTGAATTAAATGCATTTCAACAGCCTGTCAAAGACTTGAAAGGAAAGTATAGGATCATGTTGCAGATAGTTTTGGTGGGGGATATAAGAAACGAAATTTGATAGCAATTGGCCGTTTCTGGAACATGGTTTTTTAATAGGATAATGGCATTTGAGTAAGGATTTATATTCAATACAAAGATGGTGAAAACAAAAAGTTTTCACAAGTATTTTGGTTTTAGGGTTATATTTTAGGGTTTAAAGGTTAGGGATTTAGGTTTAATTGTTAAGAATTGATGGGTTGTTATTAGAATTTAGGGATTGAGGTTTTATAATTTAGGGTTTATAGGTTAAGGAAAATAGGAGTTTCTCAAGGTGGATTGAAAAACAGTTACACAAGTCTGAAATTGACTTAGATTTCGGATTTAGTCGGAATTGAATGTAACTATTGGACTGGAGTTGCAGACAAGGAGAAAACAAGAGCAGAAACTTAAAAATCACGGTTGTAATAAAATCTGTGGATGTCAACTGTTGCAAATAGCTCAGCTTCATGCATTAAGCCTCGTGACCAACAAGCTTCATCCTTAAAAATACTGAAGACAATTTCTTTAAAGTATTTGACCATCGCTTAACAAGTTCAAGTAAAGTCCTAGCACAAAATGTTTAACGTTTTAGATTTGTCTAACCTATGCTACAAGGCATAGGATAAGGGTGCAATATTAATGTCACAAGGCAAGGCATATAATAAGGTTGCTATGTTAAGTAGCTAAATGAGGATCTACTTAAAAAAATAACCAACTAATTACTTAATATAACAACCTTGTCCTATGCCACAAAGCATAGAATAGATAATTTATAATGATATATATGTTTATCTATAATTGTGGAATTTGAGATTCGAACTCTTTAGATTAATTTGGCATTCCTATTGATAACATCATTAGTTCTTTAAAATTTAATTTGTTTTAGTTGCTAGTAAATCCAAAGTGATTTCTTGTTAAATTGACGACATAAAAGTTTTCGTATTTTCATTTGCTAACACATAAATTACAATTGATTATATTACACAACTGAAAATTTACATGTCAATTTCATTTGAATTTATTAATATTAAAAAATATCTAAGTATCAATTAATCTAAAATTTTAGAACGGATAAAACACACCGTTACAAACTTGATGATACACATCATTGATTTCTTTTAATGATTTTTAAAGAATTTTGGAATGATAGACACACCGTTAATTACTACTAACGTTACTTAAAATTGCGATTTTAAAACAAAAAATTGTATAGAGATGCAACATCGAATTTGGGCGATCTTTGATGGTGCTTCATCTCCGACTCCGACTGCTTATTTTTTGTTATAAACTTATAGCCGTCATAAGCAGATATCGAGAAGGAATCTAAAAAAATCAGAGAAATTTCAATTGAGGACTTGAAATTATATATTGACAATTTAAGCCAAGAGGACTTTGCTGGAAATTTTCAATTTGGCAAAGTTTAGAGTGGGTAGATTGGAGACAGTGGCGTTATTGTTTGGATTTCATCTCTAAACAAGATTTTATTTTTGAAATACGATTAATTGTACGTTGAGTCCTTAAGAATTTTAATATATATTATCAAGTCGTTAAAAAAATTAATGGTGTATAATAGTGTGTAGTGTTAATGGTATTTAACGGTGTGTGTCATCTATTTATACTCATCTGAAAATAAAAATATTCTTAAAAATTCAACGTGCAATTCAACCTAAAAAATTTATACACGCACATATCATATTAATAATTTTATAATCCGAATTTTTGATTAAAATAATGACGAATTTCTGTTCACCGCTAGACTGAATAGTAAGTTTAGGATAATTATCTTCTCTTTCTTTCCCTCTGATTTGCTTCTTAATTAATTCCACATCCTACCACAATATTTGACCCACACATTAATTTTACAGAGACGTTTAATGTGAGGCAATTAGATTCTGCAAATGTTTACTTCAAACATTTTTCCAGAATTGAAAACGATCACCAGTGAGGGTTTGCTAATCCATAATGTTACTTCAAATCATGAAAATCCAAACTCTTTCTCTGATTACTTCAAAAGAATAACTAAAAGACTAAGATGAATTAGAGTACTATTATTAAATGAACAAAGAGTGGTCTCAACGGTAAAGGATGACAAGTTTCACAAAGGTGATCTGTATTCGAGCAATTTAATTTGTATGTGTACTTGAGTTTATCCAAATTTATAACTGGACACGAATACTATCTTGTACTCGATTAGAATGCTAAAAAACATTATTATTAGAAGGTATAGTAACACAAAATGCCCTAAATGTTTTGACATAGAGATTTTCATTATCCTGTTGCTTGAAAGAAGTAATGTTGTGAGCAAGGATGGTCCATATCAAGACGTACACTAGATGAAGAGAATTGAGTCACTCCTTGTCTTTATCCTTGAGTGAGTATGAGAATAGATTGTAACATCCGGAACATAACAAGTTTAAACTCAAAATATGCGGCATTGATAGTTGGACGGACAATACTTTGATTCAGACCCTCTAGTGTCGGTACAACATGATCTCTAATTGGCCTATCGATGTCATTTACAACACAATTGTTGTTTCCATTGTTGTTGGCCTAACCCACTGCATTTGCGTCTTGCAAGTTGTCTTTTAAATTTTATGGTGGTAGTGGGTGATTGTTGCCTCCTTGGTCATTCTGACCATTTTCACCATTAGTTTTCATAGCTTGGCGTAATCCTCGGTGTATTCTTCCAAAATATCTTTCTGATTTTGGTTGAGTTGAAAATAGTTCATCGGAAGAAATCCGAGTCATACACTTGCAAAAGCAAATAAAATGAACTAAAAACAATAACAAAAGAATAGCATTGTGGCATTCCTCGACAATGACACAAAAACGTGATGTCTATGTTCCGAAATTTTTAATAGTGCAAGTATAAAATTTTGACACAAGTAATAAAGTGGGCACATACGAGGTGTCTGTCAGTTTGTCGAATCTAATAGGGAAAGTGCAACCTTTATCAGATGCTATTGGTTGTAACAATAAGTTCGATGAGGTTCAAGAAAGTAAGTGAGAAATTAAAGAGTTACTTAGATAAATAAAAAAGGGGACCTTGATATATCTATAAACAACCAATATTTGTGATCTAAAAGATTAAATTATCTAATATAGTTACATTCATACTCATGCTTGCAGAGTTACGGTATCGACATTGTAACAACCCGAAATTCGGGTTAGAGAATCGAGTCTTAGACTCGGGTGTTGAGCCTTTATATTGGGACCCCTTAAGAAAATTAGATATGGGTTTTATCCAAGTTAAGAATTTTAAGTTGGGTTCATTATGTTGGGAGATGGGTTTTGAATTTTAAAAGGAGTTGGGGTTGTTGGAAAAGGGGTAGAGAATTTAAGAAAGGGAGAGAAAATGTTGGACAGAGAAAAAGAAAGGAAAAAAGGGGTTTTAGAGAGAGGAAGTGTCCAACGGCTGTCTGGCCGCCAGTCACCTCACGTTGGCACCATCGGCTTCACCGGGTGGAGACGAGTCCAACGGTGGTCCCCGAGCCACCGTTTTCCCTACCTATTACATTCCAAAACCGGGTCTAGTCAGAATTTAATTCCAATAACCGACAATTTCACATCAGAAAGTCAAATTTTATAGTTGACCCTTAATCAAGTGACATAGTATTTGTTATTGAATCCCAATTGGGCATTGATATTGTTTAAGGACCCCATTGCAAGCTTTAAACTTGTTTTAGTGGCTTAATTATAGAAATTGATAGTTTGAGGGTAAAGATGTAATGAAAAGAAAATTGAAGGACTAATCTTGTGATTAGCCCCTCTTCAAGCTTAATCACCACACACATGGGATGCTTGAGTTAGCTTCCTTCAATTGAAGGAAAGCTCAATTAAGCAAATAGTGAAAGAAAAAAAAAGAAATAGAAAGCTTATCGGTTACCAAAATTAAGCCAAGTAGCTTAGTCATCATCTTCTTCCTCTTTACATCAAGCAAGCACCTTCATTGAAGGGATTATCCAAGCTTAGTTTTCTTCCATTTCTCAATCCTATATTGTATCGAATGATCGGGTAAGCGAAAGCCCTCAATTAGTTTATTGATTCCAAGGCCAAAATCATGTTTAATATTAAGTTTAAGAATTGAGGAACCCTAGAAATTCTCTAGGGACATCGTAGCTTAATTGTTATTGTTTTTCATAGCTATTGAGTTGCTATGAATCTATTATTGATATTAAAATTCTTGTAATCTTGATTTGATGTAGCTCAAGGTATTCAAAGTGAAGAATCACCAAATCCTCCCAATTCCACCAAGTTCAAGAACAAGGGAGTTGTCATCTAGGAGCCTTGAAAGCCTTGGAATCATCGATGAGTGTATCCGGAGTCAAGGGGATTGGCTAGGTGCCTTCCCGAAGTCATTGATGTTAATTTATTGTATTATCATCATTGGCCAAGGTATGTTTGCATTAAGACCTCATTAGAGGCATCATCGGTAAGCTTCGGTAAGCTTAACATGTTACCAAGTCGATCATTGAGTTGTCATGTGATCATTGATATTATGAGAATTGAATTAAGCCATGTTGAACATGTCATAGGATCAATGTCATTGTCATTGCCATTGTATTGTTATTGCTAATGTTACTGATATTGATAAGTATTGATATTTACGAGTACCGAATCATTGGATATGAATGGAAATGAGATACAATTGGCATACTATAGAATTCATGAGCTCATTGGTAAGGAGTGGACTATGGTCCTTGAGCTAAGGCTCTTATTTGGCGATATTGGCGGGAAGTGAGTGTGTTGGTCTTAATGGTGATGTTGGCGGGTATTGACCATTCATTGTTGGCGATGTTGGTTAGAAATTCCCGTATCCACAATACAAGCCGATCCAAGGAAAACATGTGAATAAGTATTGCAACTATTGTTAAAATATGTTTTGGCATGCAACATTGATATATATACATGCCATGATTTTCATTGATGCTCATATTATTGTTTATGACTACCTCACTAGGCTAAGTAAGCCTAATGCATCTCATTCCATGCATTTTCAGGTTAAAGCATAGTCGGATCAGGATCAGAGCAAGAAGCATTTTTGAAGCATGTCACAACCCTCTATGTAATGTTAATCTAGTCCTTGAACTCCTAGAATGGTGGCGTAGGGTCCATACAAGTTAGTTTAGCCCCCTTTTGTATGTATAAATGACCTATTATGTTAAAAGAGTTAGAAGTGCAAGTTATGGTATGTTAGTGTTTTGGTAAAATAGGTTAAATATGCAAGTTTGACCTATTAAGTGAAAACATGGTAAACAGATTCATTTGATCATGAAATTTTGCATGCTAATAGATTAAGATGACCAAATGTTGTTGGTAAAATTTTATTGCATTTCGACAAGGTTCAATAGGTTAAATTGGACAAAAACCAAACAAAATCTGTCATTACAGTACAGGGCGTACGGATAAAACACACCATTCCACACTAGATGCTACACATCATTAATTTTTTAATAATTTTTAAAGAAAATTTTAGAATGGGCGACACACCACTAATTACTACTAACGTTACTTAAAATTTTGATTTTAAAACGAAAACTTGTCTAGAGATGCAACATTGAATTAGGGCGACCTTCGACGGTGCTTTGTCTCCGGCTCTCCGGTTGCTCCTTTTTTATTATAGACTTATAGCCGTCACAAGTAGTTGTCAAGGTGGAATCCAAAGAAATCGGAGAAATTTCAATTGAGGACTTGAAATTATATATTGACAATTTAAGCCAAAAGGACTTTGCTGGAAATTTTCAATTTGGCAAAGTTTAGCGTGGGCAGATCGGAGATAGTGGCGTTATTGTAGTTGGGTTTCATCTCTAAAAAATATTTTATTTTTAAAATACGATTAATTGTATGATGAGTCCTTAAGAATTTTAATATTTATTACCAAATCATTAAAAAATTAATGGTGTGTAGCGGTGTGTAGTGTTAGTAGTATTTAACGGTGTGTTATCCATTTATACTATTCCAAAATTAAAAATAAAATTCTTAAAAATTTAACATGCAATTCAACCTAAAAAATTCATACAACCACATATCATATTAATAATTTTATAATCCGAATCTTTGATTTAAAATAATGACGAATTTCTGTTCACCGCTAAACTAAATAGTAAGTTTAGGATAATTATCTTCTCTTTCTTTCCCCCTGATTTGCTTTTTAATTAATTCCACATGACTACCACAATATTTGACCCACACATTAATTTTACAGACAGCCGTTTAATGTGAGGCAATTAGATTCTGCAAATGTTTACTTCAAACATTTTTCCAGAATTGAAAACGATCACCAGTGAGGGTTTGCTAATCCATAATGTTACTTCAAATCATGAAAATCCAAACTCTTTCTCTGATTACTTCAAAAGAATAACTAAAAGACTAAGATGAATTAGAGTACTATTATTAAATGAACAAAGAGTGGTCTCAACGGTAAAGGATGACTAGTTTCACAAAGGTGATCTGTATTCGAACAATTTAATTTGTATGTGTACTTGAGTTTATCCAAATTTGTATCTGAACACGAATACTATCTTGTACTCGATTAGAATGCTAAAAAACATTATTATTAGAAGGTATAGTAACACAAAATGCCCTAAATGTTTTGACATAGAGATTTTCATTATCCTGTTGCTTGAAAGAAGTAATGTTGTGAGCAATGATGGTCCATATCAAGACGTACACTAGATGAAGAGAATTGAGTCACTCCTTGTCTTTAAGTGAGTATGAGAATAGATTGTAACATCCGGAACATAACAAGTTTAAGCTCAAAATATGCGGCATTGATAGTTGGACGGACAATACTTTGATTCAGACCCTCTAGTGTCGGTACAACATGATCTCTAATTGGCCTATCGATGTCATTTACAACACAATTGTTGTTTCCATTGTTGTTGGCCTAACCCACTGCATTTGCGTCTTGCAAGTTGTCTTTTAAATCAAATCTAAACCCCGATTTTCTTTTAAAAAAACAATAAAAGCCCTTCCTTTTATAAACGAGAAAAGCGACAACCCCTCCCTTCATGGCTTCCATCCTGGCTGACTCACCATCCACGGGCTCAAGAGAGAGACCCGATAGGCTTGTCGTCGACGAGGAAGGGCACTGGTCACAGCAAAAGTGAAACGACATGAAAGGAGACTCGAAAAACCGAAGGTAAAAGATCTAAAACCCTAATTTCTTTTGTATACTTATGCTTTTATGATGATATGAAGAAAATGGAGAAAGGTTACCTCTCAAAAGCTTTGAGGTTTCTACCTTTTCTGCTTTCTATTTCACTGATTTTTAGCTTAGGGTTTCTGTGTTTATATATCCTGAATATTACATGTTTTTTTTTAAAAAATAGGAAAGCTTTCTGAAATTTCCTATTGGCTACTATATTTTTTGGCCGGATTCATCTGTTTTTATGCTATGTCGACTCTGAATTTTTGTGTTCCTGATATGCTGAAATCCATGTTGTTTGCGGTTGCCAATCTGACATTCGTTTGTTTCTTTGTATGCGATGGCTCTCATACGAGGAGGGGGGACCATAGAGAGGTTCAGCTTGGGGAACAAGTCTCTGACGTGGTCGTCGACGTGGCAGATCAACGGTGAGGTGGCATTGGGCCTTCCGGAGGAGGCAGAGCCAGGAGATGAGCTGACGCGCGTGGCCTCAACGCGGGTGATGAAGAGTCGTTCACGCGCGCGTGAGGAGCTTCAATCGTCGCGCGTGGGCGCGTGCTGGAAGATGAAGGGTCGGCTCTGGTTGTTGGACCATTCGATGTGGCAATCTAGATCTAACGGTGGCTGATGGGGCGGCTGCAAAAGAAGATCAGGGGATTAGACTATGGTTTCTTTGTTTAGGGCCTTATTCGGCCAATTGTAATTTTGAAAAACTCTGGGCTTGTGTATTTTTTTATGGATAGTTAATAAGATATGGGCTGAAACTTAATAGAATGTGGTCTATTTATTTATTAATTGGTATATATGTACATGGGCTTTTGATTTATATAATAAGTATGGGCTGATAAAAATAAACTTGGGTTTTATTTATTAATTTATTAATCTTTTTGATTTTTTAGATTTTAAATAACAATAATTCTAATAATAATAATGATAACAATAGTAATAATAATAGAAGATAATAAGATAAGAACTATAAAAGCAATTACCATATAGTAATAATAAAAGGATAACAATACTAGTAAAACAAGGTAGTAATAATAACATAAAGAAAATAATATACTAGTAATATTTTTTGGGTTTTCTTCTTAATTGGATAACAACATAATAGAATATGATAGCAACACATATATTACTTAGTGAATTTTTTTTTGGGTTTTAAAAATAATATATAATAAGGTAAGGAAAGATAACGAAGAAATAAAGCAAATAAACATACTACTAGTAATGTTTTTGATTTTTTTTTAAGTAGCAAAACACATATATAGTTAATAAGACATACACTAATAGTAATATTTTTTGCTTTTAGATTTTTACAACATCCACATACACACGCATATATAGATAGATAATAATTAAGCAACAACCCATGTAAGTCCATTATTAAAAAATAAAAAGTTTACCCCGAACAAAATTAGTGATTACAGTATGTAGTTTGGTGTCGCTTAAACATGTCTTGAATTTGAGGCGTTGTGTATGCAAAAAATCTTCGCTGAGAGATTCACTCACCAAAATCAAGTATGCGATGCGGGTTAGTCCAAATTAGTCAAGAATAAATCTTGAAAATCGAAAAAAAAGAAAACACCAATTGAAATATGGTAGTGTGAAAGCTATTGGCTTTTACTTGTTTTTATCTTTAAGTTTTATAATTATGGTATATCTTCTTGCATGGTTTATATCACCATTAATATTTCAATAAATCATCTAATGTTTTATTTGAAGTGGGAATTTATTTGTCGCGGTACTCTTTTCACATATTACTTCTTTATTTCAATATCATTTATAAATATCTTCGAATATAATTATATCAAAGCAGGGTCGTTTGTGAGGGTAGGCCATAAGGGCGACAATCCAGGGCTCACCGTTTATAATTATAAGTGTTTAATTTTTTTTAATATTTATTATTAAGGTCCAATTTTATAATACTTGTTATTAGGGGTCTACTAGTTTTTTTCAATACTTGTTATTGGGGGCTATTTTTTAAACACTTGTTATCAGGGCATTTTTTTCAATATTTCTTATTATACATCCTCTTAAAATTCAATTTTTTTTCAATATTTGTTATTATGGGTCTATTTTTTGCAATACTTGTTAATAGAGGTCTATTTTTTTAATACTCGTTATTAGAGGTTTACTCCTAAAATATATATTTTTAGGGGTCTACTCTTAAAATATATATTTTTTAATATTTGTTATTAGGGATCTAATTTTTTCCGCAATACTTGTTATTAGGTTCCAATTGTTTTCCAATATTGTTAATAGGTACATATTTTTAAATTTTAATTTTTTCATATTACTTGTTATTAGAGCCCGGATTTTTTTTAAAAAAAAATCATTTTTCAATACTTATTATTAGGTGCCTAATTTTTAAGTTCGCATTTGGCAATCAAAATTTCAGGAACGGGCATGTATCAAAGGTATTATTCTATCTTTACCTCAAAAAAGTTATGGTGGCCTACTTAGAAACCAGACTATTTAAAAAAAAAAATCAGGAACGAGCATGGGCTGATCTTGATCAAATAAGTTGTGGTGGCCTACTTAGAAGCCAGACTATTTTTTAGAAAAATGAAAGTTTTAATTTAAAATTTTGAAGGTCTATTTTTTTTTAAATTCTGAGATTTAATGAATTTTTTAAAAAAAATAAAACAAAATAATTAAAAAAATTTAGAAAATAATTTAATAAAAAATTAAAAATAGATCAGTCAAATTAAAATTTTAAAATAGTTGTAGAGTCACATATATAAAAGGGGTCACGTGACCCCATTTTTTTAATTTTTTATATATAATATCAAATTATATTAGAAATAAAATTAACATTCCTTTACAAGAAAATTGACACTATTTGAAAAGAGTATTATGTATTAATTTTTAGAAATCTGACACCGCATTCTACATTTTTTAGTTCCACCCTTGTTTACGTTGATAAATGTTTTTGAAGTTATGATATTGAGGTTGGTGGCTTTAATTCAATAATATTGAGAGGATATTGATTGCTTTTCCTGAGGAAGATACTGATTTTAGAAATGAGCAAAAATACAACTAGTTAATTACCCTGAACAAAAATTAATACTTACCACCCTTACTTCTTTGCTTTCAGTGGTGTTTGTTATTTGCTTTCAATGGCTCTAACAATCAAAGCCTCATTCTAGTAATATTCGGACCAGGGATGACAAATAGACGGGCCAGGTGTAGACACTCCCTCCTCATACTCATACTCACTTGAAACTTTTATATCCACCACCTACGGCGGGTACCATTTTTCAAATTCATATCCGCCCAAGCGTGTACATTCTCTAATCTACCTCCACACCCATTACCTAACTGGATGCCTACCATCCAACCCATACTCGCTCGTACCTGTCAATACCCACTTGGCAAGCAACCAATAATATCGAATTATGTAAAAACAAACCAAACTTGTGTAAAGAAAAGTAAAACTTCACATATTTTATTGATTGATTAAGTGCATATATATAATACATTTACACATATATAAATTTAACTACAACTATCTAACTATAAATAACTTAACTAAATCACATTTACGTCGGTATAAATTTTACTTAACTATATCTAACTAATGGCGGTAGACAATTGTAAAGAATATTTATACACTAAGATTTGGTTAAATTATAGGACATGTCCTTTAAAATCTTAGGGTTTACGAAATAGGTTGTGAACTTATTCCTAAATTCATAATGGTCCAAAATTAGAGAAATTATATCATAAGCACATCCCGTCACATCATCCATGGTCCCAACCAATAAAAATCACACATTTAATTAATTTTTTTCATGTCATCTTTTTACCGAGTGAATCTTCATTCATATTTGTTGTAAATCAAATTTTAAAAACAGCTTTTACCGTGTGAATATTCACTTAGTAAAAAGATGACATGGAAAAATTAATTAAATGAGTGATTTTTATTGGTTGGGACCATGAATGACGTGGTGGGACGGGCCTATGATATAATTTCTCCTAAAATTCATATGGTGGGTAGTTAGTGGGCGGGATGGGCGGATGAGAGGCAGGGCAAGTGGATACGAGCGGATACGGTGCGGGTAAGGTCTCAAATCTATCACCTACCCACTACCCATGGTGGGTATGATTTTATACATCCACACCCACTCACTACCCACCAAACTCATACTCATCCCCGCCCCAACTAGGACGGATGTGGTGCAGAATCCGTAAAACTATACCCGCCTTCCATTTTTTCCGGTAGGACCCGACTAGTAATTGGGCGGTTAACTTGAATTCTTCGGATAAATTTTTTTTGAATTAAAATGATTTTTAAAAATCAAGTAAAATTAGCTATTAATTTAGAGTTTAAAGAAGGGATAATTCACTCCTATAAATTAATTCTAAATTTAATATACTTAAGGTTTAATGTACTTATCCCCTAAACTTTAAATATTTTTCTAACTTGTCCCTTATAGCATTTTTTGACCTCTTTTGTCCCTAAATTTTTCTTTGTTACTCATGTAACCCTAAAAATTAACACTGTTAAAAAATATGTATTGACCAATTAGAACATGTCACGTCACATAATTATTATTTTTCTTATTTTTCTGTTTAATATATTAAAATATTCATTAAATTAATTTTATTTTACCAAAACTGCCCCATCCTTTTCTCCCAAACCCCATCCCCTCATCCTCTTCCCCCAAACCTGATATATCATCAATTGCTCCAGAGACCATAATAACCCTGTCTGATTTTCCTTAAAAAAATTTAAGACTGCGCAACAACTGAATACGAGCTCCTACTTTTGATTGAAATTCAACAATCGTTGAACCACCCTTTCCAATTATAGAACCACCAGCAACATTGGATGCAAGAAACCTGATATACGTAGGCTTCTCTGCATTCTCTACCAAAAGAAATATGCCGAAAAAAAAACATCACCAACACATTTGTAGTCAATAAGAAACTTTGAAAGCAAACATTAAATTTTCATGGATTAGAGCAATCTCCTCTCTCTCAGTGCAGAAAACATATAAGAGGATTAAAAAATCAGTTATGTATAACGTAAAACAATATGTAATTGCCAACCAAAAATGTTTGAAGTTAAATGCATTAAATAGAGAACCCGTGGTACCCTGGGCACAAGTACTACTTATTAAGACATGCCACATTGATTTTAGAGAGTAATATTATCATCTCACACATGGAAAAAGTGAAAAAAAAATGTGATCTCAAAGTAATATAAAACTTACATTTTCAATATTCACGCAATTTCTGTCAACATTTTGATACACATTTGATTAAGTTAATAGCAAGCAACATAGATCGGTAAAAAATTGGGGTTTAGGGGAAGAAGATGAGGGTAGTTTTGGTAAAATAAAATCTATTTAATGAATATTTTAATATATTAAACAGAAAAATAATAATTAGGTGACATGACGCGTTCTAATTAGTCATGAAATATTTTTTTAACAGTGTTAAATTTTTGGGTAATATGAATAACGGTAAAAAGTTCAAGGGGCAAAAGAGGTTAAAAAATATTTTAAGGGTCAAGTTGAAAAATAGGTAAAGCTTAAGGATAAAAAAGTGCATTAAGCCTATACTTAATAACTTTAAACTATTACCATATATTTAATTTTAGAATTAAAGATTAAAATTACTAAAAACAAAAATTACTAGATTAAAAGAAGAGCTGAAACTATATATATATATATATATATATATATATATATATATATATATATATTCAAGTGTGAGCTGATGAAGTCAAACATATGAGTTGGAACATGTAAGAGAATGACCAAAATTAAAACATTTTTCTTTAAAAGGATTTTTGTTTTTGCGAACGTTGGCGTTAGTAATGTTGTGGTAATTAATTAGGGGACGTTAACTCAATTAAGATTAGAATATCCGGTGCAGTTTTTGGTGACTGATTGAGATGAGATTAGGATGCCTACTACAAAAAAAGAAAATTTAGAGTAAATAATGTGTACCATTAATTATATATATCGATATGTACCATTAATTATTTTAATAATTTTTAAAAACATGAGACTCAAAAGTGTTATTATTCATTTTTAAGAATAAAACCTATTAAACCACTTTTTGTGCCACAATTTCAGATTTTTAAATAAAATTTATAAACTTTATTATTATAATAATAATTACTATTTAACTTTTGATTAATTACTATTTATAAAAAATAGGTTAAAATACACAAATGGTCACTAAACTATCTTAAAAATTACAAAATGATCATCGAATTTTCAAAATCTACATAATAGGCATTAAACTTTAGTTTTTGTTACAAAATAGTCTCTGAGCCCTTAATTGAATCTACATTGGTGACGAGTCAATTAACAAATTTGTATAATAGCACATTTAATCCTTTATATTAACACATTCAATCAATTCCGCTCTAATTCAATAAATTTACATATTTAATCTTCATATTTACACATAAATGTAAATTTAATCTCCAAGACTCTCTTTAATTTTAGAAAAATCAAAACTATAAAATGTCAAAGTTGTACCACCGAAAATACAATGCTTCTTGTGGTTCATATTAATGCACCGCCTCCCTACCTTAAACTTCCTGAGAGATCGGGGAGTAATGTTATGGGATGTCTCGGTTCGATGTCTAAGTTAAAATAGTATCGTATTTGAGCTATTAAGTATATTAAATTGGATTTATAAATTATATTGTTTGGTTAAAAATTTAATGGTGTGTAGCGGTGTGTTATTTTATAACTTTTTTAAATATATTTTATGTTATAATATTTAATTCTAAAATTAAATATATGTTAATAATTTAGAGCTATTAAGTATATTAAATTGGATTTATAATTAATTTAGGGAAGAGAATTATCCATTCTTTAAACACTAAAGTCTTGAACCCAACGAGTGGTCTTAGTGGAAAAGCTGATGATATTCATCTTAAGAGACTCAGGTTCAAATTATTTTGTCTTCAAGGTATATGCATTGTCAAAGGGTTAAGAATATATATTAACATATGTTATCTTATAATCACTTTTAGATTATAAAAAAATGAGGCTTTGATTGTTAGGGACATAAAAAATATTTTAAAAATCAAATAAAACAAATTTAGTTATCGATTTAGAGTTTAAAGAAGGGATAACTTTATTCTCTAAATTAATTCTAAATTTAATATACATAATTTCTCTAAATTATTGCCATATATTTAGTTTTTAGAATTAAAAGTCATAACATAAAAACATATTTTTAAGGAAAATTCTAGAATAGGAAGAAAGGGGTTTAGGATTTATGGAGGACGAAAAATTTAATATTAATAATTTATATTAAAGATTAAAAATATATAAGAAAGGGGTTTAGGCTTTGCATGATGATTTGGTCGACGCTGTCGCGCAGAACCAACCTGGGAGTTCTGTGCCGCATGGGTTGCCAGTTTCGGGTGTAGGTTGATAGCGGGTCTTGGCTGAGATATGCAACATGTGTTGCAGGGTTGGTTTTTATGGTTTATTTTGAATGACAGTTTCTTGTTTTGTTTGTAAATTACTTCTATATGCCCTCTTTTTCTTTCTCTATAGTTAAGAAAGTTTTTTAACGAGGCATATAATAGTATTTTCTCTTTTTTTATTAGAAAATAAAAAGATTATTCAACTTAAATTCTAACTTTATTTTAAAATATAATTAATTGCATGTCTAGCTCTTGAAAATTTAATATTTATTTAAAGTCATTAAAAATGATATTGGTGTGTAGCGTTAATTATGTGTATCGATAATGATGTGTAGCGATGTATGTCTGTCCTTCTAGGCTCATCCTATTTTTAATTTAAAAATTAAATTACGTCGACGTCGTACAATTTATTATTCAATTAAGTAGGTAAAAATTCTTCTTCTTCTCAAGTCCATCGTGAAACTATGGTTTCAAGGCATGCTTGTGCAACCGAATATTTGCAAATATATACTTCCTACTCTTAGAAGCCAAACCGAAGTCTTTACATATTAAGTGTGGTTGTAGACAATTATCAATACCATTCTCAGTAGCACACCATAAAATACTTACACCAATCAGTCAATCAAATTGTAAAATTTTAAAAATATGGTTATGCTTTCTAGTGCCCAAATGTATAGATTGAAATGGTCCCAAATGCAAAGGGGTCCATTTTCAGACAACTAATTAAGGGCAAATGAGAAAGAAATAGTTTGATGTTCATCAAACAATGACAATCACATGGAAGCAGGTGAGAATGGGCAAACCGACCACTTTGTGAAATGGTGGAGCACTCTCTCGTTTGGGTAGAATGTACCTTGGTGTTATGGAGAGTTATTTTACTAATAAGGAAAGCATCATTTTTATGAACTAGTTTTTGTTGTGGTTGATAAATGATACGGCATGTTTAATGTGGTGGCTTTAGACTAATTTCTGTCAATTGGGAAATTAAAAATTTTAAGTGGCAGGACATTCTCAAAACTTTAATCTATTTCCAGTTCAGATGAATAACTTAAAAAGTAACTTGAAGGTTTATAAAAGGGAATATTCTCAAAGGAAACTGAAGCGCATAGACATTTACATCAAAATAAAAAAAAAGGAATTTCCTTCTAAATTTTAATGTTTAAAAGAAAGGTCGGAGCAATAATTAAGTTTTATGGAAGATGTGGTCGAATATTTTTTAGGGTTTATCTTGATTATTATTTTTATTATCGTTGTTAGTTTTAATTTGTCTTTTAATAAAATATAATTTTATTAGAGATAAATTATATAAAATATACTATAATGTACCTCGTTAAAAATTACTCTAAATTTAAATTAAAAAAAAGTTACACAGTGATAT
Organism: Hibiscus mutabilis; assembly: GCA_019671005.1. Lineage (NCBI taxonomy): Eukaryota > Viridiplantae > Streptophyta > Magnoliopsida > Malvales > Malvaceae > Hibiscus > Hibiscus mutabilis. The sequence goes on from CM033745.1 coordinate 41,914,526, forward strand.
TACGAGAAAAGACAACAAGCACGGATTAACATACGAGCCAAAGTTATACCGCGACAAAAAACAAAGTACCCAGCCTACACACAGACAATACGGCCACCAGCCTGCAACTCCTTACTGCCAAGCACCTCCTACCGCCTTACCAAATTATATGTAAAACAGACATCAACCCCCACCAATCTCCTCCACTCCGCCGATGCAACAAGCTTTTAAAGAAACGCACGAAATCAGGAGGTTCGATCAACCCCTTTGTTAAGGCATCCGTAAAATCATTCACCTCACAAAATATATTGTTGAGGCATCCGTAAAACCATTCACCTCACAAAATATATTGTTGAAACAAACACATAATAGTACACGGCAAGTGTCATCAAAACTAACGCTATAATTTTCAATGACGACATACATGATGTAAGACCCAAAATACGGCCACTTTAGAATCCGATTCAATAGTTATAGCCGAGGTATGACATCACTCCGAGTTTACTAGCATGATCAACACATAAGCAATAGCTCGTAATTCTGTCATATTCGTATCCATCACCTCCAATGGTCATGAAAATATTGCCAATACGCAACCCTCATCATCCCGTAAGACACCTCCACATTCTGCAGGCACAGGTTTACCCCGTGTCGAGTCATCTACATTAAATTTTATTATAACCAATGGTGGCGGCTCCCAAACCAACCCCTACTTACAGCCCCACTCCCACTTGTCGGCAAACATAATAAAAGACATTCCCACCATTGTGGCTCCAAAATTAAAGACTCACCTAACTACGCAAAAATATTTTTATTAATAAAAATATATTTTTCTAACAATTGTACGTGTTTCATAAAAATATAATAAATTAAAAATATTTTATTTAAAAAACTTGACATGAATTTATTTATATATATATTAAACTAAAAAGTAATTTATTAATTATATAATTATGTCTTCATAAAAAATATAAATTTATAAATTATAAATATACACAATAACGAATAAGGGTTTAAATTGTAATTTAACTCTCAAAAGTACTTTTTCAACTGTAAAAATTAAAAATTTTAACTAATGCGTTTAAGTTGAACAATACTTTTCAAACACAATTTTTCTCTAAAAGTTAATTATTTATCATTACTTATGCCTCTAAAAATACCAAAAGCACTTTTGAGAAATAAATCAAGAAAAGCAATCAATATCCTCTCAATGTTATTGAATCAAAAACCACCAACCTCAATATCATAACTTCAAAAACATTTATCAACATAAACAAGGGTGGAACTAAAAAATCTAGAACGCGGTGTCAGATTTCTAAAAATTAATACATAATACTCTTTTCAAATAGTATCAATTTTCTTGTAAAGTAATGTCAATTTTATTTCTGATATTATTTGATATAAAATTTATATATAAAAAATTAAAAAATTGGGTGTTATGTGACCCCCTTTCATATATGTCTCTGCCAATCAAAGGCAGGCTTCGGTGAAAGCCGGAGGGGGCTTCTCTCCCAAAATTTTGGGTAGTTTACTTTTTACCCTTCAACGGTTTTAAAATTTTAATTTGACTACTTTATTTTTAATACTTTATCAAATTATTTTCTAAATATTTTTAATTAAGTCATTTTAATTTTTTTTTTAAATTCTCATTAAATCTCAGAATTTAAAAAAATAATTAGACCTCCAAAATTTTAAATTAAAACTTTTAAAAATAGTTAGGCTTCTAAAATTTTAAGTAGGTTACTTCAACTTATTTGATCAAAATTCGCCCATGCTGCCAATGTCCGCAAGACATAAATTTTTTGAGGTAAAAATAGAATAGTACCTTTGATATAATTATATTTGAAGATATTTATAAATGATATTAAAATAAAGAAGTAATATGTAAAAAGAGTACTGTGACAGATAACTTCCCATTTTAAATAAAACATTAGATGATTTATTGAGATATTAATGGCGATATAGGCCATCCAAGAAGATATACCATAACTATAAAACTTATAGATAAAAACAAGAAAAACCCATAGGTTTCACACTACCAAATTCCAATTGGTGTTTTCTTTTCTTTTTCTTTAGGTTTTTAGGATTTTTCTTTAATTAATCTGGACTAACTCTCGTTGCAAACTTGATTTTAATGGGTGAATCTTTTAGCATGATTTTTTTGTATACACAACATCTCAAACTCGAGATATATTTAAACGATACCAAACTACTTACTACTTAGAGTAACCTCGTTGATAATGGGTGTTTTCTATTGAAAGAAGAGAACATGAGAGAACACGCTTTTCTTAACAAGCCATAAAACTAATGTTGGCATAATACCACCGACCACCAGGGAAAATTATGTCCTGCCTAATACCAGTCTGATCAGTGTGTGACCTGCTATTAATTTGGATAATCTAATTCCACTGTAACTTTATATTTCTTTCTTAATTTGCCAGTGAATGAAGTTCAAAGATACATGCCCTGAAGTTGTTAGGCATTTGTAATTAACACGAGAAAAATATAGAGATTAGATAGAGTTAAAACACTTAATAAACAAAAAAAATCCCAATTTTCACGCTCATGATATTTAAATACATGAAATAGATTTTAGGGTAGTGTTTGATACACTTTAGTAGAATACTTTAATTCCACAAGCAGGGTTTAATTATTGTAAAATGTCTTAAATTCTAAATTTTAAACTCTAAAATCTTAAAATTTAAAATAAAAAATTTAACCTCTTAGTACCGTATGTTAATGCATATTGTCACGCCTGGGAAGAGGCGGAGTCATTAATCTTACATCGGAAAGAAAAAGGGAAGTCTTGGGATATATAAACGGTGACGCTGCACATCCTATCAGACATGTTTTTTAGAAAGAGGATAATGACCATGTAACAAGTGGTATCAGAGCGACCTTTTGACTGTCTGATTTCACACCAAGCGCCTATGAGTGAGATAAGAAGGGTGAACAACCGTGACAACGGCCCATCACGAACGTAGTTAACTCGTGATATGGACATCACAAGGTTGAGTAAGGATAATGTCACGTCTGAAAAAATGCAGGTCATTAATCCCACATCAAAAATAAAAAGTGAGGTCTGATAGAAAGAGAGTAATAACCCATGACCGTATAAATACGTATTAGTCAAATAAAGAATTAATAATTCATGAATGCACGAGTGTTACTAAATGATTAATTCATTTTTAAATTATTATTGTCAATCGTGTCACCTAACAAAAATCATTGGAAGCAGAAAAGTGAGTAAAGGTGATAAATATTAATTTTGATATTAAGAGCATCAAATGTGATTTAATTTTAATCACCGACGAAACTAGGGCCAGGAAGTCGCCTTACCCACAACCCCACCCCATTTCACGCAGTCACGCTCCCATTTTTTACATTGATGCTCTTAATATCAAAATCCCGATTCTTATGACGAAGACGTTAAAAAAATCTGAATTAAAATGATTTTTAATTGGATTGGTTTTCACAATTACTTTAGTTTTGGGTTTATGACACTGGTTTAAAGTTTAAAGATTTAGTTATAGGCTTTAGAATTTAAAGTTTGTAGTTAGAATTTAGGCTTTAGTTTTTAGGGTAATATTGTTAGGGATTTATGTTTTAACCTATAAACCTTAAATTCTAACCACACCCCCTAAATCCAAAATTTATCTACTAAAACCCATAAACACTAGACCATAAACAAAATCTCTAAACCCTAAAACTAAAATGCTTGTAAAAATAAAATTTTCACAAGCGCTTATGCATGAAATACTTACATTTTCAAAATATTTAAAAAATGATTTATATCCAATACACCGACAGTAAAAACTTTTAGTTTTCTACAAGTGCCTTAGATTTAGGCTTTAGAGACTTAGTTTAGGGTGTAGGGTTTGGGGGTTTAAGTGTAGGAGTTTAGAATTTAAGGATAATGGTTAGAATTTAGGGGTTAGGGTTTAGAGGTTAGAGTTTAAGTTTTAGGGTGATATGTTGAGGATTTCGGTTTTAACCCATAAACCCTAAATTCTAAACTACTAAACATAAACCTCTAAACTCTACACCCTAAACTAAGTCCTTAAACCCTAAAATTAAGACATTTGTAGAAACTAAAAGTTTTCACAGCCATTGTATCAAAAAATTATCCTTTAAAAAATCAAATAGAATAATTTAACTATCGATTTAGAGTTTAAAGAAAATATAATTTTCTTCTCTAAATTTAATATACTTAATAACTCTAAATTATTGCCATATATTTAATTTTTAGATTTAAACATTATGGACATGTTTGGTAAATAACGATTTGAACTAAAAATAGAGGTTTGAGCTAATATTAGAGGTTTGATCAGTTAAATCCGCTAATTTAAATGTTTGGTGAATAGCGGATTGGAGTAAAACCTCTAATTTTGAAAAAGCTGCTAATAGGAGCTTTTTAAAATTAACGGTTTGACATGATAGTTATAAAGACTATTTTACCCTCAACAATTATCAAAAACCTTCAAATAACCTAAATTTAACCTTTTCTATTTTAATTTTTTACTCTTATGTATTTATATTGTGACATTTGTAAAGTAATACTTTTTATTTTTTATTTTATTCTCACACATTTATAATTTTATTTAAATTTAATAATTAATTAAATTATATTAAAAATAATTATATAAATAATAAAGTAATATATAAATCCTTCAAATATGCTTATTATTGTTATATTTAAAAAATATTTTTATAATCTAATTAATATTAATACATACAAAATATTTTTTTGAACAATAATAGATATAAAATATTGATAACTAAATCATGTCATTATATGTCATTTTGCTTGTTTAAATAATCATACAGCTATCAGTTAATTTTACTAAACACTTTTATACAATTAACCGATACAATCCGCTAGTCAAATCAGCTAATGCAATCAGCTATCAGCTAATGTAATCCGCTATCAGCTATCCGCTAATTGCCAAATGGCCTATAACATAAAATTATATATTTAAGGAAAATTCTAGAATAGGAAGAAAGGAGTGTAGAGTTTATGGAGGATGAAGAATTTAATACTAATATTTTATATTAAAGATTTAGAAAATACAAGAAAATAATAAGATGAAAGGATTATTCAACTCAAATTTTAACTTTATTTTGAAATACGGTTAATTGCATGTTGAGTTCTTGAAATTTTTAATATTTATTTAAAGTCATTAAAAAAACAAAGATGTGTAGTGTTAGTAATGTGTAACAATATGTGTAGCTGGTTCTAAACTCATCCTATTTTCAATTTAAAAATTAAATTACGTTGACATTTGATCTCTGGTGTATAGATATGACTATTGGCGTAAGTAATGTTATAAGAGTGGCCTACCATAAAAAGATCGAAAAGGATGATAATGATGGTAGAACAAAAAAACATGTGATTAATGGGTAAAGTGTAACAAACAAGTTAGTAATGTTGTGAGAATTAATTAGGGGAGGTTAACTCAATTAAAATTGAAAAAAGATGATAGAAAAAAAAAATGGAACAATAACCCCACCCTTCACCATTAATTATTTAGGAATGCTTGGTGGTAGGATTTGCTATTGAGATTGAGAGGTCGGTGAGTTTTGAATCTTGTTTGCAGGCGTCCTCAATTTGATTAGTTTTGCATTAGGCAATTTTTAGACTTGAGAATAATAATACTTTCTACCTACTTGATTTATTAATCATTCAATAAATAATAAATATTTAATTGTGATGTTGATCGATAAATAAATTAATAATAATTTCTAGGGATCATACGCATAATAACCACTTTGTTGTTACAAAATTTGTAGCCGCTTTGATAGAATAAATCCCCAAATTTTATATTCTTCAAACCCGGATATCCTCTAAAAATGAAAATTCGTCAAATTTTCTCATACTCTCCAACATTGAATCAACTTCATCTATTCCATTGAAATTAATATTTTGTAATATTCTAATATGATTTTTAAAAATAAATATCGATCGGACACTTTCTTAACCCTAATTTCCTCTGCAAATCCAAGTGCAGCGCCGCAACTCCTTTACCTTCTCCCTCTTAATCGGTGATTGATCATTAATCTTAGTATTAGTTGTCGACCACCGAATTTTTATTTTTCTTATTTTTATATTTTAATAAGAATTTCTGTCTTTGTGGCACGCGTTTTTTCTGTCCTTGTGATATATTTTTTCTTTTGTTTCGTGCTTCGTTTCATCTATCATTGTTGCATGATTCTAACATACCTTGGCGGCCGGTTGGTACTCATACAAAGATCTTCACGACGCTAATCTCTGATTTTAATTATGTCAGTGGTCTTAAAAAGATGAATACCCACTCGGTTGATAGTTGGTTGCCGATGTAATCAGACCTAGGTAGCTTAGCAATATGCCTGACAGCTTGGTTTGCTCACCACTCCTTTTTCACCATTTTAAAGCGTTTTGTTTGGATAGAGACAAGGAGATTCATGAAGGTTTCTGAATTTTGGTGTACTAATCTCGACAAAAGTGTCTGCTTTTCTTTACACCATTGTAAAAGATTTTTAGTGAATTTGTCCCATTTTTCTCTTCTTGATGTATTGTATTGTATTACCTTTTATTATTTTAATAAAATTCAGATGTCATTGTTAAAAAAATAAATATCGATCGAAAAGTAACGCATCTTCTAATCAAATGTACTTTGCACACAAAAAGGAAGAATCACATGAGCAAGCAAAGCCATATTCATACATATAAAAAAATGGTATTTTATACAACAATAGCATGCCCCAATCGTTCTTCTCAAGCACATATATACTTGAAACAACGAGAATCCATCTTTTTGAATTAGATTTAGGTATTAAAATTATTTTTTAAATATTTCGGGATGAGTTGGATAAAGGTCAAGATTTTTTTGATTAGATTTAAGTATTATAATTCTAAAAATAATTGAAGTTTCGAATTATAAACTTGTTCTATTGTTATCTTTATTTTTTTTGATTAAATAGAAATTACATTCTCATACTGGGATTTCAACTCATATAAGATGAGACAATATGAACATTTTTAACTACTAGACCAATAAGTGAATCTCTTTATCTCTAATTTTTTTAAGTATCAAGTACAATGTAATATCTGAAAAATCCTTTATTGTTTTTATTCTGAAGTTGGTCTGTACTGGGTTTCTATATACCATTTGGGAGGAGTGAAATATGAGGTTATTTCAGAATCATAGTGCAGCTGAAATTTTGGGCTTAATTCGGGACATAGTAAAAATCAAATTATATGACAAGTGTATAGATATACATGATTTGGTTAATTATTTTCTTTATATAGCATGGGATATCCACGAGTGAATATTTGTTTTATTAGGACGCTCTTATACATTCTAACATTTTGTTTATTTTGGTTATAATACACATATTTTATTCAAAAAAATATCTGAAAATTAGTTATTCAATCATTGCAATGACAAAAAAATATTTCAATCTTAATAATTCAACATACATGTTGAACTATACAACCCTTTTTATTTTAAGCATTAGGATTTAATGTGTAAAATTTAATTTTTTTAATGTTTTTTAATATTAAAACATAAAAAATAGTATCGAAAAAAGATTAGAGAATTTTTGTCCAATATTGGGCGGTAAGCCCTACAAGACAGAAATAGAAGTTATTCGAAAATCAATTAAAGCATCAAAAATCACGTAATCTGATGCTAATCAAATTTAGGATGCCTGCAAGACAGAAATTGAAATTATTGCGACTCTGCAATATGAAATTATTGACGAATAGAGAATTGCATTAACTATGGGTAAACTACATGGAATATACTTTAATATTTTTATTGAAAATATTATTGAACTATAAATAATAATATTATACCACAAAATTTTATCTTTAATCCAAGTACTTCACCGTTAAACTGTAACGGTCTGTTAAATTTAAAATGATGTCATTTTAGTATAGTTACTTTAATGCCTAAATTATCTATTTTCATTAAATTCATAGTAACACCATTTAAATTTTCATTAGAAGACTCTCTTACTATGTTTTTAAAGAATTTGTCAAGTGATCCCTTTTGTAATTCTATTAACTCATTTTTTTTTTTTTTTTTTTTTCTTTTTTCACTATCAGACAAATATTTTTTAGGCGACATTATATGACAATACAAATAATGTAGAAAAAAAACAATAGTACATGTTAAGTGAGAAGATTCTCGGCCGAAGTATTTATATACCTAATCCGTAACACTGCGGTGACTAAACTCTAAAACAATAGCACCTATGAACACATTAAAAGAATAATAGGCATTTCAATTATTACATCTTAAAAACTACCAAATATTGAAAGATCGAAGCTTTTAATTTCCTTCCATTCAGCTGGAACAAAAATTTGGTAGTTTCAATGCAAATTTTTTAATACAAATTTGCACTTAATTATTTTATTTAGAGAGCCAATTTATTACTCAATGTTTCATGTTCCACTTAACAATTGAAATAGGATTTTATTACTTCAAAACTCATTACCAAAAGAGGCAAAAACCATCATTCAAACCAAATAACCTTTAAAAAAAACTAAACCGAGCAACTATCATAGTACCTTTCTTTAATCAAACGAAAGTATAATTCAATAAAATATATTTTCATAATAAACCCAACAATTTGGTGCCGATAAATATAATGAATACACAACAAAAACAATCAAAAGTTAAAACCCCGCACAAAAAATAAATCCCAACAATCAAAAGTTAATAAAATTTTTCATTGATATGGAAAATCGGGAAATAGATTTGGTGAATTGATAGTGGGAACTTAGAAATATGGGAGTTTAACAATTTAATTGGACTTTCTTTTGGATTTTGGAAAGGGAATATTTAATTAGTGTTTTATGAGAAGTGGAATCATTATTAACATTGATATAAAAATCTAATAATGACAATTGGCATGTTAATAAATTAATGGGCCTCATTATTTTACTTGACAGTTTTTTTAATTTATTATCAGAAAATAAGAGAATATTATGCTAAGAATTTTTTAAAATTTAGGGGCTTAGGGCCAACCCTGATCCCAAATGGCGACTGGTATAGATTCATCTGTAAGAAAACAACCAGTGGTCTGTCAACGTCTTTCTTAAACATAAATGGCATCGATTTGCAGATACTCGAATTTTCAATTCTGTTAGGCTACTTTGTTGTGAACCGTCCAATAAATTATTTCAATTGTCGGAAAATAATAACAATGGGATGAGTCTCAATCTAACGACCACCCCTTTCTACTACTCTGAATATGATAATGTAATTTGGTCACCAAGTTGCGGTAATGTGGTTATCGTTTTCGACAACGTAAGAGATACTTTTATAAGCGGATGTTTGCAACCAAGTTGTGCGACGTCTAATGAGAATTGTGGTTTATTTTGTGTTATTTTGAATGGTCTGTGTTATTTTGTGTTATGTTCTACTTTAGGGGATATTGTGGTTTTAGAGCAATTTTGTCAAATGAGTACTTTAGGTCTGGTTTATTGCTGGTACGATTTATTTTTCTCTTTGTGTGTGTTATATCCCTGCTCCCTTCCCCTATTTTCGGTCAATGCATTTTTCTCAGTTGCTGAGAAATGACCTGTGATTTTTCCTTCCTCTTTTCTTTTCTTCTGTTATTTACCTTTAGCAATTACAATATTTCTATTTTGCAGGTTAGAAGGGGTGTTGGTGCATCTAATAATGAAATTCTTGTCTCTACCAAGCTTTTTAATGATGAACTCACTCTAGATAACATCAACAAGTCAGTCCTTGTAAATATTTTGTATTTGAAACCATTTGACTAATTTATTTAATTGAATTGTTAATTACTGAATTTGTATGATTTTATCATATTTGTTGTATTTTCCCTCTACCAAGCCTCGATTGGTAAATATGTGCAAATACATGGGAATCAGCCCTTTTGAAACATGTGTATTTGTGTTATATGCTTCAAAAGAGACTCCAAAGGTAAAATGTGTTTATCCAATATGAATTAAATTAATTGTTGTGTAACTCGTTTTGGTAGAACATAACTGTGAAGTTGGGTGCATGCAAGAAGAGTGAATGGACAACATAAGACTGTTTCTTGAACTTGTTTCTTGTTGTGGTTGTCTGGGTGGTTTATTTTTTCTGAATATTTCTTGTTGTGAACGGAATATATCAATGAAGATGTTTTATATAATTTCCATATGAATAACCTCCACTACTGTGGCTTGTTTACTACTTTAGGTCTCCTATGGGGATCAATTGAAACTTCTTGTTGTGAAGGAGTTTAGTATAATCTTATGGCCTGCAAATAGAGGCCTTTACTCTTGAAATTTTTCGCTTAGCTTAAAAACCCCAAAAGCAACTTTCCAGGTGCTTGGTCTTATTAATTTCGTTGATTGTTTTAGATTGGTACCTTCGTAGAAGGAGGATGAGAAAGAAGATGAAGAGCCGACAAGGATGAAGAAATCTAAAGCTAGACAAGAGGATGTGGCATTAAAAGTGAAGACTATTCCAACTCAATGGCCAGAGAAGCAAAAGAATAGGCTATAGCAATTAGCAAAGCAAGAGCATTGTAAAAAACAAGAGACCAACTTTGTGAAATCAGTCGTGCATTGTCTGTTTTAGCTTCAACATCTGTAAGGAATTGATTTTAATATCTTTTTCTGTTGATTCCATTCTTCTATTGTTATATTCAAATAGATTTACGCTTGCAATGTAGATTGGACTTCACTTTGTCTCTGATATGCGGTCTATGAGCAGAGAGCGTGTAGAGTTACTTGGTCTTGTCAATAAGGACGTATGTTATAAACTTTGATATTCTTTTATTTGGTTAGTCCAAAGAACTGCATGGGCATCATGTCAACATATTATTTTAGGGTTAGATTAATAGATAAGACATAGTACTTGTGCAATGTCATTTTCTCATTCAGTTGGTATTGGATGATACGATCCAAAATTTTGCTACTCAATCTTGAGAAGAAAATAGATGATGTAGATGCAAAAATCGGTGATGGATTGCGAGTACTTGATAGGTAAAAATTTGTTTTGGATTCTTTCCTTTTTCTTATTTTTGGCTACGTATAATCTGAATAGTTTCTTCTGTAATTAGTTTTAGTGTTTTTGTTGTAATTAGCTAGTGACCAATGAGTGCAGCTAGGTATATATGTGTTGCACCTTTTTCTATAGGTGACGGTTAGAGCAGTTAGAGAGAGGGTTAGGTTGTTTGTTAAAAAACCGTCTACTCAACAGTCTCTATACTAGTCAGCAATTGTATAAATGTGTTGGTCTATGTTTTAGAGATATTACGACAATTAATCAATAAAATTTCAAAGAGTATCGTCTCCCTTTCCCTCACTCGACTTCATATTTTACAGCTAGTGTTCTTGAACATTGAACCTTAACATGGTATTAGTTGCTAAAGATGACGCCGGTTCTCTTCTGTTGCCGTCTGCCGAATCTGGTTCATCTAAGTTCGTTTACTCATCCAATGTCAATTGATGCTACCACCAGCTATTTGAAATGGGCAATTTTTATCCCGTTGTCCATGATGATGTGTGGAGTTTTGTATGGTCAGGTTTAGCTCCCCCAAAGGTGGAAGCTTTCACCTGGAAAGCTGTCCTTGGTCGATTACCCACCAAGCTGGAACTTCAAAAACGAGGTTGTCTCTCTCAAGTTTCTATCCTTTGTCCACTGTGCAACCTAGTCCCTGAATCAATCGATCATTTGCTTTGTCAATGTCACATTGTGTGGCTTATTTGGCAGAAATGGTATTTCATGTGGGGGATCAATATGGTTTTACTGGACTCCATTCGCGGTTTGTTGCATTCTTGGTTCTCTCTCTCCCCGCCACGACTACTCAATAAGGTATGGCATCTGAGCTTCTTTTGCATCTTGTGGTCCTGCTAGTTATATAGAAATGAGATGGCTTACAAACCCTCATCAATGCCCTGCTATTTTCAAAGATTTAATCCTGCTATGCCTGAAGGAATGCGACACCTTCTCCTGGATTATTCAACAGATACCTAGAGAAAGAAACACCTTGGCGGACGACTTGGCTAAGAAGGGCATTTCCAGGACAAAGGATCGGTATTTTACAGTACGAAATTAATGCTTCTGGTAATCTTAAGATGGGGATGGCTTTCATGCTTGAATTTGAGATTGTTGTGGTTTTGTAAGTAAGCTTGTAACTGTGTGTTATTTAAGGTTAACTGAGACTAGAAGCATGTTTGTCCATAAGCCATTAATCGTTGCGCTCTTCTTCCTCAATTAGGCTTAGGGAATTTTTTTAACGAGGCGTGATTATGGCTTTTAATCCAATAAATCCATTCCTTTCCAAAAAAAAAAGAACAACTTAGATAGCTGCTTTAATCAATTTGACAATTTCAAAAGCTATTAACTAATAGTAATCAATTTCCAAACCACATTGTATGTATTAATTAATAATAATCAATAAATAAACACACTTTCATGTTTAAATTAATATTTAATTTGGACAAAAAATTGCATTCAACTTAAAACGTGTTCTACTTTTATTACTACTACCAATTTGTATTACCACAAGCAATAATCGTGTGTACACTTTTATTCGAAATCTTTCGAATGTAATGAGAAAATAAATTCAAGCAGCTAATTCAAAATTGCTAGTGTAAGGCTCCACTATCCATAACTGCAGCAGGAGGCTCCAAGAATCTGCAATAGCCGAAATGCACCTCCCACGCCATTTTAGCCAATTTATCAGCAACAAAATTACCTTCTCGCTTAACATAGCTAAATCGAATCAACCAATTCCTCCTTCCCATCATAGCTGCTAAATGTGGTAACAACGAAGTGCCAATGTTATGCGAGTTAGCATGCACATTATAGGCTTCCCTACTATCTGTCTCCATAATCGTATGCACACTAATAGAGCAGTTACGAAAACCATAAAAACAAATACATTGTCAATTATCAATTCATTCCTAAATTAACTGGCACATTTGTCCTATATTGAATCTATAAAATAGCATAGCTTAATCCAATTTTTTTTCTAACTATTTAGAGAATATTCAACTTACCTTAATACCATGTTACCAAAACAAGCAATACCCAGAAAGTTGCTATTTTATTCTAGATTAAAATTTGCTATAAACGCACAAACTACACAAATGCACAGTACAGTCCATGGCTATTGTTTTCTGCATTTTTCAGCGTCCATTCGCCCAACATAACATCACATGAAACGTAGAAGAACTAGCAGAGTAACAATTCACAATACAAGCAGTACACTATTCTGGGCAGTTAATTGCTGGGAATTCAGTCCTTAAACGAGCTCCTAATGATTAGCAAACAGGGCAGTTGGTTGAACTCAATTCCAACAGCTACCTATTACACATTTACACACTTTTTTTTAGCAAGAAGACCAAGGTTTACACTACCCAAATATTAGGACCATTGTCCATTGTTTCCTAGTAATTCGGCTACTAAATTTCGGTTTAAAATTGAGAGGGATCTAAAAAGTATTTAAACCAAAATATTAAAGCCAAACAAACTATAACTTTAGCGGTTCATATCAAAATATTAGCCTTTTCAAACGTATATAGATTAAAATGTTTCTTTTTTATAACGTCTAAAATGAACATTTAGATACATATAAGGACTTGTAGTAGACTTTTAACCAAAAATATTATAATCATTCAATAAGATACATGTAAATATAATATTTATAATTATTTTCACAATTTTGAAACATTGTATTAGGATACATATTTTTACTCATATAAGGGATTTCTTGGGCATAAATTATATTTTTTTGTTGTAATCCAGAGTCCAAACTACACTATCAAACTAAACTTTCACACAAAGAAGCACTCAAACAAATTGACTGGTATTGTTGCTGATGATATGGAATTGACTCATCTTGAACAAAAGGTTGAAAGCCCTCAAAACTAATAAATTAATCGAATGGAACAAATTTAACATTAACTTGTAGCTCTTCTATTCAAATTCAAGTGGGAATCTGGGCCTAGGCCTACTTAAGACATGGCCCACTCCATGCACAAAAAAGTTGTTTTATACATAATAATATATAATGAGTTTTGGATAAGTAAGAAAAAAATGGAAAAATGGGTAACGGCAGAAAAATGGGTTTAAGGAGAAAGATGGATGAAAAGGTAAAAAATTAACTATTTTAATTTATTTTAAGTGGAAAAATGCCACGTCATAACATCATTAGTAACTTTAACGGCATAGTGATTAAAATAGGAGTAAAGTCAAAGTTGAATTATTAAATTATATATTTTAAAAATTGAGTGATCAAAATAGGAGTGAGAAAATAGTTAAGTGATGAGTGGTGTAATTTACTCTTTGGTTTAAATTGAGCTTGAGGTTTAAAAGTGAAACTCATTGATCTCGGTCTGAGTTTCGAGTCTTGAATTTCAAGCTTCTTATAGCTTAAGTTCAGCCGTATTATATCCAGCGTAACGTGAGTGATCACATTGATGATGACCACTGAATTGCTATCAATGCAAGAGGAGCTGAAGCAAGCAAGGAAGGCATTTGAGGTTGATGAAGAAAACTGGGTACATTAGAGTAGTATCTATTTCCTACTTCTGGTCTGGGTCAAGCCTACTGCATTCTGCTGTTTAAGAAATGCTTATACAAAAGCTCTTGTTAGAAGTTTGAACAAAATGCTACTATTGATGTAAATCTCATATTCTACGTGTACTTACAATCTACGGTGTTCGGGTTCGTATTCGTGTTAAATACGGATGTATATATTTGACGAGTGTATTCTGTTCTTCTTTTTGAAAAAGTATACTTATGTTTGGATATGTGTTGAATACGGATACGTCAAAGAAAAATAAAAACTTCTAGTAACCTAGCAAATGGTTTCTCTTGTAAGAAATGATTGTATTATTCGGTTTTGAATGTCTTAAATACAGGACTGAAGCCAAGAAAAATTCAAGGATTGATATTGAATTATATTTTTTAGAGTCATGGTATAATTTTTATTATATTAATTTATATTAAAAATTAAAGTATTTAAAGAAAATTTTGTTATTTTTGGGGACAGGGGATACGAACTGTCCCACTAGGTATAATAACATATATTTTAAATATTTTTTATTTATATTCTTACTATATGTATTATAATCCTAACCTAATTTGCCACCATCTCATATATCTACCCTAACTATATATACATATTATGACCCTAACATAAGGGAAAAAAATATGATTTTATGACGATATGTCATTATTTTGATGGTTATTTGTAAAATAATAGTAAAATTGAACACTTATGACGGTCAACATTACACGAGGACATGATTAATTGATATTTCAATTATGAGAGTATGATTGATCGCAATTTCAATGATAAGAACTAAATTAACTTTTAAGCTTAGATTTTATGTTGGGTGAGTTTATGTTGGGTGAGTCTAGGGTGCGACAATCTAATTTAAGGCTAAAGAACGACATAACTTGAAATGTTAGAAAATTCATAACCTAAAATGTTACCACACAACCTAAATGTTATACTTTTTGATAACATTTTAGGTTTTGTCTATTCACTACAAGTTTCAAAACTTATCAAAAAACCACAAACCAAATTTTGAAATTTATCGAAAAACCATCAACTTAAAATATTATCAAAAAGTATAATATTTTAAGGTTACGTGATAACATTTTAAATTATATATTTTTTAATATTTTAAATTATACTATTATTAGCCTTAAGTTATATTGGTGCACCGCAAACTCGCCTTTATAAAATATTTTAAATTATATTATTATACCGCAAACTTGTCATTAAATTATACCATTTTAAGTTTTATAAATAAATCCATCGCATTTAACAAAAGCGGCGGGTGAAGTCATGTGTCCGGCCTTATTGAAATGGTGTCGTTTTGAATGATCACACAGCAACATTCCATAGAAGAGAACAACGTTGTGGCATGCTGTCGTTCATTTGAATTTAAACAGAGCTCGAAAAGGGGTATAAGGGGACAACCACTCAAAAGAAGAGAAGAACAACACTGGGCAAAGGGGGGGGGGGGGAAGCGAAGAAAAGAAAGGAAGCGGAAAGCGGTGTAGGCGGCGGCGGAAGCAAAGAAGGGACAAATTTGTTGAGACCTCCGAACTTTTCGGAACTCTAGCGGATCCAAAAATATTTTTAAAGGTGGGTATATATATATATTAATATCATATTCTAATCTCATTCATTTTATTATTTAGGTGTTTGAGTTCATTTTGTTAGTTTACATGAACATGTTCGTTTAGTGTTTACGAACATGATCATTTATATGTTAGCAAATATAAGCAACTAGGTGTAAATAAGCTAACAATGCTTATTCACAACAGTATAAATACGTTATTAATGCAAACATTAGTGAATAAAAAAATAACGGTTAAATAATTTGTCTACCGTAACTATATGGTAGATCTGTCGCCGTGGTTAATACTTATATAATCAAAGTTCGTTTAAAAAATAGAAAACAATGTCTTCTGTTATAACTTACAGATACAAGCCTATATAACATCTTCATGTTGTGGACAATTTTATACGAACATTTGTTTTGCCTATATTGTGGGGGATCGGGTAAAATCATGCATAACAAAAAGTAAGAAAACATACCATTTACGCTAGCCATAAAGACACATTAGTGAATCAGAAATATTCAAATTATAATTTACAAAACAATGCTATATATAATACCTATAAGACTACATCAAATTCGAAACAACTCAATTAGTGTACATTACCAATTTATATTTAATCAATAAAAAGCAAGGAGAAAACAAATGTATTTGTTAAATTGATTCAACAAAATTAGTATAAAGAATCATTAATTCATAAAGTCATATTTCTACTATACTCTTAATTAATTTAATCTCTAATTCAAAACTAAAATGTTCGAAAAAGAAAAGATAAGCATAAATCTACTAAATATTTAATTATTCTATCCTATTTGTATTTCAATAATTGTAAGAGAAAGAATAAAATGTCTCGAACTCTTAAAATGTTGTAGAAGTAAATTTAAATAATAATTGAAATATACTTTTATATATTGAATAAATAAATTAAAAAAATATATGATTGAAAATTACGTACCTTCGATCTAGAGTTGGGAGTCTTAAACTTTAAAAATTAAAAAATTTGAGTTTAAAAAAGAAAAAAACGTAAAAAAAAAAAAGAATCAAACGTTGCGTAACCCAAGTATTTTTATTTTTTAGTGGGGTTTTATTTTTTTCTTATAATTAATTATCATTTTTGGAGCTTTTATGTAAAGATATAAATGAATTGGGCTCAAATGAATTGTTTATAGATTATTAATATAGAATAAATTATTAGTTATGGACATCTTTAGTCAATTTTTTATTATAATTTATAGGCGGACGAGATAGGGACAAAGGCAAGATTTTATTTTGATGACGAACTTATAAAATTTCAGAGGGTGAACTTAAAGTTTTAAGGGACAAAATAGATTTTTAATAGAAAATATATAGAAAATTTTAAAAAATTTCTATCAAATTTCTAGGGAGTATCCGCTCCTCATGTTCTCCTCGGTCGGTCCCTAGATGGGAACAAATAAAATTTTAAGGTGGGCACAATCAAACTTTAGGGTGGACACAACCAATAAAATAAATAAGAGTAAACTACACCACATACCACTCAACTATTACCCTGACTTAAAAATGTCACCAAACTCTAAAAAAGTTTAAAACTAACACTGAACTTTAATATGTGACTCAAAAATACCACTACACCGTTAACCTCTTAACATTCTGTTAAGCCAAAACGACGTCGTTTCGGTGTGGCTGTTTTAAAGTCTAGTTTAGCTCAAAACGACGTTTTGCTGGAGGAAAAATATCAAAAACATGTGCTTGAGGGATTTGAACCCAAGACCTTTAGAAAAAAAGCTAAACTTTAAACCATTAAATCAACATAATATTATATTAGATTTTACCATAAATATTATATATCTCAAACAACTTGAGATTAATTCAAATTATTTTATGAAATAAATAATACTATAAATAATATTAATATTTAAAATATATTATTTGTATATATAATAATATAAAAAAAATAATATATTATATTATAAATATTATATAAAAACTCTAAACCCTAAATCCTAAACTTTAAACTACAAAGCCTATATCTCAAATCCTAAACCTTATGGTTTGAGGTTTGGGGTTTATAGTTTTTACATATTATTTATGATATAAATATATTATTTTTATGAATATTTTTAGTTTTTTAAAAAATAATATATTTTTTATTGATATATGTTTAATAATATATTTTATATTATTTAAATTATTTATAATATTATTTTTTATAAAATAATTTGGTTGAACCAAATGGAAAATTTTATATAATTTAAATAAAAATATTTTTTTTATATTTTTTATATATTATTTATAATATAAATATATTGTTTTAAAAAAACACAAAATATTCATATAATTAATATATAAAAAACTCTTAAACCTTAAATCCTAAACTTTAAGGTTTAGGGTTTAAGTTTGAGGGTTGGGGTTTGTGGGTTAATAGTTTAGGATTTTTATATATTATTAACAATATATAAAAATAATATACTTTTATTTACATATATTGATATATATATATATATATATATGCAAATAATGTATATTTATATTTTTATATATTAATATTATTTATACTATTATTTATTTTATAAAATAATTTGAATTAATCTTAGCTAGTTTGAGATATATAAAATTTATGGTTAAATATTATATATTGTTATGTTGGTTTAGTGGTTAAAGCCTCACCCTGGATTTTTTGGAGGTCCAAGGTTCAAAACCCCCTAAACGCGTATAGGGATTGTCATTTTACCCGATCCGGTCCGGTTCCGATCCGACTCGGTCTGATCGGGTAAGATTTTTAATAAAAAATTGAGTTCGGGTCGGTTCAGGTTTAGGGTGGAAAATATCTTACCCAACTCCACCCGAGACTAATTGTATAATTTTTTCCTAAATTTTTTAGAGATATTTATAATAATACTGTCTCTTTATATTTTTTAATAATTAGGTCCTTAAAATTGAATTTTTATTTATAATTTAGTCCTTTAAATTATAATTTTTATGATTAAGTCCCCTAAAATTATTTTTTACAATTAGGTCCCTAAAATTAATTTTTTTCTATAGGTCGGGTCGGGTGCGGGTTTAGGGTATTTATTTTCAGTTCAGATTCGGGTGGTCCAAAAACTCGACTCGTGTCCATCCCTAAGCGCGTGGTTTTAATATTTTTCCTTCAGCAAAACGACGTCGTTTTGGGCTAAATTAGGCTTCAAAACAGCCGCACCAAAATGACGTTATTTTGACTTAACGGGGCATTAAGAGTTAACGACGGAGTGATATTTTCGAGTCACATATTAAAGTTCAGTATTAATTTTAAACTTTTTTAAAATTCGATGGTGTTTTTGAGTTAGAGGCCATAATTAAGTAGTATGCGGTATAGTTTACCCAATAAAATAGTTGAGAAAAAAAAATTCAGATTCTAAGATTGGCACGTGCATACCCTGACCTTAGTGTGCATCCGCCGCTGCCAACGGCAGGCTCAAGTGCGTTGAAACAGGGCACGAGATGGTTGTGAAAGACAAGGAGAACTATGCTCAGAGCAAACGTTGTCGTTTAGGCCTCATCGAGTTTGCTTTATCTCACTCCTAGCCCCCTCTCAACATGTTCAAACAAGACCATCTTTCCCGGTAAAAGAACCTCAAAAAATTTCAAAGCTTTTCCTCTTTCTTTTATTACATTGACTGAATTTAAAGAATTATTTTCTTAGTATAATCAGGAACCAAATCGTTTTTTTAATCAGTTGTTCTATTTGCCTATGTTAAATGGAGAAAAGGGTTATCAAAGATTGAAATTTTCAGCTAAAACGAGCTATTTTGTGAAGACCCAAAATCAAATAAGTCGATTTTTTCATGTTTTGGGGTTAGAAATTGGAATTTTTGCCAAACTTTTCAAGTAAAAAACAAGGGTTTTGGTCGATTACCAATGACAAGTTTCTGTTTTGGGATCCAAAATTTCATAGTAGAGGATTCTGTTAGGGTGAATCTAGGAGATGAGCAGAATTCAAGCTTGGAGTAGCTCGGTATCGGACTTGACTTGAAATTCGAATTCAGAGCTTGGCTCGAGCTCGATTGAGTTTCACTTTTAAGACTTAAAACTTGATTCGAGATACAAATTAAACCATTCGAACTGTGAGAACTCTGACATGGTGGCCAAAAATGGTGACCGGCAGTGGAGTGTTGATGAAGGTGATGAACGGTGGTTTAATGAAATAACAAAAACACAGAGGATGCAGAAACATGAATCTGATTTTATTTGAGATCAATTCCTTAAGCTGGGTTACAGAAATGTTTGGTATTTATAGCCCAATAGACTACTAACAATCTAACAAATTACCAACTAACTACTCCAACAGTCCATTAACAAACTAACGATGAACTTAACTAATTAAAACTAATTCAGCTAATTTTATTCTAACATTCACCCCACTTTCTTTTCTTCTTCCTTCTATCTCGAATTCCTTGAATGAAGCTATTAGCTCAATCAAAATGGACAAAACACAACATTTGCAAGCGTTTAACTTGTTTCTTTTTCTTTTTCTTCTTCTCTTTCTTTGATTATCTATTCTCAGCTTTCAAAAGCTGGTAATGACTTGATCAGTCCTTGTTTCTTCCTTTCCTTGAACGGCTGATCAGCCAACATTATCATGTACATCTGTTGTTTTGACAGTGTACTGAAAATAAGCTGTTTTAGCTTTCTTTCTTTTCTTCGTTTTCCACTTGATAATAACCTGACCAGTCTCCGTTTCTCCTTTTCCTTGAACGTTTGATCATGGATGTCTTCATGTACACATGCTGTTTTGGAATTGTACTAAAAAGAAGCTTTATCTATCTTCTTCAGTTTCCTTGATTCTCTTCTAATACTACTCAGTATATATATATATATATATTCTCCTTTCCTTGATCAACTGACCAACAATATACATCTGTTATTTAACAGTGTACGAGAAAAAAGAAACTTTCTTTTTTAGCTTCCTTGATATTCTTCTTATTCCTCAACCACTGCTTCAAAAACAGTAAAAACTTAGGCTTGTTTACCTAGTAAAAAATGAGCTTGCTTCTCATATTCAGCTTGAAGCTTGATTATTTGTGCTAAAGCTTGTGTTCAAGTTTGAATTGAATTTTTTTAATACTCGAGTTAAGTATTAAGGTATTGGAATTTGGTTATTGAGCCGTTTGAGGTCGACCTCAATTCAACAATGGCCAAGTCAAATTCAAATTTCTTTCAAGCAAACCAAAGTTGTGAGGATATAAGTTTCATTTATGCCTCTAGGTGAATCATTTACCTTTTGTTTGTTTCATCATTCAAGTGTTTTCTGCTAATATGATTGATTCTGAGTTTCAATTTGATTGTATATAAGTTGGAAGTTGATTTGTAAACTAACTGGTGATACGGTTAATAAGTCCGAGGAGCATTTTGGAAGCATATCCATGGGAAACGACTTCTCAATAAATTAGGTTCAAATCTTGCTCTCCGGTTAATTAGATTTAGTGGTGTATGTTGTGTTAATTCATGGCAAATTCTTGTGAACAGAGCAAAAGGAAATGGAGGAGTGAACAGATGAAACCATGGCTGAGGAAGGCGAGAAGAAGCCGAAGAAAGAAAAGACCAAGAAGAAGAAGGAAAAGGCAGTTGAAGAAGTTAGGGATTCAGCTGAAAATGAAAGTGATTCCGAAGAACTTGAGTTCTGGATTCCCCCTGTAGGCAAACGTTGGGACTTTGATGACGGAGGGGATCAGTGGGGTTCTGGTTCAGAGTCAGACGAAGGTGATGATGAAAACGAACCAGGTGCGATTGGCCTTTCTATTGAGCTGATACAGTTTAAAATAAAAAAAAATCTGCACTCCATAGCTTATACTGTATCATAATGTTAATTTTTAGCATGAATTTTTGAATTTTGACTAGAGGGCGGTACGGAATATGGATGAAAGATGAAAAACATCAGGTTGTGTTAGATTCATCTCATGAATTTCGCCAAGTTGATTGATATCAAAACCTGCTACTAAAGCTGTCATATTAGAGAGCTTGTTTGCCTGTCTCATTTAAATAAAATAACATGTCATTGTAAACTATCAAAACCAGATCAGTTGTCCGGGAATAGAAACGAATCTTTTACAAGCATAGTTTATTTTCGTTTCTTAACTTGTTGGGATTAAAAAATCCGGTTTCTTTCAGTTTCCATGAGCTAATTTCAGTTTCCTAAATTTTCAATGTATTTCTTCCATCAGAGGCTGTGGACGAAGAACGTGGAAAGGAGTCTGAAGAGCTTTCTACACAGTATAATGCTTCGTTTCATCTTGTTTATAATCCTTGTAATGTCCATCATCTCCGAAGAGCGTTGTTTTTTTTCCTGCTTCACATTAATGCATTGCAGATCAGTTTATATTTTGGATTAATTAGTTCTCTCTTGTTATAGAGCAAAGAGAATGTCCATGGAGATTGGACCAAGCAGCTTTGCATTGAGGAAGAAGAAGAGTCGAAAAAACGGAAGCTAAGTTGCCATTATTCCATCTAAAACTGACTATTTGCAAAAAAGGAAAGTTCTATGTAGCAGTTCCTTGGACCTGTGGATTAAATGGTTTTCGCTGTAGTAAATTAACTTGCTAGTTTTCGGACATTTTCGGCTTTTTCCGTGTTCAGAAAAGCACATGCATTTCTTATAGGCAACTCACCAAGTCTCGGTCATGCGTCGTAATTTTTTTTACGTGCGTTTCTTGATTCATTCCTGTTGTTCAACAACTTTGTGAAGTTTTTTTTTTTTTTAACGACAAACAAGTTATTTTTAATGATGATTTTTAATATTTTAAAATTTTAAAGATTAAACAAGTTATCGAACTTTAAAAAAATTTAATCATTTCATTATGTCATTATTTATAGTGGATTGTCACTATAGCATCATGAACTGTGATGTTAGTATTGTAAATCATCATGTGATCAATGACGACTTTTGTCGGTTAAAAGATCCCATTAATTATTTTTTCAGTATCACGATCACATTAAATACAAAATAAATTTAAGGGTAAATTTTGCCGGAGATCCCTTATATTTAGGGTTTGTTCTATTTTGGTCATCTATTTAAAAAAAAAGTTATTATTGCCACTTATGTTTTTGTCTGTTACTGTTTTAGTCATCCAACCGTTAACACCCGTTTATGCAGTGATGTTGTACGTTAATAAAAAATAATTTTTAATTTAACCCTTAAGTTTTCAAAATTTTATTTTTCACCATCTTCGTCTTTACTTTCTTCTTCTTCTTCACAACAATCCTTCACTTCTTGTCTCCTCTTGCTCTTAACCATCCTCCCTTTATCTCTCGCCTTCTTTGCCTTTGTTCTTCAATGGCGTGGCGGTTTAACCGACCCCATTGCCTTTGTTCTTCAAGGGCATTTGAGGTATGCATATGCCAATAATGTATTGAAATTGCAATTGTAAACATATCTATTTGGGTGAGCAGTCTAGGAACTTGGTATGGGCATAACGAAGAGGAATCCATAGAACAAGCAGTTGCGTCGCGTCGACAGAGACTTGAGGCTCTTAAAACAGCTCAGGAGCTATTGAATGTCCCAGATGAAGATTCTGCTCGAGCTGCTGAGAATCAAACGGACGAAACTAATAAAGAAGAGTAAGTTAAACGACTTATATATGATATTTATTTTCTAATTTTCTTTGTTTAAAACTAATAATGCATTTAATTATGGGTTTTCTTCATCTTGTGGAGATATGGCTGTTTTGGACCATAGGTATAGAAATAGAATGAAAAGCTTAAGTATTCTATTTAATTTCCAACCCAGAAATTGTTTTTCCCCCTCCTTTCTACTTAAGCATAAATTTAGTATGAACTATGTTTTAACAATTGGTTTCATGATGGATTTTGTTAATCTTGTGAAAATATGGTTGTTTTGGACTAAGGGTAAAGGAATATTATAATTCATGGTTAAAATTAACTAATGTACTTAGGGTTTAAATGACTCGAGCTGAGTAGAAACAACAACAGGTTTTTTAATTTCAACTTCATTAGTCTTGATTATCTTAGATTGTTTATTTTTTTTAAAAAAATAATATATGCACACTAGTTGTAGTATTAAATAAAATATGCTTGTAATCTTAAAAAAATTAAGAAGCTCAGTTAGGCTTACGAGCTGCTTGATTCAAGTACTAAATACTGGGATATGAATTTCTTGCTTACTTGACTTGCTTACAGCACCAAATGGAACTTAGTGTGAAAAAATTACTTTCATATGAAGTTGCTTGGTGGTTTTGGGTGTCTTTTTGAGAGCTAAAAGAGCAAGGAGGGGCTAAGGTTTCCTTTTTATGGATAATTTGGAAAAGGAAGAAGTTACGGAAGGCTTTTGGTTGTGTGGTGAAAACTAGAAAGAACCCGAGTTTGCCTCTGTTTCCAAGAGGCTTTGCTTGTTAAGAAGGATGAGAAGTTGGGTGGATCTGAGAACTTCTATTTCGAGGGGTATGCTTTCTAGAGTGGTAGGAATGGAGTTAACATAAAGTTCTGAAAGAGCAAGAGGAGGCGAGAAGTGAAGATTTGCTGCGAAGAAGAAGAAGAAAGGGAAGACGAAGATGGTGAAAAATAAAGTTTTGAAAGTTTATGGGTTAAATTAGAAATTAAAATTTTTTATTAACGTGTCACGTCATCGTATTAACGGGTGTCGGGTGACCAAAACAGTAACGAATGAAAACATAAGTGACAAGAATAATCTTTTTTTTTCAAAATGGGTGACTAAAATAAAACAAACTCTAAACATAAGGACCTCCGTTGAAGTTTACCCTAAATTTAAAGATCATATTAACTTTTTCGTTCGAGTTTTGCTTACTTTTTGGATTTTTTGGGACCGATGATGTTGAATTTGTCGTCGCTACATTTCTCCTACCAATGAGATCATATATTTGATTGAAAAGAAGGTTTAAAGATCTGTTTATTTTCTAAATTATATGTTTTCAGTTGAGTTGTCCATTAAAATTAAGCTTAACAATTAAATAGGTGCTAATGTTTTCAACGTCACTTAAATAGGTGTCTCGTTGTTATTGTCCATTAATTTTAATTGTTATCTGACACGTGCCATCTTCTTAAATTTCTGAAACTATATTTAAAAATAAAAAAAATTAATAAAACAAAATAACCTCTAATTTCACAAAATAGCCTCAAATTTTAAAATCTCTAATACCCCAAAACCCAAATCTCAATTTGACTTGATTTCACCGTCGATTGTCACGTCTCCGTCCATCACATCTGTCGTCGGACTATCACAACCATTTACTCCATCATCTCGTCGCCGAAAATCGACTGACGTCGTGTGAAACGTCGAAATCTTCAAATGGTTCATCCGAATGATTTGCGACGAACGACGGCATAACAGACGATGAACGATGTGTGGGTCGTTCGACGAGGGGAGAGTGAGAGAAATAATAGTTTGGAAGAGAATAAAATATGTTCTTCTCTTATTTTCTCATACTTAACTTACAGTAGATACAACCTATTAATAATAGGTTTGTTACATTAGTGTTTCAGTTCTATCACTACTCTAGGTTACCCTTATCTTATATGTAGAGATAAGAGTTTAAATAAAAGTCTAACTCTTATAGTAATACAAAGACTAAATAACTAACTCCTAGTTGTACAAGTTACTTATGTACACCGCAGATAACAATATTCTACAGAGAGCACTTTATTCTGTCGTCGAAAACGTGACCAACGCCGGTGGGAGTGGCCGGATTTAGAGGTTAGAGATTTGGAGACTATTTTGGGATTATTTTGAAAATTTTAAGATATTTAAAAAACTTGATTTATTTTTTAAAAAATTAAATTCAAAAAATATTTAATATTGTCACGTGTTCGATTTTGATTGGATAACATAAAAAAATTTAACGTCAGACACGACCAAACCTTAAATGGGTCACGGAATGAAACGCTAGGCACTTATTTGACCCAAAATATAGTTTAGCCACCTATCTGAAAAAATGGTATAGTTTGGGTACTTATTTGACAGTTAAGCCTTCATTTTATTTTAAATCGTTAAAACATTATTTGGTCAATATGATCATGTCACATAACACGTTTTTTTAACAAATCCTAGCTAATCCTAATCTTATTTAGATGAGAGGAGAAGGGAGACTCTAGGAGAAGGAAGAAGCACTATTGAGTCTAGAACCCATAATCTAAAGGACATGAGAAAATAAAGATGGGCAGCTTGGTTAACCGACCAAATGTGATTCCTCAACACTTTTGATTGTATAATAAAATTAAAAGGGTAAATGAGTAAATGGCAACAAGGAAATTGGACTTGGGTTAAACAAATATTGAAATTAATTACATTTAATATATTTTTAAGTTTATATTAATAATAAAATATTCTTAAATTAATAATAATAAATAATATTATGCTATTAAATTAGTGTAAATTATATTTTTGTATTAATATAATTTATAAATATATCAAGTTGTAAACTATATTTATATATTAATATAATTTAAACAAATTGTTGAGCCCGATAAACACAACCGAAATGCTTGCCAAGTGGTGGAGAAGATATATTTTGGGTGTTTGGAGTGGAAGCAAACAGATAGAAAAATATGGACAAAGATTTAGAGTGGTTCGGCTTTCTAATCAAAGCCTACATCCACCACCTTAGCTTTCTACTAAGGATTTCACCAATTCACTAAGAATTCTTCCCCTTTTCGAGGCTTAGAAGGTAACCTTTTACAACCTAGACTCACAACCTAAGTCTAGCATCCAAAGCTCACAAACCGAGCTTTGGGAATACTCTCAAACAAGAGAAAACTTAGCAAACAAAAATCCCTCTCTAAAGGTTGATGTTTGCACACTAAAGCACTCATCCAAAACCTAGAACACTGAAACATACATTGACAATTTAAGCTCACAAGTGTTTGTCTATACAAAGAATGGAAATTTAAGCACTAAGACAATTTTTGCATCATAATGTTGTTGACTTGAGAATCATTAGTTGCTTCAGATGATTCTTGAGGCCTTTTATACTCCTAATTGAGTTTCTAGTCATTGGAGACTGTTGGGATTGAATTGAAGCCGTTGAGGCTTTTATTTTATGTAATAAATGCAGTTCTGGAGCTGTCCGTATCGATATGCGGGTAGCCGTATCGGTACATGTTCTTCAAAAACTAGCCGTTATGCTATTTCCAGCTTGCGCGTATCAATACACATAGGAGCGTATCGGTACGGTTTACAATTTAAAATACCGTTGGGAAATTGACCGTTAGGGGGTTGGTCGTTGGGGTTTTTGCCACGTAGGTGTATCGGAACGGGCAGGCCCTGTATCATTACGGGTTTTGGCAGTTTCAAATAGACTGTAAGTGAAACCCTAAGACGTATAGAAACGGGGTATACTGTATCGATACAGTTGAGCTGAGAACTTATGTTTGGCTATTTTAAAACATTTCAAAACCTTCTTACACATATTTTCAAGTTGTTTGGACTTAAAATCATTTTTGCAATATTTTCAATTTAGTCCAAAACTATTTTTCAATTATTATATCAAAACAAATATCCTAACACTAATATTTTTCATAATATAAAAATATAATGTAAATTGTATTTATATTTATATATAATTTATAATATAGTAAATTTAAATTACAAATTATAAATTATGGGAAAAAACTTTGATACACATGCCGTGTAAACTTTAGTTTACACGTGCCTTTTAGTTTTAGGGGTTAGGATTTTAGTTTAGGGTTTAAAGTTTAGGGGTTTAGGTTATAAGGTTTATAATTTAAACTTATTGTTTAGAATTTAGGGTATATGGTTTAAGGTTTTAGGGTTCGGGTTAGAAATTTAGGATTTGAGTTTTATAATTTAAACATGCATGCTTGTGGAAAATTAGTTTTACATAGATGTGTATAAAAATTTTACCCATAAATATAAGGATATTAATTTTATATTTGTAGCAACCCAAATTTTGGGTTAATAATTTGGATATTGAATCCGGATATGGGAATCTTGATGTTAAGTATTTAATTTGAATAATTTAATTTTTAGAAGCTTATTTAAATAGAAATGAGGACTAGAGTGAATAAGAATTTAAAGTTTTGTGTCTATTGGGAAAACAAGGAAAGAGATGGAATCTATTGGTCCAAAGTAATTATGGAAGCTTTTACAAGCAAGTATTTTGGACCAATAGATTTGAATGAGTTTTCTATCTTTAATATGAACCCTTAGATATATTGGAAATATGAGATTTATGTTAAATAAAAAAGAATTTATAATATGTGTCTGGGAGAGAGAAAATATGAAGCAAAAGTTCATTTTTTCCATGGTTTCGAAAGTAAGAAAGGGGAAAATGGGTATATTTCTTCCTTTACTTTTTTTCAAATCTACTTGAAATTTGCTTTAGTTTGTGAAATATGAAATTGATCTTTATCTTATTTTCTTTCATTTGAGCTTAATATTGATGGGTCAAGTCTTCATTTTCTTCATTATTTAGTTGGATTTTGAGTAAGTTTGTGTAATGAGAAATTGTTCATCTCATCATTCTCTACCAAATGGGTATATTTTTGAAGGATATTGGTTGAGTTTAAGTAAATCTTAAATTTCATGAAAACCCCTAGAGTGAAAAAGCATGTGACATGTTAAAGAAAATATAAAGTGAGGGTGAATTGTGAAAGAATATGGGTAATTAGTTGAGTTTTGTATAAAACCTAAGGTATTTCATAAATATTCTTGGGAGATCTTATTGTGGGCTTTGAAAGAATTGATTTTTAGAAGGATTCAAGTTTAGTTGGTTAATTAAATTAATTAGTGATCTTTATTAATCTTTTGGAAAAATAATAATTTGTTCTTACACTTGTTGGCTTAGTGAAGAATTGGAGAAACTTTTATCATCAAGGGAAAGAGAAAAAGTTGTAGAGAATTGGTCAATAATTGCCCTTAAAGTCTATGCTTAAGGTTAGTACTTCTCAAACTTTGAAGTATTTCACGCCTTTCATAATTGTGATTTCTTTCCAAGTTTAAGTATTTGTTGTGTGTTGCGTGTTCTTCAAGCATGATAGTCATTGGTTGATCTTGTTATTGTCCTTGTGTTAAAAAAGTATTTAAATGATCATAACATGCTAATAAAATCCTAATAGGCTTTAGAAAGCATGAAACTACATATATGGGTCAAAATTGAGGGTTGTAAGTTAAATCTCGTAGCTTGGGAAGCCATTTCTGGACTTCAGTATCAGTACGCGGGAGGCTCGTACCGGTACCCCTTATTAACTCGAAGAATAATGATGACCTAAGGGTAACGTACTGGTACGAATTTTAATCAGCATCAATAAGCCTCTCAAGTTTTATCGGTACGGGTTGATCCGTACCGGCACTCGTGGGTCTTACAAAATTTTAGTGACGAGTTTTGGTATCAGTACAGTAGGAGCGTACCGGTACCCGAGCCTGTATACCAGTACAATCAAGTCAGTACTGATACGTGCATGTTTTTCCCAAATTTCAATAGTGAGTATTGGTATTGGTATGCCTTAGATCGTATCAGTACGCACTAATAAAACTATCTAATTTGAGAAATTAATTGTAAATGGTTTAATGAGGTATGAAAAGGGCTATATAGGTATGAGATCAAACATGATAAATTTTCGTCTGAGCCCTTGGTTGAACTATGACTTTGGATGCCTTATTATATGGTCTTTCCTTGCCTTGTACCGTATATGGGCCTTGTGAGCCTTTGATTGATTTCGTGATGTATTTGTATGAGATCTGAATACCCAAAAGTTGTACTGCAGTAGTGTTCGTTCCTCCTAAAGTATTCGATAGCTAAGTGTTTACGAGTACGTGATGCTTGTTATTTGATGGCTAAGTGTTTCCGAATACGAGATGCTTGTTATTTGATGGATAAGTGTTTCTGAATATGAGATGCTCGTTACTTGATGGCTAAGTGTTTCCAATACGAGATGTCGCTACTCGATGGCTAGGTGTTTCCGAGTATGCGATGACCGTTACTCGATGGCTATGTGTTTCCAAGTATGTGTTGTTCTCTATTCATGGCTATGTGTTTCCGAGTAGATGACTCCTCCTACTATTCGATGGCTAGGTGTTTCTGAATATGTAGCCAATGGAAGGACCCGATGTCGAAGTAGTCCCAGGTTTACAGGTTTGACTACCATTGTGATGGTACCTGTCAATTCCTTTGCTTTTCATTGTAGCGACGTTTTAAATTTGGGGTCTGTTTGAAAAAACCCCTTTTTAATTAAGAGATGGCATATGAGGAAAATTCTTAAAAAATTGTATTTTGAAATAAAATTTGGAGTTGCCACCGGTCACTTGGATAAGGTAGACCGAACACCGAAACCCCCCAGAGATTCTAAGTTTGGGAGTCGGTTATGTGTGGGGAAGGGTTAGCACCCCCCACCACGCCTAAAAATTGGTACCTAAAGGTTTGTATCATATTTACCAAGACAAATTGAAATTTGGCTTAATTTAATGTTTAATCCCTAAAAATGTATGCATGATAACATAAATGAAATTTTCCTCGATATGTACGCTACCAAAAGAGATAACACCCAAAGATCGGGATAACACTTCCACTAGAATACCTGAACTAAAGGCCTAATACTATATGCATATTAATATTAAATATTAAATGCATGAACATGACATATACACTCAAATAAAACATAATTTAAAGTACCAAAGGGGATGACACTCAGAGACCGGGATAACACTCCTAATCAGATACCTAGACCCTAAAAACTAGATCTAACATGACATACAAAATTTATTCATTATAAAAGCGTGCCAATAAAAAAACATAATCAACAAATTTATATTACTCTATATCTAAACTAACATTGAATTAAAATACAAAGATAAGGATCGAATTTTACCCCACTAAAAGCTCAGATGATGAACTTTGACCGACCCCTACCAAGATCTTCATGCGATGACCAAAAACTAACCTAACTGAACCTCAAAAAAATTTCAATCGAACGATAGATCGAACCATCCGAAAAATAATTTTCCGGTGAGAGCACTGCTCTCGAGCCGGGCGAATAGAGGGCATTGCCTCTTCACCCGGCCATGTCTCTCTCCATGGCCTCGCTTCCAAAGGCCTTTCCCCTGCCTTTTATAGGCAAAGTGAGGGGGTGGGGTGACGTGGCTCAATGAAAGCCACATGCTTTCCTTCTTTTTTATATTTTTATTACAATTTTTATATATATTTTATTTAATAACACTATTAACAATATTGCTATAATACTATACAACCCGGACAAAAATGAGTGATTACATTCATGTCATACATTCGTTTCTTATATTGCTTGATTACTTCTATGAACGTCATAAAGTATAGTAGAGTAGACATGTACCACTGAGCTTTGCTAGCTCAGGGAGTAGATGTGTTTTTTTTCGTACGTAGGTTGACAAGTCACTCGCTTGGAGAGCAGATCGACGAGGATTTTCCAGCACCAACTCAACTCAAGTACAGTACTAGATTTTAGTAGTTGGGCTATGTATCCATAGAACCTTAATGTAGTGGGTTTGTAACTTTATTTACTATGTTTTGAAATAAGGTGTTTAATTTCGTGCTTAGCTCTATTTATATTTGGATTTAAAACTATTTATGAAACTTTTATTAATGACTTGATTTAATTGTGTTTTATAGTTAAACTTAAGATTTTAAATTAAACAAAAAAATTTCAGGTCGGGTTAGCTGATGCTTGAATCTAACGTCTCGGATTCGATCGGATCAGGGTGTTACAATATTATAACAACATATGAATTTAAATTATTTACTTTAAAATTGACCCTATTTATTTTTAAATTTTATAATTTAGCCCTATATTATTTATACTATTATAATTTTTCTGAATTTTATAATTTATGAAATAAAAATATGATAATACTATAAATAATATTAGACTAAATTAAATTAATTAAGAAGTACATTAAACTTTGAGTTTTATTACAAAATGGTCACCACATCTTTAACTGCCATTGTAAAGGTGACGTGAGAGTTAAGAAAATTTGTATAATAGCACATTTAGTCATTATATTTACACATTCAATCAATTTAGTATTAATTCAAAAAATTTAATAAATCTAGTCTCATTATTCACACATTCTATCTATTTGATCATATTTTAATTAAAAATAATTATATAATTTTCCAATAAGATAGTGACACATGTCACAATCTTATTAGAGAGAATGAAATGAAATAAAATGGGATGCTAGGGAGGGGAATGAGATAGACAATAAGCACGCCATAACCATTAAACCATGTTCCATTTTTAATACTTTGTTGACGAAGTATTATATTTAACATATTATGCAGTTTATGCTTAGGCAAATATGAAAAGGATTGGTTGGGGGATTAAAATATGGTTGGAGAAGCCAAATAAAACGAACCGAAACTATTAAAAGAACGATAAGATACAGTTTTAGAGAGAGTTTGATAAAATATTATTTTTATAGATATATATATATTACATAGGAAGAAATATATATGTATCGTATATGGTTATAAAAATTATTTAAATTAAAATTAATATCATAAGATTATAAATGTTTACGAGAAAATTTGAACATAAATTTAAACATTTTAACTCAAATTTTTAAATAAAGTTTGAATTATAAAATAAGACACATCAACTTAATTAATTAAAAAATTAACTCGACTTGATCCGATCGAATGCTCAGCCCTAATTTAAACCTCGGGAGTCTTATAAACGATGGATAAGAGAGACATTTAAAGATTTCTCATCGTCACCGATGCCTCTTATTGCTTAGCCTAAACCACTTTGATCACTGTTTACATCATAGGAATGTACTTGGAGATAAGAACCCCTACAGTGACCACACAGGTCTATGCAATTAGGTTGTCCCTTTGAACCTAGATCTTGGGATCTCCAGTCAACTAGGTGTGGTTTTTCTTCACATAGTGCCTTAAATTTTCCTAGGCTTTAGTCTCATTCCTTTCGATGTTTTCTCAACTTGATATTGATTCAACCCTTTGGTTAGTGGATCCGCAATGTTATCCTTTTATTTCACAAAATCAATAGAGATAACTTCATTTGAGATTAGTTATCTAACGATATTATATCGACGACGCATATGTCTCGACTTACCATTATACACAAAGCTCTGTGTTCTACCAATTTCCGCTTGGTCATCACAATGTATACATATTGTGGGCACCTACTTTGGTCATTCAGGAATATCCTCCAAGAAATTTCGAAGCCATTCGACTTCTTCTCTAGGCTTGTCTAGAACTACAAACTCAGATTCAATTATAGATATGGTTATAACCATTTGTCTTGGAGATCTCCATCCACTTGTGCCATTTATATCTTGAATATAATATATTCAACTAGCATCGGAGTATCCTTCTAGGACAGAAGAATCTCTTAAATAATGCAATCCATAATTATGAGTATATCAAAGATATCTCGGTACCCTCACAATCGCTTTCCAGTGATTTTCACCTGGATTGCTTGCGAATTTCCTTAAACTACTCACAGTAAAAGCAATATCTAGTCCAGTGTAGCTCATGAGGTACATTAGACTGTCTATGACCCTTGCATATTCCACTTTGTTAACATTTTGACCTTTATTCTTGGATAGATCTTGGCTCGTGTTTATTGGAGTTCTAGCTATACCAGAATCATCCTTGCCAAATTTCTCAAGAATTTGTTCACATAATATGACTAAGTCAATATGAGACTTTCAGGTGACCGTTTGATTTGGATGCTCAAAATCAATTATGTCATTCTCATATTTTTCACGTCAAATCTTGAATTTAACATGTCATTGGTACGTTTTACCATTTCATTGTTACTTATAACAATGAGTATGTCATCAACATATGATCATATATCCTAATGTTGGTAGGTTTGACATACACACATTTGACACACTTATTTGTCATCATGACAATATCATAGTTCCAACCTTTTGTTGAACATCTGGACTATATTCACTGATAATCTCTAAGTTCATTTCGTTGAAATTGGATCAACTTCCTTAGTTGTACAAGGATATATATTTTCAAAGAATGAATCATTCTTTGATTCCACTATCATATTCTTGTGAATCTTAGGATTATTTAATTCACACACAAGAAATTGATATGCATTGTTATGTTTCACATAGCCAATACAATCCACCGTTTTTTGGGTATCTATTACCTTTGTAAGACACCCCCACATTTTCAAGTAGTTGTAGGAAGGTTTAATTACCTTCCATAACTTATATGGTGTCTTGTTTCTTTTATTGTGGGAAACCTTATTTAAAATGTTGATTTAACAACTTTCCCCACACGTTAGGCACATTATGGTACCAACGTTACTCATATAGAGTTTCTCCTCATCTTAATCCTTCAATTAAGTTTAGGTTTCAACATAATGCTTATAGAGAACAATTTTCTCTATAGCTTTATCTTTGCTTTTAAGCAAATACACATAACATTATTTTTGTGTTACCCCCAATGAAGGTAATAAATGTATTCCTTCAAACAAATATTTTGCCATGTCAATTGTTATGCCACTAAAATTGACCTCGTTTGGAAGTCTATAGTTTGAAGACATATTCCCATCTTATGGTAATTGAAGCATTTCCCATGAAAATTTGCTTCTTGAACACACCGTCTAATTTTCCATGTCAATTTTTGACTTCCACTACGTTTGCCATGATAATATTTGTCTTAGCAATATTTACCTTAGTAACATTTGAGGGTGGTAACAATATTTACCTTATCCTCTCTA
Organism: Hibiscus mutabilis; assembly: GCA_019671005.1. NCBI lineage: Eukaryota > Viridiplantae > Streptophyta > Magnoliopsida > Malvales > Malvaceae > Hibiscus > Hibiscus mutabilis. Next base: position 41,949,286 of record CM033745.1, read on the forward strand.
ATCATAGGAGGATCATCCTTCATATATTTGACCAGGTTTATCATGGTCAAATATGCAACATCTTTTGTTGTCACGTTTGAAATCCTTTCCACTGAATTTCATTGGTTTTTCTATTGTGTCACATAGATACAATCCAAAACCAAAGTATTATGAATCTGTTAAACGTTAGGAATTTAGTCAAAGACTAAAACCAGATACATAAACATAATTTTTAACTTTTGTTAGACGATGGAGATTTAGTAAACTAAACCCCAAAACAAAAGTTCACACGGTCTTAATAGAAAAAACAATAATAAACAATGCATCAGGTAGGTAACTTATGAAGGAGAGGTGGTGCACTAGGCACGCTTAAATACCAGGTCTCTTAAAGAACCAATTCTAGACATGCACATTCAAATTGTCTCTCAATCATCCGTTTATGGATTTTATTCTTGAAATCATTCCAAGCATTAAAATCACTACCTTTGATTCACAACAATTTGGAATCTTTCATTTATGGTCCAACGACCCTCACGATTCTTTAGCCATTTTTAAACACTGTGCATTTCATAGCATGCATCAGAATAGGCTTTAAGAATTTAATTTTGACATAGAGAACACGTTCTTCTATGCTTTGATTTGAGACCTCAGTCGGAATCAACGCTTTAAATTTGGTAACCAATGTTACTTCTAGAAATAAATTCAACGAATTATTTCTAAAATAGAATCATACTTGATTCTTAAGAAATAATAAATTTTGAGTTGTTTTTTTTCAAAATAAATTCACCAATTTATTTTAAGATTGAATCATTCTAGATTCTCTTTAAATTAAATCCAACAATTTATTTTCCTTAACAAATTAGAATCAACGCATGATTCTAGCATAGAAATAAATTTAGTGATTTATTTTCTTTTACAAAAATTGAATCATACTTGATTCCCAATAAATTCAACAGTTTATTTTCCATACCAAATAGAATCATACAAGATTCTTACAGAAATAATTTCAATGATTTATTTTCCTTGCAACATTAGAATCATACAAGATTCTCTTGAAAATAAATTAAATGATTTATCTTCTTTTCCAAAATTAGAATCAACGCAAGATTCTAATGAAGAAATAAATTTAATAATTTATTTCCATCATATCTTCTGTTAAGAAACAAAGATGTTAATCCAACTTAATTCTATTTAACCAACAGAAACCAAAAGGAAAATCCTTCGATTTTAATTCCATTTATTCTTGTTTGGAAGATCGAGTAAACTCTTTAAAATGACATGAATTAATTCTCGAAACAAATTATTTACGAGACTTTGTTTCCAAAACAAATTACGATTTCGTCTGAGTATCAATTGGAAAAGAGATCAAGTAAATCCGTTAAAACGGCAGAAATTAAATTCCCAAAATAAATTTATTTACTAGATCTCAATTTCCAAAAATCAAGACTTTGCCTGGATATTCTGTTCGTCTCTATAAAATTTCTCAAAAGAAATTATTAGTACGAAATAAAATCCATAGTGTTTTCAAAATACAATCAATAATAATTTAATAATTATCATTCAAGACACAAGATATTCCTTTTCATGTCATATTTAATATTTAATATTAAAGGCTAAAACAATTAAGGAATATTAAGAATTACCTTAATAAGCATGCCATAATAATACCATAAAAAGGTATTGATATTTCCATATTCCATATCAAATTAAAGCTAAAATATTGAAGGATTATTACCTTAATAATACCTTAATATATGGTAAACACTTATATGCATATAACCACTTTGAAAAAGGGTTAAAAATTGCACCATTGCACCATAAACTTAGAAGTTGGCGGAACCTCTATCTCCGAATCCGGCCCTTGGCCCCACATGGATCCTTTACATGTTTGCTCATCGTGCTTGGTGGAGGGAATTGCATGTTTCCTCATCCTTTGCACATCTACGCATTTTGATCTATTATTCATGGTCTTTGCATAGCATTCGAATTTCAGAGATCCCAACAAATGCCACTGATACGTATGATATAGTCGTGTCGTGACCACGAACATAATAATCTGTTCATCTTGGATTAAAACTGATATCTGGCTTAAGATTGTTAGAAAAGACACGTTAATCCAAAAATAAATAATAAGATAAAATATTATTATTTAAATGAACAATACAAAAATTAAGGATGATATATTTAAACCAAATCGATTTGAAAAGAAAAATCAAAGGAAACGTGTTGAGGCCTGCACGAACACAGTTTCCTTAAGACATATTCGTCCAATCCTATGGTGCTTGAGAAACACCGGACGTCTATCTCCCATGATACAACAACATAATGAGCACAATAGTAGCACATCTGCAGTGATCAACGAACCGTAACCTCGCCTTCTTCTATCACCAAAAGCTGTTTTTGAAATCACAGAGTAAAACCATAGAAATTTTTGTGTTTTTCAATTGTGTAAAACTAGAAGGTTTACTTCCTATTTATAGGAGTGTTGTAACACCCCCTTCCCGGCCTGGTCGAAAACCAGGTCGAAGTATGCTATCGATGAACTAAGCGGTGGTCGATACGATAATTCCATGCAATAAACGATGATATTAGGACTAACATTCAAGAATAAACATTACACAAATTCAATCAATCTATTACGAGTCGATGATTAACCAATTAGGACCAAATTATAACATTTGCAAGTTTTAGGGGCTTAATCATAATTTCAGTATTTTAGGGGTTCTTTTCTGGAATTAACCTTACCAAAATGAAATTCATCATTCAAACAATGATTATACAAATTTTCATATTATTTAGAGTTCGTTTTCCATTCAATTAAGCCATCCATTAATCAGTGACTATATTGTAAACAATGCAAACTGGGTTCTTCATCACTTAACAGATTTAACTGTCACTATACTGATACCCTTATGTCCGTATCGGTACACTTTAACCTAATTCCCAACTTTCAGATTCAATTGCAATAGACCTGTATCGATACGGTTGAGGGACGTACCGATACTGGTTGACCATGCTGACTTCGTATCGATACACATTGACCCTGTATCGATACCATTTTTAATCCTAAATTCTAGTAGCCAAAATCCGTACTGATACTCCTAGGCCACATCGATACGTCCCTTGTTGACCATCGTTGACCTGACCAAATATGCATGGAAGTATCGATACGCCATCAACCGCATCGATACGCCTTGCACTGTAATAACAGATTTTTTGCTATTTTTTCTTCAATTTACCCTATCAACCAAGGTCCAAATATAATGAAATTTTACCAGTAAGTTTCAATCAACATAAACTACTAGCATACCAACTTTCGTATTGATCCGAATCCATTTACTATGTTTTCACCTTTTAGAGCCAAATATGCATTTTTAGTCACTTTTTATGCCATTCCAAAAGGACCATTAGAGCATTAAGCACTATTACACCTCAAGCACATAATACACATATCAAAAGGACCTTGAATGACTCTCCTAAGTACTTTGCCATCCTACTAGGAGTTCATAGGTACAATATACATTACTTTGAACTTGCTTGTGACTTGTACAATGCAACAACTTCTCTGATCTCGACGTTGAATCTCTTAACCTGAAATGGATGAAATGCAATGCATTAGGCATACTTTGCCTAGTGAGGTAGTCACAAATAACACTATGTCATGGGAAAATGCATTACAATTCATATCTTTTCAACAACAATGCAATGATCATGTTCAATAGCAATAAATCCATATTTCATCAATAACCCTTGGACCGATTCTGGATAATGGATATGAGAATTCTTACACCTCGCCAAAATAATGAATGGTCTAGTCCCTCCGCCTCGCCAATATGACCAATTTCACAACACATCCCTCCGCCTCGCCAAATCAATATAGGCCGTAGTCCACCCGTACACCGAGCTCATGAATTCTATGGCATGCCAATTGTATCCAATTTCCTTCGAATCCAAGGTCTGGTAACAATATCAATAAATTCATGTTCAAAATCACTAACCATATTCAATGTTCTTACCAATAAACAATATTTCGGTGTCTATGTTCAATGACAATATCAATAACAATGGCAATGTCCAATGGTCTTAATGATATCTGTTGCGCGTAACAAGTGCTTCGCAATTGTGCAAGTGTACATGTCGCAAGTTATAGTATAAAAGATATCGTCTCCATAGGGACTGGTGCCACTTCAAGAATCTAGTCTCTTGCACTGTAAAAGTAAAAGAACACAAGTAGGGGATTGTAGGAGTTTAAACTAACAATTAAAAGAGCAATAAAGTAAAAGAAGATGTAATCAAATGAGAGAGAGTAGGATAGATTATCGTGAGTTGATGTGTGATAGTCGGAAGGATTGTCTTGGTAAAAGAGTGCAATGGCAACTAAGTTGCAGTGGCAACTTGAGTAGTTGGGTTGCCTTGGCAACTAGTATAACGGTTGCCTGGGGAACTGGCTGCGCAACTGTTTGGGCTACTGGGCAGCAAACTTCAAGGTTCGGCAGAGCGTTCTTCAATGGTTTCTTCTTATCCCTAAGTCAAAACTCTAGCTAATTGTGCATGCCTTGACAATACATCCCTGCGTGAATCAAGGGTGAACAACAACCAATATTGCGCTCCTCTTAGCCGTTGAAATCTTAAACTTATTCATAAGCCAGATTAGTCTTCATCATCGATAGATTGAATAAAAATCATACTCATTCGTTTCTTGAATCTAACTCTCCCGAAATTAGATAAATAGATAAAGTTATGAGATCCTCTCCCAATTCACTCGCAAACAAGAATAAAAACCAAGAATGAGCAAACCTTGAATTAAAAGTGCAAACTCAATTACTTAAACAAAATTATATCGTCCCCGCAACCATAAAAACATAATAACCCCAGCCAAATAAGATTAGTTCATTGTTGGGTTCGAAAGATATACAAAGAATAATCTCCCTAGCATGAATCTAATCGAACAAGAGGAAAAAGATGAAGATGTTGGTGCAGCCTCTAGTCGAATTCTCTCCTCAATTGAACTTCCTTCAAGGTTGGTGGCTAGGCTTGTATTTATAGGAGATGGTTAGGTCAAAGTCTTTCATGAGGAGGAAGTTAAGTTGGAAATAAATACAATATAATAAAAGAAATAAATCTCTTTTATTTTATTATTTTATTCCTCCTAAAACTCCTCATTAAACTCTTGGAATTTAATCTCCTTTAGGATTTATTTTTGCTCCACGTCATATTGGATTTATCCAGTCATCAATCGACTGCCACATCAGATTATCCCTTATTGTCGACAATTGCCCTGGCAACTGGTTCGGCATATCTTTCATGCACTGCCCTGGAAACTGCGCCGACCTCTCCTTCTTGTATTGCCCTGGCAACTAATTATGCACACACAAAAAATAACTACCGGCAGCACCCTTTTTCCACAAAATTAAGCAAAATATGAAATCAAGCTTATCCACCAAGGAAACAATGCAAACATGCATGAATGGCTAATAATGCAACTAATATGAGCCTATGTCTAGCAATAATATGAGTAAAAAGGGTAATAAAAATAGTACTTTTGAACACTTAACACCCCCCCAAACTCAAACTATTGCTTGTCCTCAAGCAATGCAAAACTAAAAATTACCTTCCAAGACTTTAATAATCAAAGACACTTCAAACTTGAATTCAAACCTCAGAATCGTGGCACAAAGTATGATCACCTTTTAACTTTTCGGATAACACAAAAATTACCCGGAACCAAACTATAATGCTCATGACAAGTTTGTGCGTAGTTGTGTACAAGTTGAATTTCAAGATTCTATGTGAACAATAGGCTTTTATCAATTTAATTACTGGGACATTTATTTTTATTTTCACTAGAGTCAATTTCGGGCACCTCTAGCAATTCTTTAATGTACATTAACTACAAGAGCCAGTTTCGGGCACCTCTAGCGATTCTCTAATGTGCATTAACTACTAGAGCAGGTTTCAGGCACCTCTAGTAAGAAATTAACTTTTAATTTTCAAATTTACCCAAATTTTAAGCAACCTAAGTTCACTAAGTTTCTTTTAATCAACAAGCCACAAATGTGTAACAAAAAACTTCAGCATCATAGTAAAATTCTAAGTTTTTTTATGCAATCCTAAAATTAAAGGTTCTTTCAATTGAGTGCAGTGGTAAAAATTCATCATTGGATATTCAACAAGTCTTAAGCAATTAAATACAATCAAAGGCATGGCAAGTAATATATGCAACCTATATGTTATTGCTAAAGATGAATGCAAATAAACTTGAAACTAACTAGAAACCAACACCCCCCAAACTCGAGAGAAGCATTATCCTCAATGCATGTAAAAGTGAAACAAAATTTAAAAGAAACTAAATGAAATGAGTTAGTCAGAGAGGTCGCCACCTCGAGTGATAAGTTTCCTTGTCGTTTGCTTGATTCATTTTCCAGTCGATGGTTGAATGCTTGTGGCTAGTACCGCGTGAATAGCATTGCTTTGATTTGATCCATGTTTGCCGAGGCAGGTTCACTTGCCTGGGCATCAGTAGTTACCGAAGCCATTGTTGCTTGGGTATCGCCAATTTTTGTTCCTGTGGCAACTGCTGAGGTTGTCAGGGTATCCTCTGTTGCAGTTGCCGTGGCAAGTAGTCGGCAGAGAATTTCCTTAGCATGGTGGTTGTGAGTCTTGTTGTGGAAAAGAAAAGAAAACAAAGAAAACCTAAAAATTAAAGAAAACTGTAGACAAAATATAAAATATCTCCTAAATTTTCCAAAAATAAATAAAGAACAAAAATAACAAAAATAACCGAAAATAAAATAAAGTTTCAAAAATTAAAAACAAAAATTAAAAATTCTTAGAAATAGCATTTTTCATGCATCTTCTAATGTTATTGCATATCTGAGAAAACTTGAGGATGGACGTTTTCGATACTTCTTATAGTCCATCTGCACCCTCCATTGAGCGACAATATTGCCCAAAAAGAATTGGGCCAATGTGCTCGCAACTACTCCCCTTTGTGTTACCATGGTGGATGTGTCTTTCTTTCATGTTCCCTTGTAGTCCATGCATGCCCTCCACCTTGCTACTATTCCTAAAGGCACAAATATATTAATAGGAAAAATTATATTCATTCTCAACCATTCAATGACCTCATTCTTGTCGACTTCTATTATGGTTGGATGTAGCCTTTGTTGTCGTGGCAATTGCTGCTTAAGCCAATTGCCGTGGCAATCAGTCGCCAAAATTTGCTGTAAGTCAAGGGAAAAACCAATTTTCTAAAAAGCTTTACAAATTCAAATGTCGTTTTCTTTTGGCCTCTCAAACATCTCCATCAGGGATGGCTTCAAATCTACTAGCATCGGTTCCTCCAAGAATACCTGCAATGGAGGAGGTGAGTTTTTAAAGAATTCAATAGGTTCAATCATCACCTGTTCATATTCCATTAACACAATATTGCCATCGTGTTGATCCTGCTTGTGGTCATACAATTGTCGTGGCAAAGATGGATGAGAGCAATTTACAGATTCCTGCTTCAACATCAACGTTGTAACATTCTGGGCATCAGGTTCCTCAAAATTTGTTGTAGTATTGCTATTCTCAGCTTCACTGAGTGTTGTCGCGACATTGCTCTGTTCAGGCTCCTCAATCATTGCCGAGGCAATTTGTTGCTCATGCTCATCATGTGTTGGGCAGTCTCTCTCATTAGCATCCTCTTGACTTGGAGGTTCTAGTTGTTCCCCACACATCGGGGACCTCTCTTCTCATTGCTCCTTATCCTCTTTCCTTAGGACGTCAGTATCCTCAGGAATGGATTGTTGGTGCATGTTATCTAAGGCATATGTGAATCTCCTCAATTGATCTTCTGAATCCTCCAATGTTGCATCTCATTTAGCTATCCTCGTATCCATTTTCTTTGATAGCTCTCGAATCTCTTCAATTGATCCGTCAAGTCTAGCCAAGGAAACTAGCAACATTTCCTCCAAGGAATTGGAATGCTCTTGAAAAGGATTACATTGCCATGGCATATCTGTTGCTGCAGCAAAATTGTTATGGACATTTTTTTGAGCTTTTTGATCATACCATGAAGCATTTTGCTGCTGGTTCCATCTATGGTTCTCCATGTAGTCATATGCATCGAAAATGTGAGGGCAATTTTCAAACACATGATGTTCTCCACCCATAGAACAAGAGTTTTCCATGGGATAGGCTCTTTAGGCTTTTCTCGGTTGATATAGGTAATCATCGAAGGGTGTAAGAAATTCTTGAGTGGATTGATTCCTATCTTCCCACATCAACTCTAGAATAGATCGGAGTTTATTTCCCGACATGTTGATGTCCCTTAATTTGTTGCGCACCTGATTTTTTTTTTGATAAAACAAACAAAAAGAAAAGTTAGTAAAACTAATAAGAAAAATGCAATAACAAAAACAACTAACACCAATTGCCAATCCCCGACAACGGTGACAAAAACTTGTTGCGCGTGATAAGTTCTCTGCAATTGTGTAAGTGTACACGTCGCAAGTTATAGTATAAAAGATATCGTCTCCACAGGGACTGGTGCCACTTCAAGAATCTAGTCTATTTGCACTGTAAAAGTAAGTAGAGGATTGTAGGAGTTTAAACTAACAACTAAAGTAAAAGAGCAATAAAGTAAAAGAAGATGTAATCAAATGAGAGAGAGTAGGCCAGGTTATCGTGAGTTGAGGTGTGATAGTCGGAAGGATCATCTTGGTAAAAGAGTGCAATGGCAGCTCTGTTTTCGTGGCAACTTGCGCAGTTGGGTTGCCTTGGCAACTAGTAGAACGATTTCCTGGGCAACTGTTTGGGTGACTGGGCAGCAAACTTCAAGGTTCGGCAGAGTGTTCTTCAATGGTTTCTTCTTATCCCTAAGTTAAAACTCTAGCTAATTATGCATGCCTTGACAATACATCCCTACGTGAATTAAGGGTGAACAACAACCAATCTTGCGCTCCTCTTAGCCGTTGAAATCCTAAACTTATTCCTAAGCCGGATTAGTCTTCATCATCGATAGATTGAATAAAAACCATACTCATTCGTTTCTTGAATCTAACTCTCCTGAAATTAGATAAATAGATAAAGTTACGAGATCCTCTCTCAATTCACTCGCAAACAAGAATAAAAACCAAGAATGAGCAAACCTTGAATTAAAACTGCAAACTCAATTACTTAAACAAAATCCAATCGTTCTCGCAACCACAAAAATACAATAACCCCAGCCAAATAAGATTAGTTCATGGCTGGGTTCGAAAGATATACAAAGAATAATCTCCCTAGCATGAATCTAATCGATCAAGAGAAAAAAGATAAAGATGTTGGTGCAGCCCCTAGTCGAATTCTCTCCTCAATTGAACTTTCTTCAAGGTTGGCGGCTAGGCTTGTATGTATAGGAGATGGTTAGGCCAAAGTCTTTCTTAAGGAGGAAGTTAAGTTGGAATTAAATACAATATAATAAAAGAAATAAATCTCTTTTATTTTATTCCTCCTAAAACTCCTCACTAAACTCTTGGAATTTAATCTCCTTTAGGATTTATCTTTGCTCCACGTCATATTAGATTTATCCAGTCATCAATCGGCTGCCACATCAGCTTATCCCTTCTTGTGGTCAATTGCTCTGGCAACTAGTTTGGCATATCCTTCATGCACTGCCCTGGCAACTGCGTCGGCCTCTCCTTCTTGTATTACCCTGTCAACTGGTTACAGCCTTGCTAAGGCAACTAATTCTACACACACAAAAAACAACTACCGACATCACCATTTTCTACAAAATTAAGCAAAATATGAAATCAAGCTTGTCCTCCAAGGAAACAATGCAAACATGCATGAATGGCTAATAATACAACTAATATGAGCCTAAGTCTAGCAATAATATGAGTAAAAAGGGTAATAAAAATAGTACTTTTGAACACTTAACAATATCAATAATGGTCGATGCTTCATTTGCAATGTTTTGATAGCAATAGCGATGCTAACATCAATGAAAATGGCTACATGAGTGCTATATCAATGCTATATCGATGCTATGCCAATATCCTATATTTTCATGGTTCAAGGACAATGGCGATGATAACGACAATAATAATATTCAATGACAACAATGATACCTATGTCTGATGTTCAATAGCAATAATGATAACAGTGACAATATTCAATACTCGATGCGATAGCTTACCAATGCTTACCATAATGTCCGATAAGTGATTCGATGCAATAATCCTTAACAACGGAGTTAGCAATGATAATTCTATTAACAATGAAGTTGGGAAGGGCACCTAACCTAATATCGATACTCCAACTACACTCACCTTGATATTTCGAAGCTTTCAAGGCTCTCGGATAGAAATCCCCATGCTCCTAGCTTTTGTTGGTGACGGTGGATAATCTCTACCAACTTCTTGAGATAGATAACAAAAATAGGGTTTGGTTAGATTCAATATTACGATATCGAAATCAATATAACGATATCAAAATCAATATTGAAGCTTGAAATAGCTATTAGCTAGCAAACTCCATGGATGGCCAAACCCTAGCTCGTGATTAAGCTTTATTTATCCATGAAATTCAATGGTTGACTGAGGGTTATAGCTTACCCGATCACTAGCAACGATTCGATAACAATAAATTGAAGAAAAGTCTAGCTTGAATCAAGCTCCAATGGAAGTGCTTGCTTAGGTATGAGATGATAGCTTGGTGAGGTGCTTGCTTGGGGAGTGTTTTGGGTAAGCTTCTACTTGGCCATTCTCTATGTTTTAATAGCAGTAAGTTTCCTTCTATTGAAGGAAACTTTCCCGGTAATTCCACGCATGGGATTTATAATTGAGGATAGGCTAATGGCAAGATTAGTCCCCCAACTCTTATTTCCTTATACTTTGGTCCCTAAACTTTTAATCTCTATAATTTAGCCACTAAAAGGTTTCCCGTACATTCAATAGGGTCCTTAATCCAAAATTCGACTCAATAAGAGTCTAATATCAATACAATTGACCTTGTAGTCAACATCAACATAACATTTGAACATTTCTGATATAGGGTTTTCGATCGCCGGAACTCAAATTCTACTAGGCCGGATTTTGGGGTGTTACAAGTGTCATGAGGGTATAAATGGAAATTTTGACCTAATGGAGTATTTAATATCGAGAATCAATTAATTCTTCTATAGAACAATTTCCAAAATTACTTATCTAAATTAAAGGTAACTTTTAATATTTACTATTTTAATTCCAAGATAAAATTTGGCAAATATATGCTCTTATTTGAGGAAAAATTCATTTCAAATTTGGGTCAAAATATCTGCAAGCCCATGAAGGACCAAACCAGTTCAGACATTTGTGTTACCTATGTCGTGCACGTCTGCACATTTACGAACCAACAATTGGTTCCACATTTTCCTCAACAACGTTTGAATCAATTTCTCATTCAAAGCTCCAAAATTATCGAATTTTTCCAACATAATTTTTATTTTTTTTAATTTTTCACATCATCACCTCTCTCTTTGTCAGCAATTTACATAATCTTTTACAATGATCTAATTATAAAAATAAATAAATAATTACCAAAAAATTTGATTGAGTTCAGTACTATTTTGATTTAATTTTGAGGTGATAATACATCTTAAATTAAATATTAAGATTTGTGGATACATATTAAGTTCTCAACTTAGCTTAGTGGTTAAACTCCTTGCTTTTGGTGCAAGGTATTCTTGATTCAAATCTCCATCGAGGCATTTTGCTTATTTTTTAGGTTAGAAGAGTACAAGTTAAATATTAGTCTGAATAAAACTTGTAAAAATTGTAAGCCTAATTTAGTAGTTAGGTGCTGGACTTTTTTTTGCAAGGGGTCTTTGGTTTGATTCTCTCTACCAGCGTTTGTGGTATTTTATTTCTTTTAAATTATTGGCAAGGAGAGAGGTGATGATGTTGAAAATAAAAAGAAATTATCAACGGTTTTGACAAAAAAATTAATAAGGTGACTAAACAAAAAAAGAGTGATAGTTTATTGACTACCGGTATAGTTTTTTCAAATGTTTATTTATGACTTTTTATTTATCGTGAAGATATCTTTTCGAAAAGGCCATTTTAATCTCCTCTAGATTTCTCACGACAGAAATCTTACGCTTGTGAACCTTGTAGCCTCCAAAAATATCCACCCAGTACAGAGATGGATGCGAAACGACAAGATGATCAAGCATAAACCATAATAAGTTAAATATAAGGGTAAAACAGGCATTTTGTTTTCTCAATATTACTTTTTTGACATCAATAGCGAACAATAATCTTACAACACTTTTAAAGTTATTTTTCCACCGCACTTTTTAAAAGCAATGACAAAATAATTTCTCATTCTTTGTAATTAGTTTCCACAAATATTTTAAATGGTTAATTCACCTCTTTTGACCATATTCGATTGATTGTTTTATTCGATATTTTTAGTTTTGATGTTTTATGAATTTGAGTCTAGAAATTTAATTTGTAACATTTAAGGCTTGATTATTTGATGTCATTACAAATATTTTTTGAAATCGTGGTAAAACAATTTAATTAAAATTGTTATTCATCATTATCAATCAAAGCAATTATTCAATGAAATGCTCTAATGAGAGGGTTATCAATTAAAGTAATTATTCGACAAAACGCTCAAATGAAAGATTACTAATAATGAAATCATCGTATGTCAAAAATTGAGAGCCAACAAAATTCGAACACATAGCAAAATTGACAAAACTGACTTGACATCATCTTTGAGGCAAAATAATATCATTTTTTTGGCATTGTTATCCATTATTAGCAAAATTATCTTTGCTAAAACAAACATATTTGATTTTTCGAAGTTTAATGCTTGAATTCCATCTGAAAAGAATTCGCAAGTTCGATAATGTTCTAGCCTTCAAAAACAACTTCAATTATTTGTTCAAAATAAATTGTTGTACCCTTTTCGTGCTCATATCACATGGATTCAAAAGATCAAGGACCAACAACAAATCATTCTAGACTCATTTTTTTGTCACTTCTTCCGTACCACATTCCAATTGATGATAAAAGAGGCATGCACCTCTCATCTATTATCATACTAAACCAATGAACTAAGAGTTTATTTAAATTCCACAAGCTAAAATTTAGTGACAACTATTTTATAAATTTGATAAATCTAGATAGATTTATGAAATTTAGAACATTTCTTGGCAAAACAAAGTCGAGTCCATGTTCAGGACGTTAAAAAATGGGCGAATTAAAAATTTTAAGATTCAATAATCATTGTCAACTACGGTAGATAGGTCAACGACAAGGTGAGCAACAACCAACGACGAGGTGAACAACAAACAACAACCAAGACTAAACTAAATTTCAAAAATCATTGATATTTTATCTAAAGTTCATAGATCAATTGGTATTTTATCTAAAGTCCATGGGTCAAGTTAAAAATAAACCCTTTTGTCATCAAACTAACAAAATTCACAGCTGAATGATCAAAATGTTAAAAATCAATAACACAAGTGATCAAGATGCAACTTTTTCAAAACCAATATCAAAATCAAACATATAGGGACCAACTATGCAATTTGCATTATTAAAAAAGGCAATAGCACAAGAAATAAGCCGATCACAATACAGTACACAACTGTCTCAAAAGTCTACAAGCGAAGAATTATTAATGTTGCAAAATTTAAATAAAATATAAAACACAGCAATTATAATTATGTTTTTTTTTTTAAGAACAAAAAAGTAGCATTGCCAAATCTATTTCCAATACAACAATTCCTGAAGTAATTTGCATATTCAGACAAAATATTGAGAAGCTACCTGTGTTAGAATAGAAGCATTGAACTCCAAAATCCAATGATGTGGGCAAACAGTTCATGGGTTCAATCGCCTCTGTAGTTCCTCAACAAGTTTACTTCTGGGAATTACTTCCTCATTTGTGGTTTCAATGTTCTTCAATTTAACAATCCCTTCATTCAGCTCTCGCTCTCCCACGAGGATCATCCAAGGGATCTTTGAATCTATAGCATATTCAATGTGCTTCATCACCTTCTTATGAACCTTGTATTCTGCTTTGATGTCTACGTCCCACAGCTCGCTCACCAGCTCTGCTGCTACAGAGAGTTTATCCCCAATAACACCCACCAACACTTGGGTTTCTGTGGCTCGGACTGCCTGAAGTGCCACCCCCAGAGTACATTATTACCTCGCACAAAAATGTGGGGCGGCGGTAGAAATTAAGAGTTATTATAATCATGTTACTTGAGTTCGAGAGAAAGTGTCAAATTCAGATGTGTCCAACTCAAAGAAAATGCAGAAAGGCAGAGACAGTGGGAAAAGACAGTCTTAACTCTTAACATGAAATTCTAACAAATTTGTCCATCGTATAATAAAGGCCAAGAGGAACACAAATCCTGGGTAGACTGTGCAAAGTAATAATTCATTGAACTAATAACAAAAAAATTTAGCACCACTCTCAATCAACAAGAAATCAACTTGATCAGGAGTGGTTCAAATAGTTGAGAGAAATGACAAGATAATAGGATAGATTCAATGGATATATCCTAAACATGTTAGGAATAAAAATCACCTGGTTCTGTGCTTTCTCTTCCATTATAGTCAATACTCGTTCAATTCCAAGACTCATACCGACAGCAGGTACCTGCTTCGTGCCAAAATTTCCTATCAGATTGTCATAACGTCCACCAGCTCCAATTGAACCAACCTGACAAATAAGTCAATCATATCAGCAAGGAACCAACAAAATAAGAGAAGAGTATGTCATTGCAGTAATTAATGTTGGTATCATATTTTAAGGATGAATGGTGATGCAGTGTGATGATATCATATCATCCACTTGCTTGTCTTTCCATAACATTTCAGTTAAAAGTTAACTGTTCAAAAGGTCAAACGATGGAGACCCTTCTGGCAAGTTTTGGAAAAATGTCTACTCTAGAGAAAATCTATGAAAAGGAAGTACTCAGGGTCTTCTGTTTCTTTTATTTTGAGGACCCTATTTGTAGGGTTTTATTTTCCATGAGCTTAAAACCTAGGTTTATGAAGCATTCACACATTACATGTATGGCAGTATATAATCAGTTTCATACCATTGAAGTGGAATAGAAAAGAAGAGTAGTCTATCTATCACCCTGAGTTAGGAAGCAGAGAAGGGGGAAGATCTAAAAGAATTATCTCAATTTCCAAAGCAAGAATAAAGAAGAATTTCTAGTTAGAAAAGCATTCCTTTGACCTCTAATGATGGTTGAATGTTCAAATAAAAGTTCAAACTTGATTATTTCAGATAGACCCACCATAAAGCTCTTAAACATCTAATTAACTTAAAAAAAACTACAGAATTCACATAAAAGATAGATATGTACAATATTCATAACCCTCGGGCAGAAAAAATATTTACCTGCACACCTCCTTTGAAAGCAACTTCAAATATGACTCCAGTATAATAATCAAGGCCTCTGGCAAGACTCAAATCAAATACCACTTTGTCTATGCACCTTGATTTATCCAAAGCATCAAATAAAAGTGACAGGTCACCTAATGCTCCTTCGGAAGCATTGTGTTTAAGAAGCTCACTACCCTCAGTTCCTCCCAAAATCTTTGACAATAATTCCAGAGGAGGTCCTCTTATCTTCACAAAAGTGCCAATTTTATCAGCTGTCTCAACAGATAACCCCTTTTCTTCCACCTAGCAAGCATCAATTGAACATAATGATTAAATTTGGAACATCTTAACATTTAAGACCATACTAACTAAAAAATCTAGAGATGCAACAGAAATCATTTATCCACAAAAATAAAAACTAAAAGGAACAGTAAGTACGATATATATATCACATGTCCGGATAAATAATTGAACGGTGGTATATTAACACTGTATTCCCAAGAGCTTTAGCTACTAGATAGTGGCACAAAGATTTTGAGGCTTCAGTCCTTACCATTTCCTTTTTAACTTGTTCAAAGGATTGTTTGTCTAACTTGTCGATGCTAGAACAAATAGTTCTAAATTTTTCTGGTGGCACACCACAGATGTCCAGCACTCCATCAAGTAACTTCCGGTGATTCAATTTTATCTGTCAAAAGCAGATAAAAAGAAAATTAACCAATTTAGAAAGCAAAACAAGCATTGAGAATAGAAAAATGACAATTTACCTCATAATCCCCAATGCTTAGTGCATTGAGTACTTCAGACAAAATTCTTACAACCTCAAAGTCCGGTCCCATCTTTTCATATTGACCAGCAATATCAAAATCACATTGATAAAATTCTCTATATCTCCCTTTAGATGGGTTATCCCTTCTCCAAACTTTATCTATGTGGTATCTTTTAAATGATGTGAGACCATTCATGGCCACATACCGAGAAAATGGGACTGTTAAGTCATATCGTAGAGAACAAAGCTCTCCACCCTGTAAACAAATATAACAAAAAGTCGGATATAAAACTTAATAAATCATACATGTCACTTCTCTTGATAAATCAGCCAAATAAACAACTTTCTAGGTTGCTGATCAGTAAAATAAATAAATACACAAGAAAATAAGACTTCATTCTAATGGATCGGTTCTTCCTAACCTGGTCTGCAAGATCATAGATCAACTTTGAATCCTCCCCATATTTTCCTGTAAGGGTCTCCTTCAATTCAAAAGCAGGAGTATCCAGGGCAGTGGCACAATGCCTCTCAAAAACCTTTGTTATAATTGAAAATGCTTTCTTTCTTATCGTCATTTGCTCTTTTGCAAAATCCCGAGTACCCTACAAATAACTAAAAAACTTAAACACACTACTGAAGAATAAGGCATAAGATTATAACATAAAATGATGTAGACTCTTTTTTTTCTTTTCTTAATGTTTATAATATCAATGAAGATAAACCAAGAACAACTGCCCTACTTCCTAGTTTTAGCTTTTAAACAATATTTTCAACAAATTATGACTGAAGCTAATAGGAAACGAGAATCATGGTTCCGTTTTTGTTTACCTTCGGGGTCTTGGGGATTCTTCTACTTTCATTGATCTCCAAAATTTCCTTCACCTTCTTCAGCAAACCATCAAAATCTGAACTTTTTGGATCTAAAATTGATAAAAATTCTACTACTATTTTCTCTAAACCGTCCCCTTTACTCATCAACCTATCCTTAATCATCTCAACAATAAAATTTGTTCCCCTCCCCAGCAAAACCTTCTTCTTCTTCTTCTTCTTTTCGGATTTCACATGCCCTCCATCAACCTCTCCCCCTTTTCCACCATTCTTCTCATTCAAAACCTCAACGCCTTCAAGCACAAAAAATGCAGAGACAGCCTCCCATGCAACAATTTTCCACACAATCCCCAAAACCATATCCACATCCTTCGCCAATTTCACACGATCTTTCTCCAGCTCCGCGCCCACAGCCAGTTTGACTCCATTTCGCAAACTTTCCTCACATAAACAATCCTTTTCGAAAATACCCTTTAAACCCTCGACGCTAACTGAACCAAAATTCAATCTCACTCTTTCCAAACTACTCTCCCCTAAATTCCTCAACTCAAAGCACAAATGCAAGACTTTCCCCCCTAACTTATCCCCCGAATTCGAAACCACCCGAATAACAGAATGCAAACTCTTAACCGCTTCCCTCACATTTCCATAAATAACAGGTATCTTAGAAAACGAATTTATGTTAACTTTGTCATCACCTTTATTAGAACTCACTACCAATTTGGAACCGTTAAGTAAGACTTTGATGTCGCTAGAAACTCCGATGTCGTCTTTGGCGACGGACCCATCGCCGGAATCGGTCAAGTCGAAAGCGGATAAGTTAGCCCTTGCGGCCTCGCAGGAGAGGGCGGCAACTGCCACGGCAACGGTGGACAGAGCTGAGGAGCTTTGGTCTATGAGCTGGCATGATTCGAGCAACGATGGCATGGAGGATCCGCCTTGATTTCCGCCCACGGCCGTGGGATTTTTGAGAAAGGAAATGCGAAATGACGGCGGATATGGAGAGTGTGATGTAAAATACTAGATGGTTTCAGCTGTTGGCGTTTTGTTTAGGCTTTTAGGGTTTTGTATTTTGGTGGATTTTAATTCTTTATAGTAGAATGTGCATGAGATTAGAGTTCCAAACTTTTAATATTCACTTAGATTTTAGATTTTGGGCTTAATCGTAAAAAAATCAAATAATATATTTTTAGGTGTTTAAAATATTTTTTTTTATAAAGATAGATGTTTAATAATTATATTGTTATTATTTAATGAGTTTGGTCATTAAAAATATTAGTCAATTGAAATGTGAAACGTAACGAAATTTTAATTTATAATTTTTTAATTAATTTTTTTTAAAAAAATCTTTAATTTTCATAAGAAAATCTTAAAATTTTTTAAAAAAACCTTAAAATTCCTAAAAAAAACCTAGCTCACAAAAACCTTAACATAAATATCCAAATCCCTTAATTCATGTATGCCGCCGTTGACTAAGTACCACTGTTTTTCCGTCAGACCACCACCACCACTACCACTAAATATCTCACTCTTTTCAAAATTTTAAAATTCCTAAGTAATCTACGAACGATATGTGTAATCACCTATTTTTTATCCAATTTTTATATTATTATTATTCTTGTTGTTGTTTAATGTTATTATTATTACTATTATTATTATTATATAGGGTTGCAACAATTAAAAAAACATATCATATAATAATAAAAACTCAATTTATTAGTCTAAGTCCATTACAAACCCTTTTAATATTTACAAGGCCCGTTTGACCCAAATATTTAAAAACCCTAAACCTAATCTAACCATCATCCTTTTCTCTTGCAGCCACCCAATCTCCATTGTTAGATCAAGATCAGATCTGACGGTCTAGATGTCAGGAGAGATGACTGCCCAGCTCCCTATGCGCTCGTGAAAGCTACTGCCAACGCTCCATCTCCCATACGCGCCCACGCGCCTGAGCCGATCCATCTTCTCTATCCACGTGGCTCCACCGCCGAAGATCGCGACGCCATTATACGGTAATCTCCTTTCTCCCAACCACCGAGCAGGCAAAGAAATCATAAAAAATGGAGGGAGATGTCAGTTCGAAATCATGTTGTAACATCCTCAAACCGGTTCAGAAGAAAACTGAAATTGAGGTTGTCATTGAGAACACATTTCCAGAATTCAAGTGACCAAATTTTAAAATCGAATAACAACTTAAGCCTTGTGCATAGCCTTACTACTCATTTTCATTTCTTTTGCTATCATATTTCAGTATTTATTATCAATCGGTTACCATAATTAACAACCTCAAACAACACTATCTTGACATAGATTAATACATGATATTTGATTCATTTGAGCATGCGTGCACATATATCGACAAGGTAGTGTGACTACTTAAAGAATATTATGAACTTAATCTTCTTTCGTATTTTATTATCTAAATATCTCAAACAATCATATCCTAATTACATTTAACATTCACATCACATGGCTAAACATAACAATCATCATGAAACAGATTAAGGCTTTCATATACGACAACACCTTGTTCAAAGTGTGAAACTTATCTGTTACAACTATTTAAAACATTCCAGGGATTCACATCGTGCATTTATACATTGTTTGGTTACAATCTCTTACTCCTCATGCTTAGGATATTTTCTTATTATACATATAAACATCATATCATGCTAAATCTTCATACAATCATTCAAGTCATGTTATTCGAACAATACATATACATGTGTATATAATCCTTCAAATTCTTAGCATTTTTACGTACAAACATGACTTGAATATTGATATCACTTTAAGGCAGCATGTTGCAAAATAGAGATGCCCACACAAGTGTCTTTCTTCCATGACAATGAGAACAATTTTACAGACATTGAAGGATATAACCAATGATGTAAAGGCTTTTGTTCGAATTTTAGAGCCACTCAAGAAGGCTTGTCACTGAATATTGATGATAGTTCAATCTGGTTTGATGGATGGTTCAGTCTTTCTTCCACGACAATGAGAACAATTTTACATTGGAAGAACAGTAGAATCTTCAAGGAGGCTTGTCACTAAACATTGATGTATCAACTACAATGATAGTTTGACCTGGTTTGACAGTTAATCAGAATGCTAAAGACCTTTATTTTCATGACTAGATAAAGGCTAAGAGTGTTGAAGAATATGAGGATAAAGTCAGTCCTTCTAACCAGGAGTACAAGATAACTAGATTGAGTGAACAAATATGCAAAGATCAGAAAGAACTAAGGAAGCACAAAAAACCACCATTCAAATGGAAAAAATTAATGAAACATGCATACATTTGATGGGCATCCTTAGGGGCATGCATATCATAATTATAACATCCATTCATTTTTTTATAAGTTTGGAGCATTGCTTATCCATTTGAGCATGGGGAGGATGGAACCTTTTTCAGTCTGCTTATTTATCCAAGAATGAGGAGGATAGAACCCGCCTATCGATTCGGGCTTGAGGAGAATAGAACCCGCTCATCCATCCGAGCATAAAGAGGATGAAACCTTTTTTTCAGTTTGCTTATCTATCCGAGCATGAGGAGGATAGAACCAGCCTATCTATTCGAGCTTAAGGAGAATAGAACCTGTTTATCCATCTGAGCATTAGGAGGATGGAACCCTTTTTTAGGTCTACTTATTTATCCGAGCATGAGTAGGATAGAACCTACTTATCCGTTCAAGCATAAGGAAGAGCGGAATTCGTCTGTCTGTTCAAGCAGAGAGTCTCGTCTCGGCGATTGAAGGTTTGGTAATTGGTGAAAATTAGTGTCCTTTTGTTCTTTGTTCTATCCCCTTTTCACTAGAATGACCAAAGAGGGGCACCTGTTGTCACTGAATTTTCACCTAAACTTCTATTTGTTTAATTTGTTTTCATTTTATTGTTGAATTGTATTACCCGGTATAGTAGTATTGTATTATATATTATTACGTATTAGTATTTTATCATAACTAATAGTTAGTTCAAAACTCAAAAAGAAATGCATACTAAAAAGGAAAGATCCAATGTTTCTAATAAAATGCCCATTACATTTTTATACAAGTACATTAAATAAAATATATATTTATTTACAATAAAGGCCTATCCGACCCAATTTTAGAACAAAAAACCCTAAGCCCTAACTTCTTTTCTTTCCTTGCTTAGCCAACAAGGGACCGTTGGATCAAGGATTGATCCAACGGCCCAGATGACGCTAAAAAACCCTAGTTAAGGAGCTATAGCACCGCACCACTCATGACCGTTAGATCAGTTCGTGATCTAACGGCCCAGATCGCACCACGGGAGATCACATGGATCGTCACTCGCGCTTGGCAGCCACGCTCCCGGCATTTGGACTTCGATCAGACCTCTCGCCTTCTCCGATGAGTGTCGCACCATCTTCATCATGGATTACTCCTCGCTGACAATTTTATTGTCGTTTGCAATCACCGGAAACAAAAAACAACAAACAAGAATTAAAACTGAATAAAAAAGAGGAGTCTAATCCCTAAATTAAAGCCCTATCTGACATCAGCTAGAAATCCAAATCAAATCAGAAGCAATTTGGAATGGGATCAAGGGATTTTTTAGTGTAATCCAAGCACAATTGGACCTATATAAACATTGTAATTTACGCACACTACATAAGCAACAATACACAAAAAAGTATACAAAGTATAGCATTCGATTCAAAGGTAGCAAGCAAAATGTATCTGAGTGTTCAAGAGGAAATAAAGCAAGCAAATTTCTGGTAATTCCCTCTCTTTGTTGTTATAATTCGAATTTAAATAAGGAAAAAGATTTTGTTGCATCGTTTTTTTGGTGGCCGCTGCCGTGCATGGCGTCTGAGGCCGTATCTCCGACAACAAATATTCAATTTGGAACTCGCCAGATTCTGGAAATACGAGTTTTCTAGGAATTTTCCGCCGCTGGAAACGGCGGCCGGTACGGCAGACGTTCATCGTGTTCTTCAATCCATGAAGAACATTTCAGAGAAAGGTTTTGATTGATTTTAGATAACGAAACCAAAATGAAATCTGTTTCTGATTTTAGCTTTATATACTGACTTAGAGACCCGATCTGAACCCGCTTTTAACCCGTAACTTACTTTGGCAAATATTCTACCGCAGCTCTTTAATTTGAAATCTTCTCAATTTCGTCATTTTGCTTGTAATTCGACCATCACATTTCATTTTCCTTTCAATTTGGTCACCAGTTTTCTATAAAAGAAAATAAAAATAAAAAGGTTTTATTTATCCCTTTCCTTTATTTAAAATCCCGTAACTATTTAATTTTAATTATTAGACCGAAGTAAATTAATTTTATTGTCTTCTCGCTTTAATTTCATTTGCTTATTTTGAGTTGAGTTTAGTTTAGTTTTTTATCCTTAGGAATAGGTTCTCAAAACTTAGTTAGAGCCCTTGTGTGATAAAAAATTCTCTTATACATTTGAATAAAATACTCTTAATTCTACTTTAACTTTAATAGATAAAGAGAATGTAAACATCTTTAGGGTTATAAATCACTAATTAGGTTTTAATTTAAAAACTTTAACACATTTAATTGTTTCTGTGGGTTTGTTTAAAAATTGAAAACTAACTAACGCGGTGTCTTACCAAACGGAAATGATGAGTTAGCGCCAAGAGTGTTGGCGGTGATTGGAGTTCATTTTCCGGGCGGTAAGGCCTTTAAAATAGACTTATATTCTTAAAACGAGCGAATAAATCGAAATCAATAAGGTACCAATTTTGAAAACTTTCTTTTGAAATCAATAAGGTATCATTTTTTGGGCGTTGTGGGGGTGCTAACCCTTCTCGACACGTAACCGACCCCCGAACCTGTTTTCTAGTTTTTGTAGACCAAAAATGTTGTTTTAATAAATAAAACGTTTTATTAAAATAACCTCGTTTTAAAAGTGACCCAGTCACACTTTTTTCTAAAAACGATTGGTGGCGACTCCGCTGGGGAATTTTTGTTTTTAAATAAAAACAAAAGAAGGCCAGGCCACAATTTGGTTTCTATTTTTTAAAAAATGGAATTTGCAAGTTCATAAAATTTTTAATTTATTCATCTGTTTAATGAATATAATTATATTTTAAGCATTCCAAAATTGTTCAAAAGCTATATTCCCGAGCTTGTCCTATTCGTTTAAGTGAGGGGAAAACACTTTGCTCATGTCAGAATAATGATTCTTCGTATGAGCCTAGCAAGTACCTTCGGGACTCATATGCCTTATGTCTCCATAAGGATACCGATCCTTCGAGAAGACATAGGAAGTGAATCCTCTTGAGCTGAACTTGGTTCGTTTGAAGCCTATAATGGGTGAGAACCATGGGCCTTACTGCCATTAGTAGGGGACAACAAGAACAGTTCGGGTACCCTTTTAGAACCAAACCATGTTTGAGAATCTAGAGCCTACCCTAATAGAGCCATGTGGAAAAACCCAGGGTTTTGAGTCTGGTCAAAACTATTTTGCAAGAATAATCCGTGGAGACATGTCCTGGACTGTTAGAAGGCTGCCCAAAATTATTTATGCAACGAAATTATTTTGGACCCTTTTTTTCCTTATCTCTAACCCTTTCCCTTTGTTCTGTTGTTTTGCATGTTTAATCTTGCATCATCACTCCATATCAAGAAGGGATTGGTTCTTAAAAATATCTGCCCAATTATAAAATTTGTTATCATGGATGGAAGGATCTTGAAGTTTGAAGATGAAAATGCGAAGTCTGTCATTAGTCTGAAGTTAATCAACGAGCTTTTAGAGACAGTCTGATAGCTGATCACGAAACAGAGACATCAAAATATACCCATATTAGTATCAAGCAGAATGATGTGCAGAAGTTGCGGAAAATATGGGAACACTTTAACTATGAGACCAAACAGATGTTCTATGAAACCTACGGAGACATAGCATATTTGCTGTATGTGAAGGTCGATGAGCAATTCCTGAAGGCTTTGGTCAAGTTCTAGAATCCAGGGTATTGTTGCTTTACCTTCAATGAAGAAGACATGATGCCCACGTTCGAGGAGTATTTGGCTCTATTCAACCTACGCAAGGTAAACAAGAATTGGGTCTATGCCAAGCCACCTAAGAACAAAAATCCGCACCAAAGGCTCACGAATTTTGTTGGAATGAGTGATGGATGGGTCAAAGGGCTGATACAGAAAAGAGGTGGCAGTTTCTCCTTTCCCTAGTTAAGTATCAGAAACATAATCCCAGTTCACCCAGATAAAGAGAAAAGAGTAGATCTCCTGGCAATTGCGATTTATGGCTTGTTTATTTTCCCAAAGGTTCTGCGAAACATTGATATAGCCTTGCTTGATTTCTTTAAGCAGCTAAAGAGGGAAGTCAATCCAGTACCTGTTGCGTTAGCTGAAACTTTTATTTCACTGAATGCATGCCGAAAGGTAGAAGGTGTGCACTTCGGAGGGTGTGTAATACCTTACTAATTAGTTTTAATACCCCACTAATTAGTTAGTGACCAAAATGAAAAGAATTAAAAGTTGGTTTTAGTTCAATGACTAAAATGTAAACTTTTAAAGTTTGGTGGTTAAAGTGAAAAGAAGAGAAAAGTTCAGGGACAAGCATGGTAATTTTCCCAATAATTATTTTTATGTCATAAATATACAAATCACTTAAGAGTGTGGATCGAATATAAAAATTTTGGTTTGATCTGATGCTTCTATTATTGGGAAATTACAGTTAAAGTTTAAAGAGAATTCGGATGATCATTTGATCTCGGAATATTATAAAAATTTGAAGGGAGTCTTTAGAAGACCCGAGTAACATGATATTGTGGTTCTAAATCGTTTCTGATCAATTTAAATTCGAGCCTTTTTGTGTAGCTTCAACATTTTGATCAGCTTCTTTTCCTGCTCAGGCTGTAACTTAGAAGAAATAATTACAGGCAATGTATTATCGGTTCCTAAGTATGCATATTTTAGTTGCTCTGGCAATTGTTTCAACTCAAGAATCGGTGGTTGTTCAATAGAGGGTTTTTCGAGCTTACCTTCCTTACCTGAGTAATCCAGTGGTTCAAAGTATGTACCTGGTCAATTGACTAGCCAATTTGCCTCTTCTTGTTGTTCCTCATCGACCGGTTCTTCATTACTCCTCAGGTTCCTCTTGATCGGCAATGTAGTTGCCGAGACAACTAAATTCCTCGTCGAAGTTAAACTCTACCGTGGCATGAAGAAGTTGGCATTCTTCTGGATCATCGGCATGCCTTAGTGTTTGGAACACATTTAGTTTAACTTGCTGGTCATTCACCCTCATTGTGAGTTCTCCCTTTTAAACTTAATCAAGGTTCTCCCTGTTGCTAGGAATGGTCTCCCGAGAATGATAGGTGCATGCTCATCTGCTTCACAATCCAAAACAATAAAGTCAGCGGGAAAAATAAATTTATCAACTTTTACCAGTATGTCCTCAATTTTTTCCTCTGGATGCACATAGGATATGTCTCATTTGTCAGCATAACTGTTGTAGGTCTTGCCTTCCCGATTCCTAGTTTCTGGAAAACCAATTTAGGCATCAAGTTTATGCTAGCCCCAAGGTCGCATAATGTTTTCCCGATATAGTGGTTTCCAATGGAACAGGGTATTGTGAAACTTTTGGGATCCTTCAACTTAGGTGGCATACGATTGTGCAACATGGCCATGCATCCCTCTGTTGTGGCAACTGTTTCAAACTCTCCTAGCCTTGTTCTCTTGGACACAATGTCTTTAAGAAACTTGGCATAGTTCGGTATTTGTTCAATTGCTTCCATCAACGGCAAGTTGATGTGGACTTGCTTTAGGATATCAAGAAACTTCTTGAATTGATATTCTTGCTTTTGTCGCTTCAACCTTTGTGGGAATGGTGGTGGAATTCGGATATCTTCGATCCTTTCATTGGTTTGGAACTTGATTGACGACATTGCTGGGACAACTGGAGTTGCCGATGCATTATCAATTGGGGTTTCCGAGGCATGTTTATCACAAGTTGCCGAATCATCCTTATCGTCGATTGCCGCGGCAATTCCTGGTTTAGCATATGAGGTTTTGCCGCTAGGTTCGTCTTGATCTTTTTGTGGAGTTTTGTTTGATGAGCGGGCTTGAGTCTCTCTAAGTTGTTGGCCACTTCTAGTGGTGATTACCTTACATTGCTCATGGCCAGTTCCTCTTGTGACTTCAGTATCGCTAGGTAAACCTCCTTGCGGTCTAGTATTCAAGTTTTGAGCAAACTGTCCAACTTGATTTTCCAATGATTTGATTGTCGCCTCTTGGTTTTACAATCTCATCTCGGTCCTGTTAATAAAAGCATCAGTTCTTTTTATGAAGTTACTATTCTTAGCCATATAAGATTCAGATTTATCATAAAAGCATTTAGAGAATTTTTCAAAGAACTAGATGTTGTTGGTCGTTGCTGCGACAACTGTTGTCGTGACATATTCTGCTGAAATCCCGATGCTTGTGCATTCTGATTGTTCTAGTTTAGAGCATTGCTGGGATTACTCCATGAAAAATTTGGGTGCTTCTTCCAAGCTGGATTGTATGTATTGGACATCACATTGTTGTTCCGATTGTAATTCCCCACATAGAAGCTGGATTCCGGATTCTGCATACATTCAGAAGAATCATGGCTATCACCACATAACTCACAAAAAGAATCCATTACTTTGACCTCATGTGTGTTGTTTGGTTTTTGCATGTTCTGGACCATCTTGGTTAAAGTGGCCAATTGTGCTGAAATTGAATCTGATGATCCTAGTTCATGTGGCTTGGCGTCTAACTCCTCATCTTCTAGTAGAGGGGAATTGATAATCATTCTTAGCCAGCCTGATTAGAATTTGCATTGCTTCCTCCGGTGACTTATCTAGTAGCATGCCGTTTGCCAAGGCATCTAGCATCATCCTTGTTGGTGTATTCACGGTGTTGTAAAACATTGTTACTTGAGTCCACACCGGGAATCCGTGTAGGGGGCGTTTGTGTAGAAGTTCTCTATATCGCTCCCAAGCCTCGTACATGGATTTATCATCTGCCTGTCGAAAAGAAGTAATGTCGTTACGAAGCTTATCAGTCAAATTTGTAGGATTAAACTGAGCGAGGAAATCACGACAAAGATCGGTCCAAGATGCTATTGATCCGGCAGGAATGCTATTTAACCATGCTTTTCGCCCTATCCCTCAGTGAATAGGGGAATAATCTTAATCGTAAGACATCGGGGGTGACTCCGTGTATTTTGAACGAGTTGCAAATCTCGAGGAAAGATTTAAGATGTTGTCGTGCATCTTCAATTGCTGAGCCGCCAAATTGACCAATTGTGTTGATCATAACATTACCGGTTTCAACTCAAAGTGGTCGGCTTCAATTTCAGGTGCGGCAACTCCTGGATTAAGTTCATCAAGATCTTCTTCAAGATAGTCTCGAATAGTTCTGTTTCGTGCAATAATCTCTCCTCCTCTTGCTGGAACATCTTGATTCATATTGCCGTCTTGATTAGCCACTGCTACTCTTATCCTTCGTCTAAGTCTTTGTAAGGTTCATTCGATTTCTGGATCAAAGGGATATTCTGGTGAAATCGGTCTCTCCCTGATCATATATCAATGCAAAACCAAAGTTTGTTAGCCCTTTGAATCTTAAACAAGAAAAGTAAAAAAAAGTGCAAGAAAATAAAAACTAAGTCGCTATTGCCAATCCCCGACAACGGCGCCAAAAACTTGTTGCGCGTAATAAGTGCTACGCAATTGTGCAAGTATACACGTTGCAAGTTATAGTATAAAAGATATCGTCTCCACATGGATTGATGCCACTTCAAGAATCTAGTCTCTTGCACTGAAAAAGTAAAAACACAAATAACGGATTATAGGAGTTTTAACTAATAACTAATCTAGAAAGCAAATAAGTAAAAGGCGATGTAATTAACTGAGAGAGATAGGCCAGGTTATCGTGAGTTGAGGTGTGATAGCCAATTGGATCGTCTTGGTAAAAGAATGCATGGGCAACTCAGTTGCCGTGGCAACTTGCACAACGAGGTTGTCTTGGCAACTAATCGATGGTTGCCTGGGCGACTAGTTGGGCAACTACTTGGGCGTCTAGGCAGCAACCTTCAAGGTTCGGCAGAGTGTTCTTCAATGGTTTCTTCTTATCCCTAAGTCGAAACTCTAGCTACTTGTACATGTCTTGATAATACATCCCTGCGTGAATCAAGGGTGAACAACAACCAATCTTGCGCTCCTCTTAGCCGTTGAAATCCTTAACTTATTCCTAAGCCGGATTAATATTCACCATCAATAGATTGAATAATGATCATATTCATTCATTTCTTGAATCTAACTCTCCCGATATTAGATAAATAGATGAAGTTACGAGATCCTCTCCCAATTCACTCGCAAACAAGAATAAGAACCAAGAATGAATAAACCTTGAATAGAAAAGTGCAAACTCTTATTACCTAAACAAAATCCAATAGTTTCTCACAACCACAAAACACAATAACCTTAGCCAAATAGATTTAGTTCATGGCTAGGTTCCAAAGAAACACAAGATAAAGAATCCCTAGCATGAACCTAATTGAACAAGAAAGAAAAAGATGAAGAATGAAGCTTGTCGAAATCCTTCTTGCCCTAGAAGCTTGTCGAAAATTCTCTCTTCTTGCTCTCTCTCAAGTTGACGATATGGCCTCTAATTTATAGGGCTAGTTCAAAGTCCTTTTTGAGGAGGAAGTTAAGTTGGAATTAAATTATCTTTAAAGAATATAATTCTTTATTATAATTATATTCCTTCTAGAACTTCTCCTATCTTCTTGGAATTTAATTCTTCTTTAATCTCTTCATGGAAATCAAATTCCTTTGTGATTTAGCTTTGCTCCACGTCATCTTGGGCTTGTCTAGTCATCAATTTCGACTATCATATCACCTTGTTCTTTGTCGACAATTGCCCTAGCAACTGGCTCGGCGTCTCCTTTATGCATTGCCCTGGCAACTAGCTCGGCATCTCCTTTATGTATTGCCCTGGCAACTAGCTCTAGCCTTGCTTTGGCAAGTGATCCTGTACATACACACAAAACACACCAAAGCAGCATCTTTTCCCACAAAAACTACCAAGTTATGTAATCAAGCTCAACGATGGAAGGAAACTTGGATTAATGCATGAATGGCTAATTATGCAACTAATATGAGGCTAAATCTAACAATAATATGAGTAAAAAGGGTAAGAAAAATAGTACTTTTGAACACTTATCATAAGGAAAAGTGCAGCTACATAAATTCTTACCTAAGATCACCCAATCCAAAACAAACTCAACTTATGGTAAGCATTTGTTATTAAACAAATGAATGTTTGACTCTTATTTTAGGGAGAGCATTTGTTATTTCGATACATGGTGCTTCAACCTAAAATGTTATCTAATTTCTTTACATTTACGGTTTCAACGTCTAATTTTATCCATCCAACATACTATACGAAAAGTTTTGGTACTACGTTGTACGTTCCGATACTTACTATACAAATATGTATTGTTAAAAGCATTTTAAACATTTGTAGTTTACACATTTATGTACAGCGGTACATGTACTAAAGTTCCAAAACCTGAAAATAAATATTAAATGTTACACTTTAAACCTAAAATGTTATTTTCACAACTAAAAGTTTCGGTACCCTATATCAAATTTCGATACCTTTTCTGTAAACGTTTATTGTCACAAGTTTTACTGACAATTTAAGTTTACACATTTCTCTACAGTTTTTGGTATGTGTTTCACAGTTTCAAACTTTTAGCTGCCAACTTAAATATTATGTGTAATTCAAACATTTTAGGTTGCAAGAAGAATGTTATCCCCATCAAGTTTCAATGACTTACTAAGTTTTGAAACTTGCCGACAATAACCTCTTCCCGACTTCGTGAGTTCTTTTTGTGAATCTAAATTTAACAATCAAAATCAAAAGTTTTAGAAAGATACCCATCCAACGGTTCTAAAAACCCGCCGTTTATTAGCTGTTTCTAACATGCCTTTCTTTAGACTCGTCCTAGAAAAATAGGTTAAGTCCTACCAATTTTAATTTTAGTCAAATTAAGTTGAATCACACTTAAAACTAAACCAATTAGCTTTAAAATGAATTATTCAAAGTAAAAATTATTCAAAGTACATTCAATAGACTTGTAAATTTGCCTTAATAAGTCATCCTTATTGATTATTTACTGGACACCTTCCAAATATTTTATATAAAGCATACAGATTACAATCAAAGGCATGATAACATGGAAAATATTCTCAATTCCACCCATTAAAAATTTCAAAAATTATCAACTAACCAACCTAGTCCAAGTCTAATCATCAAAATTTTGTCCTATAAAACTAATGAGAGAAATAATGATAGTTGGCTTATCAACGCGTTTAATGGCAAAAGATATGTAAAACAAGAAATGGTTTACAAACAAGTTCCCACCTCTATTTTTCACTTTATTATTTTTTAAAATGAAAAATCGCTGAAATAGAAACATAATTGAATACAGAGCCAATGAAGCAATGAGATTCATATTGGTGAAGCTCAATCTAGCATTGCATTTGGTGAAATTTCCCAGTCTTCGTGTCAAAAGAGATATCAGTACCAAGTGCAAGAACATTTGTACGAAGCACACCAAAGAAGTTAACTATTGGGTTTGCAGTCAATCCAATGCTCGAGCTTATACTAGCATACTCGTACAAATACTGGTATACATAGAGAGAAAACAGACATGTCCAACAGCATCATGAAGGTGTATCCATGCTTAGGCAATTGTAACATGTTCTCGAGCTAAAAGCCAAAACAAAAAGGAAGTTCAGAATGCTACAAATTGAAATTTGATAACAGAATTGTGTACCTTGCCAGACCTCTGATCAGGGACTCTGAAGTTAAAAATTGTCTTCAGCCTAGGTGCAGGTTCATCAACCGTTATGGTGGTAAATAGATGATAAATGTAAACTACTTTAGTACAACAAAAAATGTTCAAAATAGCTTATAAATGATGGAACACACGTAAATCGATAGCAAAGGAATACGAAAAAAAGAAAATATGAACTCAACCAAAGAAATCCTTTAATTGAATATCGTTTCTACCAAAAAGATTATATCCCTAAAAGTTACATCATACTTCAGTTATATGATGTTCTAAGCAATATTATCAAGCACACATTCTCCTGGTTAAAACACATGTTCCAAAGTAGATGGGACAATTCATGCATGAAAAAGGTAAAACCAATTAAATTAAGTATTCTAATAGTTAGGACCTTCCCCATGCTTGAATCAGGGGATGAGATCCATGATTAGTAATTTTCTTAAAAAAGAAAACAGATGAAGGGTGAAGAACATATAATTGAGAAAATAGCATCATATCTCACATGCAAAAAAGAATTTGTGCCCAAACAGTCTAAGTTACACATCAAATAAACAACAAATCAACAAAAAAATAGATAAAAATACTTACACTAGAGATGGTGTTCAGTTTGATATCAGTTGTAACATTCCTATTCTTTAGCTGGGTGTTAACATTAGCCATAAAGAGTCTATAAAGAGAAAAAACCAAGGGCAAAGAATTAATTTGAATTCTTAAAGCAGATCGAGAAATCGAGCATCTCCCATGATACATTGTAGTAAAATGAATGATATAACCATGCTAAAATCCTAAAAAAAGAATAGCAAAAAATGCTATAAATAAAAACATATAAAAGAGCCAAAAAGACACATCTATGTAAATGTCTAAAAAACACACCAGATTATAGCCTAAGATCGACTTAAATTATTCATTCTTTATTACTAATTAACATAACTTTACAATAAAACATGCATGAAAAAAAATCCTACAAAATCTAAAAATGTAAACAAAAGCAACATTCGGGTTCACTGAAATAAAGAACACGTGCATTTTGTATCAAGCTGAAAAAACCGGAAAAAAGGTAAGAAAATCTCAACAATACTATAACATGACAAAATTTTAAACTTGAGTTTCACATAACAAAGCAACTAAAATCAATTCCTTAAATAAAAAATCTAAAAAAGAAGTAAAATAGAAAAATCTAGAAAATTAAAACTAAATTTTAACCCAAAAAAGCAAAAAATTAGGACTTAGAACTCCGGTGGGAGAGCTAGTGGCAGAGCTAGTGGCCAGAGTGAACTTTTGATCAGTCTGATAATCCTTATAAAGAAGATCTATAAAAAATTTAAAAATAGAACATTACAGCTTTAAAGCTTCGAACTAGTATAAAAATACTTCTTGCTAAAAATAAATCGTATGTCATACCTCTCATTTTCTTGCTGGTTTTAGGGTAAAGACCAGGACCCTTTCCCATTACCGAAATTTTAAGACTATTTTCACCCAAATTAACATATTCATCACCCTAAATCCTTCATACAGAATCCCAAACTATAACTTCTTTCAAAATCCTAGAAAAAAAACTCTTCATTTCCTTACTCATGTAAATTTGTGTAGATGAAATTTTAAGAATTTATAAGAACAAGATTATTACCTGAAAGTTTACTTCCTTTGAAATTAACTTCACAAATGAAAATACCACATAATCTCCCATGTTAAAAGCTTTCAAACTCTTTCAAAATAAAAATATCTTCAACCTGCAATTTCTCGCTCCCACATGTTGTTTATTTACTTAGATTTTTACCTTATTATTAAGGTAACCGATTTATATTTTCTATTTTTTTAATTCAACGTCCAATATTAATAAGGCTCAATTTAACGAGTTAAATTTAATAAACAAGTCCTCATTTTAGCCGTTGAGCTGTTTATTTTTAGAAACAGCCTAAATAGTTAGGTATAAGAAAACCGGTTAAAATATAGTGTTACCGACTGCCTTTGTTTTAGCCGCATATTATTATATAGTGTGCTATTCCTTTCACAAAAACAGAATCCAGAAAGTTTCAACTCTGAAGATCAGTAGAAAACTGAAATGGCGCTTTCATTTGCAGTCGCAGCTTACTCATCTCCAATAATGTGCAAAGCCATCAACGTCAACAACCATTCTCACCTCCAAGACATGTCGTACATCCGACGCGCCGCTCAGATCTCCGACAAGTCGGCAGGCTTTTCTTCCCCGCACCCCAATTTCGGATGCGTCATCGCAACACAATCAGGAGACGTGGCTGGGGAAGGCTACCTGTATGCCCAAGGCACAAAGCCGGCGGAGGTTCTCGCTATTGAGGCCGCCGGCGAACGATCTAGAGGCTCCACAGCTTATGTTAACATGGAGCCCGGAGATTGCCATGAGGACCACACCGCCGTCTCTGCTCTTGTTCAGGTTTTAACATTTTGCTCTCATTTTTTGCATGTGAATGAGAGGAGGGGACCAGTGGAGCACGACTCGTGAGCTGAGAAGGTGGCGCGGCTTGGGAAGCTGGGAAGTCGTAGGCCATGACCCGCATGCACGCGTGGAGGAGACGAGGCGCAGTTCGTGTGACGTGTGGGGAATACGATGAGCCGGGCGTGGATTGCACGTGCGCTAGGTGCAATATCAACCATTCGATATGCCCCCGATCTAAGGGCTACCACTGGGCTGCGCAAAAAGAAAGGGGGTTAGATTATACTTAGGGTTTCCCTGTTTCAATGATATCGGGCCCAAAACTGGGCTTGTAAATGTATATGGACTCTTTAATATTATGGGCTATTTATTATAATTTTTTTAGACTGATAAAGATGGCTTTTATTTAATTAATTACTCTATATATATGTATATACCTTGTATACTCTGATTACAGTTAATATAATATAATAACTTAAATGATAGATATGTTAATAACACTAATAGTAGTAACAATAATGATAACAAAAAACAACACTAAAAATAATAAGGATAACCGAAAAATTATAATACGTTAATAATGTTTTGGGTTTTTTCATTTGACTAACAAACATAATAGACCATAACAAAATATAACTTAGTAAATTTTTTGGGTTTTTATAAGATAATATAACATATAATATGGCCATAAATAGAGACAAAGCACTAAAACATAATACTAGTAGTTTTAAACTTTTTGTTTTTTTTGTTTTGACTTAATAGTCACACACACACACACACATATAGATAATTAAGATTAAACAAAGCCCGTAGTAGTATATATAAGCCCATTATTATAAAACAAAATAAAAAGGAGTTACCCCGGACAAAATTAGTGATTACAGTTGCCCCTCTTTGCTTATGCCCGTGAAACAAGAATAAAGCAAAGACCATAAGCACTAATTTTGTACCATTTCCCTGTTTGGATGATCTGTTCCTCTAGAACGACAGTGAACAAATCCAAATAACTTGTTTTCCCGAAGCGGCAGAAAACGATTGATGGCGCTGATAGGTCCTTCCAAAGTGGCAACAGACAAACCAACTAGCCTTCAAACGACTCATTCTTCCGAAATGGAATCCAAAATAACTTTGTTTTCCCTAAGCAGCAAAAAGCAAACTGGGTGGCGCTGGTAGGTCCTTCCAAAGTGGCAGCAGACAAACCAACTAGCCTTCAAATGACTCATTCTTCCAAAATGGCATTGAATGAATTCAAAATAACTTTGCTTTCCCTAAGCGCCAGAAAGCAAACTAGGTTGCCCTGAGTAGGTCCTTCTGAAGTGGCAACAGACAAACCAACTAGCCTTCAAACGACTCATTCTTCTGAAATGGCATTGAATGAATCCAAAATAACTTTGCTTTCCCTAAGTGGCAGAAAGCAAACTGGGTGGCGCTGTAGGTTCTTCAAAAGTGGCAGCAGACAAACCAACTAGCCTTCGAATGACTCATTCTTCCGAAATGGCATTGAATGAATCTAACTAACTCAAATGGCAGGTGAACTCGATTCCTGAAGTGGTATAGACAAACTGTGCTGATGTATTTCTCCAGAATGGTAAGGAGTAAATGGTAACTCATGTTATGAAGGTTCTATTCATCTTGGACCTATATGGACGGGCCTCAACCTTAGGAGGCACTTAACCTTCATTATGATTATCTGTAAAAGGGATGTTAAGTCTACAATGATAAGGGTTAGCATGCTCCTAACATGGGGATGTCTAACTAAATATGATGCATGAGTATAGCAATTTTAGACTCCCTCGAGCAATTTTTCTTCTTGCCCCCTTGTACTCCTGTCTTCTATTTTCTCTTCTTCGCGATAGTGGTACTTCCTCCCTCGCTCGGGTTCACCCTGCATGCCCCTCTTTAAGTTCTCGAACCTTTTGTTCTAAAGCGCCTTTTCGAGTTTTCACTTTAGAGACTTTTTCTTTTTCTTTTTCCTTTTCTTTTATTTTTATTTTTCTTTGTTTTTTCTTCCATTTTTTCATTCTTTTTTGTCATTTGTTTGTTTGTTTTTGTCTTTTTGGGTGCCCCTGCGGGTTTTCGCCCACGGTCCCTCAGGATTTAGTATGAATAGTGTTTGATGCCTTTCCACGATAGGTCGTCAGCTTTAACTCTGATGTCCTCTTGTCACAATTTTTGCAAACTCCTTTCCTATTCAGGAATAGACCTGCTCTCAATAGGTGAAATCATAGTAATGCCAAGAAATCCTTTGCTTTTTATTCTATGTCAATCCATCCGTGGAATAAATAAGAAATAAAAGAAACTAAAATATAATTTTATTAATCGGGATAGCTTGGAAAGTCATGGCAAGCATGAGAAGAGAGAAAGAGGTACATGAGATGTCAACTATGTGAATGACGTGGACCTATCAACTTCGGCAGATCTTTCCCTAACTGCCCATGGTTATTTCTGGAGCTAAACCCTTTAACCGAGACGAGGCTCGCCTGCTAGTTGTCGAAACTTAATTCTATCCGAACCGTCCTTTTTGGATTTTCAATTCAAATCCTTCTTTGGTTTTAATGCGCCCACTTTTGGGTTTTCACCTTAAACCCCCTTGATCTTTTTTTTTCTTTTTTAGGGATAATGCTTCTTGACGGAATCCGACTTCACAGGGTTACACAATTCCTTTCCTTCCATCTCCATCAGAATCAACACTCCCCTAGAGAAAGCCTTTTTGACAACATAGGGCCCTTTCTAGTTGGGCATCCATTTTCCTCGAAAGTCTTTTTGATTCAACAGGATTTTCTTGAGCACCAGATCTCCCTCCTGAAACTCCCTTGGGCGAATTGTTTTTTATAAGTTCGCATCATTCGCTTATGATACATCTGATTGTGAGAAATAGCTTTCAACCGTTTCTCGTCGATGAGGTTCAGCTGGTCGAACCTGGCTTGCATCCATTCGGCTTCATCTAACTTTACTTCGTTCAAAATTCGTAGTGATGGGAATTCCACTTCAATGGGTAGCACTGCTTCGGTGCCGTATACTAAGGAATACGACGTTGCCTTGGTGGAAGTTTTCACGGATGCTTGATAGGAAAATAAAGCAAAATGGAGCCTCTCATGCCAATCCTTGAATGTCTCTGTAGTTTTCGCTATGATCTTCTTAATATTCTTATTTGCCACTTCTACCGCTCCGTTCATCTTAGGGCGACAAACAGTACAATTTTAGTGTATAATTTTAAATTGTTCACATACCTCGGTCATCATCTTGTTGTTTAAATTGGAAGCATTATCGGTGACGATCTTTTCGAGCATACCATAGCGGCATATAATTTCCTTCTTGAGAAACTTACAGACTATCGCTCTCGTGATATTAGCATACGAGGTGGCTTCCACCCACTTGGTGAAGTAATCGATGACCACTAGGATAAAGCGATGCCTATTGGAAGCCTTTGGATATATCTGACCAATGACGTCCATTCCCCAAGTAGCAAAGGGCCACAGTGAATTCATGGTGTGAAGAGGCACCGGCAGGGAATGTATCTTATCGACGTAGATTTTACATTTGTGGCATTTCTTCACATAATTGATGCAATCTCCTTCCATAGTTGACCAGAAATAGCCATATCTCATGATCTTTCTTACCATTGAGAACCCGCCAGTGTGGGTCCCACATAAGCCTCTGCGGACATTCGCTAAAATAGTTTTGGCTTTTCGAGCACCGACACATCTCAACAGTAGCTGATCTTTGCTTCTTTTATACAAAGTTTCCCCGTCAAGGATATACCTCGAAGCTAACTTTCTGATAGTTCTCTTGTCATTATCGTCTACCCCTTTGGGATAGGTTTGGGACTTGATGTATTGGAGGATGTCAAAATACCATGGGTTACCGTCATCCTCTTCTTCCAAATTATAGCAATGGGATGGTACCTCAAAGGTCTGTATTTCGATTGGCCCTATCTCGGCTACTCTGCTTGCTTCGAACACAACGACTAGAGTTGCCAATGCGTCAGCCATTTGATTATTTTCTCTTGGCAAGTAAGTGGAACTGATTTCTTCAAAATCCTTGGCCAAATCTTGGATCAAGTCATAGTACTTGATCAGCTTTGGATATCTAGTCTCCCACTCTCGCTGAAGCTAATAAATCACCAAAGAAGAGTCTCCGAAAACCAGAAGCACCCTCGCCTTTCTCTCTATGGTTGCTCAGATTCCCATGACACAAGCCTCATACTCGGCTACATTGTTGGTGCAAAAGAATTCCAACCTACTTGTAGAAGGGTAGTAAATATTTTTGGGAGAGACCAAAACTTCACTTATTCCGTAGCCTAAGGCATTTGATGCCCCATAAAATAAAGCCTCTAACCTTCATTCTCGGTAGTAGAGGCCCTTTCGGATAGATCACAGATTAGATCTTTATCCGGGAAGTTGAAATTCAATGGTTCAAAATCATCTAAGACACGGGTTGCTAAAAAAATCTGCCATTGTACTTCATTTTACCGCCTTTTGACTTATGTAAACAATTTCAAATTCTGACAAAAACATCTGCTAACGGGTCACTTTCTCGGTTAATGCTGGTGCTTCCATTAGAAACTTCAACGGATCTATTCGGGAAATCAAATACGTGGTGTGATACAACATGTATTGTTGGAGCGCCTTAGTAGCCCATACCAAGGCCCAACATAACCTTTGGATCAACGGGTAACGGGCCTCACATTCGGTGAATTTCTTGCTCAGATAATATATTGCCCTTTCCTTTTTCCTGTGTCATCGTGTTGCCCCAACACACAGCCCATAGAGTTTTCAAAAACGGCCAAGTACAAAATCAATGGCCTATTTGGTACCGGTGTTACTAAGATTGGGGGATTGGCCAAATACTTCTTGATCTTCTCTAGCGCTTCTTAACATTCTTCATCCCAAACTCCTGGGTTATTCTTTCGGAATAGTCTAAAGAAGGGGTCACTTTTATTGGTCAACTGAGATGTGAATCGGGAGATGTAATTCAATCTCCCCAAAAATCCTCGGACCTCTTTTTGAGTTTGAGGTGACAGAAGATCTTGAATTGCTTCACCTTGTCTGGATCAATCTCAATGCATTTTTGACTTACCACAAAACCTAAGAGTTTCCCGAATGTTATCGCAAACGTACATTTGGCGGGGTTGAGCTTCAATTGATATTTTCTTAGCCTCTGGAAGAGTTTTCGCAAATTTTGGAGGTGTTCCTCTTCTGTTCAGGACTTGGCTATCATGTCATCCACGTACACCTCGACCTCCTTGTGCATCATGTCATGGAACAAGGTCACCATGGCTCTTTGATATGTCGCCCTAGCTTTCTTCAACCCAAAAGGCATCACCTTGTAACAAAACGTCCCTCATATGGTCACAAAAGTGGTGTTCTCCATATCCTCATAATGCATTTTGATTTGATTGTATCCCGAGAAGCCATCCATAAAGGAAAACCAAGCATGCCCCATAGTATTGTCAACTATGAGGCAAAGGGAAATTGTCTTTGGGGCTCGCCTTATTAAGGTCCCTATAGTCTACACACATACGCACCTTCCTATCATTCTTTGACACCGGCACTATGTTAGCCACCCATTCTGGGTACTTAAAGACTTCTAAAAATCCAGCCTCAAACGGTTTCTTTACATCTTCTTTAATTTTCAGCAGCATGTCTATCCTCATTCTCCGAAGCTTTCGCTGGACAGGCTTGCATTTCGGTTTAATGGGGAGCTTGTATGTTACAATATCTGTGTTTAGGCCTAGCATATCCTGGTACGACCATACGAACATATCTTTAAACTCTACAAGCAATCTCACCAACTTTTGTCTGACTTCTGGTGGCAAGGTGCCTCCAATATTTACTTCTTCCCTTTCTTCATCGGTCCCCAAATTTAAAATCTCTATATTTTCTTGGTGTGGGGGGATATGCCTTTCTTCACTAGCCATCATTCTTAGCAACTCTTCGAGAATCTCCCCATCCTCTTATTCCACCTCTACCAAGTACATGGGTCGTTCAAAATCTACCTCAAGATTGGGTTCCACATCATTCATATAGTTTATATTAAGAGGCATGCACAATTTTGAAAGTGCGTATTGGGAAAGGAAGAGTGTAGTTTACGATGTAAATGGGTATATATAAGAGTAAGCGAATGGATGAATAAATAAATAAATAAGTAATAAATGAATAATGAAATGAAATGAATGTTGTGTTTGCCACTTAAGGAGGAAAATGTAGATATAGTCCATTTCATTTAAAGCAGATAAATATGACATAGTCACCCTTTTCTACAAAGGATGTCCGTTACTTTCGGGCAAAAGTAACGATATTGTTCTGGGCATTACTTTGACTTATTCCTAAAAAATGTCGGTACGTCCCCAAAATTCCAGTTGTTGAGCTTCTCTCTTGGGAGGCAAGGGTGAATCTTGGCCAGAAATTGATTGGCCTCGCCCTCATCGCCAATCATCTCTATATTTATCTCTTCAAACGCTTCGCTAATTAACTCTTCCTGGAGGTGCCTCTCGCCTTCTCGGCTTGCCTCCTAGATGTCCACCTCCGGATTTCGAATTTTGCCAGATATAAAGGCGCCCTTGAAGTCCCTATAGATGATAGGGGCCCATGGGATGTCCTCCCCTCTAAGCCTAGCCTTCCTTTGCTATTGCTTCCTCTTCCACTCTTGCTTTTTCTATAGGAAATTTGGCTTGTAACCGAGTCTGAAAAGGTCGACTTTGTGGATCACTTTGATGAGATAAAGGTGTCCTTGCAGATTCTTTCCCAAACCTTTCTTTTTCTTTGCTCCTTTACCTAGCGTTTCGTACACCACCATCTTAGTGCAATTGGACAAATTCGGGTACGGAACCTTGCTTCCTTCGGCAAAAAAGGTAGTGTTGACGAGTTCTAAGGCCTTAAAGGCACACTCCATTACTTTCTCATCAATGTGGATGTATGGTGTGTCCAAAGTTATTGAGGCGACGATGTCTTCTTCAGTGTTCACTGTCACTAATTTTCCCTCGGTGACAAACTTTAGCTTTTGATGGAGAGAAGATAGAACAAAACCGGCTGAATGTATCTATGACCTCCCTAATAAGCAGTTGTAAGATAGTCGGATATCCATAACCACAAAATTGACCATGTATTCGGTGGGACCAATGAGCAGGGGTACTTCTATCTTCTCGACCATATCTCTTTAGGTCCCATTAAAGGCTCATATCGTATTATGACAGGGTTGCATATGTGAGCTATCAATCGGTAGTCATTGTAGAGTAGCTAACGGCATAACATTTAGCGCGGAGCCATTATCAATCAACACGCCCGGCAACATGTGACATTTGTAGTGAGTGGTGATGTTCAGGGCCTTAGTGGATCCCATACCTTCCCTCGGGATTTCTTCATCACCAAAGGTAATGTGATTAACGTCTGTAATATAGATGATAACCTGATCCAAACTCCTAACTTAGATATCCTTTGCAACATAGGTATCGTTCAAAACTTTTATCAGGGCCTCACGATGCTTCTCAAAGTTTAGTAAGAGGTCCAGCATGGAGATTCGAGCTAGCTGTCTCTGAAGCTGGTCAACGACGTTGTACTCGTTGTGCTTCAAAAACCTCAAAAACTCTTGAGCTTGAGTTTTTGTGATCAGTTCTTTAATTCTCGGTGGTGAGTCATCTCTGAAAACTTTCTCTGGTTGAACTTCGACCTCCTTGTCTTTCTCTTTTGCTTCCTCTAGTGCTTTTAGGTTCTTCGGAGCATAGCATCGGCCACTCCTCGTGTGATGCCCCACATCTTTTACCTCTTTTGCTTATGGTTCTAAAGGTTCTTCTCGAACGAGTTTCTTTCCTACTTTCATGTCTTCCTTTCCGTGCAAACTAGAAGAACCCGATATTGTGATGCTTGCGGTGTAGTTCCAAGGAACCATCTCCGTATCCTTGAAAGGAAATGACATCGAAGAAGCGATTATCATCTTGGGGGCTGTCTTTGGTGCGCTTGTTTCGCTTGGATTGAGACCGAGGACAAGCGGTCTCTTGGCATTATACTTGGTCTCATGGCTTTCTGACGCGTAAACTTCTACTTCCTTCCTTCCTCTTTCTTCCTCAAGAAACTCAATCTTCTTCTTATCCATCATAGCTTGTATTAGCCGACGGAACTCCTCATAGTCTTGGATCTCGTGATCTCTAGACTGATGGTACTCACAATATGGGCCACATCTTTCCTTCACCAACACCATCCCCCGATCAATGAGGCGTGCCATGCATAACTGTTGAAAGACCCATCTCAAGGGAGACTGGACCTCATACACATCCTTCTTAGCTTTCTCGAGGTACTCGGTTTCGATAGCATTCATGCCTTGACCTCCATGATTTGGCAGAGGGTTATTGGTTGTGCTTGGTTCTCCCAACTATAACACTCCGGTCCGAATCAAGTTCTGAACAAACTTTTTGAAAGCTAAACAAATTTCAATTGAATGCCCCAGAACATCAACATGGTACTCGTTGTGTACCTTGGGGTCATACCATGCGGGGTAAGGTAGATTGTAAGGAGTGACATGATAAGGACGAACTAAATCCGCCTTATATAATTGTGAGTATAGCTCCTTGTAAGAGATCGACAAAGGGGTGAAGGATCTCTCATCGCTCTCCTTCTTGGGTTCCCTATCTTTTCTCTTACTGAAGTTTCAAGAATTTCCCGTCGTGGCATGGGGCTGAGAAATGGTGTAATTCTTGGTTACCTCGAAGGCATTAGCATTGTTCACCTCGTGGTCCTTCTTCTTGTACTGCTTACGTGAATGGTCCCCTTCGTCGATCATTCCGCTCTTGATGGCAGCTTCAATGCGTTCTCCAGTCATGACCATCTCTACAAAATTGCTGATAGGGTTACTGATCAATCGATCATAAAGCGTCCCTTTTAGCGTATCCACAAACATCAGGGAAATCTCGTGCTCGTGAAGTGGTGGTTGAACCTGTGCTGCCACATCACGCCATCTCTGAGCGTATTCTCGAAGAGTCTCGTTGCGATTTTGTTCCATGCCTTGCAACAACAATCGGTTGGGGACCATTTTGGTTACATGCTTATACGATCCGTGAAAGCTTTCGCCAGATCCCTCCATGACTTAATTTGGGCCCTGGTCAGTTGATTATACCACTTCAAAGTAGATCCTACTAAACTGCTTTAAAAATAGTAAATTAGGAGCTTCTCATTGCTGGTAAATCCAGCCATCTTCCGGCAAAACATCACTATGTGAGCAGACGGGCAGGTGGTTCCATCATACTTTTTAAAATCGGGGGTCTTGAATTTGTAGGGGATTTCCATATCGGGGACCAAGCTGAGTTCCCTGGCACTCAACCCATAGAAGCCATCCTCGTCTTCCTTCACTCAAAACGTTTCCTCCATGACTTTACGAGTATCCTCCAATTGCTTAGTGAACTCCGCTTTCACCTGGTTCAACTTCTCTAACTTGTCGAAGTCTGGGATGTTATCCCCAATAACCTCGGGATTCCTAAAGGTGAACCCTGGCTGAGCTTGAGGGGCTAGACCGATATGAGAGGAATATGCCCCCTGTGGCAGGCTAAGAGAGGGATCAATAATCAGAGGGCTCTGGATGATCTGGCATGCGGGCGATCCCCTGAGTTGTGGGCAAGATTCTCAATGGGACCCTTACCCCTCGGATTCGGTCCTAGCCGAGCCTGCAGCAGCTAGGAGATTTCCTTCATCATGTCCTTCTGAGACTTGGTGATGGTGTCCCTTAGTTCCTGTTGGGCTCGTTCCAACTGGCCACGTAGGTTTGCCTCTAACTTGGCAAAGCTCTCCTCCATTAGGTTCGATTATGAGCGAGTTTGATAAGGGTGTGGAATGATGATAGTTTTGAAGAAGCAAAAAATGCAATCTTTCTCTCTCTGAAATAGAGAGCTTTTTAATAAATAAATGGAAATTAAACAAAAATAAAAACAATTGTATTAATGGGATGATTATTAGCTTTAACAAAGAATGCAAATGAAAAAATCATGCATGAATGCAAAGAGCGACACTGAGTTTGGCAAATATCATCGTTAAACGACTTTCATTAACGAAAACATTGTCTTGTTACAATAACTTAAAGAAAACTAACTGCACATATGGCTTCAAGGTAGTATCGAGGTCAATGATCTCTTGTAGAATCCAAACGATCCTCTCTCTTTCCTCAGAATCATCATCCACACAGTCATAGAGTTCAGTAGCATCTTCTGCCAGAATCTGTACTTTTCGGGTAACCTCTTGTATCTGGGTCATCCAATGCGCTAGCTCTTACTCCTACCTCCAAATTGTGTAGGCGGTGAAATGTAGTTGCTCTAAACTCAGCGTTGGGCGTACTTGAATCGCTCCCCTAAGGCCTGCCAAGTGATCTTTGAGCTGTTAAACCTCGGTTTCCAACTCATCGACACGAGTCATCAAGACTTGACTCTCCAAGTTGCTGGCCTTCAACTTATTGGTTGAACCTTTATGCTTGAAAAGAGATTTCTCCAAGTGTTTCACCTTATCCCTCAAAGCTTCACTTTGGTTTTGCTTGACTTTGATCTGTCTCGAGTAGGAGATTCGTAGGTTATTCACTTCTTCAGTCAAAGCGAGCACTTGATCTTTGTGCTCGTAAAACATTCTTTTGTATTTCTCGGCTCTTGATTTCTCCTCTTTCAATCGGAGCTCTAACCCTTCACTTGGTCCATCTTCTATGACCCTTTTGCTCTTGTTCAACCTCTTAAGCTTCTGAATCACTTCCTTCTCCAACTTGAGCTCAAGTTCTAACTCATCCCTTCTCCTCTGCAGATCTTTAACCACTCCCTCAAATTATGTCTTCTCTAATTCGAAGTCGAACTTCTCTTGATGGGCTCTCTCCTCGAGCTTGAGGTGCCTCTTTCTCTCCTCTTCAAGTTGCTCATTATCAAGTCGTCCTCGGTATGAAGTGTGGCCAATCTCTCCTCTATAGATATTCGTCCATCGGGGCTCAAGTGGGGAATGTTATCATTGACACGATTAAGTCACCATGCTTCATACTCGGGAGTGACCATGTACAGAGCGTTTACGATTCTAACCCATCTTGCATTATTCCAAATTCAAGAAGCGTTGTATACCATCGTCTTGTAGACCTTATCTTTTGCATAATCCACGTTGAACTCATTTAGTCCCTTGGTGGCTGGCACGAACTATTTCGACCCGTACTGTCTCGAAACTAGAAGAGGTGCATACGCGGTATGCCCCTAGAGGCCAAGCAGTGGTACCCACGAATGCTCTCTACATCTATAGAGAATGTTTTTCGCCAATAACCACGGTGCTCTCTAAACTATATCTTCCTCCTTTAGGTTTCAGAGGACATCATGCCATACTTCCTCGGATCTTCAGTTGGCCAATCATTCTTTCGTAGGAATTCTTAAGGGCAAGAACTTGCCGTCATAAAGAGGCCTTGAAAAACTGGGGTTGGTCCAAAAGTGGCTATAGAATCAAACAGTCAAAAGTTGCGGGCACCCTTGGAAGTGACCTCCTCCATGCTCCCGATAGAACCTCAAAGATTGAAAAGTCTCGGCTAGAATTATAGGTACCGGATTAGTCCCGTTATCCAAACGATCAAATAGATCCAAAACTGATGGATTTATGAGTCTCAATTCTCGGGGAAATAATACCAATCCTAGATCAACAAAGCAAAAAAAATTCACTGGACTCG
The DNA here is from genome assembly GCA_019671005.1 of Hibiscus mutabilis. NCBI lineage: Eukaryota > Viridiplantae > Streptophyta > Magnoliopsida > Malvales > Malvaceae > Hibiscus > Hibiscus mutabilis. The sequence continues at coordinate 41,994,148 of CM033745.1, forward strand.
GCCAACGGGATGCACAAAGGCTAGAGCTAAGATCCCCTCCCACTTGAGATACTCTTTTCTGTACCAAGCAGTGACTTTATGCTCGACCCAAGATGATAACATATAAGAGAACTTCTTCAACTTCCCCCGAAAGGCTTTGTTCTTACTTGGCTTTGAGTACACCTAATTCATGTCAATCTTCTTGCAGTTTATGAGATCTCGGTACTCTTCGACTGTCAGAGTTAGGTCAACGTTACCAATCGTAAAATAGCTGTAGGCAGAGTTCCAGAAACCCACTAAGGTTTGTAGTAGTGCTTGTTCAACTAGAACCTCTAGTAAGTACACTGCGTCACTATACTCTTCCTTGAAAGTACTATTCGTTTCAAAATCCTAACTGTTCCAAACCGACTTCAATTCGGACACATCATTGAACTCTGTATTCATGAATGTCGTGGCTGACATGGCTGATCTAAACCCAGTATCAATATTGTCTCCCTCATGTAACTGTTCCCCTTCCGACCATATATGAACATCAAAATTCTTTTCATCAATACTGCGAACTAAGTCTCCCATTGATCTAGTCTTTAACTTCAAACTATTCCCAATTCAATGTGCTCTTCATGATATGATAAGATATGCAAAAGAAGAGTAAAAAGGAAAAATAAAGCAAACAAAAAAAAGCGTTAGTTATAAGATAAACAATAAGATGGAAATGAAAAGAGATAAACGTAAACTGAAATAAGCACAAGGCAAACATAAGAGAACAAACCTGACCACATGAATTCTAGTTCGCTAGAGTTATCCGCGTGGCTCTAATAGGGTAGGTTTCCTAGATTTTCACACATGTGTTTGGTTCTAGACAAGGGTACCCGAACCTATCTTACTACCTACTAAGGCAGCAAAAACCCCAATTCTAGCCCATTACAAGCTTGCGAATTGGTTTCAGTTTGAGGGAAAGCATGCCCTAGTGACGTGGAGGCCTGCTCACGAGTCAAAATGCGTGGATTCCAAAAGTGAATTACTAACCCGTAGAGGGCTACTCACGTGGGTATATGGCGTTTCACTCCCACTTAAGGGACGAAGCTCGAGTATAGAGCCTGATGATCATGATGCAACACATGTCGGTGATTCCTTAGAAATTAAACGAAAAGTTAATTCGAAGACTACCAATTATCAAAGCCCGTGCAATCTTAGTCACATTTTTAAGAAATAATTGTCCTTGTTAATGTTAATTGAAATTCCAACATTATCCATCATTTTAAAAGCAACAAACATTTTCTTGGCCAACTCTCTCTTTTTTTGAAAAAAACAAAACCGTAGTCGCCAGCGGAGTCACAATGTTGTAGCGACGTTTTTCCTTTTTTTTAAAAAAATATACGCGCGGTTTTCTTTTAGAAAATCCGTCGATACGAATTATCCCATAAATCACTTTTGAAATCCTAGCTTAAAGGGATTTCTTTTGAAAAAATTTTCGTTTAAAAATCGATAAAACTTAGAGTCGCCACCAGCCACTTGGATAAGGTAGGCCGGACACCAAAAAAACAAGAGATTCATTATGAAAGGGTCCGAGAGTTGGTTACGTGTGGGGAAGGATTAGCGCCCCCATCACGCCCGGATATCGGTACCATAATATTTGTTGCCTTTAAAATTGGTGGAAATTGCTTGAAATTTGAAAGAACCTTAATTTGGCGTTCTTAATTAGAAACTGGCCTTAATTGCATGGGCTTTATCGAATTGCTGGGTTGAAATTAATTAGACATTTAATTTATAAGGATGACGATACACCAAACCATAGATTAAACTGACATCGAATAAGCCCGACTGCAGTGTTAATTTATGGTTCAAATCTCGTACGTCACCTTTATGCACGATGTAAGCAATAAAATAAGATGTAATTATTTGGTCCAGTTTTTATCATTTCCCCCCGGAGCGGTAAGGATTAATCCAAATATTCGATCAACATCCATTAAGACAAGACTGTTATGACATGAATATCGGGATTAATGAATACCCTATTTGTTATGATTTAGGTTAATTAACATGTAATTTAAAATTCACATGAATGACAATTAAAGGATGCCAAACAAGGGCATAAAAGATAAACACACAAGGCCCACCCCAAGACCTAACCTATGAAGGCCCAAATTATGGAAAGCCCAAACAATTATCTACCTATTAATTAGTGATTCTAATATTAGCCCTAAATTGATTAATTAGCCCTAAAAGACTAAAACTCTCACAAATTATGAGGATTAACTTTTCAATTTAATGTCAATCTAAGTTTTGGAGTTAATTTTAACCTAAAAGTAATTAAGAAACGTTTAATTAATTTAATGAATTTAACATTTACTCGAACGATCCAAGATCGAATTTAAATTCACTAAATTAATTTGAACCCTAATATAACTAAGGCTCCAAAGAAACTAAGCCTAGAATTAACTTAATTAATTTAAGAATCGTGCCCCTATTAGACCAGCACACGATCTAAATTAATTAAACTAATTCACTTAACCCAATCTAAAGCCCATAAACACTAAGACAAGGCCCAACCCTAAGGCCCAAACTACTAAAACTAAGCCAAAAAAGGAAATCCCAAAACCAATACTAGGCCTAAACTAAAGGCCAAGCCCACATATCACCAATATACCACATATCTTAAATACATATATTATATGCTTTTATATCAAAAACCATATATTTCATAAAAAAACTTGAAAACAAAACATGTATATTATACTATTTTAGGGTTATATGTTATACATCTTTCGAAACCATATACATATATTTTAAAATTATACATTATATATATTATTTTGCAATGCCATGTGTATTGTATATTACAGGGAAATTATATATGTATTATAAAAGTTATATACTATGTTATAAAAAAATTATATATATATATATATTCTTTGTAAAACACATGTTATGTATATCTAAGGAAAACTATATATTATAAGTTCTTCTTAAAACCACATATATATTTGGAAAACTTCGTTCTTGTAAAATTATCTATTTCATGACATTACACTTTCCACAAAAATTGCATATTACATATATCTTAAATAAACCATACATTATGCCATTTAAAAAAAATGAAAACCACATATTTTATATTATAAATCACATATCCCAAATATCTCATAAAACTATATACTAAAGCAACCAATCAACATGAACAATTTAACCAATAAATATAAAAAAGCAACAGATTTAAACATAACCAAAAATAACTATATATTAACAAAAAAGGACTGAAAATAAAATGCATGATAAAAGAGGAATTTAAGTACCGGAAAGGACCAAGTAAAATGAAACTCAAAACTAAAGGCCGAATTTAAAGAGGAAGCGAGGGACGAAATTGTAAACATTTGGAAAACTTCAAGGACTCGGAGAGTGATTATGAAAGGTGGAATAGCTGCTTATGCGAATTTAATGGGACAGAGAGGCTAAAGTTGCTATTTCAAAAGGCGGAAGAGTTCACGGCGTAAATGACGAAGGGAAGAGGTCCTTAAAACGACATTTGACCCCTTTTAAAACGACGAATTATTATATAAACCGAGTTTAGAATTTTTATTAGCTTTTTTGGCCATTATTTCCCAGAAACCAAAATACCCCCCTCTATCACTATGCTAGGGTTTTTGAAACCCAAAACCCGACGATCCTCAGCCGCGTCAACCACCGCAAACCGTCACTGACCACAGCTTTCCGGTGCCGGTGACCACCCAAAACTTCAAAAAACACACCCTTTTTGTATTTTAAAACCCCGATCTAACCTTCCTATTTTGAAATCCAACCTTTTTCCTCTTTCGAACCGAGAAACCCGAGACTCAAAAAAGGTTTCCACCGTCCTTTTGCCCCACCGATTCACCCCGTTCATCCTAAAGGGAAGCATGGACTTATCACCGGCAGACAAAGGGACGAGGAAGCCGAAACGACGAAGGTAAAAAAACTGAAACCCTAACCCTTCTTTTTTGTTTATGATATGCTTCGAAATAGTAAAAAGAGAGGAACAATATACCTCTGAAGGTTTTGATCTTGTATTGCTCTCTCTGAAATTTTGTCCAAAATTCTTCTTAGAGTTTATAATGGTTAGGGGCTGTGTTTTATAGCCCGATTTACATGAATTTTACATTTACATGAAAATTATAACAAAAATTGCTATTGGCTCTGCCTATCGTTTGTTTCTATTCATCTGCCCAATTCTGCTGCTAAAATTGTTGTTTGTTTTGTCCCTCACAGTTGAACCGATTCTGACATTTTGCTCTCCTTTTTTGCATGCGAATGAGAGGAGGGGACTAGTGGAGCACGGCTCATGAGCTGAGAAGGTGGCGCGGCTTGGGAAGCCGGGAAGTCGTGGGTCGTGGCACGCATGCGCGCGTGCGACGCGTGGGGAATACGGTGAGTCAGACATGGATTGCATGCGCGCTAGGTGCAATATCAGCCGTTCGATATGCCCCTGATCCAAGGGCTACCACTAGGCTGTAAAAAAGAAAAGGGATCAGATTAGGCTTAGGGTTTCCCTGTTTAAACAATATCGGGCCCAAAACTGGGCTTGTAAATGTATATAGACTCTTTAATATTATGGGCTGTTTATTATAATTTTTTTAGACTGATAAAGACGGGCTTTTATTTAATTGATTACTCTATATATATGCATATACCTTGTATACTACGATTATAATTAATATAATATAATATCTTAAATGATAGATATGGTAATAACACTAATAGTAGTAGCAATAATGATAACAAAAAACAACACTAAAAATAATAAGGATAACCTAAAAATTATAATACATTAATAATGTTTTGGGTTTTTTCAATTCACTAACAAACATAATAGACCATAACAAAATATAATTTAGTAAATTTTTTGGGTTTTTATAAGATAATATAACATATAATATGGTCATAAATAGAGACAAAGCACTAAAACATAATACTAGTAGTTTTAAACTTTTTGTTTTTTTTTTGTTTTGACTTAATAGTCACATACATATATATAGATAATTAAGATTAAACAAAGCTCGTAGTAGTATATATAAGCCAATTATTATAAAACAAAATAAAAAGGAGTTATCCCGGATAAAATTAGTGATTACATTAACTTTTTTAAAATCAGATCCAATTGACAGAATGTGCAAATATTAGGGATTCAACGTGTTAGTATTTCAAACACTAGTTTTTTGTTAATGATTTAACTGAGCAGTGACTAAAAATACTGTGTATAATGGTAGTCACGAAATTGATATCAATTTTTAATTCGATCCTTAAACTTTAAATAAGTATTAATTATATCTAAATTTTAGATAAAATATCAATTTGACACTTGAACTTTAAATAAAATATTAATTTTAAGCCTTGAATTTTAAAAAAAATATTAATTTAATCCTTAGATTTGACCAAAATCACCCACTGTCTGCTATCATTCACTACCGTCACCAGTTATCGTCAGTTGCTGGCGTCAATGACCGTTGGACATTAAAATTTTTAGTTCACTCTTTTTTGACCTCCTAAATATGAATCAAATGTTCGTTTTATTAGAAAATACTTTGAACTTCATAAATCTAACCTAATGCTTTCTAACTTCATTTAAAATTAATCATAATAAGAGCAAGTATATTTGGTTGGTTGATCAAGCTGCTCATCTTTGTTCCCTTAAACTCTCTTAGGTTATGGGTTCTAGACCCACTACGGGTATTTTTCTTCCTAGAGTCTCTTTCCCTTTTCCTCTGAACAGTATTAGAATTAGATTTACGATTTGTAAAAAAATTAATCATAATAAAAATTTTACATATACGTGAGGTGTGAGGTAATTATAACCTTTTTTGCTCCTCTTTGGCATTGACATATCCAATTGTCTTCGATTTTTGTGCTGGGAAGTGGTGTTGCAAGTGATATCCTACAGGTATATGAATATATTTATGGTGCACTGGTCAATCTCTCTCTTAATTGTTTTTAAGAAGGAGCTAATTAGGTATGTTTCTTGGAAACCATTGGTGGTGAAGACGTTCATGCTAATGCTATAAGTTAAACACCACAATAGAGGCTTCTGTTTACTCTAATAACTTGTGTCATCTTCTTGGTAATATACATGACTCAAATAAGAGCATGCTTCTTATGTTATATAGATATAGATATAGATATAGATATAGATATATAGACAAATTCCAGGTTGGTTAAATTAACTTTTTGATTCAGGTTCACGAAAATGCCTATATACAGATAGAGGCGTTTAAAATCGGCTCAATTGGTACCAAATGACCTAATAAGCTAATAATGTATGTTAAAAAAATGGAAGTGATGATGAAATATAGTAATAATATAGTTGTGATATTATATTTATTGGGCCTCTAAATATTCATTGGACTGATTTTGGATACCCCTATGTACAAATGATAAACCAAAAATCGAAAAGCTTTGTACAAGATGATATATAGACTACTCTAGTATACTTTACAAGGAAGTTGTAATACCCGTATTTTGTACGGGTACATATATATTATATTTCCTTATAAATTAAATCAAAAGAAATACTAAATAAATAAATAAATAATATAAAACCCAAAAATATAATAAACAGTCCATTCCAATGTCCATTTTACAACTCCAAGTGTCTCTTTTACAAGCCCATTTACATGATAAAATTCCCAAGTTCTTATTTTTTACAATCTGCCAACTCATTTCCCTCCCAAATTGGATAAAGCCAGCCCAACAAACACAAAAATCTCATTTTCCCGCCTTTTGTCCATGTGGCAGCATGTCATTGGTCCAAAACCTTAGCCATGGATCTTGGTTTTCTTCTCCACTGACGTTATAATTGTGACGTCATATATGACGTCATTTTCCACTTACCTATATAAAAATGAGAGAGAGTATCAGATGGGGGACCATTAATCATCATCATAATGGTAAATAACTAATAATAAAGAATAATAATATGATAAAAGAAGAGAGAGAAAGAGGGTTACTTGTCATCAGGAGTTTAACCGTAGGGAAGTTGAAGGGACACCAGAGATGCGAACTATCACCGGAGCTGAAGATCGATGTGCCGCCGAGAATGCGAACAGGCGTCAAAAAAATGCCAACCTTCGTGCAACAAAACCTAACCTCATCGTGAAGGTATTTCCCTTCTTTAGCTTTGATTCTTGTAAAAAAAAGAAGAAAATTAGTTTATACTTATTCAAAGCCAAAACCAAAGTGAGAAGATGAACTGAAAAGTAAATCAGAGTTGGTTGTTGTTGCTGGAGGAGTGTAAAGGACTTGGCCAGAGTTGAAAAAAAAAATCAGAACCGGGAGATCTAGACCTAGGCTAAGGAAGAAGGGTGATTTCGGTGAATAGAGGTTAGATTTTGGTTAGGGGGTGAAATCGGGAAGATTTAGGGAGTTTTAGGGTTTTGGTTTCAGCAGAGAAAGGCACTCAGAAATATCTTTACAGCCGCCGGAGTAAGGTTAAGGATGACTAGAATTCTTAGGCGGTGGTCGGCGAACGGTGTTTAGTGATCGGAGGTTGGAGGATGAAGATTGAGCGGCGGTGGGCAAGGTGGTTTATCACTGGAATTTATGATGTTCTTCAAGTTCTTGAAGAACTTCGAAGAACACCAAAGGAAAATAGGGATTTTGATCCATTTTGGGGTTAAAAATCTGGGAATTAGTGTTTGTGGGGAGAGGTTTTAAAGAGAGGGAGATCGGTAGAGAGAGCGAGATTCAAAAAAATGATAAAAAGAAAAAATAATAATCTGATAATGCCTTTATATAGGCATGAGGTTCAGGCCTGTAGGCTCGCGAACCCCCGCGCTCGGCCCGCGCACCCCCGAAGCAGCCCGCGCCTTTCTTCCTTCAGCTTTGTAATATGACTCTTCATTTTCGATATCTTTCAATTTAGTCACTTTTCCATTGTAATTTGGCTCTTCAATTATGATATTAATTCAATTTGGTCCTTAATTTCCTTTGTCATTTTAATTACTTTGATTAATGTTTGATTAATGCATGGTTTTAAATATGGCATATAGTATATTGTTAGATAACTTAATTTCTTTTGGTATAATTGATAGAGCCTTAGATACTAAGTCTTTTAATTAGGTGTTAAATAATTAAAATAGGTGAGATCATTGTAGTAAATAAATGAGTATTAAAAGGGAAACTTTTAAGTTCTGATTTGAGTAGTGTCTCATTGAAATGAGATGTTATTCAATGGGGCTTTTAAGTTGAACATTTGATATTCATTTTAATTTAGAATATGAAATTAACTTAGTTGATTGAATTAAAATCTTAATTAGGGTTAAAACTTAAATAAATAGATTCACCAATTAAATTAGGAATATTGTTCAATTTAGGGTTTAAATATGAGTAGTGCTCAAGCAATTTGATGTTATTTCATAAATTCCCTAAATTCAATAATATTTATAGTTTTTAAATAATTCAATTAATTAGAGCCTTCTAAATTAGAACTTAAAATCGACAAGACAATAACAGACATGCATTCAAACCTTTTATGTTGGGATATATTTTGAATATGAATCGAGGTACCCTAAAGCAATCGGGTGCTTTTAATTTCATATCCGTTTCAAAAATATATTTCCTTATAAAAGGATATCTCCATTTGGAATTTAAATCCATTTAATGATTATGGTTAAATTAAATTCAAATTATTATCTGAAATGCCAAAATGCCACGTAAAATTAAAAGGTACTGATAACGGGCATTCGTGGAGGGTGCTAATCCTTCCCCACACATAACCTCTGGTTGTTTTTATGGTGTTCGGTCTACCAAAGTGACCGGTGGCGATTCCAAATGTTTTTTTAAGATTAAATAAAAGAAAAATCAAATTTTCATGGTTAATTAAATAAAAAACCTAATTTAATAAGAAAATTAGATTTTCAAGATAAAATGGATTAAAAAGGGCCAAATCCTATTTTGCAAAGTAAATCGTCAGGCTATTTTCACACCTCGGTCAAAAAATGGCCACGACAGAAGTATAGATAAATAATTAAAAAAATAGTCGGTGATAGTGTAATCAATAATTTTTATAATGGTTATTTATTATTATTATATTTTAATTTTATTTTGGTATTTTTAAGTATTATTGTTCAGTATTATTAATATTGTTACCGATTATTATTTATTTATTTATTTATTATTATATTTGTTATTAAAGTAAAAGGAAAAAAATAGATAAAAAATATAATAACATCACAATTAATAAATATGTCCAGTCCAATACAAATAATAATAATAACCCAAAAATAATTACATATTAGCTGGCCCGTTTAGGCCCAAACTTAATTAAATCAAAAACCCTAAAACCTATCTGATCTATCCCCTTTTCCTATGCACAACCACGCTAGGGCCGTTGGATCAAATCTGATCCAACATCCATGATTGAAGCTAAGAGACCTCTAATCTCCTCCAGGCCAATGTACACCGACGATTCAGCTGTCCAACGCGTCATGCACCCACGCGCTCTTCACCGATTGATGCCATGTGGCTCCATCAACGGCCACCAATCTTTCTCCGTCCATGTGTCCTCGCCACCGAAAATTGCGCCGCTACGTACAACCATCATTTTTCTCCCAACCACCGAGCAAGTAAAGAAATCATAAAAATGGGGAGATGTTAGTTCGGAATCATGCACTGTGGATTGATTTAATTTTGCTTAAAATGCAAACAATAGATCAGATATAGAGGCAAAAAAATAATCACATAGAAGAATATAAAAAGCAATGTAAAAATCAATCCATGGTACTCAATTCAGATTCCAGAATCAATACAAAAAAGCAAAAGAAGACATTTAGAGATAAATTTTCTCTATTTTTATTTTCAGTTCGAATCAAACAAAAAAGTAGAAAAAATAGAATTTAGGGTTCTTACCTAGTTTCGGTCTCGGGCCACCATCGTTCAAGGTGGTTGAGGTTGGTGTCGCCGATGATCGGCTCCTCTGCATCTTGTCCCTTCATCTTCTCATTTTTTCGCCAAAGAAGGTTTTAAGATATTGAGTCTTCGAAAGGTTTTTTCCTTAAAAGATAAAGGTCTTGAGGCCTTAGTTTTTTTAATTCAATAAAACGAGTCGACTTTTAAAAAATTGGTGGTCGAATTTGAGTTTGGGGTAAAAATATATGATTTAGGCTAAATTTTTGAGTCTGCTTACACCGTCGAGCTGTGGCCGACGGTATTTACTGACGGCCGGTACGACGGAAACTCACCAAAATCTGAGTTCGAAATGAATAACCGGATGAAGCCCTTAAACATTTCAGAGAATTGGTTTTAGGGGTTTGATCTGCTTTTAAGGGAAATTTTCAAATGAATATTATTTTTAGTTAAAGCTATATACTTGGCTTGTTTTGAAAATTGGTTTATTCCGTTTTTAAAACCCTTCGTCCCTTTAAATTAAAGCTTTGGCCACTCCGCCCTAAAGTTATCACCTTCGTGATCATTGTTTGTTTGTGAAATCTTTCATTCGGTCATTGATTTTTTTGGTTCAAGCTCTTTGATTTTGTTTTGTTTCTATTTGGTCCAAGAATCGATGGTATATTCACCCTTGCGATCCCTTTCTTTTTTTGTGATTATCAAGTTTCCTTAATTTTTGTTTCCTCCTTTATTTTGGTCCGAGAATCGATGGTATATTCACTCTTTTTAGCTCTTTATTTCTATAATTTATAATATACGTATGGATATTTGTGCTTAATTGTCGGTTGACTTCGTTAGCTGCAGGTATGTTAGGTATATATAGTTTTTCCTTGATTCTTATATATTTGCCGTATATATATTTATGTAGTATGTAATGTATGTATAGTGTGACATCATGATATATATGTATTTAATTCTTATATGGTATATTATAATTTAATAGTCATGCTTTTATGTTTTATGCTTTTATTCGTATATCATGTCATGTTTTTTATGTTGCATACCGGGACATAAACTATTAATGCGATGTCTTTATATTCGAGAGTAAACGTGGCTAGTATCAGACGTAGTGATGATGGTTTTTCGTTTATTCTCTAATAGTGGGCCCTTAACATTTACTCACATATATAACTAAATTTTAATTTAATCGTCACTTTAACTCGCAAAATTCGATATTAATAGAACGGTAATTGATTTGGTACCAAGTTTAGGCGTGGTGGGGGTGCGATCCCTTCCCCACATGTAATCGACTCCCGAACCCAAAAAAATGAAAATCTCTGGTTGTTTTTTGGTGTCCGGTCTACCTAACTCAAGTGACCGATGGCGACTCTTATTTTTATTTCAAAACACGATTTTTAAAACAAATCCCCTCAAAATCAATTTTTTTCAAGAAAAGTGGGATACTTCAGATTTTTTATTCGCTACAGCATGATGACTCCGTTGGGAACAATTTTTTTTTGTTTTTACAAAAATAGAGCCTTGCTTAAAATTCGATTACCATTCTTATTAATATCGGAGGTTGAGAGTTAAAGTGACAATTAAGTTAATATTTGTTTATAAATACGAGTTTATTTTAACGCATTTAAAATTGGGCATATAAACCCGTCCGTTTAAGTGGGGGAAACGATAGTGCTTTTGTGGGGATATTGTTCTTCCGTATGGGCCTAGCAAGTACCTTCGGGGCTCGAGTACCCTATGTTTTCATGGGAATATTGTTTCCCCGTATGGACATAGCTAATGAGTCCCCCCGAATTAAACTCGATTTAAATGAGCCTATAATGGGTGATGGATTGGGGCCTTGCTACTTTTATTATGGGACAACAAGGACAATTCGGGTACACTTTTAGTATCAAAACTGCATGTAGAGAACATAGAAAGCCCACCCCATTAGAACCATGCAGATAACCTAAGGGGATTAAATGGCACGTAGATAAGGTTGCATTTTTTCATGCTTTGTTTGCTCTTTTTATTTCCTTTTATTGCTTTATCATTTTCATCATTTATTTATATTCGATACTAATTTATTTGTTTTGTTTTTTTGCATTTTTTGCATCTTCATAGAATTTTTAAGGCATTGATTCGCGGGTGGTTGTCAAATTAGAAATCGTTCATACTGGATAGAAGGTTTTGTGATCAGATAGAAAATAGTGTAAATTCGAGGTTTATGTCTTAAAGATACACCGAAGACAATAGGAGAGGGCTCATTCGAAGGCTTTCAATCAGACATAGCAGACGATACTCGCACCAGTGACGAACAAATTGAGATACAAGAGCTGAAGAAGCAAATGGCCGAGATTATGAGTATGATGACCGATATGGCTAAAGAAAAAAGGCCTGTTGAACTAAAAGAAGAATTGATCAAGAATCAGGACGTGAATTTTGATGGTCAGAACTCTACCCTTGAACGAGGCAGCTCCAGTAAATATCATAGTTTGAACCCACTTGTGATTCACGTCAACAAACCAGTAGGAGAAATATCTAAGTCGAGCTCCAGGGAAGTGGTGGTAGGTCTAGAAGAAACCGAGGAGTAAGTGATGTGAAAAAGCATGTTCTGATTCCTATGAGATACACCGAGTTACTCACAATACTAGTTGAAAGGAATTTCATTACCCCGGTCCAGTCTGTGCCGAAGGAATCTCCTTACCCGAAAGGTTACAACATTCGTGCCATATATAGTTACCACTTAGGAAGTTTGGATCACACTACCGAGAATTATGGGGCTTTGAAGAAAAAAGTTCAAAACCTTATCAAGACATGAGTGTTGGGTTTCGAAGACGGGAGACCCCGATTCTATAATGAACCAACGATCATCCGAGATACAAAATTGAAAATAGGCCAATACCCAGGACAAGGTTTGAATCCCGATGTCTACTTCTCAACTGATGGTGAGAAGGAAAAAGTTAAAGGTTCTCATTTTGATATGATACCCATGTCGTATGAAGAATTGTATCCTTAGCTGTTGGAAGCCCAGTTGGTGAGTCCAGTCTTTTTGACACCTATGCAACCCTCGTATCCCGATTGGTATGACGTTAATGCTCATTGCGAGTGTAATCCTAGAATTCAGGGACATACCATCAAGAATTGCATCGCCTTCAAACGACGAGTTTAAGCTTTTTTGGAAAATGGAAAATGAGAATTCAGAGCAAGGGGTCAACCTAGTATAGTGGGTCGCTTAGTGGAATTAGAATTTGAGGCTAAGGATGAAGTACTCCAGAAGAGGGGCATTCACTCGAATGAGACATTGAAGCAAACAAGCTTAGGAGAGAGAGATGTTTTGAGTGAGAAACTCAAGGTTTTGCAAGATGATTATTATAAGCTTTATTGGGTGTTCAAGGCTACTGGTTTGGGAGATAATCTTGACGAATGGAAGAATGGTGTCATTCACCTAAAGAATGACTCAGATTATTGGAAAAGGGGGAATAGGACAAGTGAGAATCAAGCTAAACAGTTGTCGCAAATGTTGAAAGAAGCCGAAAGCCGGTGCAACATTCTTAGGGATGCGCTGCAAGATAGTCTAGCCACGAACGCGATTTTGAATACAAATATACAACAGTGCAAGGACAAATCCAATGTCTTTCAGTTGGAAAAATGCATCAGTTAAAGAGCAACCGGATGAGCTTAGAAGTTCTTTATGTACGTACAAAATTCATGTTGAAGCTATCAAGCACGTTGCATATAAAATTATTATACAGCTAACTTCTAAGTTATGAGAGGCTTGATGAGAAATACAAGAGAGGGAAAAAACGACATGAAAATTGCTATCACTCAAGCATATGAAGTGGCTCAGCAAGTGGCAGACTTGGCCGATGCAGTGATGCCGTTAAGTCGGAATATTGATCTAACGTTGGATCTTGGAGGAAAACTGACTCATTTGTTGGAAAAAGTAAAAAAGTTAGGGTTTAAGGCTCATTACTATTTGTAAAGTTTAGAAGAATAATATTTGATGTAAAAGAAACCTTTTAGCCTCAATGAAAGTTATTCTATGGGGATCACTTTTGGAGTCAATACCTTGTTGCATACATGTTTACATTTTAGCATTGCATTGCACTACACATTCTTTGCATATTTAACACGACGTTATAATTTAACAAACATTACATTACCTTTCGTGATCTAAAATTCTTGAGGTTCGATGGCAGTAACCCGAGACTTAGTTGAAGTTTATCATGGACAAAATTTTGGAAAAAGTTAAACAAGCTCAAAAATCAAGACTCGTGCAGTTGGAAGAAAGACTTGAGAAAATGATCAATATCAGAGGAGATGTTGACAATTCTATCAAATTGAACGCAAGAGAGCTCTGCCTAGTCCCTGATTTGAGCATTCTACATGATTTCAAGGTCCCTAACTTTGAAAAGTTTAATGGTACTAGTTGTCCCAAGGTGCATTTGACCATGTCCTGTAGAAAGAATGAGGGCTACTTAGAGGATTAAAAGGTGTTGATCCACTGCTTCCACGATAGTTTGGGAGGGCCTACAGCGGTGTGGTATAATCGATTGAGCAAAGACAAAATTAGATCATGGGTTGACTTAGCCAATACATTTTTGGAGCAATATAGGCATGCTATGAACCTAGCACCAAGTCGTCAGTTTTTTTCAGGGCAAGAAGATGAGAGCTTCAAGGAATATGCTTTGAGGTGGCGGAGTTTAGTAGCCCTGATACAACCTCCTATAACCGAAGAAGAAATGACTCTCATGTTTCATAAAACTCTTCCCCTTTCTTTCTTTGATATAATGCTCGAGAAATCAAGGAGTAGATTTGAGGACTTTTTGACGGTCAGAGAAAGGATAGAACATGAGATTCAGAAAGGAAAATTGGGTCCTAAGTTTAAGGACCAAATCAGTTAGGAAGTGGAAGAGGACAAAGAGATAAATGAGTGCTGCTTCTAAAGTGCTCATAATCATAAGAGGAGAAGTCCAACCAATCCTTTCGAGCCACCGCAAAAAATCCCTCGAACAAGCGCAAATCTTGAGATATTCATAGTGCCCATTTCATATTTGTTTCTTCATTTGGTTGAAGGCCATTACATCACTCCTAGGTCAAGGAAGGTTACGCCTGACTTATCTGCCCATAACTTTGACCAAGATAGTGCTTGCAATTTCCACATAGGGGCATTCCACCAAGAAATGTAGGTCGTTAATGGAAGAAATTAAGAAGTTGGTTAGCAAGGGAATCCTTGCCCAGAGTTAATCCAGCAGTGGAAAATAGGGGAGATAAGGCAAGCTTACACTGCGTTGAAAAGGCCAGAATGACTTGAAGTCCCTATGCATGGGTTTCTCATCATTTCATGATAGTTTGTTGGTTTCCCCTTTTGAGAACAATGCATAGAACAAACCTTACGGCTTAAGCCCTAAAGAAGTTGAATATTTTGTAAAGACACATGTCTATTTATGAAAATCGCATTTTCTTTATTCTTATTTAGAAAACATTTTTGCATTCTTTGATTCTTTAAACATTTCATTCATTGTTATGGGGTAGTTTTTGTTCTCCCATACACATATACACTTATTTTTTGAAAAGGACATGCATATGTATATATCATTTTATCAAGACCTTGAATTTCAATTGCAAGAGTATCTTTGATTCAAATATCAATTTCAAGTTGCTTATGTTTAGAAAGAATTGAATGTTGTGAGGATGTTACAAATCCGAGCCTCTAATGATCCATTTAGGCCAATGAGGGAACAAAACAAGTGTTCAGGTAATGGGCAGATCCCATTTAGTGAATTCCCTCTTGGGTATTTGTCATTTAAGATCCTTGAGTCGAGTGTTGACCCTAAACTTCTATTCCCTAAATACTTTCACTAGATGTCTATGAATGGGATGACGAATGGTATTCTTTCGCTTTCCAATAATGAAGAAATGAGACCACATACATTGGATACAAAGGCCAGAGAAACACTAAAAGAAAGCGATAGAAGACAAGTTTATCCTCGAAAGGTCGACTGAATAAATTGAGAAAATTGCCACCCTGAAAGTTGAAGCAATCAAAAGTGAAAGTGCTAAATTGAACAGTGCAATAAAAAGAAAGCAAAAGAGATATGAGGAATCTACCATTTAACCAAAAGAGCCACGGAGAACTGATAAATTTTGAGCAGAGACACACATCAATACTATTCAAAATACAATATAGTCCATAGATACACATTATAGAAGAAGGAAATGAACTCTAGGGTGAAAACCCAAAAATGGGCAGTCTAGAGCGATCCAAAGAGTAAAAGATAAGAGAATATTTCATATGAGCATATCCATGTCACACAATTACATAAATGCGATTTTGCTTAACCGTGACCCATGACCTACATTACAAGCTTACAAAGACCATTCTAATCATATGTGGATATCTAAGTTGGATGAGTCTGTCTTCAGATTATATTATGCCTATAACGGTTAACCTTTCTTCAATGAACGTCAAACTTCAAGTGCCTGATCGACACCAAAATAAGGGAAGGACGCGTGATGAGTTAGTGAGATTAAAAGAGCCACCTTAAATGGGTTAGAATTTAGGTATGGGAATTGTTCCCCCTCAGAAGTCTAATAAATTGAAAGAGACTACACATATGCACATATCTCCGCAAACAGTTAACATATTCTAAACATATGCTTCTTTCAGGTTGATCTTTGTCAATTTGAAGCAAATGTACTATTGCATTTGATATTTCAGGGCCGAACATTAGTTTCCAAAAATCATTGGCCTTTATTTTGATTTTGATTTTTTCCAAACATTAGTTTTAAAAAGTGTTTGGCATTTTCTCCAAACATCAGCTTTCAAAAATGTTTGGCATTTTTTCTCCAAATTTTGATTTTTAAGATGTTTATAGTTTTTTCCAAACATTAGTTTTCAAAATGTTTGGCATACTCTCCAACTTTTATTTTCAAAATGGCTACCATCTTTTCAAAAAAAAGTGTTGATATCAAGATAAACAAAGGTAATTGCATTTTTTGCATTATTGTAAAAATGAGATTTAAAGCATAGGGACATATAATTTGTTCCTCCCAAGATGCTTCGATTAAAGTCAGCAAAGAAGATTGAACCTAAGGATGAGTTTAGGGAATTAAGGCTTTTCGCTCATCTTAATTTCGAGAATAGATGAAGACTCTGCATATTGGGTCAAAAACAACAAAATAGTCAAGCCCTAAGATTAAATGAGGGAAGACTGATGATAAGAGTTCCCGTATAAGAACAATATATGGACCAGAAGAAGATTGGTTGCAAAGAAAGGTGGTAACCTTGGAAGATGATAATGATACTTGCATGAAAGATTTGAAAGCATGTTGCTAAATCAGATTTTAGACGAATGTCCAATTGACAAAATGAAGATTTAAGAGCATACAACAAAGAAAACAAATATGGGAATGACCTTTCAGGGGACGGAAGCTTATATGAAGATCTTCTAGTCCTCACATGCATTACATGTAGTTAGACATTCCTATGTTAGGATCATGCTAACTCAAAAGAATTTTGCTTATTTTAAACAGGTATTCGAAGACTTTGATCTGTGGCATCATGTTGAAGAGGTAGATCCTATTAAAGATTTGTATTTGGTAGCCTTTTGGCATGAATCCATTTCTTAAGTCCTCTAGGCCATCAGTAAGTCTTTTCGGGTATGATGATAAGTCCTTCGAGTCATCAGTAAGTCCTTCGGGCATGATGTTTAGCCTTCTTTTGGTGTCAAAACAGGTAGAAACTAGGGCATCATTTTAAAGGATGTTGGTAGCTTTTTTAGCGTGAATCCATTTCATAAGTCCTTCGGGCCATCGGTAAATCCTTTGGGCATAATGTTAAGTCCTTCAGACCAACAGTAAGTCCTTCGGGCATGATGCTAAGCCTTCTTTTAATGTTAATACATGTAAAATATGGGGCATCATTTTAAGGGATGTTGGTAGTTTTTTTGGCGTAAATCATTTCTTAAGTCTTTTGGGCTATTGGTAAGTCCTTCGGGTGTGATGTTAAGTCCTTCGGGTGTGATGTTAAGTCCTTCGGGCACGATGATAAGTCCTTCGAGCCATCAGTAAGTCCTTTAGGCATGATGTTAAGCCTTCTTTTGATGTCAATACATGTAGAAACTGGGGTATCATTTTAAGGGATGTTGGTAGCCTTTTCAGCGTGAATCTATTTCTTGTCCTTTGGGCCATTAGTAAGTCCTTCAAGCATGGTGTTAAGCCTTCTTTTGATGCTGAGATGAGTAGAAATCGGGACATTGCTGAGTGTGTAAAAGTACTACTTTTCTTGCCCTTTTTACTCATACTATTTATAGACTTAGGCTCATTTTAGTTGCATTGATAGGAATTCATGCATAGTTTCCTTGGTTAATGAGCTTGGTATTACATATTGTTGGTTTTTCGTTGAAAAGTCGCTGCTGGTGTACCTATTTCGTACAGGTTAAGATTGTCGTGGCAATTAAGAAGAATATTAAAGGGCTTGCCATGGCAAGTGAAGCTGATTTTTAAAGGACATGTCGAACTTGATTGCCAAAGATGCTGGATAAGTCTGCCCCAATTTCTGGATAAGTTCGAAAAGTAAGGGATAACTCCCCAAAATCTAGATTTACAAGCAGAATTTTATAAAGATAAAGACTCAGATTTGTGATGAGTCCTTGGAGATAAAGATGGAAAACATTAGTTATCTTTATCAAGTCTAATCTTATCCTCAACAACAAGCATAATCTGCAGAATTAATAGAGTTTGATCGGATAAGAATTCTAACTCCAAGGAATTCCAACAAGAATCAACTCCTCCTATCAGCAAGCAACCAATCAGATCATCTCTTTAAATAGAGATCCAACCTGTGACAAAGAGGAGGAGAGAGCCGATAGGGAGAGAGAGCAGATCGCACGCACCTTCTTCTTTTTCTTTATTCTTATACGATCCATGGTTGGGATTTTTTTTCTTTTTATAGCTTTCGAATCCAACCATGAATTGATGTAAATTGGCTGAGATTATTTTGGGTTTGTTTTTTATAAATGATTAGATTGTTTAGGTTCTTGATTGCAATTGAAATCAAAGTTTGTTCATTCTTGGTTCTTTAATTTTCTATCTTGAGAGAATCAGGAGAGGATCTTGAGTGTTATCCATTTATCTAGACTCGGGAGAGTTAGATTCAAGAAACGAATGAGCATGATCTTCATTTGAATGATCATTGGTGAAGATTAATCCATCTTAGGAATAAGGATTGGATTTCAACGGCAAAAAGGAGCGTAGATCGGTTGTTGATCACCCAAGGTTCATGCAGCGATGTATCACCAAGGCATGCTTAAACAACTAGTTCTTCTATTAGGGATAACAAGAAGACATTGAAGAATGCTTTGCCGAGCTTTGAATGAAGGAACCAGTTGCTACGACAATCAAACCAGTCTAGTTGCTGCAGCATATTCAATTGCCACGACAATCAAGTTGCCTAAATAATCAATTGCCCATACAATCTATTCGGACATCATACCACTACTCACGATAATCTGGCCAACTCTCTTTAATCGATTACTTTTTCCTTTCTTCCTATTTTCTTAGTTTATTATACATATTATTCATCACCATCAATCTATTTCTTTTACAACGCAGTAACTTAAACAAAGTGGCCCAAACCAATTCTTGAGGAGACGATACTCGATACTTATCATTTATTACTTGCGACGTGTTCACTTGCACCATTTGCGTAGCACTCAAACACGTAACAAGTTTTTGGCGCCACTGTCGGGGATTGACAATTAGTGTTAGTTGTTTTTGTTATTACATTTTTCTTATTATTTTTTTACTAACTTTTCTTTTTGTTTATTTTATAAAAAAAATAGGTGTGCTACAAAGTTAAGGGACATCAACATGTGGGAAAATAAAAGTTGATCTATTCGAGAGTTGATGTGAGAAGATAGGAATCAATCCACTCAAGATTTTCTTACACTCATCGATGATTACCTATACCAACCGAGAAAAGCCCAAATAATACATATCGTGGAAAACTCTTGCACTTGTTGTGGAGAACATCATGTGTTTGAAGATTGTCCTCAAAATCCCGGTGCATATGGCTACATGGAGGAT
Source organism: Hibiscus mutabilis (assembly GCA_019671005.1). NCBI lineage: Eukaryota > Viridiplantae > Streptophyta > Magnoliopsida > Malvales > Malvaceae > Hibiscus > Hibiscus mutabilis. Next base: position 42,014,065 of record CM033745.1, read on the forward strand.
CATAGTTCGAACCATCAGCAAAATCCTTCATGGTATGAACAAAAAGCTCAATTTTTTTTACCATGATAGTTTTTCTGGGGCAACAGACATGCCTCAGCGATATAGTCCTTTTTCAGCAGCCAAGTTCCGCAGCAACATATATGCCATGGCAATATAGTCCTTTTCAAGAGCATTCCAATTCCTTTGAGGAAATGTTACCAGCTTTCTTGGCTAGAGTTAACAAATCAATTGAGGAGATCCGTGAGCTATCAAAGTCCATGAATGCGAGTAATTCTAGGATAGATGCACTCTTGAGGTATTCAGAAGATCAATTGAGGAGACTCACATATGTTATGGATAACATGCCCCAACAAATAAGTCCTAGGGATACTAAAGTCACAAGGCAAGAAGACAAGGAGCAATGCGAAGAGAGCTCCCCAATGCGTGGGGAACAACTAGAACCTCTAGGTCAAGAGCATGTTGATGAGAAAGACTACCCAACACTGGATCAGCCTAAACAAAGAATTGCCAGGGCAATTGAGGAGCCTGAGGAGAGTAATGCCGCGACAACAATCAGTGAGGCTAAAAAGGGTAATGCTATAGAAAATTTTGAGGAATTAGATACCCAGAATGTTACAACGATGATGCTAAAGTATAAATCTGTGGATTGCTCTTATCCACCATTGCCACAAAAATTGCATGACCACATGCAGGACCAACACGATGGCAATACTGTGTTAATGGAATATGAGCAGGTGATGACTGACCCTTTTGACTTCTTTAAAAACTCACCTCCTCCATTGCAGGTATTTCTAGAAGAACCAACATTGGTAGATTTAAAGCCATCGAAATCTCTACTAATGGAGATATTTGAGAGGCCTAAAGAAAATGGTGGTTGGATTTATAAGGCTTCTCAGAAAATTGGTTATTCCCTTGACTTACAACGAATTTTGGCAGAAGATTGCCATGGTAATTGGCTGGCGCAACAATTGCCTCGATAACGAAAGCTACATCCAACCATGATGAATGAGGTAATTAAATGGTTGGGTGTTGATATAACTTTTCCTATTAATATATTCATACCTTCAGGAACAGTAGCAAGGTGGATGGTATACATGAACTACAAGGGAACATGAAAAAAGGCACCTCCACCATGGTAACGCAAAAGGGAGTAGCTGCAAGCACATTGGCCCAGCTTTTTTTGGGCAACATTATCACCCGATGGAGGGTACAGATAGACTACAAGAAGTATCGAAAATGGCCATCATCAAGCTTTCTTTAAGGCAACCCTATTCCCTTCAAATTTTCTTTTCTTTTATGTTTATTTGGGTTTTAGTTGTTCTGTTTTCCATTTAAATTAGATCAGGGTGTTGAAAGAAGCCCAGACTATTAGACTTAGGCACCCATTTTAATCCGGACTTTTAAATCCATATTACAAACCCAAATATTAACCAGACCCAATCTAATATACAACCTAATATCCACTACAAAAAAATATGCCCACAGACCCAAATATAACCAGCCCATTAACCCATACCCAGCCCAATACCATATTTGACCCATTACCAAGAAAACCCTAATATTCTAAACTACCCTTAACCCTAACCGCCGCCGCCGCCACTACCCTAATCCATATCTACCGCCGCCACCGCCGCTGAGCCAAGTCACACCGCCCAACTGCCTGACACCACCGACCTTGTCTTCATCACCATCATACGTGGCTGGATAAGAACAAATCTTCACTCCTTCATCTGTAGAAAAGAAAAAGGGGAAGAAGATGATTATCTAAAACATCATCACCAGGCTAAATCAACCATAGATGTAGTTTACCTTTTGTTTTTCTTTTATGTAAAAATCCCGATATAAAAACCACTGAATCGAGGTAAAATGGGCCTTTTTTTGGAGATCGGTAATAAAAAATCAAGAGTTCTCTAGTTCATTTCCCATTTGAACACAAAAGCAATAAAAAATGAGATTAGAAGGGAAAACAAATTTAAAAAAATAGAAAAAAGAGAGGTAAAAAATATATATTAAAACTCTTCAATTTTTGTTAGATCTACTTACCTAGATAAGATTTAGAAAAAACCAATATTAAATCCATATCTAGGAGTCAAAACCGTACCATAATGACCACTTGCATGCATTCCGGCGACTGTGGACGACGGCAGCCGACGCTAGCGAGCGACGGCCCTAGGCGGCACGCGGCAGTGGCTTGGCCGGCCATCCTGGCTTCGGTAGAGAGACTTGAGAGAGCTCTGAAAGTTTTTTTAATATTATCCGTTGAAAATGAGCTTTTTTGTGAAAAGGGGTATTTAATGGCCCATCAAAGCGACGTCATTCTGGTCAGCAACCCGCACAGCTAACCCAACCCGGTGGGAGGATCCGCGTGTCTTAAATGGGGAAATTACGATCTTTGTCCCTTAGTTGTTGCATCCTTACTTTTTTGCACTTTATTTCTTGTTTTATTCAATTTTAGTCATTATTTTTTATTAATTTTGCACCTTAATCTCTAATTTGTTTCATTTCAGTCACTGTTTTTAGTTTTATTATTATATTTATTATTATTATTATTACTATTATTATTATTTATACAATAATGTGTTATATATATACTTGTATGGCATTCATTTTTGTCGAATTTTATAAATTTAAATGATTTTTTATTAGGGATTATCGTGAAAAACGTACCCTAGGCGTAGGGGTTCCGCTTTCTGTTAATTTCTATTACGAAATATTATTTTTAATTATAATATTAAATCATAAATTTCAAAATAATTTTCCTTTGTTCGATACTTTAACAGGAATTATGCCCTGGGCGTTAAGGTGTAAACTTCCTTTATATAAATAAATATTCTTTCAAATATTTTAAGGGATCACAATTTTAAATTAAAATTCGAATTCTTAATTTCTGTCATTAAAACACTAGGTAATCGACTAGGTACCAATTTTTTTAGCGTTGTAAGGGTGCTCACCCTTCCCCACACGTAACCGACTCCCGAACCTATTTTTCTGGTTTTACAGACCCAAAACTCGTTGTTTTAATAAAAATGACAAAAATAAGTTTTATTAAAATAATCGGGTTTTCAGGTGATCCAATCTCACCTAAATAAAATAAATAAATTTAAAAAGATTGGTGGTGACTCCCCGTTGTTATAGCTTGGCGACTCCGCTGGGGATTCTTTTTTTTAGAGTCAAGCCATGAGTCGGTTACCTTTTGTCTTAATGAGTAGAAAATATTAATTCAGTTTAATTTAATTTCGTGATCCATTCTTTCTTCTTTTTTCTTTCTGAATTTTTTTCACAATTTTTTTTATAAAATATGTCTTCTAAGTTTTCATATCATGAGATTTGAACTCGAGCTCCGTCCCTTTTAAGTGGGAGCGAGAAACTACGCCTTCGTAAGGTACCCCCTCCGTGCAGACCTAGGGATATGCGTCCCCCTGAGTTGTGCTTACTAGCCTTAGCATGATAGTGAGTACCACTCGGGTACCTTTGTTAGAACCCAGCCACATTTAATGAACCGTAGAAACCCACCCTATCTAGAGTCATGCCGAACCTCTACCTATTTAGGGAGTCACCCGATAGGTGCATTATAGAGAGAGATGAGGGGTTTTAATGTCTTTTAATTATATTTTTTAACTTCAATTTTATTTTTTTATTTATTTCCTTTGCGCAGTACAGTATGCTAGATACCATGCCTATATTTATGCAAGAAACATACGGGTAGATATCATGATGGGGAAGGATTTTGTTTTTCTAAAAGCATGTGGGGTAGAAAAGCATGTTCTAGGATTATTTTAATTTAGCTTTTGTCTATTATTTCGATATTATTCATTTATTTTGAGACTAACATGTTTCCTTTGTCTTTGTTTTCCCGTTCTTGCATTGCATTTTTTTATTCTATTTAATTGAAAGGTGTTGAGGCAAGTTTAGCCGTTATAAAGGATTAGCTATAGAGAACCAATTTCTTGATAAGGTGGAAGGAAACCTAGGCGTACGGAGGTGGTCAGAAGAAACTCAACACCAAAAAGGGGACAATCTATTGAAGGTGAAAAGTCAGAGTTCGGGGATTGCACTAGCATTAGATCGACTCAGAACCAACTACAAGAGTTAAAAGAAATCTGGAACCAGTGGGATAAAGAAAATAAGTAGCTGTTCTATGCCAATTACGGTGATTTGCCTTATCTCAGTATCGACAAAGCTTTATTCCGAGCCCTTGTCCAGTTCTGGAATCCTGCCTACAGTTGCTTTACCCTGGGAGATGTTGATATGGTACCAACCATTGAAGAATACACTGCCTTGATCTGTTGCCCAAAACTCTGGGTTGATAAAGCTTATTTCAAGTGTCCTGATTCTCCAGCATTTTAGAAAAAGCTTCTCAAGATGACTAGCATGGACGAACAGTGAGCAAAAGCCAGGATTAAGGTAAAAGGGGAAACTAGGTGTATTGCCTGGAGATTCATACGGGACCTGATCCAAGTCGAGTCCAAGTGCAAAAAACAGGTCAAAATGTTTGCCCTGGCCATTTACGGTTTGGTTATCTTTCCCAAATCGTTGGGGTACATCGATGATGCTATTATGGAACTGTTCGATCACCTTGATAAAGGAGTTACCCATGTTCCAGCCATCTTAGCCGAAACTTTTAGGTCTCTCAGTGCTTGTAAAAGAATGGTGAGGGGAGGTTCATCAGTTATGCTCAGCTTCTATTAATCTGGTTTCATAGTCATTTCTGGAAGCCAGAGAAAATATCCTATCGGGCATGGTTCGAAAGTTACTAACCACTCAAGGATCTCGTGCCCGTACAAAGGTGGGAGAACATCTCTTATGACAATTGGAAGTCGAAACCTCCAAGAAAAAGATATCGTCTGGAAAGCACGTTGGTTCTTCCCTAACAGTATCATATAAAAGTGTGGAGACTATGACTGGGCCCTCTACTTGGGATATGGGGTGCAACTGGATATGCTCTGTTACTAGTATCCAGACAATACAGATCAAGACAGTTCATCCCGGCGACAAGGGGGCTTGCTACTTGTGAATTTCCATACAAGGGTAAGGACTACAAGAAAAATGTTTCCATGATCACTAAGGTGTGGAAGCATCCTTGCAGGATGCAACCGTCTGATGAAAAACCTAGAGTTACGCCAGAGTATCAACGATGGAGGAGCATGAGAATCAACGATGATGTCCCTCTACCGAATCCAAAAAATAATGTACCAGTTGAGGAACATTTACAAGTGGATCCCTCAGAGATGGAAATCGCGAAACATGATTTTGAGAGAAGGTACTTCGTGATGGAAAGTCAGTTATCAAGATTAGAAAATGAAAGGAACTAGTTGAAGTTCGGTATGCAGTCTCAGGAACAAGAGATCAAAAGGCTGAGAAAAGGGAAAAGCAAAGTAGAGGAATATTTGAGCGATCTACAAAATGATTACAAGAAACTTCGTGCATCAGCAAGATATGTCGGTCTCGGGAAGACATCCACCGAATGGAAGCTTGAGATCCAAGAAGAAAAGGAGAGAGCAGATCTCTGGGAAAGAAGATTTAAAGATGCCCAGGCACAACAAACGTCCATGGAAGAAGAATTGTCCGAAAGCAGAGCTGAAAATATAAATATGAGAAGACAAATCATATAACTAGAAGATTCCCTACAGAGGCACCGTAGCCGAGACTCTGTAGCTGAATTAAAAGCAAGAAAAAAGGAGAATGAGACTTTGAAGAAACAAGTTGAAGAATTAGAAATAGCTTTGCAGACTTGTCAGGGGCTAATTAAAAATTTAGAAGAAATCCAACAGTGGAATGATCAGCATTGGCATGCACAATTAGAGCAATATCAGGACCAAGTCTGAGATAGAGACCGTGTTATGTCTGAAGCTCTTGTCCAGGTATGAGAGGTCATAGAACACTTGCAGACTTTAGCCATTCAAGCTGACGTCTTGAGCCTGCAAATTGAGTCAGAATCTAACAGGGGCAAGAAGCTGGAATGGCTCCTCAAGAAGATTAAGATCCTAGATGTTAAGGCTAAGCAGTATATGTGAAATAGACCCACCTTATGTAAAGAAACTTGTTCTGATGTGAGTTTCCGTTTGAAAGTTGTACTGAAATCAACACATTTTGTGTAAAATATGTTGTGGTACTAATATAATATGTGTTTTGCATGTACACCGCATCTTCTCATTTGCATTCGCATCATACTACATCATACTGCATCATTTTACTAAGATTTTAATTCTCAAGGAATTATTATCGCAGTAAATTCTGGGGCATACAAAACCACAGGTTGGACACCCTTACTTCACCAGAAGCAAAGCTAGAGACATGGAAGAAAGATTGGAAAAAGTTGAACAAGCATACGAGGACTTTAGGAAATATATTGAAAGAAGTTAGAAAGAACGCAGAAGGAAACTCGTCACCATATTTCGCAATCGCAAGAAGATCTATTTGCTAGGATAGCTGCAATGCTACCGGGAAAGGTTTTGAAAAGAAGAATGGGGTCTTTATAGATCCCAGCACACTGATAGAAGACTCGGGGCATCCTCTTAGTAAGGTCCATCAATCAATAGAGACTCCAATGGCAAAGTAGTCGGTCGTTCAAGCCGAGTCTTCCTTGCAAGTGGGAATGACTGTTCACGATGACCCTAGCAAATATGTTGTTCCAGATTTCAATGAGATAAAAAAAATAAAAGTCGAACTACCCAAACAGCTTGAGGATCGATGCAAACAGTTAGAAGAAAAGTTCAAGGCTATGGAAAGTGTAGATCAGTTTCCAAGGATGGATGCAAAAGAGTTAAGCCTGGTTCCTGATTTAGTGCTTCCCCCGAAGTTTAAGATGCCTGATTTTGAAAAGTATAATGGGAACACTTTCCCTGAAGCTCACCTCACAATGTTTATCAGGAGGATGACGGGATTCATTGACAACAACCCCCTCTTAATTCACTAATTTCAAAATAGCATGATGGGGTCTGCTGCAAAATGGTACAACCAATTAAGTCATGCCAAAATCAATTCTTAGAAGGACTTGGCCCAGGCATTTGTAAGACAATACAACCATGTTATTGATATAACACCTGACCGGGTGACGCTATAAAATATGAAGAAGAAACCTGATGAAAGTTTCAGACAATATGCACAACGATGGAGGAATGTTGCAGCCCAAGTCCAACCACCACTGTTGTCGAAAGAAATGGTGATGCTCTTCGTTGGAACATTGAAGAAACCCTTCCTTCGGTCGTATAATAGGGGGTGCCACAAAGGACTTTTTTGACATAATAATGAATGGAGAAATGATTGAGAACGCAATTCGAAGTGGAAAAATTGATGATGAAGAAAACACAAAGAAGTCTAACTACAGAAGAAAAGATGGCGAGGCCAGCAATACAGGTGTCTATATTGTCGGCTATACAAAGCAGCTGATAGTGGGACAACCCAAAGTTGCAACCTCGAATACCCAAAATTCCTCGAAACAAGGATCAAATCAAAAAGCGAAATTAGAAGATATAGAATTTACTCATATCCTGATATCTTATGGCAAATTATATAAGAATTTGTATAATTCACATGTGGTATCTCCATTCTACACAAATCCGATACAACCCCTTACCCGAAATGGTACGACACCAATGCTCAATGTGGCTACCACGCTGGAGTTGTAGGTCATTCCATCGAGAACTGCATCGCTTTTAAAAAACTTGTTGAAAAGTTTATAAAGATGGGGGTCGTAAGGTTCGATGACTCTACATGGTCGAATACGGCTGGTAATCCATTACCTAATCACGCTGAGTTAGGCGTAAATGCAATTTTCGGCAATGGGAACAGAAGAATCAAAACCAGCATCGAAGAAGTGAAGTCTCCGTTAAGGTGGGTTTGGAAAAAGATGGTCGAAATGGGCTTGGTGCAACCAATCTTGGGAGACCTGAAAGAAGCTTCCAATGACTACTACCCATACCATGGCGAAAGGAATCATTATATCCAAGACTGTGAAGAGTTCAAGGCTCTAGTTCAGAGATTGATCGACAACAAAAAAATATAATTTTTTAAAGAATGAAAGATAGAGGAGGCAGATGTTTGTGCTTCAGAATGAGGAGCCCCTAAGAATAGTTATGGGGGTAACCTCTTGATTATCGTTATCTCAGGACCAAGGAAGTGTGAAAGAGGTGAGAGTTCGGGAACAAAGGTCACAATTCAAAAACTGGGGCCTTTTCCTTACAATGATAATAAGAAAGTACCATAGAAGTAAGATTGCAAAGTAACGATTCAGGAAGAGGAGGCTTCGAAGACTGTTTCAAAAGAGGTGAATGACGTTGGTTTCTTCACCCAGAGCGGAAGGCGATATGTTCCCAAAGAAACAAGAGATCCAAAAGGGAAAGCCTTGATGATTAGACTCAAGATGGCACAAGATGTTGAACATAAATCACCGATCAACGAGCCAGTTAAAGAGGAAGAGATGAATGAATTCTTAAAATTCCTGAAGCATAGTGAATACAATGTCGTTGAGCACCTTCGTAAACTTGCTGCCCGTATATCAATACTATATCTACTACTAAGCTTAAAAACGCACCGGAATGCACTGTTGAAAGTTTTGAACGAAACCTTCGTTCCTAACGATATTTTGGTGAAAAAATTGGACAAGTTGGCGAACAATCTAAATATTGATAACGTTATCTATTTCAATGATGATGAGATACCTTCAGGAGGCATGGGATCCGGTAAAGCTCTGTACATTACTACTCGCTGCAAAGGTTATACGTTGCCAGGAGTCCTGATCAATAATGGATCTGCCTTAAATGTTCTCCCATTGGCCACTTTGAACAGGCTTCAAATAGACAATTCTCGTATGAAAGCTTGTAGCACTCTAGTTTGAGCTTTCGACGGTACCGAGAGACAAGTGATTGGAAAAATCAAAGTGTCGTTACTGGTGGGCCCAAGCACATACGATGTAGAATTTCTGGTAATGGATATCAAACCTACATATAATTGTCTATTGGGAAGACCCTGGATCCATTCGGCTAGGGTAGTTCCATCCTTACTCCACCAGAAACTAAAGTTCATTTTTGACAGACGGCTGGTCACCGTAAATGCCGAAGAAGACATCATAGCTTCCATCACTGGTGAGGCCCCTTATTTAGAGGCTGACGAGAAGGTCGTAGAGTGCTCATTTCGATCATTTGAGTTTGTCAATGCAACCTTCATAGCCGAAGGGAGTCAGATTCCCACTCCAAGACTATATAGGGCTACAAAGATGGGAATCAAACTGACGATGGGAAGAGAAGCCTGGGTCAGTTGAAGACTGAGGAAATATCTGCAAGGCAGGGTCAGTGCGCCGTTCATAATCAATATGCAAGAATGTTTCAGCCTGGGATACAAGCCGGATGCCAAGTAGAGAATGAGTGAGATTGCGAAGAAGCAAGAAATAAGGAAAGCCCGTCTGAAATGAGTAGAGGCAACTGGGAACCTATGACTTTTCCTTGCCTTTCTGAAACTTTTGTGTCATGGGGATTTATCCATCCCAAATAGGTTAAGATAGGTGAAGAAGCTGAGCTGGGAAAAATGTTAGAAACTTTGGATATTAATGTGGTGATTGAAAGGGGGAATGAAGGGATATACCTAAGGGGAATCCATCCTTATACCCCTAAAACTGTTCTAAACAATTGGACTATTGAAGAACTCCCTAGAGTATTTAGGAGTGTTTTAGAGTAATGTCCAGAACACACTTGTTGCTCCGGCCCGAGAGCAGCAATGGTTTTTTGTAAAGGGCGTATGCTTACTGTCCTTATGTCAATAAAATAATACCTTTTGTGTGTATTATCTAGCCAACATCTTTATTCATTTTTCCTCTTTCATCTATACACTTATACTATTGTCCATTTCTTGCATTTTTTTTCTTCTAAATTTAGTTCATTTGTTCAAATGCACACCATTACTTCGTGTCAGGTCCCCTGATATCAACGTATCGAGTGACACTGAAACTGATCTGGATCTCATTTTTAAGCGAGACGTGTGTGTAGATGGACCTCAGGACTTTGAAGAGGATCAAGATTGCGATCTATCTCCTGATCTATTGAGAATGGTTAAGCAAGAGGAAAAACAAATCTCGTCTCACAAAGAGCCAGTAGAGATAGTGAACTTGGGAAATGAAAGTGAGAAGAAAGAAGTGAAGATTGGGACATGCATTACCGTGAAAACGCGAAGAGATCTGATCAAGCTACTCTTGGAATTCAGAGATATCTTCGCATGGTCCTACCAAGACATGCCTGGGTTGAACACGAATGAGGTTGTATATAAACTTCCTATAAAGGAAGGTTGCAAACTGGTCCAACAGAAACTTCAGAGAATGAGGCGTGATGTACTCCTGAAAATAAAAGATGAGGTAAAGAAATAGTATGATGCGGGGTTTCTACAGGAAGTCAAGTATTCATAGTGGGTGACTAATATAGTTTCTGTTCCGAAGAAGGATGGCAATGTCTGTATGTGTGTTGATTATCGGGACCTAAAGAAAGCCAGCCCGAAAGATAACTTCCCACTTCCTCACATTGACATCCTGGTCGACAATACAACAAAACATTCATTGTTCTCCTTTATGGATGGTTTTTCAGGTTATAATCAGATAAAGATGTGCCCTGATGATAGGGACAAGACTACATTCGTGACTCTATGGGGAACTTTTTGTTAGAAGGTGATACCTTTTGGACTTAAAAATGCGGGGGCAACATATCAACGAGCCATGGTCGCTTTGTTCCATTATATGATGCACAAAGAAATTGAAGTGTATGTCGACGACATGATTGCCAAGTCCCAAAGGGAAGAGGAGCATATCGCGATTTTGAGGAAATTGTTCTTGAGATTGAGAAAATACCAGTTAAAGTTGAATCCAGCCAGATACACCTTTAGGGTCATGTCAGGGAAGCTGCTGGGTTTCATAGTCAATGAAAGAGGCATTGAAGTTGATCCAGATAAAGTCAAGGCAATTCATGATCTACCACCCCTGCACACTCAGAAAGAAGTAAGAGGCTTCTTAGGAAGATTAAATTACATTACTCGGTTCATTTCACAGTTAACCACAAAATGTGATCCCATTTTTCGTCTTCTCGAAAAGCATAACCCAGGGGAATGGAATGATGAATGTCAAGAAGCCTTTGACAAGATCAAACACTACTTGTGAAACCCCCCGGTTCTAATGTCGCGTATCCTAAATAAGCCATTGATCTTGTACTTGACTGTCTTCGAGAATTCTATGGGATGTGTACTCGGACAACATGATGAGTCCGAAAAGAAAGAAAGGGCAATGTATTACTTCAGTAAGAAGTTTACAGAATGTGAAGCGAGATATTCACTAATCGAGAAATTGTGTTGTGCCCTTGTTTGGACTACTAAGAGACTAAGGCAATACATGTTGTATCATACAAGTTGGCTAATTTCAAAATTGGACCCCCTTAAATACGTGATGGAGTCGACTGCACTGACAGAAAGGATGACCAGATGGCAGATTTTATTATCTGAGTTCGATTTGGTTTATGTAAGACAAAAAGCCATGAAAGGGAGTGCAATAGCCGACTTTCTAGATAATCGAGCTCTAGAGGATTATGAACCGCTAAACTTTGATTTCCCAAATAAAGACCTGATGTGCATTACGATTGTAGAGGAAGATACCCCAGAAGCTAAATACTGGAGACTAAACTTTGATGGCGCCTCAAATGCCGTGGGCAAAGGAATTGGGGCAGTGTTAGTCTCGCCAAAGGGTGGCCACTACCCTTTCGCTAGAAAGCTTGATTTTGATTGCACAAATAACATAGCAGAATATGAAGCATGTGTCATGGGGATTCGAGTTGCTATTAAGCGTAAAATTAAGTCACTGAAGGTATACGGGGATTCCATGCTCGTGATCTATCAACTCCAGGGAGAATAGGGAACCAGCGATTCCAAATTGATGAATTATCAGAATCTTATTCTGGATCTAATCAAAGAATTCTACGAGATTACCTTCCACTATCTTCCGCGAGAAGACAATCGAATGGCAGACGCCTTGCTACCTTGTCTTCATTGATAAGAGTCAACAAGCAATCTGATTTGAAGCCTATACAAATGAGTATATATCAGTCTCCGGCCTATTGCTATAGCATCAAGGAAGGTGAAAAGGACGTACATCCTTGAATTACATTTTGAGGTACCTAAAAACTCGTGAGTACCCAGAGCAGGCTACTGAGAATGAAAAGAGGACATTGTGAAGGTTAGCAAGCGAGTATGTCCTGGATGGGCAGATCCTGTACAAAAGAAGGAAAGATCAAGTGGACTATTATTGGTCAACTTTGGAAGAGGACTGCATCAACTACGCCAAGAAATGTCGTAAGTGTCAAATTTACGTTGACAAAATTCATGTTCCTCCATCGCCACTACATGTCATGAACTCCCCATGGCCATTTTCTATGTGGGGCATGAATGTCATCGAGCCTATATCACCGAAGTCTTCCAATGGGCACCGATTTATCTTTGTGGTTATTAATTATATCACTAAGTGGGTGGAAACAACCACTTATGCCAATGTCACCAAATCATCAGTATGCAGATTCCTGAAGAAAGAAATCATATATTGATACGGGATGCCAGAAAGTATCATATCTGACAATGCATTGAACTTGAATAATAAAACCATAGAAGAAGTATGCAAACAGTTCAAGATACAACATCACAATTCCTCACCATACCACCTACAGATGAACGGAGCAGTGGAAGCAGCCAACAAGAATATCAAGAAGATTATTGGAAAGATGGTGAAAACTTATAAAGATTGGCATAAGAAGCTATCGCTCGCTCTATATGCCTACCGTACATCAGTCGTGACCTCTACTGGGGCAACCCCTTTTTCCTTAGTTTATGGGATGGAAGCGGTACTGCCCATTGAGGTCAAGATTCCTTCCCTCTGAGTTTTGTCAAAGCTGAAACTAGATGAAGCAAAATGGATCTAAGCCAGATATGATCAACTTACTTTGATTGAAGAAAAAAGACTGAAAGCCATCTGATATGGGCAAATGTACCAAAAAAGGATGATGCGAGCTTTTAATAAGAAGGTTCGCCTGAGGGAATTCCGGGAGAGAGATCTAGTGATAAAAAAGTTCAAGCCCAATCAGAGAGATTCCCAAGGGAAATGGACGCCAAACTGGGAATGCTCGTATATTGTGAAGAAAGCCTTTTCTGGAGGAGCTTTAATTTTGACTGAAATGGACGGTAAAGATCTGCCTATCACTGTGAACTCAGATTCGGTCAAGAAATATTTTACCTGAAAAAAGGGAGGCAATTCAAATTTTGGTAGAAAAAGCTAAGGCTTGAAATAATCAGTTCCCTTGAGGCCCCGCGGTACGAGGAGAATTTGTGCATGTTGAGATATTGCTAAAGCACCTAAGGCCTCCTAGACACATGATGATTTTTGGCAAACTAGTTCAGCAAAGCTCATCAGCTAGATATCTGGGGCACCTAATTTTGTCTTTTTACTTGATTTTCGTTCAATGTTTGTCATCTAAATGTCATGAACTTTACTTTTAATAAATTCTCTTTTTCATCTAATCCTTGTTTACACAAATATCATATGTTGACATAAGGATCAGTGAGCTAACAAATATAAAAAGACCTCTCTACATTGCTTTTGAAAGATTCCTAATAGTACAGGGACCAAAAGCAGTCATGATTCAAAAAAGGACATTATCATCGGTAAACAGCCCAAGAGTGAAAGAGGCACTACCCGAACAGAATGTGGGGCAAATAGCTTTTGCAATCTGATCAGACCTGAAAAGTGAAAGCCCGAGGACTCAAACAGAGTTCGAGCAGACGATGACGTCGAATGCTTAAGTCGATCTTGAGACTAAAAAATTATTCTCGAATGACGTTTTTCATTTATACTAGAATCATTCATACATTCATTAGACATATTTAAGCTAGGATCATTTGACTCATGCTAGTCATAACATCTCGAATATGTTCACGAAGTTTCACAGATCCTATCCCCCCAGCAAGTGGTGTAACAGATTAGTACAGCAATCTCATCTCCCAGGAGTTGTAGTGGAATGAGTACGACAAGAAGTTCATCTCCCTGAAATTGTAGTGGAACAAGCAGGATAAAAGAACGATTAAGGAGTTCTATGCCCTTTTAGAAGAAGACAAGGTGATCAAAGCCCAGGAGGGTCGTGATTCCCTGCCATGATATAGAAAATCCCATATTTTTTAGATCTTTCTTTGTCGTTAATGGCGCGGCAGGTCAAATTTTTGTCCAGGTCTAGTTTTGCTGTTGACTGTACGACTAGACCAAATATTTTCTTCGGACCTCATTTTTAGAAAAAAAATAAAGGAAAATTCAAAAAGATCTAAAAAGAAAGAAAAAAAGAATGGAAAATAAAAAAATTGGCAAAATGGCAAAAAAATCCAAAAAATAAAAAAAATCAAAAACGAAAAAATTCCAAAAAAATCCCCAAAAAGAAAATCGAAGTCAAAACTTCGATCATGCCACTTCGTCAGAGTTGTTGCGGATCAAACTTTTTTATTCAGATTTGCCACTTCGTCAGAGTTGTTGCGGATCAAACCTTTTTCTCCAGATCATGCCACTTCGTCAGAGTTGTAGCAGATCGAACCTTCTTCTCGAAATCCAGCCACTTCATCAGAGTTGTTGCGGATCGAACATTCTTCTCGAGATTCTGCCACTTCGTCAGGGTTGTTGCGGATCAAACTTTCTTATTCAGATCTTGCCACTTCGTCAGAGTTGTTGCAGATCAAACTTTCATCATCCGATCACGCCTCTTCGTCAGATTTGTAGCTTGATCAGCACTTTCTCTAGATCATGCCTCTTCGTCAGAGTCGCAGCTTGAACAGAACAAACTCCCAGATCATGCCACTTCGTCAGAGTTGTAGCTTGATCAGCACCTTCTCCAGATCATGCCTCGTCGTCAGAGTTGCATCTTGATCAAAACTAACTCATGGTCTTGCTTCTTCGTCGGTGCTGTAGCTAGACCAACTTCAATAACTCCAGATCCTGCCTCTTCGTCAGTGTTGTAGCCGGGTTAAAATTTACTAACTTTTTCCTCTCCTAGTAAATATTGTTGGCAAAAAAACAAAACAAAGATAAAAAACAAAAAAATAAAAATAAAAAAAAACAAAAAAGAAGAAAAAAGAAAATTTCTTCAGATCTCGTCTCTTCAAACAGAGCCTCCATTCGATCCTTCCTCTTCGTCAATGTTGCAGCTGGATCAAATATTAGAACCTTCATCCTTTGATCCTGTCTCTCCGTCAGTATTGCAGCTAGATCAAGTTTTGCAGACCTTGCTTCTCCGTCAGTGTTGCAGCTAGGTCAAATTTTCTACAGGTATTGCATCGTCATCAGAGTCGTAGTAAACCGCTCTCATTTTGCTTCGAATCACTTTATTTTGAAGACTTTGCGTACAAGAGCGATTGAGAAGATCAAGTAAAGCGGAGAAAGGAGAACTGTGCCAAGAAGGAATAAGCCCAACCAGACCAGATAAAATGGGTTCTTTTTTGTCTTTGCTCTATTGTTGTTATACAACAATGAGCAAAGAGGGGCAGCTGTAGGCACCCATTTTAATCCGGGCTTTTAAATCCATATTACAAACCCAAATATTAACCAGACCCAATCCAATATACAACCTAATATCCATTACAAAAAAAAATATGCCCACAGACACAAATATAACCAGCCCATTAACCCATACCTGCCCAACACCATATTTGACCGATTACCAAGAAAACCCTAATATCCTAAACTACCCTTAACCCTAGTCGCCGCCACTACCCTAATCCATATCTACCGCCACCGCCAAGCCACGAGCCACCGCCACTGAGCCAAGCTGCACCGCCCAACCGCCTGACACCACTGACCTTGTCCTCATCACCATCATACGTGGCCGGATAAGAACAAATCTTTACTCCATCTACAGAAAAGAAAAAGGGGCAGAAGATGATTATCTAAAACATCATCACCGGGCTAAATCAACCATAAATGTAGTTTACCTTTTGTTTTTATTTTACATAAAAATCTCGGTATAAAAACCACAAAATTGAGGTAAAATGGGCCTTTTTTGGAGACCGGTAATGAAAAAATCAAGAGTTCTTTAGTTCATTTCCCATTCGAACACAAAAGCAATAAAAAAAGGGAGATTGGAAGGGAAAACAATTTCATAAAAAAGAGAGGTAAAAAGAATATATTAAAACTCTTCGATTTTGGTTAGATCTACTTACCTAGGATAAGATTTAGAAAAACCGATCTTAAATGCATATCTAGGAGTTAAATCGGACCATAACGACCACTTGCATGCATTCCAACGACCGTGGACGATGGCGGCCGATGTCGACGAGCGACGGTGGCTTGGTCGGCCATCCCGGCTTCGGCAGAGAGACTTGAGAGAGCACTAAAAGTTTTTTTCATATTATCAGTTGAAAATGAGCTTTTTTGTAAAAAAGGGTATTTAATGGCCCATCAAAACGACGTCGTTCTGGTCAGCAACCTGCACAGCTAACCTGACCTGGTAGGAGAATCCGTGTGTTTTCAATAGGGAAATCACGGTCTTAGTCCCTCAGTTGTTGTATCTTTACGTTTTTGCACTTTATTTCTTGTTTTATTCAATTTTAGTCACTATTTTTTTTATTAATTTTGCACTTTAATCTCTTATTTGTTTCATTTCAGTCACTGTTTTTAGTTTTATTATTATTATTACTATTATTATTATTTATACAATAACGTGTTATATATATATTTATGACATTCATTTTCTTCGAATTTTATAAATTTAAATGATTTTTTATTAGGGATTATCGTGAAAAACGTACCTCGAGCATAGGGGTGCCGCTTTCCGTTAATTTCAAAATAATTTTCCTTTGTTCGATACTTTAACAGGAAATATGCCTCGGGCGTTGGGGTGTAAACTTCCTTTATATAAATAAATATTCTTTCAAATATTTTAAGGGATCACAATTTTAAATTAAAATTCGAAATCTTAATTTCCGTCATTAAAACACTATGTAATCGACGAGGTACCAATTTTTTGGGCGTTATAGGGGTGCTCACCCTTCCCCACATGTAACCGACTCCCGAACCTATTTTACAGACCCAAAATTCGTTGTTTTAATAAAAATGACAAAAATAAGTTTTATTAAAATAACCGGGTTTTCAGGTGATCCAATCTCACCAAAATAAAATAAATAAATTAAAAAAGATTGGTGGCGACTCCCCGTTGTTACAGCCACGGCAAAGAAACATGCCACGAAAATTGCTCTGATCCAAGAAGAACTCTTGAGCCTACGACTGAATTGATTGGAGCAGATTGAAGCAGAGCATCGGCTCCTGTGGAACTACATTGACCCATGTTGAGAGTGACAAGGAAGCAGCCACTTTAGAATATGCATAAACATGCTCTTCTTTAGTGTTTTTTTCAGATTATTTTTATTTTTATTTCGATATTTGTATTTTATCTTTCTATTTAGCTCTTAAGGTTTTCTTTCTTGTTTTACTTTGTTTTTCCAATCAAAAACCCACAAGAACCTCAAACCCATGGCCAGAAATCTCAAAACCATGCCCAAAGCAAGTTCTTCATGAGCACTTGAGCCTTCTTTCCGACGATTTGCGTCACCGCTCATTGAGAAGCGATTCCTCGCCAAGTTTGCAAATCAGAAGGTATGTGAGGAGAAAGGGTTTGAGTATGATGTTTCCCAAAAGAACTACGAACTTGAAGATTTTCTGTGAACAACCAAAGCCCGAAAACATCTCTTGGGTAAGGAAATTTTATTCTCATATTTCTAATCCGGATAACCCTTGTGTTTATGTGCGTGGTAGAGCAATTCTAGTTGATTTTGATGCTATCAACACCTATTTCGGGCTCTACTTTGAAAAGGACGAGCATGCCGAGTTTGTTGAACACATCGCGGCTGACGAAGTGAAGGAGGTGTTTAAAGATCTCACCCTTGAAGGTGCCATGTGGAACGAAGGAGACTAAAGGGGGCGGTAAATCACATTATGTTGAAACCAATGGCAAAAATTATGGAACAATTTTCTCAAAACATTTTCGATGCCTACTACCCATTTTTATTCTCGCCTTCTATTACTTCATTCGATTTTGCACAAGCACTCTATAAATATTGGGAAAATTATTGTTGACGAAATTTATGCTTGTAGCCAAAAGGATGTAGGGGCACTATTTTTCCCGAATTTGATATCTAAATTGTGTGAGAAGGAGCATATGTCGATTGATATGATGGACGAGAAATTAACCGAAAGGAATGGGTGGACTCGGAGCCAATATATGAAATTGATGGGAGCTGAGCGACCACAAAAACCCATAGCTGCCAAAACGCCCTCTGCTCCCAAAAATGCCCAGGCAACCCAACATGTCGCAGCAAGTGTACATGCCGCGGAAACTGCACATGCTTCGGCAAGTGTTCTCGAGATTGCCAACATCCTCGGTTCTTTGACACAACGTCTAGAAAAAATAGAGGAGCGTTAGTCGCTATTTGTTAAGTGTTCGAAAGTACTATTTTTATTACCCTTTTTACTCATATTATTGTTAGACTTAGGCTCATATTAGTTGCATAATTAGTCATTCATTCATTAATTCATGTTTCTTTCCACCGTTGAGCTTGATTACATAACTTGGTGATTTTTGTGGAAAAAGATACTGCTTTGGTGTGTTTTTGTGTGTGCAGAATCAGTTGCCAAAGCAAGGCTAGAACCAGTAGACAGGGCAATACAAGAAGGAGATGCCGACGCAGTTGCCAGGGTAGTGCATAAAGGAGATGCCGACGCAGTTGCCAGGGCAGTGCATGAAGGTTATGCCGAGCTAGTTGCTAGGGCAATTGTCGACAATGGAAAAATATGATGTGGCACTCGAATTGATGATTAGATAAATCCCAATATGACGTGGAAGAAGATAAATCCTAGAAGAATTGGAGATTCAAAGAGAGATTAAATCCCAAAGAAGATAGGAGAAGATCTAGAAGGAATTTAAATATAATAAAGAATTATATTCTTTTAAAGTATTTAATTCCAACTTAACTTCCTCGTCAAGAAAGAATTTGACCTAACCATCTCCTATATAAAGAACCCCTAGCCGCCTATTTCAACAAGTTTGGAGGGAGAGAGTTCGATTGGGAGAGAATTTAAGGGGGCTGATCGATTTCTTCATCTTCTTCTTTTTTATTCTATTTGATTCATGTTTGGGGATTATTCTTTGTATATCTTTCGAAACCCGACCATGAATTGATGTGAATTGGCTAAGGTTATTGTGTTTTGTGAGATACAATTGGATTTAGTTTAGGTAATAAGAGTTTTCACTTTCAATTCAAGGTTTACTCATTCTTGGTTTTTATTCTTGTTTGCGAGTGAATTGGGAGAGGATCTCGTAACTCTATCTATTTATCTAATATCGGGAGAGTTAGATTCAAGAAACGAATGAGTATGGACTTTATTCAATCTATTGATGGTGAAGATTAATCCGGATTAGGAATAAGTTAAGGATTTCAACGGCTAAGAGGAGCGCATGATTGGTTGTTGTTCACCCTTGATTCATGCGGGAATGTATTGTCAAGGCATGCATAATTAGCTAGAGTTTCGACTTAGGGATAAGAAGAAACCATTGAAGAATGCTCTGTCGAACCTTGAAGTTACTGCCCAGTCGCCCAAGCAGTTGCCCAGGCAACCGTTCGATTAGTTGCCAAGGCAACCTAGCTGCGCAAGTTGCCACGGCAACCGAGTTGCCATTGCACTCTTTTACCAAGACGATCCAATCGTCTATCACTCCTTAACTCACGATAACCTGGCTTATTCCCTCTTATTTGATTTCATCTATTCTTTTAGTTTATTGCTCTTAGTTTACTCGTTAATTAGAACTCCTATTATCAATTGTGTTTTTACTTTCACAGTGCAGTAACTTAAGCAAAGTGGCCCAAACCAATCTCTGTGGAGATGATACTCGATACTTGTATCACTTTATTACTTGCGACGTGTATACTTGCACCGTTTGCATAGCACTCAATACGCACAACAAATTTTTGGCGCCGTTGCTGGGGATTGGCAATTGGTATTAGTTTTTTTTTGTTATTGCATTTTTTTCTCTTAGTTTTACTAACTTTTCTTTTTGTTTGTTTTATCAAAAAAAATTAGGTGCGCTACAAGTTAAGGGACATCAACATGTCGGGAAATAAAAGCCGATATATTCGAGAGTTGATGTTGGAAGATATGAATCAATCCAATCAAGAGTTTCTTGCACCCTTCGATGATTACCTATACCAACCAAGAAAAGCATATACCGTGGAAAACTCGTGCACTTCTTGTGGAGAACATCATGTGTTTGAAAATTGCCTTCACATTTTCGGTGCATATGACTACATGGAGAACCATAGATGGAACCAGCAGCAAAATCCTTCATGGTATAATCAAAAAGCTCAAAAAAATTTACCAAAACAATTTTGTTGTAGCAATAGACATGCCTCGGCAATGTAGTCCTTATCAGCAACCTAGTGCCACGGAAACATATATGCCATGGCAATGTAGTCCTTTTCAAGAACATTCCAATTCCTTGGAGGAAACGTTGCTAGCTTCCTTGGCTAGACTTGACAGATCAATTGAAGAAATTCGAGAGCTATCAAAGAAAATGGATGCGAGGATAGCTCAGTGGGATGCAACTGTGGGGGATTCAGAAGATCAATTGAGGAGATCCACATATTCCTTGGATAACATGCACCAACAATCCATTCCTGGGGATACTGACGTCCCAAGGCAAGAGGATAAGGAGCAATGCAAAGAGAGGTCCCTGATGTGTGGCGAACAACTAGAACCTCCAAGTCAAGAGGATGCCAATGAGAGAGACTGCCCAACACATGATGAGCCTGAGCAACAAATTGCCTCGGTAATGATTGAGGAGTCTGAACAGAGCAATGTCGCGACAGCACTCAATGTAGCTGAGAACAACAATACTACAGCAAATTCTGAGGAACCTGATGCCCAAAAGGTTACAACGTTGATGTTGAAGCATGAATTTGTAGATTGCTCTCATCGCAGTTGCCACGGCAATTGCATGACCACATGCAAGATCAACGATATGATAATACTTTGCCAATGGAATATGAGCAGGTAATGGTTGAACCTTTCAAATTCTTTAAAAACTCACCTCGTCCATTGCAGGTATGTCTTGAGGAACCGATGTTGGTAGATTTGAAGCCATCGAAATCTCTACTAATGGAGATATTTGAGAAGCCAAAAGAAAATGGTTTTTGGACTCATGAAGCTTTTCAGAAAATTGGTTTTTGCCTTGACTTACAGCGAATTTTGGCAACTGATTGCCACGAAAACAAAGGATACATCCAATCATGATAGAAGTCGACAAGAATGAGGTAATTGAATGGTTGGGAATAGATATAATTTTTCCTATTAATATATTTGTGCCTTCAGGAACAGTAGCAAGGTGGAGGGCATGCATGGACTACAAGGGAACACGAAAGAAAAACACCTCCACCATGGTAACACAAAGGGGAGTAGCTGGGAGCACATTGACCCAATTCTTTTGGGGCAATATTGTCACTCGATGGAGGGTGCAGATGGACTATAAGAAGTATCAAAAACGACCCTCCTCAAGTTTTCTCAGATATGCAGTAACATTAGAAGATGCATGAAATATGCTCTTTCTAAGAATTTTTAATTTTTGTTTTAAATTTTTGGAACTTTATTTTATTTTCAGTTTTTTTTGTTCTTTATTTATTTTTGGAATTTTAGGAGATATTTTATTTTATTTGTCTTCATTATCTTTAGTTTCCAGGTTTTCTTTATTTTCTTTTCTTTTCCACAACAAGACTCACAACCACCATGCTAAGGAAATTCCCTGCCGACTACTTGCCACGGCAACCGCAACAGAGATGCCCCGACAACTACCGCAGCAGTTGCCACGACAACAGAAACTGGCGATGCCCAGGCAACAATAATGGCTTCACCAACTACTGATGCCCAGGCAAGTGAACCTGCCTCAGCAAACATGGATCAAATCAAAGCAATGTTATTCACGCGGTACCAGCCACAAGCATTCAACCACCGATCGGAAAATGAATCAAGCAAATGGCACGAAGGAAACTTATCACTCGAGGTGACGACCTCTCCGACTAAATCATTTCATTTAGTTTCTTTTAAATTTTGTTTCACTTTTACATGCATTGGGGACAATGTTTCTCTCAAGTTTGGGGGTGTTGGTTTCTAGTTAGTTTCATGTTTAGTTGCATTCATCTTTAGCAATCACATATAGGTTGCATATGTTACTTGTCATGCCTTCGATTGGATTTAATTGCTTAAGACTTGTTGAATATCCAATGATGAATTTTTTCCACTACACTTAATTGAAAGAACCTTTAATTTTAGGATTGCATGAAAATAACTTAGAATTTTACTATGATGCTGAATTTTTTACACGATTGTAGCTTGTTGATTGAAATAAACTTAGTGAACTTAGGTTGCTTAAAATTTGGGTAAATTTCAAATTGAAAATTAAAAGATAATTTCTTGCTAGAGGTGCCCGGAACTGGCTCTAGTAGTTAATGCACATTAAAGAATAATTTCTTGCTAGAGGTGCCCGAAACTGGCTCTAGTAGTTAATGCACATTAAAGAATCGCTAGAGGTGCCCGAAATTGGCTCTAGTTGACTAAAATAAAATGAGAAATTGCTTACTTCGCTAGAGGTGCCCGAAATTGGCTCTAGTGAAAATAAAAATAAATGCCCCGGTAATTAAATTGATAAAAGCTTGTTGTTCACATAGAATCTTGAAAATCAACTTGTACACAACTACGCACACACTTGTCACGAGCATTATAGTTTGGTTCCGGGTAATTTTTTTGCTATCCGAAAGTTAAAAGCTTATCATACTTTTGCCACGGTTCCGAGGTTTGAATTCAAGTTTGAAGCATGTCTTTGATGATTAAAGTCTTGGCAGGTAATTGTTAGTTTGCATTGCTTGAGGACAAGCAATAGTTTGAGTTTGGGGGTGTGTTAAGTGTTCAAAAGTACTATTTTTATTACCCTTTTACTCATATTATTGTTAGACTTAGGCTCATATTAGTTGCATAATTAGTCATTCATGCATTAATTCATGTTTCTTTCCACCGTTGAGTTTGATTACATAACTTGGTGATTTTTGTGGAAAAAGTACTGCTTTGGTGTGTTTTTGTGTATGTAGAATCAGTTGCCAAAGAAAGGTTGGAACCAGTAGCCAGGGCAATACAAAAAGGAGATGCCGACGCAGTTGCCAGAGCAGTGCATGAAGGAGATGCCGACGCAGTTGCCAGGGCAGTGCATGAAGGTTATGTCGAGCTAGTTGCCAGGGCAATTGTTGACAATGGGAAAAGATGATGTGGCACTCGAATTGATGACTAGATAAAGCCCAATATGACGTGGTAGAAGATAAATCCTATAAGAATTAGAGATTCAAAGAGAGATTAAATCCCAAAGAAGATAGGAGAAGATCTAGAAGGAATTTAAATATAATAAAGAATTATATTCTTTTAAAGTTTTTAATTCCAACTTAACTTCCTCCTCAAGAAAGACTTTGACCTAACCATCTCCTATGTAAAGAACCCCTAGCCGCCTATTTCAACAAGTTTGGAGGGAGAGAGTTCTATTGGGAGAGAATTCAAGGGGACTGATCGATTTCTTCATCTTCTTCTTCTTTATTCTATTTGATTCATGTTTGGGGATTATTCTTTGTATATCTTTCGAAACCCGGCCATGAATTGATGTGAATTGGCTAAGGTTATTGTGTTTTTGAGATACAATTGGATTTTGTTTAGGTAATAAGAGTTTGCACTTTTAATTCAAGGTTTACGTTATTCTTGTTTGCGAGTGAATTGGGAGAGGATCTCGTAACTCTATCTATTTATCTAATATCGGGAGAGTTAGATTCAAGAAACGAATGAGTATGGTCTTTATTCAATCTATTGATGGTGAAGATTAATCCGGGTTATGAATAAGTTAAGGATTTCAAGGGCTAAGAGGAGCGCAAGATTGGTTATTTGTTCACCTTTGATTCACGCAGGGATGTATTGTCAAGGCATGCACAATTAGCTAGAGTTTCGACTTAGGGATAAGAAGAAACCATTGAAGAATGCTCTGCCGAACCTTAAAGTTGTTGCCCAGTCGCCCAAGTAGTTGCCCAGCCAGTTGCCCAAGCAACCGTTCGATTAGTTGCCAAGGCAACCCAGCTGCGCAAATTGCCACAACAACCGAGTTGCCATTGCCCTCTTTTACCAAGACGATCCAATCGGCTATCACTCCTCAACTCACGATAACCTGGCATATTCCCTCTTATTTGATTTCATCTATTCTTTTAGTTTATTGCTCTTAATTTACTCGTTAATTAGAACTCCTATTATCAATTGTGTTTTTATTTTCACGGTGCAGTAACTTAAGCAAAATGGCCCAAACCAATCCCTGTGGAGACGATACTCGATACTCGTATCACTTTATTACTTGCAACATGTATACTTGCACCGTTTGTGTAGCACTCAATACGTGCAACAAGTTTTTGGCGGCGTTTCCGGTGAATAACATGTCGTAGCAAGTGTACATGCCACGACAACTACACATACTTCGGCAAGTGTTCTTGAGATTGCCGACATCCTCAGTTCTTTGACATAACGTCTAGAAAAATGGAGGAGCATTAGTCGCTATCTTTATTCTGAACATGTGTATGCTTTTTCATAAATATGTGTATATGCGTATGGGAAAAAAACTATCACATAACAATGAACAAAGAATACAAATATGCTTTCTGAATAAATGAAAATTTCATTACGACAAAAACAACTTCATTCTAAAAAAATACGACTTAGCTTATAGATTTCTTTTACATTTTTCCCAAATGCACAGAGATCAACGGATTTGAATTGCCTTTACCGGTAGCCGTTTGCTCCGGGCTAGTTGTACCATTCCCATGGGTACAATCAGTTTATAACAATTATGACATTGAATTTTTCCAAAGGATTTATTTTCCTTTGACCATTCGAAAATGGATTTTTGGTGAAAATCTAATTTACAGCTTTGTTTATAGATTTCTTTTGCATTTTTCCCAAATGCACAAGGATCGACGGTTTTGAGTTGCCTTTACCGGTAGCCATTTTCTCTGGGCTAGTTGTACTATTCCCCTGAGTACAATTAGTTTATACCAATTATGAAATTGGATTTTTCCAAAGGATTTATTTTCCTTTGACCATTCGTAAAAATGGTTTTTCGATGGATACTTGAATTATCCATTGTCTTAAACTTTACCGTGTTTAACCACGTTATGCCAACATTTCTGTCGGACTTGTTAAACTCTATTGAACTCTTTCCAGTTTTGTGAGCATGAAAACTCACAATCAACTTTAAAAAAATATTTTTTTTCTTTCATCCTTAAGAAATGATAGAATTAAGGAATTCTCTTATTTTCAGAAAAAACAATCCTTAAAAAGATAGAATTGAGAAAAAACTTCTTAAGAACTATGAAAAACGTTCTTAAGACTGGTAGGATTAAAATATCTTTAAGAAATTTTTGAGAGAAAAAACAATCCTTGAGAAAGGACAGGATTGAAAAATTTTGTTTTTGAGAAAATCAATTGAGAAATTCTTCTTCCCTTTTTTTGAGAAAAAGAAAAATCTTAAGAGAGGAAAGAATTGAGAAATCCATTTTTTAACAATATCCTTATGAAAATATGCTCTCCAGAGAAAAAGAAAAATTTTGTTTTCCCATACGCATATACACATATTTATGAAAAAACATACACATGACACAACTGCACATGAAGGACCACAACACAGCTCTCCAGAGAGTGCTCCTTGAAAACTATCCTGACAGCATCATTCCTTTCCCTATCTTCCCTACTGCACTAATTGCCACAGTAACTACATCAAAGCCTTCGCCCGAGAACGCTACCGTAGCAACTGCTGCCCCAACAAAAGGTAAGGCACCGATTATTGAACCTACTCGTACTAAATCCCTTCGTGATTTTTTAGATTCGAATAATTCAATTTTTGCACCAATGAAATCTCCGCCAGCCGTACCAACACAATTGCAATTGAAGCACAAAGCTTCTACCTTAGCCGAATCTACAAAAGAGAAGGAAGTGAATAAAGAGGTTGCCGAAATAATGGTTCTCGATGCACCACCATCTTCGCGACAACAACCACCACGAGTCGGAAAATGTACCAAAGCTATGGCTCGAAGGAAATTAGTCATACCAGGTGATGACCTCACTGACTAACTCATTTACATCTTATTTTTTTCTTTTATTTTTTGCATGCATTGAGGACAATGCTTCTCTTGAATTTGGGGGTTGTTTTTGTTTTTCTTTTTAGTTGCATTCATGTTATTGTTTCATATAGTTTGCATATGTTACTTGTTATGTCTTTTACCAAATTAAACTGCCTAGACCTGTTGTGATATCTTATGATGAATTTTTGCCACTGCACTTACATGATAGAACCTTCAATTTTAGGACTCGCATGGAAAGTATTTAAAATTTTACTATGATGTTGATTATTGATTGACATTGTTGTGACTTGTTGATTACGGGAGACTTGGTGAACTTAGGTTATTTAAAATTGGGTAATTTGTGCTAGAGGTGCCTATCCGGCTTTAGTTGTCACGCATTAAGAATCACTAAAGGTGCCCGAAATCAGCTCTAGTTGACTATAATTAAACAAGAAATTGCTTGCTTTGCTAGAGGTGCCTAACAATAGCTCTAGTGAACTTAAATGTCCTAGTAATTAAATTGATAAAACCTATTGTTCACATAGAATCCCATTAGTTGACTTGTACACAACTCCACACACACAATGTCACTAGCATTATAATTTGATTTTGGGTAATTTCTTCGTTATCCGAAAGATTGAAAGGTAATCAACTTTGTGCCACGGTTCTGAGGATTGAAGTCAGGTAAGAAGCATGTTTTGTGGTAAATGCATTGAGGGGTAATTATTAGTGTTTTGCATTACTTGAGGACAAGCAATAGTTCGAGTTTGGGGGTGTGATGAGTGTGTAGAAGTACTATTTTTTATTGCCCTTTTTACTCGTATTATTGTTAGACTTAGGCTTATTTTAGTTGCATTGATAGGCATTCATGCATAGTTTCCTTGGTTAATGAGCTTGGTATTACATATTGTTGGTTTTTCATGGAAAAGTCGTTGCTGGTGTGCTTATTTTGTGCAAGTTAAGATTTTCGTAGCAAATGCTACTTGTCGTGGCAATTAAGAAGAATATTAAAGGGCTTGCTATGGCAAGTGAAGCTGATTTCTAAAGGACATGCCGAACCTGATTGCCGATGATGTTGGATAAGTCTGCCCTAATTTCTGGATAAATTCGAAAAACAAGGGATAACTCCCGAAAATCTAGATTTACAAAGCAGAATTTTATGGAGATAAAGACTCAGATTTGTGAGGAGTCCTTAGAGATAAAGATGAAAAAGATTAGTTATCTTTTATCCAAATTAAATCAAGTCTAATCATATCCTCAACAACAAGCATAATCTGCATAATTAATAGAGTTTGATCGGACAGGAATTCTAACTCCAAGGGATTCCAACGAGAATCAACTCCTCCTATCAGCAAACAATCGATCAGATCATCTTTTTAAATAGGGATCCAACCTGCGATAAAGAGGAGGAGAGAGTCGATAGGGAGAGAGAGCAGATCGCAGACACCTTCTTCTTCTTCTTTATTCTTATGTGATCCATGGCTGGGAATTTTTCCTTTTTATAGCTTTCGAACCCATCCATGAATTGATGTAAATTGGTTGGGGTTATTTTCGGTTTGTGGTTTTGATAAATGATTAGATTGTTTAGGTTCTTGATTGCAATTGAATTCAAAGTTTGTTCATTCTTGGTTCTTTAATTTTCTATCTTGAGAGAATAGATAGAGGATCTTGAGTGTTATCCATTTATCTATACTCGAGAGAGTTAGATTCAAGAAATAAATGAGCATGATCTTCATTCGAATGATCGCTGGTGAAGATTAATCCACCTTAGGAATAAGGATTGGATTTCAACGGTTGAGAGGAGCGTAGATCACTTGTTGATCACCCAAGCTTCAAGTAGGGATGTATCACCAAGGCACGCTAAAACAATCAGTTCTTTTGTTAGGGATAACAAGAAGACATTGAAGAACGCTTCGCCGAGCTTTGAAGAAAGGAACCCAGTTGGTACGACAATCAAACCAGTCCTAGTTGCCACGGCAAGTCAATTGGTCTTAGTTGCCACATAAATCAAGTTGCCTCAGCAATCAATTGCCCAGACAATCCATTCGGACATCATACCACTACTGACGATAACCAGGCCTACTCTCTTTAATCGATTACTCTTTCCTTTCTTCCTATTTACTTGGTTTATTTTACTTAATATTCATCTCCATCAATCTATTTCTTTTACAGCACAGTAACTTAAACAAAGTGGCCCAAACCAATCCTTGAGGAGACAATACTCGATACTTATCATTTATTACTTGCGACGTGTACACTTGCACTATTTGCGTAGCATTCAAACACGCAACATGCATCATCTCAAGGTATTTTGGATTCCTCTAAGTGAGATGCCACTTTTTAAGTCCTTAGGGCCATTAGTAAGACCTCGGGCATGATGTTAAGACCTTCGGGCCATCAATAAGACCTTCAGGTATGATGTTAAGATTTTTTTCCATGCCAACACGACAAATATCGGGGCATCGAAGAAATTGCAACTTGAAGAATCAGCCAAGAAAAAGTGAAAAGTTCCAGAAGAACTCGTGATTCTGAGACTACAGACAGGGAAGTAGGATAAAAATTAGTACTTGTGATATTTGCTCTATTCTCATTTCACAATAATGAGCAAAGAATGGCAGCTGTAATCACTAATTTTTATCCGGGTTGTATATTAATAATATTATATTTTAATTTTACTTTGGTATTTTTAAGAATTATTGTTTATTATTATTATTATTAAAGTAAAAAGAAAAAACAAATAAAAAATAAAATAACAACCTAATTAATAAATATGTCCAATCCATTACAAATAATAATAATAACTTAAAAATAATTACATATCAG
Source organism: Hibiscus mutabilis (assembly GCA_019671005.1). NCBI lineage: Eukaryota > Viridiplantae > Streptophyta > Magnoliopsida > Malvales > Malvaceae > Hibiscus > Hibiscus mutabilis. Next base: position 42,043,108 of record CM033745.1, read on the forward strand.
CTGGCCCGTTTAGGCCGAAACTCAATTAAATCAAAAATCCTAAAGCCTATCTGATCTATCCACTTTTCCTATGTGCAGCCACGCTAGGGCCGTTGGATCGAATCTTATCCAACAACCAAGATTGAAGCTGAGAGACCTCTCATCTCCCCCACGCGCGCGTACACCGACGATTCAGCTGTCTCACGAGTCATGCGCCCATGCGCTCTTCACTGATTGTTATCCCGTGGCTCTATCAACGGCTACCATTCCTCTTTCGTCCACGTGGCCTCATCACAAAAAATCACGCCGCCACTGTGCAACCATCAGTTTTCTTCCAACCACCGAGCAAGCAAAGAAATCATAAAAAAGGGGAGATATGTCAGTTCGGAATCATGCACAGTGGATCCATTTAATTTTGCTTAAAAATGTAAACAATAGATCATATATATGGGCAAAAAAAAGCAATCCCATGGAAGAAAATAAAAAGCAATGTAAAAAACAATCCATGGTACTCAGATCAGATTCCAGAATCAATACAAAAAAGGAAAAACACTTTTAGAGATAAATTCTTCTTTATTTTTATTTTTAGTTCGAATCAAACAAAAAGTAGAAAAAATAGGATTTAAGGTTCTTTCCCAGTTTTAGTCTCGGGCCACCACCGTTCAAGGTGGTTGAGGTTGGTGCTGCCCATGATTGGCACCTCTGTATCTTGTCCCTTCATCTTCTCATTTTTTCGCCAACGAAGGTTTTGGAATCTTGAGTCTTCGAAAGTTTTTTTCCCTAAAAAATAAAGGTCTTGAGGCTTTGGTTTTCTTTAGATTTCAGTAAAACGAGCCGGCTTTTGAAAAACTGGTGGCCGAATTTGAGTTCGAGGGCAATGACTCTATGATTTGGGCTAAATTTTTTGGATTTTGGGTCCGCCAACGCCACCGTGCGACGGCCGGCGGTGTTTGGTGGCGGGCGGTACTGCGAAAACTCACCGAAATCTGGGTTTAGGATAAATAACTAGATGAAGCCTATAAACATTTCTGAGAATTGGTTTTAGGGGTTCGATCTGCTTTCAAGGGAAAATTTCAAATGGAAACTGTTTTTAGTTTAAGCTATATACTTGGCCTGTTTTTTAAAATTGGTTTATTCCTTTTTTAGAACCCTCCGTCCCTTTTAATTACAGCTCTGGCCATTCCGTCCTAAAGTTATCACTTTCGTGATTCTTGTTTGTTTATAAAATCTTTCAATTCGGTCACTGATTTTTTTGGTTCAAGCTTTTTTATTTTATTTCGTTTCGATTTGGTCCAAGGATCGATGGTATATTCACCCTTGAGATCCCTTCTTTTTTGTGGTTATCATGTTTCCTTAATTTTTGTTTCCTCCTTTATTTTGGCCGTATGTTGTATGATATATGATATGCATATATGGTATGTATATATATATAAATAAAAAAGTTACTCTTTTTAGCTCTTTGTTTCTATAATTTATAATATACGTATGGATATTTGTGCTTAATTGTCGCTTGGCTTCGTTAGCTGTAGGTATGTTAGGTATATATAGTTTTTCCCTCATTCTTATATATTTGCCGTATTTATGTAGTATGTAATGTATGTATAGTGTGACATCATGATATATATGTATTTAATTCTTATATGGTATATTATAATTTAATATTCATGCTTTTATGTTTTATGCTTTTTATTCGTATATCATGCCATGTTTTTTATGTTGCATATCGGGATATAAACTATTAACGTGGTGTCCTTATATTCGAGAGTAAACGTGGCTAGTATCAGGCGTAGTGGTGGTGGTTTTTCGTTTATTCTCGAATAATAGGACCCTTAAAATTCACTCACATGTATAATAAAATTTTAATTTAATCGTCACTTTAACTCGCAAAATTCGATATTAATAAAACACTAATTGATTTAGTATCAAGTTTGGGCGTGGTGGGGGTACGATCCCTTCCCCACACGTAACCGACTCCTGAACTCAAAAAATGAAAATCTCTGGTTGTTTTTTGATGTCCGGTCTACCAAACTCAAGTGACTGGTGGCGACTCCTGTTTTTATTTCAAAACACGATTTTTAAAACAAATGCCCCTAAAATCAATTTTTTTCAAGAAATGTGGGATACTTCGAATTTTTTTAGTAGCTACAGATAGCTGTCGGTGCCGGTCATTGACAATGGTGAAAGACTTTAGTCGGATCCAAAGGTTAAATTGATATTTTATCTAAAGTTTAGGATGAAGGGGTCAAATAAAAAAACTAATCCCATGTCAAATCATGGGGTCGAATTAAAAATTAACCCCATTTGCTAACATGTCATATTATCAAACTAACGACTTTTAACGTTTAAGTGACCAAAGCATTAAAAATAATAATATAAGTGACCAAAATGTTATAATAATGATAATGTAAATGACTAAAATATTATTTCTTAAATTTAGTGAGTAAAAATAAACACTCATGAAACAAAAGTGACCATTACAATGGTTTACCATCAAACTTAATATACCCCACGAGTTTGCAGTTTGTATTGAATGATCAGTTAAATTTTTTAAAAAAAAAAATAGTATAAATTCCATGGACAAATAATAAGTTATTTGTATTTTTTTAATAACGTTTTACATGCCAATATGAAATTAAAACAATATATATAGATGATATTGTTTTTGTTAGGCCAAACTTCATTATTTTATTATTGAATCAAGCTGCAGCCTGGAAACATCTAAATTACTGCAAGAAGTCAGTGCCCCATGATTGCAGCATGAAGCACAATCAATTGGGGAAAACTGCAAGTAGCAACCAGTCATAATCAACACTAATGGCCTCTCAATCAAAGTACACCACAAAATTCCAATATATACATCCCACGTATATGTAACATGTTTGGTAAATAATTTTTTAGCTAAAATTAAAATTTTGATTTATTTTTTAAAATTTGATCAATCAAATCTGTTAATTTAAATGTTTGGTAAATTAAAAATTATAATAGCGAATTGAGATGAAACCTCTCATTTTGAAAAAAAAAATTATGAGGTTTTTAAGTTAAAGATCTGGATAAAAGAATTGTAAACACTCTTTTAGACTTGACAATTACAAAAAAAATCTCTAAATAACATAAATTTGAATAACTAATAAAATTAAAAAAATAATTCCATAAGTAAGAAATTAATATAAATTAATATATACATCTAAATTTAATAATTAATAAAATTATATTCAAACTACAATTTCATAAATAAAAAATTAATGTATACATCTAAATTTAATAATTATTAAAATTATATTAAAAAGATAATTTCACAAATAAGAAATTAATATATACATCCAACGTATATGCTTAGTAATAATATTAAAAAAATTAATTTTCATAATTTAATAAATATTAATAGATATAAAATATTACTAACTAATAAATTATTCAAACAAGTATTGAAATAATCTTGTCCTTATATGTCATTTTGCTTGTTCAAATAATCAAACAACTACCAACTATCAGTTAATTTTTATTAAACACTTGTATACAATCAGCTAATGTAGTATGCTAGTGAAATCAGCTAATGTACTCGGCTAATTGTCAAACAAAGCCAATATATTATGCAATTGTAATTTAAATGTGGCTACATACTTAGATATAGTAACTTGATTTCTTATGGTATTGTATATTATGCTCAATCATTTGCCCTTCCACCACTAGGGGTGAATATCTGACCAACTGCTTCAAGTGCAGAGACATCCCAACTCTCAGCATGCCTAACAATCTGAAATTAAAATCAACCAGAAATGCTGGCAATGAAGGCATACACCCAAAAGGAAAAAAAAATCTCATTGACAAAAAATAATGCTTTTATCTCACTTTAAGCTTCTCATCCAATTCATAGAAAGTGCTTCCATCAATTGATATAAGTGGCCTCCATGGAAGCTTCAGGTAGGTTCTGCATCTCAAAAGTGACAAAATAATCCCAGCAGATATCCAAGTAAAGACAGAAGCAAATAAAAATTACTTCCGAAAGCAACAGTGCTTGTGGAAAGGCTTAGGCAACTAAATGGTCAATTCAATGAATCTGTGTTTAGACTATTCCATAAAGTGATCGACTGTAGATGTTCTAATTCTGGAACTACAGTTACTCGTTTCCTTGCAGGAAAGGAAACTTAAATTGCAAAATGCCTCAACGTGACCTTGCCCTAAACATTATTACATAGACTTCATTGTTCATAACGTAGCCGTCTCCAGTTCATTTGAAGATGGGTATGATTCATGGAGAACTAAGAAAAAAGTGGGCATATAGTCATGTTAGAGAGATATCCATATTCAAAAAAGAACCTTGATATCATAAATCCTAACAAAAAGCATGGCATGGATTCAAATATCTCTAACACATACCTACTTGTGGAATAGTGACTTGTTCATATTTAGTTTTCCAGGCCAGACTTAGAGATCAAATAGAAGTCGGACCAAATTCAGGGGGAGACATTAATGTATAACACAATAGAAATAGCTTGAATAGGTGATCAAAGTTGTATTGAAGCTCAGTATATCAAGTTCAGCATTTCAGACAGACAAACTTTTTCATTTTCTTAAGCATTTAAGCAAAACAATTGTTTTTAATAATTAAGAAAATTTATTGTTCTTAATAAGAATTACTTGAACTTTTTGTTATTATTTTAATTACCTCCGGGGCATCATAGAAACCTAGCCCAGAAGCAGAAGGCATCAAAGAGACAACTGAAATTGTTTTAGACGTATGCAGTTAAAAGTGTTTCACTTTTGTCTCTGCACATCAAAAATGGTTCTATCTATGAAAATTCAGGTTGCACTGTGAAGTGCTAAAATAAACTGGTGTCTACTGAATAACTTGAAATTCTAGTTCTTAGCATCCCCAGTTCGTGGCCAAAAGGAAGGAAAAGGCAGTCTCAGTTTCCTTTAGTGATTCAGACAAATTCCATTAAGTATGAATTGCAGCAAATTGGATACAATAGGTAGGTGAAGTACCTTAATCTCCAAGTTGCCAGCACAAAATTTGTTTCCATGTTGGCACCCTGCTTATAAAAGCAAATATTTAGTCACAGAAAAAACTTTGGGAGAGGGAGCTAAGTAAGCAATATAATAATGCAAATTTATAGATTCGTTCTTCTGTCAATCTTGTTGCTTTTGTTGAGAAGAGTTCTAAGTTAGCTGAGAGAATAAAAGCACAACTCTGTGCCTTCTTGAAGAGACATTTGTTTTTAATTTGTTGAGGAACATTTTTAACACAACATTCCAAATATATTCAAGGAAGAGAGAACTATGTAGAATCCTTCTAAGTGGAATAATGAATACCTATAAGGATGCATTTATGATTTATGTGCTTAGGGATCCTTGATATCCAGTTGATAAGTTGAAAATAGTGCAGGTGGCCTAGCAAGTGTGAATCTTGGGTATTAAACATAAAATGCGCCTTTGGAAGCCAAGCATATAACCACCTATGCTGTTCTCTATTCGATCCATGATGGATCTCCATTGGTAAAAGGTTCAGCCTAAACATTAAGGAAAGAAGGTGGGCTCTAGGAAGGCTTGGAACAAGGCCAGTAGTTGAAGTCTTTGAGAGGAGTGATATTCTTGGCTACCCATATTAGATGGACTGAAACTGCATTTTTTCACTTTGCAAAATCCAAGTAAAGATGAAATAGGTAGAGTGACAAATCAATCTATCCAGTCAATTATTATGTCCTGTAGATCATTCACACTATGTTTCCATTAGAAATTAGGGCTAAACTACATAATATCTCAACCGCTGGCTCTGTCACTTGCTTTAGAATGAACTGTTTAAATTATGGAATTTACACTAAAGAAGTTTATGCCTGCATCCAGCAAATCCGTATTCAGTTAAGTCAGTTCCAATTCATAAAGAATGATCTACCTTCTCAATCTTTTGTAATCCAATTGAAGGGCTGTCAAAGAAAGGAACAAGCAATTTCAGGTTGCGAGAATACAACTCCTTACCTGAATTACCATAGACCATAAATGTTATTTAAATTTAAGAAATAAGAATAAAAAATTAAATTGTAAAATCATCATACATGCACATGAGAGTGAGATGATGACAGGTAGCATTAACTAGGTATATCAATTACTCAATCTACATGCAAATGAGGGTAGATTCATAAACATTCCAAAGATTCTAGAAATAGCGATATGAATCCCTTTTATGATATATAACTCTGATTCATCTAACCTCGGAATTTAATAGTTGGATCTTCAAATATACAGTCTTCAGCATAAATTGCAGAAGTGAAATTTCCTATATCCAGTTGAGAGAAACAGAAAGCAAATGGATATCAGATATATGTTCCCAGAAAACAGTAAGTATCGATTACACCATTTTTCAAATAGACGAAGTTTTAACACATTAATCAAATCAGCCAGTGCAAGAAACATAGAAAAGATAACAGATGCTTTCTTCGGCTTTTGCTTTTATCCTATTAGTATTTGCCTCTAGAAGTAGAAAGGCAAGAAGTGTATTTGGATTTTGGATACAAGTAAATAAGCCTTTTTATTTTTATTTTTAAAAAGCTTTTGTAGATAGTAAAATTGATATGTTTTAATTTTATTACAGAGATGCAGGAGCAATATAAAAGATTTATCGAGAAAGAAATCAAGAAATTTAAAAAACAAACCAGAAAAAATCATTTCAAATTCATGGAAATGGTAAAAAGGGGGGAAAAACAAACGAGTCTATAAATTCTGGCCCCAAAAAACTTACAGAAGTTACCTGTAACAAAGTAAGCATTCTCATAATCGGCTTTAAGGATTCTTAAAACGTCAGCTACATCAGACACTGAAATTCCTTCTCTATCTCCAGTATTCAGTTGATTATCAGCTCTTCAAAAAAGTACGATAGTAAACAAAATTTATCAGAACATTTTGACTTTCTATTTGTGTTTTGCTATTTATTAATATTCATTTCCAACATTTTCCCGAGAACCAAACGGAAAATAAAGAACGGCAGGGGGGGGATAAAGTTCATTACCTGTTGTCTTGGGTGGATGAAGAAAGGAGTCTGAGCAACTCAGTGACACCGCTCACTGCCAATCTTAAAAGCGGCGGAGTTTTGGTTTTATTTTCGGTTTCCGGTGAAACTGAGCAGCACCGTGCTCCGCCGTGGGCTCTCCGTAAATTCAACGGTGATTGAGTGGTCCTCCGATGGAGATGCGTGATCGGATTTGGACCACAAATTCCCGCCATTCCTAACTGAACCGTCCTTGGTTATCTTTCGCGAATTTTATTTAAAAAATTCTTATCATCTCCTGTCTTAGGTTGTCCTCTAAAAGCTTGTCACGTCATGCATTATTGCATTTAAATGAATTTATAAAGCAATCTTTTGTTTCAACTTTTGAACTTCAATCGCAATTTAACACTTTTTTACTAAAATACTATCTATTTTTAATTATTTATCAAAATAAAATAAAAAAATTATTATAAAAAAATAGAAACAAAAAAAAAAATTACAAGGTATTATTTTCATGGTTTATGCATGGTAGAGCATGAAGAGGGCGAGAGGAGGACTCCCCCAACTTTTGGATAATTGACTTTTAGCCCCTCAATTTTTTTTAAAAATAAATAATGTGATCCTTCCAAAAATGTTAAGATATTTATTAAGTTTTTATTTCTATAAATACTTTTAATTAAGTCCTCTTTTATTTAATTTGACCTCTAATATTTTAAATTAACCTTTCAAAAATTTTAAAAAGTTTAGATTACGATTCCAAAACTTTCAAAAGATTTAAATAGGCTCCTCAACTTGTCTTACTAAGATCTGCCATTGGGTTTATGGATTTAGCTTACGGTTCAAAGTTTAGAGGTTTAGAATTTAACGATTGTGGTTAGAATTTATGCTTTAGGGCGAATTTATAGGTTAAAGCATAAATTCTTAATCGTATTATCCTAAAGCTTAAATTAGTTCAGGTCCATTTCGATTCAACTAAAACTCGAGTCATTTTCAGTTCGGTTTATTTCGACTTTTAAATCATGTTCGGGTTGATATCAAGTCTCGAATCAGGTAAATCGGTTCAGATCTTGAGTCAAGTCAGGCCTACCTAGAACACTATTATAGCTGGAGGATATGTCTCCTTAAAGGTCTCCTAATTTACGTCTTGAACTGACACCAACAACAAAGTGACAAGTGTATCCTATCACAACTACAAATCGGATCATCATGATCGTCCAGTTATTATAGTCGCCTCTTGACATTCCAACAGTCACAAAAAAAATTCCTTCGTACGCGTCAGCTCATACTATTTTATGGTACTCTTTTGATTAAGGAGACAAATGTTATACTCTATATCTCTGCATCCGAATATTACCCCAACGCCTTTATACTTGGCAACTCCGAGAAAAACCTCAAAACAATGCCTCCTCCGAAGATGAGCAACACCAGAGACAAGAGAGTCGGAGGCTTACATAATCTTTCGAATAAGCATTGTTAAATCCTAAGGCACTCCACCTGCGCGGCCAGATTGTAAAGCCTAATGTTTGGAAATTGAGTCTATCTTTGTTAATTCTCCTATAGGCTGTTACTAGAGCTGTCACTAGGTCTGGCACTGTCCAAGCACCAACAGTACATGTAGTTATATATACCCAACTGGTCACAAAAAAAAAAGTTAGAATAGAACAAGAGAAAGAATACGCTCCTCTCTCCTCCCATCTTTTCTCTGCTTCGGCTATCACACCGTCTGCTACTCTCTGCTCTAAATCAACCAGGGTGAACTGTCATCAATCACCTTAGTCTTTTTTTCTACCTTCTTTATTCGGTGTCTGTAATTTTAGGCATCAATAAATATAAATATATAAATTAAAATGAAATTATTTGTCAAGATATCTCATGTTTGATTGATACATTTGAAGTACCAATGATACTTGATAAATTTTGCTGAAAAGAATGACTCATTCTTTTTGTAACAAGTTGATGTGATTATATCATTTTATTAAATATGATATTGAAATTAAATAAAATTTATGTACAAGATGAATTTGATTAAACGAGATATTTAAAGTAAAAGCCCAATGATGTTATTAATTATTTCCTTGATTGTAACAAAAACAGACAATGTTAAAAATGGAAGGCAGATTTTGGTTTAGGTTGACAAAGAAATGGTATCATCAATTCAATTTCAAATAGGTTTCCCATCCAACCATCGCCTATAAAAGTCTAATGCTTCCAATGGCTTGTATTCTGGGACTGTATGCCCTGCACCCTGCACATTTAACAACCACCTTCAGTTCTCAAATATATCTCATCCCATTGTTAGACAAACACTGATTGAATGTGCCAAACCTTGATGGTTAGAAAGGTAATGTCATGGTCATAACCTTGCAAGTACCTGCAAAAGAACAGTCAATGAGTCGGATAGCCATTTTTCTCCATTCACAACATCACAGTTTAAACCCCTGAACTTGTTTAAAGAACCTAGCGTCTCATCCCGCTAGACCAACTGGTTGTTGGTTTTGTAATGTAATTTTTATATATAACTTGAAAGTGGAATTTACCCAGAGATTTGGCCATTAGACGTCCAAGATCTCCATGGAGTTACGGTCTTATAACCTAGTGCCTTGGTCCAGGCTTGGCTCCCAGTGTAAGGCACACACATATCATGGTCTCCACTGCACGCGAATTGTGAACTTTAAACATTAAGATTCAATGCAAAACAGGAAAAAGAAAAAAGAAACTTGAGCTGTTAATCGTTGAATTACCTGAAAATAAGTGCTCGATATCCTCCGGCTGTTAGGTTTTTATGGTACTGAATCATGCTCCCAGCATCATGGTAATATGATATTCTATCTGTACATAACACCCAAGGCCCAGCTACATCTTCCTGCGGTGAATATCGATGGTGAAAAGAGTCGAAATCGCAAATTAAAGATCGTAAATCCGCGTTGCGTTCCACTGTGTAAATCCCCTTATTATAAGTAATAGATTTAAAAGCTAGGCAGATAGTTTACCGGTTCGGCATGAATAGCCTTCCTAACCATGGCATCGTTTAGCCATGTGGTTGCGACTTCGTCGTTCTGCCAATTCAAAACAATGCATGACCATATATCATAAATGATAAACTTATCAATAAATTTTAAAGGAATGACCGAGTAAAACAACTTACAACACAGGGTACATAGTTTTTATGGTTTTGTGCTAGTTGAGGCCACAAAGGGACAATGCCATCCTTAACCGGTGCCCTAAACGGCCAAGCACGACCGAACATCCGAGTTCTAACCGCAAGAGGCCTCGACGTAACCCCTAATTGCTTGAAGCTATCGGGCAAGCTGGTGTTTCCTTTCAGGCCTTGTTGCGAAGTAGGATCATGGTAGCAAGGTTCAAGGATGTCATAAATATTTACGCCAGCAATTGCCTGAAAATTTGTCATATATTAGGACAACTGCACAAGTGATTAAGTAATACTTTTTTTGGTGAAACAAATACACATTAGAATTGGTCGATATTCGTAACCTCGCTAACTTCTTCTAGTTTTTCTTCACAAATCTGAGAAGAGTTAGAATAGTCTCCCCCACAAGCTGTTTCAGCTGCCTGCAATAGTTAATTGTGATTCATCTGTGTTAAATTTACTACAAGATTTGGCATTTAATTCTATACACCCTTGCGTATATATTCAATACACCGTGACGATTTGTACCAACCTGGAAAATGTCATCTGAAATGAGGGCCATCCCATGTGCAAAGGGGACAAGAGCATTGCCATCAAAAACAGGGTCAGTCACCCCATTTCCCACCATGTATCCCTGCATTGACAAGTTCCTCAATTCTCAAAGCTTGTTGTTACTTGCTAGATATCGACTATTCGAAATTAATAATGCAATATATACCTTGAAATTGATTGCGGGCTTCGCACCAGCTTTGATCCCTAAAACCAGAAGGCAAGTCATTATCATACTAATCAAGCTCCAATACTGTCTAACATTGAAATTTCAAGACAAGGTTACCTTTCACGACTTCAGAACCAAGAGTGGGGACATAAATTCCTGCATATGACTCTCCCGCGATATAGAACGGATTGTTAACGAACTCTGGATAGAGACCGAACCACTACACGGAGAATCAGTTCTCAGGCTTAACCTCTATATGTTGGATTTAAATAATGTCCACAACACCAGAATACGCCTGTTATTCAAATACCTTGAGGAGGAAGGAATGCGTGTCGGTTGCGGTTTGCAGGTCTCCGATTGTGTACGCGCTGGTATTTTGAGAGTACGAGAAGCCGACACCAACGGGTGAATCTAGGTAAATAATATTTGAAACCTGGAGAAAGCTAAAACATAATTAGCAAAAAAAAGATTGAATAGTTTGGTTTGAAGGGTGTGCCATGCAGTGCCCTGACCTTAGACCAACTGTATGTGTTGAGATGCAATGTGGGGAGGCTTCCCTTGGGCTTCCCCTCTTTAAAATTAAAAGGACCTGCAATACGAGTATGAAAGTTTCTTTTAAAAAATCCGAAATCCGATCGAATACTGATTTCAGACACTCACTTAGATCCGAGTAGCATTTCCGGGATGGTTTCGGAAATAATACCGCTTGACACTGAGCTTTCTGGGTACATATGTACATAGTGAACAACAAATAAGTAGCTGTCGTGGAATGGTGACAAAAGAGAAAATTTTCAACATGACTGTAATGTAAAAAGGACGCGCATGTGCTTATCTATAAGATTGTGGTTACTATTCCCCCTCCCATGCGTCTTTGTTTCTTCCCAATTACGCAATAATTAGATATAAAAATGAAACAATGACCACACACATCTAAACCAACAATCTCGTATTGAAAATTTGTCCCTATTACAAAATTATTGGGAAAATATTTTATATAGTCCTCACATTCGTACATGATGTAAATGGGGACAGAGTCAAAATTTGAGGTACGGGGAAAATCATAAATATTTAAAAGTGGAGTGCAAACTTATATATAAACCGATTTTAAAAATATATATATAGAAAGGACAAAGGAGAATGTAGACATATTTTCTAAGATAGGAGATAAAGTTTTGGTTTATTCGGGTCAAACTATGATTTGATCCCTCTATTATATGCAAAATTGAAACATTGTCTGTATACGTTATATTGACATAATTCAATATACTGTCTTTATAGTATCATTAATTCAAATTGTTAATATCACATTCTGTTCAAATACCAATTTGATTTTTCGAAAGAATTCATGTCTGTATGGTGAAATAGAATGATTGTTTCAAGGAAATTTCACACTTAGTAGTGGAATAGTCGACTGCGTTAACTTAAATGTTTCGATAACTATAATTTGACCCTAATGGCAATGCATTGAATGAAATTAGGCAATGGAATCATTTGATTTATTAATTCATAAAAGGAATAAAAGCAAGTGGGAGTTACCGTGTTCGTAAACAAATCCATCAAAGCTAGAGCAGCCTGGCCCACCATTTAGCCACAGCACAACCGGATCCCTCCCGGGGTTTCTCTCCGAAACCACAAAGTAATAGAAGAGATTCTTATCATCTATGCTCACATATCTGCAACCACAACCACCTCATTATCCACTGTTCCAACTCTTTTTCGCCGCCGCCAATCAGCGGCTATAAACACGTCCGCAACCACAACTTAAATTCGTAGAGACGAGGAGAAGAAAGGGTTGTTACCCGGAGTAGTGTTTGGATGGGAAAACGCCATGGAAGCCCGGTAGGTGAGTTACGAGTGAACCACTCGGACCAGCTCGGATGAACGCAAAACACAAAAACATGCAAAATGATATGACAGAAATTATATTATCCATGACACACTACAGCAAAAACAAGTCTCTAGCGACGTTTTTTAATCTTATAACGGCAGGCCTTTATGCTGTAAAGCTCTGAAAGTCCTTTAATATACAGAAATTGATGATTATATGCTACAAAATACAAAGAGAGAGAGAAATGATTATTGATTTTGACAGAGAAAGGAGAAATGAAATCAATGATGAGAACAAAAGGTGCTTTTCATTCGTTATAAATAAAGTACGTATGTATTGAACTAAAAAGTCAAGAAATGGGTAAACATGAGAAAGAAGGCAAAAGTAAAGGTTGGCAGTTGGGACAATAGGGCGAAGATAACACCAATTATATAATAGGACATAAATTCATATAATACAACCAAATAAAATATCAAATCAAAAAGAAAAGAAAACTTGCCTTTTTCACCAATTATGACTTTGAATATTAACTTGTACTGTAGTGAAAAGGAAAACATTTTGACTGACTTCGAATGAAATTTGATTCTACATATTTCTTTCCATTTAAACTGAAATTACCATTAATTACTTTTTTTTATCTGTCATAGCTTTCTGACCGTTTATATTAGGAAAAAATATTTAATGGATTACCGGCTTTTGAGTTCAAAATTTCGAGTTAGTTTACTTTACGAGTTTTATTTTATAATTTAAATTTTATTTAAAAAAATTTCGTACCAAGTTATTCGAGTTTCTATTCAAATTTAATTATAGATGTTTATAATATTATAATAGTAATTGGTTCCAATTTAAACATCTTGTTATAACTATATACGATGTACATATATATTTATTTCATATTTTCATATGTGATATACTTATATCAAACAAAGTTGTGGAACTCGACTCCAACTTGAAAACTAATCCAATAATTATTAAAAATTCGAGTTATTCAAATTCTCATTTCATAACTCAAACTTTATTTAAATTTTTTTCGAGTTGAGTCGAGTTTATGAAACTACTATTCGAGCTAAGTTGAGTTGGGTTTTTCATGTCGAGTCGAGTAAAAGAAATAGTTTTTTCAATTCGAGTTTTGCTTACTCCTAAATGTCAGTGTTAATTTTAGTTTACATAAATAAACTTGTTTTATGGATTAGAGTTTAGTTTTAATTATTTAAATTTATGATTATGGATTTAAGTTTTAGGTTTTAAAGCTTAGGTATACTCGTGAAAAAAAATTCTAGTACTGCTTATGCATTAAACATTATCCCTTTATATTAACATATTTGAAATCTAAATTTAAATTATCATCTTCAAAATCAAATAATAAATAAAGTATATTTACAATTCTACTTATAAAATTTAGTATAAAATATATAAGTGATCATTAAATTAAATATCAAAATTTTGAAAAGATACAGAATGATTTTTAAATTTATCAAATCATCACAAAATTATCACTACATATTGTAAAATAGTAAAAAAAATTAGGCTTCGTTTGGTTTTAAAAAATATTTTATATTTTTGTTTTCTGTTTTCATTTCAAAAATTAAGGGTGCGTTTGGTTATAGAGAATGGAGCCCGTTTTCATTTTCATTTTCTTGGAAAATGAAAACATTGAAGAAAACGTGTTTGGTTGTGAAAATAGAAAATGATTTTTAGAAAATGAAAACAAAAATAAGTGAAAATTTGAAAACATAAAAAATATGTTTTCATTGTTTTTATTGAAATGTTTTAGGAAAATGGAAAATCTGAAAATAAAGGTTTTTAACCCGGGTTCAAATCATTCTAATGTCATTTTTTTAAAAATTTGGTTATGTACTCATATTTTATGTATTTATTATTGTTATAATATTTTCTAACTATATTTTATTTCAATTATTTAATATTTTTTTTCATTTCTATTTTGAAAAGCTATATACCAAACACATTTTCACTATTTTCATTTTTTAAAAATAACTCTCCATCTCTATTAACCAAACATGTTTTTAAATTTTTAGAAAACTGAAAATAAAAATTATTTTTTAAAAATGAAAATAAAAAATAAAAATAAAAAATATTTTCAAAAACCAAACGGACCCTAATTTTTATTTTTAGTTTTCTAAAAATTAGAAAACGTGTTTGGTTAATAGAGATGTAAAGTTATTTTCAAAATAAAAATAGTAAAATTGTGTTTGGTATATAACTTTTTCAAAATAAAATGAAAAAAATTATTAAATAATTAAAATAAAATATAGTTAGAAAATATTATAATAATAATAATAAATAAAATATAGGTAAATAAATCAGAGTTTTAAAAAATCACATTAGAAAGATTCAAACCCGAGTTAAAATTTAAAAAACCTTTGTCTTCATATTTTCCATTTTCCTAAAGCATTTTCAATGAAAGAAATGAAAATATTTTTTTATGTTTTCAAATTTTCATTTATTTTTGTTTTTATTTTCTAAAAATTATTTTCTATTTTCATAACCAAACACATATTCTTCATTGTTTTCCATTTTCTAAGAAAATGAAAATAAAAACGGACTTCATTCTCTAGAACCAAACGCACCCTTATATTGAATCTCTCCGAATAGGTCTTACAAGTTATGTAACACCCCCTACTTAGTCTAGAAGAAAATCGAGTCGAAGATATTACCAAAAATCAAATCGAAGCATTTACATAATTCATACAATATCCTTGTAATCATAGAACATACGCATGTTTCTTGGCACTCATGTCATACGATTAATCATGTCATATCATATTAAGTTTTGGTTTCATGATTAGTGGCCATTTTGCAAGAAAATCAAAGTTTAGGGATTAATCTATAATTTCTAATAATTCTTGATATTTTCAGAATTTAGGGTCATGTCTATGAATCATGTCTTGCTAGACATACCTGCACAATTTCAACTCATTTGGAGGTCTATAACTCATGTAATTAACCTGTTTATTATTTAGGACTAAAATGTAAAGTTTAAAAGTTTCTTTCAAACTTGTAACCGTTTTAACTACCTTTCGTACCGGTACTCATGAGGTCGTATCGGTACACTAATAAATCTTCTAAATTCCAATAACCACTTTTGGTATCAGTACGAGGGCTCGTACCGATATATTTGTACTGATACGCTAGGGTACCATACCAGTATGCCATGAACAAATATTTTTCAGTAGCTAAAATTGGTACCGATACGGTCGAACGTACCAGTACACTTTGTATCATATGGTTATTTTTGACCTGGCCGTACCGGTATGCACTATATAAGGTACTGGTACACCCTGTACCATATTACAAATTTCATTACGAAATCTTAATTTGAACCTATCCAATTCTTGTTCAAAGCACTTCAAACTCATACACCCATTTCTAACGTATTAAACTAGCCATATATCATGTCCAAGAAAGTTTTAACGTGCATATAATTAATTTAGACTTGTAAGTACCATAAAGGTCATATCTTATAACATACTTGCATATTCATAGCTAGCATAAGTTCCATGCATCATGTATCATAGTCCTTACTTATTTTACATGCCAAAAATATACTTAGTCATGCTTGAATCATATGCCACCATACTAGGAATTAGGGAGGCTTATGTACATTACACAAAATGCTTAATGAAGTGACTTGCAACCTTCCTTGCACGATCAACCACTAGAACTCTTTAGGACCTGAAATGCATGAAATGAGCATGTTAGGCTTATATAGCCTAGCAAGGTAGTTAACAGAATATCATGTAAACAAGATTACATATGCATTCATGTATCATGGTATTATCATAGAAGTGCATGATTGATCATACTTAAGACATCATCACATGTTCATAAATTTGCATTCTTGATAATCAAATTAATAATTTAACAACTTTTCCTTGGATCATAGTAACCATTGGATACACGAATTCCCAACCAACCTTGTCAATCCTTGATTGGTCAATCCCTCCACCTCACCAATGACCAAAACGCATATCCCTCTACCTCGCCACATAAGGGTCATGACCCAAGGACCGTAGTCCACTCGTACATGAGCTCAATGAGTTCTATGGCATGCCAATTGTATCCAAAGTACACCTGAATCCAAGGAGTCCATAACATCATAATTTCATAGTTTCATGATTCATAGGGCATTTCATGTAACATATTAGAGCCTTAGCTCCCTTGTAACATACTTAATAACTTGCATATCATACTTCATGTTTTATGGATAATCATGGTTCATGTTCATGTCATGCAATTTCATTCATGCCATGTTCATAATCAAACCATATAACACATATAAGCTTTCCAAGCTTACCATTGGCAATTTCCTTAGCTTCGCTCTATAGGAGCCTTGACACATAAATGATGCAAATTCATCAATTCAATCAAATGAAATTAGAGTGACACCTAGATATACCCAAAACAAAAACTACACTCACCAGACAATATGAAGCTATTTCGACTCCTAGATAACTACTCTCTTGTGGGCTAAGACTTGCTTGAAGGAGCTTGGTGATTTTTCACCACCAATTGATTGCTTTAGCATAAAAGAAATGAGAATTCATTAATATTTGTTGGGAAACGCCGGTACACCCCATGGCGCAGCGAAAAATTATCCGGCATAATCCACCAGTGATTCATGTACAAGGGACGAATTCGAGGTGATAAAGGATGAAACGTTACCTCAATAAATTTGGAAATCCCCAGAGAGTATAGGAGAATCCAAATCGAATCCGAGTCATCACAGCAGCGTTCCGACTTCTATGTAGTCCACCCAAATAAAACAAATAATATTTTCTTTTCTCTAACTGTTAAAGAGGTTTTTCGAAAAGCATATTTTTGGTTTCTAGACCTCATGCCTTTATATAGCATTTAAAACCCTAATTCTAATTAAATTCAGATTCTTTAAATATACATTATATTTATCTAAATATAATTAAATATGTAGAATCTAATTATACTTCTATCAGGTTTCTTTAGGGATATATATATTTTAATAGTATCCGATAATTACATTAATTATTTAGTGTTAAAAAATATATAAAATAAATTATCAATAATTCCAATAATCATAATAATTTTGGTTTTACTTATTTCGTGCACAACAAGTTTGTACACATGTTATCTAGTCGATATTTGTTCATTTTAATCATAGGGTGTGACCCTTGTAGGTTCATGTAACATTAGCAGTAATATCTTGAACAATTCTAATATTACAAGCAATGAGTGACATCTAGCAATACATCATTGCTACCTAAGTTACATAAAGTCGTGGTTCGATTTAACCTTTTTCCGTGATTAACTTCTTTTATGTATTTCATCCTTTTGTCCTCATATCTAGATCGGACACAAGTCATAGATTAGTCATACTTGTATAGTTCATCTAATATTTCTTGATATCTTGAGTAAACTCTTATAAACGAATAACTATGATATCCCATATCAATTTATTCGATCATGGCCATGCATTTTCTAGTATCACTCAATCAAGTGGCCTATGATATTACTCATATTATGTCGGAGGGACAAATCCTATCTTGATCAACTATATTCTGCTACATAGATTGTGACATATCCAATATCAATCTGTATAGTGTAGTCAGTTACGACACATGTTTAACCGTATCAAAATATGTTACTCACGATGTTGAAATAATGATGATCTCAAGTTTAAGGATTATACATGTAGTTATCACCATGAGCAATATTGTGACTGTCACATAATAATCCAAGAAGCATGCTCATAGTGGCCAGTCCAGTGTGTCGTTCTCTAACACATACTAATATATTAATTTTGACATCTCCATGTCAATGACAACACTTTGTCATCAATCAACTACATATTAGTCTTAATACATTATTGTTGTCTATGCCCACAATAATTCTCGACTAAGGACATTAAAAAATAACTATATTATTCTAAAGACTTTATTATAATTCAGTTTATTTATAGATGCACAAAATAAGACTGAAATAATAATACCAGCTTTATATTGATAAACAAGATAAAATAAGTATATCTTTTACAATCATCTCATGATTGGTCTTTATGCATACTCCAACAATATTGTCATGTTTTTCTATGACATATATAAAGTTAGAGTTTCTAGCAACTTGAAAATATGGAATCTTTATCCTTAAACTTAAACCTTGATCATGAATAACTTAAGAACATGAATTTCTTGTTAGGATTTAACCATAACTTTCTTGGAAAATTCAACATGACTTTATTAATCTTACCACCGAAAGTTGATAATCCTTGTTCCCTTGCTCAATTTAGACTAATCGGGCTTTGCACGATCATCTAAAAGGTGTTGACTAAAGTGATAGTCAATCTTCTAAAACCTTACCTTCCTAAGTGGATCTTTGAGAATCAATTGAGTTTCATTTTTGGGAGGTTCATTATAAAGAATATTGTTCTTCCACAGGATATTATCTATTCGGTGAGGAAGAAAAGTGGAAAAACGGGTTGGATGGCTCTACAAATAGACCTTGAGAAAGCCTATGATTGGTTGGAATATAAGTTTACTAAGAGTACTTTGTCGAATATTGGTATAATAAAATCAATGGGTGATCTTATTATGAGGTGGAGGTTCTCACTCGTCTATTGCTCGGATCTTGCTCTTGTCCATTCGAATCTTGCCCCACTTGATGATGTGGCCCAATAATGGTACTTCTTGTTGGGCAAAGGCACACTTCTCCTTCTTGATGTATAGCTCGTTGTCTCGGAGCACCTGTAAAACCTTTCTCAAATGCCTTATATGCTCCTCAAAAGTTGTGCTATAAATAACTATATCATCAAGATATACAACCACAAATTGATCAAGAAAAAGGTGCAATACCTTGTTCATTAAGGTACAAAATGTGGTAGGGGCGATGGTGAGGCCAAAGGGAATAACGAGAAACTCAAATGACCTATACCTTGTTACACAAGATGTTTTGGGCTCGTCTCCTTCGGCAATCCGCACTTGGTAATATCCCGAGCGAAGATCTAACTTGGTGAACCATCTTGCACTCCTAGGTTGGTCGAACAGGTCTGCAATCAAGGGAATGGGGTACTTGTTCTTCACAGTGAGCTTGATACATCGACTATTCAGGTGGTGTAGAATGGAGAATTATGTGAACCATTTAAGCCGACTAGGGGCATTCGAAAATGTTATTTGTTCTCACCTTATAATTTGTGATGTGCATGGAATGACTTTCGCAAGCCATTGTGTCTAAAGTCTCTATCGGTGAGTGACAACAAATTCATTTATCTCGCAATAGGTATGGTCTTTCTCACTTATTTTTTGCCAACGATTTGGTGTTTTTTTTTGCGAAAGCTTCTTTATATTGATTAAATATCATTCAACACTTTATAAAAAAATTGATCATTTTGGGCATCTTGTTATTATTACAATAACCTAATTTCAATTTTTCGCTAATGTTCATGAAGATTTACATAACTTGCACATGATTTTGGGTTTACTGAGGTAAAAGATTTAGGGTGGTACCTAGGGGTGCCTTTACTCCATCAAAGGGTAACAAAATCAACCTATGCTTACCTGGTTGATAAAGTATGAAGTCATCTTTTTGGATGGGCAGTGGCTTCATTGTCATTAGCGGGTTGATTACTCTAGCTAAGTCGGTTATGCAAGCTATGCCTATTTATGCGATGCAATCCACTTGGTTACCTAAAAGAATATATGATATGGAGAAAGCTGTTTGGAACTTTATTTAGGGTTTAACCTCGGATCAAAACAAAATTCATCTAGTTAACTAGGAAACCATTCAACAACCATTACAACGTCGTGGATTAAGCTCGAAGGATTTACACTACCAAAATAAAGCTTTCTTAATGAAACTTAGTTTCAAATTAGTTATGAACGCCAACATGCTATGGGTTCATGTTGTCAAGGCTAAATACAAATAGTCTGAGCCGGTGCCTTATCAGTTACAATCTTATAATTGTTCACGCGTGTGGAGGGGTCTTATTACTATATGGGAGGATGTTCATCAAGGAATGTAACGGAATATGCGTAATGGCTGACAAACTAGTTTTCAGTTTGATACATGGGTTGATAATAAGGGTCCTCTAATTGATCATTACCTTCATATTGATAGTCCCCCAAACTCATGTGTTGTTGATTGGGTTTCTAACACTAGTTCTTGAAAATGTACTGTTTTGAGTCGAGTACTTCGTGCTTTAGAATTGAACCACATTGCTATTGTTTCCCTTCCAAGTGATTTACTTGGAATTGATGTGCATATCAAAGATGAGAAGCTAAATATAAGTTTCCAACAAAATCTATTTATGCTTCATTGAAGGATTCGACTAGTGATGCTAAGATTGATTGTGTTGAGATATTTATTTTGATATAACAAAGTGAAAATTTCTTCTAGACTTGAACAAATATTGCAAAGATAATTCAAAGTCCATTTAACTTAAAAAATATGTTCGAAAGCTTTTTTAAAGTGTTTTTGACTTGAACAAACATTTTCAAAATGATTTAAGTGTCAAAAACAAGCCTTCAGTATTGGTATGATACTCCCAATACCAATACAAGTTACCCGTACCGGTACGACAATGCCCTGTACTAATACGCTTGTGTTGTTAAGTTTTTAGAGAGCATTTCACGTACCGATAAGGAAGCCCCCGTACCGATACCCAAAGTACTATACCAATACGGATGTATCGTGTACCGGTACGCTCTGCTAAAATGCTGCAACAATTCTTTCTTATTTTGGCAGGTACCGATACCCAAAGTTGTGTATTGATACCCAAGGTTGCAGAAATGCATTTAATGCTATAATTCATCCCCAACGGCTATAAATGACTAAATTTTCATTCCACACTATAAATACAAGCCAATAACACTTGAAGAAGAAGAGAGATAGACCTTCAAGCCTAAAGTTCAAGAGAGAAGAGTCTTAATGTGTTTATTTCTTTTAATCTCTTCTAAACTCTTTAAAATCCAATCTTAGTGAGCTAAATTGTGTAAACACTCACTTAGAGAAGCAAATTGTTTACAAATATCATGATCTCATTGTTGAGGGATAGGTTCTAGTTGATCTTTGTAAAAACTATGAAGAGGTTCTATCTTAGCCTTTGAAAAGATATGGGTGTAAAAGTTATCTCCTTGAGCCTGTAAAAAGGAAAAAATTCATGAGTGAATTGGGAAATTCTTAGTGCGGATGCTAAGGTAGTGGATGTAGACCTTGGTTGAGAAGATCAAACCATTCTAAAATCGCTCGTGCCAAATTGTCATTTTTATTTCAGTTTTTACTTCCCAAATTCAAAGGGGACCTTCCACATTTTTTATGATGGTATTTGAATAGAGTACTTTGAGCCTTTTAATTGGTATTAGAGTGAGGCTCAATCGACGGTATAACAACCATTGAGAGGATCCTTGGAGTCTACATTCAACCGACCTTGAAGAGCTAACTCAATCGACATCAAGCTCAAGGATTCATGATGAACCATCAATCCTCCTCTCAATTGCAAAGGTGGAATGCTCACACATTAAAGATATGTAACCTCTAAGCTTAATCTTTTCGATTATACAATTTGGTTTCTTATTTTTAATGATTAAATGTTCATGCATATTTAATTGTTAAATACTTTTTTAAATGCATGACATTGTATGAGTCTTTATGCATAAGTATTTTAACTTGTTCATTTTGTTAATGCGTAAAGCTTTTTTAAAAAGACTTCGATAAATAGAATTTCATGGATTTTAAAACTTGATCATTTTTATTGAAATTCAATAATTTTCTTAAGTGTCCATATTTTGAGCCAAAATTTCAAATGGAATGCTCTTATTAAGGTGCAGAGGTAAGTTTGAAAATTTTAATTTCAAAAGGAAAAATGGGGAACTTAAATATTTTTCTAAAAATATTCTCTTTTTCAAAAATTATTTTTCTAAGGGAGAGCTTTTCAAAAATAATTTTTCAAGTGGTTTCTTTATATAAAAAAAGAGGCGATTGTTGAGATATTTATTTTGATATAACAAAGTGAAAAATATTTTTGGACTTGAAAAAATATTCCAAAAATAATTCAAAGTTCATTTAACTTGAAAAATATGTTTAAAAGCATTTTAAAGTGTTTTTGACTTGAACAAACATTTTCAAAATGGTTTAAGTGTCAAAAATAGGTCTTCAATACCGGTACGATAATCTTAGTACTAATATGACGCTGCTCGTACCAATACGACAATGCCATGTACTGATACACATTGGTTTTTAAGTTTTTAGATAGCACTTCGCGTATCGATATGGAAGCCTATATACTGATACCTATAGTATCGTACCAATCAGATATATCATGTACCATTACGCTCTGCTTAAATGCTGCAACGAAACTTTCTTATTTTAGCATGTACCGATACTCAATGTTGCAGAATTGCATTTAATGCTGGAAATAAAGTCTCAAACAACTATAATTCATCCCTAACGGCTATAAAACAACTAGATTTTCATTCCACGCAATAAATACAAGCAAGGACACTTGAAGAAGAATAGAGATGGACCTCGAAGCCTAAAGTTCAAGAGAGAAGAATCTTAATGTGTTTATTTCTTTTAATCTCTTGTCAACTCTTTAGAGTCCAATCTTAGTGAGCTTAATTGTGTAAACACTCACCTAGAGAGGTAAATTGTTTACAAAAGTCAAGACCTCATTGTTGAGGGATATGTTCTAGTTGATCCTTATAAAAGTTAGGAAAATGTTCTATCTTAGCCTTTAAAAAGATAGATATGTAAAGGTTATCTCATTGAGCCTGTAAAAAGGAAAAAAAAATCGTGATTGAATTGGGAAATTCTTAGTGTGGATGTTAAGGTAGTTGATGTAGATTTTGGTTTAGAAGGTCGAACCACTCTAAAATCGGTCGTGCCAAATTATCATTTTTATTTCGGTTTTTGCTTCCTAAATTCAAAGAGACCTTCACACCTTTTATTGACGAGATTTAGTTGGAGTACTTCGAACCCATCAGATTGGAACAAGTTTTGGCAACTATTTGTTGCATAGCGCGTTCGTGTATTTTTATGGCTAACACTTCACGAAAAGCTACTTATGAATAAGGAGCGGTTAAAGAAACACTTGTCCGCCGATGAAACCTGTTCGATTTGTAATAATGGTTATGAGGATGTTTTGCATGTATTAAGAGATTTCATAAAGGCAAAAATTGTTTTGGAACAAGTTATTAAGCCAAGAGATTTTATGGTCTCGTCGGAACAAAAAGTTGTTTGATGGGAATTTTGTGGAGTCAAAATCTGTAATTGCATAATGTTCACGACTAATTATTGTTATGAATGCCACTATAAGAGAGGGAATACAATTTCCATACTTGGGAGTCGAAGTTCAAAAGTGTACTCCTCACTAGTAAAAAACGCAACTTGGTTGGTTGAAGAAAAAAATGTTGATAGCGCAGTTCGACTGTCGGATGCTGCTGCAGCTTGCAATGGCTTTATTAACGAAGGCAATGGTGCTTCGTTGTTCGGTTTTCTAGGAGTTTGGGTAGATGTCCCGAATTTTTTATGGGCAGTGCATGACATATTAAAACAGAGCTTGGGTCATTAAAAGGTTAGGTTGAATCTGACAATACAAACATGGTTGACCTTCTTAATAATCGATCTAATTCTCTTTCAGGGAACGCTATCGTCGATGTTGTTCAAAATCTCTTAAGCCTTGATTGGGTGCCGAGGATCAGTAAAATAAATATAAAACACAATAAAATTACCGATACACTGGCTAGTGTCAGTCGATGTGGTCTTGTTGGTGACATTTTATATAGTTCTTGTTCATTGTTTGCCTCGAATTTAATCCATTAAGGATATTAACTAGCCCTTCTCCTCTGTAAGATAAAAAATAATGATATATTTTAATAACCATTTTATAACAATTTGATAAAAAAAAGTTTTGGCCATAACAATTTAATAAATTTGAATCTTTATTTTTTTTGGGTGCATTAGTAAAATATATTATATTCTTAAAGAAATGATGCGAGTTAAAATCTTGAAGATGATATTATTAAAAAGGAAAACTTCACATCTCGAATATAAATCGTAAAACGTATATATATATATTAAAAAATATCATTTTATTATTTTAAAATTTTCAATGACAAATACAATTATTTTTATTTAATTTAATGACATTTTTATATATTCTATCTTGAAATTTATTGGAGCACAAAATGAATGAATAGGAATTGAAAGGACAAAAGGACAATGTGAAGTAGCAGTAGGTAAATTAATGACAGAAGCAATGAAAGGTAATGATAGTGGCAGTGGGGACGTGAATTTTAAGGTGGTTCCTTGTTTTTTGTTTTCTTCTTTAGATTTTTCCTGCCTTCTTTACAGAGTTTCTTTTATTCTGGGGATTACTTGAAATGTTATTTTTATTAGTGGGTGAGGGGATTAGTACTCAGCCTACAACCGCCGTTTTTGGCATTTTTCCATGCATTATCTGGACTTGCGATGATTCTCATGTACTTTTGCGCAGATTTCTATATTGTGATAAAAAAACAATTTTAAAAATAGACGGATAGGAAATATCTAAAATTGACCAAAACTAGGCTACACCTAAGGATTTGATTAAATCTAGGTACAAATTAATTATGATCTATTTCTCTAATAAAAACCGAAGATACATAGAAAGTTTAACTCTACCATCTATGCTTTTTTTTTTATCTTACTTTTTAATTAAATTTAACTTTTAATCTTAAAAAAATTTAACCGTCAAAAAAGCGTTCAACATATACTTTTTTTCAGTTTGTACTTAACATTTTATTCGAGTCATTTTGATATCTAACGTTTTATTTCGTAATTTAAATTAAATTTTTTTGTGACAGACGTTAAGAATTTTCTGTTATCCAATAAAAACTCGATATGTGACATATTTTTGATATTTTTCTTAATTTTTATTTTTAAAAATCAGAAAGTCTTTGATTTTATAAAAAAATCACAAAATCTTCAATTCTCTAAACCCCAAACCCAAACTTTAAATCCCTAAATTCTCCCCTCTCACCACCGAATCAACCACCACCGGCCACCTTTATTAGACCCCTACAACTGAAAATCTCATCATCCCGTCGTCAAAAATCAGCGAATGAATTGTCGATTGCTCCGTCGAACATCAAACAATGAAGAAAAAAGAGACCGGTTGAGCTTCTGATCGAAGGCTAGAGGGTGGGGGATGTTGAATGGCGAACCACCGATGTGTGAGGATGCCAGACGATGAATGAGATGTGATTTGAGGGTTTGTTCGAAAAAAATTAAAACTTTAAAATGCATATTTTTAAATAAATTCAGAAATTAAATAAATAAAAAAAACCAGGTCACATATCATATTATATTGATTGACAATTTGTTTTTAACGACCATTGACAAAAAAATTTAATTTGAGTTACAGAATAAAATATTATGTATTAAAATAGCTTTAAAAAAAGTTATGGACAAATTAAAAAAATATAAGTTGTGCACTTTTTTAACGGTTAAACCTTTAAAAAATTAAATCGTTTTTTAACTCTACCAGTAGCCACCTGGCTGAATACACCTTGAGCATGACAGAGGTTAGAGAGGGCGTTGCCAATTGCCTGTAAGAAGCTCATTGATAGGCAGAAGGTGGAGCCTTGCAAGGTCACATTAGGACCTGACCTACATTGTGGTCTCTCTAAGTCTAACCATAGCTTTAGCCAACCACACATGGAATAAGTTCCTCCATAAGACAACCACCAACTCTCCACGGAAGGATATTTGTCCAACGAGCCCCAAATCAAGCCCATTGTCTCCATCACTAGTGGTTTTTGGTATAGTCGTGTGAACCACGTCATATTTTCGACTAGACCTGACAAACTTGACTCGAACCTGAAAATTAAACTGATTTATCGGTTTTGAGATCCGAAATCGACTCGAGTATGATGATCCGAATTTGATCCGAGACCCGAAATAAACCGAAACGAAATCGACTTGAATTTTAGTTGAATCGAAAATAGACATGAATCAATTTTCAACTAAACTGAATAGACTCGAACCAAATTTAAACCGAACTGAATGAACCTGAACCGATTTCACCCGAACTGAAGGCAACCTGAAATAAAGAATAGATATAAAAATAAAGAAAGAAAGATGGGATGTGAAATGTAGAACAACTCACCAAAAAGTCAAACATACAAGCTATATAAAGTCATATATAGGGTGTAAAACTTAACTCAACCTAAAAATCCGACTGAAACCGATCGATCTCTTATTAACCCTATCCGAAATCAACTGATCCGATATTAACTGAACTGACCCGATACACGAACCAAAATCATCATACACCCGAACTAAAACCAAACTGAACTTAAACCGAATATAATTAGACTCAAAATGACCTGGACCGAAATAATCCGACCCGACCCCGACCCGAACGACCGGTTTGCCACTCCAACCTCCCACATCATATCTAGTATAAATAACTGGTGCCGTATGTGGAAACTAGAACTAGAAGTTACGTCTTTACTAACGACAATATTCCCAACACACAAAACCAATAAATTCCCAAAAACAAAACAGCAACAACATGACCCAACCACTTTATCTATATTGTTCAATGTATACAACCACCATCAACCAACATACAAAGAATACTAAGATAGAACAAAACATCTAGCGTAATACAACAATTAGATTGAGATTTTTGGGAGCCTCTGATGCTTTCCAATACAAGGTGTTTTTATGACATTGAGGCAACATGCAAAGTAAAGATTTTAATTGTGGTCGCATTGCATTTATCACTGTTACATATATAACAAATACTATTAGGGTTTGGGTTAGATAATTTTTTTAGAGAAAGTGAGTTTTTTTTTGTGAAAATGGTAAAAAAATAAGTTTTTAAAAGTTTTTGGGCCAAATTTAAAATTATTTTTTATTAATGTATCACATCATCGTATTAACGTGATTAACGGAGACTAATAATGGGGTGACCAAAATGATAAATGTCAAAAACATAAGTGACCATAACAACACTTTTTTAAATTTGATGATCAAAATAAAATACATCTCAAATAAAAAAGGGATCAGTGATGAAGATTATCCTTTAATTATTTAATTTTAATTTATTTCTTGAAATCCATCTCGTATATTTGTGAGTAATGAGACGAGAAGTGGTAACTTTTATAGCTTTAAAATTACTATAATATTTTGTTACTATTTTCATCATCGCTTTTCACTCACCACGTACAATAAAAGATATAATAAATAATTTGATAATTCATGTAGCACTCAAGGTCTGATCTAAAGTGTCTTATTGGTCATCCAAAAGCTTAATCAAATAATTGATTCAATAAGCACGTGAATAAACTCTGGATATGCAAGCTCAATTCAGTACGCATCATCGGTTAACAATGCACTCCAACCTAATTACGTTCAATGTGACACTTCCAATATCAAATTATAAAAAACATAACCCTTAGTATCGATGTTGGACTCCTAGGTATAAAAAAAAAAAGCTTAGCGGACTCATAAATTCTCGGCGTTTTTTTTATCAAAATATCCTATTTTTTAATATTATTTATATTTCTAATATCCAAATAAAATTATTTTTGAATCTAAAACCCTATGCACAAATTCATCTGACTACTATGGCTAGTTTCATTAAAAATAAATAAAAACTGATGGAACTCGCCATACCAGCATGACGAAAGATCACTAAAACACTTATTTAAAAGAAATTAGCTTAATTAAAATTTTATTTATCAAATTCACAGCTTAATCAATCTCATACTAACCTTAGGAAATATTTAGGTTAATTGATATAATTAAAATAATATTATGGTACAATACACAAATGGTCACTAAACTATCGCTAAAAGTATAAAAATGGTCATTAAACTGGTCAATGAGCCATTAACTGGGAGACGTGGCAGTTACGAAAATTTGTATAATAACATATTTAATCTTCAATATTTACACATTCAATCAATTTAGACATCGATAATGAGGGTTAAATTAGGAATAAATTGATTAAATGTGTTAATATGAAGGATTAAATGTTATATTATTCAAATTTTCGTGACTATCACATCACCCAATTAACGACAGCTAACAACTCAGTGACCATTTTGTAACAAAAACTAAAGTTTAATGCCCATTATGTAACATTTAAAAGTTTGATGACCATTTTGTATTTTTAGAGATAGTTTAGTGACCATTTGTGTACTTTACTCCTAATAATATTATACCTTTAGAAAACCATGGAATTAACCTTATCGCTTAAATCCAACTCGAATCCTAATCCGATTCTTCCATAACTTATCTAAAATTCCTAACCCAGATTTTGAGATGTAACAACTTTCCCCCTCTAAAAAGAAATTCGTCCTCGAAATGTACTTGAAGTAAAAAGATGAGGAAACTACTTCTTTAGCTCATTCTTGGTTTCTCAAGTCGCTTCTTCATCCTTTTGCTTATGCCATAAGATTTTCACCAACTTGAATGAAAACTGGCTCTTCATCATATGTGAGATCATGATGAATCTCAATCTCTTCTATTGGTACAACATGTGACAGATCCGAACGATATTTTTGCAACATATAAACATGAAAAACATCATGTATGTGTTTGAGTGCATCATATAGCTTGAAACAATATGTAACCGGACCAATTCTTTCAATAACCTCATATAGTCCAATGAATCTTGGACTGTAACCCCCTAAAACCGGCCTAGGCGCTAGGCCGAACCGAGTGAGCTACATTAGGTTTGCCGAAGCAAATCTAAACCGAATATCTCGAATTTGGTCTATTTTTTATTTTTATCTTATCTAGAAGCATCGTTATAGCCTAAGATGTACATGCTGGTAACGGTTAAAATATCAAATGAATCAGGCGTCGAATCGACATCCAATTGCGCGAATTTACAATTTAGGGACCAAATTGCAAATCTAGAAAATTATGAGGACTTACTTACAACTAGGGTTACCAATCCTCAATTAGTCAGGTTTCATGCATACATGTTCATTTTCAGCTAAAGCGGATCATTAAATCACAACCAATTTGCATACATGCAAAACAAGGACCAAAATGGAAGAAGCCAAAACCCAACATTACAATGGGTATATATACGCGGGACCCCGTATCGATACCAGGCTTCAAATGACAGGGCCATACCGATACCGTAAGACAATTATTCATACACATACAACGTTATATAAGGCCAGTATCGATTCCCAAGCCATTTTGGCCAAATTCCAATTTCTAGTAGCTAAAATCCGAATCGATACACCTCACCTTGTACTGATACCCATGCCAATTTTTCACTTTCCAGACCTGATACAGACCTCGCGTACCGACATCAAAGGTACCGTATCAATATTGAGAGGTCTGTAATGCCCAAATTGACTAGTTTTAGACTCCAAAACAACACCAATCAGCCCCAAACATCCTAGCATGATTTCTAAACAACTTTGGTATATAAAACATTCATCCACAACATACCAAAACAAAAAATACGTATCTTTGGACACGAAAACATAAAATATAGGCATGCTTTCTAAACACTTCATTCATCATGCTCGAAAATGAAACTAAACATAAACCATCAATCCACATTGCAAATATAAACAACAACCAGCAACCAACAAGGTGCAAACATGGAAACAATACATCCAAAATACAAATCCCCAAATTTGGACAACAAATTGCCTTATTACCAAATGCTTAGAACTAAACTATACTCAAGTCACACGATGTCTTAGGATCTCCTCGCTCCGAATGCTCCCACGAACCATAATTCCCTGCAAAGAAGAATGGGAGCGTAAGCAAACATATGCTTAGTGGTGTCACTCTACCACATTCAACAATGCATTAACACGTGAGTATAAAATCCATCACATTTGAAAACCCTTTTCAAAACATGGCATGCATAACAACCATATGCATAAATAGCTTTCCACTTGTTTCTCATATATTGGGAATTATAGTGACCTTTATAAAACCACATTGGATACACGAATTTCCAGTTAGACAACCTCTACCAAACCATACATTGACCCGGAGAGTTCCAGCTGACATGCCAACTATATCCGACACTTTATTTTGCTTGTCACACATAGCCAATATACACTTTTAAACACATTTACTTACTATTTTTCCCATATGCATTTAAGAAACCATTTTCCATATGCAAATATTAACATTGCTCAAAGCAACAACCACATTTCGTTTAGGAACAAATTCTCAATGCTCTTAGGCATTCATAACATGATAAAACATTGCATATCTTACAAAATGATGCAAAAACAGTAAGCAAACCAAACCATGATTTTAAACCTAAAACATGAAATACAAGTGCCATATCTAACCGATATCCAAATGAGAAATCGAGGAAACCTTACTTCCTAGCTTAGTTAGGTTTGCTAGACCTACCTAGGCTCCTAGCTCATTTTTTCAAACCTTTTATAGTGTTCAAAACACATAAACACTCATCGATGCACAACATTTCACTCGCCGTTGCGATCCAAGCCTTTGAAACAAGCCGACTTCCACAAAATGAGCTAAGCTTGACCCTTCCCTATTTCGGCCACACAAAACTAGAGGCAAAATGCATTAAAATGCATTCTAACACTAGCTTACACTCAGCCCAAGAAATCTCAACGAAATTGCATCCGAAAGCTAGCTGAAACATAGAAAACAACCTCAAACTACTACCAACAACTTCCAGCAATAAACCTAAGATTCTAAAATCTTTACAACACCATTGAATAACCAAAAAAAATTCCTAACATCCTTATACCCCCAGCTATCAAGAATCTAACATAACACTCCCAAAATCACCTTTAAAACACCTTAAGAACTAACCAATTAAATAGTTTCACAATTGATCATGAAAATCTCATTTCACATTATTCATATACTACCAAAATGTGAGTTAACCCAATTAAAACCTCCAGCAAACATCTTTTAAAACAAGAATTTAAGCCAATCATCAATAAATCCCATTTCTTTGAATTAAATTACAAAACCATGTTATAATCCACAAAATACAAGAAAATCACTAGGGAATATCAATAAAGAACCTTAGATTTAATTTAAAAGAGAAGAAGAATTTTACCTTTGAAGAAACTTCCACCAAAATTGACGTAAGTTTCTCTTGAAAATAACTTGGAAAATAGATGAGATCTTTGCGAAATCTCAATAAGGTTTTGTTAGGTAATAGATGGGGAATTAAATGATGTAATCTCTATTGATAATCAGTAAAGTATTCTAAAAATCTTGTTTGGGAAAAGGAAATGGAAAATGAGGGAAAATCTAAGAAAATTAATGGAGTAGGAAAATGATTTTAGAAACCCATTAACCGTCAAAGACTTACTCAATTAAGGACAAAAACCTTTAGTTAAAACATTTGGAAAAATAGCTCTATAAGGATTCTTAGTATTGGCTCAATTACATTTTAGTCATTAAAAACACTTTTGCATTTCTTACGTTTTAGTCACCAAAAATCAAAATGTCACTTTAATTAATTCGATAAATTTCCAAATTAATTACCAAATTACTTTATCATATCACTAAATATGTAGCCCCCTTGACCCGGTCTAACCGCTATACTGAGCCGAGTGAGCTACACTGGTTTACCGAAGAAAACCAGTGATGGTCCACCTCGATAAATGACCATGTTTTCTTTTATCTTATCTAGATACAACATTATAAACTATGGTGTGCATACTAGCAGCGGGTAAAAACTCAACTAATCGGGCGTCAGATCGACATCCAATTATACGTAATTGCAATTTAGGGACCAAATTGCAATTCAGGAATATTTCAGAGACTTAATACCATTTTGAGTTTACCAATCTTTAATTAAGTCCATTTAAAACATACACGTGAAATTTTGTCTCAAACCAAGCTCATTTGCATCATCAATTAAGCATTGCCAATATTTAGGGACCAAAACATAAAAATACAAAATATAAGGAATTAATTAAAATTATATTTAGCAATCCTTAATTATTCAGGTTCCACGCATACATGTCAAATTTCAGCTCAAAATGATCATCCACACTCATCCAAATGCTTATATAACAACTAGGGACCAAAATATAACTTTAGAAACTATTTTTCAACATAACGGATGGGTCCCCGCGATAAATATCGAAATCATTTAAGGTAGTTTCAAAACCTAAACTCCATTAGCCAAAATGGATAGCTGGTTTCGAAACCTAGGGGTTGGTTTTGAAACCTGCCTGGAACAAAATGCCCTTGGTTTCGAAACCTTCTGGCTGGTTTCGAAACCTGTCTATAGGTTTTCAAAATTTGCACATTCCAAACACTTTAGAACCTCCCTAAATACATCCAAAATAACCCCAAACATCATTTAACGTTCAAGCATCATACCACAATAGTCATACAAACATCATACCAACCAACGACCATTACAATATGAGAGCATAGGCATTACGGCAACAAAGGTAGTCCTATAGGTATGATTTCTACCCAACATGCTTATATTTCCCCAAAGCCCCAAATCAAAGTGTAAACCATCTTAACAAAACAATCACCAAATTTATAAGGCCTTTTACAACTCCAAAATCTTGACAAAAACTTGCACAAACATGGAGTTTAACAAAACACACTCCCAAACAACAATGAACCCCATTGCTTTATTACTACTTGTTCTAGTTTAAAACCATACTTGTGAAAATCTCAACTCTTAGAATTCCTTTCTTGCTCTCCTGCTACCTCAGAAACTTTACTTATCTGCATTGATGAGAAAGGAGAGCGTAAGCATAAATGCTTAGTAAAGGCGCTCAATGACAACACTCAACAATGCTTTAAAACCATTTGTTCTAAATCATATATTCTAAAAATCATGCTCAACCACATCTCATGCTTCATTCTTTTCTAAAACAAGTTGGATAAACCATTTTCTAAACATGTATCATTGATCTCTAGAATTTTCAAAAACAAACCTCAATTTAAGGCTTCACATGCTTGTTCATCTATTAGCAAAGCTTAAAAAGCATCTCATGTATAAACCATATTATAAAAATTCTATTCATGAATCAAGATACATTATTTCTCAAATATTGGAATTTGAAGTGACCCAAAACAAAACCATTTCTATTAGCAAACTATATCTAATAACATTTAACCATTGTCACTTGCCAATATATAGTTTCAAACCACGTTACCTTACTGTTTACATATGCATCAATCAAATCAATTTCCAACATTCCATTTTTGGATGCAATAAACCATGTATATAGTGTTTTCTAAATCATGTTACAAACCATTTTCTAAACTCATAAATTATCAATATGGGATCATTTGCATCCTCTTTCAATTCTAAAACATGCATATAGTAGTAGGTAATCAAATCTATTTCAAGAGCATGAGAATGTATTTAAATGAAACCGAAAATGAGAGCGAAATCTTTTGATACTTACTTTCGAGCTTAGATCAGCATTTCAAGCTAAATATAAACTCACAATATCACTTTCAAACCTTTAGAAAGCTGAAAACCATGTTTCTACTCACCGACAACACCAAGCTCTACTCGTTGATCCAAAAATCAAGCGTCTGAAGCTAACAAAACCTCGCTGAACGATGAAGGATCAAACTCCCCTATTTTATCCACATAATAATAGACGATTAATGCATCTCTATGCTTCTAAAATCCCAGCAACAACAACTCCTCAGTTCGCCTAACCAAAAGCCACCATTCGCCTTCCAAAACCAACCAAAAACATCGCCAAATTCTATCTAAACATAACCCAGCCATATCCCAACGATTTGATCATCAAATCAACATCATTTAAAATCTAAAAAAATCATCATAACCATCATATAACTCCAGCAACCTTCTAACAACATAAACACCCCAAAATCTAACTATTTTCAACCTAGAAAATTAGCAATTCACATAGTTTCGGGATTTCTTTTGTAAATCTCTTTTCATAACATTAAAACAAACTTTATATATGATCTAAATCAATCAAGATCACATCCATTTCAATCCATAAACAAGATCAATTAATTTCCTCATTAAAACTCAATTAAAACAATGTATTTCATCATTTAATAATTAAATCATCATTAAAAATCAAATCAAAAGAGTCAAGAACTTGGGAATTTCAATAAAGAACCTTACATTAGAGGATAAAAACGTAGCTCACCTCTAATGGATGCTTTTCCCCTTAATCAGATTGATTACATGTAAAAATAAGATCCAAAACGATAAGGTTTTGATAGGAAACCAATAGGAATTCATTTGATAACAAAAGATTAGAGAAAACACGAATTTACCTTAATATTTTGAAGGAGAAAAGAGTGTTTGGCTGAAGAGAATTTGAGAGAAGGTCTTTTTGATAAAGTAGTTACGCAAAGTTTTGTTTTAAGTAATTAATTATAAAATAAATTCTCCGAACCTATTTATGTTTTCCAAAACCATTTTAAAAAAACAAATAGCCAATTAAGTGATAAATTCTAATATTAGACTTTGGGCAAATAACTCCTTAAAGATTCAAAGTTTTGACTCTTTTACAAAATAGTCACTAAAAATAGTTTTCAAACTTTACATTTTGGTCACTTGCCAAAATGTCACATTTCCAAAACCCATTTTCTAAAATTGATCTCACCAATAATATCCATATACTAAAAATGATTTTTAGTCTTTTTTTCATATTTTATTTCCACCAATAATACCCGAACCGTCTAGTCTATCCGGCTAACTTCTAGGCCCAAATTCAGGGTGTTACAAAATATTTTTAGCAAGTCAACCCAATTTTTAACTCAACCATTTCTATTTTTAAACATATTAATTGCTCGAAACTCATTTAACTGGTTAGTCCGATTCGACCCAGTAGAACCTGACCTGACTATACCCTAAACTCCTAACCCTACTTTTGGGGCTTTACAGCTCCCCCTCTTAAGAATTTTTGTCCCAGTAATTTTCCTAAAGGGAAAAGATGGGGAAGTTGCTTCTTCATGTCCTCTTTTGGCTCCCATGTGGCTTCCTCGACTCCTCGATGTCACCACAATACCTTGACCAACTCTATGGTCTTTCCGCAAAGAACCTTCGTGCGAGAGTCTAACACCTTCATAGGCTCCTCATAATAAGACAAATCCGCACACAATTCTATTTCCTCCACTGGCACAACATGCGACAGGTTTGACCTATACTTCTGAAGCACAAACACATGGAAAACATCATGTATCTTTTCTAACTCGGCTAGTAACTTCAACCTATAAACCACTGGACCAACGTGCTCAAGCAATTCGTATGGCCCAATGAACCTAAGTCTTAACTTACCCTTACGCCCAAATCTCATAACATTTTTCCAAGGGGAAAACCTTTAAGAACACTTTATCCCCAACAACATACTCAATCTCCCTTCACTACAAATCCGCATAAGACTTCTGCCGATCTGAAGTTGCCTTTAAGCGATCACTAATGAGCTTTACCTTATCATGCATACCTCTAAGCATATCAGGTCCTGGGACATGCTTTTCACCAACCTCTTCCTAACAAAGTGGCATCCGACATTTACGTCCATAAAAGCCTCATATACTTGACTGAAAACTGTTATTATAAGTAAACTCCACCAACGAAAGTTGCTTCTCCTATGTCCCTTGAAACTCAATAATACAACAAAGTAACATATCTTCCAAAATCTGGATAACACGCTCAGACTGTCCATCCCTCTGAGGGTGATACGGGGTACAAAAATTAAACCTAGTTCCTAAAGTCGTCTACAAACACCCAAATCCTCAACGTAAAGCGAGAATCTCTATCCGAAATAATAGGATTTGGAACCCCATGCAACTTCACAATCTCTGCAATATACATTTCCGCTAACTTATCCAACGTATACGTCGTATGCACAGCTAGAAATTGCACACACTTCGTAAAATGATCAACAATCACCCATATGGAGTTCTTTTTGGATGGCATCAAAGGTAAAACCATCACAAAATCCATGGTGATACTATCCTATTTCCATTTTGGGTAAAGTTTGCAATAAACCAGCATAAAACTAATGTTCAACCTTAACTTGCCGATACACCAAACAACAAGCAACAAATTATGCTACGTCCTTCTTCAAACTGACCCAGTAATACCCTTCCTTTAAATCCCAATACATCTTGGTACTACCAGGATGCATAGTAAAAGGACTAGAATGTGCCTTGGTTCGAATACTACGCCACAACTCTGAATCTTCTAGCACCACTATTTGACCCTTAAAACAAAAAAACACCATCATCATTAAAATGATAATTTGTCGGATTACCATCTGAGATGTCCTTAACATGTAAAGCCAACATGTCATCATACGGTTGTCTCGCTTTTATCATTTAAGACAACTTACGCTTTACTTGTAACTCTGCCAGCAAACCACCATATTGCGTCACACTCAACTGAGCAAACATCGCTCTAAGCTCATCGGCTACCTTATGAATCAATCCACCTGCTACAACATTAGCTTTCCCAGGATGATATTTGATTGTTAAATCATAATCATTAAGAAACTCAATCCACCTCCGCTGCCTAAGATTTAACTCCTTTTGAGACATCAAATATTTCAAACTCTTGTGATTAGTGTACATGATACACTTCTTACCATAGAGAATGTCTCTAAATATTTAGAGTGAAAACCATGGTTGCAAGCTCTAAATCGTGCGTAGGGTAGTTGCTCTCATGTACCTTTAACTGTCTCAATGCATAAGCTACAACCTTTTCTTCTTGCATTAGCACACAACCCTAATCAACATATAACACGTCACTATACACCATAAACTCTTTACCTACTTCGGGTTGAACTAATACATGAGCGTGCATTAAAACATCTTTTAATTTCTCAAAACTACACTGACGATTCTTGGTCCAAACAAATTGAACACCTTTTTGCAACAACCTTGTTAGCGGTGCAGCAATACTAGAAAAACCATCCACAAAGCAATGGTAGTACCCAGCGAACCCAAGGAAACAATGAACTTCTGACACCGACTTAGGTTGCTTCCAATTAAGGATAGCCTCAATCTTCTACGGATCCACACGAATACCTTATACTGAAACAACATGGCCAAGAAACATCGCTTCTTTAAGCCAAAACTTGCACTTACTCAACTTAGCAAACAAGTGATTCTCCTTCAATGCTTGCAACACTATCCGAAGATGTTCATCATATTCTTCCTCGATATGAGAATAGACAAGGATATTATCGATAAACACAACCACAAAGCGATCCAAATAATTATGAAAAACTCTTTTCATCATATCCATGAAAGTAGCTAGGGCATTAGTTAAACCAAATGGCATCACCAAAAACTCATAATGCCCATACCTTGTGTGAAACACAGTCTTCAGTACATCTGCTTCTTTAACCTTCAATTGATAGAACCCAAACCTTAGGTCAATCTTTCAGAACACAATCGCACGTTGAAATTGAACAAACAAGTCATCAACCCAGGGTAATGGCTACTTATTCTTAATCGTCAACTTGTTCATATGGAGATAATCAATGCACATCCGCATCGTTCCATCCTTCTTCGTTACAAACAACACTGCTGCACCCCATGGTGAAACACTTGGGCGGACAAAACCATGATCTAACAACTCTTGAAGTTTAGTCTTTAACTATTTCAACTCTTTCGGCGCCATGAGATAAGGAGCAATGGACATTAGAGTTGTACCAGAGTACATCTCGATACAGAACTCAACTTCCCTGTCCGGTGGTAATCTAGGAAAATCTTCTAAAAACACTTTCGGAAAGTTACATACCGTCCTTTGGTATTCAAATTCATCACAAAAGCTAGAAAGGCTTGTCACCCTTCATTTATCAACTTTTCAGCTTGTAATGCCGAAACGACATTAGACAAGAATTTAGCATTCTCACCTACCACCACAACAACATAGTCGTTGGCAAGCTTCGAAGAAATCCTTTTGGTTTCAAAATCCACAACAGCTTTGTGCTCACTCAACCAATCCATACCCAAGATGACATCAAAACCATAGAAAGTCATCTCCATTAAATCAACAACAAACACATGGCCTTGAACAACCAACAGACATCTCCTATACGTTCTCCCAACTGTAAGGATCTCCCCAAGAGAACTAGTTACTAGGACAACCATATTTAAAATCTCAACAAGAATATCCAACAATTGTGCATGCTCACTCAAAATGTATGAATGCGTGGAACTAAAGTTAACCAAAGAAAATGATGACAAAGATTGCAAGGTAAAGGTGCCTACAATCATATCGGTGTCATTACGGCCCTCGCGATGCGCATACACCCTTGCGTGCTTTCCGTTCTCCAGCTAAATAGCCACAATATGAGCAACAGTCCTCTGACCCTCATCACGCCTCTGCAAATTACCCCTACCACGACCTCGACCCCTCGTAGGTGCGGCCACAGTAGCTACCTGAGCTGGCCCATCCTTAATCGCTTGCTAAAATTCACATTTCTGGTGCTTTTTTGAACCACAAGTCCAACATTCTCCAGCTCCAAAAGCCCCCCAACACTTCCTTGAGTGACGTCTCCCACAACACTCACAATCAAGTGCAACAACAACTACAGTTTGAGCATTTTGCCCCTTCCTACCACCACCACTACCTCTCTTGCGTCCAACTTGAAATGCTTGTCTCTCGACTTCTTGTTCTGACCACCAGAAAAGTCAAATTCAGCGACTCTTTTCCTCGAATAAACATTCACTGACTCAGAAGTTGGACCCAAAGATTGCTCAATATCATTGGCCATATTGACCAACACATAAAAATTGGTGTAATCAGCCACAAGCAAATATGTCTTGATGTCCCTCACAAGGCCATAACAAAATCTATCGCAACGCTGCGGATCATCCGAAAGCAGTTTAGGACTATATTGGCTCAAACGGACAAATTTGACCTTATAGTCTACTACCGTTAAACAACCTTGTACCAAAGCCATGATGTAACACCCCCTCCCCATATTCGTTAGCAAACACGAGTCGGTGATGTTACAAAACAAAGTTAAAACAATTTCCATTATCGAAACTTAAACTGCCAGCCTGCACTGTTCTTGAACAAATTTTTTATAAATTTTTATAGACATCAAAAATTCATCCCGTAAATTTTTAATTAAACTAGGTTCACTAATTTTTTTAACCATATAAATTAATAACTAAAATTCATTACACCAAAATTCATTAAAATTCACAGCACAATGCATAATTTTAAGAAATCTGTTGTCTTGTTTTCTGACCTTCCATCGATTAAAAATTCACATCTTTTAGTACAAACCTCGAAATCAGTTACCATTTGTTTTAAAAGGAACTAGACTAAATTTATAGTTCATAAATATAAGATTCACCTTATAATTTGATTTATGCAATTTATGACAAATTTTCAAACTTACTGCTTAATGCAGATTTTCATGAGTGCTTTTTTTCTTTTCGAATTATAAGCCTACTAACTACTCATAAATCATTCCAATTCACATAGTAAATATACTAAACCATACTTCATATATTATAAACCAAGCAAAATTTAAGAGTGATTTATATAAAACAAGTAGGTTTATCATTATACATGCCACTATACAAAAATGACATCTAGGATATCAAAATATTACTATGATAACCTGTAACGTGTCCTTGTCTACGAGGTGATGCAAACTGCCACTGCTTATGAACTAAACCTATAATCGTATGTGTGTACAAGTAAAACACACGCTAAGTATGAACTTAGTGAGGCATTATAATGTAATCATAAAATTAATAAATAATCAATTTTAAAAACATAGTATAGATAATTCTTATTCAAATTCGTTTCAAATCGATATTGCTTTATAGGAAGATTGAATAATATTAAAAATCATTTTGTAAAAGTCCTTTTCACTATCCTAAGACATACATGTGAGAGAAAGTAAGTATGTGAGTCGTGTAATCCCAAACTAATAGGCCATAAAGACCGATAAACACTAGACCATAAAGGCTGATAATCAATAGACCATAAAGGTCGATAATCACTAGACACACAAAGTGTTGATAATCACTAGACACATAAAGTATCGATAATCACAAGACACATAAAGTGTCAGGCGCAGCTGCTCGACTCTATGGCATGCCACTATACTGTAACTCTCAATAGTAATCTTGGGCAATAAAACGATATCATTAACTTTGCAATATACCATTCTGTAGATGGTAAATAACTCATCATCAATAAATAAAAATATTGAAGCAGTTCATACTCCATTATACCATAAATAATTCTATAGCATATCATCGATATATGATAGTAAAATTATCATAAATAAAATACAATAGGGCAGTTCATACCCATCATGTATAAAACCTTTACTTTATGCTGTGAAAATATCATATTTCATATGAAAATCAATATTATCAATTCGATAAAATCACATAGGTTGATTTCTCGCAAGTTTTCCTTTTATACATTTTAAAACATATAAATGCACTCACCTTGATTCCTGTACTAAATACCCAATTTAGCAGTGTATCACTCAATCCTCGATCCTTGACTTTCTTTTTTCCTCAATTTAATCCCGAACTTTCTCAGATTCTACGTTTTGATCAAATATGCAATAACTAAAATCGAATGTATACATTAGTATACATTGATTAATTCGACAATCTCTATAGGCGATTCATGAAAATTCTTCAAATGCTAATTCAATCAACAATATATCAATATTTCATTTAAACCTTCCATTTTTCAAAATTTCTAAACAAGTCCTTCACTTTTATCGAATTGCAAAATGGTCCTAAGAGAGTGTTTTCTTCATCCTTATGCCATATTCAAGCATGAAAAGCATCATTTTAATCATTTCCATCACTAAAATAAAATTTTCAATATTTCACCCTAATTTTCTTCAATTAGCCGAATGGTCTCTATACTTTATTCTATGGAATTTTCATCACTTTAAACATAGAAACAACACCACAACCTCATTTCCAACTTGAATAAACCTTAAAACATGAAATTCCAACATGTCATTTACCCACCTTAATCACCAATAACAACTTTGAAGCATGGAAACCATGCAAAACGTATGCCAAATGAAAGAGAATTCCATAGAAAAAAATCTTTGTTTCATGTCTCAACCCTAAAATCAATCAATTAGGGTTTAAAAAATCAAAAGAAAATTTTCCTTACCTAGCTTAGATTATATTAGGCCAAATTTCTACACTTTTCTATTTCTTTTATTTATGCCAAATGACATTATATTAGGCTTATTTTGATAAAAAAAATCAAATAGGGTTTAAAAAAATCAAAAGAAAAATCAAAAGAAAGATGAGAAAAATTTCTACACTTTTCTATTTCTTTTATTTATGCCAAATGACATTATATTAGGCTTATTTTGATAAAAATCTCTTTAATAGTCAAATGACTATTTTATCCCCCACTCCTATCCAATAATATGTTGCCACCTATACAATCTTCTTTTCCATAATAAAAGATATTTAAAAAGTATATACAAAATGACCATTTTGCCATTAATGAATCAACATATCTTCAAAAATGCCATTCATGCACTACACAAAATACTGCATTCAATCGAATCTAAATCAATCAAAACCGATTCAGAACCACAATTTCATGTTCCTCGGGTCTTCCTAAGACTTCCATAAAATTTCTATAAAGTTCTAAATTCAAATAATCATCCGAATTAAATGCCGAAACTTTTCTTTTTTATAGCTTTTCACAAAAA
Organism: Hibiscus mutabilis; assembly: GCA_019671005.1. NCBI lineage: Eukaryota > Viridiplantae > Streptophyta > Magnoliopsida > Malvales > Malvaceae > Hibiscus > Hibiscus mutabilis. Next base: position 42,085,426 of record CM033745.1, read on the forward strand.
TCTCATACCATAAATCTGATTCCCACCAAAATTCTTATACCAGGATAAATTATTCATTTATAGAATATCATATATAGTTGGGGAAATTACCATATTTATCCCTGAACTTTTCTCAACTTTTCACTTTAGCTAGTAAACTTTAAAAAATTATGTTTTAGTCATAGAACTAAAATCACCAACTTTTAATTCTTTATATTTTGGTCACTAACTAAATATTGAGGTATTACACATGAAATCTCTCTTTTTCGCATCTTGATACTGAGGACCAAGGTACTTTCTCTTGAAAGCCCTTCGAAAGAAATCCCATGTAACATCAACATTTGGCAGTCCAGCTATAGTGGTTACCCACCAATAGTACGCATCACCATGCAGCAAAGACACAATGCAACCAAGCTTCCATGCATTTGTGCACTCTATTTGCCCAAGAATACGCTCCATACTCTCAAGCTACTCTTCTGCCAATTCATGGTTCAACCCTCTAAACTCAACACCTCCCAGGCTTCGTAGATGCTCCAACAGTAATCCAGGATTTGCAGCAACTATAGGAACTGGTGCCTGCACATGCACTTCAGCAATAACTGCTTGAAAAACTCCAGTCATTGCCTAAATAAAAGGCGTCATATCCCCAAAAACGGGTCCTTGTGGAGCTTGGGGCATGTTTCCTCTACCCGCTCCAGCTGGTGGATTACGCACCAGATGAGGCAACTGGATACAGGGATTTACACCATCTCCCTCATTATGGTCATTCTAAGCATTACTCGTGCTCGACCGAGTCTCACGTCTTGATACCAAACTCATTGCTAACAATTAAAACATGCAAAAGCAACAAAATTAGGCTTACATTCGGTGAAGGATCCAAGACAATCTACAAAAAATCATTTGAAAACAATGGTAATAGGCAATGCATCCCCATTACAAATCCAAACATTCATCTACAACATACCAAAACAAAAAATACGTATCTTTGGACAGAAAGCGTAAAATATAGGCATGCTTCCTAAACACTTCATCCATCATGCTCAAAAATAAAACAAAACATAAGCCATCAATCCACATTGCAAATCTAAACAACAACCAACAACCAACAAGGTGCAAACATGGAAACAATACATCCAAAATACAAATCCCCAAATTTGGACAACACACTGCCTTATTACCAAATGCTTAGAACTAAACCATACTCAAGTCACACGATGTCTTAGGATCTTCTCGCTCCGAATGCTCCTACGAACATCAATTCTATGCAAAGAAGAATGAGAGCGTAAGCAAACATATGCTTAATGGTGTCACTCTACCACATTCAACAATGCATTAACACATGAGTATAAAAACCATCACATTTGAAAACCCTTTTCAGAACATGGCATGCATAACAACCATATGCATAAATAGCTTTCCACTTGTTTCTCATTTATTGGCAATTATAGTGACCTTTATAAAACCACATCGGATACACGGATTTCTTGGTAGACAACCTCTACCAAACCATACCTTGACCTGGAGAGTTTCAGCTCAATCCTACACAAGGTACAACATCAACTTGGGTAGCCAACTGCATACACAAGTGACACACCACCATCCCAAGTAGCCTATCGCATACTTTAGTGGCCAAAGAGCGATTGACTTTCTATATTATAGTGCACTTTACTACCTATAGCATGCCAACTATATCTGATACTTTCTTTTTTCTTGTCACACATAGACAATATACACTTTTAAACACATTCACTTATTGTTTTTCCCATATGCATTTAACAAACCATTTTCCATATGTAAATATTAACATTGCTCAAAGCAAAAACCACATTCCATTTAGGAACCAATTCTTAATGCTCTTAGGTATCCATAGCTTGATAAAACATTGCATATATTTCAAAATGACACATAAAACAATAAGCAAACCAAAAAATGCTTTTAAACTGAAAACATGAAATACAAGTGTCATATCTAACTGATATCTAAAGGTGAAATTGATGAAAACTTACTTCCAAGCTTAGTTAGGTTTTCTAGACCTAACCTAAGCTCCCAAATCTTTTTTCAAACCTTTGATAGTGTTCAAAACACATATACACTCACTGATGCACAACACTTCGCTCGCCATTGCATTCCAAGCCTCATAAACAAGCTGACTTTTGCAAAATGAGCTAAGCTTGACCCTATCCTATTTTGGCCACACAAAACCAGAGGCAAAATGCATTAAAAGGCATTCTAACACCAGCTTACACTCAACCCAAGCAACTCAACGAAATTGCATCCGAAAGCTAGCCAAAACATCTAAAACAACCTCAAACTACTACCAACAACTTCCAGCCATAAGCCTAAGATTTTAACATCTTTACAACACCATTGAACAACTAAAAACACATTTCTAACATCCTTATACCCCTAGCTATCAAGACTCTAACATAACACCCCCAAAATCACCTTTAAAACACCTTAAGAATTAATCAATTAAATATTTTTAAGATTGATCATGAAAATCTAATTTCACATTATTCATATACTACCAAATGTGAATTAACCCAATTAAAACCTCTAGCAAACATCTTGTAAAACATGAATTTAAGCTAATCATCAATAAGTCATATTTTGTTGAATTAAATTACAAAATCATGTTATAATCCACAAAATACAAGTCAATCACTCGGGAATTTCAATAAAGAACCTTAGTTTTAAGAGAGAAGAAGAATTTTACCTTTGAAGAACCTTCCACCAAAATTGGCGCAAGTTTTCTCTTAAAAATAACTTGGAAAATAGATGAGATCTTTGTGAAATCTCAAGAAGGTTTTGTTATATAATATATGAGGAATCAAATGATATAATCTCTATTGAAATCAGCAAATAATTCTAAAAATCTTGTTTGGGAAAAAGTGATGGAAAATGAGAGAAAAAATGAGAGAAAATTGATAGAATAGGAAAATGATTTTGGAAACCCATTAACAGTCAAGGACTTACTCAATTAAGGTGGAAAAACTTTAATTCAAACATTTGGAAAAATATATCTCTAAGGATTCTTAGTGTTATCCCAATTTACATTTTAGTCATTAAAAATAGTTTTGCATTTCTTACATTTTAGTCACCAAACTCAAATTGTCACCATAATTAATTCGATAAATTTCCAAATTAATTACAAAAGTACTTTATAATATCACTAAATATTTTTAGCAATTCAAATCAATTTTTTACTCAACCATTTCTATTATTAAAATATTAATTTTCTGAAACTCATTTAACCAGTTAGTCTTGTTTGACGATTTAAACCTGACCCGAGAAAACCCTAAACTCCTAACCCTATTTTTGGGCCATTACATGGACTAAGCTTGCCTTACGTCCAAACCTTAAAATGTTCTTTCAAGGTGAAATTTAAGAAACACTCGATCACGGGCTTGATATTCGATGTCTCGATGTTTCAAATCTGCATATTATTTTTGACTGTTGGAATTAGTTTTAGGATATCACATATAAGTTTCACTTTCTCTTCTGTTTCTCGTATCAACTCTAGCCTAACAACATGTTTCTCACCCACTTCCGTCCAACAAAGTGGTGTCTTACACTTCCTACCATACAAAACGGTGTTTTACGCTTGCTACCATACAAAGCCCCAAATGGTGCAATTTGAAAACTTGTCTGAAAATTATTATTGTAAGAAAAATCTATCAACGATAAATGTTTCTCCGACGATCCTTCAAACACGATAGCACAACTACGTAACATATCTTTGAGAGTTTGAATCACTCGTTCCGACTGACAATCTGTCTAAGGATGATAAGTCGTCCTAATTTTAGGTCTTCAACCCAAATCTTCTTGAAAATTCTTCCTAAATCTCGAAGTGAAACAAGGGAATCTTCCGAAATAGTCGATTTAGGAACTTCACGAAACCAGACAATATTAGCCACATACAACTCACTTAACTTCTGTGAAGTACAAATAGTACGCACTGGCAAGAAATTCAATCTTAGTAAATCGATCCACAACCACTCATATTGAGTCCTTTCTTTTTCGGGTCAAGGGAAAACCCGGAAAAAAATCCATAGTGAACAATTCACATTTTCATTTCCATTTTAGAATCGAAACCTTCTGATGCGAACATGGCCCAAGATGTTTCAGAAAGGATTACTTCAGGACCTATGACTCGTGCTCGAACAAGAAGAATGCGAGAAAATTTGGAAAACTTGATTTGTCAAATTTGGGACTTAAATGCAACCATCCTTAGCTCACCCGAGCCATGTCAACTTCTTTACGTGCATTAGTTTGCATGTTAAACTATAGTTTTATGATATAATAAAATCATTTGCATTAATTGCATTTAGGACATTTATATTTCCAACATTTAATAATTATATAAACATGTTTCTTGCACATTTATTTTGTCTTGTTTTCATATTTATGTTACCAAGTTGCATGAACATTTGAGTTGTCATTTTTCTACACATTTAAGATGTCTTATCACATGTGATGACTATTTGTAGGAAATAAGGAAGTAAGAGCACACCAAGGGTTGCAATTGCCAAGGATCTTGCATGGAAGGCTAATGGACATATTCATATAGCACATGGAAAAGGCTAGGTTCATGATGGAAAGCATTCATGAATGACAAAATTAGAGAGTATCTTAAAGAGCCCAAAATGCCTTTTAAACTTCAAAACAATTTGGCTACCAAAGGGATTTGGAAGGATCAAACTTTAAAGCATTTTAAAAGATTCACAAGACCATTTGGCTACTAAGAGAAGAAGGATAGTCACAAGCTTTAAAGCCATGCATGAATGACCATTAAAAGGAATTTACTAGATCCATTTTAAGTCTTTTCCTCTTCCATCTTGTAATTCCTATAAATAAGACTCATTTGTACCTATCAAAACACAACATGGAATATATATTTTCTTGCGAGTGTTCAACTCTCATGTTCTTTAAGAACTTTATCAATTTGCAAGTTCATCTTGTAAAATCATTCATTTCTATTCTTTTATATCGTTGGTTCCTAGTTCCTTATAACTAGTGGGTCACAATCCATCAACGGTTAACGAACATTATAAGGTTCAAATCGACATTGTTATATAGTGTTGGTTCTTCCTTCGTTTCGAAACCAAACTATCATCCTTAAACATCACCATCACCTCCACCATTCATCCAAACCTCCATTACCAACTTATCAGCCATTAACCACCTTTTACAACAAACGAGTACACCCCTTTGAACCATCATTTTCTTTCCTAGAACCTTCCTTGAATACTCAACTTAACTAATTCAACCCAACTTTTCAGTTTGAGAAAAACTTAGTCGAATCACGATCAGGCAACAAATACGATTTGGAAACTCACGTAACCGAGCTCGTATCACCAACTATAATAAGCCTAAAGGAAATTGATGCTCAACTTTCACTCATTGACAAATCATACACTTAAAAACAAACTTAGAGATATCATTCTTCAACCCATGCCAATGGTACATATCCCAAAGATCCTTATACATCTTTGTACTACATGGGTGCATAATGTAAGAACTAGTATGCACCTCAGTCAAGATAGTATGTTTCAATTCTTGTATCACCAGGTACAAAAATATGAAATTTAAAAAACAAAACCCATTCTTCATTGAAGTCATAATTGATAGTTGATCCATTCTCAATATCCTTAACATACGACACTAAAGACTCATCATACAGTTATCTCTCTTTAATTAATTAAGACAATGTCAGTTTCACCTAAAGTTCTACCAAAAATGCTCCATCATTAGCTATATTAAGCTTAACGAACATAGTCTTAAGCTCAATCGTTGTTTTCCTACTCAAAGCATCCACTACTATGTTTGCCTTGCCACGGTAATACTTGATAGTCAAATCGTAGTTCTTCAAAAGTTCAACCCAACATCTTTGTCTCAAGTTCAATTCTTTTTGTGAGAGAAGATACTTAAGAATCTTGTTATCCGTGTAAATAATACACTTCTCACCATATAGATAATGTCTCAATATCTCCAGCGCAAACACCACAATGACCAACTTCAAATCGTACGTCGAATAATTGAACTCATGCATCTTTAATTGTCTTTATGCATAAGCTACAACTTTTCTTTCTTGCATCAAAACACATACAATTCTATAATATGAAGCATTACTATACACCATATACTCATTTCCTTATTCGGGTTGAATCAAAATAGGAGCATGTGCCAAAAACTGCCTTCAACTTGTCAAAACTTCTCTACCATTCCTCAAACCATTCAAATGGAACATTCTTCTATAACAACTTCGTCAAATGTGTGACTATCTTAGAAAATCTTTCAATGAATCATTGGTATTTAGAAGCTAAAATAAGAATCCTATGAACTTCGGTTGCTTCTATCCTAGTACAACTTCAATTTTCTATGGATCAACTCTAGTACCTTTCGCAAAAAATATGTAACCTAAGAAAATCACCTCACTAAACAAAAACATGCATTAATTCAGTTTGACAAACAATTGCTTCTCCTTTAGAGTTTGAAGAATAATCCTCAAATGTCGACCATGCTTTTCCTCAGTGCGAGAATACACAAGAATATCACCAATGAACACATCCATAAATTATTCTAAGTACTCATGAAATACTTGGTTCATCATGTCCATGAATGCAACATGTGCATTTTTCATACCAAAAGTCATGTCCATGAACTTATAGTGCCTATATCGAGTTTGAAACGTAGTCTTCAACACATCTAACTTCCTTACCTTCAGTTGATAATATCCCGACTATAAATTGGTATTTGAAAATACAATCGCACCATGGAATTGGTCAAACAAATAATCTATCTGTGGCAAATGATATTTCTTCTTGATAGTGAATTTATTTAACTAGTGATAATCGATACAAATCCTCATAGTACAATCCTTCTTTTTCACAAACAATACTAGTGCACCCCCAAGGTGAAACGCTTTGTCGAATAAAACCTTGATCTAACAACTCCTAAAGTTGAGTCTTCAACTCCTTCATTTCTTTAGGGGCCATGGATAAGGAGCAATAGAAACCAGTGATGTACTAGGGTATGTCTCGATACTAAACTCAACCTCATGGTCATCAGGTAATCCATGTAATTCCTCTAGAAACACTTTAGGAAAATCCCAAATAGTGCAAATATCTTGAACCTAAACATCCTACTCCCCAGATTCATCACAAAGGCTAAATAAGCAACATGTTCCAAATTCATCATCCTTTTAGCATCTAATCTGCTCACCAACAAATTCGTCTACATAAAATGTGCCATTGAATCCCCAATGGGCATCTTTTGATACAACCGATTCATAGTCATATTTTCCCTCAAAAAACTTGTGATAATGACTCTAACATCAAGAATTTCAACAAGAATACCCAATGCATGCACATGTTAACCCAAAATGTACAAATGTATCAAACCATAATCTATCAATGAAAATAAACTAATAGACTGCAATGTAAGAGCACATGCTATCACATCAGAGGCATTTCAGGCTTCTTTACAGTCATAGACATGAGCAAGACCTTCAGTCTTAGGGTGAATATCAACAATATGCGACACGATTCTCTCGCCACCAACATGCTTATGAAAATTAACCTTACCACGACCTCAGCCTGTAGAAGGAGCAGTCACAACAACATCCATAGTCTGAGCTTTAACCTCTCTATCTTGCCTTGAACAATCTATCAAAAAGTGGTTAGTAGCTCTACAGCGAAAATGTTAACTCCTTAGATGATGTACTTTTCATGCATATATTACCATGCCATTGTTTGACTTTAGGTATATATTAGTATATTTGCCAGTAGTTTCATGCATTTGCATCTAGGATTTGAGGAATGTATACTTTTCATAGCTAGAGTGAAGGGGTGTTTTCTTGTTGTGGCATGCAGATTTGGCACAAATGGAGCAAGTGAATGCAGGAGAGAAATACTGATCACAATTGGCAAATGTAGAAGGAGAATGCCAAGCTCGGTTGGCAAAAGAAGGAAGGCCGATGCCTGGCCAAACAACCCTGAGTTAGAACCAGGTCAGCCCTAATTTCATGAAGTTAAAACGTGTCAAGAATTGTGGTAACAAACCCTTAAAACCCTAACCCTAATTAAGGTTTAAAGTGCACCTATATAAAGGAGTTTAAATAATGAACAAAGGGTGATGCGCCGCAAATAAAAGAGGAGGGTAGAGGCAAACCGAGGTTTAATTGGGTAGTTGTGCTGAGAGCTCTAGATCCATTGAAGAGCTGTATTGACAAACCACATTTTTTAGTCTATTTCTCTTAAAAAATATTTCTGGTTTTGTAAGAATGATGAAAAATGATGATGTGTTGTCGGTTTCCCCAGCCATTAACTAATCTTTTAAGTTGGTCAATGGTGTTTATGATGAACCCTTAGTTTTAGGTTTTAATAATTGAATGCTTTGGTGTTATTATCTATTTTGCATATGCTTCATGGTTTCATATTTTATTCCATACGACATTTGGTGTTGAATGCTAGTTATCCCCAATATCTTAACAGACTTGGGAGATAAGGATTAATTTCCAAATACTAAGGAGAGAAACTTCGATAAAAGATATTGAAGTAGATGAACTTACTTCTAAAGTGAATCTGGCAATACCAACTTAAAATCTACTCAAAAATAAAACCAACAATTTCTGCCTTTTTCTAGAGTGAAGTACAACATCCCTTGCCATGCCTATTAGTCATCTTTATACAATTGTTTGCCAGACTACCTAAATCTTTGTTTCAGTTTTCTTTATCATTTTCTTTAGTTAAACTCAAAATCAATTGCCATTTTATTTGTTTCAATTCACAAGTATTTATCGAGGCATTTAATTCATTTACAATCCATGTGGATACGATACTCTCTCACTACTATATTACTTGCTGACTGTGTATACTTGCACGTAAAAAGATATCTACTTGGCATTGTTTACTGGCATAATTATACATAATCCTTAACCTTTTTGCCAAGCAGTATATCGTTGACAAGTTTTTGGCACCATTGCCAGGGATTGCAACGGGACTAATTGTTTTGATTTTTACTTGTTTTTGTTTTCTTTGGTTTTACTTATTACATTTTGTTTGGTGTATGACTAGGAGTCGCACTATGAAGAAAGAATTGCGATACGATCCATAAATTGAAAGAACCTAACGTAGGTTAAGAAGAGAACATCGAAAAATGGCCTGTAAAGGGAGAAGTGGGGTAGATGATGTCCAAAATAAAGCCAACAACTAAGAGAACCCGACAATACATGATTAAATACCAGCCACACATACTATTGCTGCTGAGAATCCTGAAGAATGACCTATCAAAGAACACCTAGCACCAAACATGGATAATTTGTTGCCAGGACTGATTGGTACAGAGGTAAATACATCTAATTTTGAGCTAAAATTGGTAATGATCTAGACACTATTGAATGTAGGTCAATTTGATGGATGACCTACCGGAGACCCAAGACAACACTTGAAGCAATTCATGGAGGTTTGTCAACTATTCCAACAACCTGGTATGACCGAAGAGGCAGTAAAGCTGAGGATATTCTCATTTTCTCTGAGAGATAGAGCAATATTGTGGCTAAGTTCTTACCACCTGGTTCAGTTACTTCGTGGGAAGAATTATGACAGAGGTTTCTTCTGAGATTTCAGCCACCTAAACTTAATGCCAAGCTATGGAGTGAAACCATTACTTTTAGGCAGGCTAATGATGAGACTCTATATGATGCATGAGAGAAATTCAAAGACTTGTTGAGAAGATGCCCATGCATGGATTCCCTACTTGGACCCAGATGGAGACCTTTTATAACGAACTCAATGCTCATGTCAGGACTGTTGTTGATGCTTCGGCAAATGGTTCGTTTTTAGACAAGAATTACACGGATGCCAATGACATCCTTAAAATAATTGCAACCAATGATCTTCAATACCCTAACACCATATTAGGAACCGAGGTAAAATTATTTAGGAATTTAGAGCTTGATGCATTATCATCTATTAACGCTCAAATTTCTAACCTCACTAATATAGTGAAGACATTGCATAAGCCTACTGAAATCCGAGAAGTGAAGGTACTGAAACTATTTTACACTATTTGTGGAAAAGATCATAATGTGGAAGAATGCCCAGCAAACCCAGAATCAATATATTTTGTTAGCAATTACAACCCCACTAACAACCCTCACTCTAATACTTATAATGTAGGTTGGAAGCAGCATCCGAACTTTTCTTGGGCGAACCAATGAGGTAACCAATTTAATGCCCAACGTCAAAACACCAATACACCACGAGGTTTCAACCAGAATATGATGCCACAAAGAGACAATTTCCATCCAGGGCAGAGATCTATACCCATGGGAACAACCGAACAGTGATACGGAGAGTGATCGACAAAAAAGAAATAAACAATGCAAAGCAGTCACCCTCCGGAGTGGCAAACAAGTTGAGAATGAAACACCTGCCAAACAACAAATTGTTTGCCAAGAAGAGAAGTCAATACCAACAAACGAATCTAAAGAGGTTGAGAAAGATGAGGTAAGCACGAGTAATGCCAGATCTCAATCTGATGCCAACACCAAAACTAGCGGAGCCAGTATTTGCTTACCCACCACCAACTTTTCCATAGAGGCTCGAGAAACACAAGCAAGGTCAGCAGTTCAAGTGATTTTTGGAAGTCCTTAAACAACTACAGATTAACATATCATTAGTGGAATCTCTCGAACAAATGCCCAACTACGTTAAATTCATGCAGGACATCTAGTCCAAAAAGAGGAGGCTGGTGATTTTGAGACTGTCACACTTACTAAGTGATGTAGTGTAATGATAACCAAAAGATTGCCACTGAAGCTGAAATATCCTAGGAGTTTCACTATTCCCTACACGATTGACAATAAATTTATGGGGAAAGCACCATGTGATCTAGGAGTCAGCATAAATTTAATGCCAATGTCAATTTTCAAGAAACTTGGTATTAGAGAAGCTAGGCGTACCATAGCGAAACTTCAACTAGCAGATCGATCTTATGCACATCCTTTGAGTAAGATGAAGGATGTGCTAGTAAAGGTAGATAAATTCATATTCCCTGATGATTTCATTATTCTAGAATATGAGGCTGATATTGACATCTGAATAATATTGGAAAGACCATTTCTTGTCATGAGTAGGACATTGATTGATGTTCAAAAATGAGAGCTTACTCTGTATGTGAATGACTAACATGTTATATTTAACGTGTTTCAAGCTCTTAAATGTGCATATGAACCTGAGGAATGCCAAGTTGTTGAGCTAATAGAGTCTATTTTTAACGTGAACATGTCACAGATCTGTCAAGGAAAAGAAGATGATCCCATGGAGCAGGATTATAATGATGTGATGAGTGACAAATTTGAAGAGCCAATTGAGCTGAGAGAAGTCATTAGTTATCACATGAGACTTGAATCACTTGAGTTAGAGGGTAGAGAAATCAAAGCACTGAAGCCAACTATTGAGGAGCCACCGAACTTAGAGCTAAAACCATTGCCAAGTCACCTTAAATATGCTTACCTAGGAGACAATTCCACTATACCAGTGATCATTGCTACTGATTTGACTAAAAACCAGGAGGAAAGATTACTGGAGATGTTGGTTAATTATAAAAAAGCTATAGGTGGACTATAGCTAATATCCGAGGGATAAGCCCAACAATCTGCATGCATAAAATTATTATGGAAGATACTCATGGAAAAATAATCAAGGCCTAAAGGAGACTGAATCCCAGCATGAAGGAAGTAGTCAAGCAAGAGGTCATAAAATGGCTAGATACCGGGATAATTTATCCCCATTTCTGATAGCTTGTGGGTTAGCCCAGTGAAGTGTGTGCCAAAAAAGGATGGAATGACTGTGGTTTAGAACAACAAGAATGAATTGATCCCTTCGAGGACCGTGACGAGCTAGAGGGTGTGCATGGATTATATGATGCTAAATAATGCCACCAAAAAGGATCACTTTTTGCTACCCTTTATAGATCAGATGTTGGATAGACTGGCAGGGAAAGTATTTATTACTTCTTGGACGGCTACTCGGGCTATAATAAAATTGCCATTACTTTAGAAGATCAGGAGAAAACTACGTTCAGCTATCCATATGGGACATTCACCTTCGGAAAGATACCCTTTGGATTGTGTAATTGTAACGACCCAATTCTCGAGTTAGTGAATCAGGCCTCAGGCTCGGGTTATGGGCCTTTATCTTAGAAGACTAAGTTTAGGGTTTTAAGGTTTGGCCTATTTTGTTGGGGGAAAAGGTTTAAATTTTAAATGGATGAGGATAGGAGAAAAAGGGGAGATATTATTTTGGCAGAGAGAGAGAAAAAGTAAATAGGAGAAAGGAAATAGAAAACAAGGAGAGAAAGTAAGTGGGAGAGTTTTAAACTCTGATCTAAGGAGATCCAACCTTCCATTGTTGACACCTCTACCGCCATTATGTTTATCTCATCGAGACGAGTTCACCAGTACAAGCAGCACCACCATCAGAGTTACGTCGGAAGGAGTTAGAGTGCTCAAAATGAAGAACGAAGGCTACTATCGTGTTCACCAACATCAAGATAGCTGGTCTAGGCTTTTTCTGTCATCGCCTGGCCACCAAAATCCACCACACGCATTGTACGCACAGCCGCCTACGCGTGGGCAACGTTTGGCCGGCCGACCAGGCTGTTATAAAAGCTGATTTCAACTATTGGGCTTGAGTTGCTGCGCCAAGCTGAGCTAAACTACCAAGCTGCAGGCCAAGCTGGTCCTTCAAGCTAAGTCGAGCCAGCCACAAGCTGCACCATTAGCCACCGCCGCCGTTGTTGACCATTACTGACTGTCGCTGCCGTTCACCAGCATTGAACTTTGACTAGCATTGACTTTTTCTGGAGGACCCTACCCAAGGGTTTCTTGGCGTTCTAAATCTGTTGGCACCTTTTGCCAAATTCAAACCTGGTAAGCTATTTTTAAGCGTTTTATCCCTTAAACTAGTATGATTGTATGTATTGGCTTATGCAGTCGTATTTGTTTTATTCGAGGAATTTTTAGAGGTGAATATTAGAATTAAATAGATGTTTTAGAGAGTGTGGATGTGTATTTATCGCTTTAGCTTAAGGTTAGTACACCTCAAACTCCTATTGCTTCATGAGTATCATAAATGTGATTGCCTTGGTTGTTAGTGTTTGCAAAATAGGTAGAGGATGAATAAGCATGTTGTGAGACCAATATCATGAGACTTGATATATCTATAAGATGCATGATGATGTTACGAATATGATGAGACTCGTGGAGGCTTTAGAGACCGTGTAGGGTCATTTGAGATGCCCGTATGATTATTTGATGATTGTGCAATTGATTGAAATAATTGTGATGCTTTGTACGCTTGTTTGAATTGATTGATGATATTTGATGTGAATTATGCTTATTGATTGTCAAAATGGACAGGGGCCGGAGATAGTTGCCTGACGGTGGTTGAGATGGTCAGCCCGGGTCAGAGCTCACGTGTGGCTCTTATCTTTGGATGCTAATGGTGCTTGAAATGGAGGATCCCTGGTTCTCTCTATTGTATGTCCAGTTTTATACTACTCAGACAGGTTTTATGATAGAATTTTCGTAGCGTATTGATTGGACTTGCTATGACTTGACGTCCTAAGTTCTCTTTGTCATCCGTAGTGGGCATACGTGTAGTCACATGGTCACCAGATGAGACACAATGTTGCTGATAGTCTTGTCTGTTCGCCATAGATAGCGAAGGGTATCATGCGGTTCATAGGTGATCCGTGTACGTTGCTACGCTCATCGTCAAACGTCCCTTTTGCTACATCGTCCGCAATCTTACTCATTTTGGTCACGTCGTTTAACGGTACATGTTTATTTACTAACAATGCTTAAGGGTTAAATACTCGATTTAATGATTATGATACCAATAATTATATTAATTGATTAAATACGTTAGTAAACAAACCTTAATGACTTTCATAAGCTTTAAGAACCGAATAAAGTTTTGTAATATCATAATCCGACGAAAGATACGAACCGATGTGAAGGGTATTGATATGAGCTTCGATAATACCGGTACGTGATTGGGAGTAATAGCGGTACGGGTCGACCTATACTGGCACTTATGGAAATCTAGGATTTTCACTAAGTAGTTTCAGTATCGGTACGTGAGTACTGGTACTCGAGGGTATTGTATCGATACTCGTGTTTAAGTACCAGTACCTGATACGTTAAATAATCAATAAATGTAAATTAAGGATGAAAACTGATGTGAATATTAAGAATTGAATTATTCCTTGTAAACGAGATAACATTGATTAATAGAGATAATAAATTAGATTAATTATATACTTCTCCATAATGTATTAACAACTTGGTAATGTAAAGTAAATGATGTGGTGACGTTTAACGATGACAGGGAGATCCTTGGGATTATGTTGCTAGTATGTCGCGTAGACATTTGATTGGTTGAGTCTTTTGAGCGATGGAATCTGGATACCTAATGAAAGAGTGTTGCAACACCATGCTTAGAGATACTGAATGGAGGTTACCGATGATATTTGACCCAGGTCTCATTCGAAGATACTCTGTGGGGTATTCCGAGTATGGGCATATGTTTTGATACTCTGTGACCCAGCCTCACCCAGAGTGTCGATGCTCGAGTGAGGATTCTGAGCAAGGGTGTATGTTCGATGCTATGTGACCCAACCTCACCCAAGGTGTATATTTCGATAGTAGGTGACCTGGCCTTACCCGGAGTATATGTTTCAATGCTATATGACCTGACCTCACTCTAGAGTTGTTATTTTTTATATGTGCTTTCACCTAGAAGATTTGTTGAGATCTCAGGCTTGGTTGGGCCTTGTGTGCCATGTATGATGTTTTTTCTATATTGAGAGCATGTGTTTAGGTGACTAGTGGTAGCGCCATGTGTTTATTTATCTCTTCTTATTGCTCGTACTAGCTTGCTTGCTTATGTTAATGATTAGCATAAAGTATAGTAGAGTATATGTGTACCAGTAAGCTTTATAAGCTGAACGCTCAAAATCATTATTTTCGTACGTAGGTTGACCGTGGTATTGTGGAGCACTTTCGGTACGAGATTCTAGCATGTGGTGATCTCTGAAGTACGGTACTTGTGTTTAGTGGGCTGTGTATTCATAAGGCTTTACGCGGTGGAGTCTGTAATTCTTATTTTGCAAATTGTATTAATTAAATCGAATGTTTAAATATTTTAATTTAATTGGAGCTCCTTTTGTAACGTTTTAATTATATATATATATATATTAATCATGGGTTTTAAATGTTTTCAGAATGTATTTTATTTATGCTAAACCAAGTTGAGAAATTTGTATGAAACAGTTTGGGTTTAAGGCCTAAATGTGACATCCGTGTTTAGGGTGTTGTATTTAGAGGTATCATACCTTAGTTTTAGCCAGTTCTAGGAAACCCTGGGGTGGTATATGTGTTTTAGTAAGGTGTCTAGTGAATACAAGCCCTTAAATTAAGTTCACACTCCTTAATACTAAAATCCTGATGGTGCGTTCAACGTTACGACGCTAAGATGGTTGCTATCATGGCCGAGAGGGCCGAGTTAAGTATTGAGCCGCACATGGAAAGATTTCAAGGGTGAAGTTGCCTCAGATTGTTGAGTTGCAAGTTAATTGAATGATGCCAGAGTCGAGGATGTGTCCTCCTACCATGACTTGAATGGTGTCTTCGTTGCATATTGAAGACGTTTCGAAGCCCTCGAATAAATTATGAGAGTTTATGGCAAAGAATCTTTATCACTATACGCGAATAATGTTTATGAAGCGAGTATATATATCTCACTTTCAAAATTGATCAGTGGATGCACATTGGTTAGAGGACCTTTTTCACTTAAAATGAGTTTTGATGATACTTGAGAAGTATCATCGCCCTTTTTAAGGGTATATCTTGAAGATGGTGGATTTGGGGTCCACTAGTTTGTTAAAGTGTGATTGAAGTTAGACGTTCTACAGGTTTGACAGAGCTACCTTCTTGGGAGTTATTGCACCTTGGAAATTTCTCTAGTTAATCAAGCTCGACGCTAGCCATTAATGTTGAGAATGGGCTCGAGGCTTTGAGACCTTGACGGAACCCAACCTTTGGTAATAAGAATGTTGAACTGTTGCCCTCCTATCGTGATTTTCATTATGGTTGTTTAGAGAATGGCACAACGGGGTTTTGGGACATGTTTGACTATTTGGCAGGTGCCAATATGTGTAGTTCGATGCTTGAGAGCTTTCAGACAGTTAAAGTGTTTGTTTATGTTTCTAGGGGGAGTCGTTAGGACTTCCCCCCAGTCAAGGATATGAGTGGATGTTAAGGTAAAGCCAAGTAGGATGTCGGTGCCCATCGCCCTTGTTAGAAGACACCGACCCAGTTGAGAAAGTCAGAGGTTCAATTGCGATGGTGCAACCCGAACGAGGTTTCTTTTGTCTAAGTGTTTCGCCCAAGGGAGAGTTGGGCTTGTTTGCTAGTAAGAAGTTGGTTCATTAAGGTGGTGCTTAAACCATTGACATCTTGTTAACTGACAGTGGAAGGCCGTTACGTGTCTCCTAAGGTAGATGACTCATTTAACCGATTGTGAAGTACATGTGTGTTTTTCTGGGATTGGTTCGAGAATGAGATTGTTATGATTAAAGTGTTAGAGGCTAGTAGTTTCAAATGAATTTTGGAATGAGGATTTCTCTCTTTAGGACGTGTCGTGGTAACGTCTAATGTCTGTAGTGACGTGGGAGGCATTTCAGCTATGATAAGGTGGGAGCCACCATGCTGTTTCTAGAATATAAGTTTGATACTTTGTGTGATAGGTGTGAATGTATAAGGAACACAGAAAGATAAGCTGGCAAGATAATTACCTTAATAACCTTGTGTGTAGGGAAGGTTAGTTACTATGTAATTAGTTAAGGAAACAAGAGTTACGACTTCGTAAATATTTTTGTTTTGTATCACAACTTCATTGGGAGGAACTAAGGGACATTGGTAGAGGTCCAAGATGTGTGAGACCGTTTTGTTGTGACAGTGATGCTGACTCATTTCAAGTTAAATAAGATTTTGAGAGCTTCGAGGATGTTTTTTTGTATCGTCAGGGCTGTATTTTTTGTGTTAGAAGTGGGAATATTGTGTTCACCTCAACAACGTGAAATTTTGGTTGCTCGATATTTAAGGAATTTGAGAATTGAACAATGATGTGAGTCAAAGTAATTAAGATTTTTTGACCATATGTGACCAATCACCACCTAAGTAAAGTGAATTTGATAAGTGATGGAGTGTACGAAGTTAGTTCGGGTTAGAGTATCATGTTGTCCATGTAGGGTGATCAAGGATTAACAACGATGGTTGTGTGAGAGAGTACTGATACTAGCTCTATATAGTATCGGTACTTGTTTTGTTTGGTATCGGTACTGATTGGCCAGTGTAGATACCCGTTTGGTTTAATTGTTAAGCTTCATGTTGAAGATTAGTTAGTTTTGAAATCCGTGAGAAGTATTAGTTGTTTATATTTAAGTGAGCTTAGTGTTATGGTTGTTTTTTTAGGTTGGATAGTTTCTGATGGAATATGAGATCTTGTTGTTGGCGTTTTAGAGAAAGACATGTCAAGGCAAGAGATTCTTCTCATATAGTATAGTGGTTAATATATGGTGAATTTTAGGAGTGACGCCACGTGTTTTGGGAAACAGTGTGGGGTCGAGTGTATGAGATTGTGAAAAGTGGTTGACTTGCTTTTGGTTGGGAGTCTAACATTAAGTTTATCAGAGTTTTTGTGATGCTTCAATGTTCCTTGGTGGAAATTAAATAGATGATTCTGGATCTTGTAAAGGATTGTGAGTGCATAGTTTCAATGGGATTTCTTTGAGTAATGATATAGTCTTTGATATTTACCGTTTGATATTTTCGGCAAAGGTGAGAGACAGATAGAAAGTCGGCTTAGTTTGTTTGTGGGCTGGGTTGTACGACACTATGGTGTATACATGCTATCTTTTGGTATGAGATTCGAGGTTTGTGATGGAACCTTATCCCTTCGTAGGATCCCATGTTATGACATATCCTAGTTAGGGAACAAATGAGGTGTTTTCTAGACACGTTATAGTTTGGAGTGTAAGTCTCTTGCGTGAACTAAGTTTTTGGGAGCTGCTTTAGTTGTCGATATGAGTTATCATAACCGAGTTTAAGGTAAGTGCTTGAGGCAAGTTGAAACACTGTTCATTTTTAGAAATCTTGCATTGGGCAAGCAATGATTTTGATAAGGTATGGCATCAGAGTTAGAGTCTCCTTTGGGGAGTCACCACGAGAGGGGTCGCTTCGTGTTGGTTTCAACAACTGTGTAACCTCCTGATCTTTTAGATCGTGTGGAGTTGTGGAATGATTTTTTTGCGTAACAATCTTTTGAGTTCTACAGTATAAGTTAAGTTTCTTTGAGGTCGTGTTCGTGTGATAGTTTTGTCAATGTACCATTTGTAACGCCCTGAAATTCGGTCTAGTTGGAATTGGGTTTCGGCGATCGAAAACCCTACATCGAAATGTCCAAATATTTTATTGAATTTGACCACAAGGTCAATTTCATCGATGTTGGACTCTAATTGAGTCAATTCATTGTTTAAGGACCTTATTGAATGTATTGAAATCTTTTAGTGACTACATTATAGAAATTAAAAGTTTGAGGGTTAAAGTTCAGTGTATCGAGAGTTGAGGGACTAACCCTGCGGTTAGCCCCTCCTCAATTATAACCATCCATATGTGGGATGATCAGGCTCAATTCCTTCAAGGGAAGGAAAGCCTTGTTATTGCAAAACAAATAAAGTGAATAGCAAAGAGCTGGAAACTTTACCCGATCATTTATCAAGCAAGCACATCCCTTGTCTACACCTCATCGTCTCCTACCTCCAAGCACACACCTTCATTGGTGTTTGTCAAAGCTTAGGTTTTCTTCGGTTTATTGTTATCGAATTGTTGCTATTGAGCGGGTATGCTTAATCCTCCAAACTATTGTTAAAATCCATAGAGATTAAGAGAGTAGTCTCAAGCTAGGTTTTGGCTATCCACGGATAATCTATAGTTATTGTTTATATCGAGCTTAGATATTGATTTTGATATTGATGTATTGAATTCGATATCATATCATCGACCCTAAAAATTTCCTAGTGTTTACCTAGCTCAAGAATTGGATAAAGAGCATCTACCATCTCCGTCAAAAGAGAGTCGTATGAGCATCGGATTATTAAGGTGGGTGTAGCTGGAGTCTAGGGATTAGGCTATGTGCCTTTCTCGATTCCATTTGTCATTGTATACAGTATTGCTAACATCGTTGTTAAGGAATGTTGCATTGAACCACTTAGTGGATGTCGTTGGCAAGTATAGGTAAGGCTTTGTATCGATTATCGAACATCGATATTGTTATAGTCATTGCCATTGATAATCGTCATTGATTTCACCATCGATATGGTCATTGAATTATTGAAGCATTGAACATCGGACATAGAGCATGGTCATTGCTATTGTTATCGTCATTGTTATTGTTATTGAACATTGATATCGATATAGATATTGTCATTGTAACATTGAATATGAAGCATCGATCATTGCCATTTCCATTGAAACCATTGAACATTTACATTTTCATTGATGTTGCCATTGAACATTGGCATCGGAACATTGCTTATAGATAAGAACATTGAATATTGTCATTGTTATTGAACTTTGATTATTGATATTGTCACCGATCCTTAGATTCGAGAGACATTGGATACAATTGGCATGCCATAGAATTCATGAGCTCAGTGTACGGGAGGACTACGGTCCTAGGGCTACGGCCTATATTGATTTGGCGAGGCGGAGGGATGTGTCGTGGTATTGGTCATATTGGCAAGGCGGAGGGACTAGACCATTCATTGATTTGGTGAGGCGTAGGGAATTTGCGTATCCAGTGTGTTGAATCGATTCCAAGGGTTAGCATTGAACTATGAACTAAATGATATTGGACATGAAACATAACATTGATGTTATTGAGCATGATTTGTTATGTATTCCATTGTTATTCACATTGTTCATGACTACCTCACTAGGCAAAGTATGCCTAATGCATTTCATCTAATGCATTTCAAGTTGATCGAGTTGTGGAATTGAGATCCGAGAAATTGGAAGCTTAACAAGTCACTTGCAAGTCAAAGTAAAAGTATTTTGTCTTTATAAACTCCTAGAATGGTGATAAAGTAGTTAAACTAGTCACTTATGGCCTTTATGATATGTATGTTTTGTGCTTGTGGTGTAAAAGTGCTTAAGGCCCTAAATGGCCTTTCAGAATTGCCAAACTTTATAAAGACAAAACGAAGAGTTGTCATAGCAATAGAATATTGCCAAAATAGTTTGAAACTGGGCAAAAGTGTTTTTATTTAATTCAAGGCTCAAGTTGTTTATAGGTAAAATCAAATTCAGGTGGTTAAGACCCTTTGAAGTTGTCAAGCCTTAATCTCATGGAGCAGTAGACGTCAAGGACCTAAAAAAGGGCATAACCTTCAAAGTGAATGGCCAGTGACTAAAGCATTACTAGGAAGGAAGTCAAAAAATGCCAATGAGACTATTCTTCTTGCAGAGATTTAGTAAATTCCGCCATCTCAGTTTGATCATTGTAAATAGTTAGGACGGTTATTTTAATTATTTACTTTCTCTTTTATTTCATTTTTTATTTTGATAGGTTTCTTTGAGCGCGGGTAATTTTGCTAAAGCACTATGCCAAGCCCTACTAACATTCGAGCACCCATTATCATGTGTCATAATAACACGTGGACACTCTTCAGAACCAGGCCCATGGATAATGTCACTGAGCGAGAAACCCTAGCCAGCCGTCGCCTATTTTTTTCATATTTTGAAATTTTAATAACCCACTCTAGTTGTTCCTGATTTCTCGTGCCACCACTCTTCCAACACACCTCGTCTGCCAAATCAAAATTACCCACTCTCTTAAAAATGCCTCATCTACCAAGTGATGATTACCCCACTAAACCCACTTAAAGCTATCTCAACCGTTCCCACTAAACCCACTTAAAGCCATCTCAACCGTCTCCACTAAACCCTATTAAAACCTACCTTCATCTTCAAATCAAGAACTTTTTCCCCTTTCTTTTCTTTCAAGCTGTCAAGAAAATGCAAGAAACCCAACCTTTTCTCTTCCCAATTCGATCAACCTTCCTTTCCCCAAATTTTCAATGGCATCTTCATCTTGCTACAATCCAGAATTAACCCCGCTCCAAATTTTCTTCAATGATGAAACAAAAAAGAAGTTTGAAGAAAACTACTTATCACGAACCTTTTGCTACGAGAAATGGCTCAATTTCAAGGATGAACGCGACATGGGGTATTCGGTGAAAGTCACTACCATCGTCAATAAACATAGCTGGGAGATATTTTACCTTCACCCTGATAATGTCCACTCAACCATCGTCCAGTAATTCTATGCCCACCTGACCACCAAGGCCTCATTGTTCGTGTTTGTCTAGGGCAGATGTGTTCAGTTTGATGAGGGGTATGTCAACCGAATGTTCAAGTTAGATGGCGTAGGGGAGGAACACTCGACATTCATCGAATCCATTGATGAGGCCAAGCACTAGCTTCTCTTGGAAGATTTGTGCGGACCATGCACAAAATGGTTTGTATCATCCAAGGGTAAGAGGACGGTGAAATGGTTGGCATTAAAACTGAAGCCGCAAAGGTGGAACCATTTCTTGAAGGCCTGTCTAATGCCAAACACTCATAATGAAAAGGTGACGGAGGATAGGATAGCATTTTTGCATTCAATCATGACCTAGATGAAGATTATTGTCGGTTAGCTGATCATCGATGAAACATACAAATGCATCGGCTGCAATTGTGGTAGTTTTATTTCCCCTTCCATCATTTCCACCGTCTACATTCAGCATAAGGTGCCCACTCTCAACTTCAACAATGTCCAGAAATGCAAAGGAATTATCACTCCTTCTCTTTGGGGGTAGTTGATTGGCAGAGAGGCTAGAGAAAAGGGCAAGGGAAATGTTGTCCAGCCTGCATCTATTGCCAAAACACCCAAGGCTAAACCTTCCACTCAATTACCGGCTGATGTTGCGGAATTACTCTCCCAGCTCTATCAATGCTGGGAACTCCTTTTTCAGAAGTTCCAAAAGGCCGAAGAATAAAACTTGGCGCTCTAACAATATATTGGGGCTAGAGAACATGCCCCAAGGACAACTCTTGAAGAAATATCCACCAATCCTTTGCCACCATATCCAGAGTTTCCAACTAAGCTTCGTGCACCGGAAGAAATGCCAGCCAGCCCTCAGCCTGCTCATTCTCCAGCCCATCAATCTAATGCCACTATGCCAGTATCACCTGACCATGAAGATTCTGCCATAATGAAGACAAATCATACAGACGTTGAGTCTGATGATGACATGCCTGCTAAGATTGATTTGCCACCAGTAGCCCTATCCTCTTTAGGTCCTCTTGTCGCAACAGCCACATCTGAGCCGACAAGGGTAATTGATGAGGTCTTGCAAGAAGTGAAGGCTTCTACTGCTGCTCCAAAGCCACAAGTGAAGAGGAAAAAGTGAGTGGCGCCAAACCGAGGATCCCTCCTTAAAAGAGAGACCCACTCCACTCACCTAGATCATTCCGCAGGGGAGTCCTCATCCCCTTAACTCCATAGTTTCATGTTTTTCATTTCCATCATGCATTGCATTTGTATATATGTGTTCTCATGCATTGAGGAAAATGCATACTTTTGGTTTGGGTGTGTGTGTTGCCTCGCATTTATTGCTATGACATTCATTTTTATGTTTGTGTTTGCATTTTGTTATTGCCATGTAGATTAAGTAGAACCATGCATACTAGAGCATTAAATTTATTTTTGCCAAGGCTTGATTTTGAACTGATAATTTTGCTAAACATATTGCTAGCACGTTAGATTTCGTCCTAATATGCCCATGTTCGATGATGAATTTAGAACCTCTAGACTTAGTAATTACGAGTTTCTTGGTAATTGATCTCTAACTTAGGGAAATTTAGTCTCACTCAAACACGTAGTATGCATCTAGTTCCCAAGACAAACTTAGGATTTTTGAAACCAAAATCATAAAAAAAATGTCAGGGTAAAAATAAAGAATAAGGCAACAATGTTTTGCCAAAGGCTAAAAAATTTAGAACACTCATCTACCTTAGAGATAATACGTAGCTTAGGGCTTCGTAGTTTGCTCCCTCTTAGTTCTTAGGCCCTAAAGTTTCTTAGGCCAAAAACTTTAGGGTATGAGTGTAATGGGTAAGCTTAGTGATGTAGTTTGGATTAACGTGGGGGAGTTCGTTGTATGCACCCTCTTACTTCTCATGCCAAACAACATTATGACGCGAACCTAAAAATATTACCAAATGAAAGAAAGAAGAAGAAAAGAAACCCTTGGTGAATAAAAAATTATGAGTTTGGGTAGTAAAATTGACTAAGGGAGTTGAGATAACCGAGAAGAGAACTAGGGCTAGATTTTGCTTGCTAGCTTCTGTTGCTAATCAGAACAATTTTGTCGAGGCACTTTACTTTCGTTATAGTTTTTAGTTTTGCATTACTTAAGGAATATAAATAAGCTAGTTTGGGGGAGTGTTAACTCCTCAGATGATGTACTTTTCATGCATATATTGCCATGCCATTTTTTGACTTTAGGTATATATTAGTATATTTTGCCAGTAGTTCATGCATTTGCATCCAGGAGTTGAGGAATGTATAGTTTTCATTTCCAAAGTGAATGGGTGTTTTCTTGTCATGGTGTGTAGATTTGGTAGGTCCGGAGTAGGTAAATGGAAGAGAGAAATGTTAAGCACAGTTGGAAAATGCAAGAGGAGAATTCCAAGCTCGGTTGGCAAAAGAAGGAAGCTCGATGCGCGGTCAAACAACCCTGAGTCAAAACCAAGTCAGCCCTAATTCCATGAAGTTAAAACACGCCAAGAATTATGGTAGCAAACCCTTAAAAATCTAACCCTAATTAGGGTTTCCACTTGCGCCTATATAAAGGAGTTCAAAGAATGAGCAAAGGGTGTTACGTTGCAAGGAAAATATGAGGGTAGAGGAAAACTAAGGTTCAATTAGGTAGTTATGCCGAGAGCTCTGGATCCATTGAAGGGCTACATCAACATACCTCCTTCTTTAGTCCATTTCTCTTAAAAAAATATTTCTGGTTTTGTAAGGATGATAAAAAATGATGATGTGTTGTTTGTTTACCCATCCATGAACTGATCTTTTAAGTTAGATAGGGGTGTTTGCAATGACCACTTAGTTTTAGGTTTTATTAATTAAATGCTTTGGAGTTATTTTCTATTTTGCATATGCTTCATGGTTTCATATTTTATGCCATACGACAGTTGGTGTTTAATGCTAGTTATCCCCCAATATCTTAACAGACTTGGGAGATAAGGATTAATTGCCAAATACTAAGCAGAGAAACTTCGACAGAAGATATTGAAGCAAATGAACTTACTTCTGAAGTGAATCTGGAAATTCCAACTTAAAATCTACTCGACAATAAAACCAAAGTTTAACAATTACTGCATTTTCTAGAGTGAAATCCAAACATCCCTTGTCATGCCTATCAATAATCTTTATACAATTGTTTGCTAGACTATCTAAATCTTTGTTTCAGTTTTCTTTATCATTTTCTTTAGTTAAACCCAAAATCAATTGCCATCTTATTTGTTTCAATTCACCAGTATTTATCGTGACATTTAATTCCTGGACAATTTCTGTAGATACGATATTCTCTCACTACTATATTACTTATTGACCGTGTATAATTGCACGTAAAAAGATATCTACTTGGAATTATTTACTGGCATGATTACACAGAATCCTTAACCTTTTTTCCAAGCAGTATATCATCGACGGAAAACATGCACCCGACAGTCTCTAACATTTTCCATAATGACGACGACCATAATGCTCACACACAGGTCAAGTATAAGAACCTCTAGTGGTAGTAACAATAGTGAAAACCTATCGAGTCTGCACACGCCTATCATTGCATCTTCAATCCCAACGAAAACTACCATCAGGATGGTCATCTTGCATGTCTAGAAGATTCAACAATACGCTTGCCTAAGTCAAAACTCACACGCTGAACTGGTAAACCCAATGTCTTTTCTATCTCTTTTTCCTTGTTAACAACACGTCGAACTCTTCTACATCCATAGAAACCAAATAAGACTTGATGTTCTTGATCAGTCCGTAGTGAAACTGTCTACACCTTTTCCTTTCTATAGGAACCATCTCTGGTGCATATTGACTCAAGCGTGCAAATTTAATCTCATATTTCGACACATTCGTCATTTCTTGGACTAAAACTCAAGAATTCTCTCTTCTAAGCATCCATGTATTGCTCGCCCATATACTTTATAAATGTCGATTGAAAGAAAGCCCAATTCACACAATCCACATTCACTCTAGCATAGATTGTGATCCACCAATGGTATGTATCGCCACTCAGCACTAACACAATGCATCCTAACTTGTCAGCATCCAAACAAGAAATTTAAAGAAGTCTACATGAAGCTTCCCGAGAGATTTTGCAATTAGAGGGAGCAGCTGGTATGTTGATTGGAAAATTCACTTTATGGGATTAAGCAAGCTTCAAGGCAGTGGAACATGGAGCTCACAGAAGCCCTTATAGCAACAATATACAAAACATAGTAAATTTGATTATTCTACGTTTACAAAGAGACAAGATGACAAGTTAGTTGTTACGCTCATCTATGTGGATGGTTTGCTAATAACATGAGATGACATGGACTTGATTGATGAAGTAAAAGCTCCCTTAAACCAAAAATTTAAGATGAAAGACCTAGGAGAATCAAAAAAAAAAAATTAGGGTTAGAAGTTTTAAGATCAAAAGAAGGCATATTGTTGAATCAAAGGAAATACACTTTGAAGTTGATAGAAAATATTGGTTTAAGGGGAGCTAAACCAGCTTTGACACCCTTGGAACAAACTTTGCATCTTACTACAACTGATTTGACGCAAGACTGCATCTGTCTTCTAAAGATGATTTACTTGAAGTCAAACAAGATTTCAGAGGCTAGTTGGGCAACTTTTATATCTGACTCATACCATACTAGATATAATGTATGTTGCTTAATACCTTAGTCAATTCATGCAACAACCTAAAGAGACTCATAAGGAAGCTTCTTAAGAATTGTAAGATACTTCAAGAAGGATCCTAGACAGGGGATGCTATTCAACATCACCAATAAATGTCAATTAATTGCATCATGTGACTCGGATTGAGCATCCTCTCTAGTCTCAAGAAGACCAATAATTGATTTTTGTGTTAAGCTGAAAGAATCTTTGATTTCTTAAAAATCTAAGAAGCAAAGCATTGTTGCAATATCCTCAACAGAAGTTAAATATAGAAGTATGGCATTCACAGAAGCAAAGCATTGTTGCAATATCCTCAACAGAAGTTGAATATAGAAGTATGACATTCACAACAACAAAGATAGTTTCGTTAAAAGAACTTCTGCAAGAACTTGGAGTAAATGTTGAACTACCAGCAATCTTGTTCAGTGATGGTAAAATTATTATAAATTTTTGCAAATTCAATTTTTATGAAAGAACAAAACATATAGAGAGATTGTCACTTTATTAGAGAAAAATAATTCGAAAGGGCTTATTAGAACTGAATATGTTAGTTCAACTGAGCAACTGGCAGACATTTTAACCAAAGCACTTGGTGGTCAACAACACAACAATATATTATCTAAGTTGGAGATGAAGAACATCTTTCGGCCTCCAACTTGAGGAGGAGAGTAAAGAGTAGTTAGAAAAGGAGTTACTTTGTTACATTGTTAGTTGGTTAGTTTATCATTAATTGAGTTGTATATAAAAATGTATTATTCGTTGATTTAATACAAGGAGAAATATTAATCATACAATTGTCACACTCAACAATATTATTCATATATATATATATATATTAGAGACAAAGTTGAAGGACTCAGTTATCAAAGTTCCTAAAACCCTAGCCGCACTTCTCCCTCTTTTTTTCTTTTTTCATTGAATATTAGCGGCTTGTTTTTTTATTTGTTCTTTGTCTAATCGGTGGCGACATCAACTTTGATGTTAGTTGTCGACCGCCGGTGATTTATATATACTTTTTGTTTTTTTTTTGTTTGTTTTGTTTTTTCTTCGCATATGTTGTTGCGTTTTTTTTGCCTCTATGACATGTTTTCTTTACCTTTATGGTATTTTTCTGCCTTATGGCACGTTGCTATGGTTACTTTGCAGGTTTTTGGTGTTTGTACGGTGACCTTCACGATGCTTGTTTCTGATTCGCTTTTGTCGGTAGTCACGTAGAGTTTGATCTCTTCTTGGGTTGTTTGCCGATGTAACTTATAACGAATAGTCATTTTTGGGAATATGCGTGAAGATGTTGTTAATTTTGGGACATCTAGATCATGTTTTGACAACTCCCCAAAAATCCTTCCTACGATAGACCGCAGAGATTTTCTTTGGTGCAAAGAGGAAGTGTCTGATCTGACTGATGCAACACTTATCTTTTATTTTTAGATTTATCATTTTCTTTCTTATTGTTTTTTGGTGTTCTAAAATTTTTTAAGCTATGTTATGTTTTTTTTTTTGTTTATAAATAAAGTTGTTTGTTTATGTGTTAAAAAAAGTTGAAAGACTCGACTCAAACTAGAAAACGAATTCTCTAATCACTAAAATTTCGAGTTATTCAAACTCTTATTTTATAACTCAAATTTTATTTGATATTTTTCGAGTCGAATTTATAAAATTACGGTTCAAGTTAAGTCGAATTTTTTTACACCAAGTCGAGTCAAAAATTCGATTTCTTTTCTAGTTGAGTTTTACTCCCCCTCCCCCAACAATAAGGATCCTTGCAATATAAGTCAAGGAACTAAAAGTCTTATGTAGGAATCATAGCACCAAAGATATTGCAGACCATAAATAAAATTATCCAAACGACCCCTAGTTGCTTCTAATAAACATTTTCAAATATGTGAATTCCAACTAACAATATAACAACAATGAAATATAAAAATATGCATAATTTATTAACGTAAATTTTTACATATATTTAGAGAACCATATCATTATACCATGTTTGGATATATGTTTGCTATTAAAAAAACTATGAGAAACTGGTATAACAACACAAAAGGCTGGTAATTACACATTTACAGTAGTAGTAACAAGTAGAACTAGGAATTGCAGAAAAATGATAAGTTCTAAAGGGTTGTCCTCAGGAACTGTACAACAAAATAGAGGACTGCCAGAAACAATGCAATTTGGTATGCATCTCTTTGGAATCCGTCGTCCCTTTGAAAGAACTGATAACGCATCAAATGAACAATCAGACAATAATGTTACGAAGGTAGGAGACGATTTTTAAATTTAAAAAAGTAAAGGGCTAAATTCCAAATATGCAAAGAGTTTTGGTATGCATTTACTGCAAGAACGCACCTTAGTTGGATCACCAGAAGGGTCTGGGTAAACCTCTGGGTTCTCTTGCTTAGTCGAAAAACGAGACGACAAGTCCTTTGCTCCGTCAGCCAAGTCCTTTGCAGCCTCGATGGTGGCAAAGAGACGACGGGACGTCCAGAAAAATGCTTGAGTAACAACCGATGAAGATGATAAATCCCACACCTCTTCATGCTCAATCACCTGCCCGCTAATCTGGTTCAGAGTGAACTGTGAATTAACTCGCATTATCAGATCACCACCTATGCCGGCAAGGAAAGACTTTGGTTTTCCCTGTACCGTCCATTTGATATTGAGTACACTTGTCGACAACATCACCATTTCTTGCACTCTCTGTAGTAATACAACCAACGGAATTCGGTATAGTCAACATAGAAACCATGGATTGGATGGTACATTAGCCATTAGGATAACATTGATACAACAGCTCACAAGGATAATATGGGGGGAAATGCAGCATCAAAAGCTTACCACAGTGGGATTTTCTAGAGCACCGGTTATCCAGAGCAGTCTCTTGTACTTCTCACGACCGGTGAAACTTCGTACCGGATCCTGCATCACAATGGTGTCATAATATTCAATGAAATGAAAATGTTCGAACACAAGAAGAAGACGAAGGAGAAGAAGAAGAAGAAGAAGAATAGACGGAAACTGCATATGTTCCAAGTGCACGATTTCCTTCTCGGAGCTCTAGAAGAAGAAGAAGAAGAAACCTTGTATTTGACGGAAACTGCATATGTTCCAAGTGCACGATTTCCTTCTCGGAGCTCTAGAATATCTCGTACGAGTTGTCTTGCCGTTGATTCCACCAAGGGACTACTAATGCATTCGAACTCGTTGCAAAGCTCACCAAAGTCCATCCCATCAACGATCTTATCGCTTTCCGACCTCTCGTTCGTAGGTTCAGCAGATACCTCAGTCCCGCTTTCATTAGTAACTGCAAGACGTCGGACACAAAAGCAGCTTGAATTGAAGTTAAGACATCAATATACAACATTACATGTGACAAGAATGTAAAGGAGTCATTTCTTTAGCGTATGTCGTGAATATTGGAACTATTAGGCCTACAATCAATATGTCAAAGTTCCGAATCGGCTTCGATGAACAAGGAATTGGATCCACAGACTCAGAAAATACAGTAACAGTGTGAGTGTTGGGTTTGATTATGTGTTTTATGTGGGAATGTACTGTTTTTCTAAGGTTATTTTTAATTCCAGACTAAGAACACCTCGAAATGAACATTGATAACAAGAAAGAAAGAAAGAAAACAAGCAGATAAAAGGTGAAAAAAGAAAAACACACCTCTGAGAAGAAAGGGGTGTCGACGATGATTAAGAGAATTGTTGAAAGTGAAACTGCGGTGGGTTTTGCGCCGGGAAGTGGCGGAGACGGAAGCAGCGGGCGGGAGAGCAGAGGAAACGGAAGCAGCTCTCATATCTCTGTCTTCTCATTCTGTTTCAAGAACGTGTGGCTTTGGGGGGACTTCAATATTTTTTTTGTTCTTTTGATTTTGTGATTTCAGTGATTTTTCCTTGATTGTGCGGATAAGGTGCGATGAAATTGTGTCGTTTTGAGTTCCCACACGTCCCCTTGAAAATGTGGTCGTCTTTAGCTGTTTCCTGCTCCATTTATTTACTTGAATAGTAGTATCTTCTTATTATAATAAAATTACACAAATTTGTATATATATATTTTTTAAAATATATAAAATTTTGATAATAAAATAATAAAAGTATCGCTTAATTTTATTTTTTGACATATTTTAATCATTAAACTTTTAAAACGTTTATTAAATTTTATTTTTTAACCTATTTTAATCACTTTAAATTATTTTATAATATTTTATTATAATATGACATATTTTATTAATATTAAATATAAAAAATAATTTAAAATAAAAATAAATTATTTTTATTAATATTTAATTATAAAAATATACTTTTTCCGCCAACATTTCATCCCAGCTTATACTTCGCTCTCCTTCCGCCGCCTCCCACCGTCATCACCTCCTCCTCATCGGCTCTGAAAATATTCCTAAATTACAATTAATTTACAGAGAGTGCACGAAGTATTAACTTTAAAAAGAATTAGTAAACAAAATTTAAAATTTAAGTTCAAAAAGAAGTAAACATGAGTAAAAGTCGACCCCTCAATTTCTTTAGAAAAAATAGAAGAAATCATTGAACATCAATAATTTCTCAGCAATTTCATATTTTAAAAAAAGTTTAATGCTTTCGAAATTGTGCGAGGGATTAAAAAGAATTTATCTCTTTAATTAATCAACACTCATTCTTAGATTGTTTCTTCCCCAAAATTCAGAACACATAAACAACAAATAAATATAGATTAACAACAAAAAATCAACATACAAACTTATCATATCTAAAATTGAAAGAAATGGTTTAAAACTTTTATCATGAAACAATAAACCCAGAGAAAATTGCATATACTGAAGCCAAATTCATCAACAATAGTGCAGGAAATTCACATTTTGCGCTTAACACCTTTATAAAGCTCCTCCAAATTACAACCTAACTTGCTTTCAACCGGTGTCGCCTTTTTGTTTTCTTGACTCCCAAACCCACCTTCTCCTCTAAACTATTTTTTTTCGACCCATCAAAAAATTCAACAAATATATCCTCAGCATTCTTCAGATTAAACCTGTAGGCCTTACCACCACAGGCACCGCCACCATTAAACCCATTGGGGCTAGATAATTCAGCCGATTGAAGCCTTTCTACACTATAGAGGTCATAGATCTAACGCTTCTACGGGTCGCTGAAGACATCACAGGCTTCAGAAATCTGCTTGAATTTGGCCTTTGTTTCTTTCTTGTTGACGGGATTCTTGTTCGGGTGCCACCTCATGACCAGCCGCTTGTAGGCGAGTTTAGTAATGCGTCGGAACGCCGACGAGGAGGTGATGACGATGGGAGGCGGCGGAAAGAGAGTGGGGTATATTTTTATAATTAAATATTAATAAAAATATTTTATTTTATTTTAAATTATTTTTATATTTAATAATAATAAAATATATCATGTCATACTAACATATTAATAAAATAATTTAGAGTGATCAAAATAGGTTAGAAAGTAAAGTTCAATGAGTAAATTGAGTGTTTTGAAAGTTCAATTACCAAAATAGGTCAGAGAGTAAAGTTGAGTGATGATTTAAGTATTTTACCCAAATTTTAAATATAAAACCCTATAACCTAAATTATAAATTCTAAATTGTAAATTTATACGCTCGAAATATTAAACTAAATCTCTAACTCAAAAATAAAAAAATTGTGTAATTAAAAAATTACATAATATGTGTATCAAAGTTGCTCTTATATTTAATGCATTATAATTTTTAATACATTATAGTTTCTCTAATAATAAAAATTTGATTTGATAAATTGAATTAAATTTTTTTGATGATTAGCGTGAGATGATGGTAGTTTTAAGCAGTTCAGTCCTTCTAGATTGGGTGCAGAGCCGTAGTCAATCAAGGATTGAAGAAACGAGAAAAGAAAAGGATTAAAGAATATGATGAATGGTGGTCTAAGATTCAAAAGTCCCATCCTCCCAGTCTTACCTATGTGTGTATATAAAGGATTAAAGAATATGATGAATGGTGGTCTAAGATTCAAAAGTCCCCTCGTAGTCTTACCTATGTGTATATATGTCTCAGACCAGAAGTCTTCTTTAGTGGATGATGTTATGTTAAATTATGCTCAAAGACCAATTATGAGATGATTTAATTACATACTTATTTTACATCGTTTATTAATGTAAGACATTTTGTTAATTTACTGTCCACTAAATAAACTGTTTTATAATAAAGTTCTAAGAATAAATATGTTTATTTTTAAAAAGTCCTTGGTCAAGTATTATTGTGGGCTTGGACAACAATAATGCATTGAGACTAATATGTAGTTGATTGGTGACAAAATGTTGTCATTGACATAGAGATGTCAAATCAATACATAAGTATGTGTTAGAGAACAACATACTGGACTAACCCGCTATAAACATGTTTCTTGGATTATTATGTGACAGTCACAATATTGCTCATAATGATAACTACATGTATGATCCTCATAATTGAGATCTTCATTATTTCAGCATCATGAGTTGCATATTTTGATACAGTCAATCGTGTATCGTAATTGACTACACTATAAAAACGGGTATGTTACAATATATGTAGTGGGATATGGTTGATCAAGATAAAATTTGTCTCTCCTACATAATATAAGTAGTATCGTAGGCCTCTTGATTGAGTGAGACTAAAAATGCATGGTCGTGCTTGAATAAGTTGATATGAGATATCATAGTTATTCGTTAATAATAGTCTACTCAAGGTATCAAGAAAAATTAGATGGACCATACAACTGTGATTGTTCCATGACTTATGCTCAATCTAGATATAAAGGACAAAATGATGCAATACATGAAAAGAGTTGATCGCATAGAGGTTTATGTCGAATCATGATTTCATGTAACTTAGGTGACGATGACATATTGCTAGATGTCACTCATTGTTTGTAATATTAAAAATGTTCTAATATTTACTACTAACGTTACAAGAACCTACATGGTCATACACACGGATCAAATGAACATATATTAAACGATTATATATGTAAAAATTTGTTGTACACGAATTTAGTTAAATTAATATATATATTGAAATTCTAATAAAAGTTGAATTGAAATTATATAAATATAAATATATATTGAAATCCTAATTAAAGTTGAATTGGGATTATATATATATATCCTAATATGAGTTGAATTAAGATTATATAAAGGTATGAGAGATCTAGCAGTCATTAATATTTTTTCACAAAATCCTTTAAATAGTTTAGAGAGTTCTATATACTCGTTTCAACTGAGTGAACTAAATAGAGGTCGGAGGGCTTAAGAATCGACACCGTGAGATCATGATTTGATATCTATCTTCTCCAAACTCATAATTCTATATTTTAAACAGGTAATGACCCGTCTACTGTTTTAATCGCCTGTTTAAAACAAGGTGTAAATGTACAAAAAAACTATTACCAATCATGTGGTTAGATGCTCCTGAATCAATAATCCATGTTAGAATATTTTGTGTAGATAAAAGGGCCGTAGGGAAAAAAACCCATTCTTTGTACCTTTTTCTTCTGTCAAAACCACATATGCCTCACTAAGTCTTCATATTTTTCCAAACATTTAGAAGAGTGCTGTAATATGCTCTTTGGTAAAAGTGCTATAACCTACAACACTAGTTGTATTTGATTGGGATTCCCTTGGTGCTCTCTGGAAGAGGACTTTCAATCCTTAGATTTACCATGGAGCTTTCAGCACTGTTTTTTCATATGCTCCACCTTTTTGCAATAATCACACACATTCTTTATTTCTTAATCTTATTGAAAAAGGATGCTTTAGTGATTAAAACAGAACCTTCACTCGAGGAAGCATCAAAAAGCTACAATCACCAATTTTATACGTGTCTTTGACTTGTCTTATTTTATTTTTTTATTATTATTATTATACATAAATAAATAGCTCATAATATAAGAAACAATTTATTATAAAATATATAGTCTATTTGCAAAAACCCACCACATATATTTACATCTAGCCCATTATGGGCCCAAACTAAACCTTAATCTAATATACCCCTTTGTTCTTGCGCAGCCATCACCACCACTGTCAGATCTAACGGTCCAAATCAATATTGGGAAGGCTTTTTCAGCTATCGCATGTTGCTCACGCACTTACCAAACGAGACAGTTTGGCTCTCTAGCGGCCCTTTACTCGCACGAGTGACGTCACGCTCCCAACTCTTCATCTTCACTGGTCATTTTGCCTCGATGTCACTTCCACAAGGTTTCAGTCGTCCATCCTCAAGCACGAGCAGCCTTCCGATCACGAATTCATCAAAGGCTAAGATAGACCCTCGCACCCGAAGCAATTGCTCTCCTTGGTCCCCTTAATCCACCATTGGTCACATCGAAATATGAGAACACAAAAAAGAAATGACAGAGGCAATACAAAAAATTACAACAAACAAGGGAACACAATAGCAGATAGCAAATGAATCCGACCAAAATTTCAGAAAGCTACCAATAAAAAATTTCTAGAGTATTTTATTTTTCTAAATCTATGTAATTTCAAGGGGATATAAAAGAAAGCCCCTAACAGTTGTAAAGGGGAATTTTTGGAGAATTCTCAAAAAGCAATAAAAAGTAAAGAGCCATTTTCGAGGTATATCTATTATTTTTCTCGGTGCATGCATGTTATGAGGGTTAGGGGAGAGTTTACCTTCGTCGTTGGTGTAGTCATCGGCCGTCTTAGGATTCTCCAATAATAGAAAGATCCCTTTCGACAATAATCCTGCCTTCGAGCCGTTAGTGGTGATTTGGAAGGTTTAAAGAGGTCTCGAGTTACAAAATAAAATAGTTTTTTCATTTATGTTTTCTAAAAAATAAGGGTTTCAATCTTATTTTCCTAAAATCTAAAGGCAGAGTTGTGTTTAGAAGGAGGAAAAGATTTGAAGAGTTGTTTTTTCTAGGTTTTAGGTACCGATTAGCGGCGACCGGTGCGGCAGAGTACGGTGGTTGAGCACCAAATTCTGCATTATTGTTGCGGTTTTTGGGTTGGCTATGAACCCTAACAGAAAAAAAGGAGATTTTTAGGGAGAAAAAGGTTAAAAAAAAGGTAAAATGTCTCATTTTTTTTTGCTAAAAGTTATGTTTTATATATGTTTTAAAACATTAAAATGGTTTAATTCTATATTAAATCCCTCAGTGTCTCTTTAATGACAACCCTGGCCCTTCAGTGTTTCAAAATCACCGTCACAGCCCCTCAAGCTTTTTAAAAGTTTTTAATTTCGTTCTCTTGGTTTTTAAATCTGTTTCTAGTGGGTTAATTGCTCGTTTAGCCCTTGTTATCATGCATCTTTCGAATTTCAGTATTGTTCTTTTTATTTATTTCAATTTTCAGCCTTTTATTATTTTGTTTGCTTGTATTTTTCATAGTTAATATTTATTGATTTGAATTCTTAATTTGGCTTTTATATTGATGTTTTGTGTTTTTATTATATGTATGTGCACGTTGGTTCATTTGTTTTGTGTTTGCCGTATGTTTTTATATCATGTTTTTATATTATGTTTTTATGTTGCATTCGGGATATAAACTGTTAATGCGACTTTTCCTTTTTCGAGGATAAACGTGGGTAGTATCTAAGACGTAGGTGGTGGTATTTCATTTATTCCTCAAACACCAGAGCTCATTAAAATAAACTCACATGTATAACCAAATTTTGATTTCATCGTCACTTTAACTCGCTAAATCTGATATTAATAAATGATAATTGGTTTGGTACCAAGTTTTGGCATGATGAGGGTGCGAACCCTTCCCCACACGTAACCGACTCCCGAACCTAAAAAAGTGAAAATCTCTAGTTTGTTTTTTGGTGTCCGATCTACCTAACCCAAGTGACCGGTGGCGACTATAGTTTTTATTTTAAAATACATTTTTTTAAAAAAGTTCCCCCCCCCCGAAATCATTTTTTTATAAAAAGTAAGAACACTTTGATTTTAAAACGTCGCTACAACATAGCAACTCCGCTGATGACAAATTTTTATTTTTACAAAAAAGAGAGTCATGCCTAAAAACAATTACCGCTTTATTAATATCGAAAGTTGCGAGTTCAAGTGACAATTAAATTAAGGGATGATAGCACCAATGCCCCCCGTACTTTGCCAAAACTTTCAATGCGGTGCCTAAACTTTTTAAGCATTCAATGTGCCCCCTAAATTTTACCTTCGTCATATAAAATGCCCCTCGGCTCTGACACTGTTAATCAATGACGTGGCTTGACACATTGACCAATAATAACCAGCCATGCGGCCTTTCAGCTTAAAACAGAACTCACCACAGTCATATAAGGGACATCTAAGCAAATTAATCATTTTTATATAAGAAGAAAATATAAAGAGATTAAAATCTGATTGAACTTGTCTTCCATTAAATCATCTAACATTAATGGCTAATTGAAGGCCAAAAAATAGAAAGTAAAAAATTCAGTTTCATTAATCTGAACCTCTATCTCTTTCCATTTCAGTAATATGAAACTGTAACTCTTTCCATTTCTTCATACCCATTTTTAGATTGCATGTTAGAGTTTTCGGATGAATCAATCCATTAAAAAACTTGACATTAAAACAAAACAAAACAAAACAAAACCACAGACATAAGGCAGTCAAAAATAATTTGGGAAAATCATAACCCAATATCTATTTGAAGAAATGATTTGCGTTTTACCTCTCCATACTTTCGATAGCCATATAGCAATTGCTTGAGATTTTTATGGGTTTTTAAAACACACAGGAGCTTTAACACCACAAAAGTAGTGTATTTCCCTAGATTTACTCTTTGAACTTGCATGAGAGCTTGAAAAACTCAAATTTCTACTCGATGTCCCATGTCCACGTCTCTTCTTAGCCATTTAGCCAAATAAAATTAGGGTTCTTGAACAAAAATCTAATCCATGAAATAAGAAAAAGAAGAAAACTTAATATAGGATTAAGGGTTTTTGAATCCTTTGACGAGAAGAACAACGGGTTTTAAATTTTATTTTCTTCCCATATAAAAATGGTTAATTTGCTTAGATGCCCCTCATTTGACTTTGGTGAATTTCTTCTGACCCGAAATGCTATGTGGTGGGTTATTATTAGTCCACGTGTCAGGCCACGTTACCAATTAACGATGTTAGTGTTAAAGGGGCATTTCATATGACGGAGGCAAAGTTTATGGGGCACATTGAACCATTGAAAGTTTAGGCACCACATTGAAAGTTTTGCCAAAGTACTAGGGGCATTGGTTCCATTATCTCTTAAATTAATATTTTTTTATAAATACAATTTTATTTTAACACATTTAAAATCTGGCATATAAACTCACACATTTAAGTGGGGGAAGCTAGTGCATTCGTGAGGATATCATTCCTCTATATGGGCTTAGCAAGTACCTTCGGGGCTCATGTGCCCTATGTTTTCGTAGAAATATTATTTTCCCGTATGGACATAGAGAAGAGGACCCCAAACTAAACTCGATTGAAAGAAGCCTATTATGGGTGATGATCGGGGGCATTGCTACCTTAGTAGGGGACAACGTGGACAGTTCAAGTACCCTTCTAGTACCAGCTGTCATCTAGATAATATAGAAAGCCCACCCCAATTAGAGCCACGTGGATAACCTAAGAGAATTAGATGGAATGCTAATAGAGCTATATCTTTTTATGCTTTATGTTTTTTATTTCTCGCATTATTATTTATTTTATATGACGCTAATTTAATTCATTTTTTGTTTTCTCTTTTTTTGCATTTTTTGTTGCAACTACATCGCATGACATAAAGGTGTTGATTCTGTAACGTCCTAAACCCGGCCCAGACGGAAACCAGAGTTTAAGATGTTACAGCAAGCAAAACCAGAAGCACGAGCCAGAAAATTTCAATACTTTCTGGAATACAAATAGTTTAATCATCAAAAATCTATTAATTACATTTCCCAATGACATGTCTCACAAAATCAAAATGATTGTTTTCTTAACACTTATAAATTTTCTTGGATTCTTTTACTATGGAGCATTAAAGCATTGTGAACATAGTTCTCACTTTACACTTGAAATTTCACATCAGTTGAAGCTTGAATTCAATACATTCGATTCATTATGCACAAGCAAGTTATACCTCAACTATTATTTTAATATCTCAAGCATAACAAGGAATTAATCAAACCTTCATAACAAGATCTAGCTCAATCTTTAATAACAAATATCTCTTCATTCTACTTACAACAACAATAAGTGGCTGGGATTAATCATCATACCAAAAACTTCCATGAGTCTTTATCAATTGCTTGATATGTTCATACAAGACATTTACCCATACAACATGTTAAGCTTATCAATCAGTTGCCATATAATCAATAAGAGTGGTTTCTTAATACTTAAACTACAATTCTCATGTGAAATATAATCCAATAAACTCATTAATCAAGAAGCTTATTCGAAAGCTTAACTACATATTTCACTTAATAATCAATCAGTATCTAACGTATGTTTTTGTTTCCCTTTTTATTGAATAACTACATTAACTTAGTCACTAGGCATTAGGTCAATGCGTAGTAATTTCAAGACTGTCTAACAATCAAATGACATATATATATATATATATATATATATATATATATATATATATATATATATATATCATGTGCATTTTTTTACTTAGCATACAATATAACACATAACACACACATGTGTCCCTTAAACAACTGATCAATTCAAAAACAATATTCTATTTGTCCAATATTCAAGTGACCTTAATTACAAATTATTCCAATTATCATAAAAAATGACCTATATCACATCTAGTTTCCTTAATGGTTCGACTGTTACATATAATCAACATATTCAATAAGCATTTGTTCGAACAGGGCAATCTCTTTCAATACAAGGCAGCAATTTACATTATTGATCTAACATTTAACTTCTAAATTTCTATCAAAATAACTCAATCATAGCTAAGTCCTTATCATACAAGCCAATAAGCACTTCATCCCACGAATCAATTACAAGACAATTCAATCAATGCTTAATAGTCGAATATTTCCTTTACTTGTGACAAACATAAAAGGGATTATACAAGCCAAAATTCTAATATCTAGATACAATTATACAACTAGTGTGCCACCATCCTAGGAGTAAACTCTCTAAGATTGTTTCCAACTTTACAGAAACCTCGATCCAAAACTCGTAATTTCTCAAACATATTAAAGATACATACTTGAATAACCTGCAAATGCATGATCATGAAATGCATTAGGCTTCCATAGCCTAAGTGAGGTAGCAATACATTTGATGTACAGATAGTTAATACTTATAAAGTAATCAATCAATTCAATAATGTGATCATCCAGAAACTTTCTTGTAAATTAAGTTAATACACACATCACTTGTTTATTGACATTTCTTTAATAACTTCAATCCTTAAGCATTAATTAATTATTGGCGGCTTATTTCAAGTTCAATGCCCACTAAGAGCTTTCGATTACAGTGTTCACCAAGAACTATTAATTTCCAGGCTCACTTTGAGCTATCACAATGGATACTTGAGCAATACTCTTTTAAATTCTTTTCTTAATATATCAATTCATATCTTTTACAAGTTTGCCTTGGATACCTAGTGGTGACGAACATCATTAGTTCAGGCGATACTTAGCTCAAAGCACTTAGCAGAGGCTAATATCGAAACTTATCAGGAGGGCGTCCCCTAAGTAATTGCTTAAACAAGAGTACCAAAGGTACTAGAAGATCATTTGATCTTAATAACAAGGGACCGTAGTCCAATATAACAAGCGTCAACCAATAGATCCAAGGTCTTCCATAGAAAAGGAAACTTACATATTTTATCTCAATTTCGATACTTGGGAAGTTATTTATTGTACAAGTAGCTTTACTTTTAATGTTAATAGAGATTTCTTAGGTTGCAAGCAACCTTTCTTATTACCTTATTTCAATGGCTTATTTAATAATTCAAGCTCTCTAGCAAGTATACCAATCACTTCAATATCCAAGATACACCCTAACAAATATTCGAGCATAGCGAGGCATTTAAAATACAAGAAATACAGCATTGTTCAAGTTTAAACATGAATGCCATGCTATGAATGTATACTTATCCCCAATTAGCTCTATTTGAGCCTCTTAATACAATGTACATGTGATGCCATTCATTCACAATCAAACAATACATAACATTAACAAATCAAACATCGGGATAACTCTGCGTTACCCGAGACTCATGTGGCTACACTCACCTTATATTCCAATGTCATGGAATACCCGATCCACACTATACACAAGTTACTTTCAAGTTCCCCTCCTAGCCTTCCTTATTAACATAAGTACCTCAAGAAAGAACATCAAGTCATTAGAATCAATTCAATAGATTTAACAACGATCTGAATCTTTATAAGTATATACTTATAGACATGCTCAAGAAACATTCATAAGCATGTGCAAACACCAACCATACTAAAACAGTCCACTTATAATTATTTTCCATGTTTAATTCACCCATTAATCATGTACACACAAATATACATTCCAAAGAAATCTCCTCTAACTCAATGCATAGCAAAACAATTTGTTAATATTTCAAACTACCTATAGAGCTGCTGCCGGGCAGACTGTACATCCCTTAGTAAAAATTTCATAACTTTCATTCCGTACATCGAAATTTCAAACTGTTTACACCGTTGGAAAGCTGACTCAACTAGCTTTCTAACCATATAGTCTTTGCATTTTTATCCCTTATGAGTTAATACAGTTTTTAATCCAAAGATACATCTAACTCTGCCACCAGGCAGATTACACTGTCTTAGCATAATTGTCTCTACAAGCTGTTATAAGACTCGAAATTCAGTTTTGCTTGTTTTAAATGAAGCTAGACATGTCAATCTTTCCAACCATATAGATTATAGGTTCTAATTCCACCAATACAATTTATAACAAATTTTCAAAGTGACTGCTAATGCAGATTTTAGAACAGTTTGACCTTTGCTGACTTTAACTCATTAAATCAGTACCATGATTTTAAGCTTTTAATTTTACTCAAGTCTGTTCAAAATACACATACACTTATCTTGTTCTCTAATCCAGACAGCCACTTATGATCAAGGAATCATAAAACTAGATTCAACCATGCACACTCAATACAAGGAATCCAAAACAGTTTCATTTAATCAACAAGACAATTTCCTCCCCTGTTTCTAAGCTGCAAAATCATTCTTTAATCTTAATTCATTTTCTTAAACTGTTTTTTAAACACTTTTATCAAGCAAAACAGTCCCTCTTTAGTCCAAAATCAAACCCTTACTGTTAAAGCATAAAAATAGTCTTTTAAATAACAATATGTATACAAGGCAGCCCTCACATTTTTCCTCAACAGTGTAAATGAAACATAACTTCAATTACAACCTATACAAGTTTGAGAGACACATTCGGAAGCTTGACAAATTCAGCATCTATAAACATTCAAATAGGCTAGAATTTCTTAGCATAAGCTTAATTCAATCCTTTACTCAATTAGACCATGGTTGATTCGAATTATAATTATCAGTAATGACCCAATTACATTCATATATGTGCAAAACTAGACAATCCTTACATATACATATTTATTTCTTCAAAACAATACATTTATTCTTAATTACATCAAAACAGGGAATATTATTCATGTACATATTTAGCTATTTAAAATAGTTCAATATGTGCCTATTTTTACACCAATCAATCCAATAAAGTTTATATTTTCATACTAGTCCAAAAACAAACCCCTAATGCTTCCAAGTGTACGAAATAATCCCAATTTCTCATATACAAATACATATGTTTAAAACAGCCCCTTGATTCTCATATATATAAGCTTTCAATCTTAGAATAGCTATTAGGGTCGTATTATACATTTTATGTCATGTTATAAATGTACATTTCGATTAATCGAAACAGTTCATATTCTATTCTTTTGAGTACAAAAACAAGACTGTTTTAAGAGATTTACATTTACTCCAATCGAATAGCCCCAAAACAGATTTCTACATGCTTTTAAATGATTTTAACTTCACAAATTCAAGCATGTCTATATTAATTCAACTTTTCACATATTGATTGCATATATAACAGTTCTAAATTTTCTTTATCTACATTCATTCAAAGATAAATTCAAATCAGCTTTCCAAGGCAATCCAATGAGACAATCGAGCAGAAACAAAGCATAGAAATACATCTAGATGTTTCTCTTCAATATTTAAACACTACTTATAACCAATCTATCTTTCTCTATCAAGATCAAAGCTCAAAACGCACAAGAATTCACATATAACTTCTACCATGCTATGCTCTAACACAAGAATGTAACAAAAAGACTTACCCTTCTCCGTTATCAATCGATCAAGACAAAAACCTTGGCTTAACATGCACCGAACTCCCTTAACCTCCATAGGCATTAAGCTTGCATATTCCTTCCACTTTCTCTCCATCTCTTCAGTGCCTTTTTGGGGAAGAGAAAATGTTTCTATTAAGTTTAGAATTCCCCCTTGACCGACCCCTTGCATTCCACCCCTTGCATTCCAGGCCTCCTCTAATTGTGCCAAGTGTATAATTTGACCATTCAAATTATCATCACTTCTAATTTGGTCCTTAAGTCCTTGGTAAGTTCATTTGCATTAATAATCTCTAATAATTATACATATATATGGTTCGAAGTAACATTCTTCTAGGCTAGGGTTTAGGGTGTTATAGATTCAAAGTTGGTTGCCCTGATTAGAAATCTTTCATAATGGATGACAGGTGTCTCAAGGAATAGGAAGACTACATGAGGGTCTGACATTGATCCGAAGTCATTTTTGAAGACTCTTAATTTGGTATTACCCGACATATTTTCATCAAACTTTTCACCGTTAATAGAATTTTAGCTCAAGAACAAAAAATGCTCCAAAAGACGAAGAAATTGATTGAGGTTTTTAATGACCGAGATCAGTTCAAGGTGACAGTCATGAACGAAATTCAAGAAACAGCCAGACACATGAGGATGTTAGCTGCGGAAGCAAGAACCCTTCGCCCCTACATCAACTTAGAAACATAAAAAGGACCGAGATTCTTTCAGCCACTCGAAGTCATCAAAGAATTAGGAGTTAGGGTCGAGTCCTATCTGTAGAAATTTGTTTTATCTGCTTTGTAATGAGAACCTTTTTCAATTCAATGAAAGTTGTTCTAGGGCGATCATCTATAGAATCAACACCTTTATTTTGCATTCATTCTTGTATTTATTTTATAGCATTTTA
Organism: Hibiscus mutabilis; assembly: GCA_019671005.1. Taxonomy (NCBI): domain Eukaryota; kingdom Viridiplantae; phylum Streptophyta; class Magnoliopsida; order Malvales; family Malvaceae; genus Hibiscus; species Hibiscus mutabilis. The sequence continues at coordinate 42,128,801 of CM033745.1, forward strand.
TCAGTTGTTCAATGCATTTTATAGCATATATTATGCATTAATTAACAAGGAAATTAATTGTTGGGGTTCCGTGGTAGAATTCTTAGTAATCAAAGATTCCGTATTCACACTTTACCTGACACCAAAAGAATCAAATGGGGGAAAGTTTTGCTAATTGGAAGCTGATTTAAGTGGACAGTTGGAGCGTGCCCAGCAATATTTGAGGGACACCATAATCAAATCCCAACAAGACATGATGAAAGAACTATTCGAGTTGATAGGACTCAAGAAAGAAGAAGACCTGTGAGGAAATGGATCCGTTGTAAACCCTAGTCAAGGGATGGGAGACCCCTTACATTCCCCCATTTTTATCGCTAGCACCCTAGGCCCCACAAGGAGTGGCTACTCAAGAAGATGGGACAACATCGCATCAGACGGGTGCCTCTACCCATGCTCTACCAGCTTTGATTTTTGGTCAAGGGGAAAATGTTAGGGATAGTGTCCAAGACTTAGATGAGATGGAGAAACTGAACAAGGCCAAGGTAGAGTTCTCGAAGCAACTAGAAAAGACACGAAAGGACCTTAAAAAGAAATTTCGAACAAAAGAGGAAGAAGAGGGGTCGTATGGGATGAACGCTAGAAATATTAGTTTGGTTCTAGATTTGGAAATTCCACCCAAGTTCAAGACACCAGAATTTGAGAAATTTGATGGGACTACCTGCCCTACTGCCCACATTACCATGTTTTGTAGAAAGATGACGGGTTTCATCGACCATGATAAATTGTTAATTCACTACTTCAAAGAACTTCAAAGATAGCCTAGCGGGGCCCTTTGTGAGGCGGTACAATCAATTAACCCATGCTCAGATCAAGTCATGGAAGGATTTGGCCAAGGCTTTCACATATCAGTATAAGCACATAACTGATATAGTCCCGAACCGACTCATGCTACAAGGTTTGGAACAAAGACACAATGAGAGCCTTTGTAAGTATGCCCAGCGTAGGCGGGATGTGGCGGCACAAGTACAACCTCCACTTCGTGAAAGTGAAATTTCTCACATGTTTGTGGATACTTTGAAGGGGTACCGCAATGAAAGCATGATAAGTAACCCTATCAGTAATTTTACAGATATGGTTATAACTGGTGAACGTATCAAAGTAGCTATCAAGAGCGGTAGAATTAATAGAGGAGAAAATGCTCAGAAGCAATTCAAGAAAAGAGATCACGAGGTGAACAACACAAGCACCTATGAGGCCCCTAAGAACATCACAATCTCACCACCTCAAGCCGTAGTCTGAAATGTGCAAAGCTCAAATAGAAGAGAGACTAGGGGTCTTAAGAAGGAGAATGAGAATATGTCTTTCACCCTTTTTGATTTTACACAAGGATTTGTACTCACAACTACACGAGGCTGATTTGGTTCGACCGTATTACGTTACTCCCTTTCAACTAACTTATCCCCCTTGGTATGATGTTAATACACACTATGAGTACCACGTCTGAGTAGGGTTGGGCAAAACTCGACTCGACTCGAAAAAATTGAATTATTTGACTCGACTCGAGGTGGAAAAAACAAACTCATTTTGACTCAACTCGTAATGTCATAAACTCGACTCAACTTAAAAAATTTCAAATAAAATTTGAGTTATGAAATGGAAATTTGAATAACTCAAAATTTTTAGTAGTTAGTTTATCAGTTTTCATATTCGAGTCGAGTTTGTCAATTCTGCATGATATATTATGTATATCACATATGAAAATATAAAGAAATACATATGTATATTACATATGCATATAGAAAGCCGTTAAAATTAGAATCATTATGTGCACCACCCAGCCCTAAGTATATGCATATAGAAATAGATATGTGCATCTATACGTATATGCATATAGAATATATATAAATAAATATATATGTACAATTAAATTTGTACAGAAACTTGAAAACTTGACTCGATTCGAAAAAAAAATTCAAATAAAGTTTGAATTGTAAAATAGAACGTGCAAACTTGAATAACTATTTTTTTAACTCGACTCGATCGAATGCCCAACCTTACGCTAGAGTAACGGGGCACACAATAGAGAATTGCATGGTATTCAAGAAATTTATTCAAAACAATATAAATAACTAAATTGTGAAGTACGATGAACCTAACGTGGCAGCTAACCTATTTCCAAACCACGGAGGTTGGGGCGTGAATGCTTTTGAAGAAGTGGATGCAAAAAGGTTAAAGGTGGACGTGTTGGAAGTTAAGTCCCCTTTAAGTTGTGTGTTCAAATTGCTATGCATGGTGGGTCTGATCGAGCACGGTATGGAGAGTGTGCAAGATGAGCATGGGGCATATTGTGAGTACCATCAAAAAGAAGGACATGAAATTCAGTGTTGTTCAGAGTTCAAGTAGTTGGTTCAAGAAATGATGGACAATAAGGAGATTAAGTTTTTTGAGGAAGTTTGAAGAGTTGGGATGAACGACTAGTTTCACAATGGTTGAGGGTTTTTGATGCATCTATCATTGTTTCTTTTTTGGTTGTATTGATTTGTTTACATTTTCCTTGCATTTTAAGTTTTTCATTTGAAGTAATGTATGGAATCAACTTTGCTACTATTTTCTCGTAAGTAGAAAAGATCTTTTTGTAAGGGAATATGCTATTTTTGCGAATTATCACTTCAATGAAAGGATGAATTTTTTAAATGATGTTAAAATTATGAATATATATGTACATTCTTTCTTATCCCCCGTAGGTCCCTGGATATCATGTGCATGATGTAATATTGATTTTGATACAAATATCAATCGAATGTTGTGATAACGATGAGTGTGATTTCTTACACAGCCTACTATGGTCGGTAAAGCGCGAAAAGTAAGACTACTGCTAAGGGCAATTACAATGTAATTATCAATTGCCAATCCCTGGTAACAGCGCCAAAAACTTGATTCTTGTCGAATCGTGATGCACTTTAGAGCAATTATACTCGTTGAATCAAGTAATAAAGTGATAAAGTAGAGTGTCGAACCCACGAGGATTAGATCAATAACTACAAAGTTATCAAACATAAGAGTGATTGTGCAAGTAATGGTTGTTTTCGGTTTATCAAAACTAAAAACAATTAAAGTACAAGTAGCTATGATTAAGATGAACAAATGTTGCAGCCAATAATAGATAATTATGGAACCTGAGTTATTGCTAAGGATATATGTTTTATTACTTATTTCAATTCTATAGCGGCTGGCAATACATGTTTACTTAAACCATTAAGATCTTTATCTACTCTCCATGATTTTCTAATGAACTTCTCTCGATGCCTAAAAGTTAATAACATTGAAGCTAAGGCAATACATGTCTGCATGAACCTTAACAACTCTATTATTTGCTTAAGAACTCCCTTTTAGTCATTGAAACCCTAAACTTATATCTAAGCTGAATTAAGACAAAGTTAACAATTTAGCCCTACTATTTATGTTTGTTGAACCTAACTCTCTTGATATTAAGCCACAAATTTATAGTTAAAAGGCCTCTCTCGATAGCTCTTATAGTAATTACGCATGAAGAACAATGAACAAAGTAGATAAAGGGAAACAAACTATAGCATTAAAATAAAATAATCAAAACACAAAATCCTGGGAAGCAATAAACACAACTAAAGTATTTAGCTCATATCTTAGCCTAAAACATCCATAAAAATATAAAAGTACGACAATTTGTCAAGCAAGGGATAGAAAAGGGTCAAACGTCCTTGAAGATCTTTCTTTGTGATGTCCAACTGTTGTTGTAGGTCTTCCACTCTGTCAGCCTCTCTCAACGGTGTCTATTGTGAGGAGAACTCCCTAGCTTTGACTTGGTGGTTCTCCACAAGCTAAAGGCTAGGGTTGTTGTCTAAAATCTAGCTCTATTGAATTTTTGTCCAAGTCTTCCTTATATAGGAAGTGAAACTAGGGTTTCATAACCATAAAGTGCGTGACTTCATTAAAGAAGGCTAATGATTTCTTGCTATATTTTAATGTTCCGTATCTAGAAGAAAGTCCACATGGGTCAAAGTAGATTCGTCTCCAACTCTTTGTGCCTCATCAGCTCCAGCCATGAGATCTGCTACTCATTCGCTTCAGCATTCCTCTAGCATCTTGCACTTACACCACAAAGCACTACCTTTCCCATAAATGCACCAAAATATATAACATTTAAGCATAGGCAATGCAACTCCCTATCTACATGCAAAACATGTGCAATCTAGCCTAAATGCAACTATGTGAGTTTGAAAATATGCAAAAGTCAAGTAAAAAGGGTATGCAAAATAGTATATCTACACAGACATCAAATACCCCTAAACTTAAACTGTTGCTTGTCCTCAAGCAATGCAAATTAAAGCAAGAAAAATAGAAAATAAAACAGTAAACAACCCTCGGTTCCCAAGGTTCCAACTAAGCTATGATTATAAGGATTCCAAGACAGGATGCAACAGTAATTCATTACTGAGCTATTTTAATGAGATGCAATGCATTAGAGCTTACATTTTTGTTCCAAGAATCAATTCTGCTATAGGTACGGTGGGTGCTAAGTTACATGCATTCTTAATGACCTTAGAAAAATTTAAGGGTTGCTCTATATTTATTACCTCTGCATTTCTTTTCTTTTAAGCGAAGTTTTATACTCCCTCTATTCTTTTTAAGTTTAAAAACTATATCAACATGGCTTTAACTTATCACAACTACTCTTCAGAACTGAAGATAGAGTGGAGCAAACAGCCCATCCCCAATCCTTATGAACAGAGTCATCCCGTGAAGACTTTCATTCACTCTTATGTGAGTACTATCATTCCTACCAGGGAAAGTTAAATGGAGCAAACACAACTCACCTAGTGTACTAAGATAGCAAGATACATAAAAGAGTGTCCCTTAACAGTTTTGTTTAATTTATTGAGTTTTCAAGTAATTTTCATTGTTTTCTCGATTTTGTAGAGAGTTTTTAAGCCTTTACTATGCTACATTGAACATTCAGTTCATTCACATAAATTCATGCTTTGGCATCAGAGAGTTGACCTATAATTTTCCTAAGGTTTCTTAAGCTTTTAGAAGGCATGCAACATGTGTTTTATGGGCTATAGAAGATTCAACACTAAGTTCAAAACATGAAAGCTATTAACACGTTATAAAACATTAAACATGGATTAATCAAAGGAAATCGTGATCAATGCAGCAGCAATTTCAGAATTAATGGAATAAGGCAAAGGGAACCTATCGAAACATATTAGGCTATTTGCAAAAAAAAAAATTACCTAAATTTAACCTAATATATACATGGGATAGTACTCCCCCAAACTTGAGAAGAGCATTGTCCCCAATAAAAAAGGAAACAAGCAAAGAAAAACAAATATACAGATGCAAAATGAGAAGCTAAACTAAAAAAAGAAAAGAAAAACTAACCAGAGAGATACTAGAAGGTTGTTCCAGATGATGATACCCTTGCCTTTATCCAGGGTGGAAGTGGGTTTCTTGGCAGGGAGAGAGGGGCACCAGCATCAATATCTGGTCGTTGTCTTCTTCAGGTGGCAGGTGCAAGGGCAAGAAGCTTATGTGGTAGCGAGGGAAATTCTATCGATGCGTTTGGTAGGAGTTTGTTAAGGAGGGGTCGCGGGTCGCTCAGAACCTCTTGAATGATATGGTGGAGGTTCTGAGTAGGTGTAACAACGAGTTCAGCGGGCACTCCAAATCCTTTCATATCCTGAACCTAAGGAAAGATAGATCCTTGTACGCCTGTGTCGATGCTGCCCTGGCGATGATGCTTTCGTGGATGAGTTTGTACGGATCCACTCTCCTATTGTTGAGTATAGAGTGGAGGAGTATTAATGACTAGTTTCTCGTTGGGAGGATGTTTTTGATAAAATGCATCCAGAGCTTTGAATTCAAGTTAAGCTATTCCTACCCTATGGTTCTGGCATAAGATTAATTATGGACCAATGTATTCCAGGAATGCAAAGGTCATTTAGTAGTTGTGCATATGTCTCGGCTTTTGTAATGGCCACAAAATATCTACGGGTACCATTAATTATGGACAAGTTGTAGTGGTTGACAATTGCTAAGGCCAAGAATTCTATATTTCTCCCTCAAACATAGACCCTTCAATTTTCGATATGCCTGACATGAGTGTAAAACTTTTGTACCCAGTCAACATTAACTAGTCCTGGTTGGCGAATAAAATCTTCCTAACTCTGTGTGGTGATTATAGCATGTATGTCAGATTCAAATTTGTAACGATAGTTTGGAGTGAACACCAAACCTTTCTTCAAAATAAGTTTTTGTTGTATCATGTATCTATATCGCTTTGTTAGAATATTGTCTAGTATATACAGATGGCAATCAAGATCTTCCAACTCCATAAATGTTGTATCACCAGAGGGTGCTGAATTTGCTCCAGAAAACGTTGGAGGAGAGGTAAAATAAGGAGGACTAGGTTTTCTTTCTATTCGAGGAGGTTGTTGGTTGTGGCGGGTTACTTTGAGTTTTCTAACCATGGTGCAAACGGAGGCATAAGAGAATAAGTTAGGAGATTAGGGTTTAGGATTGCTAATATTTGGGTATGTGAAGTCTGATAGATGGTTTGTGTTATCCTTTACGGAGAATATGAAGAGAGAATGGTTAAAGATGGAAAAGCGTAGTTAGTAATCATAAAAGGTAACATCAACCATTAATGTAGAGTCCTCATCGAGTGGGTGAGTTGAGTGATAAGCGGTGTGATGAATATGGGGACGACGAGTTGTGATTTATGGGGAATAGCAAGAGGTTAAAGTGATAGATATGGGGCAGTAAAGTAGGAAAAATGAATAAACTTCTAACATGACTCTATATTCAAGCCCGCTTTTTTGCATGGCGGTAATGTAGGAAAAAGGAATAAAAAATGCATAAAATTAAAGGGATAGATTTGGATGTGCTAATCATCCAAGAACTTGATCATGGATTTTTTACGACAGAGTGGTGCTCCTTTGTAAATCTTCAACCATTTCAATATTTTGTCTCGAAAAGGAGATTGTTTACTTTTGCTAGTCAAAACAAAATCTATTACTTCTTGAAGTGTTTATGCCTATAACATGGCCCCACCCAATGTGGGCTATGTAATACTGCCCCCACTCTTTCTTGGGCTCTATTATCATCTTTGATTCAACCAAATAAAGCATCATCAAATGGATACTCATCTCGAATCGGATTGATCAACATGCTTTTAATCATTTTGTGAGAACAACTTCTTTGTCTTCAGGGTTACCACCCACCTTTTAAACATTCTACCTTTGTTTCCTATACTATTCTTATATAAGAACTCTCATCATTTCTTACGTTCAACATTGCCCTAATCAATCTTGGGCTCAACTACTTTCTCATCTTTGACCCAACATTCAAAGTCTTCATCTGTTCGAACATTAGGGTAGGCAAAATGCTTCCACACCCTGAAATCATCTTTAAATTCAATCTTCTTTATTGAACCATTGAAGTATCTTGACAGAAACTAACACTAGATACATATGCTTTAATTCTCATTATAAAGTAATGCAAAAAGGCAATTTGCTTGTGTCCATTTCAAAATAAAAAAATAATTGAATTTTAAAAAAAATGTGAAACATTTTTAAAATCAAAATTTAGAGAAATTATCAAACATTTTTAAAACCAATGTTTGGCCCCAAAATATCAAATGAAATAGCATATTTGCTTTTAAAATATCAAATATGGACTCAAATGAATTGTATGCTTTGAATATCTTGACCGTTGTGATGATATATGCACATGTGTAGTCTCTTCCAGTTTATTAGGCTTTTAAGAGGAACGCTCATCATACCTAATTTCTAACCCATTTAAGGTGGCTCTCTTAATCTCACTAACTCACCACGTCCTATCCTTCCTTTATTTGGTGTCGATCAGGCACTTGAAGTTTGACGTTCCTTGAAGAAAGGTTAACCTTTATAGGTGGAATGTAATATGAACACAGACTCATCCAACCTAGATATCCACGTATGATCAAAATTGTCTTTTTAGGCTCATAGTGTAGGCCATGGGTCACGATTAAGTGAAACTGCATTTATATACTTGTTTGGCCTGGATATACTCATATGAAATATTCTCTTCTCTTCCATTCTTTGGATCTCTCTAAACTGCCCATTTTTGTGTTTTCACTCTAGAGTTCATTTCCTTCTTTTGTAACTTTGGACCAACCTACATCCTGGCTGGATATTGATGCTTGTTTTCTATTCAAAGGTGATTAAAATATTCTTTTCTCTTTATTCTTTGGATCGCTATAGACTGCCCATTTTTTGTTTTCACACTAGAGTTCATTTCCTTTCTTCGAGTTTGGGATATGTATCTTTGGACCAATTTGAATCTTGACTCGGCATGGATGTGTGCTTCTATTCAAAGGTGATCAATCCTCCATGTTTTCAAAATCGATATTTACTTCAATGGTGGATTACGTAAAACTCTCTTGTTCATTTCTTCAAGTTAAAGCCACATTCTTGCATTACTTTATTCGAGTGTGCTCATGTAAAGTATTCCTTTCTCTTTTCTTCTTTTATTCTTTTTCTCTTTTTTCTATCTTTTTTTTCTTTTTTAAGAATCTTTTTAGACCCCTTTTTGGTTTTTTAGCCTAAAGTTTATTTCCTTTATTCTAATTTAGGAACATGTATCTTTGGACTATACTACATCATGACTAGTGTTATGCATGATTTCGCTAGAACTTAATCAATTCTCCACGGCTCTTCTAAATTTAATGGAGAATTTTACATGTGTATCTTACTTCTCCTTATTACATTATTCAACTTAGTGATCTCATTATTGATTGCTTCGGCCTTCTGGTTGGCATTTTTCAACTTTGCTCTGGATTTAAATCAAAGGTACTCTTGTAATTGAAATTCAAGGTCCTGAGAAAATGATATATACATATATATGTCCTTTTCAAAAAAATATGTATGTGTATGAGAGAATAAAAACTACCCCATAACAATGAATGAAATGTTTAAAAAATCAAAGAATGCATTTTTTTCTAAATAAGAATAAAGAAAATGCAATTTTCATTCTGACAGAAATAAATAGACATGTGTCTTTACAAAATATTCCTACTTCTTTAGAACTTAAGTTTTAGGGTTTTATCTATGCATTATTCTTAAAAAGGAGAAACCTAAATGTAGGGAATCAAACTAAAATCTTCATGAAGAGATGAGAAACCCAAGCATAGAGACTTAAGTCATCCTTGAAGTGATAAATCATTCATTCTAGCTTTTTCAACTTGATGTAAAGTTGTCCTATTTCATTTGTTTTCCACTGCTGGATTAACTCTTGTATCAGGACTCTCTCGCCAAATAGCCTCTTGATCTCTTCCAGTAATGACCTACACTTTCTTGTAGAATGCCTCGATGCCCCAATGCGAAAATCGCAAATGCTACCCAGGTCAAAGTTGTGGGTAGATAAGTCCTATGACAGCTAGTGTCATCATACTTCTCAAAGTCAGAGATCTTGAAATTAGGGGGATAACTAGATCAGGGACTAGGTAGAGCTCCCTTGCATTGAAAGCATCAGCTCCTCCTCTTTTCCTAACCTATCTCTCGAATCTATCTTTTAACTGCTCGAGTCTTAATCTCTGAGTTTGTTCAATTCTTTCATCCATGACAAAGCTTTAACTAATTCACGGTTTACTCCATTGAACCCTAAAAATCTTATTATTTAATTGATCAATGCATGAAATGTGTCATAAATGAATAAAAGACTACAAGGGCAAACAATATGTATAAAATTCAATTAATGCAAATAAGGTTTTGATTTGAAAATATTCCTTTAGAAAAACTTTTGTTTAACAGAGAAGATGTTTGATTACAAGAATCTGAAATAACAAATTACAGATAACGATTAGCTTCTCGTCTTGACATCTTCACTTCGTGAAGCAAGGCTCGCACTCTACGTTTCAACATCGTCTTCGGTCTAATAGGTGACCCCGCCATTCTCCTCTTATGCTTCTTGAAGGATCCGCGGCGGTATAATCTATGTACTCCAGAGCTTTTGGGAAGATCATTAACCCGTGCAGGCAGAATGCGAACAAGAGTTTATTTTTCAGTGGCGGATCTTGACAATCCAGTTTGAAGGTGCATATTTAAAATTTTTGAAATTTTTGGAGGCTTAGATTAAAATTTCTAAAGATTTTGAAAGGTTTAATTTAAATTTTTCATAAAATGTTGGAGTTTAACTAAAATTTTAGGAAAAAACAAATTGAAACTAATCAATGCCCCCTTTTTTAATAAAAATTTAGAAAGAGATTTAATTGAAATTATTTAAAACTTTTGAAAAATTTAGATGGGCGACCCCGCCATGCTCTTCTTATGCTGTTTGAAGGATCTGTGACGATATAATGTGTACTCCAGAGCTTTTGGGAAGATCATTAACCCGTGCATGCAGAATGCGGACAAGAGTCTATTTTTCAGTGGCGGATCTTGACAATCCAGTTTGAAGGGGCCTATTTAAAATTTTTGAAAATTTTAGAGGCTTAAATTAAAATTTCCAAATATTTTGAAAGGTTTAATTTAAAATTTTCATAAAATGTTGGAGTTTAACTAAAATTTTCGGAGAAAAATTGAAACTTATCAATGCCCCATATTTTAATAAAAAAACTAGAAAGGGATTTAATTGAAATTATTTAAAACTTTTGAAATATAATAATAATTTTAAAAATTTTGAAGGGACCAAATTAAAATTCCTGAAATTTTTAAGGTGCTAAATGTGAAATTTTTTAACTTTGGGGGGCCGTGGCCCCCACTGGCTTCAATGAGGATCCACCTTCATAACCAAGATATGTCGTCTCTACCTCCAACACGCGTCTCCTCGTCAATTTTCTCTTTCCTCGATTGGTCTTCATTCGGCCCAGCTCGATACTGTAGCATTATCGCTTTTGGCATCACAGGCTTCTCTCCTATCTTAAATGCCCTCTAAATTAGACCGTTCTTGAATAGCACTATGTTATGACGTGATGTAAAAATAAATGCGAGAAATAGAAATGAAAGAAAAAGGAACAAACACCAAGAAAAACCAAGTTAGTACGATGATATACTTTAATAAATAAATTATACGATGAACGATAAAAAAGCAATAAATTAAAATAATTAAAAGCGCACACACACACATATATATATATATATAGCAAACAAAGACATAAATATATCAAACAAGCCCTAAAAGGATTACCGCTAAACGAACATAGTTCCGACATGACTCTAAAAGGTGAGCTCTACAGTTCACTATGAGCGGTTAGGTTTTCAAGTAAATGGTACCCAAATTGTTGCTAGGACATCGATTCCGGAGAATACGACCTATATACCATACAAGGGTGTGAACCCCACAAAATATAATGACCGAATCCCGACAGTGAATTATAACACCATATGGAGGTGAACATCCCACAAGGCGAAGTAATCACTCCCACTTAACAAGGGACGAAGCTCAAAAAGAGAGCTCATGCATAAATGACAAATATATCAAACACTGTACAAGATAAAGCGATAAACAAATAAGATTAGGGATTCAAAATTAAATTAAATGGAATTTATTTATTTTTGTTAAATACGATACGAACTCAACTAAGGCTTGACTCTCTATTTTGTTTTTGAAAACAAAATCTTTTCCCTAGAGAAGTCGCCATGTTGTAGTGACTAAAAAAATCTGTATTTGTGTCGCTTTAAAAAAAAGTTTGGTTTTAAGGGGATTTGGAAAAAAAATTGAAATTTTAAAATAAGACTTGAAGTCGCCACCGGTCACATGAATAAGGTAGACCGAATACAAAAAATAAAACTAGAGATTTATTGGGTTCGGGTGTCAGTTACGAGTAGAGAAGGATTCACACACCCACCACGCCAGGTAATCGGTACCTAAAGGTTCGTATTGTATTTATTAACAAAAATTTAAATTTAATTTAGCGTTTAATCCCTAAAAATACATGCATTTATGGTCATACAATTCGAATATATTAAATCTCGCGATTCACAATACTAAAGGAAGATGACGCCCGAAAAATTGGGATGACACTTCTAACAGGATACCAAAATTTTAAGGCTTAAATCTAAACTTGAGAAATAAATGCATGGATAAATTAATAGCATATGTAGACAATAATCACATATATGAAATTAATACGTAGCATAATATTTATATATATTGCATTAATAATGGTAAGAAATATATCTGACATGCTTCATTAATTAGTAAAATAAAATATTACATTAAATGGATAAAAGAATATACCCAAATCCAAATGCTCTTGGACTAAAAAAACTGAAGTGGATCACAAATATGGGTTGTTGCTGGAGGCCAGTTCCACTCCTTTTTGCTCACTATTAGACCCGATCTGATGTAAGCCCAACAAGCATGGGTTAAGCTCCAATGAACGGGTCGGATCGGGTCATTTGACTCGTTGCCAAAACGAGTTATGTCACTCCCAACATCAAGACGCTTTTTTTTTTTCACGTTGAGATTCGCCGTTGGAGCCTCCGGTCATCGAAAACCACCTTAGCCGAGATAGGTAAGACCCCATTTTTTTCTTCACCTCTTGCTTTGCACTAATTTACTCATTTCGATTTTGGTGCTGATTGTTTTTTTGGTTTATTGTTTGATGAGTGGTGGCCTTTAAGGATTTTAAGGACTCTAGTGAAAAGGTGGTGGTGAACGGTTTGAGAGGCATCAATGGTTTCTAGTATTTTGGGGATGTTCGGTTTCAATGTGGGTTGAATGGTGAGGGACGGCAGTGGAGAGTGTTTGAATGGTGAAGGATTGGAATGGTTATCAAGGACAAGGGAGATGGTTTTGGTTATGAATAAAAAATGGTGGGGTTGTGGAATCGGGGGCTCTCTAATGGAAGGTGGTGAAGGTGATACCTTTTATTGAAAAGGTGAGAGGTGGATTACAGTGATGAAGAATGGTGAAGATGAAGGATGGTGAGGTTGAAGATGAAAGATATAGTTATGGGTGAATAATAATGTGTTTGTGTGTGAAGGGTGATGGCCTAGTTAGTTGATAAGGGCATGGGTTGAGCAGGCTATGGGTGGCGTGTCGTGATGGATTAAGGGAGATAGGCAGCTGACAATGCATTCAATGCACTATTTTTATATTTTTTAATGATAATAATAATAGTTAAATAATAATAATGTTAAAATAATAATAATAATAATAATAAAATTCGGATAAAAAATAGTGATTACAGTTGTCAATCTTTACTCATTTTCACAAAAATAAAGCAAAAATCATAAGCATTAATTTTTATCCTACTTCCCTGTCTGACGCCTTGGAATCATGAGTTCTTATGGAACTTTTCGCTTTTCCTTGGAGAAATCTTCAGGCTACAAGTTTTTTCTTATATGGACCTTCTTCACCTTCAAATATTGGAGCTACAAGTTCTTCCTATATAGAACCTTCCGCTTTCTTTGGGGGATTCTTCGAGCTGCAAGTTCTTCCTATATAAAACTTCTCTCCTTGAAATCATGAAGCTACGAGTTTTTCCTATATAAAACTCCTCGCTTTAAAGTCTTTGAGCCACAGGTTCTTCCTATATAGAACCTTTCACTTCAAAATGTTAGAGCTGTTAGTTCTTCCTATATAGAACCTCTTACTATGAAATCTTGGAGCTACAAGTTCTTCATTCCTAAAGATTTGATTTTTCTTAAAGCTTTTTATTCTAAATTATAGCTATTGGTCGTGTAAGCAATAACTCCCTATTGATTTGTTGATTCCATAGTTAGTTCATGGCTAATTTGATGATCTAGAATTTCAAATCCTATAAGACCATCTATGGGATTTTCTAGTTTAATTCTTATTGTTTTTATAGCTAAGTTGTGCTATGAAATTGGTTATTGATATAGAAACCTATTGAAATCCTTATTTCCTCCATGTTTGTTAGCCCAAGAGCAACAAGGGGAGGAGTTATCAAATCCACCATAATCAACCAAACCAAAGAATATGGGAATTGTCATTCGGGAGTCTTGAAGGTCTTGGAAAATCAAGGTGAGTGTAGTCAGAGTCTTGGAATTAAGCTAGGTGCTTTTCTGATTTCCACTGATATTGATTTTTGCATAGCTAACATTGTGTCTAAGGGTATCGTATCTAATATCCTAAAAGATTACATTGGTAAGCACCGATAAGTCATCGAAATAATTTATTGATCATAGGAATATTGTTATTGACATTGGTCTTATTGAAACATTGAAATATATAGGATCATTAAGCATCAGACATTGTTATTGCCATTGATTTTGAATATAGATATCGATATTGTCATCGTTATTATCATCAAGCATTGTTAATGATATTGTTATTGCCATCGAACATTGATATTGTCATTGTTATAGCCATTATCATGAATATTGTTATTGAACATTGAAATTGGTATTGGTATTATTATCGAAACATTGATATCGGACCATTGGCCATTGACATTGAGAAATATTGAACATTGATATTGCTATTGAACGTTGGATTCAAAAAGACGTTGGATACAATTGGCATGCCATAGAATTCATGTGCTCATTGGTACGGGTGGACTACGGTCCTTGGCTACGGCCTTTATTGTGGCGAGGCGGAGGGATGTTAGTGATATTGGTCATTTGACAAGGCGAAGGGACTAGACCTTTCATTAAATTGGCGGGGCATAGGAATTCGCGTATCCACTATCTTAATTCGATCCAAGGAAATAAATTGAAACATGAATATTATTGTCATTGGGCATCATTGATTGTATTGCCATTGATAAACATGATATAAGATGCTTTTCATTGTAATTGACATTGTTTATGGCTACCTCACTAGGAAAAATATGCCTAATGCATTTCATTTCATGCATTTCAGGTTGAAGGAATCATCGTTGTGAGATCGGAGAAATTTAAGGTTTTTGGCAAGTCACTACAAGTTTACAAGTAATGTATATTACCCTTATGAACTCCTAGTATGGTGGCAAAGTAGTTGAACTAGTTGCTTTTAGCCCTTTTGGTATGTATGTATTGCATATGTTTTGTATAAATGGTTAAGGTCCCAAAAATGACTTTAGTATTGGCTAAAAGTGACAAAACTTGCATATTTGGCTCATAAAGTTGAAAACCTACTAAACGAATTCGTATGATCTTGAAATTTGGCATTCCAGTAGACTATAGTGTTATAAACTTGTTGGTAAGATTTCATTGCATTTGGACATTGTTTGATAAGTCAAATTGGATAAAAACCAGATAAAATCTGTCATTACAGTATAGGGCGTATCAATATAGGTGATGGTGTATCGATACGATATTGCATATTTAGACCAAGTCAACGCTGGTCAACAGGGCGTATCGATACGGACTTTAGTGTATCAGTATGAAAAGTCAACGCTAGAATTTGAAAATTGCATCGATATGGCTCAGTGTTGTATCGAAACAGATGGATTTGTACCGATACTGCCAAAACTGTATCAATACGAGTTTTGGTCACTAGAATTTGATAATCCATAAGATGTGCATGGCATACCGATACAGCCTCTTCGAGTATCGCTACGGAGACAAGTATTTCAATTAAATGCTTTAGTAAAAAATTATGGAAAATTGCAAACTGGTCACTGATTATTGTTTAGCTTGATAAGAGGAGTAAATGGATTCCGATTAACATGAAAGTTTGTATGATCACTGATTATAGGTTAAATTTCATTGTGTTAAGGTAAATTTTAGTAAAGGACCTCTAAAATACAAAATTTATAGATTAGTCCCTAGAACTTATAAAAGTTTAAAATTTATCCTGAATTGATAATCATAGCTTCATATTGAATTACCAACCTCTCTATATTGTATAGTATCGTAATATATCACCGATTATTGATTAGAAGTTGCACCAATCATCGTATTGTTCTTCGGTAATATACTTCAACCCGGTTCTCTACTAGGCTGTGAAGAGGGTGTTACATTTGTGATATTAGAGCTAGAGTTTAGTCGATTCTAGGACTAAAACGAAGCCTACTGCATTGCTATTGTATTACTTTTCCACCTAGGAGTTATTTATTGTGTATACAGTGACTTGCCGACTGATCCGATCTCTTTATGTTATAGATATGTTTGTGACTAACGAAAATCATATTAATGAGCATGCCATCGGCTCCTCGACACATGGCGAGGGGATAAGGGGGAGATCCTCTAAATCCACAAAATCCCCCACCTCAGAATATTGAACCGGAAGCACAGACCGCTCAAGTGGAATGCTATCGAAACATGGCCGACTTGTTCAAACAGCTCATGACATCGGTGAGAGCTGAGAAATTGTTGCAACCTACCGCACCTGTTATCCAATATGCTCGATCCCCTATTGAAAAGCTATTGCAACACTAAGCCTATACCTTCACCGATCAAGATTATGACAATCCTGAAACTGCCGAATACTAGATGGATAACACACTGAGAATCTTGAACAAGCAGCTATAGTGTTCGGATGAACACAAGCTGGAGTGTGCCCTCGCGTTGCATGCTGATGAGGCACTTCACTGGTGGGAGACTACTACCCTTACGGTCTCCGAAGACATAGTAACATGGGAGTTCTTTCTTCGAGAATTCCAAAAGAAGTGTATCAGCGAGTTCTATCTCGCAGAAAGGCGCATCATCTTCGTCCATCTCAAGCAAGGTGGACAACCTGTTGAGTAGTACATCCATGATTTCTGCAAGTACTGCAGGTATGATGCTGAATACATTAAAAAGGAGGTGTCGCCACCCCTTTTTAAGGGAGCTTTGACGTTGTTTGGAAAACTTAAGAAAAACACGGAGTCGCCACTAATTTTTTTTTGAAAAAAGTGTGATTGGATCACTTTTAATACAAGGGTTATTTTAATAAAACAATTTATTTATCAAAATAACATTTTTGGTTCACGAAAATAAGAGAAAACAAGTTCGGGGTTCAGTTACGTGTGGGGAAGGGTTAACACCCCCACAATACCCAAAAGTTGGTACCTAATTGATTTCAAAAAGCATTTTGAAAATTGGAATTTTCAAGTTCACAAGAATTTCAACTTATTCATCCATTTAATGAATATAAATCTATTTCAACGGCCTTATCGCTCAAAAAATGAACTCCAATCACCACCACCACTCCTGGCGCTAACCCGTCATTTTCGTTTGGTAAGACACCGCATTAGTTAATTTTCACTTTTAAAACAACAACAATTTGGTGTGTTAAAGCTTTTTAATTAGTGATTAAACCCTAAGAATGTCTATATTCATTTTAACAATCAAAGTTATAATACAATTAAGTGTATTTTATTAAAGTTATGAAAGAAATTTTACTGCAAACATGTCTCTATTCTAAGTTTTGAAAGAACCTATTCCTAAGGTTTTAAACATAAACATATTCGCATAAGGAAAACAAAAAAAGATAAATTACTTAAATTAAATTAATAACCTAAATGATTGCTAAACTTTTAAATAAAAGAAAAGGGGAATTAGCTTTTATTTTTTTTAAAGAAAATCTGAATTAGGGATTAAATTGAAAGAAAGCAAAATGTGAAGGTTAAAAGTGAAATTCGATGGTCAGTTTAGAAGAAAAAAGACGAAATTGAATGAAATGAAAGTTGGAGTGTTGCGGTATAAAGCCTATTAAAGAAGGGCGAGGGTCAAAGGCGGATAAGGGTCGGTCAAACGGGTTGGTATAGATAGCTGAAGTTGTAAACAAAAATTATTTTATTCCCCCTCCCAAATGGATCAAACCGATGCTCTAAAATTCCTTTGGCTCTGTTCTTCGTGTTCTTCATAGATTGAAGAACATGATGAACATCCGTCGTGCCAGCTGCCTTCCACCGGTGCTGGCCGCCGTTGTCGACAGTGAAATTTCCAGAAACCTCCCATTTTTCCAGAATCCGGTGAGTCCCAACTCGTATTTTTCCACTAGAGCTTTGATCGAAACCAAAATATGCGGCGGTGCTATACAAAACAGAGGTAAAAAAGCTATCTATTTTCTTTATTTAAATTCAAAATATAAGCATAAAAAATTACCAGAAGAATGCATGCTTTATTTCTTTGAGAATTGCTTACAATCTTTGCTTGCTGCCTCTACAATCCGTATGCCACTTATGCCTATCTTCTCTTGTATCTACTGTGTATTGTGTAAAAATAAATTATTGTCTAACTTGTGTGTTAATTCTATCTTGTTTACGAAAAATTATAGTGCTTTATATGGTTACACTTATGCTTGAATCCCTAAAAATCATCTATGGTGCTTTTGTTCTGGCTCTGATTTTAAGCCAATTTGCTATTGACCCACGATTTGTCCTCCGACCTGATCTAGTTGTAGCTTGATTCTTGCAAAAGCTTTAGATTAGGGCTCTGTTCTGTTGACCATGCTCTAATTTGGTTCCAATTTCTAGCTAGGGCTTTAATTTAGGTATTTAACTTCCCTCTTTTAACTTGATCCCAATCCTGTTTTTTTGTTTTTATTTCCTATAAACGCAACAGTAATGATGCTACTGGGGAGGAATGATCCGAGGCAAGGCAACCGGAAACGGAGAAGATGGAAGGCCCAACTAAAGCTTAAACGTCGGCGCGTGGTCTTTACGCGCAAGTGGTAATCCATGTGATCTGCTACTGATCAATCTGGGCCGCTAGATCATGATCTAATCTAACGGTCATGAGGGATGAGGCATTATATCATCTCCAGTTGGCGCGATCTGCGTTGTTAGATCAATTCTTGATCCAATGATTGTCCTTCGGCTGCGCTAATCAGAAAAAAAGCATTAGGGTTCTGTTTTTTCATTAGAAACGAGCCAAACAGGCCCTTATTACGTATATATTTTAAACAAACAAGTTTTAATGTAATGGCTTTGTTTAATGGACTCTTTATTATTTTTATAGACTTTTTAATATAAATGCAAATGGGTTGTGTACTTTTATATTTTGGGTTTTATACTAACTATTATATTAACTATTAACTAAACACTAACAAAAATGTATATAACTATGATAATACTAACTACCACATCAAAATTATATAATACTAACATATAGCAATAATACGTATAAATATAACACGAGTGAAAAATCAGTCACAACAGCTGCCCTTCTTTGGTCATTCCGGTGAAACAAGTATAGAGCAAAGAACAATGGACATTGATTTTCACCAATTACCAAACCTGTCACAACTTAATGCTTGAATAGACTGGCGGGTTCCGCTCTCCTTATGCTTGAACGGATAAGCAGGTTATATTCTCCTTATGCTTGAATAGATAAGCATTTTCTATTCTCCTTATGCTTGAATAGATAAGCAGGTTATATTCTCCTTATGCTTGAATAGATAAGCAAGTTCCATTCTCCAAATGCCCGAACGGATAGGCGGGTTCTATTATCTAAATGATCGAATAGATAAGCGGGTTCCATTCTCCAAATGCTCGAACAGATAGACAGGTTCTATTCTCCAAATGCTTGAATAGATAAACGAATTCCAAAAAGGGTTTTATCCTCCATACGCTTGGATGAATAAGCGGGTTCTATACCTGTCAAAATTCAAATAAATGCTATGACCATGATGAACATGCCCCTAGGGATGCCTAGTCATGAATGCATGTCACTTTTGCTCCTTTTTTTAAAAATCCTTTTATCATAATAGTTTTCCTTCTAGGCAGCAGACTCAAAAGAAATTGTGAAGTTCCAGGGAACTTGGATTATATCATTTCAAATATTTTCTCAACTCTGGCAACATATGGTAAGCGTCTATTCTGGTCCATATCCTCAAATGGAGGTCAGATATGAATTTCTTTCACTTTTCCATACCGAATGAGACTTTGTACAATGTTTACTAGGATCACAACGATCAGAAAAGTTAACAACCGCTCATCTTTCAATCCTAGTTGGCTTCACCAATTTCTTGTTGCTAAAATTCCCACTGACCATTCTTTGGAAAAAAATCTTCACCATTGCCCACTCTTAACTTCGGGGACTATAGGACACATATTTCAATTTGGGTGAAATTAGGGTTCACCAAAACACCACCAGGCTACATCATGGGTTCAGCGCCATAATTTCTGGTACATAAAAGATTAGACAATACATTCATCCTTTCATGTGGCTTCTTTTTACCAGGGAAGCTTTTTGCAAGGTGTTAGGAGCTTCCGTATAGCGTTGCAAGAACGCCAAAGAACAAAGCTCAATGGGAATATACGTGGGATGCTTTGGCTTGCCAATCAGAATATTGCAACTATATGTTACAATGGTTGACAAAATAATCATAAATAGTCATCTCCATTATCTCTGCTTCACCATTCTTATGCTTAGTACCTCTTTGTTTCATAAAGAACATTTGATCCCTGCATATTTGTTCACTCAGTCCAGTTATCTTGTACTCTTGGTTGGAAGGATTGACTTTATCCTCATATTCTTCAACACTCTTTTGGCCTTTGTCAAATTATCATTGTAGTTGATACATCAATATTCAGTGGCAAGCTTTCTTGAGTAAAGATCCTACTATTCTTCCAATGTCTATAAAATTGTTCTCATTATCATGGAAGAAATGTTATGCCAACATCAATATTCAGAGACATGCCTTCTTGAGTATCCTTGAAACTCGAATGAAAAACCCTATTTCCTTAGTTATCTCCTCCATTGTTTGTAAAATTGTTCTCATTGTTGTAGGAAACAGACTATCTCGTGTAGGCATGTTGCCTCAAAATAATGTTTAAAGACCCTCAACACTTCTCGAGGTCTCACTGATTTTTGTCTTCACAGAGAACTTTGAATTGTTTGCAGCAAAACTTATTTCAACCTTGAATGTCTTCATGCGTTTAGTGCTTTTCATGCCCTAAGCTCAAAACTTAACCACAAAATACCTCATAGTTTCGATACCCTTTTAAACAAATTTCAAAGTAATGCCCAAAATTCTTTTGTATGTTTTAAGTGATGTCAAATTTATTAATTCTCATTTCAATGCAAGATGCTTATACGAAAAAAGGGAGATGGTCTAAGAAAAGAAAAGAAGGCTGAAAAAACAAAATTTTATCAATATTGTGGCAAATAGAAAGGAGATTACAAGTGTTCAAATATCAATGACCAAAACTCCTCTTGTCAAGATGTCGTGAGATATCCTGAATGTTACACATGTTGAGCAGACTTCGACAATGGTGACGATGCCAGAAAGTAAATAACTCATCTGTGTTATATTCATGAGAGAATTTCCCTGGTTATCAACTACCTGAGCCACCCTTTTTGAGTTTTCAACTCAAGTCCTCATTTGTTTTCAAAACGCCATTTACGACTTTTCATTTTGAACCCCCTTTTCCCCTTTTTTTTTTTTTTTCTTCTTTTTTTTTCTTTTCCTTTCTTCTTTTTTCTTCTTCTTCAGATATAATACTTTTTGACTGAATCTGAGTTTATCGGGATCTAAAATTCATCTCCATCCATTTCAGCCAAAATTAATGCCCTACCTGAGAAAACCTTTGTTACAACGTAAGGTCCCTTCTAATTTGGTGCTCATTTTCTTCAGGAATCACTTTGGATTGGTAACTTCTTCTTTAATACCAAATCACCTTCTTGGAATTCTCTCTGGAGAACTTTCTTCTCATGTGCCCTTATCATCCTTCTTTGGTACATATGCCCATGACACAATGCTTTCAACCTTTTCTCCTCAATTAGATTCAATTGGTCATATCCTGAACCCATTCTGCTTCTTCCAACTTTGCCTCCATTAAGACACTAAGTGATGGTATCTCAACTTCTATTGGTAGTATAGCTTCTACTCCATACACCAATGAAAAGGGTGTTGCCCCAATAGAAGTTCGTACTGCAGTTCGATAGGCACATAAGGCAAACAGTAGCTTCTCATGCCAGTCCTTATAAGTATCAACCATTTTTGCAACTATCTTCTTAATGTTCTTATTTGCACCATCCACTGCCCCATTCATCTTTGGGCGATATACTACTGAGTTATGATGTTTGACGTTAAACTGCTTACAGACTCCAGTTATCATCTTGTTATTCAGATTAGAGGCGTTATCAGTAATGATACTTTCAGGTAAGCCATACCGATAAATAATTTCCTTTTTTAGGAATTTGTAAACTGTAGACCTGGTGAGTTTGCATACGAGGCTGCTTTTACCCACTTCATGAAGTACTTAATAGCTACCAAAATGAAGCGATGCCTATTTGACGCCTTCGGGTAAATCTGTCTGATAACATCTATGCCCCACATGGAAAAAGGCCAAGGAGATGACATAACATGAAGTGATTGTGGAGGTGTGTGAACCTTGTCATCATAAATTTGGCATTTGCGAGAGTAATTGATGCAATATCCTTCTATAGTTAACCAATAATATCTTAAACGCATGATCCTTCTGGCCATGGTGAAGCCTCTAGGGTGGGTTCCACAAACTCCCTCGCGAACCTCTTCTAAAATCAATTGAGCTTCTTTTGCATCTACACACCTTAGAAGTATCTGATCTCGACTTCTCTTATACAAGATCTCCCCATTAAGAACATACCCTAATGCCATTTTCCTAATCACTTTCTTCTCATTTTTAGTAGCCTAGGGTGGATATCCCCTAAATTTTAGGTACTATAGAATGTTGTAGTTCCAAGGTAAGCTGTATGTTTCTTCTTCCACGTCATAGCAGTGAGCTGGGGAATCTAGCATTTGAAACTTGATGGGCATCATCTCAAAACCTTTATTTGCTTTAAACATGGCAACTAAAGTGGCTAAGGCGTCGGCCATCTGATTGTCTTCTTTGGGGAGGTACTTAAAGGTGATCTTATTGAAATCTTTGGTCAATTCTAGGACTAACTTGTGATATTCTATCAACTTTGCATATTTTGTTTCCCATTCACCTTGTATTTGATAGATAACCAATGCCGAGTCTCCAAAAACCTTCAAGGTACATATTTTCCTCTTAATGGCCTCTCTTAGACCCAATATGCAAGCCTTATATTTTGCCATATTATTGGTACAGAAAAAATTTAAACGACTTGTAAAAGGGTAGCAATCTCTTTCTGGTGAAACCAAAACTGCCCTAATACCGCGTTCTAAAGCATTTACTGCACCATCGAAGTTCAAGACCCCTGATTCCGCGGGGATTTCACTATCTTCTGAAATACACATCAGGTCTTTATCGGGGAAATTGAAATTTAGTGCCTCATAGTCTTCACAAGCATGGCTTGCCAGAAAGTCAGCTATGGCACTCCCCTTTATTGCTTTTTGGCTTACATATTGGATATCAAACTCTGATAGTAGCATCTGCCAACGTGTTAATCTTCCCAACAAGGCTGGAGCTTCCATTTTGAACTTTAAAGGATCCAATTTCGAGATTAGCCATGTAGTGTGGTATAGCATATACTGTCTGAGCCTCTTAGCTACCCATACTAAAGCACAACATAGCTTCTCTATTGAAGAATATCTAGTTTCACATCTGGTGAATTTCTTACTTAGGTAATATATTGCCTTTTATTTTCTTCCAGTGTCATCATGTTGGCCTAGCATACAACCCATAGAGTTTTTATATACTGTCAAGTATAGAATCTTACCCGGAACTAGTGGTACTAGCACAGAAGAATTAGATAATTGATCCTTGATCTTTTCTAGAGCTCCCTGGCATTCTTCATTCCATGTGCCTGGGTTATTTTTTCTAAGTAGTCTGAACATTGGTTCACATTTATCAGTTAGCTGGGAGGTAAAACGGGCGATGTAGTTTAACCTCCCCATGAAACCCCAAACCTCCTTTTGTGTTTGGGGTGGTAGGAGCTCTTGTATGGCCTTAATTTTGTTTGGATCAATCTCAATTCCCCTTCTGCTCACCACAAAGCCTAATAATTTTCCTGATGTAACCACAAATGTACACTTGTTTGGGTTAAGCTTTAACTGGAACTTTCTTAGCCTTTGAAAGAGTTTCTTTAAGTTCACCAAATACTCCTCCGTAGATCGGGTTTTGGCGATCATATCATCTACGTATACTTTTATTTCCCGATGCATCATGTCATGGAAAAGAGTGACCATGGATCTTTGGTAAGTTGCCCATGCATTCTTTAGACCAAAGGGCATTACTTTATAACAAAAGTTCCCCAAAGTTTTATGAAGGTGGTCTTTTCCATATCTTTTGGGCACATTTTAATATGGTTATATCCAGAAAACCCATCCATGAAAGAGAAAATGGAATGCCCAACTATGCTATCCACTAATGTATCAATGTGCGGTAACGTGAAATTGTCTTTGGGGCTTGCTCTATTGAGATCCCTATAGTCATCGCACATACATACTTTTCCATCCTTCTTGGGAACTAGGACGATGTTGGCCACCCATTCTGGATACTTAGCTACCTCTAAAAATCCTACGTCAAACTACTTCTTCACCTCATCTCTGATACTAACATACTCTAACCACCCTAGTAGGATTAGGTAATTTATTACAATTACAATCAATGGTTTATTCAATTTAAGGTAGAGAATTCAATTTGTTTTACGTCTTTCTTGCACATCAAGATACAATTCGAATAGGTGAGGACTTATAATGCATTATGTTATCATAATCAAGACCATTTAAGACTTACTTGATCTCCAAGCATCCATTCGATCTAAGTGAGAAGCCTAATAGATAATTTCCATTTAATGTAGCTATTAAGCATAACATTAGGTGATTTACATGATTTACTTAAGTGACCTTAATTAAACATATGTGCTTACAATGTTTATATACCATTCAGCTAGTTCTATATGTGACCAAAGTGGTTCAAGTCAAAACATGTGGATTACTACATTTAATTGTTGTTAACTAGCCATTTTCAAAAGATCTATTCAACCATTTCATGCATAATTCAACCATGGAAACCTAACATTAGGCTAATCAAGCAAACAAGTTCAATAAAGTGCATACATGCTCATATATATACATACATACATACATACCATACTCTTATAGATTATAGATGGGCTTAATTTATACAAACCATAACTAATTGATCATGAATATACATGCCTTAGGTGCCACCATCCTAGGAGAACTATAACTAAATGGAAACATACTCTTTTAAGCAAAATGCGACTTGTACAAGCTTAGACTTCAGGATAGTATCCAATATCAACCTCTGTCGTAGAAATGAGACTTGAATAAGCAAAACTTAGTGAGTGAGTTAAAGTTACAAGGCAAACATTACAATAAGTCTCAACTACGAACCATCAAATGGATGGTATGGTTCTCCCATCAATAAGGAACCATTCGAACTAGGCAAACAATACTAGGTGCATTGCTTAATTTTCAATCCAATATAAATACAAGGCTAGAAGTTTAGACATGCTTAATCATCCAATTCGACTACTTTAGGCATAACATATCCTTTCATCACAATCAATGTTTCAATACACAAGCAATCTCATAAGAAATGTTCAATAGTTCATGGCATTTGATGTTTTCTTTACAATCAAGCAATCTCATAAGTAGTGTTCAATCAATGTTTCAATATCCATAGTTCATGGCATTCAATTTTTCCTTTTCTATCAATCAATACAATTCAATGTAGAAATATGTTTAATGTACATGAGTTATTAGTTCATTTTAGGTGTAGCCTTGAGAATCGATTACTCAGTCTAGATACTCGAGTCTTCAACCAAACTGTCGCCAATAACAATAGTCAATATGGTACCAAGTACCTGGTCAAATCCCTCCTATTGTCGCCAATGACCAATAACAATACTTCCCTCCTACTGTCGCCAATTAGGGACCAATGTCCCGGACTGTAGTCCACCTCGACAATGAGCTCTATAGACTCTATGGCATGCCAACTATATCTAAGACCGACTCGAGACCAAGTCTTACAATAGTTATCACTTTCAATCAATTAGAAGCATGATTCAATTCAATGTGCACATTTTGTGCTAATATCCCCCTTTCATTCGAATAGGGCTCAAGCCAATACCAATATCAATGTTTCAATATTCAATGAAGGTGTGTCAACAATATGTCATTAAACAATGAATTGAATTACTTCTATCTATAACATGATGCTTCATTTCAAGATAGTTCAATTAGGCAATAAGCATATCATGTCAATCAATAGCAATTCAAGCATGCTTCACAATCAAGTAACCACTCAAAAGAGCACTTACCTTGCTAATGCTCCATAGCAAGCTCATTATACAATTTATACTTAAGAACCAATAAGAAATACAAATCATAATTAGACTTTGATAGGTTACCGCCCTCTCAAAACTTTAAACTACACTCAGAGGAATTTTCCTAGCTATTGTCGATCCCGGATTGTAATCCCTTTCCCTCTACTAGCTTACTGATCTAAGTGAGCCCATTTTTCTTCAATTTCCACTTGATCTAACATTCATACAATACACAATGTATTAGATACATTCCAGCAACCAATTGAGTCATTATGTGACTCCATACTCAAGCATTCAATTCAATACAAATATTAAGACTGTTGCTGCCCAGCAGCATGTGCACTACTTACTTAAATGTTCATATCTTTTATTCCGTACATCAGAATTTCGAACCGTTTACACCGTTAGAAATGTAAATTAACTGTATTTATAAACCTATAGGTCTTGCATTTTAATCCTTTGCCAATTAATACAGCGTTTAGCTTAAAGACTGGGCAATTTACAACACTGGACAATTTGCACTATCCCTAGTGTTTCTTCTCTACAATTCATTCTACAATCCAGAATTCAGTTCTGTTTTCTCCTAATGAATTTAGACATGTTAAGGCACTGTCCATAAAAATTTCAGCCTTAAATTCCATTTATACAATTTATGGTTATTTTTCAAAGTTACTGCCGAGAACAGAATTTTCTGGGCAGATTACACTAGGTTAAGCTTCTAGCTTCATAATTCATCTTAACAAGATTCTAACATTATAATTCAACTTATATTCGTATTCCTACATGTCTAGGTCAGTCCAATTCACCTATCAATGTGATTAAAACAGGGCATTTGAGCAATATTTTCAATTTGATTCATTAAGACATCAATTCACTAGAATTTCCAGCACCCACAATTTCAATTCACATATTAATCATCCGTTCTAATCATCATCCAAAATTTCCAGCATCTAGCATAGATTTTCACCATCAATTTGGCTATTGACAACATCAATTTCTCATACTCATTCGAATGGCATATCAATTTCATGGATTAATCAATCAATTGAACTTCTTAACTAGTTTATAGCAACAATTCACTAACCATTCATCAAATTCATGTAATTCAAGCAAGAACCCTAAATCTACATGCATCATTTGAATCTATAATGCATTAAGGAGGAGATTTTACCTTCCTAACAAGATTATATGAATGCTAGCAACTCCAATTTCTCCAAATTCAAGCTTGGATCTATGATTATAGAGCTTTCTCACTCAATCCCCTTTCTCTCTTCTTTTTTTTCTCTTACCCAGCCACAATGAGAAAGATGATGATAATTCATCAATTAATTCCTCCCTTAAATGACTAATTCATCCTTAATTATCCAATAATTAATGACATGTGTAGGGGCATTTTAGAAATGTGAGAATTTTGCATGATTCCTTTAATTTGTCACTTGTTTCGGTTTGGTCACTTATACATTACGTTACCACTTATTCATTTATAGAATTCTAGTCCTTAATAAATAGACTTAGCACCTTACTTTCAATCAATTAGGGATTAAATGAAGGCATTGTAATAACTTCCTTTATACTAATTTTGAGGATATTACTATTCCCTCCCTCTTAAAGAAATTCGTACTCGAATTTACCTGAGGAAAATAGACGAGGGTACTATTTTCTCATCATTGCTTCAGGTTCCCAAGTGGCTTCTTTTACATTGTGGTTGTTCCATAGAATTTTCACCAATGGTACAATCTTATTACGAAGCCTCTTGACTTCTTTATCAAGTATTTGAATTGGCTCTTCATCGTACGATAGATCAGGATTAAGTTCCACCTCATCAGGTTCTAGAACATGTGATGGATCTGATCGATATTTCCTCAAATTTGATACATGGAAGATGTTGTGGATTCTATTAAATTCAGCAGGGAGTGCTAGCTTGTAAGCAACTAGACCGATCTTTTCCAAGACTTCAAAGGGTCCGATGAATCGAGGGCTTAATTTACCATTCTTCCCGAATCTGAGGATTTTCCTCCAATGAGATACCTTCAAGAATATGTAATCTTCCACTCGATATTCAATGTTTCTTCTCTTGACATCGACATAAGCCTTTTGCCTATCAAAGGTCTCTTTCAGTCTACTATGAATCACCCGAACTTGATTTTTGGTTTCACGAAGCAATTTAGGTCATAAGTCCTTGTTTTCACCCAATTCAGACCAGCATAGGGGAGTTCTACATCTCCTACCATACAATGCTTCAAATAGGGCCATTTTGATAGAAGCTTGATGGTTGTTGTTGTAGGCAAACTCGGCTAATGGTAGAGATTTCTCCCAGCCTTTACCAAAGTTGATAATGCAAGCTCGAAGCATATTTTCAAGCACTTGGATTACCCTTTCAGATTGTCCATCAGTTTGTGGATGGAAGGCAGTGCTAAGGCTCAGCTTAGTTCCCAAAGTGTCCTCCAGAATCGAGAAGTAAAACGAGAGTCCCGATCAGATATGATAGATCTAGGAACACCGTGAAGTCTGACTACTTATTTCAAGTATAATTCAGCTAGTTGTTGGAGGCTCATGCGCATTCGAACAGGTAGAAAGTGAGCCGATTTGGTGAACCTATCAATGATCACCCAAATAACATCATTTTTCCTCAGTAATAGAGGCAATCCCGATACGAAGTCCATTGTTATACACTCTCACTTCCATTGAGGCAATTTGATGGGTTATAAGAGTCCAATAGGTAGTTGGTGTTCAGCCTTCACCTTCTGGAAAGTGAGGCACTTCGATACAAAGTCAACAATATCGGCCTTCAATCCCGGCCACCAATAGACTTCCTTTAAGTCCCTATACATCTTGATCACTCCCGGATGTATTGAAAAATTACTACTATGTGTTTCTTGAAGCATTTCCCTCTTAAGAGTTGGAACATTGGGTACACAAACCCGATTCTTGAAGTAGAGCACACCATTCGATTGAAGTGAGAATTCAGTGCTCGGTTTAGATTCAATTTCTGTCAATATCTTCTGAAGTTCGGGATTAATTTGTTGAAGCTCTTTGATCCTCGAATTAAAATCAGATTGAACTTGAAGTTCTGCCACATATCTCTGATTCTTTAGGAGCTTAAAATGGGCATTGAAAGTAGTTGAAGCTACAATTAAAGGATTTCAATTAGTGGATCTTATTATCATCTATTCAAATAGGGGGAATTAAACAATGTTGGAAATTTGTATTCTATCTTACCAATTGAATGTTTGCGACTAAGCACATCATCCACAACATTTGCCTTGCCCGGGTGGTAATCAATGATTAGATCATAGTCTTTTAGTAGTTCCACTCATCTTCGTTGTCAAAGATTTAACTCTTTTTGAGTTAGGATGTATTTTAAACTCTGATGATCCGTAAATAATCAACATTTCTCTCCATATAGATAATGTCTCCAGATCTTTAAAGCAAACACGACCGCAGCTAGATCCAAGTCGTGTGTTGGATAGTTCAATTCATGTGGCTTGAGTTGCCGAGAAGCATAGGCAATGACCTTGTCATCTTGCATCAATACACACCCTAAACCGAGATGGGAAGCGTCACTAAAGACTGTAAAGTCTTTTCCCAGTTCAGGTTGGATTAGAATAAGAGCTTGAGTTAGGACTTACTTCAATTGATCAAAGTTCCTTTGCTAGTCCTCAGACCATTTAAATAGAGTATTCTTTCGAAGGAGTCGAGTCAATGGAGTAACAAGAATTGAGAACCCTTTCTCGAATCTTCGGTAATACCCGGCTAAACCGAGAAAACTCCTCACCTCGCTAACATTTCTTGGAGGTCTCCATTCGATGATGGTTTCAATCTTCTTAGGATCAACCTTTATCCCTTCGGCCAAGATAACATGGCCCGGGAAGGATACTTTTGAGAGCCAGAACTTGCGTTTGCTCAATTTGGCATATAGCCGATTCTCCCTCAATGTTTAGAGTACAATTCGAAGGTGATTAGCATGTTCTTATTTGTCCTTTGAGTAGACAAGAATGTCATCAAAAAAAACAACCACGAATTTGTCCAAATAGGGTTTGAACACTCGGTTCATTAAGTCCATTAAAGCCGCTAGAGCATTGGTTAGCCCAAAGGGCATAACTAGGAACTCGTAGTGACCATAACAAGTCCTGAAAGCCGTTTTGGGTACATCTGAGTCTTGTATTCTCATCTAATAGTACCCCGATCGTAAATCGATCTTGGAGAAGACTTTGGCATCCTCGAATTGATCGAACAAGTCCTCAATCCTCGACAATGGATACTTGTTCTTGATAGTGAGCCGGTTTAGCTGACGATAATTAATACATAGCCTCATCGACCTGTCTTTCTTTTTAACGAACAATACAAGTGCTCCCTAGGGTGAAGAGCTAGGTCGGATGAAGCCCTTGTCTTAAAGCTCTTGCAATTTTTGCTTAAGCTCTTTGAGTTCAATAAGGGCCATTTGATATGGAGCGATAGACACTGAATCACTCTCGGGTTAAACTTCAATCTCAAATTCGACTTCCCGAATAGGGGGCAATCCCGATAATTCCTCAGGAAAAACATCAGGGAAGTCAGAAACAACAGGGAATGAACTTACCCCAAATTCAATTTCATCACTTTTAATCATAGCAACAAAGATGCTAATAGGTTTCTTATATCAAGGTAATGGATTTTTCTCCTAGACCTCGGAGAAACAATTTTCTCTTTTGGCAATCTACCCAAGCTTGATGCCTTCCTAACTAATCTAATCCCAGAATGAGATCGAATTCAACGAAAGGTAACAATAACCAGTCGGCCAGGAATAGGATGCCCTGAATAAACAAAGCGTAATCCTTACATATTTGATTTACTATTACATTATCTCCTAAAGGATTGGTAGCAATTAAGCTACAACTGACATATTCATGCTTCAATTTAAGCTTTTCAATTAAAGAAGATCTTATGAATGAATGGGTTGGTCCCGTATCAAATAAAGCATAAACATGGTATGTATCGAGGTAGATTGTACCTGCAATTATATCAGCAAATTCTTTATCCTCATGCCCCCGAATGTGAAAGACTCGAGCAGGTGCCTAGGACTCTTGATACGTAGCATTAGACCCTTGGCCTTTGCTCTTCCCGTAGTTGCCTGAGTTAGCTTGCTTCAAACCCTTTCCCCTAGGTGAAGGAGCTTGATTCGATTTGTGAGAAACATGAGAAGGCAACTTGTTCTCATTTGGGGGGTAATCTTTGACATAGTACGTTGTGTCTCTGCACAAGTAGCAAGTATTGGTGAGCTTTCTACAAACTCTGGTATGGTTCTTTTGACAAGTCTTGCAAGTAGGGATTTGATTCTATCTCCCGGTATTCCCGATACTATCCAAGGATACCATAGGTGTTGAGGATCTAGACATAGCTTGTGGCTTGGGTATATAGCTACCCTTAGAGAAATTTCCCTGATTGGAAGAATTTCCTCCATGATGCTTTTGTTTCTTGTTGTGCCAATGAGGCTTGTGATCATCCCTCGATCTTTAGTTATCTCAAGACTGATTCTCTGATCATTTTACTAAAGTCTTCATCTTGGCTTCGGTAGCTATAACTATGTTGACCAGTTCTTGAAAGTCGGTAATCCCTAAAGCAGTGAACATGGGGCCTAACTCGTCATTAAGACCGTCGATGAACATTCTACACTTATCCTCCTCTTTCTTTATGAATTTCGAGCCATATTTGCAATATATGCAGAATTCACTAACATACTACTCGATAGGCTTTCCTCATTGTTTCAAGTACAAGAACTTATGTTTGCGATCAGCAAGATACTGATCACTTATATACTTCTTTTTGAATTCTTTAAGGAAGAATTCCCAAGTGACAGCTTCTTCAGGTGCTGCCAAAGTAGTAGTTTCCCACCAATTCAATGACTCATCGGCCAATAAAGCTACTGCACACTCTAGCTTCTGTTCATCTGAGCACTGCAGTTACTTAGACAATATTCTTGTTGTATTCTCCAACCAGTACTCCGCTTGTTCTAGCTTATCTTCACTTGTTCTAGTGAAGGTGTAAGCTCAGTGTTGAGATAACTTATCGATAGGAGCTCTTGCCGGTTTTGCTACCGGGGTGTCAGAAGTACTTTTTCTCATTGAGACAATTATCTGATCAAACATCTCCTTCAGACTGGAGAAGCATTCTCGTTGAATAGGATGAATCACGGGAACTTCCTGCTGAACTTGTTAAGGTTTAGCAGGCTTCTAGGGATCCTGGTTCATCCTTACACTCCCTCCCTCATTGGAGGAGCTAGTCGGGCTTTCATTATCCTTGCCCAATCTTGTTTCATACATTCTATATATAAGGAATAAGAGAAGTCAAGCTCAAGTCACAATCAATATTCAAGTAACTCATAGGTGGCACCTAAATGATCAATGACAATAGGCTATTCATGCAATAGACCCTAGAATCATGCAACCATAAGCTCTGATTACGATTCTGTAACATACTCTAACCACACCCTAGTAGGATTAGGTAAGTTACTACAATTTCAATCAATGATTCATTCAATTTAAGGTAGAGAATTCAATTCGTTTTAAGTCTTTCTTGGACATCAAGATACAATTTGAATAGGTGATGACTCATAATGCATTATGTTATCATAATCAAGGCCATTTAAGACTTACTTGATCTCCAAGCATCCATTCAAACTAAGTGTGAAGCCTAATAGATAATTTTCATTCAATGTAGCTATTAAGCATAACATTAGGTGATTTACATGATTTACTTAAGTGACCTTAATCAAACATATGTGCTTACAATGTTTATACACCATTCGGCTACTTTTATACGTGACCAAAGTGGTTCAAGTCAAAACATGTGGATTACTACATTTAATTGTTGTTAACTAGCCATTTTCAAAACATCTATTCAACAATTTCATGCATAATTCAACCATGGAAACCTAACATTCGGCTAATCAAGCAAACAAGTTCAATAAAGTTCATACATGCTCATATATATACATACCATACTCTTATAGATTATAGATGGGCTTAATTTATACAAACCATAACTAATTGATCATGAATACACATGTCTTAGGTGCCACCATCCTAGGAGAACTATAACAAAATGGAAACATACTCTTTTAAGCAAAATGTGACTTGTACGAGCTTAGACTTTGGGATAGTATCCAATATCAACCTCTATCATAGAAATGAGACTTGAATAAGCAAAGCTTAGTGAGTGAGTTAAAGTTACAAGGCAAACATTACAATAAGTCTCAACTACGAACCATCAAATGGAAGGTATGGTTCATCCACCAATAAGGAACCATTCGAACTAGGCAAACAATACTAGGTGCATTGTTTAATTTTCAATCCAATATCAATACAAGGCTAGAAGTTTATACATGCTTAAGCATCCAATTCGACTACTTTAGGCATAATATATCCTTTAATCACAATCAATGTTTCAATACACAAGTAATCTCATAAGCAATGTTCAATAGTTCATGGCATTTGATATTTTATTTACAATCAAGTAATCTCATAAGTAGTCTTCAATCAATGCTTCAATATCCATAGTTCATGGCATTCAATTTTTCCTTTTCTATCAATCAATACAATTCAATGTAGCAATAGGTTCAATGAACATGAGTTATTAGTTCATTTTAGGTGTAGCCTTGAGAATCGATTACTCAGTCTAGATACTCGAGTCTCCAACCAAACTATCGCCAATAACAATAGCCAATATGGTACCAAGTACCTGGTCAAATCCCTCCTACTGTCGCCAAGGACCAATAACAATACTTCCCTCCTATTGTCGCCAATTAGGGACCAATGTCCCGGAATGAGCTCTATAGACTCTATGGCATGCCAACTATATATAAGACCGACTCGAGACCAAGGCTTACAATAGTTATCACTTTCAATCAATTAGAAGCATGATTTAATTCAATGTGCACATTTTGTGCCAATATCCCCCTTTCATTCGAATAGGGCTCAAGCCAATACCAATATCAATGTTTCAATATTCAATGAAGGCGTGTCAACAATATGTCATTAAACAATGAATTGAATTACTTCTATCTATAACATCATGCTTCATTTCAAGATAGTTCAATTAGGCAATAAGCATATCATGTCAATCAATAGCAATTCAAGCGTGCTTCACAATCAAGTAACCACTCAAAAGAGCACTTACCTTGTTAATCCTCCATAGAAAGCTCGTTATACAATTTATACTTAAGAAACAATAAGAAATACAAATCATAATTAGACTTTGAGAGGTTACCACCCTCTCAAAACTTTAAACTACACTCACAGGAATTTTTCGAGCTATTGTCGATCCCGGAATGTAATCCCTTTCCCTCTACTAGCTTACTGATCTAAGTGAGCCCCTTTTTCCTCAATTTCCACTTGATCTAACATTCATACGATATATACTGTATTAGATACAATCCAACAACCAATTGATTCATTATGTGACTCCATACTCGAGCATTCAATTCAATACAAATATCAAGACTGTTACTGCCTGGCAGCATGTGCACTGCTTACTTAAGTGTTCATATCTTTTATTTCGTACATCATAATTTTTGAACCATTTACACCGTTATAAAGTTAACTTAATTTTCTTTCTAACCCTATAGGTCTTGTATTTTAATCCTTTGCCAATTAATACAGTTTTAGCTTAAAGACTGGGCAATTTACAATACTAGACAGTTTGCACTATCCCTAGTGTTTCTTCTCTACAATTCATTCTACAATCCAGAATTTAGTTCTGTTTTCTCCTAATGAATATAGACATGTTAATAAAAATTTTAGCTTTAAATTCCATTTATACAATTTATGGTGCTTTTTAAAATTTACTGCCCAGAATAGAGTTTTCTGGGCAGATTACACTAGGTTAAGCTTCTAGCTTCATAATTCATCTAAACAAGATTTTAACATTATAATTCAACTTATATTCGTATTATACATGTCTAGGTCAGTCCAATTCACCTATCAATGTGATTAAAACAGAGCATTTGAGCAATATTTTCATTTTTATTCATTAAGACATCAATTCACTAGAATTTCCAGCACCCACAATTTCAATTCACATATTAATCATCCATTCTAATCATCATCCAAAATTTCCAGCATCTAGCATAGCATTTCACCATAAATTTGGCTATTGACAACATCAATTTATCCTACTCATTCGAATGGTATATCAATTTCATGGATTAATCAATCAATTGAACTTTTTAACTAGTTCATAGCATCAATTCACTAACCATTCATCAAATTCATGTAATTCAATCAAGAACCCTAAATCTACATGCATCATTTGAATCTATAATGCATTAAGGAAGAGATTTTATCTTCCTAACAAGATTATATGAATGCTAGCAACTTCAATTTCTCCAAATTCAAGCTTGAATCTATAATTATAGAGCTTTCTCACTTAATCCCCTTTCTCTCTTCTATTTTTCTCCTACGCGGCCACAGTGAGAAAGATGATGACAATTTATCAATTAATTCCTCCCTTAAATGACTAATTCATCCTTAATTATCCACTAATTAATGACATGTGTAGGGGCATTTTAGGAATGTGAGAGTTTTGCATGCATTCCTTTAATTTGTCACTTGTTTCGGTTTGGTCACTTATAACTTTCAATCAATTAGGGATTAAATTAAGGCATTGTAATAACTTCCTTTATACTAATTTTGAGGATATTACATTAATTTTTAGGAGCATCTCTACTTTCATCCTCCTAAGCTTCTGCTTCACAGGCTCGTATCCCAATTTTATAGGAATTCGATGTACAACGATGTCAGTGTCAAGACCCGGCATATCTTGATATGACCAAGCGAAGATATCCTTTAATTCTTTCAAAAGCTCAATCAGCCTTTGTCAAGTATTGGCTGTAACAGTGGTTCCAATCTTTACCTCACGCCTTTTTCTTCGATGTCAAGGTTTAAAACTTCCAACTCTTCTTTATGGGGTAGAATCTGTTTTTCCCCTCCTTCTACCATTCTGATTAAATCTTTGGGAAAGTCATATTCTTCATTATCAATATCATCAACTTCCTCTGAGCATAAAGGTAATTCAAAATCAACTTCAGTGTCGGCTGAGAGTCATTTAGGTCATTGATATTTGAAGACCTAAAAGAAAAATGGACAGGGATATATACAAAGAAAAGAGATGAATGGAATGATTTGTTTTTTTTAGTTTTTACTTTGAGTTTTATTTATGAAAAAAGTTTGCCACACAAAATTTGTTGGAAGAAAGAGAATACATCTTTATTGAAATTCAAATTATAAAGTTTGACATATACCTTTTACATAAGATCCCTAATTGCCTTCGGGTCTAAAGGTAAAATGGTGGGTTCTGAGAATTACTCTG
This sequence comes from Hibiscus mutabilis, assembly GCA_019671005.1. NCBI lineage: Eukaryota > Viridiplantae > Streptophyta > Magnoliopsida > Malvales > Malvaceae > Hibiscus > Hibiscus mutabilis. The sequence goes on from CM033745.1 coordinate 42,165,205, forward strand.
AAACTGTCTTAAAGACTACATGGATTTCTTCGGCAGTCCAGTTGTCGAGTTCAGAGCAGGGGCAAATCTTGGACAAGTATTTGTTCTCTTCTTCCTCATCCATTATATCATTAATGCTCAACTTCTCAAATGCTTCACACAGATCATTCTTTCCTTTATCCTCCTCATCGACTTGGGTATTCGGGTCCATCAGGCCTCCAGATCTAAAGTTATGGCTCAAAGGAAGAAATGTCATTGGCTCCCACTCAATTTCCTCCCCTTTCAGTCTTGCCTTTCTTCTCCCTTGGTGCTTCTTTATTTCTGTCTTCATCTGCCACTTGTTGGGTTTGAACCCTAATCCAAATCGATCTCTTTTTGCTGGGATTACTACAGGATACAGCCTCCCTTAGTGTCTTTTCCCAAATCATTTCCCAATCTCAGCTCCTTTTCCAAGAGTTTGTTTAACTTGCATCTTTGCGCAGCTGGATAATTCTGGCTCAATCACCTTACCCCTTTCGGTACCAAAGGTCGCATTAACTACCTCTAATGTTCTAAAGTGACACTCGAGTGCACCCTCATCAATCTCGATAAAGGGTGCATCAGTAGTTACTGATGCAATAATTTCATCCTCTACACCTATAGTTATCAATTGGCCATCAATCACAAATTTCAACTTCCGATGTAAGGTAGATGGGACCGCTCCTGCTGTATGGATCCATGGATGCCCAAGAAAGTAGCTATAACTGAGCCTAATATCCATAACCACAAATTCTACGTCGAAGGTTGATGGTCCAATCTGCAAGGCCACTTCAATTATTCCCAAAACATCTTTCTGTATTCCGTCAAATGCTCTTATTGTATTTTGATATGCTCTCATATGAGAACTATCTATAGGCAGTTTCTTCAGTGTTGCTAATGGCAGAACATTCAGGGCTAACCCATTATCAATAAGAATGCCCGGTAGCATATATCTCTTACATCTTGTGGAGATATGTAAAGCTTTGCACGATCCTCTTCCTTCTTCTGGTATTTCCTCATCATTGAATGAAACAAAGTTATTAACAACAATGTTACCAACCAGAATGTCCATCTTGTCAGTTGTGATTTCCTTTGGTACGAACCTTCGGTTTAGAATATTCAACAAGGCCTCACGGTGGCCATCAGAACTTAACAGCAAAGATAACATAGAGATTCGAGCCGATAGTTTATGAAGTTGCTCCACCACGCTGTATTCATTGTGCTTAAGGATCTTCAGAAATTCTTGAGCCTCTGACTCTTTCACTAGCTCATGGTATACCAGTGGCTTTTCCTTAAAGAAATTGCTATCATCTTCTTTCTCAGGCTCTTCAGCATCCTTTCTTTGTGATGCATCTCTATCTTCTGCTATCAGCTGGGAATAGAGCCTTCCACTTCTCGTAAAATGGCTCACTTCGTTAATTGGGTCATCTTTTATCTTTTCTTCAACAAGTGATTCTTTTGGGGCTACCACAGTGCAAGCTTAGTTCCATAGGACTTGCTTGCTGTCCTTGTATAGAAATGGGGCTGGTGCCTTGATTATAAGTCATGGGATTGCGCCCCTCGTGGATTCACTTGCTTTTGCCTTCGTCTTGATAACCAAAGGCTCTATTCCAGTATAATCTCTCTTAGAAGATGATTCATCTGATGCACAAACATCTAACATACACTCATTGTTTCCTTTCTTAAAGAACTCAAGTTCATTTTCAACCATTTTATCTTGGACCAATTGCTTAAATTCTAAGGAACATTCAATCCCATGCCCTTCTATCTTGTGGTACTCGCAATACAACCCATCTTCAACCTTCAACTTCTGGGCTTCTCCTTCTAACATCCTAACTGACACCATTTGGGCCCATACCCACTTCATGGGCTTTTTGACCTCAACAACATTTTCCTTAATCATCTTGTCATCATCCTCAATGACCGCATTCACTTCTGTCTTCTGGTGGTTTGGAAAAAGATTCCCTTTTTTCTCAGACGTGTCAAATGACAGCATGCCTTACTTTCTTAAATCATCTACCACTCTTTTAAACATGTTATAGTTCTCAATGGTATGCCCTCTAATTCCTGCATGGTATTCACATTGTGCCTTCTCATAATACCATGGCGGGTATGGGGGTGAGAAATGAAAGACATGTCTTGGTAGCACCATTTTGGATTTAACCAGTTTAGCAAACAACTCTGCATACGTCATTGGAATAGGAAGGAAATATGGCTTTGAATTCCCTTGATATTTTCATTCTTCCTTTTGAGAACTTGCTGCAGCAGGGGCTAGAGCTAAAATGCTAGGTTTATTGAAAACCACGCCTTTCGAAAAATTAGGATTGTAGACATTGGTAGTGTTTACTTCACTTTTCCTTTTCTTGTAGGGTTTCTTCGTTTCTCCTCCGTCTAACTTTCCATTTTTCACAGATTCCAAAATCAATTCATCGTTCATCAACATGTCTGCAAAGCTTTTAGTTGCATGATTTAATATGCGATAATAGAAAGAGCCATTCAATGTCTCTACAAACATCGGAGTAATCTCATTCTCTAGCAATAGTGGCTGAACCTGAGCAGCTATATCCCTCCACCTTTGCGCGTATTGGCGAAAACTCTTATGATGCTTTTTCTCCATCCCTTGCAGGACCAATCGGGTTGGAACCATGTCTGAGACATGTTTGTATTACTCACTAAAAGCCCTAGATAAATCTTTCCATGATCTGATGTTGACCCAGCTTAATTGCGTGTACCAGCGTGTACTGACCCTACTAAACTGTCCTGGAAGTAATGAATGAATAGCTTCTCATTATCTGGATATATTGATATTTTCCTACAATACATGGTTAGATGTGCTGAAGGACATATGGTTCCATTATACTTTTCAAAATCTGGGATCTTAAATTTCGGAGGCACCTCCAAGTCAGTCACCAAGCTTAGGTATTTGGCATCCATGCTGCCATGTATACTTCCTTCCTTAAAAGACTTAATTATTCCTTCCAAATTTTCATAATGGTCTTCCCACTTCCTCTCAACTTTAGCTTTATCAGCAATCTCATCCAGGTCAGGCACCTCATGACTGTGGACCTCTTCTTTAAACTTCATTTCATTTCTGGCTGAAGGGATCTTAACTTTGGGTGAAGGGATCTCCTTTTGTATAAAAGCCATCTTCTGGAATCTTGGCAATGCATCATTTTCTTCACCAGCTTCTAATGTATCCGGGTCCTTAAATCCTAGCATTGTTGCAATTAAACCAATTGTTTTCTGATGAGCTAGCTTGATCTGTTGCTTCAAGTCAATTTCTAACTTGTCTAGATTGTCTTGGGTGCTTTTGTGATTGGTTTCCAGTGTTGCTACTCCGTCCTCTATTGCTCTGGCCTTGGACCGTGTTTTGTATTTGTGAGTTGTTTTTGCTATTTTGAATTTCTGTCATGTTTTATTTAAGTTAGATTCTTATCATGTTATGAATGCATACAAAAAACATAAACAAACAAACACACAAAAGTATATGCAAATGCATGAATGCAAGCGAAGGGTTGTTAATTCCATAAAATATTTTCTCAAGAAACAACTCTTTATTGAATACGAAAGGTCCTTATTACAAGAAACTTCAAATTTTCTACAAATATTTTTCAGCACAAACTCCTAATTCCTTAACTTCTTCAATATGCCATATAAGTCTTGGTCTCACTTCTCCTATCGGCTTGACGCATTGACGAAAAGCTGTAGCTTCCTTAGCCAACATCATCACATGATTGGCCACGTTTTGAACCTGAACCATGATGGACTTGTTGAACTCATCTCACTCTTGGAATCCTCTGGCATTGTCTCTGAGACGAGTGAACCAGTAATCATTACCTCCCTCGATGGCATCTTGGAGGACTAGGATCCTTGTTCTATAATCTTGGATGATGTCGTCCATTTCCTCCACTTGTTTTTTCAAGGTATCATTCTCACTCAAACAGGCCTGAAGTTCAATGTAGGTGTGATGGTTCTGAAGATCATGCAGCGAACGGTTCGGGTCATCTACCTTGGCTTGCAACTTAGCAACACAAATCTGGCTTTGTTTCAGCTTTTCACTAGTCTTATTATATGATGTTTGTAGCTCAAATAAACAGATCTTATTATCGTGAGCCTTCCTTTTCTAAGCAGCCACATTTTCTCTCTTTTTCAAGAATTCATTTGCCATTCTCATTTTTAGTTTCCTGCTTACCCTTCTTCCTTTCTTCAGTAAGTGCCCATCTGTACTTCTCAATCTCCCACTTTCCACGCTCTTTCTCTTTTCCTACAACATGATCTATTTCTTGTTTCCATTGTTTAGGGTTTTTCTCAGGTCAGCATTTCGAACTATAGTCTGGAACTTGAGAAAATCAACCCTCTGAATCTCAAACTTCTTTTCTAAATCCATATGCAACTTTGTTACCTACTTTATCTCCCCTTTATGTTCTTCCACATCAAGGTTTAACTCGAAATTGTCTCGCTGGTTCTGTTCTCGTAAGGCTTCTATTTCCAACTTGTCCCTTCTTAGCTTTTCTCTTAGGATGCCAGCTTCTGTAGGGACTACCTTCAAGTGTTCTTCTAAAGACTTAGCTTGTCCAAGTGTAGGTGTTATGACTTTGTCATTCATTCTTGTACGCCTCCAAATATCATAGTTAGGGGTGTACATGCAATGACTATCTGAGTCTAATTCCATGCAATAACAGTGGTTCCACGAATCACTGATTGTTTGTATCTTCTGCCTGAACTCTCCCTGGAACTCAAATTCTGACGAACTAAGACCAGTAGTGAATGGGATAAACTGTCGAGACCCAAACTGACGAGATACTAGCAGAGGAGCACATCCAATTCCTCCCTATAAACCAAGTAACATCAGAAAATTGAAATCCCCATATTTGTATAGGACTTTAGTATGACCCATCCAAGGAACCCTCCATCTAATGTCTTCATCACGATGATCTTTGAAGATATCAATCCACTTCCTCTTCTTAACAACTGGCCATTCTTTTGTCATGAACTCCCGGAGAGGAGAGAAGTTTGGGGAAAATACATTTGACAAGGCCAATGTTGGGCATTTCCAGAAGTGGCTAAAGGTCCAAACCTGGAGTAAAGGAGCACACCACCAAAACGCACACCTTCCACCTTTCGGCACCCATTTAGGGAAATGAAAGTCTCAGGTAATACGGCTGGCACTGGGTTGACCTCTCTCTTTAGCTGCTCAAAGAAATCTAACAATGCCACATCGATATTTCCCAAGACCTTCAGAAAGATAACCAGGCTATAGATTGCAATAGCTAGGAGGTCCACTCTTTTTTCTTTATCTGGATGAACCAGAATTATGTTTCAGATACTTGACCAGGGAAAATTAAAATTGCCTCCCCTCTTCCGTATCAACCCTTTGACCCAACCATCACTCATACCAGCGAAAGCTTGGAGCCTTGAGTGCGGGTTTTTATTTTTAGGTGGCTTGGCATAAACCTAGTTCTTCTTCACCTTGCGCAGATTGAAAAGATCCAAGTACTCTTCAAACGTAGTCATCATATCTTCTCCATTACAAGTGAAGCAGCAGTATCCAGGATTCCAGAACTGAACCAAGGCTTTCAGAAATGGCTCATCCACCTTTACATATAGGAGATACGCTATATCACCATAAGCTTCATGGAACAACTGCTTGGTCTCACAATCAAAGCGGTCCCACATTTCTTGCAGTTCTTCCATGTTATTCTGTTTAACACTGATATGGGCGTACTCCGAGGTCTCTGTCTCATGATTAGCTGGTAGACTGTCTCCGAATGTTCACTGATTAACCTCATACCAATGTCTCACTCTTGCATTCTCATCTTCACTCTTTAGGATCCTTCCATCCATGTTGAGAGCTTTTCAAAGTTGAGCAAATGTTTCTGAGAATCAACCCCTTCTAGATATGGAATGATGTTGCATGAATGCATATGCAAAGCAACAAGATAAGAAAGAAAAGATCAGAATTAAGAAAACACAAAGAGATTGAAATAATTTCACGAATAATTCTGGGTAGTACATTCCAACACTCCAGGACATGTCTCCACGGATTATCCACAAAAATTATGACCAAACTCAAAACCCTAGGTTTTTTGCATGGCTCTATTGGGGCGAGCTCTAGATTCTCAAACGGTCTGGTTCTAAAAGGGTACTCGAGTTGTCTTTGTTGTCCCCTACTAAGGGTATCAAAGCCCCTGGTTCTCACCCATTATAGGCTTTGAACGAACCAAGTTCAACTAAGGAGGACTCACTTACTATGTCTTCTCAAAGAATCGATATCCTTACGAAGACATGAGGCATATGAGTCCCGAAGGTACTTGCTAGGCTCATACGGAGAATCAGTATTCTTACATGAGCAAAGCATTCTCCCCTTACTTAAACGAATAGGACAAAGCTCGGGTTTAGAGCTTTTTGCAACAATATTAAAATGTATAAAATAGAGTTATATTCATTAAACGGACGAATAAATTGAAAATTTTGTTAACTTGCAAATTCCATTTTCTTTTTAAAACTTTAAAAACAATTTGTGGCTTGAACCTCTTTTGGTTTTTTTAAAAAAACAAAATATCCTTGTGGAGCCGCCAAGCTGTCACCACCCTTTTTTAAGGGAGCTTCGACATTGTTTGGAAAACTTAAGAAAAACACAGAGTCACCACCAATATTTTTTGAAAAAAGTGTGATTGGATCACTTTTAAAACAAGGGTTATTTTAATAAAATATTTTATTTATCAAAATAACATTTTTGGTCCACGAAAATAAGAGAAAACAGGTTCGGGGATCGATTACGTGTGGGGAAGGGTTAGCACCCCCACAACGCCCAAAGGTTGGTACCTAATTGATTTCAAAAAGCATTTTGAAAATTGGAATTTGCAAGTTCACAAGAATTTCAACTTATTCGCCCGTTTAATGAATTTCAACAGCCTTGTCTTTCAGAAAATGAACTCCAATCACCGCCAATACTCCTGGCACTAACCCGTCATTTTTGTTTGGTAAGACACCGTATTAGTTAATTTCACTTTTAAAACAACAACAATTTGGTGTGTTAAAGATTTTTAATTAGTGATTAAACCCTAAGAATGTCTATATTCATTTTAACAATCAAAGTTATAATACAATTAAGTGTATTTTATTAAAGTTATGAAGGAAATTTTACTACACACATGTCTCTATTCTAAGTTTTGAAAAAACCTATTCCTAAGGTTTTAAACATACACATATCATATAAGGAAAACAAAAAAAAAGATAAATTACTTAAATTAAATTAATAACCTAAATGATTACTAAACTTTTAAATAAAAGAAAAGAGGAATTAGCTTTTATTTTTTAAAAGAAGATCTAAATTGGGGACTAAATTGAAAGAAAAAAAAATGTGAAGGTTAAAAGTGAATAAAGAGTGAAATTCGGTGGTCAATTTAGAAGAAAAATGATGAAATTGAATGAAATGAAAGTTGGAGTGTTGCGGTATAAGACCCATTAAAGAAGGGCACGGGTCAAAGGCGGATAAGGTTCGGTCAAAAAGGTTGGTATATATAGCCGAAGTTATAAACAAAAATCATTTTATTCCCCCATCCCAAATGGATCAAATCGATGCTCTAAAAATCCTCTAGCCTTGTTCTTTGTGTTCTTTATAGATTGAAGAACACGATGAACATCCGTCGTGTCGGCCGCCTTCCACCAGCGTCGGCGGCGGCAAAATTTCAAAAAACCTTATCTTTTTCCAGAATCCGGCGAGTCCAAACTCGTATTTTTCCACCTAAGTTTTGATCGAAACCAAAATATACGGCGGTGCTATACAAAACAGAGGTAAAAAAGCTATCCTTTTTTCTTTATTTAAATTCGAAATATAAACATAAAAATTACTAGAATAATGCTTGCTTTATTTCTCTGAGAATTGCTTACATTCTTTGCTTGCTACCTCTACAATCTGTATCCCATTTATGTCTATCTTCTCTTGTATCTACTGTGTATTGTGTAAAAAGAAATTATTGTCTAACTATTGTGTTAATTCTGTCTTGTTTACAAAGAATTATAATGCTTTATATAGTTACAGTTCTGCTTGAATTTCAAGCTTAAATCCCTAAAAATAATCTATGGTGCTTCTGTTCCAGCTCTGATTTTAAGATGATTTGCTATTGACCCGCGATTTGTCCTCCGACATGATCTAGTTGTAGCTTGATTCTTGCAAAAGCTTCAGATTAGGGTTCTATTCTGTTGACCATGCTCTGATTTGGTTCCAATTTCCAACTAGGGATTTAATTTAGGGATTTAACTTCCCTCTTTTAACTTGATCCTAATCCTCTTTTGCTATTTTTATTTTCGGTAAGCGCAACGGTGATGATGATGCTAGAGAGGAATGATCCGAGGCAAGGCAAACAAAACCGGAGAAGACAGAAGGCCCAACTGAAGCTTAAACATCAGCGCGTGGTCTTTACGCGTGGGTGGCAATCCGCGTGATCTGCTACTGATCAATCATGGCCGTTTGATTGTGATCTGATCTAACAGTCAAGAGGGATGCGGCGTTATATCATCTCTAGCTGGCGCGATCTACGCGTTGGATCAATCCTTGATCCAACGGCTGTCATTCGACTGCACGTAATTAGAAAGAAAGCATTAGGGTTCTGTGTTTTCATTAGAAACGGGCCGAACAGGCCCTTATTATGTATATATTTTAAACAAACAAGTTTTAATGTAATGGAATTTGTTTAATGGACTATTTATTATTTTTATGGACTTTTTAATATAAATACAAGTGGGCTATGTACTTTTATATTTTGGGTTTTATACTAACTATTATATTAACTTTAACTAAAACACTAACAAAAATGTATATAACTATGATAATACTAACTACCACATCAAAATTATATAGTACTAACATATAGCAATAATACGTATAAATATAACACGAGTGAAAAATCAGTGACAACAGGAGGAAGATAAGTGCTGAATGTTCATTGTAGGGCTCAGTGACGTGCTACACCTTATGTTCACCGCATTGGGCATTTCTAATTTCCAGGATCTCGTGAACTGAGTCAAAGCCACTGAAGCAACACAGAAATTCTAGAGGATCGATGGGTCAGGCAAATTAGAAAAGAGATTTAGGGATGATTCTTGACCTCCTAAGTGGAACAAAAAAGGAAAGCACCAAGGCTCTAAATAGAGTGTGTATCCATAGCCTTCCCGCACTGGAATATTGAGAAGCCACAAACTATGACACAATCCTTTGCTAAGACGGCCTTAGTTGATAGTACTAGAGGCTCGAATCGAAGCTCTCAATATTCTGTTTACAACTATTGTCAGAACTGACATCCAACGGGACAATGTTTCAAGTAGTATGGAGCTTGTTTCTATTGTGGCGAACAAGGCCATTTCATCCGAGATTATCATCTCAAAACTACTAAGTCTACAGCAACACCGGCTAATGTTGCATCCTCTACCCAATCCTTTCAAGGAAAAGGATCATGACAAGGATTATCAGGAGCTGTGGGGAGACCTGATGGCTCTGGAAAGACATTAAATAGACAAGAATCAAAGGCTCCTTCCCAGATATATCATGTAAGGAGCAGGGAAAAGGAGGATGAACCGATGTCATTGCAAGTACCATTGAGTTGTATTCACATTCTTTATATGCATTGATTGACCCTGATTCTACTCACTCCTTTATAAGCACTGTGTTAGTTGAAAAACATAGATTTTCTTCTAAACCTACAGTATCGAGAATCTCTATAACAAATCCATTGGGTGATTATGTCACCGTGAACCTCATATGTAAGAGATGTCCCTTAGTGATTCAAGGGATTCCATTTCTGACCAATTTATTGGCATTACTGATTTATGATTTTGATGTTATACTGGGATTAGATTGGCTCAATGAACATCAAGCTTGGGTAGATTGCAGTAAGAAGAAGTTGTACCTTCGAGACCTTGGCAATGAGAGCATTGTTTTGATGAATTCAAGAAACCCTTCCTTGTATGCTTTGATATTAGAAGCCAAGGATGAACCTTGTTTATCCGACATCGACGCCGTGGGTGAATTCCTTGATGTTTTTCCTGATGAACTTTCGAGTTTACCTCCAACCCGTGAAGTGGAATTTAGCATCGAAGTGCAACCTGGAACTGCCCTAGTTTCCATTGCACCCTATAGTAGCCGTTGAGCTGAAAGAATTTAAGGCCAAAATTTAATAACTTCTTGATAAAGGCTTTATACGACTGAGTTTTTCGCCTTACGGAGCTCCTGTCCTCTTTATAAGGAAGAAAGATGGCTCCATGAGGCTATGTATCGTTTACCGACAGTTCAATAAGGTAACCATCAAGAATAAGTATCCATTGCTGAAGATAGGCGACCTATTCGATCAGCTTAAGGACGCCTCTGTGTTTTCTAAGATCAATTTATGGTATGGGTACTATCAAATGAGAGTCAAAGAAGGTGATGTACCCAAAACTGCTTTTCGTACAAGACACGGGCACTACGAATTCTTGATAATGCCCTTTGGGCTAACCATTACACCGACAGCTTTCATGGACCTAATGGATTGGGCTTTTAGACCCTATCTTGACAAGTTTGTATTGGTATTCATAGATGACATCTTGATCTATTCTAAGAATGTTGTTGAGCATCGTGATCACCTTCACATTGTGCTTCAAACCCTTCGGGAGAAGTAGTTGTTTGCCAAGCTCACTAAGTGTGTGTTTTGGCTCACCAAACTTTTCTTCCTTGGGCATATTGTATCGGCTTCAGGCATCCAAGTATATTCAAAGAAAATCCAAGCCATTGCAAAGTTTTCTTCATTGTGAGTTTTGGCTTCCACATAAGAATATTGGTGAAGTGAGAAGCTTCCTTGGTCTTGCTGATTATTATAGAAGATTCATCAAAAGATTTTCTATGATAGCAGCCTTTGAAACAATTCTTGACTTACGCACCGGTCCTAACCCAACCCGAGTTCGAAAAAGACTATACAGTCTATAGTGATGCATCACATCTCGGGTTAGGATGAGTTTTGATGCAAGAAGGCAACATCATTGCTTATGCTTCGCGACAGTTAAAGCCACATGAAATGAATTATCCTACCCATGATTTGGAGTTGGCTGCAATTGTCTTTCTATTGAAAATCTGGGGACACTATCTCTATGGAGAGAAATGCTATCTTTTTACCGATCACAAGAGTCTCAAGTATTTGTTGACTCAGAAGGAGTTGAACTTTCAGCAACAGAGATGGATGAAACTCCTTAAAGATTACGATCTTGTCATTGACTATCACCTCGGAAAGGCCAATGTTGTTGCTGATGCACTCAGTCGCAAACCTCTGCCTGGTAAGTATTGTTAATGAACATTGAAATCCTATGCATTGTTTAGTACACCGACTTATTTTAAAGTCATTGTATTGTAGCTTCTCGAGCTATTAATGCTTATTTTCGATTTCGGAAGCATCGTTGTTCCGTAGCTGAGCTTCAGGTTCATTCTACTATTGTTTCAAGAATCAAAGCAGTGCAAGAGCAAGACCCCAAATTCCAATATGTTGTTTCTAAGTTGCAAGATAACCCTGACTTCAGAATTAGTTCTAAAAGACTCTTGTGTTTTCTTGATCAGGTTTGTGTACCCAATAATGAATCTCTTTGCACCAATATTCTTAAAGAAGCTCATTCAAGTTCTTTTTTTGTTCATCTAGGTTCTGTAAAGATGGACAAGGACCTTCAGGAACTTTATTGGTGGCTGGGCATGAAACAAGTCATAACCAATTTTGTGTCTAAGTGCCTTACGTGCCATCATGTTAAGGCTGAGCATCGTGTTCCTACCGGGCTATTGCAACCTATTGATCTACCGTAATAGAAGTGGGAAAAGATCTCTATGGACTTTGTTAATGGTCTGCCCCTAACTCCTACTAAGAATGATGCGATTTGGGTCGTTGTGGACTGTTTCACCTAGTCAGCACATTTCTTATCGATTAGAATGGACTATGGCCTTCCCAAGTTGGCTGACTTGTATATCAAGGAAGTTATCCAACTCCACGGTGTACCACAATCTATCATCTCTGATAAAGATCTCCATTTTGCTTCTTGGTTCTAGAGAACATTGCAAGAAGCTCTAGGCACCAGAGTTAATCTTAGTACCACTTTTCACCTTTAGTCTGACAGTCAGTCAGCAAGGGTAATTCAGGCAATCATCGAAAAGCCTTCCCATTGAACCATTTAAAATGTATATTGTCATTGAATCTTTTCCTACAGATTTTGGAAGACGCACTTCATGCACGCATCATTGACTTTGGTGGATCTTGGGAGAGATCCCTACCTCTCATTAAGTTTGCCTACGACAATAGCTATCAAGCTTCCATTAAGATGGCACCGTATGAAGCGTTGTATGGCAGATGTTGCAGAACTCCATTGTGTTGGTCTGAGCTCCGCAAAGGAAAAATGTTGGGCCCTGACCTACTTTGGGAAACCGAAGAATGGGTTACCATCATCCATGATCACTTGAAAGCTACCTTCGACCGATAAAAGGCCTATACAGACCTAAAGCGAAGGGACATACTATAACACCCTAAATCCTAGCCTAGAAATATTGAAATCAATTGCATAAGTTGATAGCTTAATTGAATCTAGAATTTAAGCTAAATTGATTAGTCAAGGATCTAATTGAAAGACTAAATGAAATAAGTGATCAATTTAAAGTGACTACATTAAATTAAAGGAGAAAGATGATGATTGCATGCTAAATTCTTTGTTTCCCCTAATGCCTTTGATTAAGTTAGGATAAGGATTAATTAAGGGACATATTGGACATTTCACAAATCCAACAACTTGGATTAAGCATAGTCATCATCTTCTTCATTCTCCTATTGCCTTATTTGAAGAGAAAAATTAGAGAGAGAAAGAGTTCGAGGAATCAGCCATTGATGAAGGGAAATTAAGCTTGCATGTATAGGATTTTGTAAGGAAATTAAAGCTAGAAGCAAAGTAAGTATGATTCTACTCTTGTTCAATCGAATAGGCAACTATACTTGTTGACTTGGGCTGTTTTGATGATTTTAGATGAAATTAACTATCGAATATGTTGTTAGATGATTGACTTGTTGTAGAATCATGCAAATTTGGAGAATGAACACTAGGTATTATGCTGGAAATTATGTGTATGTGATAGTGTAACAAAGCTAGGTTGCTGGAAAATTGAAATGAGATGTTGTAGGAATTGAATTGTTAGAACATGTAATTGAGCTATGGAATTAATGAATTGAACATGATCATGATTAGATAATGTAATTAAGGCGTTAAACAAGTTAAATTGTTAGTAACCAATGCTGGAAAAGAAAGATAAAAGTATGAACAAAGTCGTATAGCTTAGAAACTGTTTTAGTAAGAACATATTGTGTAAACATGCAAAATTAAGCAATCTAACCAACTTACTATGTTTTGGCTGCCTTGAAAATGAATTAAAATTGACTGAAAATGTTTAGGATTTCATATGAAATGAATTATAGGGCTAAAACATTGGTTAAAATGAATTTAAGGAATTAAAATGTGAATAGGTGCAATCTGCCTAGAATTGCTCTGTTCTGGGCAGTAACTTTGAAAATTCACCAAAATTTGTATAGATCAAATTCAGGGCTGAAATTTTAGTGACATGATCCTTAGTATGTCTACTTTCATTAGGTGAAAAAATAACTGAAAACTGGGTCTTATGCTGGAAACTGTAAATAGAAATAGCTGGACAGTGCAAAATGTCCAGACAGTGTAAATGCCCTGTCTTTGAACAATAAACTGTATTAATTGGCTAAGAAATAAAATTCAAGTCTATTATGGTCTTAAAGACAATTTTTTTAGCTTTCCAACGGTGTAAAGTAATCAAAATTACGACGTACGGATTAAAAGATATGACCATTTAAAGGGATAGTGTGCAAACTGCCAAGCAGCAGTGTCCTGGGCAGTTTGGGACTGTTTTTGCACCTAGAAGCAAACTATTTCCAAAATAGTTTTGGGACATTGTAACCTGTCTAGTTATGTCTTAAAATGAGGTAATAACAAAATAAACATGAACTAGTAAGAAATGCTTAAAAGAATGCATAAAAACAGTAGCTAAATGTTAGGTACAAATGTGGTAACATTGCTGCTATATATGTGTGACATTATGTGCTTGTTTTGATGAATTGTATGTGTTATGCTTGCTAGACCAAGGGCAGCAAGTTGTGGAAGAGGAAGATAAGAGTGGACATCCCAAAGCAAGAGGCAAAGGGATTTGGATACAAGACAAGTGATTAGCTTGGAGTATTGTGAGTGTAGTTACCTCTAGGGTTAGGACTAGGTCCTAACCAATGTGTTTTGTTACATTCTTAACATGATAACGAAAATAAGCATGAACTTGACCTAATAAGGGAAGGATGATTAAAGAAACACATGAAACTTGATCCTACTCTTGAATACGTGTCTATTTCGAAATGCTTATGCATGATTAGTGATAGCTTGGATGCTTGTATGTGCTATGATGCAACATGATTGAATGCTAAAGACTTGTTTGAGATATGATGTTATCTCATTTTGATGAAATGGATATTGAAACTACTTGACATGTGAGCTAAGGCTCGATGGCCTAAGGGCTAACATGAAATGATCTTGCTTGACATGAACATGATCTTGAACTTGATAAACTTGAATAAATGGTAAATCGAACAACCTTGGTAGCTAGTTGGACTAGGTAGAAGGGCATGCTTTAGAGTCTAGAGCTCATTGTGTACGGGTGGACTACGGTCCAGGGCTAAGGCCCCTATTTGGCGACAGACGGAGGGTACGTATGTGGTCTTTGGTGACAGTAGGAGGGTTGATCAGCATTACGGTGCATCTTGTGGCGACAATTGGTTGGAGACTCGATTACCTATACAAACTAAGTACCAAGGGGGTTGTTTAATGAAATAACAAATGTCATAAAGATTCAATTATACATGATACTTGTCTTGAATGCCATGAAATATATGTTACTTGACTTGAAAGCATGACTCCTTGGTTTCTTGTTTTGCAAGCATGTTGCTTGATTCATGAATTATGACTTTTTGAGTCTTATACATGTTGGTCTAATGCTTGCTATCCTAGATAGGATAATCTTGATGCTTGAAAGACTAGCTAAGATCACTCTTGATGCTTGAAAGCCTTAGCTAGGTCTACACTTGATTAAAAGACATGAAACATGAAATAACAAATGGATAGACTAGTTACTACCTCACTAAGTACATCTTTGTACTTATCACTCGTGTTTCATTCTTCCCAACCTACAGGTTAAAGGATTCAAATGTTGCTTGATCTTGAAGCTTGATTCCTTGAGCAAGAAGCATCTCACACAAGCTTGGTTAAAGTATGCTTCCATACTTGTTTTGTATCTCCTAGAATGGTGGCACTAGATTATACATAGTTAGCTTGAGCATGCATTTTGAAAGCTTGTATATATTGTTTGATGGGCCTACCATGTTATGTATATAGTATCATGTATGTGATGAATTTAGATTACATGTATTGGATGGTATATGCTGTGCATATGGTGATTAAGAATGGAATGGAATGATCATATGATGATCTAATTTGCTATGAAATAGTTTGTTAATCTTGTCATGCTCTTGTGTATGCTTGAAATGAATGTAGATTAAGATGAATCATGTTGAATGCTTCCATTCGAATGCTTGGACCTAAAGGGTCACTTGAATGTAACAATACTTGATTTGAGTGATATGCATGCTTGTAGATGTGATTGCCGAATGCATGGGATTGAATTAAGCTTGAATGTAACTAAATATATGCCTTGTGTTTGCTTTTGGTGATATGGCCGAATGGTATGATTTGAAATAGGCTTGAATGGAAGCTAATTACATGCAATTAGAAGCTCAAGAATCATGCTTTGTAAGTGTAGGAATGAAATGACTAAATGTATACAAGATAAGGAACATAGAAGTGAATTAGAAGCATGTAACTTTAAGGTATTTCAAATGGGATAGGAAACAAAGAATGAATGTTGTAATATGAACTAAGAAAGTAGTATCTTGTAATGTAAGCATGAAATGAGTTAAAATTGGTGTCCTATTTGAATGGTAAGCTTTAAGAAAATAAATTGGTGTCTTGTATAGTTAGCCGAATGCATTAGGATAAAAATGAAGTCACACATGAGGTTACTTGCTTGTTAAGAAAGTATGTATGATTGGTTGCAATGCCTTGTTCGAATGATTGTTCCTTTTTGCTTGCTTAGTTCGAATGCTAGGATGATTGAAAGTCAAATGTGTATTGCTTGTATGTTAAGGAAGCATGAATGCTAGATTGTTTGTATTGTTTGAATGTCTTGTATTTCTTATCATGTTCTTGCTTGCTTGCTAAGTAATGCTCCTGAGCCGGGTTACTACTAGCCCGGGTAGGGGTGTTACACATACAATAAAAAATTGGTGAGAAAGTCTTTCTCAAGGTTTCACCGTGGAAAAAGGTTTTGAGGTTTGGCAAAAAGGGGAAGTTGAGTCCCCGATTCATTGGACCTTTAGAAGTTATCAAGATAGTTGGCCATGTGGCTTATCACTTATCATTGCGCTCAAAACTAAGTAAAATCCACGACGTATTCTATGTATCGATGCTTTACAAGTACCGTTCTGACCCTTCGCATATTATCGAG
The DNA here is from genome assembly GCA_019671005.1 of Hibiscus mutabilis. Classification (NCBI taxonomy): domain Eukaryota; kingdom Viridiplantae; phylum Streptophyta; class Magnoliopsida; order Malvales; family Malvaceae; genus Hibiscus; species Hibiscus mutabilis. The sequence continues at coordinate 42,181,823 of CM033745.1, forward strand.
CCTGATTATGTTGAGATTCAGTGAAATTTGTTCTACAAGGAGGAACTAGTTCAGATTCTTGCAAGGTAAGTCAAGAGACTTCGCAACAAATCCGTTTCGCTGGTTAAAGTGCTCTAGAGGAGTCACACCGTTAAGGAAGCAACCTAGGAACCGGAGGAGACGATGAAAAAATAATACCTTCATCTCTTCGGTTAAGGTAAATTTGAAGACGAATTTTTCTTAAGAGGGGAGAGTTGTAACACCTTGAAAACCGGTCTAGTCAGAATTTGGGTTCCAGCGATCTGAAAACCTACACCCTAAAGGTCCAAATATTACATTGACTGTATGGTCAATTATATTATTATTAGACTCTAATTGAGTCAATTTACCGATTAAGGACCTTATTGAATTTATCGAAAACCTTTTAGTAACTATATGGTGAAAATTGAAAGTTTAGGGATAAAGGTATTAAGTATGGAGAGTTGAGGGACTAACCTTGCGATTAGCCCCTCCCCTAAGCTTACTCACCCATACGTGGAGTGGTTAGATTCCTTTCCTTCATATGAAGGAAACCTTTGGGCCACTAAAGAATTAAATAAAGGGAAATAAGGAGTTTTGAATCTTACCCGATTAAGAGTGAACCAAGTAGCTCACCTTGTTATCTTCAACCTCTCGTTGAGTTAAGCTCACACCTCCATTAGAGAGCACCTCAAGCTTTGATTTTCTTGAAGCTTTTTATTCTAAATTATAGCTATTGGTCGGCTAAGCAATAATTCCATGTTGATTCCATAGTTAGTTCATGGCTAATTTGATGATCTAGAATTTCGAATCCTGTAAGACCATCTCTGGGATTTTGTTGTTTAATTCTTTGTTTTCATAGCTAAGTTATGCTATGAAATTGGTTATTGATATCGAAACCTATTTGAATCCTTATTTCCTCCATGTTTGTTAGCTCAAAGGCAACAATGGGAGGAATTATCAAATCCACCAAAATCAACCAAACCAAAGAATAAGGGAATTGTCTTTCGGGAGCCTTTAAGGTCTTGGAAAATCAAGGTGAGTGTAGTTAGAGTCTCGGAATTAAGCTAGGTGCTTTTCTGATTTCCACTTATATTGATTTTTGCATAGCTAACATTGTGTCTAAGGGTATCGTATCTAATATCCTAAGAGATTATATCGGTAAGCATCGATAAGTCATCAAATTAATTTACTGATCATAGGAATATTGTTATTGACATTGGTCTTACTGGAACATGGAAATCTATAGGAGCATCGAACATTGTTATTGCCATTGCCATTGAATATAGATATTGATATTTTCATCTTTATTATCATCAAGCATTGTTAATGATATTGTTATTGCCATCGAACATTGATATTGTCATTGTTATAGCCATTATCATGAATATTGTTATTGAACATTGATATCAGATCACTGACCATTGACATTGACATTGAGAAATATTGAACATTGATTTTGTTATTGAACGTTGGATTTGAAAGGATGTTGGATACAATTATTATGCCATAGAATTCATGTACTCATTGGTACGGGTGAACTACGGTCCTTGGCTACTGCCTTTACTGTGGCGAGGCGGAGGGATGTTAGTGATATTGGTCATTTGGCAAGGTGGAGGGACTAGACCATTCATTAAATTGGCGAGGTGTAGGAGTTCGTGTATCCACTATCTTGATTTGATCCAAGGAAATAAATTGAAACATGAATATTATTGTCATTGAGCATTATTGATTATATTTCCATTAATAAACATGATATGAGATGCATTTCATTGTAATTGACATTGTTTATGGATACCTCACTAGGAAAAATATGCCGAATGCATTTCATTTCATGCATTTCAGGTTGAAGGAATCATCGCTGTGAGATCAGAGAAGTTTGAGGTTTTTGGCAAGTCACTACAAGTTTACAAGTAATGTATATTGCCCTTATGAACTCCTAGTATTATGGAAAAGTAGTTGAACTAGTTTCTTTTAGCCCTTTTGGTATGTATGTATTGCCTATGTTTTGTATAAATGGTTAAGGCCCCAAAAATGACTTTAGTATTGGCTAAAAGTGACAAAACTTGCATATTTGGCTAATAAAGGTGAAAACCTACTAAACGAATTCATATGATCGTGAAATTTGGCATGCCAGTAGATTATAGTGTATAAACTTACTAGTAAAATTTCATTGCATTTGGACATTGTTCAATAAGTCAAGTTGGATAAAACCAGATAAAATCTATCATTATAGTATAGGGCGTATCGATACAAGTGATGGTGTATCAATACAATATTGTATATTTGGACCAAGTCAACGTTGTTCAATAGGGCATATCAATACGGACTTTAGTGTATGGGTACAAAAAGTCAACACTGGAATTTGGTTATAAAAATTGCATTGGAACAACTCAGTGATGTATCGAAACAGATGGATTCGTACCGATACGGCCAAAACTATATCGATACGAGTTTTGGTCATTGGAATTTGATAATCTATAAGATGTACATGGCGTACCGATACGGCCTCTTTGAGTATCGGTATGGAGACATGTGTTTCAGTTAAAAATTTTAGTAAAAATTCTAAAAAATTGCAAATTGTCACTGATTATTGTTTAGCTTAATAGGAGGAGTAGATGGATTCCTTTTAACATGAAAATTTGTATGATCACTGATTATAGGTTAAATTTCATTGTGGTAAGGTAAATTTTAGTAAAGGACCTCTAAAATACTGAATTTATAGATTAGTCCCTAGAACTTGTAAAAGTTTAAAATTGGTCCTGAATTGATAATCATAGCTTCGTATTGAATTACCGACCTCTCCATATTGTATAGTATCGTAATGTATCACCGATTATTGATTAGAAGTTGCACCAATCACCGTATAGTTCTTCGTAATATACTCTGACCCGGTTCAATACCAGGCCGAGTAACGGTACCTAGGCCAATTTTACACATACCTATACCGATACACTTCCCTATGTACCGATACCCAATCCAAATTTACGCTTACCTATATCGATACCAGGCCACGTGTATCGATACCTCTAGACATGTAATGTCCAAATTTGCTGGTTTTCACCCTTTTGGTAACTCAAACATGCCTTAATCAACCATACACATATACTCCACTAAACCAAGGTTTAAGACAAGCCTTAAGCTCATGAAAACAAGAACATCAAACGGAGATTGTATCGAACCACAATACTAGAGGCATGCTTCCTAAAACCATTCAACTCAACATCCAAAAAGGAATTCAAGGTATATTTCAACATAGGCATCACATCAATGGACTTGTACTAACATTTTAAACATACTTGAACCACAAAAGTATAAGCATAGGCAAATTCACCCTATATGCACACTATGAAAACCTTCACACCTCAAACATAATTAAGCGTGCCATCAACAATCAAACCTCAAACACCATCAATCTAATCCATCAAACCACAATACATAAACCACCACAACACCATTGAAAACCAGATTACAAATACCCAAAAACATGGTAACACAAAAACTTATTAACCGAATCAAAACTAGGTTTTTCATACTCAATCAAATGCCTTGCTCTTGAACCATCCTTGCCGAGGGAAAAATGCCCTACAACACTATTGCTCTACATCAATGGAAAAAAAAGAGCGTAAGCACACATGCTTAGTGAGGTTTCTCCTAAGTAAAACATTGATGTATTTTAAAACAAGCTTTACTCATATGTTTCAAAACTCATTTCATATGTTTCTTCAAAACATATCATGCATAACAACCATATGCATTAAAAACCATTTCATGTGTTCATTTGTTCATATATCACATAAATATCATATATTGGCATTTATAGTGACCCGAATAGTCTCACCTCTATCCACACATTCAAGAAAATATAATGTTATACTTACACATCAGATACACGGATTTCCCGGTGGTCTCATCTCTATCTAATCTCATACATTGCCTAGTTAAATCGCAAGATGCCATCAACTTGAGTTGCCTTGTTAAACTGCATACCCCAAGTGATAACCCAATAGTCCGAGTAGCCTACTTAAATCGTTTTCCTCAAAGACTGTAGTGCGATCAACTTTATCTTATAGTGCACTTTAAACCCTATGGAATGCAACTTATATCCGATAGTTTCTCATTACGTCAAATAGCCAATATATCAGTTTTAAATACATTTACTTACTATTTTCCAATGCATTTCTCAAAACTATTTCATATGCAAAACCACATTGCCAAAGGCAACAACATATTCCTTCAAGGAACAATTCTCAATGCTCATAGGCATCCATATACTTTGATAAACATTGCATATTAATCCAAAATGATGCATTTACAGTAAATAAATCAAACCATGTTTAAAACCAAAACATGAAATCCGCAAACTCATATCAAAACCATTAACCAAGCGAAGTAAGAACAACTTACGCTTGAGCTTAGTTAATCTTTTTAGGCTATAACTAAACCCCCAAAATCCACTGATCAAATCGATAAAGAGCTTAGTTATTCTCAATGCCCCTTTTTAAAAAATAGAAAAGGATTTAATTTAAATTATTTGAAACTTTTAAAATATAATAATAATTTTAAAATTTTTGAAGGGACCAAATGTGAAATTTTCAAACTTTGGGCCACTGGCTTCAATGAGGATCCACCTTTGCAACCAAGATATGTCGTATTTGCCTCGAACATTCGTCTCCCCATTAATTTGTCTCTTTCCTCGATTGGTCTCCGTTCATCCCAACTCGATACTGTAGCATTATCGCTCTTAGTATCACAGACTTCTCTCCTATCTCGAATGCCCTCTAAAATAGACCTTTCTTGAATCACCACTATGCTATGATGTGATGCAAAATTAAATGCGGGAAATTGAAATGAAAGAAAAAAGAACACCGAGAAAAACCAAGTTAGTATGATGATATAGTCGAATAAATAAATTAAACAATGAACGATAAAAAACAATAAATTAAAATAATTAAAATCGCATAGATAACATATATAGCAAACAAAGGCATAAATATATCAAGTAAGACCTAAAAGGGTACCGCTAAATGGATAGAGTTCTTGCAGTGGTTTAAAAGGTGAGCTTTACAGTTCACTATGTGCGGTTAGGTTCTAAAGTAAATGGTTCCCGAAATGTCGATAGGACATCGATTCGAGGGCTAAGACCCATATACCATACGGGGGTGTGGACCCCATGAAATATAAGGATTGAATCTCGTAAGTGAATTATAACATCATTCAGAGGTGAACACCCCACGAAGCGAAGTAGTCACTCTCACTTAACAAGGAACGAAGCTCAGAAAGAGATTCATGCATGAATGACAAATATATCAAACACCGTGCGAGATAAAGCGGTAAACAAATAAGGTTAGAGATTAAAATTAAATTAAACTGAAATTAATGTTTTCTTGGTAAATACGGTATGAACCCAACAAAGGTTTGACTTTCTATTTTGTTTTTGAAACCAAAATCTTGTCCCCAACAGAGTCTCCATGCTATAGTGACAAAAAAATCCATATTTGTATTGCTTTTAAAAAAGTTTGGTTTTAAGGGGGATTTTGAAAAGTCGGAACTTTAAAATAAGACTTTGAGTCACCACCAGTCACTTGGATAAGGTAGACCGAACAACAAAAATAAAACCAAAGATTTATTAGGTTCGGAAGCCGGATAGGAGGGCGAAAGTGTTCGCACCCCCACCATGCCCGGAAATCGATACCTACAGATTCGTATTGTATTTATTAATAAAAATATAAATTTGATTTAATTTAACTTTTAATACTTTAAAATACATGCATTTGTGGTCATATGATTCGAATATATAAAATCTCGTGATTCACAATACCAAAAAAGATGACGCTCAGAGAAAGACTCAGGATGACACTTCCAACATGATACTAAAATTTTGAAAACTAAATCTAAGCTTGAAACATAAAAGCATGGATGAATTAATAGCATATGTAGACAATAATCACATATATTAAAATAATACGTAGCATATAATATATATATATATTGCATTCATAATGGTAAAAAAATATATCTAACATGCTTCATTCAATAGTAAAATAGAATTTTACATTAAATGGATAAAAGAATATACCCCCGTCCAAATGTTCTTGCACTAAGAAAACTGAAATGGATCACAAATATGGGATGCTACTGGAGAGGCACGTTCCACTCCTTTTTGCTCACTACTAGACCCGATCTGATGTAAGCCCAACAAGCATGGGTTAAGCTCCAATGAACGGGTCGAATCCGGGACATTTGACCCTTTCGGGCCAGTTGCAAAGGGGAACCATCTTCATCCTTTGATTTCCTTTAACTTGTCCTTTAAAAAACAAACTTTGCTCTTAAAGAAAAAACCAGTGTTGTCGCGTCTCCTTGCCGCCACTCAGTCTCCGTTTGACGAGTTCTCCAGTTGCCGGCGTCACCAAAAATTTCCCATCGTTCTCTTCTTCATCTTGAATAGTTTTCTTCAACAACTTTTCAAAATCCAGGAAAATGGATCCCCTTTTTCCGATCTCGTTTATGCCAGATTTTTCACCGTACATCATTGGATCATCGCCAATTCGAGTTATGTCACTCTCCACACCGAGAGGCTTCTATTCACCATTGGAATTCACCATTGGAGCCTCCGGTCACTAGAAACCACCTTAATCGAGAAAGGTAAGACCCTTTTTTTTCTTCGGCTCTTGTTTTGCACTGATTTACCCATTTCGATTTTGGTGTTGATTGTTTTTTGGTTTACTGTTTGTTGAGTGGTGACTTTTAAGGATTTTAAAGGCTCTAGTGAAATAGTGGTGGTTAACAGTTTGAGGGGTAGTAATGGTTTCGGGTATTTTGTGGATGTTAGGTTTCAATGCGGGTTGAATGGTGAGGGACAACAGTAGAGAGTGTTTGAATGGTGAGGGAATAGAATGGTTATCAAGGCCAAGGGAGATGGTTTTGATTATGAATAAAAAATGGTAGGGTTTTAGAATCGGGGGCTCTCTAATGGAAAGTGGTAAAGGTGATACCTTTTATTGAAAGGGTGACAGGTAGATTACAGTGATGAAGAATGGTGAAGATAAAGGACGGCGAGGTTGAAGATGAAGGATATAGTGATGGGTGAATAATAATAATGTTTGTGTGAAGGGTGATGGCAGTGGTTGGTTGATAGGTGGGGTGAGCAGGCTATGGGTGTCGTGTCGTGATGGGTTTAGGGAGATGGGCAGCTCACAGTGCATTCAATGCACTAGTTTTTTGATTATTTTGTAATGATAATAATAATAATAATAATATTATTATTAAACAATAGTAATAATATTAAAATAATAAATAATAATAATATTAAAATTTAGACAAAAATTAGTGTTTACAGTTGTCTCCTCTTTGCTCATTTTTGTGTAACAAGAATAGAGCAAATATCATAAGCAATAATTTTTATCTTACTTTTTATCTGACACCTTCGAATCAAGGGTTCTTCTGAAACTTTTTGCTTTTCTTTGGTGAAATATTCAGGCAACAAGTTCTTCCTATATAAAACTTCTTAACCTTCAAATCTTAGATCTACAAGTTCTTCCTTTAAAGAACTTCTTGGCTTCAAATCCGGAAGCTACGAGTTTTTCCTATATAAAACTCATCACTTTGAAGCCTTTGAGCCACAGGTTCTTCATACATAGGACCTTTCGCTTCAAAGTGTTAGAGCTGTGAGTTCTTCCTATATAAAACCTCTTACTATGAAATCTTGGAACTACAAGTTCTTCCTTTCTATATAGAACTTTTTACTCTAAAGTCTTGAAAATATGGGTTCTTCCTATATAAAACATTTCGCTTCAAAAATGGCACTTCATCTTCTTATGGCGCGAGTATTGTAAGATTTTTGCTACTTTTCTATTTGATGCCTTGGAATCACGAGTTCTTCTAAAACTTTTCATTTTTCCTTGGCGAATTCTTCAATTCCCCTATTTCTATTGTGTTGGCATGGAAAGAATTCTTAACATCATGCCAAAGGTCTTACTAATGGCCTGAAGGTCATAAAATGTGGAATCTCTCTTAGAGAACACCAAAATACCTTAAGACGATGCCTCGATTTTTGCTCGTCTCGACATCAAGAGAAGGTTAAACATCATGTCCGAAGGTCTTACTGATGGCCCAAAAGACTTAAAAAGTGGCGTCTCCCTTAGAGAATACCAAAATACATTGAGACGATGTCCCGATTTTTTATCATTTAGGCATCAAGACAAGGCTTAACATCATGCCCGAAGGTCTTATTGATGGACCGAATGACTTAAAAAGTGGCATATCACTTAGACAATACCAAAATACCTTGAGATGATGACCCAATTTTTGATCGTTTAGGCATCAAGACAAGGCTTAACATCATGGCCAAAGGTCTTACTGATGGCCTGAAGGACTTAACATCATGCCCGAACGTCTTACTGATGGCCCGAAGGACTTAAAAAGTAGTATCTCACTTAGAGAATAACAAAATACCTTAAGATGATGCCCCAATTTCTACTCATCTCGACATCAAAAGAAGGCTTAACATCATGCCCAAAAGTCTTACTGATGGCCCGAAGGACTTAACATCATGTTTTAAGGTCTTACTGATGGCCCGAAAGACATAAAAAGTGGCGTCTCACTCAGAGAATACCAAAATACCTTAAGATTATGCCTCAAATTATAATCGTCTCGGCATCAAAAGAATGCTTAACATCATGCTTGAAGGTCTTACTGATTGCCCGAAGGACTTAACATCATGTCCAAAGGTCTTACTGATGGTCCGAATGACTTAAAAAGTGGCATCTCTCTTGGAGAATACCCAAAAATACGTTAAGATAATGCCCCAATTTCTACTCATCTCAGCATCAAAAGAATGCTTCAAATCATGCTCGAAGGTCTTACTGATGGCCCGAAGGACTTAAAAAGTGGTATCTCACTTAGAGACTACCAAATGGAAATCTATAATGTGATCTACCTCTTCAACATGAAGTTGCATATCAAAGTCTTTGCTAGTCTTTGAATCCCTGTTAAAATAAGCAAAATGTTTTTAAGTTAGCATGCTCCTAACATAGGGATGTCTACCTACATATGATAAATGAAATTTTTAGAATTGTTGAAACAAGCCTATGTCCCCTAAAAGGTCCTTTTTAGCTTTCTTTACTTTGTTTGTTTGCAGTATGCTCTTAAATCTTTGTCTTGTCTCAAAAAGGAGATTGTTGAATTTTGTTGGTAAAAAAAATCTATTACTTCTTGAAGTGTTTATGCCTATAACATGGCCCCACCCAACTTGGGTTATGCAATAGTGCCTCCACTCTTTCATGGGCTCTATTATCATCTTTGATTCAACCAAATAAAGCATCACCAAATGGATACTCATCTCAAATCAGATTCATCAACACGCTTTTAATCCTTTTCGCATGAACAACTTCTTTGTCTTTAGGGTTACCACCCACCTTTGTAAACAATCTGCCTTTGATCCCTATACTATTCTTATATAAGAACTCTCATCATTTCTTATGTTCAGCATTGCCCTAATCAATCTTGGGCTCAACTACTTTCTATTCTTTGACCCAACATTCAGAGCTTTTATTTGTACGAACATTAGGGTGGGCAAAATGCCTCCACTCTCTAAAATCATCTTTAAATTCAATCTTCTTTATCGAACCATCGGAGTATCTCGGCTAAAACCAACTCTAGGTCCATATGCTTTAATTCTCATTATAAAGTAATGCAAAAAGGCAATTTGCTTGTGTACATTTTAAAATAAGAAAATGATTGAATTTTGAAAAAAATGAGAGACATTTTTAAATTTAAAATTTGTAGAAAATGAGAAACATTTTTAAAATCAATGCTTGACCCCAAAATATCAAATGCAATAGCCTTTTCGCTTCAAATTATCAAAGATCAACTCAAATGAAGTGTATGCTTAGAATATCTTGATTGTTGTGACTACATATGCACATGTGTAGTCTCTTTCGGTCTATTAGGCTTCTGAGAGGAATGATTCTCATACCTAATTTCTAAACCATTTAAGGTAACTCTCTTAATCTCACTAACACACCATGCCCCATCCTTCCCCCATTTAGTGTCGACTAGGCACTTGAAGTTTGATGTTCCTTGAAGAAAGGTTAACCCTTCGAAGCGAAATGTAATCTAAAGACAAACTCATACAACTTAGATATCCTCGTATGATCAAAATGGTCTTTGTAGGCTCGTAGAGTAGGCCATGCGTCACGATAAGTGAAACTGCATTATGTACTTATTTTGCCTAGATATGCTCATATGAAATATTCTCTTCTCTTTCATTCATTGGATCCCTATAGACTGTCTATTTTTGGGTTTCCACTCTATAGTTCATTTCCTTCTTCTTTAACTTCAGACCAACCTACATCCTGGCTGGATATTGATGCTTGTTTTCTACTCAAAGGTGATCGATCCTCCAAATCTCTTCAAAATTGAGATTTACTTGAATGGAGGATGATGTATAAATCTTTGGGACCATTTCTTCTGATCAAAACCTTATTCCTGTGCTTGACATGCTCAGACAGAATATTCTTTTCTCTTTATTCTTTGGATCACTCTAGATTGCCCATTAAGCAGATTGAAAAAGGTTATATCCTCCTTATGGCAACCCGGTATCCAAAAAAACACGAAAAAGGAAATGTAAATTGAAGTTTAGTAAAAATAAAAAACAAAGGTCAAATTAAAAATAAAAAAATTAAAACAAAGGCTAAAGAGCGGTGACCAAATTGTAAAGGAAAGGAAGTTTAAAGGCAAAATTTAAGAAAAAAGGACAAAATTGAACAAGTTGAAAACCTGGGTGCTCGCGGCGCGAAACCCATGGATACGTGCGCATCCTTATTCGGGTTTGGGTCAGTTTAACGGGTTCGTATATAACTTAAAAATTAAAAACAAGAATCATTTGTTTCCCCTCTTCTCAAAACAGATCAAACTCGTCCTCCTTTTCCTCTGAATTGTTCTTCTCGTGTTCTTCATAAACTGAAGAATACGACGATTGTCCACCGTGCCGGCTGCTATTGTTGATGACAGATTTTTTTTAAAAAAACGAGCCTTCGTTCCCTTCTAAAAAACAATTTAAAACTTCGATTCCCTTTTTTTTAGAAAATGAATTTCCGAAAGTAAAAAAAAAAACCCATTTATTTTCAAGGGCCACTTTCCATATTCTAGCGAGCAACCGAACATGCGGCCATCATCGGAGTTTGACCATGGAGGCTTTAAAACAGCTAAGAATATTTCAAAAAAAGCTAAAAGCTTATCCTTTTTCTTTAAAATTAACATGCATGAAAATAAAAAAAATACCATAAATCCTTGTTTTATTCCACTGGATAAACTTACAATCCTTGCGTTACGTGTTACACTGGAATCTAATTACAACTCTTGCTTGCTATCCTTGAATACCAATGCTATGAATTATGTGTTTTTTCTATGTATTCTGTATGAATCTGGTGTCTGTTTGTGTGAATAATTGCATGGCATTTATAGTTACAATTTTACTTGGTTTTCAAGCTGAAATACCAGATTTTCTCCCCTGAATCATCTCTGATTTGATTCAAATTAAGCCCGATTTTAGCCATGGCTTCATTTTAGGGGTCTGCTTTTTCTTTGCTTCGATCTTGGCTCTAAATTCAAGCTGGTTACCTTTTAATTTCTATCCATATCCAATTGTAGCTTGATTCTTGCCAGGCTTTGAATTAGGGATTTATCAAAAAGACACTGAATTTCACCAATTATCAAACCGTCAAGACTCTTTGCCCGAACAAACTAGCGGGTTCTATTCTCCTCATGCCCGAACGGATAGGCGGGTTTTATTCTCCTCATGCTTGAATAGATAATCAAACTAAAAAGGGTTACATCCTCCTTATGCCTGGAAAGATAGGCAGGTTCTGAAGAAAAGGGTTACATCCTCCTCATGCTTGGATGAATAAGCGGGTTCTATTCTCCTCAAGCCCGAATAGATAGGCCGACTGAAAAAGAAAAGTTCCATTCTCCTCATGCTTAAATGGATAAGCAAACTAAAAAAGAAAAGTTCCATCAATTTCTGGTTAGTCATTCTTTCTAGTCCTTTCGCACAACCCTTTCGAGCTCGACATAAAAAACACGGAGTCGCCACCAATCTTTTAAAAATGTGTGATTGGATCATCTAAAAACGGGTTATTTTAATAAAAAAATATTTTATTTTATTAAAACAACAGTTTTGGTATGCGAAAACACAAATGGGTTTGGGAGTCGGTTACGCATGAGGAATGATTAACACTCCCACAGCGCCAAAAAATTGGTACCTAGTCGATTACAAAATGTTTTAATGTCGAAATTTGCAAGTCTATAAAAAATTCAATTTATTTGTCTATTTATGAATATGATTCTATTTTAACAGTCTTATCGTCTGGAGGATGAACTCTAATCACCGCCAATATTTCTGACGCTAACCCGTCATCTCCTTTTGATAAGGCACCACATTAAATATGCTTCTTTTATTAAACAAGCATGCAAAGAAATAAATAAAAGATAAAATAAGCAAACAAGAAATTAAATTACAAAATTAAATAAATATGAAAATTAAGCAGATTGTTAAAGAAAAGGAATAAACAAAATAAATCTAAAAAGGTACCCTTCCCTAAAAAAGGGCCAACAATTAACATATAAATCGACTTTTTAAAAAATTATTAAAAATACAAAAATCAATTTTTTCAAAAAACAATGACCAAATTGAGTATCTTGCGAAATAAAAAAATAGGGCGAAGGGATTTAATAAGGGTAAATAAACCATTTTATTTTGAGTATAAAACCCTATTTTACAAACATATTTCATGTCTTCTTTTTTTAAAAAAATTGGATCAAAGAACACCCCTTCATTTCCTCTGAACATATTCAAAATGTTCATCACAGGGTGAAAAACACGGCCACCGTCCGCCGCGGTAACCACCTTTCGCCGACACCGGCCACCATTCGCCGACGACGAGATTTTTTTTAAAAAAATCTTTTCAAAACCCGAACTCGTATCTACCCTCAAAATCAACCCAAAAGTTTTTTAAAAGTACCCAAATCGTAAAAAAAACTTTTTCGAATTCTCTTTCAAAAAACATTCGATTTTTCGGCAACCCCCTTATGAACTCCGGTGGAGATGGCTCCACAAAACAAGTAAGGTTCTATCTCTTTTCTTTCAATATATTCGAACATATACAAAATAAAAAGGATTAGAAAATACTGAAATTGTTCTTGCTTCTTGTATTAATCTGAAAATTCCCAGAGTGTGTGTACAATTCGTCATGAATAATGTCTCTGTTGTAGTGGATGTTGTCTCTTTTACAAAATATGAATGGGGTTTATGTAGGTATTTACATACCATAATTACAAAAATAAAATCCCCCCAAATCCCGGTTCCTGCTTACATATTGTTTTGATTCAGATTCATTTTCCCCTTTTGGATTGATTTACTTGTCATGTTCGATCCAATTTTGTAATTGCTTTCCCCTTTTCAATTTTTATTTGATTTGCCCTGATTTTAGGATTGATTTTCCTTCCTTTTCCATACTTGGCAATTTGATTTGCTTTTCTTTTTTTGCTGTAGGGGATTGTGGCCGAGTGGTGCAGTAGTCACCGGTGGACATTGGTCATGGTGGGGGAACAGAGCGAACGATCATCAGTGTTGTTTGGGGGCCTCGGAATGGCCCAGCGTTGCGGCTGCCGTGTTGGTTCATCGTCTGGGTGAGGGAGGAGTTAGGTGTGCTGTGTGGGAGCGGTGGTGCGGTAACCATCGGTGGGAAGCGGGCTGGTGTCGCGCGACGGGGATGAGACGGATGCCCACGTTGCTCCATGGCCGGCAGTGGTGCGGCGCTGCACACGCTGGTAATCCTGTGCGCATGTCCTTCACGCGCCCAGGGGCTGCTTCTCCAGTCCAGATCTGGACCGTTGGATCATGCTCAGATCCAACGGTTGAGATTAAGCTGCTCAAAGGGAGAAAAGAGATCAACTAGGGTTTTTATTGTTTGGGCCAAAAGAGCCATCAATGTATTATGGAATCTTATTTAAAATTAAATGGACCTTTATTGTAGCTAAATGGACTCTTAATAATAAGGCTAACAATATTAATATAATAATAATTACACTATAATATACACATAATAAAAAGGTAAAATGAGGTAAAAATTTAGTGACAACATTCAGGGCGGTTCTTGACAACCCAATTTGATGGAGTCTATTTAAAGTTTTTAAAAATTTTGAAAGCTTAAATTAAAATTTTCAAAGATTTTGAAGGGTTTAATTTAAATTTTTCATAATATGTTGGAGCTTAACTAAAATTTTCGGGGAAAAATTGAAACTTATCAATGCCCTCTTTTAAAAAAATCAAACGGAGTTCCGGCATATTTCTAAAAGATGAGTTTTACGGTTCACTATGAACAGTTAGGTTCTAAAGTAAATGGTACCCGAGCAGTTTTTAGGACATCAATTCAGGGGGGACATCAAAAATTAAATTATAACACCATGCTGAGGTGAACAACATACAAGGTGAATTAATCACTCGCACTTAACAAGACACGGAGCTCGGAAAGAGATCTCATGCATGAATGAAAAATATATCAATCACTGTGCAAGATAAAACAATAAACAAATAATGTTAGGGATTAAAAATTAAATTAAACTAAAATTTAATTTTTCTTGATAAGTATGATACGAACCCAACTAAGGCTTAACTCTCAATTTTGTTTTTGAAAACAAAATATTATCACTAACACAGTCGTCATGCTGTAACGACAAAAAAAACTAGTATTTGTGTCGCTTTAAAAAAGTTTGGTTTTAGGGTGGATTTGAAAAAAGTTCGAATTTTAAAATAAGACTTAAAGTCGCCACCGATAACTTGAATAAGGTAGACCGGACACAAAATAAAACCAATAATTTATTAGATTCGGGAGTCAATTACGAGTGGGAAAAGTTCGACCCCCACTATGCCTGAAATTTAGTAACTAAGGGTTCGTATTGTATTTATTAAGAAAAATATAAATTTGATATAATTTAACATTTAATCCCTAAAAATACATTTATGAATAGTCAAATAATTCGAATATATAACATCTCCCGGTTTATAGTATGAAAGGAAGATGACGGCCGAAAGCTCAAGACGTCAATTTCAAGAGGATACCGAAATTTTGACGACTAAATCTAAACATGAAACATAAATGGATAAAAGAATATACCCAATTCCAAATGTTCTTGGACTAAAAAAACTTAAGTGGATCGCAAATATGGGCTGCTGTTGGAGAGGCTCGTTCCACTCCTTTTTGCTCACTACCAGACCCGATCTGATGTAAGCCCAACAACCATGGGTTATACTCTAATGAACGGGTCAGATCCAGGTCATTAGACCCATTCGGGCCGGTTGCAAAGGGGAACCATCTTCATCCTTTGATTTATTTTGTCCTTAAAAAAAAACAAACTTTGCTCTTAAAAAAACAGTGCTACTGCGTCTCCTTGCAGCTGCTCAGTCGCCGTTTGACGAGTTCTCTGGTTTCCAGTGTCACCGACAAGCTCCCATCATTCTCCTCTTCTTCTTCCCAAATAGTTTTCTTCAATAACTATTCAAAATCCAAAAAAATGGACCCCTTTTTTTGGATCTCGTGTACGCCAGATTTTTCACCGTCCGTCTTTAGATCGTCGCTGGACCGAGTTATGTCACTCCCCACACTAGAAGCTTTTGTTCACCGTTGGGATTCACCGTTGGAGCCTTCGGTTTCCAGAAACCACCTTAGCCGAGACGGGTAAGACCCTATTTTTTCTCAACCTTTTGTTTTGTACTGATTTACTCATTTCGATTTTGGTGTTTATTGTTTTTTTGAACTATTGTTTGTTGAGTGGTGGCCTTTAAGGATTTTAAGGGCTCTAGTGAAATGGTGGTGGTGAACAGTCTGAGGGGCAGCAATGGTTTCGTGTATTTTTGGGATGTTGGGTTTCAACGTGGGTTGAATGGTGAAGGACGACAATGGAGAGTGTTTGAATGGTGAGGGAATGGAATGGTTATCAAGGCCAAGGTAGATGGTTTTGATTTGAATAAAAAATGGTGGGGTTGTGGAATCGAGGGCTCTCTAATGCAACGTGGTGAAGGTGGTACCTTTTATTGAAAGGTGGATTATAGTGATGAAGAATGGTGAAGATGAAGGACGATGAGGTTTAAGATGACATATATAGTGATGCGTGAAGGGTGAATAATAATAATATGTGTGTGTGAAGGGTGATGGCAGTGGTTGGTTGATAGGGGCATGGTGTGAGCAGGCTATGGGTGTCGTGTCGTGTCGTGATGGTTTAGGGAGTTGGGCAGCTGACAGTGCATTCAATGCACTGTTTTTTTAATGATAATAATAATAATATTAAACAATAGTAATAAAATTATAATAATAATAATATTAAAATTCAGATAAAAATTAGTGATTACACACCGATTAGGCTTAGCTCTTCGCATCCTTAGTCGTGTAAACACAAATTTCGGCATTAAATTAACACTTGCTTCAAGATCACACAGGGCACGACCATAATAGTTATGCCCTATGGAGCATGGGATGGTAAAACTGCCAGAGTCCTTCATCTTGGGTGGTAAATCACTTAGCACGACCATAAACTTGCATGTAGTAGCAATAGTTTTAGCTTCACCCGCCATCTGTTTCTTTATCACCATTTCTTTCAAAAACTTTCGCATATATGGGCATTTTATCAATGGCATCGAGGAATGGAATATTTATGTGTAACTATTTAAGCATATCCAAAAACTTCTAGAATTGGACATCTTGTTTTTGAGCCTTCAATCGTTGTGGGAATGGAGGTGGTGGTCTGGGCTCATCGTAAGGTTTACAAGATGCAGCAGCAACCTTAGCTTTGTCATCCTTGCCATCAGTAGCAAGGTCACTCATTGTATCAGGCACAAGAGTTATTTCTTTAGATGAAAGAGCATCGGTGGATGGCTTGCTTGGAGTGGAATCAACAAGGTAACCTCCCCCAAACTTTTCATCTTTCTTTAATTGGGTGCCAATATGTAAGGTGATGGCATTGCATTGCTCTGCATTAAAGGCTTTAGTGACTTCAGTATCACTAGTTAATCCTCCTTGTGGTCTCCTCTTCAATATTTGGGCAATCTTCCCAACCTGTGTTTCCAAGGACCACAAGGAAGCAGTGTGGTTTTGAAAGATTGATTGTTGGTTTTGCCATATAGCAGCTTGCGTTGTGAACGTGTCACTATGATTCTTTAATTGAGCTACATGATCCTGCATAATAACTCCGGCAGTTTCCATAAAATTTTGATAAGTATTATTAAGAGAATTAGAGTTGGAGTTAAAAGCTCCATGGTTCTGCCTCTAAGTCTTTTTCTAGAATCTAGGAGGTTCTATTGTGGCATTATGTCACACACATGAAATACCTGTATTGCCTTCCCACCCAAAATTTGGATGTTGCCGCCACCTTGGGTTGTAGGTGTTGGAGTAGGGATTTTTGTTGCGGTTGGTGTTCCCTACATAATATTCAGATTCTTGTTGTTGGGGGCATTCATTCGACTGATGTTTCCCATCACAATGCTCATATGTGAATTGAATTGCCTTAGCCTTTTGGACATTAGATGTCGCCTGCATGTTTTTGAGCAGGTTGGTGATGGTGGAGAGCTGAGCCGCTACACTATGAGAATTGTCCAACTGGATCGTACTAGAGGATTTATGCCATTACTTTAGTCTCCCCCTTAGAACTGATAGCCAGTATTGGCTATCTAATCAAGTATCTTGAAAGCCTCATCAAGTTCTTTGTCAAGCAAAATACCATTGGTTGACGAGTCAATCATCATCCTTATAGGTGCATTGACACCATTACAGAACATCATGATTTGTAGCAAATCATTGAATCCAAGAATTGAGCACTTGCGTAGCATATCTTTGTATTCGTCCCAATATTTATACATGGATTCATCATTATACTGCTAGTTAAAAAGTATAGATTGTCCTCTGAACCTATAGTATCGAGAATCTCTATAATTGATCCATTGGGTGATTGTGTCACCGTGAACCTTGTATGTATGAACTGTCCCTTAATGATTCAAGAGATTTTATTTTCGGCCAATTTATTGGCATTACCAATCTACGAGTTCGACGTTATACTGGTTTAGATTGGTTCAGTAGATTATAGTAAGAAGAAGTTGTACCTTCGAGGCCTTGGCAAGGAGAGCATTGCTTTGATGAATTCCAGAAACCCTTCATTGTATGCTTTGACATTGGAAGCCATGGATAAGCCTCAATTATCAGACATTGACACCATGTGTGAGTTCCATGATGTTTTTCCTGATGAACTTCCAGGTTTACCTTCAACCCGTGAAGTGGAATTTGGCATTGAAGTGCAACATGGAACTGTCATAGTTTCCATTACACCCTATCGAATAGCAGCCGTTGAGATGAAAGAATTGAAAGCATAGATTCAAGAATTACTTGATAAAGGCTTCATTCGACCAAGTTCTTCGCCTTGGGGAGCTCTGATCCTTTTTGTAAAGAAGAAGATGGTTTCATGAGGTTGTGCATCGATTACCAACAGTTGAATACAATGACGATCAAGAACAAGTATCCATTACTAAGAATATACGACATATTCGATCAACTCAAAGATGCCTATATGTTTTCTAAGATTGATTTAAGGTCTGGGTATTATCAGATGAGAGTCAAGGAATGTGATGTGCCCAAAACAGCTTTTCGTTCGAGATAAAGTCACTAGGAATTCTTGGTAATGCCCTTTGGGCTAACCAATGCACTGACAACTTTTATGGATTTAATGAATCGAGTATTTAGACCCTATTTGGACAAGTTTGTAGTGGTATTCATTGAGGTCATCTTGATCTATTCTAAGAATGCTGCTGAGCATCGAGATCACCTCCGCATTGTGCTTCAAATCCTTTAGGAGAAGCAGTTGTTTGCCAAGTTCACTAAGTGTGAGTTTTGGCTCACCGAAGTCGCCTTCCTTGGTGAAGTGAGAAGCTTCCTTGGTCTCGATGGCTATTATAGGAGATTCGTCAAAGGATTTTCTATGATAGAAGCTTCATTGACTAAATTATTGATAAAATAAGCTCTGTTTGTTTGGACCGATGGACAACAAAGAAGCTTCAACCAATTAAAACAAGTCTTGACTCACGCACCGGTCCTAACCCAACCCGAGTTCGGAAAAGACTATACAGTCTATAGTGATGCATCGCATCTAGGATTAGGATGGGTGTGTATTCATGCAAGAAGGCAAAGTCATTGCTTATGCTTCGAGAAAACTAAAGCCGCATGAGATCAATTACCCCACTCATGACTTTGAATTGGTTGCAGTCGTCTTTACATTGAAAATCTTGAGACACCATCTCTACGGAGAGAAGTGCTACCTCTTCACCAATCACAAAAGTCTCAAATACTTGTTGACACAAAAGTAGTTGAACCTTCAGCAACGGAGGTGGATGGAACTCCTCAAAGATTATGATCTTGTTATTGATTATCATCTAGGCAAGGCCAATGTTGTTGCCAATGCACTCAGCTGCAAACCTCTACCTGGTAAGTATCGCTAATGACTATTGAATCCTATTTATTGCTTTGTTCACCGACTCATTGCCAAGTCATTGTATTGTAGTTCATTGAGCTATAAATGCTCATTTCTGAATTTGGAAGCATCATTGTCTCGTAGCTGAGCTTCAGGTTCAGTATACTATTGTTTCAAGAACCAAAGTATTGCAAGATCAAGAATCCAAATTCCAATTTATTATTTCTAAGTTGCAAGACAATCCTGACTTCAGAATTAGTTCTGAATGACTTTTTTGCTTTATTGATCGAGTCTGTGTGCCCAATGATGAATATCTTCATATCAATATTCTCAATGAAGCTCATACGAGTTCTTTTTCCGTTCACTCGGGTTCTGTAAAGTTGTACAGACCTTCAAGAACTCTATTAGTGGCCAGGTATAAAGCGGGCCTTAATTGACTTTGTATCCAAATGTCTCACGTGCTAACTTGTTAAGGCTGAACATCGTGTTCCTACCAGATTATTGCAAGCTATTGAATTACTACAGTGGAAATGGGAGAATCACTATGGAATTTGTTAGTGGTCTGCCTCTAACTCCTGCTAAGCACGATGCAATTTGGGTCATTGTAGACCGTTTCATCAAGTCAGCCCATTTCTTACTAGTTAGAATGGACTACAGTCTCCTTAAGTTGGCTGACTTGTATATCAAGTTACTCGACTCCACAGAGTACCACAATCTATCATCTCCGATCGAGATCCCTGATTTGTTTCTCGATTTTGGAGAACATTGCAAGGAGCTTTGGGTACCATAATGAATTTTAGTACTGCTTTCCACTTGTAATCTGATAGCCAGTCAGAACGGGTAATTCAAGTAATCATTGAAAATCCCTCTCATTGAATCATTGAAAATGTGTATCGTTATTGAACCCTTCTGTACAGATTCTGGAAGACAAGTTGCATGCATACATTATTGATTTTGTGGATCCTGGGAGAAATCTCTGCCTCTCATTGAGTTTGCCTATAACAACAGTTATCAAGCTTCCATTAAGATGGAACCCTATAAAGTGTTGTATAAAAGATGTTGTAAAACTCCATTGTGTTGGTCTAAGCTTGGTGAAGGCAAGATGTTGGGCCCTGACCTACTTTGGGAAACTGAAGAACGAGTTACCATCATTTATGATCACTCAAAAGCTACCTTTGACCGACAAAAGGCCTACGAAGACCTAAAGCGAAAGGATATATAGTATGAAGTTGGCAAGAAAGCCTTACTCAAGGTTTCACCATGGAAGAAAGTTCTGAGGTTTGGTAAAAAGGGGAAATTGAGTCCCCGATTCATTGGACTCTTTGAGGTCATTGGGAAAGTTGGCCCTGTAGCTTATCAACTATTGTTTCCCTCAGAACTGAGAAAAATCCATGATGTATTCCATGTATCGATTCTTTGAAAGTTAAAAGAGGAACCGAATTAGATTCTTGCAAAAGAAGTTAAAGGACTTCTCAACAAATCTATTTCGCTAGTTAAAGTGCTCTGGAGGAGTCACACCGTTGAATAGGAAACCAGGGAACCGAATGAGACAATGAAGAAGCAATACCCTCATCTCTTTAGTTGAGTTAAAAATTCGAGGACGAATTTTTCTTATGGAGGAGAGTTGTAACACCCCAAAAATTAGTCTAGTCGGAATTGTGTTTCAGCGATCGAAAACCCTACACCATAAAGGTCTAAAAATCTCATTGGCATTGGCCTTATGGTCAATTATATAGATATTGGACTCTAATTGAGTCAATTCATTGATTAAGTACCTTATTGAATTTATCAAAATATTGTTTAGTGACCTAATTGTAGAAATTGGAGGTTTTGGGGGCAAAATCATGAAGATTGAAAGTCAATTGTATTGCTCTGCAATAAAGGCTTTAGTGACTTCAGTAGCACTAGGTAATCTTCCTTGTGGCCTCATCTTTAATACTTGGGCAATCTGCCCAATATGTGCTTGCAAAGACCCCAAAGAAGCAATGTGGTTTTGCAAGATCTATTGTTGGTTTTGCCACATGGCAGCTTGCGTTATGAACGTGTCACTATGATTCTTTAAGTGAGCTGCATGATCATGCACAATAACTCGGGCAGTTTCCATAAAATTTTGATAAGTATTATCAAGAGAATTAGAATTGGAGTTAGAAGCTCCATGGTTTCGCCTCTAAGTCTTTTTTTTAGAATCTAAGAGGTTCTATTGTGGCATTCTGTCGTGCTTCTAAATTACCAGTATTGCCTCCCCACCCAAAATTTGGATGTTGCCGCCACCCTGGGTTGTAGGTGTTGGAGTAGGGATTGTTGTTGCGGTTGGTGTTCCCTACATAATATTCAGATTCATGTTGTTGGGGGCATTCATTCGACTAATGTTTCCCATCACAATGCTCACACGTGTATTGAATTGCCTTAGCCTCTCGGACATTGGATGTCGCCTGTATGTTTTTGAGCAGGTTGGTGATGGTGGAGAGTTGTGCCGCTACACTTTAAGAATTGTCCAACTTGATCATACCAGAGGATTTATGTCATGACTTCGGTCTCCCCCTTGGAACTGGTAGTCAGTATTGGCTATTTGGTCAAGAATCTTGAAAGCCTCGTCATGTTCTTTGTCAAGCAAAATACCATTGGTTGACGAGTCAATATTCATTCTTATAGGTGCATTGACACTATAACAGGATGTCATGATTTGTAGCCAATCATTGAATCCAAGAATCGAGCACTTGCGTAGCATATCTTTGTATTTGTCCCAACATTCGTACATAGATTCATCATCATACTTTTGGAATGAGATAATGTCGCTTCGCTTTTAATTGTGCACATTCGGTGGATCATATCTGTGCAGAAACTTACTACATAAGTCATTCCAGGATGTAATAGATCTTGAGGAACAAGTCTTTAACCATGCTCTGACCCGATGTAGCAAAGAGTAGGGATATAGCCTGAGTCTCAACACATCATCAAGAATCCTTGGTTGTCAAAAACTGACACAAACTTCTAGGAATGCTTGAATGTGTTCTCAAGCATCCTCTCTTGTTGATCCTCCAAATTGTCCAATGGAATTGAGCATGTCGAACATAACAGGCTTCAGCTCAAAGTGAGTTGTCCCTAGATCAGGCACAACAATATGTGGGTTGTTATTGTTGATAACGGGATCGATACTCAATCTAATGGGCATTCTAGGTTTGGCAGGTGGTGGAGCCTCCTATTGTGCCTGGATGATGCGGATATCAGTAATACACCTAAGAGATACCAAATAGAAGTTCCTCAAGGTCCAATCACTCGAGCAAGAGCTAAACAATTAAAGGACGCTATCACAATGTTAATAAAGTGAGTTTGGGACGTTGGGTTTCAAAAGGGCGTTGGACTTAAAGGCAATGGACGTGAAGAGCCATGCAAGCCAAGAATTTCGTTGCATTTAGTTTAAATTTTACACATCGTTGTTTGTTTAATTTTTGGACACAGTTATTTGTTTTGTACCTAGTTTTCTCTTTAAATTTCTAGTATTTTATTTAGTGACTCATGTTGTTTGTTTTATATGATTTAAAAACATGTTTTAATTCAACATTTATATGTCACACGTTAATGTGTTTAATTTGACCATATAGGTGTACAAGTGGCACGCCAACTTGGAGCTTGGAGGGGAAGCATTGTCCAAGTCATTTAGAGAGGACTGGAACAACAAGAGATGGAAGAAGGAAATCCATGAGACACCTCTATTTGAATCTTCAATGGATGGCAACAATAAGGAGCATGATCTAGAAATGCATTTTCATATGATTCAATGGGCAGATTAATCACCAAAAGCGTCAGTCAGATTGCTTGCCATTTTTGAGTAGGATCCAAGCATAACTGGGCTGTAGAGTCTTCATGAAACTTAATCTCCTATCTCTTAGATTTCCAACGCATTTTGAATTGCATCAATCTAATATCGAGAGCTCAAGATATTTCCAAATTACCGAAGGTAGTGTAGGCTGGAAAGTTATACGAGATTTGCAACCATTCACTTTCAAAAGGCATGTCCATTCATATTTCAACACTAATGAAGAGGCTTTATGAATTATCTTGAATGAAGGAATGAGTTTTGGCCTTTCATATCCTTTGTAAGCTTATAAAGGAAAGGTTTTTGGTTATTCGTAAAGACAACTTAGAATTTGAATATACGTGTGAGATTGTTCTCCTCATTGTTATTCATTGAACTTCTTGAATTCGAAGCTTGTTCTTGTAACACCCCGAAAAATTGGTCTAGTTGGAATTGGGTTTCGACAATCAGAAACCCTACACTAGAAAGGTCTAAAAATCGCATTGACTTTGACCTTATGGTCAATTATATTGACATTGGACTCTAATTGAGTTAATTCATTGATTAAAGACCTTATTGAATTTATCAAAATATTGTTTAGTGACCTAATTGTAGAAATTGGAAGTTTTGGGGGGCAAAATCATGAAGATTGAAAGTCAAGGGACTAACCTTGTGATTAGCCCCTCCTAAGCCTTATCATCCACTACGTAGATTGCCCAGATTGCTTTCCTTCATTTGAAGGAAAGCTTTTGGCTATCAAGATTAATAAGAAGTAAAAATAAGATTTGAGACTTACTCGATTAAGAACTAAGCAACCACCTCTCTTCGTCTTCATCTTCCTACAAGCAAACACCTCCATTGTTGTTTTAGCTCCATCAAATAGTCATCAATTGGGTAAGTTTTAGCCCTCAATCAATTAAGTGATTCCATGGATAGATTATGCTTAAATTCAAGCCAAAGTTTTGATCACCTATGGTAACTTAGGGTTTTCAAGGCTTTAGTCCATAGAAATCTAATGTCTAATTGCTAATTCGAGCTTAGATATTGATTTGGATATCATTATATTGATTTCGATATCGTATTATCGATTCTAATGATCTCCTATTGTTTTACCTAGCTCAAGAATTGAAGAAGGATAATCTATCATCTCTGTCAAAGGCTAGGAACAAGGGAATTGGAATCTGAGAGCCGTAGGAGCTTCAAAAATCAAGGTGAGTGTAGGAGGAGTCTCAAGAATAGGCTACGAGCCTATCCTGATTTTATTGACATTGATTTTTGTATAGCTAACATTGTGCCTAAGGATATCGCATCGAATCTCTTAGGAGATTACATTGGTAAGCATTGGTAAGTATTGCATTGAATTATTGTCCGTAGGAACATGGTTATTGTTACCAGTCTCATTGAAACATAATATAAAAATATTTAGCATTATACATTATATTGTTATTGCCATCGAACATCGATATTGTCATTGTTATAGTCATTTTCATAGATATTGTTATTGAACATTGAAATTGGTATTGATATTGAATCATCAACCACTGATATTGCTATTGGGAAATATTGAACATTGATATTGCTATTGATCCTTGGATTTGAAAGGGCATTGGATACAATTGGCATGCCATAGAATTCATGAGCTCACTGGTACGGGTGGACTACGGTCCTTGGCTATGGCCTTTATTGTAGTGAGGCAAAGAGATGTTTATGACATTGGTCATCCGGCGAGGCGGAGAGACTAGACCATTCATTGATTTGGCGAGGCGTACGAATTTGTGTATCCACTATCTTGATTCGATCCAAATGATAATAATGAAATATGATTGTTAATATGATTGTTATTGTCATTGTGCATCATTAAAATATTGTCATTAATAATACATGATTTGGAATGCATTTCATTGTATATATTATTGTTCAAGACTACCCCACTAGGCAAAATTTGCCTAATGCATTTCATCTCATGCATTTCAAGTTAAAAGGTTCATCGTTGAGAGATCGAAAAAGTTGAAGGTTTTTGGCAAGTCACTACAAGGCTAAAGTAATGTATATTATCCTTAAGAACTCCTAGTATGGTGTCAAAGTAGTTAAACTAGTCACTTTTGGCCCTTTTGATGTGTAGGTTTTTCATATGGCTTGTAAAAGTCTTTAAGGCCCTAAATGTGCTTTTGGTAATGGCCAAAAGTGGTAAAACTAGCATATTTGGTTTAAAAAGGTGAAAACCTAGTAAATGGATTCATATAACTATGAAATTTGATATGACAGTAGATTATAGTAATTTAGACTTGCCTGCAAAATTTCATTGGATTTGGACATTGTATGATAGTCAAATAGATCAAAACCAGATAAAATCTTTCATTACAATGTAGGGCGTATCGATACGGGTATGCATATTTGGACCAGGTCAATATGGTGTATCGGTATGGACTTTAGCGTATCGGTACTAAAAGTGAACACTTGGTTGTAAAAATTGCATAGATACGGTTTAAAGGCATATCGAAACAGATGTACTCGTACCAATACGACAAGGCTATATTGATACAAGTTTTTGTCACTGGAATCTGATAATTTATGAAATATGCTTAGCATACCGATACGGCCCTTCGAGTATCGGTACAATGATAGGTATTTCAGTTAACAGCTTTGGTAATAGTTCTAAAAAGTTACACTTTGGTCATTGATTGTTAATTAGTCTAATTGAATGGGTAAATGGACTCTGATTGACATGAAATTTTGTATGATCACTGATTATAGATTAAATTTCATTGTGGTATGGTTAATTTTAGAAAATGACCCCTAATTTACTAAATTTATAGATTAGTCCCTAAAACTATAAAAGTTTGAAATTGGTCTTATATTCAGTATTATTGAATCATATTGAATCACTAAATCACCGTGTAAACTTAGCTTTGTTTTGGAGCATTAATATAATCTTTATGTCATTTGAAACTTACTAAATCATAGTACGACATCAAATATCGTACCGATCACCGTTTCGATCACCGGTAACATACTCTGACCACGTTATCTACCAGGCCAGGAAGGGGGTGTTACAGTTCTTGTGAGTGTCAACCTCTACCTTCCATCATGTTATAACGTTGGTTCCTAGTTATATATAACTAGTGGGTAGCATTCCATAATCTACCTTTCCATCTAATTATAACGCTGGTTCCTAGATCTCAATATCTAATGGGTCACGTTCCATCCAACTATCCTCTAATATATCCAAACGTCCACTTCCTTCCACCAAATCATCCACGCCATCCATACTCTTTACTATCTTCATCTTCATTTTTTCATCCGACTGAACCCTTTTTTTCTAGCCTTCAACAACAATTTCAATACACCTTGATTTACGATCGGGAACAAATTCGTCTCAACTTCAACCTACGGAGACGAGCACATATCACTGCCCCCATTGAGGGCTACATTTTCAACAATTCCCTGTGTCATCTCCTCAAAAGTTTTACTATTCACGTATATATTTCCATGCTATTGCTTGACTTTGGGTACATATATGTGCATTTTGTTAGTAGTTTCATGCATTTGAATCTAGGATTTAAGGAATGTCCATTTTTCTTTGCCAGAGTTAAGGGGTGTTTTCTTGGTGTAGTAGGTACGTTTGGCAAGTCCAGAGGGCAGATTAGCAAAATGAAAGAAAGAAAAATATCGAGAGCACTTGGAAAAATGCAAGAAGGAAGAATGCCAAGCTAGGCTGGAAAAAGAATAGCGAAGGATGCCCGTTCAGAAAGCCATTAGTCAAAGCCAGGTTAGCCTTAAATTCAAAAAGAGGATAATTCACCTAAAATGGTGTGTAACGAACTTTCAAAACCAAACCCAAACTAGGGTTTCCACGAGCGCATATATAAAGAAGTCCATCGATTGAGCAAAGGGGGCTGCATCGTGAGAATAAAGTGGGGGTAGAGATAGACCAAGGTTCGACCAAGTAGTCTTGCTAAGGGCTATGGATCCATTGAAGGGCTACATCGACGGATCTCCTTATCTTGTCCATTCCTCTTAGATTTAATTCTGATTTTGATGATGGTGTTTAAAAATGATGATTTTTTGTTGGTTCTCTAGCCATGAACTAATCTTTTAAGTTGACTAGGGGTGTTTACGATGAACGCCTGATTTTAGGTTTTTAATAATTGAATGCCTTGGTGTTTTTGTCTATTTTCTAGCACTTAATTTTATTATATTTTATGCCATACGACAGTTGGCATTGACTACTCATTATCCCTTAATATCTTAACGGACTTAGGAGATGTGGATTAATTGCCAAATACTAAGGAGAAACTTTGAGAGAAGATGTTTCATGCAGATGAGCTTACTTTAGA
The DNA here is from genome assembly GCA_019671005.1 of Hibiscus mutabilis. Lineage (NCBI taxonomy): Eukaryota > Viridiplantae > Streptophyta > Magnoliopsida > Malvales > Malvaceae > Hibiscus > Hibiscus mutabilis. Next base: position 42,209,462 of record CM033745.1, read on the forward strand.
AGTGAATCTACCCCTTAGGAGTAAAGATTAAAACTTTGCTAGGTTAATTATTTGAAAACATCACTATAGAAATATAGGTGTTAGAAATAATTAACACATAGTATTGCCATCGAAAAAGGCAATGCTAATTTAAAATATACTCGACAATAAAATCTACCCCTTAGGAGTAAAGATTAAAACTTTGCTAGGTTAATTATTTGCCAAGCATTAGTCAATAGACAAGTTTTTGGTGTCGTTGCCTGGGATTGCAACGAGATTAATTGTTTTTGAATTTTACTTGTTTATTTTATTTTATTTATTTTGTTTTGTTTGGTGTATGACCAAGAGTCACACTGTGAAGGAAGATTTACAATACGATCTGGAGATTGAAAGAACCTACACAGGATAAGAAGAGAACGTCAAAAAATGGCACGCAATGGAAATGGTGGAGTAGATGTTGTCTTGAACAATCAAGAAAATTCGGCAATACATGATGAGATGCCATCTGTTCCTACTGTCGCTGTAGAGAATCCTGAAGAACAACCTATTAGAGAACACTTGACTCCAAACATGGATAACTTGATGCCATGATTGATGGGTCTAGAGGTAAATGCAATTAATTTTGAACTTAAATCAGTAATGATTCAAACGCTATTGAATTTAGGTCAATTTGATGGAGCACCTACCGGAGACCCAAGGCAACACTTGAAGCAATTCATGGAGGTGTGCCAACTATTTTACCAACTGAGTGTGGCTGAAGAAATAGTGAAGCTGAGACTATTCTCATTTTCTCTAAGAGATAGAGCAAAATTGTGGCTAAGTTCTTTGCCACCTGGTTTAGTTACTTTATGGGCAGAATTATGCCAAAAGTTCCTTTTGAGATTCTAGCCACCTAAACTTAATGCCAAGCTACAAAGTGGAATCATTACTTTTAGGCAGGCTAATGACAAGACTTTGTATGATGCTTGGGAGAGATTCAAGGACCTGTTCAGAAGATGCCCCATACATGGATTTCTTATATGGACCCAAATGTAGACCTTTTATAAAGGACTCAATGCTCATGCCAGGACTATTGTTGATGCTTCGGCAAACGGTTCGTTGCTAGACAAAAATTACATGGAGACATTTGATATGCTTGAAAGGATAGCCACCAATGATCTTTAATACCCTACCACCAGATTAGGAACCTGGAAAAAGTCATTGAGAAATTAGAGCTTGATGTGTTATCGTCTCTCAATGCTCAAATTTCCAACCTCACTAATATAGTGAAGGCGATGGAAAAGCCGACTGAAGTCCGAGAAGTGAAGGCATTGGAACCATTCTACATTACTTGTGGAGAATACCATAATGTGGAAGAATGCTCAGAAAACCCAAAATCGGTAAATTTTGTTGGCAATTTCAATCATAATTTTAACCCATATTCTAATACTTATAATACAGGTTGGAAGCACCATCTAAACTTTTCTTGGGCAAATCAAGGAGGTAACCAATTTAATGCCCAACGTTAGAACAATGCACCACCAGGTTTCAACCAGAATGCAATACCACAGAGAGCATAGAATAATTTCCATCTAGAGTAGAGCGCTACCTAGAGGAATACACTGACGGAGTATATGGAGCGAAATGATTCAACTCTCCAGAGTTTAGCAGTATATATGAGAAACATCAAGGTTCAATTAGGACAAATTGCCAACACACTCAGTAATAGACCCCAAGGAAGTCTACCAAGTGATGCGAAAGATGATCAACAAAAAGGGAATGAGCAATGCAAAGCAGTCACTCCTCGAAGTGGCAAGCAATTCGAGAATGAGACACCTATCAAACAACCAATTATTTGCCAGGACAAGAAGATGGCTCTAGTCGAAGAACCTAAGAAAGCAAAGAAAAAGGAGGCGAGCACTAACAATACCAGTCCTCAATCTGATGTTAATCCTACTTCGGCAAAACCAGTTGAACCAGCATTTATCTACCCACCACCACCTTTTTCCAAAGAGGCTTCAGAAACACAAGCAAGATCAGCAGTTTAAGTATTTCTAGGAAGTACTTAAACAAGTGCAGATTAACATTCCATTAGTGGAAGCCCTCGAAAAAATGCCCAATTATGTCAAATTCATGAAGCACATTTTGTCCAAAAAGAAGAAGCTGGGTGATTTCTAGACTGTCACACTTACTAAGGGTTGTAGTGCAATGATAACCAAACGATTGCCATCAAAATTGAAATATCCTGGGAGTTTCACTATTCCTCTCACAATCGGCAATAAATTCCTGGACAAATCACTGTGTGATTTGGGAGCCAGCATCAGTCTGATGTCAATATCAGTCTTCAAGCTGCTTGGTATTAGAGAGGCCAGGCCTACCAAGTGAAACTCCAGCTGGCATATCGATCTTATAAACATCCCAAGGGTAAGATTGAGAATATGTTGGTAAAGGTAGATAAGTTTATATTCCCAGCTAATTTCATTATTGTAGAATAAGAGGTTGATATTGATTTCCCAATAATATTGGGAATACCATTTCTTGGCATAGGTAGAACCCTAATGATGTTTAGAAACGTGAGCTTACCATGCGTATGAATGACCAGCATATTACGTTTAACGTATTTCAAGCTCTTAAGTGTACAGATGAACTTGAGGAATGTTAAGTTGTTGAGCTAATAGAGTTTATTCTCAATTTGAAATAGCACGGTATTGCCAGGACACAAATGTTGATACCATAGAACAAGTTGATGGAGATATGATGAGTGAAGAATATGAAGAACCAACTATGCTTAGTGATGTCATGAATTATTATAGGAGAGTTGAGCCTCTTGCATTGGCTGGCAGAGAAATCAAGGCACCCAAACCATCTATTGAGGAGCCACCGAAACTGGAGCTGAAACCTTTGTCAAGCCACCTCAAATATGCTTACATGGAGACAAATCTACTTTGCTAGTGATCATTGTTGTTGATTTGACTGAAGACCATGAGGAAAGATTGTTGGAGACTTTGGGAAATTACAAGCAAGCCTTAGGGTGGACCCTAGCTGATATCCAGGGGATAAGCCTAACAATCTGCATGCACAAAATTATTCTGGAGGATTACCATGGCAAAACAATTAAGGCCCAAAGGACACTGAATCCCAGCATGAAGGTGGTAGTCAAGAAAGAAGTCATAAAATAGCTAGATGCTAGGATAATTTATCCTATTTCTGATAGCTCATGGGTCAGCCCGATGCAGTGTGTGCCAAAAAGGGTAGAATGACCGTAGTTTAGAATAACAAGAATAAACTAATCCTCTCGAGGATTGTGATGGGCTAGAGGGTGTGCATGGATTATAGGATGCTAAATAATGCCACTGGAAGGATCATTTTGCACTACACTTCATTGATTAGATGTTGGAAAGATTGGTAGGGAAGGCATTTTATTGCTTCCTTGACGGCTACTCGGGCTATAATCAAATAGTCAGTGCTCTAGAAGATCAGGAAAAAACTATGTTCACCTATCCATATGGGACATTCACCTTCAGAAGGATGCCCTTTGGATTGTGTAACGATCCGGCAATGTTTCAGCGTTGCATGATGTCGATCTTCTCGGATATGATTGAGAACAACTTATAAGTCTTCATGGATGACTTCAAAATCTTTGGCAAAATTTTTGATGTATGCCTTTTGAGTTTGGAACTTGTTCTTCGAAGATACATTAAAACCAACCTGGTCCTAAATTGGAAAAATGTCATTTCATGGTGAAGGAGGGCATAGTTCTCAGGCATAAAGTGACCAAAAAGGGACTGGAAGTTGTAACGGCATTTTTTGAAAAATCTTTAGAAAAATTATAAGTTCGACGCTACGGGTTATCCCAAAAATCCTTTCTTTGTAATCTTGGTTGAAAGAGATTTCTTTTGAATTTTTTTTCCTTTGGAAAACTGATTGAAAGATGGGAGTCGCCACCGGCTGCTTGGATTAGGTAGGTCGGACACCACAAAACTAGAGATTTAATTTGAAAAGAGGGTTCAGGAGTTTGTTGCGTGTGGGGAAGGATTAGCACCCCCATCACGCCCAGAAATCGTTACCAAAATATTTGTTGATCTTAACCGAAGGAAATTGTCCGAATTTAAAATGAATTTAATTTGGTGACCTTAATCGAAAATTAACCTTAATTGAACGGGCTTTCAAACTGGTGGATTCAAATTAATTGGACATTTAATTAATAATGTCGACGATACACCGAACCATAGATTAAACCGACATCGAATAAGCCAAACTGCCGTGTTAATTTATGGTTCGAATCACGTATGTCACCTTTATGCACGATGCAAGCAGTTAAAGAATGATGTAATGGCTTTGTTAAGTTTTTAATTCTTTCTTGAGTTGGTAAGGATTAATTCAAATATTTGGTCAACATCCTTTAAGCTCGGTCTGTCGAGATCCAAATACCAGAACTAATGAATACCCCATCTTTTTGAAATCTAAGTTAATTAAGGTGTAATCGAGTGTTCGAGTCACATGAATGACAAAGAAAAGGAGATGACAAACAAAAGACGTAAAAGATAAGCACAAAAGGTCCATCCCAAGACTTAACCTAAAAAGCCCAAGATATCGAAAACCCACTTAATGACCTAATCATTAGCTAATTTAATCTGTTATTTAATCCTAAATTAATTAATTTGCCTTAAAAGACCAAAAGCTTAACAAATTATGAAAATTGAATTTAATGTCGACCTAAACTTTAGTTAATTATCCTGAAGTTATTAAGACATGTTCAATTAATTTAATAAACTTAACATTTACTCAAATAAGCCAAGAGCAAATTTAAATTTACTAAATTAGTCAAAGCCTAATCTAACTAAGGTTCTAAAGAACTATTCCTAAATTTATCTAATTAATTTAAAGATCGTGCTCCTATGAGACGAGCACACGATTTTAAATTAATTAGATTAACTTTGCCTAGACTAATCGAAGGCTAACTTAACTAATTCTGAAGCCTACAACCACTAAACTAAACCCAAACTAACACTAGGCCCAAAACTAAAAACCCAAAAATTAAACTAAGCCTTCCTTAAAACTTAGCCAAGCCCATAAGAACAATAACACACATAGGTCAAGGAAATATTATATAGATTTTAAGACTAAATCAAATATATTAAGAGAAAATATATGTCGCACAAATATTATGGAAATGCCCTTTTAGCATATATATATTAAAAACTATATGTATATCATATATTATAAAAGCTTACAATATATACAAATGTACATTACATTTTTTTATAAAACTATATGTTATATAATCAAGGAAGGTTATATATACATCAAAGAAAATTATATGCTATGCCATCTTAAGGGAGAATTATGATATATGAAGAATGTGTATATTATAAAACGAACATCTAAAGCATTATACAAAAAAACATATGATAAAGCGAGCACTAGACAATGGAAAACTTAATCACATATAACACGATAGCAATGATAGATTTAACGAGCTAAGCAAGATTAACAACAATGTACAGGCCAGAGAATCAAAAACATGTAACACGATGATGAAAGGGTTCTAGAATTTGGACTAAAAGCGAAGAAAACAAAATTTTAAGGCCAAATCAGAAATATAAACAAATTTAACCGAGATAAGGACCAAATTAGAAGACTCTGGAAACTTTCAAGGACCCAGGGAGGTATTAAAAAAGGCGAAATGGCCTGTGGGCGTAATTGTACCATGCGAGAGGACTAATAATGTTATTTAGACATGCAGAAGGGCCAAATGTGAGATTACCGTGGGGCGGAGGTCCTTATTATGCTAATTCCCCCTTTTTAAAACGATAAAATATTATAAGATCCCCGCTATTTCATTTTTTTTCATTTTTTCAGCAAAAACTCTCCCCTCTCTGTTATAACACTCTCGCCGGTGTTCTTGTGGGTTCTTGATGAACCCAGATTCTGGTGGTCCTCCGCCGTCAAACATAGAACCTGGGCGTATACCCCAAATTCTGGCAGCTTTGTCGCCATGGCAGCCGCCGTGTCGACGGTGGCCGGTGACGCCAAAAGTTACCCAAAACCCCTCTCTTTCACTCTAAAACTCAGATCTGAGCCCCTCTTTGAGAATCTGAAACCTTTCTTTAAAAACCCTAAAACAGAACCATGAGAAACCCTATTTCTTTCTATTTGGACCACCGGGGTAAAAAAAGGTTTCTCTGAGGCCATTCCACTCCGTTTCACCATTCGAGGCTCATCAACGGGCAGGGAAGGCAGATCGATGCACAAACGGGATAAACTACGAGGGTGAGAAAATCAGAAACCCTACATCTCTATGTATTTTTTAATGAAAATATGCGAAATAGAAATAGAAGAGATTATACCTATGAAGTTTGAGGCTGGTTCCTCTTGTTGATTTTTTTTGAATATTTTCCCCCGTTTTACAATCATTTTTGTTTCGGTTATATAGTGCCTGAATTTACAACGCTTTAAAAAAAGAAAAACCCTAGTAATTTCCTATTGGTTGGTCTGCCATCTCTGTTGATTCTGAAATTTTGCGCCTTATCTATGATGCCGGTTTGTTCCCTGGTATTTGTGGGTGTATATCGTTCCTTTCTGACATTTGTGTTCCTTGTTTGTTGTGTCACCGTGGCCGATTCTGAGGAGGATAGAGGGGACCAACGAAGAGTGAGTTGCTGGCGTGGTGGGGTGATGTGGTGTTCGATCGTTGGCTCCTCGTTGACGTGGAAAGGACGTGGTGGTGATCTGGAGAAGCAAAAGACGCGAGTCTATGGTGCACGTGCTACTGGAGGGAGTCGAACAATCGGATGACGCGCGTGATGAAGCAGAAGGGTCGCGCGTGTTGACCAACCGCGGCGTTTCAATCCTGGCCTTTCGATGATGATCTAGATCTGGAGCCTTGATCCGACGCTCCTGCTTTGGCTGTGTAGATAAACAGATTAGGCCTTTGACTTTTGTTATTGGGCCTTAAACGGGTCAAAGATACATGTATATCAGTTGGGCTTACTATAATTGTAAATAGACTGATAATAAAAACAAACTTGGGTTTTATTAAATTGATTGGTTTATATATATATATATTTATTTTCTAGTTTTAATTATAATATAAGATAATATGTTGACCTTAGCGATAAGTGTGATAATAATGAGAGGTAATTAAGATAACATAAAGGAAATGGTATACTAACACATATAATAACGATAACACATATGTATACATATACTTAATAATTCTTTTTTGGGGTTTTAAAATAACATGTAATAGGGTAAAGCAAACATACTTCTAGTAACGTTTTCCTCACGCATCAACATTCATATATATAGTCATAGTTAAGACACACACTACTAGTAATACTTCTTAGATTTTAATAACAGTCCATATAAGCCCATTATTATAAAATGAAAATAAATGTGGGTTCATCCTGGACAAAAATTAGTGATTACAGCTGCCTCTCTTTGCTTATACTTGTGGAACAAGAATGTAGCAAAGAATATAAACACTAATTTTGGTCCTACTTCCCTGTTAGGAGACTTCGAGCTTCGAGTCCCTCCTATATAGAACCGTTCGCTCTCTTTCTCCATATGGCGTGGAGCTATGAGTATCTGCCTCCTTTTCTTCACTGTCCTTGAACTATGAGTATCTGCCTCCTTTACTCTAAAAACTCTGAAACGTGAGTATCTGCCTCCTTCATTCGGTAGTTTTGATATGGCGAGTTCGGAATCCTTCGCCTGAAATCTTTGAGCTTTGAGTATCTGCCTCCTTTGCTCTGAAAACTCTAAAACATGAGTATCTATCTCCTTCATTCGGTAATTCTGATATGGCGAGTTCATAATCATTTGCCTGGAATCTTTGAGCTTTGAGTATCTACCTCCTTTGCTCTGAAAACTCTGAAACATGAGTATCTGTCTCCTTCATTCGGTAGTTCTGATATGGCGAGTTCAGAATCCTTCGCTTGAAATCTTTGAGCTTTGATGTTTAAATGTCTGTAAAAGAGATGCAACATTATGATAATGTAGGTCAGCATGCTTCTATCTTAGGAATGTCTAGCCTACATATGATGCATGTATGATGGGATTTGATCGGTTTTCCCAAAAGCCTTCCCTTCCTCGAACAACCATTCTTTGACTTCTTCCTTACTTTTTTTCTTCTTCTTGCTCTTTGCAGCGAATGGTGCTTTTTCTCATGCTCGAGTACTACCATTTATGCCCTTCTCATTCATGCCTTCCGACATCCCCTTATCTCGGAACTCCTCTTTAGTTTCTGTCTTGGGTTTGTTTTTTCCAAAGTGCCCTTTCAGGTTTTCTCTTTGGTTTTCTTCCTCTCTCTTTGCCTTTTCTTTCTTTTCTTTTATTTTCTTTTTTTGCTTTTTTTGTTTTTTTGTTTTTGCTTTTTTTTCTTTTTCTTTTCTTCTTTCTTGTTCTTCTTCTTTCGCGGTCCTCTTTTAGAATCTTTTGTCTGATGATGGTTTTATACTGTGGCAGTCTTGTAACATAATGTGGCTGGCAACTCATTTCTCCCTTCTTGGCCTAATGGAGTCTTTCCTCGGTTTATCCTTAATATATTTCTTTGTATCATCTGCATTAAAAAGGTTAGAAAATAGTAATACCAAGAAACCTTTTGTTTCCTATAAACCTACATCAAACTACTTGCCGAATGCTTATAAAAACATGAAAAGGTGTGAAATAATACTTTTATTAATACTTCTAATTTTTAGAATGATTTTATAGTCATGGCAAACATAGAAGCGAAGAAAACCAAAGCACAATGTTGCATCCCAATCACTGACTGTATGTATGATGCGAAAGCCCATCAACCGAAATAGATCCCTTGCTAGAAATTCTCTGTTGACATTCCTTGGTCCCCGAGAGGGTTCCTTTTCTTGGCCGTCTAAGCTGCGATGATCATCTGAACTGCCCTACTCGGGTTTTCAGCTCAAATCCTCATTTGGTTTCAAGATGCCATTTTATGGTTTTCACCTTGAACCCTCCTTTTTTTTTTTTTTTTTTTTTCTTCTATTTTTTTGTTTTTTATACCTGAAGCGCCCTTTTAGGGTTTTCACTCTAGTTATTTTTATTTTGCGAAGCACTCTTTCAGGTTTTCACTCCACTTTTCTTTCCCTTGTTTCTTTCTTTCTCTTTTTTCTTTTTTCTATTCTTCACGCATAATACTTTTTGACTGAATCTGAATTCACTGGATTGTTCAATACCTTTCCGTCCATTTCTGTCAGGATTAAGGCTCATCCGAAAAAGGTTCTTTTAACCACGTAAGGTCCCTCCCAATTGGGCATCCATTTTCTGCGGGAATCCTTCTGAGTTGGCAGAATTCTCTTAAGCACTAGGTCCCCTTCTTGAAATTCTCTCGGGCGAACCTTCTTGTCGTAAGCTTGCATCATCCATTTTGGTACATCTGGCCATGAAAAAGGGCCTTCAACCTCTTCTCCTCAATAAGATTCAATTGGTCGAACCGAGCCTGCACCCATTCAGCTTCTTCCAACTTTACCTCATTTAAAATTTGAAATGACAGAATCTTTACTTCGATAGGTAATACCACCTCTATGCCATAAACCAGAGAGTAAGGCGTTGCCTCCGTGGAAGTTTGTACAAACGTGTTGTAGGAAAACAAAGCAAACAGTAACTTTTCATGCCAATCTTTGAAGGTGTCAGTAGTTTTTGCTATAATCTTTTTGATATTTTTGTTTGTCGCTTCTACCGCTCATTCATCTTGGGCAATAGGTGGTAGAGTTATGGTGTATTATTTTGAACTGTTCGCACATCTCATTCATCATTTTATTGTTCAAGTTGGAAGCATTGTCAGTAATGATCCTTTTTGGCAAGCCATAGCGACAAATGATTTCCTTCTTCAAAAACTTGCAAACTGTTGCTCTTGTAATACTAGCATAAGATGCTGCTTCTATCCACTTAGTGAAGTAATCAATAGCAACCAGAATGAAGCGGTGTCCGTTGGATGCCTCGGGATGAATCTGACCAATGACATCCATTCCCCATATAACGAATGGCCATGGTGAGTACATGGTGTGCAGAGGCAATGGTGGGGCATGGATCTTGTCAGCATATATCTGACACTTATAACACTTCTTTGCATAGCTAATATAATCTCCTTCCATGGTTGACCAAAAATATCCATACCTCATGATTTTTCGTGCCATCGAGAAACCATTGGCATGGGTCCCACATAGCCCATCATGTACCTCAGACAGTATGTTTCTTGCTTCTTGGGTATTGACACACCTTAACAGGATTTGGTCCTTACCCTTCCTGTATAGAATCTCTCCGTCTAAAACATACCCTACCATCATTCTTCTGATGGTTCTTTTATCATTCTCGTTGGCTCCATCGGGGTAGGTTTGGAACTTGATGTACTAGAGGGTGTCATAGTACCATGGGTTACCATCTGCTTCATCTTCCAAACTACAGCAATGAGCTGGTATCTCAAAAATCTTCATCTCAATTGGCTTCATTTCAACCTCAGCACTTGCTTTAAATATTGCAGCTAACGTTGCCAAGGCATCCGCCATTTGATTGTCTCCCCTCAGAAGGTAAGTGAAGCTGATCCTTTCAAAGCTTTTGATCAACTCTTGGATTAGATCGTATTACTTGACCAACTTTGAGTCCCCCGTTTCCCATTCTTTCCGTAATTGATAGATTACCAATGAGGAATCCCCAAAGACCTAAAGCATCTTGATTTTTCTCTCAATGGCTGCATTTAAACCCATAACGCGGGCTTCATACTCAGCTATGTTATTCGTGCAAAAGAACTCTAATCTATTGGTGAAGGGATAGTAGATGTTTTCTGGAGAAAGTAACGCTGCCCCAATTCCATGGCCTAATGCATTAGATGCCCCATCAAAGTATAGTTTCCACAACTAGTCCTCTGAGGTAGCTTTTTCCTCGGCTGTTATGCACATTAGGTCCTCATCGGGGAAACTGAAGTCCAATGATTCGTAATTGTCTGAAGCACGGCTTGCCAAGAAGTCTGCTATGGAGCTTCCTTTTACTACCTTCTGTCTCACATACAGTATATCGAATTCGGACAATAGCATTTGCCAACGGGCCAGCCTTCCGTTTAGCGGTGGTGCTTCCATCAGGAACTTCAAAGGGTCTAGCTTGGGTATCAACCACGTGGTGTGATACAACATTTATTGTCTGAGTCTTTTGGTAGCCCATACCAGAGCACAACACAACTTCTGGATTGGCGGGTACCGTATTTCACAATCGGTGAATTTCTTGCTTAGATAGTAAATCACTTTTTCTTTCTTCCCAGTCTCATCATGTTGCCCCAAAACACAACCCATTGAGTTTTCAAAAACTGTTAGATACAAGATCAATGGCCTTCCTGGTACCAGTGCTGCTAGAATTGGAGCGTTAGTTAAGTATCTCTTGATCTTATCTAGAGCCTCCTAACACTCTTCGTCCCACACTCCCGAATTATTCTTTCAGAGCAACCAAAAGATCGGATCGCACTTCTTGGTCAACTAAGAGATAAATCGAGATATATAATTTAACCTCCCCAAGAAACCTTGAACTTCTTTTTAGGTCTGAGGTGGTGGGAGATTTTGAATGGCTTTCACCTTATTCGGGTCAATCTCAATCCCTCTTCGACTAACCATAAAGCCTAAGAGTTTACCGGACATGACAACGAAAGTGCATTTTGTCAGATTGAGTTTCAACTGGTACTTTCTTAGCATTTGGAAGAGCTTTCTCAAATCTTGGATATGCTCCTCCTCCGTTCAGGATTTGGCGATCATATCACCTACATATATCTCGATCTCTTTATGCATCATGTTATGGAAAAGGGTTACCATAGCCCTTTGGTAGGTTGCCCTACATTCTTCAATCAGAAGGGCATCACCTTATAACAGAATGTCCCCCACATAGTCACGAACGTAGTTTTCTCCATGTCATCCGGATGCATTTTGATTTGGTTATACCCCGAGAAACCATCCATAGAAGAGAACCATGAATGTCCCGCAGTGTTGTCGACCAAAGTATCAATATGAGGCAGTGGAAAATTGTCTTTGGGACTTGCCTTATTAAGGTCTCTGTAATCTACACACATACGAACCTTCCCATCTTTTTTGGGAACATGGACGATGTTCGCCACCCACTCTGAGTATTTAGAAACCCTTAGGAAACCGACATCGTATTGTTTCTTCACTTCCTCTCGAATCTGCAATAACATTTCTAGTCTCATCCTTCTGAGTTTTTGCTGAACCGCTTTATATTCTATCTTGATCGGTAACTTATGCACTACAATATTTGTGTCTAGCCCTGACATGTCCTGATAGGTCCACGTGAAAACATTGTTGAATTCTGAAAGCAGCTTAACCAATTCATGTCGGGTCTCAGCCGAGAGGGCGGTACCAATCTTTACTTCTTTCCTTTCTTCTTCTGTTCCCATATTGAGGGCCTCCAATTCCTCTTGATGAGGCAAAATTTGCTTATCCTCACTTTCCATTAGTTGGAGGAGTTCGTTTGGGATCTCAGCTTCTATCTCATCATCCCCTTCCCTGATTTCTGCCGAACATGAGATTCGCTCAAAATTTGTCTCAGAGTTGGACTCAAAACCATTCATACAGTCAATGATAGGGACCCTGAAACAATTTAAACGAATATGTATCTGGACAGGAAATGAATACTTCTTATAGGACCAATGAAACAAAAATGGTAATGAAGAATAATGAATGTAATGAATGAATGTAAAACCAAGAAAACAAAATGTTTGCCATTTGAGAAAAAACAGAAAGTATATTTTCATTAAAAGCAAGCAGATTAACATAGGAGCCCTTTACAAAAGATTTCTATTTCTCGCGGGCGAAAGCGAATAGGGTTGGTTCTGAGCATTACTCTGATCTTGACCTAAAAACTACTGGCAGATCCTCAACAGTCCAATTGCTGAGTGATTCCCCTGGGAGGCATGGGCAGATTCCAGCCAAGTATTTGCCATTTTTTTCCTCCGTGGCTATCATATTGACCTCCATTCCCTCTAGTGCCTCGTTGAACCTTTTTTGCTTGTTAAACTCAGCGCTTCCTAGGCCAGCTTCATGTATCTTCTCCTCCACATTGATTATTCCCCCAGACATGAAAATATGCTTTAAATGGGGGAAAGTCATTGGTTCCCATGGGATGTCATCTTCTCTGAATCTGGCCTTCCTTTGCTCTTCTCTCTTTTTCCATTCTAGCTTTCTCTGGTGAAAATTGGGTTTATGGCCGAGCTCAAACCGATCCTTCTTGCTGATTACGCTCCTAGCGCGCAAGCATCCTTGCAAACTCCCTAGCCCTTTACCCTTCTTGGCTCATCGTCCCAGGGTCTGCCAGACTATCATTTTGGTATAATTTGACAGTCTGGGGTGTGGGATCTTGCTTCCTTCTGCCACGAAGGTAGCATTTACGAACTCCAAGGCCCTAAAAGAGCACTCAATAGCCTCTTCGTCAGTTTGGACATAAAGAGCATCGGTAGTTACAGAAGCAATAATGTCTTGTTCGGCCCTCACACTGACCAACTTCCTCTCAATAACAAATTTCAACTTTTGGTGCAGGGATGAAGGTACGGCTCCGGCCGAGTAAATCCACGGCTTCCCTAGCAGACAATTTTAAGTGGGTTGGATGTCCATCACTACAAAATCGATAACATACTCCGTAGGACCAATCAACAATGGTATTTCTATCTTCCCGATAACATATCTCTTGGTCCCATCAGATGCCCTGACAGAGTTCTAACATGGTTTCATGTAATACTCGTCTACTGGGAGCCTTTTCAAGGTCACCATAGGTAAAACATTTAAGGCGGACCCGTTGTCGATGAGTACTCCTGGTAAGACATGCCCCTTGTAGTGGGTGGTGATGTTCAAGGCCTTTGCTGATCTTATGCCTCCGTCGGGAATCTCGTCGTCGGTGAAAGTGATGTAGTTATCTGCAGTGATGTGGCTTACTATTCTGTCTAACTTATTTACTGAGATATCGTCCAGAATGAACATCTAATTTAGTACTTTTAACAATGTGTCGCGATGTTTTTTCTGAACTCAACAACAACTCAAGTACTGAGATTCGTGCTTGCTATTTTTTAAGCTGCTCAACAATGCTGTACTCGATGTGCTTTAAGAACCTCAAGAATTCTTGAGCCTAACTCTCTGTCTCTGGCTCACGAATTCTAATGGGAGGTTCCTCTCCGAAAATCTTTTCAGGTTCGACGGTTACTGCTTTTCCCTTGTCCCTCAGTTCTTCTCATGCCTTTGTCATCTCTGGCGAATAGCATATGCCACTTCTGGTATAGTGTCCTACTTCATTTATCACCTTGGCACTTGGTTCCACTAGGTTCTTCTCCTTTGAGGGTCCTTCATCATATGGTTTCTCATCCCCTTGTATTTTCGGCTTCCCTGGTATAGAAACGTGTGTAGTATAACTCCACGAGACTTTTCGAGCATCCTTAAACAAAAAGGGAGTCAGAGCTGAAATCCGTATCTTTGGAGTTACTTTGGAACTCTTACCTTGGGCTGAGCTTTCGGGCTTTGGCCTGAGCAATATAATAAAAGGTCTATCTACCCCATACCTGATCTTGAGGGTATCTGACGTGCATACATCCGATTCCTTCATCTCTTCATCTTTCTCAAAGAATTCAATTTCCTTGTTGTCCATCATTCTCTAAATCATCTGCTTGAACCCCTCGCAACACTGAATGTCATGTCCTTCCTCTTGGTGGAACTCACAATACAATCCGCTTCCTTGTTGTATGATCTCCATATCCCAGTTGATGAGGCACGCCACACATAACTGCTAAAACACCTATTTTAAAGGGGATTTGACTTCGATCACGCTTGTTTTGGCTCTCCTGGTATACTCCTTTTCAATTGCATTTACACCACGACCCCTGTGGTTTGGTAACAGGTTAGTAGCTACATTCAGTTCGTCTAACTGTAACACCTTAGAATTTATCATGTTTTGTACAAACTTTTTGAACATAATGCAATTCTCGATCGAGTGTCCCAGAACGCCGCCATGGTATTCACAGTTCGCCTTCTCATCGTACCACGCAGGGAATGGTGGTTTAAAAGGAGTGACATAATAAGGCCAAACCAAATCAACCTTGTGCAGTTGCGAATATAGCTCAGCATAGATACTGGAGTGGGGTGAACGACATCATCTCATTTTTCCCTCTTCAGGGCCCTGGTTTCCTTCTTGTTTGAGCCCTGCCCTCCTTCGGCTGCGGCTCGTGGTGGTGAAATGGTGAAACTCTCCGGAGCTACATATGTGCCTGCATTGTTCACCTTATTATCTATTTTCTTGTAATTCTTACGCGTATTCTCCCCACTATCGATCATTCCACTCTTTATTGCTACTTCGATCGATTCTCCGGTCCTTACCATATCAGCAAAGTTCTGGGTAGTGTTGTTTATCAAACAACGCTCCCCTTAAAGTATTGACAAACATGTGTGTGATCTCGTGTTCAGAAATCGGTGGCTGGATGGCCACATCACGCTATCTCTGGGCATACTGGCATAAATTCTCATTTGCCTTCTGTTCCATCCCTTCTAGCATAATTCGACTGGGGATCATGTCCGTTACATGCTTGTAATGCTCTATGAAGGCTTTCCTCAAGTCTTTCCATGACTTGATATTTTTTCGGCTGAGCATAGCGTACCTCCGGGTTGCAGACCCAGTCAAACTTTCCTCGAAACAGTGGATAAGTAACTTCTCATATTTCACAAAAGCAGACATCTTTCTATAGTACATGGTAATATGGGCTGATGGGCAAGTGGTCCCGTCATACTTGATAAAGTCTGGCACCTTGAATTTGAGTGGGAGAATCAAGTCAGCCACTAAACTCAAGTCGCTTGCATCGCTTTCATGTTCGTCGACCCCTTTGATAGCCTTTAGCTTTTCCTCGAGCATACGAAATTGCTCCTCATACTTCTTCTCCATATCATCTCTAATTCTTTTCTCTACTTCATCCATCATGCTCTGGTCTGGCACTTCATTCTCGTATCCTACTCCCGAATCAATGGGTTGATTTTTCTGAGCTCCTCCATGGTGACTTGCTGATGCCCCAACAGTAGGGTCAGCGGAAACTCCTACGAGATTAATGTGAACCCTTTTCCTGGGTTCTAGCATATCTGGTTGCGACTTCGCATGAGACAAAACACCCTCCTACTTGTCAAGACTTGGGCTGTCGACGGAAATTCCGTCCTTACCCTTCATCCTTGCTAATAAACTAGTTATCTGAGTGATAACAGCATCTTGTGACTCAGCTATCTGGTCCCTGATATCTTGGCCAATCCCATCCAAACGTGTTTCGAGGTCTTTTTGCCCCTGTTCTACCTTGGCTAGTCTATCATCCATGGTTCGGGACTGTAACCGGGTTCCGTATTGGTGCGGAATAATAGAAATTTTTTTAAGAATTAAAATACTTTCTCTCTGTGTGTGTGTGAAATGAAAAGTCTTTTAGTTAATTTTGGTATTTAAATAAAGTATGCAAATAAATGTATGATGCATGGATGCAAAGAGTGACACTGAATTCGGTAAATATCATCGTTAAACAACTTTCATTAATGGGAACATCGTCTTATTACAATAACTTAGAGGAAGCTAACTACACATATGATTTCAAGGTAGTGTCGAGGTCGATAATCTCCCTAAAAATCCACACGATCCTCTCTCCTTCCTCAGAGTCATCATCAACACAATCATGAAACTCGGTAGTGTCTTCAGCTAGAAGTTGTATCTTCTGGGCAACATCTTGCATCTGGGCTCCACGCCACGCCAATTCTTGCTCATGCCTCCAAATTGTATAGGCGGCAAAGTGCAACTGTTCCAAACTCGGAGTCGGGCGTACTTGAATTGCCCCTCTCATGCTTGCTACATGGTCCTTGAGTTGTTGCACCTCCACTTCCAACTCTTCGACATATGTTATCAAAGCTTGATTTTCTGAGTTGCTGGCCTTCAACTTGCTAGCCGAGCCCTTGTGCTTGAAAAGATACTTTTCCAGACATTTCATTTGATCTCTCAAGGCTCTATTTTGGTGTTGTTCCTTCTCAATCTGTTTTGAATGAGAGGTTCGCAGATTTCTTGGGTCAAAGTGAACACTCAATCTTTGTGCTCGAGAAACATCGCTTTATAGTTCTCAGCTCGCACATTTTCTTCTCTAAGTCGATGCTCCAACCCCTCGCTCGATCCTCCTTCTGTGACTCTCTTGCTTCTATTTAACCTATTGAGCTACTGAATCTCCTCTTTTTCTAGCTTGAGTTCAAGTTCTAGCTCACATCTCTTCTTTTGTAGGTCTTTGACTACTCCTTCGAACTGTGTTTTTTCTAACTCGAAGTTGAACTTCTCCTGATGAGCTTTATCCTCGAGCTTGAGCTACTTCTCTCGCTCCTCTTCAAGCTGTTTCCTCATTAGATCGGCTTCGGTGAGGAGCGTGGCCAATCTTTCTTCTAAATATTTCTTGCTATCGGGGGCTAAACATGGAACATTGTCGTTGACACAGTTGAACCGCCACGCCTCATATTCAGGAGTAACCATATATGGAGCATTCATGATCCTAACCCGTCTTATGCTATTCCAGGTTGAAGAATCATTGTATACCATCGCCTTATAGCCCTTTTCCTTTGCGTAATCCATCTTGAACTCATTCAGCTCTTTGGTGGCTGGCACGAACTGTTTTGACCCATATTTCCTTAGGACTAACAGGGGTGCGTAGGCAGTGTGTCCCCAAAGGCCAAGCAGCGGTACCCACGAATATTCCCCTCATCTGTAAAGAACATTCTTCGCCAACAACCACGGTGCCCTCCAGACTATATCTTCTTCCTTTAGGTTCCAGAGAATGTCCTGCCATACCTCCTCAGATCTACACGTTGGCCAATCATCCTTTCGTAAGAACTCTTCCAAGGGTGAGAACTTAACATCGTAAAGGGGTCTGGAGAAATTGGGATTGGTCCAAAGGTGACTATAAAACCAAACTGTCAAAAGTTGCGAACATCCCTAGAAATGTCATCTTCTGTTCTCCCGACAAAACCTCAGGGATCAGAAGGTTTTAGCCAGAATAACAGGTACTAGATTGGTCCCACTACCCAAACGTTCAAAAAGATCTAAGACTGACGGGTCAATGAGGCCCAAAGCTCGAGGGAATAGTACTAACCCATAGATTACAAATGCGAACAGGTTCTGCTGAACTCGACCCACAGGGCGTACAGGATCCCCTCCCATTTAAAATACTCATTGCTATTCCAGGTGGTGACCTGTTGCTCAACCCAAGTTGGTAATGTACCCGATTTCCTAACAAGCTTGCCTCAAAAGGCCTTGTTCTTACTTGGCTTAGAATATACCCGATCCATATCAATCCTTTTGCAGTTTAAGATATCCCGGTATTCCTTAATTGTAGGAGTGAGATCGAAGTTACCAATTGTTAAACAATTGTAGGCGGAGTTCCGAAAACCCACCAAAGTTTGTAGTAGCTCCTGGTCCACTGAAACCTCCATCAGATATGCAATGTCACCGTACTCTTCTCTGAAAGTACTTCTTGTTTCGAAATCCCAACTGTTCCATACTGACCTTAAATCAGATACATCATTAAATCGGGTGTTCATGAATTTTGTGGTTGACATGGCTGATCTGAACCCTCAAGCAATACAATCTCCCTCATGTAACTGTCCCCCTTCTGACCACATCTAAACGTCAGAATTCTTCTCGTCACTGCTGCGAACTAACTCCCCAATCGCTCTAGTTTTTAATTTCAAACTATTTTCGGACTCAGTTCGCTCTTCATGATTATGACATAATATGCAAAATAAAGATAAAAGAACAGGAAACAAGAGAAAAGATTAGTTCTAAGGTGAAAAATAAACTTGCTAACAAGAATAGGTAAAATTAAATAAATTAAGCGAAAGGCAAGCATATAAAAGAGAACTCTAATCACAGAAAATCTAATTCACTATGGTTATCCGCATGGCTCTAACGGGGTGGGCTCCCTAAATTCTCGCACATGGATTCGGTTCTAATTGGGGTACCCGAACCTATCTTATCACCTGCTAAGGCAACAAGAACCCCAATTCTTGCCCATTACAAGCTTGCGAATTGGTTTCAATTCGAGGGAAAGTACGACCTAATGACGTGGAGGGTTGCTCACATATAAAGAGGCATGGATTCCGAAAGTGAATTACTGACCCGTGGAGGGCTACTCATGTGGGTATGTGGTGTTTCACTCCCACTTAATGGACGGAGCTCGGGTGTAGAGCTTGATGAGATGGTGCAACATATGCTGGTGATTCCTTAGAAATTAAATGAAAAATTAATTCAAAGGCCATCAACTATCAAAGCCCGTTCAATTGCAGTCACATTTTTAAGAAAGGTTCAACCTTACTAAAAACTATTACAATTGCGACAATTTTCCATCATTAATAAACAACAAATATTTTATTTGGCCTATCTCTCTTTTGTTTTATAAAAACAAAAATTGGTCCCCAACGGAGTCGCCATGCTGTAGCGATATTTTTTTAAAAAAACTTTTAGAAAAATTATAAGTTCAGCGCTATGGGTTATCCCAAAAATCATTTCTTTGTAATCTCGGTTGAAAGAGATTTCTTTTGAAAATTCTTTTTCTTTGGAAAACTGATTGAAAGCTGGGAGTCGCCACCGGCTGCTTGGATTAGGTAGGTCAGACACCACAAAACTAGAGATTCAATTTGAAAAGAGGGTTTGAGAGTTTGTTACGTGTGGGGAAGGATTAGCACCCTCATCACGCCCAGAAATCGGTACCAAAATATTTGTTGATCTTAACATTGTCAGAATTTAAAAGGAATTTCATTTGGTGACCTTAATCGAAAATTAACCTTAATTGAATAGGCTTTCAAACTGGTGGATTCAAATTAATTGGACATTTAATTAATAAATTTGACGATACATCAGACCATAGATTAAACCGACATCGAATAAGCCCGATTGCCATGTTAATTTATGGTTTGAATCTCGTATGTCACCTTTATGCACGATGGAAGCAGCTAAAGAATGATGTAATGGCTTTGTTAAGTTTTTAGTTCTTTCTTGAGTTGGTAAGGATTAATTCAAATATTTGGTCAACATCCTTTAAGCTCGGACTGTCGAGATCCAAATACCAGAACTAATGAATACCCCATCTTTTTAAAATCTAAGTTAATTAAGGTGTAATAGAGTGTTCGAGTCACATGAATGACAAAGAAAAGGATATGGCAAACAAAAGACGTAAAATTTAAGCACAAAAAGTCTATCCCAAGACTTAACCTAAAAAGCCCAAGATATCAAAAACCCACTTAATGACCTAATCATTAGCTAATTGAATCTGGTGTTTAATCCTAAATTAATTAATTGGCCTTAAAAGACCAAAAACTTAACAAATTATGAAAATTGAATTTAATGTCGACCTAAACTTTAGTTAATTATCCCAGAAATTATTAAGACATGTTCAATTAATTTAATAAACTTAACATTTACTCAAATAAGCCAAGAGCAAATTTAAATTTACTAAATTAGTCAAAGCCTAATCTAACTAAGGTTCTAAGGAACTATTCCTAAATTAATATAATTAATTAGATTAACTTTGCCTAGACTAACCGAAGGCTAACTTAACTAATTCTGAAGCCCACAACCACTAAACTAAACCCAAACTAACATTAGGCCCAAAACTAAAAACCCAAAAATTAAACTAGCCTTCCTTAAAACTTAGCCAAGCCCATAAGAACAATAGCACACATAGGTCAAGGAAATATTATATAGATTTTAAGACTAAATCAAATATATTAAGAGAAAATATATGTCACACAAATATTATGGAAATGCCCTTTTTAGCATATATATTAAAAACTATATGTATATCATATATTATAAAAACTTACAATATATACAAATGTACATTACATTTTTTATAAAACTATATGTTATATAATCAAGGAAGGTTATATATACATCAAAGAAAATTATATGCTATGCCATCTTAAGGGAGAATTATGATATATGAAGAATGTGTATATTATAAAACGAACATCTAAAGCATTATACAAGAAAAACATATGATAAAGTGAGCACTAGACAATGACAAACTTAATCACATATAACAAGATAGCAACCATAGATTTAACGAGCTAAGCAAGATTAACAACAATGTAAAGGCCAGCGAATCAAAAACATGTAACAGGGGGATAAAAGGGTTCTGGAATTTGGACTAAAAGCGAAGAAAACAAAATTTTAAGGCCAAATCAGAAAGATAAACAAATTTAACCGAGATAAGGACCAAATTAGAAGACTCTGGAAACTTTCAAGGACCCAATGAGGTATTAAAAAAGGTAGAATAGCCTGTGGGCGTAATTATACCATGCAAGAGGACTAATAATGTTATTTAGACATGCGGAAGGGCCAAATGTGAGATTACCGTGGGGGCAAAGGTCCTTATTATGCTAATTCCCCTTTTTTAAAATGAGAAAATATTATAAGATCCCCGCTATTTCATTTTTTTCCTTTTTCGGCAAAAGCTCTCACCCTCTCTGTTATAACACTCTTGCCGGTGTTCTTTTAGGTTCTTGATGAACCTAGATTCCGACGGTCCTCCACCGTCAAACCTAGAACCCGACCTTATATACCAAATTCTGGCGGCTTTGCTGCCGTGTCGGTTGTCGTGTCGACGGTGGCCGACGATGCCAAAAGTTACCTAAAACCCCCATCTTTCACTTTAAAACTCAGATCTGAGCCCCTCTTTGAGAATCTGAAACCTTTCTTTAAAAACCCTAAAACAAAATAATGAAAAACCCTATTTCTTTCTATTCGGACCACCGAGGTAAAAAAGGGGTTTCTTTGAGGCTATTCCACTACGTTTCACCATTCGAGGCTCATCAACGGGCGGGGAAGGCAGATCGACGCGTAAACGAGATAAACTACGAGGGTGAGAAAATCGAAAACCCTACATCTCTATTATTTTTTTATGAAAATATGCGAAATAGAAGAGATTATACCTCTGAAGTTTGAGGTTGGTTCCTCTTGTTGATTTTTTTGAATATATTTCCCCCGCTTTACAATCATTTTTGTTTCGGTTATATAGTGCATGAATTTACAATACTTTAAAAAAAGAAAAACCCTAGTAATTTCCTATTGGTTGGTCTTCCATCTCCGTTGATTCTGAAATTTTTGCGACTCCTCTGTGATGCCGGTTTGTTCCCTGGCATTTGTGGGTGTATATCGATCCTTTCTGACATTTGTGTTCCTTGTTTGTTGTGTCACCGTGGCCGATTCTGAGGATGATGAAGGGGGCCAGCGAAGAGTGAGTTGCTGGCGTGATGGGGTGACGGTGATGTGGTGTTCGATCGTTGTCTCCTCGTTGACGTGGAAAGGACGTGGCGGTGATCTGGAGAAGCAAAAGACGCGGGTCTGTGGTGCACGCGCTACTAGAGGGAGCCGAACAATCGGACGACGTGCGTGATGAAGTAGAAGGGTAGTGAGTGTTGACCAACCACGATGATTCAATCATGGCCTTTCGATGACGATCTGGATCTGGGGCCTTGATCCGACGCTCCTGCTTTGGCTGTGTAGATAAACAGATTAGGCCTTTGACTTTTGTTATAGGGCCCTAAACGAGTCAAAGATACATGTATATCAGTTGGGCTTACTATAATTGTAAATAGACTGATAATAAAAACAAACTTGGGTTTTATCAAATTGATTGGTTTATATATATATATATATATTTGTATTTTCTAGTTTTAATTATAATATAAGATAATATGTTGACCTTAGCGATAAGTGTGGTAATAATGAGAGGTAATTAAGATAACATAAAGGAAATGGTATACTAACACGTATAATAACGATAACACATATGTATACACATACTTAATAATTCTTTTTTGGGGTTTTAAAATAACATGTAATAGGGTAAAGCAAACATACTTATAGTAACGTTTTCCTCATGCATCATCACTCATATATATATAGTCATAATTAAGACACACACTACTAGTAATACTTCTTGGATTTTAATAATAGTCCATATAAGCCCATTATATAAAATGAAAATAAATGCGGGTTCATTCCGGAAAAAAATTAGTGATTACAGAAGTAGATAAAGTGAAGGTAGAGGTAATCAAACAATTTCCACCACCCACAAGTGTTAAAGGTGTTAGAAGTTTCTTGGGACATGCATGTATTTATCTTCATTTTACTAAGGATTTTTAAAAAATTTCTAAACTTTTGTGCTTACTTTTGGAATAGAATACCACTTTTGCGTTTGATGATTCTTGTTTGAAAGCTTTTCAGGAATTGAAAGACATTAATTAATGCCCCATAGTCGGTTCACCAGACTAGAATATGTCGTTCAAGCACATGTGCGATGCCAGCGGATATGTTGTTGGAGCTGTGTTAGGACAATAGTGCGGCAAAATTTTCCATACCATCTATTATGCTAGCCAAATGTTGAATAAGCCCAACTTAACTACACAACAACTGAGGAGTTCCTTGCAGTTGTCTTTGCGTTTGAAAAATTCAGATCTTAACTAGTGGGTAGTAAAATTGTGGTGTACACGGACCACTTAGCAATTAAATACCTTCTGACAAAGAAAGATGCCAAGCCTAGACTTATACCATGACACTATTGTTACAATAGTTTGATCTCAAAATACAAGACAAGAAGGGAAGAGAGAACCTGGTGGCTGATCATTTGTCTTGTTTAGAGTACCAACATAAGGATGGCAATGTCGCTGCCATTAGAGATGATTTCCTTGATGAACAGTTGCTTGCGATCACTACCATTCCATGGTATGCTGACATAGTCAACTACCTGGTCAGCAATATAATGCTAAGAAATATTTTTGAGGGATATCCGGCAATACTATTGGGATGAACCGTTCTTGTTCAAACAATGTGTCGACCAAATCATTCATCATTGTATAATAGAAGATGAAAAACAAAGCAATCTTCAGCTTTGCCATGCAGCATCATATGTAGGTCACTTTGTTAGAATGAAGATAGCGCCCAAAGTGTTGTAGTCGGGATTTTTTGGCCAACATTGTTCAAGGATGCCTATTATTTTTCCAAGGCATGTGACGGGTGCCAACGAACTAGAACATTTCCAACAAGCATCAATTACCACTTCAGAATAGCATGCCGGTTGAGCTATTTAATGTATAGGGGACAAACATTATGGGTACCTTTCCCCCATTGTTTGGCAACTTATATATACTTATGGCAGTAGATTATGTCACAAACGTTGCCAAGACCATCGCCAAGTTCTTACAAAAGCACATTTTTACTAGATTTGGTGCCCCCAGAGCCATCATACATGATGAAGGTACCCATTTTAAATGTCATTTAATCACTAAAGCTCTATAGAGGTAAGGAATCCAGCAAAGAATTGCCACTGCCTACCATCCTCAAACAAATGGTCAGACAAAAATTTCAAACAAGAAAATAAAGAAAATCTTGGAGAAAGCTGTGAATCCAACTCGAAAGGACTAGTTTTTTAGGCTAGATGATTCCTTGTGTGCATACAAAATAGCCTTCCAAACACTGAGCTTATTGGCCAACCAAGTAGTTGAACATGGAATGGAAGACTGCAAGTGAGAAGCGTTTGTTAGAGTTGAATGAGCTGTAGGAGTTTGGAGCACAAGCATACGAAAATGCCAAACATTATAAATAAAGAAAAAAGAGGTGCCATGACAGCATAATATTGCCAAGATAGTTGGAAGTTGGGTAAAAAGTGTTGTTCAATTCAAAGCTTAAGTTGTTTCCTATTAAACTCAAATCCAGATGGTTAGGACCATCTGAAATTGTCAAGCCTTATGCTCATGGAGCAATAGACATCAAAGACTTAAAAACTAGGACAACATGCAAAGTGAATGGCGAAAGGTTGAAGCATTATTGGGAAGGAAGTTAGAGTAATGCCAAGGAGATTATTCTCCTGGAAGAGATTCAGTAAATTTTTCCATCATAACTTGATCATTATAAATAGTTATGATAGTTAAGTTTTTCTAGTATTTTGGATTATTTATATTAGTTTTTCTTTTTTCTATTTTGAAAGGTTTTTGTAAGTCTTAGTGTAGGTAATTTTTCCAAGGCAGTGTGCCAAAACTGGTTAGCATTCAGACACCCACCATCACAAGTCTGGATAACACATGTACCTTAGACAAATCAGGCCCAAGGGAGAATAACTCTTACTGGCCGAGAAACCCTAACCCTCGCCAAGATTAAAATTTTTCAAAGTATGAAATTTTTACCCTATTTCTAGTTGTGCCTTTTTCCTGCACCATCACTCTCCAAATCACCCAAACTCATAATTATTCCACTCCCCCATACACAACATAACTGCCAAACCATCATTATCCCCACTAACTCCACCTTAAGACATCCCAACTATCTCCCTTAACCCTTATTTAATTCCCATCTTTCCCCCATTATCAAGAATCTTTCCAATTTTCTTCAATCCGGCAAGAGAAATCAAGAACCAAAATCCTTTTTCTTCCAAATTGATCAACCTTTTTTGTAACCCCCTTGACCCTGTCTAGTCACAAGACCGAACCGAGCGAGCTACACTAGGTTTACTGAAGAAAACCCTAATAGGTTCACCTCGATAAACGACCATTTTTTCTTTTCTAATTGCAATTATTAACCTATGGTGATCATACGTGCAGCGGGTGAAATCTCGACTCAAATGAACATCGGTTTGACATCTGATTCTACAAATACACATTTTAGGAACATTTTGTGAAAATAGATAATTATGAGGAGTTAAGTCAAATTGGCTTTACCAATCATTAATTAAACATATTATATGCTTGTTGTTGAATTTACAACTTGAAAAAAAATCCAACTCAAACAATTGCATGCTATTCAAACAGAGACTAAAATGTAACAAAAGCAAACCTCAGATTCCATTTAACTAACACAACTACCACGTGTATCGGTACGCTAGCAGGTGTATCGGTACGCATTCATATCAACATTTCCCAAATTTCCAGTGACTAAGCATTGTACCGGTACACCTGCTCGCGTATCAAAACACTAGCAAAAATATGCCTTACTGTATCAGAACGGTCCTTTGCGTATTGAAACGCTTGGCCTAGATTGGGCATACCATACCGGTACACTACCTCGTGTTTCGATATGCCTGGGCCTGAAATGAAAAATTCCCCTAGTTTTTCATACATTTAAGCACCCGAAGGTAACCTAGCAAGCCTCTAACTATTTACAACTGTTTAAGGGACTTAGGAACAAACATAGATCCTCAAATCATGCTTCATCATAGCAACAAGACCAAAGTGTATCTCTATAGGCATGCTTCCTAAGCAACCAATTCATCAACAATCCAAAAATCATTCTAAGGCAAGACCAAACATATAAAGGCCATTTACAAATTCACACCACCAAATAAAACTTGCTCCATCATGGAGTTTAACAAACATACTCCCAAACAACATAAAGCCCCCATTGCCATTATTACTACTTATCTATTTTTGAAAGCCATACTTGTGAAAGTTTCAAGCCTTGGGATTCCTTTCTTGCTCACTTACTGCCTTGTAAACCTTATTTATCTGCATTGATGAGAAAAAAGAGCGTAAGCATAAATGCCTAGTGAGGGACGCTCAAGGAAAACTTTCAACAATGCTATTAAAACCATTTGTTCAAAAACATATGTTCTAAAATATGCCCAAATGTCAACTCATGATTCATTTCTCTCTCTCTAAAACAATTTGAATAAACCATTTTCTCACATGTATAATGAATCTCTAGCAATTTCAAAGCAAACCTCAATTTAAGCCTTGACATGCTTGTTCCACTAATAGCTAAGCTTAAAGAGCATATCATGTACAAACCATATTATACAAATTCTATTCGTGAATCATGATACATTAAATATCGTATATTGGCATGCGAAATGACCCAAACAAAACCATTTCTATTTGCAAAAACATATCAGATACACGAATTTACGGATGGTGTCTCTACCACACTCTACATACATACATGCCGGAGCATCGAAACAATTACCACCTTAACGGTCATGACGTAAAGATCCACCAGTGGGAGAATTCTACCTATTCTACCTCAACCGCTGCGGTTCCTATGGGAGAGCTACCTCTAACACACATGAGGCGACTTATTATAGTGCACTTTACCCTATGGTCGACCAATTATATCCGATAATAATTTAACCATTTGCCACTTGCCAATATACACGTTTAAATCAAGATACCTTACTATTTTTCATATGCATCATTCAAACCATTTTCTACCAAAGTTTCTCAAATACATTAAAATCACGTACTTAGGCAATTCTTCTAAAACATGCTGTATAGAATTTTTTGAACACATGTATCGTCAAAATAAAGTCATTTGCAACATTTGTTATTTCTAAAACTTGCATATAACAGTAGGTAAACAATCTATCTTCAAAAGCATGAGCATGAGTTTAATAAAGTAATGGGAACCGAAAACCGATAGTGAAATCTTTCATACTTACTTCTGAGCTTAGATTATCATTTCAAGCTCAATCTAAACTCCCAAAATCACTTTTAAACCTTTAGAAAGATGAATACCATGTTTCCACTCACCAACAACACCAAGCTCTACTTGCCGAACCAAAATCAAGCATCTGAAGCTATCAAAACCTCACCCAAAGATGAAGAATCAATCTCCCCTGTTTTATCCACATAACAACAGAGGATTAATGCAACATTTTGCATCTATAGTCCCAACAACCTCTGCTCCTTACTACATTCCATCAATCGCTAACCGAAAACAACATCAACCTTTCTCTAAACCTAACCCAGCCATATCTGAACAATTTACGCCATTTATTATTAACAATCAACATCCAAAAACTTTCTACAAACAACCTTATACCTCCAGTAAGCATTGAACCACCACAAACCCTCAAAAACCCAAAACTAGCAACCTAAACAACTAAGGATTCACATAGTTTCGGGATTCCTTTGTCAAAACCATCAACTTAACATTATTAAAAATCTAAATCATGATTAAAATCAATTAGGAGCCTCTCAAAACATATCAAATTCGTAAATCATCAAATACCATCAATTAAACCTTGATTAAACAAAATTTCCATAATTAAATCATCAAAGAACATTAAGAAACATATTTAAAGAGTCAAGAACCTGGGAATTTCAATAAGGAACCTTAGATTAGAGGAGAGAAACACAATTCACCTCTAACGGATGAATTCCCCCTTAATTGTTTAGGTTGCTATTTTTGGTTGATGAGAAAGTAACATTTGAACTAGCAACCCAAAACTAGCAATCAAGTAACATTTGAAGTAGAAATCCAAGATCAAATGAGAAAATCAAAAAGGAAATCAAAAGATTTGACTCTCAATCATTTTTTAGTGAAATAGATAGTTTGGCTGATGAGAAAGTAGAGAGAAAAGTTGAGAGAAAAGTTAGTTACGTAAGAAAATGATTTAAGGCTTAAAACTCATTTTAATTAAATCCTTTTTATTTTTATTTAATAAGAAATTTAAAAATCATTTAAAATATCCAAAATTAAGGGGAAAATCTGATTAAAATCATCAGTATATTAGCTCCTTAAAGATTCTAAGTTTTGAACCTTTTACATTTTAGTCACCAAAATAGTTTTGAAAACTTACTTTTTAGTCACCAGCTCAAAATGTCAATTAATCCCAATTTATTTTACCAAATTGAGTTTACCAAAACCCTAAATTTATCATTATAATATTTTAAACTATTTTTACATATTTTATTTTGACCAAAAACCATTTAATTTGAATTAATTCTCGAAACTAGTCTGAACCGCCTAATCTAGTTTGCCCGAACCATCTAGTCTACCCGGCTAACTCCTAGGCCCAAATTCAGGGTGTTACACTTTTTCCCATACTCGCCAATGGCATCTTCATCAGCCTCGCTCCAGATCTTCTTCAACGATGAAACGAAGAAGAAGTATGAGGAGAAATACGCATCGCGAACCTTTTGCTGTGAAAAGAGGTTCGAATTCAAGAATAATCCCAACTTGGGGTATTTACTGGAGGTGAAGGCCGTCATCAAGAAACAAAATTGGGAGGTATTTTGCCTTCAACCCAAGGAGGTACTCTCAACCAACGTCTGACACTTATATGTTTACCTCAGCACTAAGGCTTCGCCGTTTGTGTATGTTCGGGGTAAGTGTGTTCAGTTTGATGAGGGATATGTTCAGGGTAAGTTTGTTTAGTTTGGATGGTGCAAGGGAGAAGCACTCAACATTCGCTGAATCCATGGACGAGGCCTAGAGACAACTGTTATTGAAGGATTTGTACAAGCCAAGCACAAAGTGGAACGTCTCCTCTAAGGGCAAGAGGACAATCAAGAGGCTGACATTAAAACCACAAGTACAGGGGTGGAACCATTTTCTAAAGGCTCGCCAAATGCCAACCACCCACAATGAGACGTTGTTGGAGGACATGATGGCATTGCTTCACTCCATCATGACTGGGAGAAAGATTAATTTCGGAGACTTTCAAGTGTGTCAGCCACCAATGTGTTAGCTTAATTTTCCCTTCCATCATCTCTACCATTTGCATTTAGCACAAGGTACCCATTCTTGACTCCGAAAATGTCCATAAATGTAAGGGGACTATCACTCATGCTCTGTAAGGGCAATTGATTGCCAAGAAGGCAAGAGAGAAGGGCAAAGGAAAAGTTGTCCAGCCTGCATCTGCTACCAAGATGCCCAAGGCAGAAACTTCTATGCCAATGCCAACTGATGCAATGGCATTACTTTCCCCACTCTATCAATGCTAGGAACTCATTCTGCAAAAGTTAGAGAAGGTGAAGAAACAAAACTTGGTGCTCTAGTAATATGTTGGAGGTAGAAACTTCGCCTTGAGGACGATTCTTGAGGGCATGTCCACCAATCTTTTGCCATCATATCCAGAGTTCCCACCTGAGCTTCATGTGCCAGAAGTAATGATCTTAGGTTAGAGTTATATTGTTGAATCTGAATGTACTGATCTATTGGCATTACTGCTCTGAGATATCTAAGGATATAACTAGGGCCAGATTTTTCTTGCTAGCTTGTGTTGCTAATCAAAAAAAATTGTCAAGGTACTTTACTTTTCTTTGTTGTAGTTTATAATTTTTAGTTGCATTACATGAGGACAAGCAATAAGATAGGTTTGGGGGAGTGCTAACTCTTCAAAAGTTTTACTATTCACATATATATTGTCATGTTATTGCTTGGCTTTGGGTACATATTTGTGCATTTTGTCAGTAGTTTCATGCATTTGAATCTTGGAGTTAAGGAATGTCCAATTTTCTTTGCTAGAGTGAAGGGGTGTTTTCTTGCTGTAGTTGGTAGGTTTGGTAGGTCCGGAGCGCAGATTAGCAAAATTCAAGAAAGAGAAATGTCGAGAGCAATTGGCAAAATGCATGAAGGAAGAATGCCAAGCTCGGTTGGAAAAAGAAGGATGATCGATGCTTGGTCAGAAAGTCGTTAGTTAGAGCCAGGTCAGTCCATAAATTCAAAAAGAGGATAATGTGCCTACAATGGCGCGCAACAAACTTTCAAAAACCAAACCCTAACTAGGGTTTCCACGAGCGCCTATATAAAGAAATCCATTGATTGAGTATATCAAGGTTTAACCAGGCAGCCTAGCTAAGGGCTCTAGATCCATTGAAGGGTTGCATCGATGGATCTCCTTCTCTTGGCTATTTCTCTTAGATTTAATTCTGATGTTGATGATGGTGTTTAAAAACAATTATTTTTTGTTGGTTTCCCCAACCATGAACTAATCTTTTAAGTTGACTAGGGGTGTTTGAGATGAACGCCTAATTTTAGGTTTTTAATAATTGAATGCCTTGGCATTTTGTCTATTTTGCTAGCACTTAATTTTATTATATTTTATGTCATATGACAGTTGGCATTAAATACTCATTATCCCTTAATATCTTAACAAACTTAGGAGATAGAGATTAATTGCCAAATACTAAGGAGAGAAACTTTGACAGAAGATGTTCAAGTAGATGAGCTTACTTATGAAGTGAATCTACCCCTTAGGAGTAAAGATTAAAACTTTGCTAGGTTAATTATTTGAAAACATCACTATAGACATATAGGTGTTAGAAATAATTAACTCAGAGCATTTCCATCGATAGAGGAAATGCTAATTTAAAATCTGCTCGGCAATAAAACCAAGGTTGAACATTGTTAATTATTGTCATCGCTAGTGTGAAATCCAAGCATTCGTTGCCAACGCCAATCATTCATCTTGATACATTTGTTTGTTAATATGCCTAAATTCTTACTTCATTCGTTTGAAATCATTTCCTTAATTAAAATCCAACTTTAATTACCAACTCATTTACTCCAATTCACAAGTAAATATCGTGGCATTTAATTCCTGGACAATCCTTGTGGATACGATA
Organism: Hibiscus mutabilis; assembly: GCA_019671005.1. Lineage (NCBI taxonomy): Eukaryota > Viridiplantae > Streptophyta > Magnoliopsida > Malvales > Malvaceae > Hibiscus > Hibiscus mutabilis. Next base: position 42,240,802 of record CM033745.1, read on the forward strand.
CTCAGCTTACTATTGTATTACTTGCTGACCGTGTATACTTGCATGCAAAATGTAACACCCCTAACCCGGTTTAGAAGAAAACCAGAATTGAAGTTGTTATCAAGAATGCATATAGAAATCAAGTTGCCTAAAACTAAAACTTTCAACCAAGATCAAGTCAGATTAACAAAAATTTGTTTTTAATTCAATTAACTTTATAAGGCTCTTTCATGATTCAAATCTTTATTCATACTCTAAGAACATAATTCGAAGGGAGATGCCAATAAAACCTTTTATTATAGTCAGACGTGTTGCTATTCACATATACATAACCTCAATCTAAACACACGAACCAAATTATATGTTAATTATACAATGTCTCTTTATCGAGGTTTTTAAAGAAAACATTCAAGTCCTTAACATGACATGATTACATATGTTTACAATCAAATTAGTATAACCATAAAAATCAATCAAACATTAGTCAAGTCTTAGCAATTTTTTTCTAGTTAAGCTATAAGATATCAAAGACCATTTCAACATGCTTATCAACTCATGGCAGAAGGAAACATTGAGATTCTTCATTTTACGATTTACTATCAAACTTAAAAGTCAAAACCTATATAGGATTTACCAACCACTTACAAAACTTAAGTTCTCATATAAGATAATCACTTTCAAATTGTTACCAAAACGGATACCCACACCATCAAACTATACCATAAGTTCATTGGTTGATTCATGTTATTAAATTTGATTAGGCCTATGTCTCCAAGCCTCAACAAATTAGCAGTGTCACCTAGAGTATGATAGTAGTTGAATCTACCATTAGCATCCTTATGATTACATGATTCGTACAACCATACCTCAAATACATAAATCATACACTTCACAAGTTTGACATATCACCAATTCGAAACACTATGGTTTGATAAACATGCATACTACAAACTTTAACCATATTTCCATCATGTTATCAAAGCCTAAACCACAAGTAAGCATTTGACTATCATGAATACAAGAATATAAATTTTTACTCAAGCATTTACATGTCACAACCAAACATGTAATCTATATAACAATCATTCAAACATCATATCCAATCTATCTCGGTCATCAAGAAGACATTCGAACACTTTACTAACGTAGCTTAGCTAACAAGCAACCATTCGAACCCTATCTAACATGCCTTGTCTAACAAGAAGTCATTCTAACCACATACCCAATACATATGATTAGATAAACAAGACATTAATAACTTAATTACAATCTTTTTTATTTTTTTTAAGCATGAACCAATAATGTCTAGCAAAATGATACATATACATGCAATGCCACCACTAGGAGACTTAGAAGACTTATATACATAACTCTATTACAAATGTCACTTGCAACCCCAACATGATCAATCCAATGGTCGATTAATTAGCCTGCGAATGCATGATAAACAAAATTATTAGGCATATATAGCCTAAGTGAGGTAGTAACATTAAAATATCAAAGTACAAAGCCAATGGTATTAAGTAGAAATTCAAGAATACAAACATAAGTTATCCATTTGGTACTTAGGTCTTAATCTTAATTTAAGAAAAGTTTTGTTTATTGGAAGCTTCATTAGAGCTCAAGTCTTTCAAGTCTTAACAGACAATCCTTCAAGGTTTTAACTGAGTTCCATCCAACTTCTTATCGAACTTATCAAATTTCTCTGAATTATTATCAAATCTTATCATAGTGCTTATCAGAGGTTTTAATAGATTTCTTTACCAGGTTTATGTCTTTTAAAACGTTTGCCTTGGGTCACTTTTGGTCATAAACAACATTCGTTTAAGATTCACTTAGCACAAAGCACAAAGCAATGGCTAGTTCATAGCATATCAGACCTAATATCTCTTCTCTATCCAACCAACTATCGCCAATCTCCTTAACATCTCGCCCGTTACCTCCTACTGTTGCCAATATATCACACATGTGGGGTCGTCACCCTTGAGCCGTAGCTCGTGGACCGTAGTCCCTGAATTATACCTCTGCGTCATGCCAAAGTGACCAAGGGCTTCCATTGTTCAGGCAACTTAGTATTTTGTGGCAAGGATGAGCTAATAGCTCCTAAGGCTTAAGAGTTCTTAGCTTATAACCTTTTGGGTTTTGATTTACTTATTTAAAGTCTTATGGTGGATGAATTTATAGTTTAATCTTTTAAGCTCCAAAAAAAGTTTATTACTACTTATTAACATCATATCAGTCATAGCAAGGCACAATAATACATATGTAATACAACATCAACAAGGCATTTATCAAAGAAGCCATGCTTGAATGCCCTTCCCCATTTTGCTCTACTTGAGCCTTATGCAAGAATGTTCATATGCATTCATACGTACACATTTTATATATTAAAACATAAGTTCAGGAATCGGAGTGACACTGTGTCATCCGGGACAATGTAACTACATTCACCTTTTATCCCGAAGTTACAGGATACTTGAATCCACAATTACCCCTAGCTTCCAAATAACTCTTTTCTCATACTCTTCCATATCATAACATGTACCTCAAACAAAATAACAAGCCATTAAAATCAATTCAATCCATTCAACTTGCAGAACAATCCCTAATACATAGGTATTCTATCATATATGTCTAAAACAACCCAGCATACTTTTAAATCCATACAAAACAATTCAATACACTTGTACATGTACCTATACATGTCATAACAATCCAACATGCTTTCATGTTACACAAATCAGTCCAACAATCTAAATTGCAAAACTGTCCAATTAAAACATGTATACATATATTTCCACCAAAAGCAGTCCACATACTTTCTTGTACATACAAAGCTGTCCAATTAATCATGTATACATATGTTTTTATCAAAAACAGTCCACATACTTTCGTGTACATACAATGGTGTCCAATTAATCATGTATATATATATATATATATATATATATATATATATATATTTACTAAAAACAGTCCACATATTTTCATGTACATACAAAGCTGTCCAATTAATCATGTATACATATATTTTTACCAAAAACAGTCCACATACTTTCATGTACATACAAAGAAGTCCAATTAATCATGTATATATATAATTTTACCAAAAACAGTCCACATACTTTCATGTACATACAAAGATGTCCAATCAATCATGTATACATATATTTTCACCAAAAACAATCCACATACTTTCATGTACAAACAAAGCTGTCCAATCAAACATGTATACATATATTTTTACCAAAAACAGTCCACATACTTTCATGTATATACAAAGTTGTCCAATTAATCATGTATGCATATATTTTCACCAAAAACAATCCACATACTTTCATGTACATACAAAGCTGTCCAATTAATCATGTATACATATATTTTTACCAAAAACAGTCCAAATACTTTCAACAAGCAATTCCCATGTTTTTAATTGTTCCAAACAGTCCACCCTTTTCATTTTACAATCAAAACAGTCCCCAAATTTCATATATTTATATATACAACAGGGCAATTTTCATATACATACATTCATTCAATCAAAACAGTCCACCGTCATACATATATATACAGTTCTGGGCAGATTTAACATGTGCACAATCATTCATTCAAAATAGTCCATTTTCATACATATATATACAATTATGGGCAGATTTAACATGATTGTTCATTCAAAACAATCCATTTTCATACATATATATACAATTATGGGCTGATTTAACATGTACACAATCATTCATTCAAAGCAGTCCATTTTCATACATATATATAATTCTGGGCAGATTTAACATGTACATAATCATTCATTCAAAACAGTCCAATTAAGCATGTATATAAGAATATAAAATCAAAACAGCCCCTGTTACATATGCTCACACAAATGTATGTATCATAGCAATCCTTTATTAATTCATATCCATTCATAACAATCCCTAAATGTCCTAATTTCATTATCAAACATAAATTAGTCCCACGTCATTCAAAACAAAGCTTGTACGTAATATCTATATATATACATGTAACATGTACCAAATTTCGAATTGGATATATATATCAACTATCATGATCCTACTTCAAGTTTAAACACACTTGATCAATCAACTAAGCATCTCACAAATACTTAAGGAAGCTTCATAATATTTAATTATTTTTCTACCAAATTTTACTCACTTTCTTGAATCAAAATCTAACTTGAGAAAGAAAAGAAGAGAAAGTTTACCTTTCTCTTAAACTTATTCGAACCAAGGCTTCATGATCTCAAAGCCACCACTGACAAAGCTTCAAACTTAGACTTTTTTTTTTGCTCTCTCTCTCTCTTTCTCAATGTGTTTCGGTTTTTTTGGGGAGAAAGAAGGAGAAGATGAACAAAATTTTCTTTTGTTCCTCTTTCATTTCCACTAGATACCCCCAATACTGGCCTTCATCCTTAGCTTACAAGTGTATATGACCTTCATTTATTTATTGTTTAGCATGCAACCCCCAAATCTATCAAGAATCCATTTTAGTCCTAAAGCTCTTAATTAATTTAACATGCAAGCCTTCCATGATTCAAGGCTTACAATTTCACCCTTTACAAAACGGTCACCGAAGTTTCCTTTAATTCAATTTGGTCCTCAAGCTTAATTGAGCATTTTGAATTATACATTGAAAAATAATTGGCTTAGAAGTCAAATTAGTATCATTCTTCTAAGCCCAATTTTGGGGTGTTACACAAAGGACCTATTCTTGGCATTATTTACTTACATTATTACACTAAATCATCAATCATTTTCCAAGCATTAGTTGGTCGACACCTTATCCATCCACTAATGGTATGCCATTGTGGCGCTCGTTCTCATGGTCGTCCTCTTCATTTTCGTTCACCACATTATTTCTTTCCTTGCGTATCTCTCACAAATTTTTCTCGATCTCTGGATTGAATGAAGAATAAGTTCTGAAGTTAACCTTCTGGTTATGCACTAGAACATACTTGAGAATTAAAAACAAAAAAACAAAAATTAAATATAAATAAAATAAAATAAAATAAAATCCTAAGCGCAATTACAACGTAATTATCAATTTCAAATCTCCGGCAATGACGCTAAAAACTTGATGTTTGTCGAATAGTGATGCACTTTAGAGCAAGTATACTCATCGAATCAAGTAATAAAGTGCTAGAGTAGAGTGTTGAACCCACGAGGATTGGATCAATAAATACGAAGTTATCGAACTTAAGAATGATTGTGCAAGTAATAGTTGTCAGTTTATCAAAACTAAAAACAATTAAAGTAAAAGTAGCTATGATTAAGATGAACAAATGTTGCGGCAAATAACAGATAATTATGGAAGATGGATTTATTGCTAAGGATATATTCTTGATTACTTATTTCAATGCTATAGCGGCTGGCAATACATGTCTGTGTAAACCATTAAGATCTTTATCTACTTGACAAGAGTTTCTAATGAACTTCTAACTCGCTCGATGCCTAGAAGTTAATAACATTGAAGCAAAGACAAAACATGTTTGCGTGAACCCTAACAACTCTATTATTTGCTTAAGAACCCCATTTTAGTCGTTGAAACCCTAAAATTAGGTCTAAGCCAAATTAAGACTAAGTTAACAACTTAACCCCATTGTTCACGTTTGTTTAACTTAACTCTCTCAATATTAAGCCACAAATCTATTGTTAAAAGGCCTATCCCGATAGCTCTTACAATAACTACACATAAAGAACGATGAACATAATAGATAAAGGGAAACAAACTATAACATTAAAATAAAATAATCAAAACATAAAATCCTGGGAAGCAATAAACCCAACTAAAGTATTTAGCTCAAATTTGGGCCTAAAACATCCATAAAAATATAAAACTACGGCAGTTTATCAAGCAAGAGATAGAAAAGGGTCAAGCATCCTCGACGATCTTCCTCCGTGCTGTCCAACTATTGTTATAGGTCTCCCACTCCGTCAACCTCTCTCGATAGCGTCTATCGTGAGGAGAGTTCTCTAGCTTTGACTCTGGTTGTTCTCTGCAAGCTAAAGGATAGGATTGTTGTCTAAAATCTGACTCTCTTGAATTGTCATTAAAATCTTCCTTATATAGGCAGTGAAACTATGGTTTCATAACCCTAAAGTGTGCGCATCTTCATTAAAGAAGGCCATTGATTTCTCGCTATCTTTTAGGCAGTGAAACTATGGTTTCATAACCCTAAAGTGTGCGCATCTTCATTAAAGAAGGCCATTGATTTCTTGCTATCTTTTAATGTTCCTTATCTAGGAGAAAGTCCACTTGGGTCTAAATAGATTCATCTCCAACTATTTATGCCTCGTTAGCTCCAACCATGAGATATGCAACTCATATTCCTCCAGCATCCTGCACTTACACTACAAAGCACCACCTTTCCCACAAAGCACCAAAATATATAACATTTAAGCACAAGCAATGTAAATCCCTATATATATGCAAACTACATGCAAACTATATGAGCTTGAAAACATGCAAAAGTCAAGTAAAAAGGTATGCAAAATAGGATATCTACACAGTTATCATAGTACTCCGGTGTGAGAGATGAATCATTGAAGATATGGGTATAATGATACAATAATGGCTAGTTGTAATCAAAAGCACACACATGCACTTAGCAGCTTCAGAGATGAATCCTTGAAGATACGGGTATAATGATACAATAATGGCTAGTTGCAATCAAAAGCACACACATGCACTTAGAATTTTATTCTTAGAATGATATTTTTGCACTCTACTAGTTAACATGTTCGGGAAGCTTGAACACATTTTGAATGGAAAAATGATGAGAATTAAAAGGAGTAGTTTACGAACGGAAGCGATACGGTAATCATGTGGATGAACCGAATGACCTGTGAAGAATTTCATAACTTTTAAATATCGTCACAACATTTAGGGTTTTTATAGACACAAGCTATGCTTGAAATGATCATCATAGGGTTGAATTCCAGACACTCTTGCACTTGATATCTGGGGCATCCTATTCTATTTTCTTTCTTTATATTATGATTTTGGTTTTCTAGGTCTTGTATATTAATCAAAAAAAGTATCCTCTATTGGAATGCTGATCAACAGCTAACATTTATAAACAAAAAGATTTCTTTGCATTGCTTTAGGGATAAATTTTGAAATACAAGGTCATGAATGCAAATGGTCGACCTAACACAAAGGAATAACTCATCAGTGATTATGGTGAAGATAATGACAAGAATTCATATGCTAGAGGGTTCATGGACTTAAAGCAAGATTATCCCATAATACTTTGATTGGTTCAGGAAAAAATTAAGATTGGGCCTTAATGAAAATAAAGAAAGTTTAGGGACTTGGGGCATGATCTCACCCTAATGTTTAGATAGAGAAAAACTTGTCATGATGGGCTAAGGACAAGATAACGACTGAAACCAAAAGTTGAGTGGGGGCAATGTTACAAAGGTGAACACCACAATAAGTATTATAGATTCTGTTCTGACTAGTGAAGGTCAGCAATCTTCTTTCAAGACAAGACAGAGGATGAAGATTCAACAAAGACAGAAAGCCAAAAGAAATCAAGATTGGTTGACTAGAAAACAAGGATTTATCCCCCAACAGTTCTAAAAATGACATAATTCATGCATTATTTGTAGTTAGACATCTCTAGATTAGGAGCATGCTAATACATACATCAACTCAATCTGCCTATTTTAAAAGGTATTCAAAGATTAGAAAAGATTTCTATTTGTAACTTCATGTTTGGAGAAGTGGATCTTAGCAAAGATTTCAATTCACATCTTCGTGGACCCAAGCAAAGATTTCAAACCATGACTTCATTTTTGAAGGAGCGGACCTCAGCGAGATTAAAGAGTTCTTAATGAGAAGAACTTGTCCAACATAGATTGAATACGTCCTAATGAGAAGAACTCGCCTTGTATAGATTGAAGAGTTCTAATGAGAAGAACTCACTCAACAAAGATGAAATAGTTCATAATGAGAAGAATTGTTTTAATCTTCGAATTAACCTTTGAGGGAAGATGAGAAATTCATAATGAGAAAAATTTATTCGTTTCATCCAAAAAAGGGGAAAAAAGAATTCGTAATGAGAAGAATTCACTGATTTTTCAAGAAGGGTGAAAAGTTCCTAATGAGAAGAACTTGTAGCTCTAAAGTTCCAAAAGGCTAAGTGGGATAAAATTAGTGCTTAAGGTCTTTGATTTATCCTTGTTTCACCTAAATAAGCAAAGAAGGACAACCGTAATCACTAATTTTATTTGGGTCTTTGACCTGGGTTATTATTATTATTATTATTATTATTATTATTATTATTATTATTATGGTCATTTAGCCTATTCATACATGAAGTGTACCAAAATCTCAGTTTCATACAAAATGTTTTAAAATTCTCGGTTTCATATATGATATTTTCTACCGTTAACGGGTTCACCCACTTCTATCACGGAAGGTGACGTAGAACCATGTGACCACTAACAAGATGACACGTGGCACTTTAAAAAATATATTTTTTATTTTTTGAAAAAATAAAACCCTTTAATAATTTTCATTTTACGAACGGGGAAGGTGGGAAACTCAATGACGATGGGGAATATTTTGGTGTCAGTTCGAAGAACAGAGGGCGGTGTTTAGTTCGCGGGTGCTCAAGGAACTCAATGATGGGGTGGTGATGTACACAAATAGCACATGACGGTCAGACAATAGAAAATAGTGAGGTGAAACTCTTGGGTTTCTAATAAGCCTAGAAGCCAATTTCCATGGTGACCGGCGTTGAAAGGGAGTGAGTGGCTCATGAAACTGGGTCGAAAAACGATAACGCTCATTCCGGTGATGGCGGTGACGACCAACAGAGAGCAGTGGTCGAGATTGGCAGTAAGAAACTTGAACAGTTTTTAATCGTTTACTCACTGATAAACGTTCGAACCATTTTCCACGATGAACAAAAGAGCTACTAGGTGAGTAGCGGCCAGGGTGTGGTCAGAGCAAGGTAGCAGTTCAGATGGCAATGGCGGTGACAGTCACTGACCAACGGTGGCGTAGATCAGTGATGCAGACAGAGGTGGTTGGGGAAGAAAGCTCTGGAATTTTCTAGGCTTGGTCTCGAGGTGGTTGGGGAAAATGATACGTGGAAAATAAGGAGAAAATGAGTCTTATTCTTTTAAAAAAAAAAAAACTCAAAAAAATTTTAAAGTGCCACGTGTCATTTTGTTAGTGGTCACAAGATTCCACGTCACCTTCTGTGACGAAAGTGGGTGAACCCGTTAACGGAAGAAAACATTATGTATGAAACCGAGAATTTTAAAACATTATGTATGCAACTGATAATTTGGTATACTTCATGTACGAATGGGGTAATTAACCTTATTATTATTATTATTATTATTATTATTATTATACATAAATAAATAGACCATAATATAAAAATAGTTCATTATAAAATATACAGTCCATTTACATAAACCACCACATATATTTACATATAGCCCATTATGGGCCAAATCTAAACCCTAATCTAATAACCCTTTTTTATTCTTATGGAGCCACCACCGTCAGGTCTGATAATATCTGACAGTCTAGATCAATGTTGGGAATACTTTTTAGATACCGCGTGTTGCTCACGCCCTTGCCAAACGAGGTAATTCGGCTCTCTAGCATCTCTTCACTCGCGTGAGTGACATCACGCTTCTAACTCTTCATCTTCACCAGTCTTTTTGCCTCGATGTCACTTTCACAAGATTTTAGTCGTCCATCCCCTAACACGAGCAGCCTTTTGATTGCAAATTCAACAAAGGTTGAGATAAACCCTTGCACCCGAAGCAATTGCACTCTCTGGTCCCCCTCGTCCACCGTCACCCATGTCGAAATATGAGAGCATAGAAAAAATAATGTTAGAGGCAATACAACAATTTACAACAAACAAGGGAAAACAATGGCAGATAGTAGATGAATCCGATCAAAAATTTAGAAAGCAGCCAATAGCAAATTTTTAGGGCATTTTATTTTTCTTAGATCTATGTAATTTCAAGGGGATATAAAAAAAAACCCCTAACAGTTGTAAATGGGAATTTTGGGGGGATTTTCAAAAAGCAATAGAAAGCAAAGAGCCATTTTCAAGGTACATCTGGCATTTTTCTCAGTGCATGCATATTATGAGGGTTATGGGAGAGTTTACCTTCATCGTTGGTGTAGTCATCGACTGTCTGAGGGTTCCCCAATAATGGACGAACCCCTTCCGATGATAATCCCACATTCTTTGAGCCGTTAGTGGTGAGTCTGTGGTTTAAAGAGGTCTCGAGTTATAGGGTTTCAATCTTGTTTTCATAAAATCTAAAGATGGAGTTGTGTTTAGGAGGAGGAAAGGGTTTGAAGGGTGGTTTTTTTTTTCTAGGTTTTCGGCACCGATTAGCGGCAGCCGGTGCGGTAGAGTACGATGGTCGACCACCAAATTTTACATTTTTTTTTCGATTTATGGGTAGGCTATGAACCCTAGCAGAGAAAAATAAGAGATTTTTAGGGGGAAATGGTTAAAAAATGGTAAAGGGCTCGTTTTTTGGCAGAGAGTTCTGTTTTATACTTTTTTAAAAAAACATTAAAATGGTTTAATTTCATATTAAATTCCTCCTTGTCTCTTTGATGACAACCATGGCCCTTTCGTGTTTCAAAATCACCACCGCAACCCCTCAAGCTTTTTGAAATTTTTAATTTCATCCTTTTGGTTTTAATTTTTTTCCAATGGGTTAATTGCTCGTTTAGCCCTTGTTATCATGAATCTTTTGAATTCCAGTATTGTTATTTTTATTTATTTCAATTTTAGCCCTTTATTATTTTATTTGGTTGTATTTTTCATAGTTAATATTTATTGATTTGAATGCTTAATTTGGCTTTTATATTCATGTTTTGTGTGTTTATTATATGTATGTGCACGTTGGTTCTTTTGTTTTGTGTTTGTTGTATGTATTTATATCATGTTTTTATGTTGCATCCGGGCTATAACATGTTAATGCGACGCTCCTTTTTTTCGAGGATAAACGTGGGTAGCATCTAAGACGTAGGTGGTGATCTTTCGTTTTTTCCTCGAACACTGGAGCCCATTAAAATGAACTCGCATGTATAACCAAATTTTGGTATAAGAGTCACTTTTACTCGCAAAATCCGATTTTAATAAAATGGTAATTGGTGTGGTACCAAGTTTGGACGTGGCGGGGTTCGAACCCTTCCCCACACGTAACCGACTCCCAAACCTAAAAATGTGACAATCTCTGATTTTTTTTATCCGGTCTACCTAACTCAAGTGACCAGTGGTCACTCTAGTTTTTATTTCAAAATATGGTTTTTAAAAAAATTCCCCCCGAAATCAATTTTTTTATAAAAAGTGGGAACACTTCAATTTTAAAACATCACTGCAGAAGAATGAAAGACATTCTATTTTTTTATCTTCTCACTTCTGAAAAAAATTTCTTGAATGGAAAAAAGGGTCTTCTACTCAGAATTTTTCCCTTCACAACATCTCATTCTCTATTCAGGCCATTGAAAAATTGAAAATTCTCCTTTGTGTTGTTATCTTTTTGCACAAGGTTGCATCAATACGAGCTTCTCAATCATTGACTTCGTACAAGTTAATCTGCTGCCAAAAACCTGTCAAAGTGTTATAGTATTTTGTAACACTCATTCCTTCTTGTTTGAAATTTGATGCCCTACTCTCAATGCCAACAACTTAGAGATGTTTCTTATGCTCAAGTAAGTTTCTTTGACAGCTTTTCAAATATCAGTTGTTGTTTTATAGAGGAGAAAGTTTACACCAACTTTAGGGGACATGATATTCACCAGCCATGACAACATACTTCTATTATCACACACCCATTTTTCGTATCTTTTATTTGTAGAAGGAAATTTTTTTGGGTCTCTTCTGAGATGTAGCCAAGTCCCCCTCGTCCAGTAAGAAAGATATTGACTGGTTGAGACCATTGAATATAATTGTGGCCTACAAATAGACGGTAAGTCACTACTGATCTAGAGATTTTTGAAAAATCATCAGCAATTGTATTATGGTCTGCTAATTTATTAATCTCTGAAGATGTCGAGTTGGTATCCATCGATTAGAATTTTAGATCAAATCCTAGAGTGATACCATGTAGAGTAGATGAAAACAATATGTTTTCTCTGTATTACTTACTTCTTTATTGATAAAGTAGTACTTATTTATAGGTTACAAAGAGAGTCTAGCCTAAGAAAAATTACACAATCAACATTTAAATTATTGCTAAATTCCTAAATGTATGAAACTAAATATTTGGGAATATAATTCCTAACTTTCTACAATTTACATTAACTTCATTTTACATGTCAATTATCTACAATCTCAGGCCTATTAACTCCATTATTCTAGAGATTTTGCTATTTAGAAGGATTCTTTGATCTTAGTTAGATATATGATATTCAAGATAACAAAGGTACAAGTGAATATGTTTCACATTGGGAAGAGGAACTGTGTCATAGAAATCCTTAAAAAAATAGTTACAACTAGATCCACAATGAAATTTGATTTTGTAGCTCTAGACAAGTTTGAATAAAGTTTAATGGCTTTAGAATTTCTTGGAGGATATTCATGAAGGACATAAGCATGTGCCCACAATATTCATATATTGAAAATCAAACAAAAAATTGGTAGAGCACAAAGCTTTATGTATAATGGTAAGTTGAGACGTATGCGTCGTCGACACAATATCATTAGACATGAAATCTCAAATGGAGTTATCTTTATTGATTTTATAAGATCAAAAAATAACATCACAGATCCGCTAACTAAAGGTTTACCATGAGATCAAGTTGAAAAAACATCTAAAGATCGAGAATAAGGCCCATGAAATTAAATGTGCTATGTGAAGGAAAACCATACGTAATTGACTAGAGATCTCATGATCTAGGTTCAAATGGACAACCTAATTGCATAGACCTTGTGCGATCACTATAGGGTTCTTATCACAAGTCTGTTTATATGATGTAAACAATGATCAATGTGGTATAGGCTAAGCAAATATTTTATTGACCATTGTGTGCTTCGATGAGCAAAGCTAAATAAGTCATCCATGTGAGAGTGAAGTAGAGCCGCTTCAAGAAGACTATTACGCGTATTTCTTTTAAACTCTTGCAGAACTAGGCGATGTTCACAACTATATAGGCATGCCCATGAGAACTTATATTCTTGTCAAAGAGGAATTTGTGTGAAGTATATCATCGATTGCACAAACAGTATAACAGTTCAAGGACATTGTGTCTACTGGTAAGCTAGTAAAGTAAATATACTTTCTTAATGGAAGGTTTAAAAGGAGGAAACATACTATCCTATGCAGCTATCGATCATAGATTCTATCACCACATCGAGTCAAAATGTTTTGATTAAATGATCAATTTTATTCATGTGGGGGATCGTTGGAAAAAATTGATATTTTTAGAGCTTTGAATGCAAAATTGATCTAAACGTTGTTGAGGAGAACGTGGAACCAATTGTTGGTTAGTAAATGTGCAACCTTGTACGACATGGGTAATACTAATGTTTGGACCGGTCAGGCCCTCCGTGGGCCTGTAGATATTTTAACCCAAATTTAAAATATTTTTTCTCAAGTAGAGTATCTTTTCCAAATTTTGTTTTGGAATTAAAAGTAAAATATTAAAAGGTTCCTTTAATTTAGACAATAATTTAGAAAAATTACTTTTTAAAGGGTTATTGATTCTCAAATATTAAATGCTCCATTATGTCAAAAAATTTCAATGTTTTCGCTATGTGAAACTCCTATAAATATCGGGTTAAACCTACTAGTTTAAAACACAACTCGAAAATTTTTCCTCTATTTTCTACCTAGTTTTCGGTGATAGGAAAACACAGAGATACAGTTCGTGATCTCTGCAGCCGTGCTATTGTAGTTGATCATCTAGTTGTATCTTGGGAGACAGATCACCGACATTCTCAAGCACTATAGGAGTGGTCGAAAATATGTCTTAAGAAAATTGTGTAGCTATAGGTCTCAACTCCTTTTTTTTCCTAATGATTTTCTGTTTACTACAAATAAACGATTATCATATTGTTCATATTTGATATTTGATTTGGATATTTTGTATTTATTTTATGTTCTATTCAATTCAGTATTTTAATACAATATTTATATTTTATTATTAATTTTTAATTCTTGGATTATCACTATTTTAACTGAAAGCCCTTCATTTTTTTTTATCAAAATATAGAATTTTATTAAAGGAAGAAATTACAGAAGATTACGCAAAGCATCAGGGATAACATCAAGACAACTGCCTGCGCTACAAGAAAAAAGAGGGTTTTGACAAGCCAATCGGCCGCTCTATTAAAACATCGACTCACAAAAGAAAAATAGATACTCTCAAAAGTATCAAAAAGGTAGAGAATTCTAGCCGAATGAAGAGAAACAGCATCATCAGATGGAAGGGGAAAGCCCTTCATAGTTCCTTATCATGACCAGATATTAATTTTTTACTCAATATTGTACGACGCATCAAAATTAATTTTAATACTGTTGATGTCATGTGGTTTCCGACGAGCAACCACCGGTGCCACTGTTGTTTGATGGATCCGGCCGAGGGTATCGAGCTATCTCAGTTGAGCCATAACAAAATATATAATCTTTCCGCTATTCGGAACACAACTGTCATGAACCACACTATTCCGGTGATACCATAGACCCCATCAATATGTTCATTTCTTTCTCTATTTGATTTGCGATTTCTTGTCATTATATTGTAGAATTTCTTAGCGTTTCTTTTATCATATCACCAAAAGAAAATCAAGTATTTTGGAGGCAATTTTACACCACCCAAGTAAGCATACATATGGCTAATATGCCAATAAAGGTATTTATATTCAATTGAACAAATAAAAAATTAAAAAAATAAGGTTGTACCACTGGTTCCAACAATATCTAAGCTAAGGGGAAGTGCAGCAAATGAGTTAATATGGGCAATAATATTAGAATTCCTTCAACAGTAAAACTTGTTGCTGAGCTAATAAGATGGGCACCCACCGTGTACTCTGTCCCTGTCTGTGCGTCCTTCACCTTCACGTTTGAAGTGCCTGTGATTAACCATAATAAGTAGCATGTTAGGAATCTAATGTCGGTGTTAATATATTGAGTCTCTGCAAAATTCGATCTGAATTAATAGGTCAATAAATCAAATAAAAATATTGAATAAAGCGCCAAAGAGGATACTTACAATTGTATTCGGTCCACCCAATAGTCTGGTTTTCGATATCATATATGACCAACTTATTTGAAAGCGCTAAATCTGCATTTTTAAAGCAATTAAATACATGTTTTGCTATGATTTTCTCTATGACGAATCACTAAGTAACATGTGCGTTTACTTTCTTGAAGGCTACATTCTAACTGCACATGGTTACACGGCCGTCTCAGAGTTGAGTAACATGAGCTCTCGCTCGAGGCTTTCATCTTTTATTTTTACGATTTAAATAATTTCTTTAATTTTGTAAATTAATGATTATTCTTTTATTGTTTTAATTATATTTAAAATATTTTCTTAACAAAACAATAAAAAATAATAATTTATTAATAAAATATAAAATTAATTATTTAAAATAATAAAATACATTTTTATTTTATTATGATTTACTTTTTATTTTCAAGTTTTTGTTCAGGCCTCAAAATATTCGAGACAAGTTTATATGATTATAACATAAGTTGACAAAGACATAGGTAAACATACCTCCCAAAAGAATCAAATCTTCCTCGTCCTTTTTGGACCCATTATCCTGCCAACCGATGCACCGCATATCATCCTAAAAAAACCAATGAAAACGACATCTTAATGCAAAATCCAGGTAGAAAAAGAGATTGAAATCAATGATCCCACGTTGAGATAATAGAGGAAGGCTTAAGGGGTAAGTTTATTTTTGAAATAAATGTAAATTAGTAATTTTACCCTTTACTTTTAATTGTATCAATTTTATTTTGAAAATTATTTATGCATCAGTTTTATTCTTAAAGTCATTTAATTTTAATAATTTCAATTTATTTTAAAAATAAAATTAATGCAATTAAATTATTTCAAAGGTAAATTTGATGCAATTAGACTTTAGGGTAAAATTAATGAAATTTAAAAGGAGAGAAAACATTGCTGATTTGTGTTTAGGGACAAATTTACCCTTTAAACCAAACATTTAATTAAAAGAAATAGAGTTCTACTTACACGATATTTGAATAGATAATCATGCGGATAAACTGTTAAAACGAGAGAATCTTTGAAATGGAACTTTACAACCGGAAATTCATCATCAACACTGCAACAACATAAGAAAGGAACATAATGATTAGTTTGATTTGGATGGGTACAGTTGATTTGGGATCAACCATATTGGTTTTAAAATTTTTGGTTCATTTAAGTTCTGTTTATTACAAGTTTGATTTAATCTAATTTCGAATCACTTCAAATTTTAGAGAAATTCATATTTGATTTAGAATAATTTCAATTATTGACTATGAAATCAAACTTTGGTTTGGTTTGATCAAGTTAAATGCTGGAGTTCAAATCAAAATTAACCGTAAAATGAACTTTAATTTATCTTTTCTTAAAGCAACATTGATCAAAATTTGTCTAGTAGTAGCAATACTAGTTAGAACTACATTCTATTGAGAATTTAATCCAAAACAACAAATTAACTAGTTTCAAAATAGTATAAATAAAACCAAGTTATTCAATACTAAAGAAAATCATACAAGACTACAGTAAAAATATTAAGGCATTATCATTGTTATAAACAATTTTAATTAAAACCCATATCACATATAAATAAATTATATGCATTTCTATACGGGTAAAATTTTGATACACAGGATGTGTAAAATTAATTTTACACAGGTTTGCATATTTTCACTATAAAAACGCAAATCTTAAATTTCTAACCCTAAAAAACTAAACTCTAAACCTTAAACTCTATACCTTGAATTCTAAACTCTAACCCTTAAAACTAAAAGGCACGTGTAAACTAAAGTTTACACGGCTATGTATCAAAGTTTTTTCTTTCTGTAATATATACACAACACCAAATTAAGAGTGTAATTGCAGTGTCTTACTTTTTTTCATACTTAAAGCAAGAAAATTGGCCTTCTATCTTTTCCACTTCAAAATCCTTTCCGGAAGTAATCTAATTGACAAAGAATACAATGTGATTAGTAATAGATAATCTGAGAATTAAAGTAAATTTAAGAGAAATGCTTGCCTTTTCGACTAATTGTTCATAAATTTTGGTGGGAAGATATGATAAGGTTGTGCCACTATCAATGATTGCTGCATTCTCATCAATTCTGCCAAAAAAACTTGTTGCAAGTTTTATTATGGTATCTCCAATCTCTACTTCCTTGGTTTTAATTTTGTAATGTGACCTGCCATTTTTTATAAAAGTATAGTTATTTTTTAGACAAAGATTTCACAAATTGATTAATAAAAATAAGATGAAGTATTCATGTATTGGAGGTGGAAACCTTATTTCTCACAAGTAGGTTTAATGCTGCGTCTAAATGTTTACTTTAGAATTTAAGTTTTAGGGTTTAAAATTTGATTTTTAAATAAAATTAAGCATGCTTATGGTGTATTTTATTATAGTCAGTTCATAGAACTACAACCCTAAAGATAATGACGTACTAGTTGTTCAAAACACACACGTCTGCATGTGAATAATACTTATTTTTTTAGAAGATTATGTTTTGTAAAATTCTATCAACAATGATTATTGGTGGAGTGGTAGAGAATTCATACATAAATCCTATTTGTATCTGATTAACTCGCAACACTAAACTCGGTCATAATTTAAATATTAGTATACATACTAATCCGATACAGATAGGATTCATAATCGAACTACAACGCTAAAAATAATGTTCTTACTAGTTTTTTTTGAAACACACACGTTTGCATGTGAGTAATACTTATTTTTTTCAAAGATTATGTTTTGTAAAATACTATCAACAATGATTATTGGTGGAGTGGTAGAGAATTCATACATGAATCTTATTTGTATCCGATTAACTCACGACACCAAACTCAATCATAATTTTAATATTAGTATAAATAATATTAATAATAATAATTCAAATAGGGGTAATTAAATAAATTTCAACTGAACTAACCCCGATTAACTCGAGACGCAAACACATAAATTAAGTTCAAAATCTAATTTAAAATTACACACAAGAAAGAAAAGGCAATGGTAGTGAGGAAAAAAAACCCAAAGCAATGGAGAATAGAAGGAGAGGACTTACTGTTTAGGGAGCATAGGTGCTTTATTATTGATTTGCGGTGCAACCACTTCACCAATTGTAAAGATTCCACCTCCATCCACGTTATCCAGACAATGTGCAAATTTCTTTCTTACTTTTCCACTCGCAGCTAATTGTGAAATCACAGAAGAATTTGCTTGCCCGAATCCAATGATTCCATTCACTGCTTCACTCGATGTGCTCAGGTCCCCAGATCGCTTGTTCCCGCACCTACATAGATTTTAAACCTCAAAGGCAAGGCCATGTTCAAGTGAATTACTAAACCAACCTACCAAGCTGCATATCCATCATAAACTTGACTCATCCAACTCACCCGAATACGATCGTCCCATTGGTAGGAGCAGATTGAAGGTTCCCGGTCACCTGCTGAAGTTGTACGGTGTCCTTCACGAAGTATCCGCCATTTCCTGTCCCATCGCCGTACACAACGTAATACTCACACTGTTTGTCGGACTTGCAGTTCTCGAGTTTCCCATCGTGTGCCGCGGAGCAGAAGTCATCTTTGCAATAAACCAGACCGGACGTGGACGACTTCTTTGGATCGTATAATTTGAGTTCTATCTGCACTCGGAGTTATCAGATTTTCATATCATAATTGTTTTAACCCATAAAGTAAAAAAAAAACCAACTTTTGACTAAATAATTATTTTGACCCTTATTTTATTTAGAGTAATTCAACCCTCAACATTTTATGTTGAGTCAAAATAGTCCCTCTGCATAAAAATTATTAAGAAAATGACGGTGAACAGTTTGAAATGACTTGACAGAATGATAAGTCGGCAAAAAATATATTTTATAATGTGTATATTTTTATAAAATTATTTTTTGACTAATGTAATATTTTTTCAAATCAACTTATTTGTCTATATGACACTGACATGTCAGTTTACATTGCCATATAAGTTTGTTCTGTCATTTACTGTCAGTTGACTGACAGTTTTCATACGTAAAAGAGCTATTTTAACCTAAAATAAAATATTAAAAGTTAAATTATTCTAAAAATAAAAGCTAAAATAACTATTTAATTAAATGTAGGAGACAATTTTTTATTTTAACTTTATGCCTTGTTTTAAGGGAGATGGAGACTGGTGTACTAAAGGAACATACACCAAGATTACTTTCTGTGGGGCACTTGTCACAACCAGCACAATTCAGCCATAGAAGGTCACTTCCGGTGTCGACTTGCACATGATATTCTTCTATTGGGTTTCCTATCAAGAGTTTTGCAAAATAAAGCCTGCAAGATATCAGCAACCCCATTAATTGTGAAACTAATTCTTGAAATATAAAACTCAATACGTAAATGAAGAAACTTTGAGAGAAATTAAGCATAAAAATAATGCTATTAGACTTCACAAATATACATACTCCTGTATGAAAGGAAATGAAACTAATGGGAGGTTAAAGAAAATTCCTATTTAAATAGTTATAATTAATTAAGTCAAAAATAGTTAAAATTAATAAAGAAAGCAGGGAACTTGTTTAGGTTTGAGAAAATATTGGCGGTGGTGAAAATTTTGTTTTCTATAAATGATTGGTTTTTAAAGTTTAGAAATTAAGGTTTTAGTGTTTGTGATTGTATTTTAAGGTTTGCAATAGATTTTATGATTTTAAGTTTAGAGTTTAAGATTTAAAATTTAGAGTTTATGGTTAGAGTTCTAAAAGAAATACATGGCAACTTTAAAAGCTTTACTTGTGACTATATCATAGGTCCGGCTCGCCATGTCATCTATAATCTCAATCAAACAGAATCATTCATTTTATTAATTTTTTCATGCCATCTTTTTATCAAGTGAATATTCACTCATATTTACTCTAAATTAAATTTAAAAATAATTTTTATCACGTGAAGATTCACGACATGAAAAAATTAATGAAATGTATAATTTTTATTGGTTGGGTCTATATATGACGTGGCGACCGAACCTATGATATAATTCCTCACTTGTAGCGAGATAATACTCTTTAATTAAAAAAACTAGCCACTTTGTTTCTCTCCTGTGCCTCCATCACTTTTTTTTGTCTAATTTTATGGCCAGCGGCGGCACTAGCTTTAGTATTGGTTGTCGACCGCTGGTCACTCTCTTTTTATTTATTTGTTTCGTTTTTTTTATTTTATTCTTTTTAATTCAATAAATTTGTTTTTATGGCACGCTTTCTTCTATCTTTTGATATGTATTTTCTGCTTCTTTGTACGCTTTTTTGCCTCTTGGCACGTTTTTCTGTTATTTATTTTTCTGTTAAGATTGGATTTGACGTCGCCACGACTGATCAAAATGACGCTCTTTTGATTATCTTGTTGACTTCCCCGTTGGACCCTCGAACTGAATCTAAATACAAGTTTAGTCACCGCTCTTTCTCGCAATTGAGCTGTGGTAATAAATGTGTTGTCAACGTACCTCAATTTTGTAATGTGCATTTTTTAATGTTGTTTGTTGATGATTTTTACCTTTTCTTTTTTGGTCCTGTTTGTGATTTAAAAACATTAGTTTTCGTGTTTTTAAAAAATTTGTCGTGATCATACTTATTTACTTGTATTGTAGACTTTTATCTTAAATTTTTCTTTAACCGACGTTCTCATATTTAAAAAAAAAAATCCTCCCTTGTGACTGAATATATCAAATAATTACTTTTTAGCTTTCTCTTAATAATAATAAAAAAAAAATCATATCCGAATAAGGGAAATGAATCATTTCCATCTTTCCCCACTTTCCTTGCCCCCAATCCAAATGTCTGATTATCTGTTCAAGTCTAGCTTTTTATGGTTGAGATGAGTTGTTCCTTTTTTAACTTGAAAAATCCATTTACCAGCTCCGGTAGGATGAAAATAACAATCGAGTAAAAACCACAAGCAGAATTGAAATAGTAGAGAAAAAGAACAGACCCGGCTCCGGTAGGGTAACCATCGCCACCTAAAGGGATATCAATGTCAACAGTAGAGAGGAGTCTGCCATGGCGACGTAAATCGTGAGCTTTCATGGCAGTTAAGTTTCTTGGTTGACCGGCAAATTTATGTTTTACATCCAAAGTGACGACGTCTCCGAAGCTACAACTAAATTCATTCAGCAACACCGCCGCCGCCGTCACGATGGCCAATGCGGATCTCCATAAATCCATGATCCTTAACAATCACGAATACAAAATTAGAAAAAAAAATTCTCTCTATCTCTCGATTTTATTTCAAAAAAAAAAAAATCAAAGACAGAGAGACAGAGAGGAGGAAAGTGAGGCAAAGGCCAAAACCCTTTAAGAAGGAAAAAGAATGGAGAAGAACGCATTTTCAACGGCGAATTATATGTCTTATTTGTGAACACTAAAATGGCGTTGGCAGTTTTTCTTATTTTGTCATCTATGCTAAATTAAAAAGTATTTTATTCTATTGGGTTTGTAGGTTAATTAGACTCCTACCAATTTATTACTATTACCAAATAATTACATTAATGTTAATATTCAAATTTTCTACATAAAAAGTTATAATCAATTCGTGACATTAATTAGATACTAATATTAATGAAATTATAAGTTTAATTAAAATAGTAGTTTAATTTAATCTCCAACTCGGGGTCACATTTCATATAAAAATTTTCTTTAATATAATAAGAAAACTTATTCTTTATAGGCATAAACTCAAAAAATACCCCCAACGTTTGACTGAATAGTCATTTTGGTCCCTATTCTTTTTTGGAGCAATTCAACCCTCAACATTTTATTTTTTGGTTAAAATGATCCCTCTGCGGATGAAAATTGTTAGAAAAATGACGGTAAAAAGTTTAAAATGACTTGAAAGAATGATAAGTCAGTACAAAATATTATTTTATATTTTATATAATTTTATAAACTTATTTTTGACTGATGTATTGTTTGTCAAGTCAACACATTTGTCTATATGATATTGTCATGTCAACGTGCACTGCCATACAAGTTTGTCAAGTCATTTCAAGTCATCTACCGTCAGTTGACTGACAATTTTCATCCGCAGAGGGGTCATTTTGACCCAAAATAAAACGTCGAGGGTTGAATTAGTCCAAAAAAGAATATGGGCCATAGTGATTATTCAATCAAATGTTGGGGACTTTTTCTGGCTTTTTGCCTTCTTTATATTACGAAGTTTAGGTTTTTTCTTTCTTTTCTAGCCCCTCTCTCCTCACCGCAATCCAACTTTCTTTTTTCTTTAGTTCTTAATTCATCGGCGGCGGCGTCAATTTTAGTACTGGTCGCCACCGCCGGTAGTTCTTTTCCCTTAATTTTTATCAAGTTTTTGTTTCCTTTTATATTTCAATATTCTTTAAGTTTTTATCTGCCTTGTGGCACGCTTTTCCTCTGCCCTTGTGACATGCTTTTTCTATGTGCACGCTTTTGCCTTATGGCACGTTATCGTCTACCATTGTGGTACATATGCGTTCGTGGATGCATTTTCACGATGTTCGAATCTGATTTACAGATTGTCGGTGGTCTTTAGTAGTTTGATCCCATTTTGTTGTTCGTTTGCCAATGCAGTCAGATTTGTTTTATGAAGCAGCCTCCAAGACTGTTGGTTTTGCTAACCACTCATACTTCAATCCTGAAGTGTGTAGGTGGATGGAGACAATGAAGTCTTTTTCTCTGCTTCTATTTTTCTGGTGTTTCATATTTATCACTGTTTTGCAGTCCGCTTTAGGTGTTTTGCTGGTCTGATGTTTAGTTTTTTAGTTTTTGTTTAATTTAGATTTATTGTGTTTTTATTTTTTTCTACTACAATTTCATTCCTTTTGGACTGTTTTTCTATTTTGATTTCTAATAAAATTCAGGCGACATATTGTTCAAAAAAATTAATCTCTAACTCCAATAGATGGATCAAAGCATGAAGAGGTTCAAACCCAAAAATCATTGGAGACACCAGAACCACTTGCAGATAGAAGGTCAAGGAGAGAAATTTGTAGACATGCTTGATTTAAATATATGGTAGCCCATGCCCTTCCAAATGTTGTTGATGATATTATGGTCACTTATCAAGAAGCAATGTAAAGCTTAGAAAGTGACAAGTGGAAAAGCACTATGGATGAAGAAATGTAATCTTTCCAGAAAAACAACATATGAGATTTAGCGCATTTACTGAAAGGAAAAGGGCAATTGGATGAAAGTGGGTATTTGCAAAGAAAGACGAATTTCCTAGCAAGAAAGATGTCCGCTACAAGGAAAGATTGGTAGCTAAAGGCTACGTTCAGAATGAGGGAATCGACTACAATGAAGTATTTTTCTCTTGTTGTGAAGTATTCTTCTATTAGAATATTGTTGGCCTTGGTAGCACGGTTGAATTTGGAGCTAGCTCAACTCGATGTAAAAATGACTTTTTTGCACGGTGATTAGAAAGATGAGGTCTATATGACTCAACCAGAAGGATACAATGATGTTGGTGGTGACAAATGTGTTTGTAAGTTGAACAAATAGCTATATGGATTCAAGCAATCTCCAAGACAATGGTATAAGCAATTTGATAGATTTATGAGAAGACACGGATACACAAGAAACAAATATGATCATAGCGTGTATTTGCGGAAGCTACAAGATGGAACATTCATTTATCTCCTCTTTTATGTTGGTGATATGTTGATTGCTTCAAAGAATCAATAAGAGATAGAAAAATTGGAATATAAGTTGAATCAAAAGTTCGAGATGAGGGATCTAGGTGAGGCCAAGAAGATTCTCAACATGAAGATAAGTAAAGACAAACGGAGGGGCAAGCTTTGTTTTACTTAGAAGCAATAACTAAAAAATGTATTACAATGTTTTGGTATGAATGAAAACACAAAACATGTAAGCACCCTACTTGATTTTCATTTGAAACTTAGTTTTCAATTATCTCCTAAAACTAATGAAGAGTGAGAATATATGACAAAAGTTCCACACACTAATGTAGTAAAGAGCTTGATGCATGCAATGGTGTGTATGCAGGTTGACATTTCACAAGCAGTTGGAGTTATGAGCATGTACATGCATGATCTTGGAAAAAGACATTAGCAAGCTATAAAATGAATTCTACGGTATCTTCAAAAAACCGTAGATGTTGGTTTAGTTTTTGAATATGATGAAGAAATTGGTTAGTTTGTAGTTGGATATGTTGATTTCGACTATGCTAGTGATTTGGATAAGCGTCAATTAACTACTGGTATTTGTTTACTCTAACAAAAGCCCTAGTGAGTTAGAAGTCTATTTTATAGTCTACAGTGGTTCTGTCAACTATAGAGGCAGAGTACATGGCAGTTTCAGAAGCTATTAAGGAGATTATTTGGCTTAATGAATTGTTGGAAGACTTGAGAGTTGCGCAAATTCATAATAGTCACTATTGTGACAGTCATAGCATTATTCACTTAGCGAAAAACTAAGTCTACCATTCAAGAACCAAGCACATCGACGTGAGGTCTCACTTTTTGTGGTGCTCGAGGAGTAGATGATATTATGTGTTATCTCCATTATTTAATTTGGTTGTTTAATATTGGGTTTTCATTTGATTACAATATTCAATAGTTTGGCGAGTTTGTTTTTTGTGCAAATTTTGGTAGTTTTGATCTTAACATTTTAACTCAAATTTGAAGCTACAGACGTGTGGAAAATAACACGGTTTCCCCAACACATACATATTCTTAACCCTTTTGTTGAGTGAATCAATCTATTGGTGTGAGCCTAAATAGGGTGAATTGGAAATTTAAAAATTGTTGGGAGCAAAATGAAAAAGTATAGAAAAATTGCAAAGTGATTTTAAGTTTTTCAACTCCCTCAATGGATTCTGCATCCACTACCTTAGCTAGCACACTAAGGATCTCACAAATTTACTAATTTGTCTTTCCTTTTTTAACAATGGCATCTGAATTTTATTAATCTCCATGATGGATACAAATAAGCAAACTATGAAAACCCTCAAAAGAAATGTGTTTGCAGAAAACTAAGCTCACTCAAAACCCCAATACAATTGATGAAAGAAAAATACAAAGAAAGCTCTTAAGTGTATACAAGAAAATAGGGAAATGAAGCTCTTGTAACTTTGGATATTGCTTGAATGCTTTAGAATTATTGTATTGTTGTTGAATTGTTTTTATACCCTTTCACTGATTTCTAACCGTTTGGGTATTTAGAAAATAAATATAGCCTTTGATGAGTGTTTTTCACGCCATTAATGTTGTTTGGCAACTATGAGTATGGTACACGAAGGCCCATATCGATACATGCCTAAATAAGAAAAAGTCGTAGTAGCATAGGGCGTACCAGTACTGAAATTGCTCACTGAAATTTTGATGGAGCTTGCATATCAGTAAGCTCGGAGCCGTACCGACACTCATAGTGTAAAAATTATTCAAATGCATCAGGCCATATTGGTACGGGGTTCACTGTACACGTACTCACTGTGTTGAAAAGATTTAAAGGTTCTAGTGAGTATCAGTACGAAGTTCTTATAACTTTGGATATTGCTTGAATGTTTTAGAATTGTTGTATTGTTGTTGAATTGTTTTTATACCTTTTCACTGATTTCTAACCGTTTGGGTATTTGGAAAATAAATATAGCATTTGATGAGTGTTTTTCCCGCCATTAATGTTGTTTGGAAACTGTGGGTATGGTACGCGAAGGCCCATATCGATACATGCCTAAAAAAGAAAAAAGTCGTAGTAGTATAGGGTGTACTGGTATGCAAGGTCGCGTATCAGTACAAAGTAAGGGGTACCAGTACTCAGATGGTCGTACCAGTACTGAAATTGCTCACTGAAATTTTGATGAAGCTTTTGCATATCGGTACACTCGAGGCCGTACCAACACTTATAGTGTAAAATTTATTCAAATGTATCAGGCCATATTGGTACGGGGTTTACTGTACATGTACTCACTGTGTTGAAAAGATTTAAAGGTTCTAGTGAGTATCAATACGGAGTTCATCGTACCGGTATTGACAAAGCATTCATAAAGAAATAATCAAAGGGTCGTATCGGTACTCAAAGGGTCGTACTTGTACTCATTAACAAATTTGGAAAACAAATTTGAAAATCGTACCGGTACACAAAGGACCGTACTGGTACTTACTGAATGAAATGGTCTCTTTGAGTACCAAAGCACTAAAACAAAGTTTGAAACTTAATAGGATTGACTTATAAATGATTTTGACTTTAAAGACAGTCAAATTTTGTTCGAATGTTTGTCACTTTAGAAAAGTTTTAGTAATTTTAATTACCTTAAAAAATTATTTATTATCTTAAAATACATGTTATATCAAAATAAAAAAACATAGGTTTAACACCTTTAAATGGACACACACCTTGCAGAGAAAGCGATTTGAACCCGAGTCTCAGAAGATGAAGATCATCATTTTTTCTATTGTGATCGCTTGTTGCAGCGTTCAAAAATATTATATATTTCATTGCTCAACATACTTTTTTAATATACTGTTGGGATTATATGGTAGTGTTGTTCATACTTTTTCTTAACCTATTAACAACCCACACATTTTGCATACACATATGCTCGAATACGGATCTCCTATAATGAATAACATTATTTCTTATTGAAGCCACATTATGCATTTTTATTTATAAAATACAACATCAACCCTAATTGAGGTAATGAATATTCCTTATAATATACATGGAATCTGAAACTGGAGAGAGAAATTAGATGGTATTCAACATTTAACATTTTATGGTAAAGTATATAAATGATCAAAACTATCTAAAAAAATACAAAATGATTACCGAACTTTCAAAAGTTACATAAGACATTAAACTTTAATTTTTGTTATGAACTGGTTACCGAGTCGATCTTAATTTTTAAAGGTGTTAGGCGCTCTGAGCGAAAAGGTCCCTAGAGCCGAGGTGCTAGGCAAAGACGCTCGCTTTTCGCAGGTGAAGTACACTTTTTGTCCTAAAATTTATAAATTAACTCTAAATTTATATTCTATAACTAAAAACATGATAATTATATTATAGATGCTAAAAGAGCAAAATATTTCAATTAGATGTAAATTTCAAAACTATTAAAATAAATATATTAAAATATTAATAAATTTATATTATTTGACTATGTAATTTTAATATTTTATTTAAATTAGTAAATATTAAAAGTAAATCTTATTTTATTATATTAATTTAATCTTATTTTATTATATTAATTTATATTAAAATTAAACTTATTGGTCTAGAGTACATATTTGAGTAACAAAATTGATAATATAATATAATAATAATACAAGAAAAAAATCTTAATATTTTTTGAACAAAGAGGTGATAAGTTTTTTTATTTTATTTTATAGTATATGAAGGAAAATGAATTAAAATAATAAAACCATCTGATAGCCTTGAAATGACTAACCACCTACTGCTCAAAATGAAATAAATATTAGAATAGTTAAATAAATTAAAAAAAAATAAACTATGTCCGGTACCACTAAATTATTGGGTGTGATTCGTTTTTGCCACCAACCTTTTAATTGGTTCAATTTTACTACAAAATTTTATTTTTCGACTCGTTTATACCATTGCGCCGTTAACTCTTTAACGCCGTGGTGACCTGGACGCTAGACCAAAACGACGTCGTTTTGGTACCGCTATTTTGATACTAAATTGTCCAAAACGACATCATTTTGCTAGAGGAAAATATGGAAAACCATACAATTAATGGGATTTGAACTTGCAACCTTCAGAATCAAAGGCAACCTCCTTTAATTTAATTTATTTTATTATATAAATAATATTCTAAACTGCAGTTGAGATTAATTTAATTTATTTTATTATATAAATATGGAAAATATGGAAAACCACTAAACCAACTTAATATCTTTAATTTATTTCTAGCACAAACAATATATATTCTAAACTGCAGTTGAGATTAATTTAATTTATTTTATTATATAAATAATATTTGTCTATATAAATAATATAAATATATTATAAATAATATTAATATACATATAATAATATATTAATATATGTAACTAATAAATAAAAAATTATATTAAGAATATTATTAAATATATAAATAAATAATATATTTATTATAAAAACTAAAAAAACTAATTTTCAAAAAACTCCAAAATTTATAAAACCCCAAAATCCACCAAAACATTAAATTCTTACCTATAAACCTTAAAACCCTAAATTATAAATCTTAAACCCTAAAACCATAAACCATTAGCAACTAAAATAGATGGATTTGGGGTTTAAGCTTTAGGGTTTTGGTGAATTTTTGAGTTTTCTTTGTAAATTTTCAAAATTTTAGATATTTTTAAAAATCAATTTTTTAGTTTTTATAATAATATGTTATTTGTTTATATATTTTAATATTATTTGTTTGTGAATAAAATTTTAGGGTTTAAGGTTTATAGTTTAGTGTTATGGTTTAAGGTTTTGTTGGATTTTGGGTTTTTTTAAAAAAAGTTGTGGTTTTAAAAATTAGTCTTTTACTTTTTATAATAATATATTTATATATTTAATATTACTTATAATATAAAAATATTTATATATTTTTATTTTATTTATTTATTTATATTAATATATGTATACTAATATATTTATATTATTTATATAGAATAATATTATTTATATTATAAACTGCAGTTTGGAATATATATTATGTGCTGGAAATAAAACAAATATGTAAAGTTGGCTTAGTGGTTAGGAGGTTTCCTTTGATTCCAAAGGTTACAAGTTCAAATCCCTTTGCATGCATGGTTTTTGTTATTTTCCTCTAGCAAATCGATGCTGTTTTGGGCTCGTTTTGGTCTAGCATCAAGGTCATCACGGTGCAATGGTATAAATGAGCTGAAAAATAAAATTTGGTGGTAAAATTGGACCAATTGAAAAATTGGTGGTAAAAATGAGTTAAACCCAATAATTTGATGGTACCTGACACGCTTTTTCTTCTTCACATGAGTTCTTCTTTATCCCTGATGTGCCTGAAGAGCGGCGCTCATACACATCTCCAAGGACGCACGCTTCTCAGCGCTTGATTGTGCCTTTTGTTGGTAGCTTTGCCTCCGTCAGTAGAGGCAATTTCTCTTGCGCATTGGGCATGCCTTAGACGCGTCCAGACGCGTTTTTTCAAAACTAATGACAGAATATGGCAGCAAGGGAATGAAAAACGAAAGAGAAATGTTTATTAACCTCAATATCAACTTGATTACAAAGAAGAAATATGGTAGCTATTTATACAGAGGGATACTTCTTGATCTTAACAATAAACATCTTCCTAAGACTGAAACTGAAATCTTAACAACATGATCAGTTGATAAATGATTCATAACTGACTCTATCATACTTCCTGGTCTCTTCATTCTTTGTTTACAATAACTCTAACATGCTTCATGTCTTCTTCTTCCTTCTTCTATCTGATTTCTTCAATTCTCCTTGTTTTTCCTTTGGGATGCTGCTATGAATCATTAGTACAAAAAAAATTAATTGTTTGCAATCATAACTCTTCAGGACAGAATACTTTAAGTTGTTGTCTGAGATGTAAAAAGAACGTTGCGGATAGGGGTTTGGTTAACACATCAACCACTTGTTCTATTGTTCTTACATAATTGATTTGAAACGAACCATCAGTAACCTTTTCCCTTACAAAGCTGAGATTTAATTCAACATGTTTGAGTTTAGCATGATGAACAAGATTTGATGAATTTGCTATGACACTAGTATTATCACACCAGATTGTTGGAGTCTTTGTAAGGTGAATTTTAAGTTTTGAAAGAAGTGACTTGACCCATATAGCTTCACACATAGCATCAGTCAGGCTTCGAAACTCTGCTTCTGTGGAAGATCTGGACACAACACCTTGTTTTTTTGAACTCCAAGCCACTAAATTTCCTCCTAGAAAAATATAATGACCACCGGTTAACCTTTTGTCATCTACACAAGTCACGCAGTCAGAATCATCATACCCAACTAAAGTGTTTGGTGAGGAGACAGTGATGAAAAACAAGCCATGATCTATGGTGCCTTTTAGATACCTAATGATTCTCTTAACAACTTTCCAATGTTTGTCAAGAGGGAATTGCATAAACTGACTAACTTTATTAACAGAAAACTGAATGTTAGGCCTTGTAGTGCATATATGCTGTAGAGTACCAACTACCTGCCTATAAAGAATGCTATCTTGAAAAGGATCGCCATCAGTTAAAGAGATTTGATGAGAGGTTACCATAGGTGCTGGTGAAGGTATTGCATCAATCATCTTAGTTTTGTTCAGTAGTTCCATGATATGATTTCTTTGATTGAGAATGACTCCTTTATCTACAGTTTGAATATTCATCCCAAGAAAGAATATGAGCTGACCCAAATCTTTTAGCGAGAAAGCTTGATTGATGTCTTTGGTAACATTATTAACTTCATCAGCATTGTTCCCAGTAGCTACTATGACATCGACATAGACCATGATGTAGACTTTATTGCCTTGAATTTCTCGGAAATAAATAAAAGAGTCAGCTAGAGATGCAATGAAGCCCAGATTAGAACCAAGTAACTTCGAAATTTGTCAAACCAAGCTCGAGGAGCTTGTTTGAGGCCATACAAAGATTTTCTTAACCTACAAACTAATTGATTTCCAACTGAGTCTACTTGTTCGAAGCCAGGGGTTGTTGCATGTAAACTTCTTCTAAAAAATCTCCATTTAAAAAGGCTTTATCCACATCTATTTGACGTAGCACCCAACCACTATTGAGAGAAACACTAAGCAAAATTCTAACTGTCACTGGCTTGACAAGAGGGCTAAAGGTTAAGCAAAATTCAGTATAGTCAAAGCTTGGCCTTATATCGTGCCACACTACCATTAGAGTTACGTTTGATCTTGAACAGCCACTTACAGCCTATAAAGACTCGATTTGGTGGCAAAACTATTAATTCCCATGTGCCTTTTTGAACAAGAGTATCAACCTCTTTCATGATTGCTTCTTTCCCAGCATTAGAAGACATAGCTTGGTGAATATCATCTGGAATTTTAGTTACTGTTTCTGCAAGTAACACTTTAGGTTTGAAGATACCAGATTTTGACCTGGTCACCATAGAATGCGAAGCTGGAACTGTATTCTTGGAAACTCCTGGAAGAGGGAGGTGACTTGAAGTATGCTCACTGGATGAATGGTGCAAAGAGACATGTTCACTGGATGAATGTTGTGAAGAAGCTTTAGGACTACTGTTGTCAACAAGAATTTGCACCGAGTGTGCTGGATTGGTTAAAGGAGCAGAACTTGAAGTCTCATTCAAAATCAGTGACTCAACAAAAGAAGCTTCTGGAGACTTAGCAACATGAGCTTGAACTTGTGACTCTGAGAGTTGAAAAGAACTCGAGGAGCTAGAGTCTAAACTTGAGTTTGATAGAGGATGTGAGCCTGAGACAGAGCTTAAACCTCTTGGACAAAAATATTTGACTTTAGGTATACCAGCTTTCTTTTTGACTTTTAGACTAGTTTCTTTAGCCTGCAAACAAGGAAAAAATTGCTCATTAAATTGAACATGTCTAGAGACATACACCTTACCATCTGAATCAAGACATTTGTAGCCATGCTGAGTCGAGCTATATCCTAAAAAAATACATGACTTTGATCGAAACTGCAGTTTGTGCTAGTTATAAGGCCTGGTCAAAGGACATTAAAAAACTCTTAGGAAATTATAATCAGGTTGTCTGCCAGAAAAGTTCTGTTAAGGGGTTAAGCCTCCTAAAACCTTGGTGGGTAACTTGTTAATAAGATAAATAGAGGTATAAAAAGAATCAAAGAAATATTTAAACGAGACACCACTTTGAGCCAAACAAGTAAGACCAATTTCAACTATGTGGCAGTGTTTTCTTTCGACTTTACCATTTTGTTCAGATGTGTAAGGGCAAGTACGTCAAAATTCAATACCTTTTTGAACAAAATAACTCTCCAAAGTTTTAAACTCAGTTCCACAATCAGACTGAATAACATTTTAACTTGCTATCAACCTGTCGTTCAGCCATTTTATGAAAAGCAACAACTATATTTCGAACATCAAGGGTGCAGGACCCCATACATAGTAGGTGAAATATATACATGTATACCTAGTGGCAGCTTCTAAAAAACTAACATAGTAGGTGAAATTATTAGAAATCAAGGGTGTAGGACCCCACACATCCATTTGAACAAGTTGCAATGGTTTATCATAAACAGTTAAAGACTTTTAAAACTGTAATTTGTGACTCTTTCCTAATTTACAAGCATCACAAAAGAAAGTATCTTTATTCATATCAGAAATGTTACAAATTTTAGACAACTTGACTAATAAGGTCTCACGAGAAGGGTGTCCAAGCCTTCTGTGCCAAGTTCGAACATTACTAGAAACACTAAAACATTGAGCATCTTTTACAAGCTCAGAACATGAAGAAATAGAAACAGACTTCTCATGCATTTTTACTGAAGAAACGCAACTAGAATTATTAATCCTAGAACTGTCAAAATGATCAACAAAAAGAGTAGAACAATTATTAAAAGGAATGCTACTGAGGATGTTACTAGAGTGAGAATAATCTTCATGAGACAAACTCAAACCATCAGATGAGAAAAATTTGTAGAGCCCATCACTTTGTAAACCTTGAAGAATCATTCGCTGCATTGTCAAATCCTTTACAACACAAGAGTTAGGAAATAAATCAATAGATACATTATTATCCCTAGTAAATTTGGGAACAGATAGAAGATTTTTCTTAATCATGGGAACTTGTAAAAGATTATTTAATACTAAAGGTCTGGAACAAGTTTCTATAGTAGAGGTACCAACCTAGAAATAGCAACAATATGTTGGGTCACGCCCGTACACCTCATGGAGCAGTGAAAAAATTATCAGGCGATTACCACCAAAGATCCATGTACGAGGAACGAATCGGGGTGAATAAGGGTGAAGAATTACCTATTTAAAATCTAGAATTCTGAGTTTGGAGAAGATAGATATTCAATCACGATTCCACGATGTCGATTCTTAAGACGCAACAATAACACTTCGACCTCTACGTAGTTCACCCAGTTGAAACGAGTATATAAAAATTCTCTAAACCATTTAGAAGGGAACGAGCATATAAAAATTCTCTAAACTATTCAGAGGGTTTTTCCTCAAAAGCATTAATGACTGCTATATCTCTCGTGCCTTTATATAGCCTTTGTAATCCTAATTCAACTCAGATTAGGATTTCAATATATATATTAAATATATATAATCCCAATTTAACTTTAATTAGGATTTTAATATATATATTAAAAATATATATAATCTCAATTCAACTTAATTAGGATTTCAATATATATATATATTAAATATATATAATTCCAATTCAACTTTAATTAGGATTTCAATACATATATTAAATATATATAATCCCAATTCAAGTTTAATTAGGATTTCAATATATATTAAATATATATAATTCCAATTCAACTTAACTAGGATTTCAATATATATATATAGATATATTGATTTAAATCGAATTATATTATTTATATTTTAAAAGAGTCATAATTACAATAATTATTTTTCTTTTAATATTTACCCAATAGTTAAATTATATATATCAAATATATATTAATTTAACTAAATCTGTGTACAACAAATTTGTACATATATAATTAGTTTAATATATGCTCATTTCAACTTTGGGTGTGACCATGTAGGTTCATGTAACGTTGGTAGTAAATATTAGAACATTTCTAATAAAACAAAAAAATTAGTGACATCTAGCAATATGTCATTGTCACCTAAGTTACAAGAAATCATGATTCGACATAACCTTTTCGTGATTAACTCTATTTATGTATTACATCCTTTTGCCCTTTATATCTAGATTAGACACAAGTCATGGAACAATCACACTTGTATAGTCCATCTAATGTTTCCTGATATCTTGAGTAGACTATTATAAACGAATAACTATGATATCTCATATCAACTTATTCGAGCATTGCCATGCATTTCTAGTCTCACTCAATCAAGTGACCTACGATATTACTCCTATTATGTAGGAGGGACAAATCCTATCTTGATCAACCATATTCCACTACATAGATTGTGACATATCCAATATCAGTCTTTATAGTGTAGTCAGTTACGACACACGTTTGACCGTATCAAAACATGTCACTCACAATGTTGAAATAACGATGATCTCAAGTCTGAGGATCATACATGTAGTTATCACTATGAGCAATGTTGTGACTGTCACATAATAATCCAAGAAACATGCTCATAGCGGGTCAGTCCAGTATGTCGTTCTCTAACACATACTTATGTACTGATTTTGAAATCTACATGTCAATGACAACACTTTTTCATCAATCAACTACATATTAGTCTTAATGCATTATTGTTGTCCATGCTCACAATAATACTCGACTAAGGACATTTTAGAATAACCATATTATTCTAAGGACTTTATTATAATTCACTTTATTTATGCACGCAGAATTGTAACTGAAAATAATAATAGCAATGCCTCTTTATGAATAAACAAGGTAAAACAAATTTCATTTACAATTATCTTATGATTGGTCTTTGGGCATACTATAACAATCTCCCACTAGCACTAAGACCAATCACTCATGTATCTAATACCAAGTGACTTAGTGTGACGATCATGCTTTTGCTGCGTCAGAGGCTTTGTTAGTGAATCGACATTGTTACATTTGTTGGTACCCTACATATTTCCACATCTCCTTGATCTATGATTTCGCGAATGAAATGGTAATGCATAAGTATGTGTTTGGATCTTTGGTGAGATTTGGGTTCTTTTGCTTGTATGATGGCTCCGTTGTTATCACAACGTAGATCTATAACATTCAAAATGCTTGGCACAACCCCTAGTTCAAATATGAACTTCTTGATCCTAACACACTCTTTTGCAGTATCGCATACTACAATATACTCGGCTTCTATTGTAGAATCAACTACTGTATCTTGCTTTGAACCTTTCCAGCTCATAGCGCCTCCATTAAGGCATAACACAAAACCTGATTGTAATCGTGAATCATCCTTACCGGTTTGAAAGTTGACATTAGTATAACCTTTTATACTTAGCTCTTCCTCACCTCCATATATAAGGAATGTATCCTTAGTTCTTCTAAAGTAATTAAGGATGTTTTTAACTGTGACCCAGTGACCTTCACCGGGATCTACCTGGTATCGACTTGTCATACTTAAAGCGTATGATACATTTAGATGAGTACATAACATGGCATACATGATAGATCCAATTGCTGAAGCATATGGAATCTTACTCATTTGCTCTATTTCTTAAGATGTTGAAGGACACATTTCCTTCTAGAGTGAAATTTCATGTCTCATAGGTAAAAACCCTTTTCTTTTGGATTCTTCCATACTAAATCTTTTTAGTACTTCTCCTATGTATGTATTTTGACTCAGTCCTAGAAGTCATCTTGATCTATCTTTATAGATCTTGACTCCTAATATGTATGTTGCCTCACCCAAGTCTTTCATGGAAAAACATTTTCCTAACCAAGTTTTCACAGACTGTAAGCTAGATATGTCATTTCCTATTATCAGTATGTCATCCACATACATTACCAAGAATATGACAGTGCTCCCACTAATTTTCTTGAAAACACATGACTCATCTTTATTTTTGATAAAATCAAACTCTTTGATTGCATCGTTAAAATGAAGATTCCAACTTCGAGAAGCTTGCTTCAATCCATAAATGGACCTTTGTAGCTTGTATATTTTTTTGCCATCTTTTGGATCGACAAAACCTTCAGGTTGTGTCATGTAGACATCCTTATCTAGTTTTTTTATTAAGGAAAGCGGTTTTATCATCCATTTGCCATATCACATAATCATAAGATGCAGCTATCACAAGTAAGATCTGGATGGATTTAAACATAGCAACAGGTGAAAAGGTTTCATCAAAGTCTATACCATGAATTTGACCAAAACCCTTAGTGACTAATCGCACTTTGTATGTTTGTACATTACCATCCATGTCGGTTTTCTTTTTGAAAACCCATTTGCACCCTATGGGCCTAACCCCTAGAGGTGGGTCTACCAAGGTCCAAACTTGGTTTTCTAACATGGAATCCATTTCGAATTTCATGGCCTCTAGCCATTTCTCAGAGTCTAGGCCCGTCACTGCTTCTTGATAAGTCTCAGGCTCATCTTGATCCATGAAAAGAACATCACCATACGTTGTGACAAGAAGTCCATATTTCTCAAGCGTATTGCATTCTCTCAAATATCTTCGCAGTGGTTGTGTTTCCAAAATTGTTGAATGTTCCTCAACAACTTGTGGAACTTGTTTTTGTTCAATCTCTTGTTCAATGATATGTGGTTGATCTCAAATTTTATTGAGTTCAATATTTCTCCCACTTTCTTTTTGAAAAATAAATTATCTTTCTAGGAAGATTCATGTTTGAAAAACAAACATTTTGTTCTTGGTAGGATTGTAGAAATAATATCTTTTAATCTTTTTAGGATAACCCACAAAATTTCATTTATGAGATTTGAGTTTGAGCTTTGTAGACATCTTATGTTTAACATAAGTTTTGCATCCCCAAATTTTCATAAAAGACATACTAGGACGTTTCCTAATCCATATCTCATATGGTGTCTTTTGAACTGATTTAGATTGAACACGATTTAGTGTGAAAACAGATATTTTTAGCGTATGTCCCCAAAAAGAAACTGGAAGATTAGCATGACTCATCATTGATCGAACCATGTCTAATAGTGTTCAATTTCTTCTTTTCAGAAACTCTATTCCATTGTGGAGTACCAGGAGGTGTGAGACAATCCTACATTCCTTAAGAAGGTCACCAAACTCCAAGCTTAAGTATTCTCCTCCTCTATCTGATTGAAGAGACTTAATGCTTTTTCCTAGTTGGTTTTATACTTCATTTTTAAATTCCTTGAACTTTTCAAGGGCTTTAGATTTATGATGCATTAGGTAAATGTACCCATATCTACTGAAGTCATATCTGAAAGTAATAAAGTATTGAAAACCTTTTTCTAGCTTGTGTATTCATTGGTCCACATACATCATTATGTATTAATCCTAATAAATCACTTTCTCGCTTACTTTTACCATTAAAAGGAGCTTTGGTCATCTTTCCCAATAAGCAAGGCTTGCATACATCAAGTTGCTCGAAAACAAATGAATCCAAAAATTTATCTTTATGAAGTTTTGAAATGCGTTTTTCACTTATGTGACCCAAGTGACAATGCCAAAGATGAGTTTGATTAGAGTCGTTTGTTTTGATCTTTTCTTATTTATGTTGTAAATGGAATTCTCTTGATTCAAAATATAAAGGCCATTTATTAATTGTGTTACACCATAGAAAATATTATCGAGATAAAAGAGCAACAATTATTCTTAATAATTATCTCAAAACCAATCTTGTCTAAACAAGAAATCGAAATGATGTTTTTTAGTCAAACTAGACACAAGATAATAATACTTTAAACATAAATTAAGTCCACTAGGTAATGATAAAGTATATGTTCTTATAACTAATGCAACAACTCTTGCTCCATTACCAAACCATAGGTTCACCTATTCCTTTCTCAAATTTCTACTCTTTAGTAGTCCTTATACAAATGTACAAATATGAGAACCACAATCGGTATCCAATACCCAAGAAGTAGGTATTGATAAATTAATATCAATAACATAAATATTCGAGGTGGACGCTTCGCTTTCATTTGCCTTATTGACTTTTCAAGATAAATAGGGCAGTTCCTTTTACAATGACATGCCTTATTACTAATGGAAACATTTTTCCTTCCAGTGACCAGTTAAGGTAGTTTACGCCGTTCAACTTGTCCTTCTCAAGGACCAATAGCAATGATAACAAATTTGTATAATAAGTCTACAACAATAAAATATGTTTTATAAGTACCTATTTATCATGTTTATAAAGTAATAACATTCCCACTATTAAAACCCCTCAAAATCGAAAAACTTGCTAAAAGTATTTCTAGTGGGTAAAGATCCATATTTCATTTCATTCTAAGTCAGCTTTAACTTTACTCCTAGAATTCAATTATTTAGGTAAGTAACACTTGCTAATTACATCTCATGTAATTCCTATATATGATGAACAACTATTTGTCTAAAACAAAAGTTCATATGGTCTAATAGAAAGAACAATAATGAACAATGCACCAGGTAGGTAACTTATGAAAAGAGAGGTGGTGTACTGGGCACGCTTAAATTCCAAGTCTTTCAAAGAGCCAATCCTAGACATGCACTTTTGTATTGTTTTTCAATCACCAAAGTTCTTGAACAATCAATAGTCTTTAGGTTTCTAATCTTATTAGAACAACCAAGTTTAACCAATATTACTAACATTGAATATCACTTGCTTATTTTTTGCGTTTAACCAAGATAGATGTAAGTATTTTGCTTTGGCAAAACCTACATAGTACCGATCGAGGTTTTAACGAGGTCTAATATTGGATGACTAATTTTAATTAAATATGGAGGGTTTTAGTGAATATTATCTCACCATTTAACATTTGATCTTATCAATTAACTAACATGCATCTCATACATTCATTTTATCATATACATGAAAAGTAGTAAATATGAATGCAATAGTCATCTCATACATTCATTACCTAAGGTGGCCCGTCCCAAGCTAATGGGAGAACCAAATTATTCTAAGGATAAAAACACTTCTCAAGCATCTTTTTCTCGACCCACACTTCTGTTCCTCTGGTCCATGCTTCTTCGTATAGATTACAATTTTAGAAACTCATTTTACATACGAGGGAGTAAGATGAGAAGAGAATTATAATAGAAGTAGAGAAAGACCTTACATACAAGCCATATTTATAAAACCTTATAAATAAAACTAAATAGGCTATTGGGCTATAACCATGCATTCCAAACATCGTGCATAAACAAACATAGTAACGACGAGGTTTATAATTGAGGTCTTTCTAGATTATTCCTACGTAGGGGTCAAGCCCTTTGTGGGGTTTCGGCAGGCTTGTAGCTGCTGGCGGGGTTACCCCTGCCCAGTCAGCGGCGGGGATTTTTTTAAGATCAACATCTTAATTGCTATGTAAAACCTTACTATTTAATAACTTTTATCAACATTATCACATTTTTTCAGGATTTTAAAATCTATGAGGTTTTACTGGAACAACTCTTGTTACTTTCCCGTACGAAATCTATAAACTAACCATTAGTCTAATATATAACTATAACCCGCGTATGTTAACACTTAACATCTAAAACCTTAAAACTCCAAATTGAGTATGTTAACAATTAACATATAATATTTCAAACCCTATCGACAAGTATCCTGATGATTAGCTCTTAATCATCAATCTTAGGAACATCTTTTAATTAGATTAACAGATTAACCTTGAATAGATTTGCTCGTTCAAATATCATATATTCGCTAAATAAATAAAAAAATAACATGTATCTCATACAATTACATCACCCAAGTAATTAAAACCCGAATCCGTATCGTACAAGTTGCCTTGATATCACAGTTGGGTCATACCGGTATACCCCATGGCGCAGCGGAAAAATTATCTGACGATTACCACTAGAGATCCATGTACGAGGAACGAATCGGGATAAATAAGGGTGAAGAATTACTTGTTTAAAATCTGAAATTTTGAGTTTGGAGGAGATAGATATTCAATCACGATTCCACGATGTCGATTCTTAAGATGCAGCAATAACGTTCCAACCTCTACGTAGTTCACCTAGTTGAAACGAGTATATAAAAATTCTCTAAACCATTTAGAAGGGAACAAGCATATAAAAACTCTTTAAACTATTTAGAGGGTTTTTCCCAAAAAGCATTAATGACTGTTAAATCTCTCATGCCTTTATATAGCCTATGTAATCCTAATTCAACTCAGATTAGGATTTCAATATATATATTAAATATATATAATCTCAATTTAACTTTAATTAGGATTTTAATATATATATTAAATATATATAATCCCAATTCAACTTAATTAGGATTTCAATATATATATATTAAATATATAATCCCAATTCAACTTAATTAGGATTTCAATATATATATTAAATATATATAATCTCAATTCAACTTTAATTAGGATTTCAATATATATATTAAATATATACAATCCCAATTCAAATTTAATTAAGATTTCAATATATATATTAAATATATATAATCCCAACTCAACTTAACTAGGATTTCAATATATATATATTGATTGAAATCGAATTATATTATTTATATATTAAAAGAGTCATAATTACAATAATTATTTTTCTTTTAATATTTACCCAATAGTTAAATTATATATATCAAATATATATATTAATTTAACTAAATCCGTGTACAACAAATTTGTACATATATAATTCGTTTAATATATGCTTATTTCAACTGTGGGTGTGACCATGTAGGTTCATGTAACGTTAGTAGTAAATATTAGAACATTTCTAATATTACAAAAAATGAGGGACATCTAGCAATATGTCATTATCACCTATGTTACAAGAAATCATGAGTCGACATAACCTTTTCATGATTAACTCTATTATGTATTACATCCTTTTGTCCTTTATATATAGATTAGACTCAAGTCATATAACAATCACACTTGTATAGTCCATCTAATGTTTCTTGATATCTTGAGTAGACTATTATAAACGAATAACTATGATATCTCATATCAACTTATTCGAGCATGGCATGCATTTCTAGTCTCACTCAATCAAGTTACCTACGATATTACTCATATTATGTATGAGGGACAAATCCTATCTTGATCAACCATATTCCAACAACATAGATTGTGACATATCCAATATCAGTCTTTATAGTGTAGTCAGTTACGACACACGTTTGACCATATCAAAATATGTCACTCACGATGTTGAAATAATGATGATCTCAAGTCTGAGGATCACACATGTAGTTGTCACTATGACCAATGTTGTGACTGTCACATAATAATCCAATAAACAGGCTCATAGCGGGTCAGTCCAATATGTCGTTCTCTAACACAACTTATATATTGATTTTGACATCTCCATGTCAATGTCAACACTTTTTCATCAACCAACTACATATTAGTCTTAATGCATTATTGTTGTCCATGCTCACAATAATACTCGACTAAGGACATTTTAAAATAACCATATTATTTTAAGGACTTTATTATAATTTAGTTTATTTATGCACGCAGAATTGTAACTGAAAATAATAATGGCAATGCCTCTTTATGAATAAACAAGGTAAAAAAAATGTCATTTACAATCATCTTATGATTGGTCTTTGGGCACACTCTAACACAATATACCCATTTGCAACACAAACTTTACTAGGATCAGAGTAAGGAATCGAAGAAGTGATATTACTTGCATCAGGTCTAACATGAGAGGTTGTAAGGCCCCGATTTTGGGCCTAGGAGTTTCTAGGTTGATTAGACGGTCTGGTGGACCGGGATTAGAGATTCTAGTCGAATTCTGGATTTAAACTAGAATAATATTTTTGATGTGAGAAAAATTTGGGAAAAATATCTAAAAGTAATTATTTAATATATAGATATTTTGGTAAAGTCAATTTTGGAAATTGGACATTTTGGTTAGTGACCAAAATATAAGGAACGAAAACTATTTTTAGTGACTATTTTGGAAAATGGATCAAATCTTAGAATCCTTAAGGAGATATTTTACGTAAAATTTTAATCTGATTTCCTCTTAATTGAGATTATTTTTATTGTGTTTTAATTAAAGAAATTTAAAAGGAATAATTAAGGAAGGTGGTTATTCCTAAAAATCACTTTTTAT
Source organism: Hibiscus mutabilis (assembly GCA_019671005.1). Lineage (NCBI taxonomy): Eukaryota > Viridiplantae > Streptophyta > Magnoliopsida > Malvales > Malvaceae > Hibiscus > Hibiscus mutabilis. Next base: position 42,282,850 of record CM033745.1, read on the forward strand.
GTAACTTTCATTTCTTAAACCTTTCTCTCAACTTCTCTTCAGCCAAACACTTTTTTTGCATCAAAGATTTGAGGTAATGTTCTTGATTTCATAAACCTCTAATTTCTAATGGATTCTTCAATCTTGTTTTCCAAAATCTTATTGTCTTTCTTTGTTTTTCAGGAGTGAACATCCAATTGAGAGGAAATTCACTTATTAGCAGTAAGTTTCATTCTTCTCCTCTAATGAATGGTTATTTATTGAAATTCCCAAGTATTTGATCCTTATTTAATGTTTTCTAATGATTTTTATGATTTAATTATGGAAATAGGTTAAATCAAAGTTTAATTGATAATATTAAGTGATTTTCATTTCAGATATGTTTTGTTGAGTTCTTGATTGATTATAATCATGATTTTGATGTTTTATAATGTTAATAAGTTGGTTTTAACATTGGAATCCCGAAACTATGTGAATCTCTAATTTTCTAGGTTGCTAGTGTTGTGTTTTTGGCGAGTTAAGGGTGTTTAATGAATGCTGGAAGTATAAGGATGATAATAGGTTGTTTTTGGATTTTAACAAGGTTAATTGATGGAGTAAACCTTTATGTTTTGGTTGGGTTAAGTTTGGAAGGTGTTTGATATTGTTTTCGGTTGTTGTGGAGGGTTTCGGCTAGTTTTAGAGAATGATTGTTTGATTTTTTTTGCTAGGTTTGTGAATGTATTTTGATGCATTGAATCCTCTATTTTTGTGTGGTAAAATCAGGGGAAGTTGATCCTCAAGCTTGCGGCTCCATTTTGGAAGCTTTGGAGGAGCAGTTCGCATCGGTGAACAAAGCTTTGCAAAGTCGATGAGTGAGAACGTGGATTTCAACTTTGAAATGGTTTAAAGTTTATTTTGGGAGTTTAAATTAAGCTTGAAATGCTTGTTTAAACTCAGAAGTAAGTATGATGAGGTTTCTCCCTCGGTCATACTTTGGCTAAATTGTTTTTATGCACTTGTTTTTGAACTTTATGGTACCCAATGTTTATGCATGATTTGAGTATGTTTTATACTATTTGTTTATCATATATTGATGATGGATGCATTTGGTAAATGATCCATGTAAGTATGAGGAATACTTGTAATGCATGTTTAATGCATTGGAAAATGGTTTTGATGTTGCATATAAAAACAATAAGGTACATGGTTAATAATGAATTATATTGGCAAGTGATGTTGTTTAAAATGTTATCAGATATAGTTGGCCAGCCATAGGATTGATAGTGCACTATAAATAAGCTACCTCGGGTGTTGAGGGCTTTATGTGTACCGAATACTCCCATTTGTGGATTATGCGACTAGCCAATGATTGGGTTGTGATGGTACCTGGTTGTGGAATGTACCTTGAATTCTGATTGAGATGGAATGAAGTTTTGAGATGACACTTGTTGAATTCGTGTATCCGATGTAATATTTTGTAAAGTGGAACTTGGTTCATGATCACTTGAAAGCCAATATAATTGATAATGTATCATGTTGTGTAATGTTGATTTATACATGTTTACTCTTTAAGCCTTGCATATGGGTTGTTGTGCACGGGAAAGCTTAAATTGAGGGATAAGCAAATGAGATTTTGCTATTGATCCATGATACATGTTGTATATGGTCTAATATACTTGTTTTGGAAATGTTAAGCGCATGGTTTAAAAGGCATGATGGTGTTTTAAAAGTGGTTTAAAATGATGAATTCATTATGAGTTGGATACCAGTTTTAATTGCATTAATGGTGTTGTGTTTTGGGCACTCCTCACTAAGCCTTGTGTGCTTACACTCTCTTTGTCCATCAACACAGAGAATTAAAGGTTGGAGGCAGTGAGCAAGTGAGGGAAAATCCAAGGACTTGAATAATGCAAAAGTATGGTTTCGTGCTAGACTTATAGTAATAAAGGCAATGGGGTTCATTGTTGTTGATTGGGAGGATTTTTGGCTAAACTCCATGTTTGTGCAAGTTTATAATGTTGTTGTGGTGTTGTATGAGTCTTGTTATGGTTGGTTTCGGTGCGGAGTTAAGTTTTGAACTTTGGATGGCTTGGTTTTTAGGATGCATGCCTCTAGACTTGAGTTTGGAATTTATTGCTATGTTATGATCATGTTTTTTTGATGTTCTGGCATGGTTTGATCTTTATATTCATGGTATACTTGTTCATGGCTTGTTGAAGCATGTTTGAATCCATGTTTGAGAGAAAAACCAGCAAATTTGGACATTACAGTTCAAAGCGTATCGATACGCGGGACTCTGTATCAGTACGCGTATGTGTTATTGGTGGCCTCGTATCGATACATAAGGACGTGTATTGGTACACCCCTTAGTCACTAGACTCTGGATTTGGTTGGTGTAGCTACGTACCGATATGCCTTGGGACCGTATCGGTACGGCTAGCTGTTATGGTAGTTATGGACTGTTTATGTTTTAAGATTCTTCCGTTTTGGTCCTTGGTTTTTATGTATGCAATTGTATGAGTTTGGATTATCGTTTTGACCTAAAATTTGGCAAGTAGTAATGCAATCTGATTAATTGAGGATTGGTAGCTCGAATTTTAATTTAATCCTCATAACTTTCCAAGTTTGCAATTTAGCCCCTAAATTACAATTCACTTAATTGGATGTCAAATTGACGTTCGATTTAGTTGAGATTTCACCCGTTGCTAGCATGGACACCTTAGGATACAATGTTGCATCTAGATAAGATAAAAAGGAAAAATTGACCTAAGTTTAGTTATTCGTTACAGTTTTTGTTTCGGCAAAACCCAATATAGCTCATTTGGTTTTGTATGGCGAGGGGTTACATTTGGTGGTATCAGAGTGCGGTTTATGATAAGTGGGATGAGGTATGATTGTTGGAATGTTGTTATTGATTTATTACTATTGTTTGCCATGCACAGTGATTGTTACAAGTATGTTGATTGTTATATGCTATGTTGGGGATAGTGGTAGGACACATTGCCTTATTACTACAATCTGAAATGTTTTTGATTTGAAATGGAAGTCATGGATCTTCGCTTGAAGCTGACCTGACTATTTTTGTTTTGGTGTAATTTTCATGCCTTAGATTTTAATACGATGAGACCGAAGAGAGAATTACGGTATAGCATGAATGTTATTACCGTTGGGCAAGGGAATGAGGAGAATGTTTACCACCTGGAGGTTTGCCACCTCCTCTGCCTAATCCACCTGTAGGAGTGGAGCAAGTAGCACATGCGCCATATGGTCTAGTGTTGGGTGATATGGTGCCTTTGATACAGGCGACGACTGGGGCATTTCAAACTGTCGTTGCTGGAGCGCATGTGTCTATGCCTGTGCCGGTTGTTGGGCAAACGAGATTACCGTTGGAACTTTTGCATAGTTTGAGAGGAGTTAAGTTTCGAGGGTTGGCACCCAAGGGGTGGATGGCTAGTACTGATCAAATTTTGTATCTAATAGGGTGCAATAATACCCTTAAGCTGGGTTGTGTTGTGTCTCTGTTGCAAGGAGATGCATATAGTTGGTAGACTATCGTGATTGCGAGCATAGAACCCGACGATATAAAATGGGAGTTATTTCGAGATGTCTTTAGGAAGAAGTATCTAGGAGTTAGATACTTGGATGAAAAAAGTGAGATTTCATGGCTTTGGTTCAGGGTAGTATGTATGTAGCAGAGTATGAGGTACAGTTTGTATGATTGAGTCAGTATGCTCCTAAAATGGTACCGGATGAGAGGCATCACTGTGACCGATTTCGTAATGGATTGGTACAAGATGTTAAGACTTGTCTTCTAACTACACCGATTTTTACGTGTCGGTTACATGAGCAAAGGACATTGAGCAAAACCTGGGTTTATCGATTCGTATGAGAGGTTTTGGCTCTGGCAAGAGAGTTGCGTATTCTAGTTCCGATGCTGGTCACTTTAAAAAGTATCATGATAAAAAGGTATTGCCCTGAGTTAAAGCGAGGTGGAGGTAGTGCTGGGCGAGGACCGCAGGGTCAGGGTACCTAGGCTAGAGTAGCCCATAATACTTGTTGGATTTGTGGATCGCGTGATCGCATGAGGCGAGACTGTCCACATTTGGCTTGTGAAGGACAAGCTTTCATAGCTGTTGTTGCTAACTCTTGCTGGAGTTGTAGATGGAGCGATAATCTCAGACGTGATTGCCCATTGTTTGTGGGTGGTGAACAGGCCAGAACACCTACGGTTGCACTATAGAGAGGTTGTGGTCATAGCCGGGGATAGTTTTAGCGAAGGGACGAGGGTCTGAGGAAGGTGGCTCATACCGTTGCTATTCAACTAGAGGGTGGTGGTCATACGAGGGTGTATAAACATCACGAGGGACGTAACGAAGCTGACGTGATTGTAGGTATATTTACATTGCAATATCTATCGTTGTTTTCTTTGGTTGATTCTGGTTCTACACATTCATATATCTTGCGTGAGCATGCACATTTGCTTAATATACCTGCAGAAGTGTTGGATGTGGGTATCATGTAACTTGTTCTTTCGAAGAGATGGTTGTCACAAGAAGGTTGTTTAGGAGATGTCATTTGATGGTTCAAGGTCATGTATTTGTGGTTGATTTGATGGAGTTGTCGTTTTCACGGTATTGATGTAATCTTGGGTATGGATTGGTTGTCTGTGCATAGAGTTGTGGTTGATTTTGAAACCAAGCGAGTTTCCTTGAAGCTTTCTGATGATTACGAAGTGGTTGTTGTGGATGAAAATGTAAAGTTCTTTCTTAATGTCGTTTCAGCTCTAGAAGCAAGTCGTTTGATGAATGCGGGATGTTAGGCATTCTTAGCCTATGTTATGAATCCGGGATCAAATGAGGTGTATGTTCAGGACATCCGTACGGTATGTGAATTTTTGGGCATTTTTCTAGAGGAGGTGCCAGGTTTGCCACCATATAGGAAAGTTGAGTTTAGCATTGAGTTGTATGCAAATATAGCTCTAGTGTCTATTGCTCTCTATCGTATGGCGTCGAAAGGGTTGAAGGAGTTAAAGAAACAACTTCAAGAGTTGCTTGATTGAGGGTTTATTAGGCCTAGTATTTCGCCGTGGGGTGCGTCAGTGTTGTTTGTGAAAAAGAAGGATGACACGATACGGATATACATTGATTATCAGAAACTAAACAAGTTGACAATTAAGAATAAGTATCCTTTGCCACGGATTGATATTTTGTTCGATCAGTTTAGAGATGCTTTGGTGTTTTCTAAGATTGATTTGAGGTCTAGGTATTATCAGTTGAAGGTAAAGGATGTGGATGTGCCTAAGACTGTTTTCTGTACGAGGTACGAGCATTACAAGTTCTTGGTGATGCCATATGGTTTGACTGATGCCCTTGCTATTTTCATGGATATGATGAATCGGGTATTCCATGAGTTTTTGGACCAAGTCGTGGTCATTTTTATTGATGATATTCTTGTGTACCTAGTACCGAGGAGGATCATGATAAACACTTATGGAATGTGCTTCAAACATTGTTGGATAATCAGTTGTATGCTAAGTTGAACAAGTGTGAGTTTTGGCTTAAGGAGGCTATTTTTCTTGGGCTTTTTGTATCAACCGAAGGAATTTGGGTTGGTCTACACAAGATTGAGGCAATGATGAGTAGAAAGTCACCTAATTCTGTGTCGGAGGTTCGTAGTTTTCTTGGGTTGGCCGGTTTTTCAAAGATTATTGTACCTATGACCAAGTTGTTGCAAAAGAATGTATGTTTTGAGCGGACGTTGGATAGACAACGAGCTTTTGAAAAGTTAAAGGAGGTATTAGCGCAAGATCCAATTTTGATCCAACCTGAGTCGGGTAAGGAGTTTGTTGTTTATAGTGATGTATCATATGTAGGCTTAGGTTGTGTGTCGATGCGAGGAGGAAAAGTTGTGGCATATGCATCTAGACAGTTGAAATGTGCAAGAACACAATTATCCTACGTGTGATCTTGAGCTTGTCGCGGTTGTGTTTGCTTTGAAGATTTGAAGCACTATCTCTATAGAGAGAAGTGTCTTGTGTATACGAATCATAAGAGTTTGAAGTATTTGATGACTCAAAAGGATTTTAATCTTAGGCAACGTAGATGGTTGGAGTTGCTTAAGGATTATGATTTGTCGATTGAGTATAATCCGGGAAAGGCTAATGTTGTAGCCGATGCTTTGAGTAGGAAAGTTGCGGTGGAGTTGAGGGAGATGTTTGCACGGTTAAGTGTGATACAGGATGGAGGCTTGTTGGCTGAGTTGCAAGTAAAGTCATTTTTGTCATAGTTGATCAAGGAAAAGCAACCTTATGATGATGCATTGGTACTGCATGTTAAGGATACTATGGATGGAAATTCGATGGATTTTCACTTTAATGGTGATGGGGCGTTGTGTTTTAAAGACCGGATAGTGGTGCCTAATGATGATGAGTTGAGGTGTACTATTTTGATCGAGGCACATACTAGTCCTTTTGCTATGCATCCCGGTAGTACTAAGATGTATCGAGGGTTAAAGGAAGAGTACTATTGGGTTGGTTTAAAGAAAGATGTGGCTGATTTTGTTGCTAGATGTATGGTGTGTCAGCGTGTCAAGGTTGAGTATCAGTTTCCTTCCGGGTTGTTGCAACCGTTGAGGATACCAGAATGGAAGTGGGAGAGAATCACCATGGATTTTGTGTCTGGTTGCCGTTGACACCAACCAAGAAGGATTTCATTTGGGTGATTGTGGATCGGTTTATGAAGTGTGCACATTTTGTGCCTGTGCATACTACATATACCTTGGATAAGTTGGCGGAGTTGTATGTTACCGAGATTGTGCGTTTGTATGGGGTGCCTAAGTCCATAGTTTCGGATAGGGATCCACGATTTACAGCAGGTTTTGGGAGTGTTTGCATTGAGCTCTGGGTACACGGTTGAATTTTTGTATTTTTTATCATCCTCAGACGGATGGTCAGTCTGAACGTGTAATCCAAGTCTTGGAGGATATGTTGAGGGGTTGTACCATTGAGTTCCAAGTAACTTGGAAAAAACAATTGCCTTTGGTGGAGTTTGCTTATAACAATAGTTATCATGCTAGTATACAAATGGCACCCTATGAAGCCTTGTATGGTAGGAAGTGTCGTACACCTTTGTGTTGGGCTGAGGTTGGGGAAAGGCATGTTTCTATATTGGATGTGTTGGAAGACACGAATGAGAAAGTGAAGCTTGTTTGTGATCGCTTGAAAGTGGTTTCGGATCGCCATAAATCCTACGTGGATTTGAAGCGTAGGGAGATTGAGTATGTTGTTGGTGATCGTGTATTCTTGAAGGTGTCACCTTGGAAGAAGGTGATGCGGTTCGGACGTAAGGGTAAGCTTAGTCTGAGGTTCATTGGATCATATGAAGTTGTGAAGCGTATAGGTCCTGTTGCTTATCGTTCGAGGTTGCCTCGTGAGTTGGAAAAGACTCATGATGTGTTTCATGGGTCGATGTTGCGAAAATATCGGTCAAATCCATCGCATGTTATGTTGGTAGAGGATATTGAGTTGCAACCGTATTTGTCTTATGATGAGGAACCTGTTGAGATCCTTGATTCTAGTGTTAAGGTTCCTCGTGGCAAGATGAACGAGCTTGTGAAGGTGTTGTGGCGACACCGTGGAGTTGAGGAGGCCACATGGGAAAGTAAAGTAGATATGATGAAACAGTTTCCGCACTTGTTTCCTTCAGGTAAAATTTTAAGCACAAAATTTCCTAAGTGGGGGAGAGTTGTAACGCCCGAATTTTGGGCCTAGAAGTTTCTAGGTTGATTAGACGGTATGGTGAACCGAGATTAGAGATTCGAGTCGGATTTGAGATTTAAATCAAAATAAATATTTTTGCGTGAGAAAAATATGGGGAAAATATCTAAAAATCCTTATTTAATATATGGATATTTTTGGTGAAGTCAATTTTGGAAATTGGACATTTTGACTAGTGACCAAAATGTTACCATCAAGTTTATAGAGTTGCTAACTTGAGGTTATAACGGCCACCACCGGCTCATACTCTAGCGAAAGACTAAAAAGAATAGCAAAAATATGCATCGTTTTCGTCAGTTTCCACACGCAGCAAGACTATCGCACACACCCTGAATCTGTGCAAGATATTCCCTCATCAATTGATCGCGCTTCCTGATATTCTTCAAGGAGCAATGTAAGTGCATAACGCGAGTGGGGGGAGTCACAGAAAAAATATGTTTCACTTTCTCCCAAATATCAAGAGCATTCTTGCAATTGAGAAGAGAAGGTAAAATCGATGAACTAATAGAAGATAGCAACCAAGAACAGAGAGCATTCTCCTCTTGCCTGTAACGAACATATTCAAGACTAACAACTCTGCTTCCTTCTTTGCCGACAACAAATTGAGCAGGAACAATCAAAGAACCATCGTTGTGATCTACAAAGACTAGACTCTCGATGGTAAAATGAATTTGTTGCTTCCAAAGGAGGTAATTAGAATCATCAAGACGTATGGAGATAGTCTTGTTGGTGAAGGGTTTTGTAGAAGCGCTTTCTGCTATTGAAACCTCTGACACATGATAGAATATGGCAACAAGGGAATAAAAAACGAAAGAGAAATATTTATTAACCGCAATATCAACTTGATTACAAAGAAGAAATATGATGCCTATTTATACAGATTTGATAACTGAAATCATTACAACCTGATCAGTTGATAACTGATTCATAATAGACTATATCATAAAAAGTTGATAATTGCCGTTAAATAGATGACGTGACAGTTACGAAAATTTGTATAGCATCACATTTAACTCTTAATATTTACACATTCAATCAATTTAATTCTAATTAAAAAATCAATAAATTTAACCTCATTATTTAGTCATTCTTTCAATTTCACAACACCCAAAAAGACTCATTTTTCACTAACGCCATCAAAGTGGCCGATACCTAGAAGTCTAATTCTTTCCCTTCTCTCAAAAACCCTCAAAACCAGAGTTGCTTCACGCTTTGAACTCTTCTCTAGGAACATATTTCAGCTCCGACTCGATTCTCTCCACCTCAAACCCTTTAATCCTTGTTATAAGTGGCCCGAGTTGTGTAGGCAAATAAGGGAATTTATGGCAAGAGAGTTGATGTTGTGTTGAGAGTGGACATTAAAGAACTGAAACATTGAGGAGGATCCTTGGGAATTATGGGTGTTTAAATTATTCAAGAGGGTGTTTATATTATTAAAATGTTTATTATTTAACTTTATTTGTTTAATATATTTATAAATATTGACAAATGTATTTTAAAGAACATTATTTATAATTTACTATTTTTTTGCTCATCTATTTATAATTTACTATTATTTATTATTAAATTATTTTTAAGTAAAAATAAGACCTAATTGAAAGAATACTTAAATAAAGGCTTAATTTGATTATTTTTTTGAATTAGGGCTAAATTGATTGAATGTGTAATTATGGAGGATTAAACGTACAAGTTATACAAATTTTCATAATTGTCACGCCATCCACTTAGTGAACTCGGTGACCATTTTATAATAAAAATTAAAGTTTAATGCCTATCAGTGTACCCAGTGACCATTTTATAACAAAAACTAAAGTTTAATATCTATTATGTAATCACGTCATCCACTTTGTGTACTTTACTCAATATTTTATTCTGAATTCCATCAATTTTGTGAGCTTTCAAAATAGGCTTACATTTTGATACACAAGCTGTGTAAAAGAATGTACACAACCCTTCATATTTAAACTATAAAATCTGAAACCTAAATTCCTAACCCTAACACATAAACCTTAAACCCTAAACTCTAAATTCTAATCATAAATCCAAACCCCTAAACCCTAACCTAAACCTATAAACCATAGAATTGAAAGGCTTAGTTTACACAAGTTTGTGTATTAAAGTATTTTTCTTCAAAATATATAAAGGGAAAAGAAAAAGGATAGTAAGAGAAGCCTAAAATACTACTCCGTATTTAACAAGGGATAAAATTCCGTTTTAGGACAGCTGCCAGCCTGCCAATTTAGCATGAAGGGAATTCTAATCATATACAAGTTATAGATTTCACAAAAATGAGTATATTACTTTCCATAATAAATAAAACAAGGTTCAGAACCAACTTGATTATAACAAAATCAAATGAGTCCAACTTGGATATGATAAGAATTCAAGGCAAAACTACATATAGTAATCATGTTACTATTCACAAATGATCCCTGAGTGAGTTTGATTGAATTATCAAGTAGTACCACTCGACTCAATGAACAGAGAAAATAATTCTGTAATCCACTCTAAAATGTATTTCAATATTTTCTGCTATTTGTATTGTATAGTTCTTCAACTTTGATCCAAAGCGGTAGTGATTATTCTGAATGGTTTGTATTTATCTTCACTCAACTCAACCTAAAAGAATGTATACACCATGACTGTTCCTGAAATTAAAAATATTGACCCTAATTACATTATGTACTTCTAAAGGCGGACACAACATCACTTAAATGATCAAGTCACAATATTATAAAGAAAAACTTACTCATCAGCAAAGCCAATATTGCACATAGATAACCAATACATGTGAACCTAAACTGGAAGAAGTGGTCTTTTTTTTGTCGAGGACGCCGTGACCAGCTTGGAAACAATTTTAAAAGGTGCATTACAGACAAACACCATTGCAGATCAAAATTGAAGAGGGTAAAAATAGTGGATGAAAAGTCTCAAGTCTTCATTAACAGGGGTGAATCATTACTAAGGTCTCTCTTTGTAATATCTTAATTTTGTTACCTTTTTAACAACAATTTTACATATATTTTTAACTTAAGAAATCATAAAATTATCCCTTAATTGCCCTTAATTTCGTTATTTTTTTTTTCTAAAATATATCTGATAAAATGTTACAATATCTTTTCCAAACATATTAACATGCTGGCACCCCTGCTTGTTAATTGCTAAAATCTGCATAATGTAGAAACTGTTGAAACAATATGTTTCCCAGTAATTCCATTCATAATACATCTTTACAAGAGTAGTCTTTTAAAGACTTAATTACAAAGATTTTACTTATTGTTAGAAGACTTTTTAGATTTGCAACTCTTATCTCTTAAGATAGAGATCTAGTTTATCTATAATACTTTAGTTTATCTACAGTAAAATAAATAAACCTAAGTTAAACTTATCTTACCTACAACTAACACTCCCCCTCAAGCTGGTGAGTATACGTTGTATAGTCCCAGCTTGGATGTGAATCCACCAAAGGTTGCTTTTGGTAGAGCCTTGGTGAGCATATCTGCTAACCGCCCTTCAGTGGGTACATAAGATAAATCTGCTATTCCACCATTGACCTTTTTTTAGATGAAATGTCTGTCAATTTTCACATGTTTTGTTATATCATGGTGGACTAGATTCTTAGCAATCTTGATGGCAGATTCATTATCACATAAAATCTTGAATTTTTCACTTTGGTTCATCTCCAACACTTTCATCAATCTCTACAGCCAAATTCCTTCACAAATTCCCAGTGCTGAAGCCGAATACCTAACGCCCTGTATTCAGCTTCAACACTACTTCTAGAAACTACAGACTGTTTCTTGCTTCTCCAGGTCACCAAGTTTCCCCAAACGAATGTGCAATAACCACTAGTCAACCTCCTTTCTATTAACTCTCCAGCCCAGCTGGAATCGGTGAAAACTTTCACTGTTCTATCTTTGGTTTTCCTACTGAATAAACCATGGCCTGAAGTCTTTTTTAAGTATCTCAATATTCTGTATGCAGCCTCAAGGTGATCTTCTCTAGGATCTGCCATATGTTGGCTTACAATACTAACAGAAAAACCAATATCTGGTCTTGTCAAAGATAGGTATATAAGTTTTCTAACCAATCTTTGATACTGCTATTTATCTACTCGAGCTCCTTCTTTCTTCAGCTTCAAGTTTGTCTCTATTAGAGTGTCTACAGGTTTGCACCCCAACATTCTAGTCTCAGATAGGAGATCCAGAATGTATTTTCTTTTATTAATAACCAGACATTTGCTTGATTTTGCCACCTCCATTCCAAGGGAATAACTCACGCTTCCCAAGTCTTTTGTCTTGAACTCACTACTCAGTAGATTCTTCAAATTTCTAATCTCACTGAGATCATCTCCGGTGGTTATTATGTCATCAACATAAACAATCAGGATTACCCTTTTTCCGCTAGGTGTCATCTTGATGAAGAGTGTATGATCAGCTTGACTTTGCTTAAACCCACTTCTCAAAATAACTTTGGTAAATATCTCAAACTAGGCCCTAGGTGATTGCTTCAGGCCATAGAGAGATTTTTCCAGCTTGCACACTTTTCGATCTCCCATTTCTTTCTTCACTCTTGGAGGAATACTCATGTAGACTTCTTCTTCTAGCCTTCCATTAAAGAAAGCGTTTTCACATCTAACTGATGAAGTCCACATCCTTCATTGGCTACCAAACTGAGTAAAACTCTATCTGTGTTGAGTTTAGCCACAGGAGCAAAGGTCTCATTGTAATCAATGTCATATGTTTGTGTGAAACCCTTGGCCACAAGTCTTGCCTTGTATCTAGCAATGCTACCATCAGAGTTGCATTTCTCTGCAAATACCCATTTGCAGCCCACAAGCTTCTTTCCTTGAGGCAAATCAACCATGGTCCAAGTCTCATTCTTTTCCAAAGCTTTAATCTCTTCTTCTACTGCTTTCTTCCATCTAGGATCCTTGAGAGCCTCTTCTACAGTTGTTGGAATTTGTATCTTATTTAAGCTGACTGTAAAGGCTTTAAAAGAAGACATTAAATTCTCATAAGAAACAAATCTCTGGATATGATGTTTTGTACATTGTCTAACACTCTTCCTCTTAGCAATAGGCAATTCATCACGATCCATATTAGAAGTAGAAACTTGGGATAATTCATTGTCTTCATCACCTCCATTACCTTCCACATTTTTAGAGGCAATTGGACTTAGTTGCAATTCTCAACAAATGTCAGACTGTAAGACGGCCTCTAGAATAGATTCCTGCCTCCTTTTGTAGACATTCAGCTCTTTACTTTGGAGTTGTGGAGTTTGTGTTCTTTGAGGGGTCATAGGAGTATATTTGGGACTTTCTGGAGGTGTAGTACTCACTGGATGAATAGGTCGAGGACTGGTCGAATTTACTGGTGTTGATGATGGCAAAAAGGTTATAGGAAGAGTAGAAGGTAACTGTACATGAAGAAACTGGTCATGCTGAAAAAAATATGAAGGCTGAAATTCATCAAAGTTCTCCCCTCGAATTGCAAACTGGGTAAATTATGGAGTCTGCTCAAAAAATTTAACTTCCATAGAAACATAGACTTTATGAGTATGAGAAGAGTAACACTTGTAGCTCTTCTTTACAGAAGAATACCTAAAAAGAGTCACTTTATTGCTCGAGGATCAAGTTTAGACCTAGAGGGACTATTATTATGGACATAAACAGTACACCCAAAAACTCTCAAAGGAAGGATAGATGACATAGGTTTAAAATCAGGAAAACAATCTAGAAAACTAACCTTGGGGTTCAAAATTTTAGAACTTTACTAGGCATTCTATTAATTAGATAGGTTGTTGTCAAGAGAGCCTCACCCCAATATTGTTTAGGTATATTATGAGACAAAAGCAAGGACTTAGTGACTTCTAAAAGGTGTCTATTTTTTCTTTCCGCTATCCCACTTTGCTGTGGAGTGTCCACACAAGAACTAATCTGAACAATTCTCGTATCTCAAAAGAAAGATCTCAATGTTTTTTAAAATACTCCCCCTCGTTATCAGATTGAAAAATCTAAATTTGACTCTAAAATTGAGTCACTATCATATTATAAAATCTCCTAAAGATTTGCTCTACCTCAGATTTTTCATTCATTAAATAGGTCCCTGTAGTATGAAAATGGTCATCAATAAAGATGATGAACCATTGACAACCATTTATATTCTTTACCTTAGAAGGGCCCTAAATATCACTGTGGATAAGAGAAAACTGTTTAGAAGGCTTATAAACAAATGGAAAATAAGAATACTTGGTATGCTTAGCAAGTTGACAGAGATCACAATGAAAGGATTGTGGCCTTTTATGGAGAAACAATGTTGGAAACAACTTTGCTAAATAATAAAAGCTGGGATGACCTCACCGAAAATGCCACATCATATTTTCTTTTAGAATAGGTAATTTATATGGTTGAAAAGATTATCGAATCTAGTTCCTTTTAGAACAAACAGATCATGATTTAGAACTATAGATGATTAGTCACATATTTTCTTTTAAAGCTAGTGCATGTTGCCATGTTTCAATGGTAACATTTAAGTCATATTTTATAGTTTTGAAATAATTTGTTTGTTGTTTGGTAAACGTAAATTTATCTTTTATGTTTGTAATTTTGAAGATTTAATGTTGGGTATTTATTTTAATGTATTAAGTTATGTTTATTTTTTGGGTTTGAGGATTAACCGAAAACTGCAGGGATCCTTAAGGGATGGGTATGGAGACGAAAAAATTCCCGAAAGGTTTAATGGGGATTCCCCGAAACTATATCTGCAAATGTTGGGGAAGGAGTGGGGAATGCAAAACTATCCCCGATCTACTCGTTGCCACCCCTATACCTTCATGAGCCGTGAGGGTAATAGAAATTAGAGAAGCATCATTGATGCTAAAAGAGAGACTGGAGTTTACTGGTTCCAAAAAATTTTCCTGAATGGACAGGTTGGTCATGGCAGCTAGGGCTAAAGATGGTGAAAATGATCGATTTGCCTAAACTGATACCGTGTAGAAACTATTGAAACAATATGTTTCTCAGTATTTCCATTCATAATACATCTTTACAAGAGTAGTCTTTTAAAGACTTAATTACAAAGAGTTTACTTACTGTTGAAGACTTTTTGATTTGCAACTCTTATCTCTTAAGTTAGAGATCTAGTTTATCTATACTACTTTAGTTTATTTACACTAAATAAATAAACCTAAGTTAAACTTATCTTATCTACAACTAACACATAAGCTATATTTAGTTAAACTGTAATATGCAAATAAGTGACTCCTGGTTGTCGACTATGAGCAGGGGAAAAGCATGCATCTCAGCAGTTCTATAGTATGTATAAGATCATTGCAAGATATAATCATCTGAACAGAAACAATTCAAAAAAATTCCATGTGATTAAATAATGCAACTAATTTAACAACTTACAAAAGTTAGCGTGAACAAGTATGCGCCTGTTGCAACTGGAAGACCAAATGAAGTAGCACCCTCTGGTATAGACCGCAACTGATTTATACTAATTCCAATAAGCAACAAAGCAAGAGCCTCCCACTGTTCAAAATATGATCAACACCACACGTGCATTATGGATAATTTATAACCATTAATCACCTCAAAAGTTCGCATATTCTCAATTTTTGGAGAACTGGCCGTGATAAAGTGTGATGAAAAATCGTTTTGTTCAAACTATCCTGAAGAATGGAAAACCGCCGTTTCATGATCATCTTTAACAAGATAGCTATAACCAAAACCTGCATATGTTGGACAGCAATGGAACGACCGACTACAATCTAACAATTCTCGAGAGAAAAAGCAAAAGAAGCAGAAGGATCAAGTGCATAGTACTTAATGATAAACTAATGGTATTTAGTAGGGGTGGCAACCGGCTGAGCGGGGATGGTTTTGCATTCCCCACTCTGTTCCCAACACTTGCGGGTACCGTTTGGGGAATCCCATTAAATCTTTCGGGGATTTTCTCGTTCTCATACTCATACCACGGATCACTACGGTTTTTGGTTAATCCGCATACCCAACAATAAACATAACTTAATACATTAAAACAAATATCCAACATTAAATCTCCAAAATTACAAACATAAAAGATAAATTTGCGTTTACCAAACAACAAACAAATCATTTCAAAACTATAAGATATGACTTAAATGTTACCATTGAAACATGGCAGCCTGCACAAACTTTAAAAGAAAATATGTGGCTAATAATCTATAATTCCAAATCATGATATGTTTGTTTTAAAAGGAATTAGATTCTATAATCTTTTCAACCATATAAATTACCTCTTCTAATTTTACTCATACGATTTATGGTGAATTTTTGAATTCACTGTTATTGTTGTTTTTAGAAACAATCAATTGTCTTTTCTTTTGACCTTTGCTCACTAAAAAATCAATAATTCCTAATATAAAACTCAAAATCAAGAACCGTTGTTTTAACCTAATCTAGACTTTAGTATGATTATAGAAATATAAGGCTCACTTCTTAATTTATTTTATAGAATTTTTGGTGATTTTTTAAAGTTTTTGCTAAAACTTTTTTTAAGAAATTTGTTGCCAAATTTTTATGACCTTTCAACATTCAAATATTCACATCATTTAGAATACATATAGAAATCGACCACCGTGTATTTTAAACAAAATTATACTAAATCACGTTTACAACGATGTATAGACAACATTCTAATTATTTTTATAGAATTTACGAAGAATTTTCAAACTTACTCTAGCCGGCCATACTCAGGTGAGAATAGATTTTTGATGAAACATAGGTAAATTACCCTTATGGCCGTCAAACTTTGTAAAATATCAGGATCCCTGTGGATATTATTCGGGGATCCCCACGGTGATTTATACAAGTACAGTTCGGTTATCCCCAGGTTCGGATATAGCAATTCACGTCCCCATTTGAGCTTCGGTTATAAAACTTCTACCCTCCCCGTCCCCGTCCCGTGAGTGAAAATTTCGGTTATTTCCCATACCCATCGATTCGGATCCCTTCAACTTTCAGTTATTCCCCACCCGATTACCACCCCTAGTATTCAGGATTCATCACATTCATTTACTGTGATGGTTTATGACTGTGATGTGAGAGAGACATGAAGTTTTAAAGCGTAGAACTAACCAGAAACGAATTTTGTTAGAGCATAAAGGAGATTGATTAGAATCTATAATATTTAAATAGTCGTTAAACATAACGAATTATGCCACCTTCAGATTGCTAAGCATCTTCACTGTTGAAGGATTGAAATAAAGCTGCAATGAATAACAACATAATTATTAGAAGACAAGTATGATGAAGAAACGCAAGCCATTGAATATTAATAATAGCTGTGGATAATTGTTTAACAGAAATTGAGTACATGGTTAAGCAACATTTCTCAAGGTTTATAGAATCACGTCATGCATTAAAGTCTTTGTCACTCAGTGACATAAAAAAGCAGAAAGTTCACCAGCACGATAGATAAACTTTAGAATCAGGTCATAGTTAAACGGCATGTCTCAAAATTCTATAGAATTGGGTCATGCATAAAAGTAATTATTATTTGAGTGACCTAAAGGAAGCAGAAAGATCAATAAGAAAACAACACCTGCATGATAAACTTTAGGTAATTATTAATAGCATAAAGTAGAGCTGGAACTGCAAGAACATTATTTCGAGCAGCCTGTAAAGTTGATAACAAAGACAAAGGCTCTTCAGGTCAGAAAGAAGTTCTAGATGGATTGACTTGTAGAAAGTTCAGGACTTCATGCAACATAAGGCAGGTGTCTTAGCCTAAAATGAAACCGCCTTAATATTAGTGCAAAATTTTAGTTTACAAAAAGCAATCCAAACACACTTTTCTCAGCCAAATATGATCACATAAAGGGCAACATATTTCAGAGACCCATAATATAAAGGAGTTAAAGCATCTCACATATTTAGAACCCAAAGGAAATAACTTTTGATGGTTCAATGGAACATAAAACACACCTACACATGAGAAGATGCACTAGTAAAACATTTTAAAAAAGCTTCCACTCAAAATTCAATGAGTATCAACAATGATTTGTTTACTCTAAAGAGATTTTTAAAAAAAAATCCACGGTTCATCTATCATCATTCTCAGTTGCAAATTGCAGAACACTGTAACTCTGCAATTTTACTGTACAAAACCAATAAAAAAGCCAAAACTTGTAGGCAAATAAAAATATCTGGCTGACTTGCTGCATCTCTAGCTTCCATATTACTAACTGTACAATGAACAATCTTGTAGGTATCTCAATTAATTTTGTTATCTACCAGCAGAAAATATATATGGTTAAGTTCTTAATCAGTTTCACAGTTTTAGTGCTCAGTAAGAAATTATCCCACATCATTAGAACAATCTTCAAGAATTAACAATTGTAGCGACTATTTTTGTGAAAAAGTTATTTCCTGTGAAAATTTAGAGTCGCCACCGATCAGGGTAGACCGCACACCAGAAAATAAAATCAGAGAAAAATTTGAGTCCGGGAGTTGATTACGCGTGGGAAGGATTAGCACCCCACAACACCCAAAATTGGTACCTAAAGGTTTGCTTCGTATTTATTAAGAAAAATAAAAATTTAAATTAATTTAAATTTTAATTCCTAAAATGCATGTATGCATGAAAGTTTAGTTTTGCCTTGATATTCATGGCAGTCAAAGGATATGACACCTGGAGAGTGAGACGCCACTCCCAATAGAATACCGGAACAATAAGGCCTAACATTGCATGTAACAATTATATGAATGATCAATTATAACAAAACAAATTACAACAATATATAAACCAATTATAAAATAAATTACAGTACTAAACATAAAAACATATATATAAACATTATATAATACAATATATCAAAATATTTATATTAGTATAATTATAACTATATTATACATAATATAATACAATAAATAATACTATAACATAATAATATACAATAATAATGATAATAATAATAAAAATAATGATAATAATAATTAGAATACGAAGGACCATATTAGAAATATAGAAAAACTAACAGGGACCAGTAGCATGATTTAACCAAGGGGCGAGGCAAAAGTGAAAAGGAGCTCGGGGGCAGAGGGACCTATTGCCTAATTAGCCCATTTTTCTCAATTAATAACCTAAAAAACCTACAGATTCATTGTTCCCTTTCTTTTTTGCTTAAACCGTTCCCCTCCCCTCCCCTTTATCTTTGTCTTTTTTTAATTTCAAAACTCAAATTAGATTAACACCTTTTTCATACCTAGAAATTAAACCCCTCAAAGATTCATAATTGAATCAAGGTAAGCTCGAAAACTGCTCTCTTTTAGCCCCTTTTTTTGCTTTCTATGGTTGTATTCGAAATAAAAAAAAGAAGTATACCTTTTTTTTAAACTTCGGATCTGGAATTTTAGTGTTTTTTCTGCATTTTTTCCCTATTCGAAAAAGATCCCCACTCCAGATTACAAGATCTAGGTTTTATACCCATTTTCATTACATAAATAAAAATAAAAGGAAGTCTCTATTAATGTTGATTTGCCATGTTTATGATGATAATATTCTTTTTTGCTTTTGCAGGTTCGAAGTGACCTTGGGCGGTGGAGCAGGCAGCCGGTGTCAGGGCGGTTGGCAGTGGCTAGAACGTGACCTCCATGAGGGCGTTGAAGAGCCACACGTGGCAGCCACGCGCGGGGAGGTGAAGAGGCAAGGGCTGCAGCGACTGTAGAAATTAGGTCTAGGTTTCATTATTTTTAGGGTAATTCGGGTTATGGGTATTCTAGTAATTTGGGTTATTTGGATAATTTAATTAAATGGGTTATTTTAATTGAGTTTGGGTATGTATTTGGGTATTTGTATTTTGTACTGCTGCTGGGTGCTTGTAATGGGTTATGGTATTTGGGCCATGTAAGGTTAGGTTTGGTAATAATAATAAAAAATAGATTTTTATTATTATTATTATTATTATTATTTTGTATTAGATTTGAATTTTGGTTTAGATTTGGGCTTAGGTCTGGACAAAATAGGTTATTACAGTTGCCCCTCTTTGCTCATTATTGTGTAACAAGAATAGAGAAAAGACAAAAAAAATAACCATTTTTGTCCAGCTGTATTTGGGGTTTCTTTTCCTAGCCACTGCCTATCCCTTGGATTTCAATTGGTCTATTTGGCCGCTACCAGAGGCAAAATCTTCAAAATTGAGTAGTCCTTTGGAGAGACAAAGTCTTCAAACTAGAGATTCGGTGTCACAAGTTCTTTTTATATAGAATTGTTCACTCTTCTTCTATCTAGAGCCTTGGAGAAGAGAATTCTTCCTGTATAGAATTTAGCTCATCTTTGGCAAAGTCTTTGGGCTGTAAGTCCTTCCTATATAGAACTTTTCACCTTCAATTATCAACGCTGCAGGATCTCCCTATATAGAACATTCTGCGTCATGGGTGGATTCTTCAAACTAAGAGTTCTCCCTTTATAGAACTTCTCGTCTCAGAGTCTTGAAGTAGATGTTTTTCCTATATTAAACTCTCTAATTCAAAATCTTCTGAGCTATAGGTTCTTTCTGTCTAGAACCTTTCACTCTCTAGATTCTTCAAGCTGCAAGTTCTTCCTATATGGAACTTTTTCACCTTAGAGTATCCGAGTCATGAGTTCTCCCTATATAGAACTTCTTACTCTGAAATCTTAAGACTAGTAGTTCTTCCTATATAGAACTTTCGTCTTGCAGTCACGAGTTCTTCCTATATAGAATCATTTTCAACAGCAATACTATGTTCTCTGATGTCACAAGTATTAGTAATTTCCACTGCTTTCTGTAGGTTGAAGAATGGAAATATTCGAAATGATGCCTCAATTTTTGATCATCTCGACACCATTAATCGAATATCCTAGTCAGGTTCGACTCTTGCCTCATTGTTAAGATCTGCTTCCCCAATTGTGCAAACAAAATCTCCCTCTGATTCTTGAATACTTGTCAGGAAAACAACTAAGATACCCCAAATAATATGAGTTAGCATGCTCCTAATCTTAGGGATGCCTATCTTATATGATGCATGGATAATGGTATCTCGATATTGTTCTGACATTTTCGCTTTTATCAGGAGATGTTGATTTTCTTGCTATTTCATTCTCTTTCCTCTTCATGATGGCGACACCCTATCTCACATACAGGTTCAACCTTTTGACATTTTCTTTTGAATTTGATAGTCCGTTCTAAAGCGCATTTTCAGTTTTTCACTTTAGATTTATTTTGGCGAAGTGCCTTTATTCGGGTTTTCCTCTTCGTCCTTTTTCTTCTTTTCTCTTTCTTTCTTTTTCTTTTTTCTTTTCTTTATTTTTTCTTTCAGATCCTCGCCTTGAAATCCTTATGTCCTTGTAGTTGCCATCTTCTTGCTTTTTCTTGGACAAGTTTGCATTTAGATGACACTCGTTGCCTCATTTTGGCGTATTCTGAAAACTTGGCACTTGAGATCTTCTTGTGAGTGTTCTTTGGCATGTAGGATCCTTTATACCGAGGTTAATTCTTCCCTTGAATCACCTGCACTTTGTAGTCTAGAACTAGAACATAGTAATGCCAAGAAATCTTTTGCTTATCATGAATCTATGTTAACTCACTTGCAAGATGTTTGAGAAAATAATAAAAGAGGATAAACACATTATTTTATTAGTAAATATGATATAGTTCAAAATGTCATGGCAACCATGAGACAAAAGAAAACAAAAGGTGATACAAAGTCCTAAGTATTCATTGTATGAATGATGCGTGAGCCCATCAAGATCTTCTGTAAAGAACTGGTATTTTCCAAGAGGGTTTGCCTATTGGATGCCCCATCTCAAAATTCATTTGAGCCACCTTTTACGAGTTTTCAACTCAAATCCTTTATTGGTTTCAAGAAGCCCTTTTCGGGTTTTCATCTTAAACGTCTCCTTTTTCTTTTCTCTTTCTTTCTTTTTATTTATTTTTTACATTTTATTTCTCTTTCTCTTTTCATTTCTCTTTAGGCTTAATACTTTTTGACCGAGTCTGAGTTTACTGGATTGCTCAGCTTGCTCCCATCCATCTTTATTAGGATCAACGCCCCTCCAAAAAAGGACTTCTTAACGACATAGGGCCCTCCCAATTTGGCATCCACTTCCTATAGAAGTCCCTCTGAACTGGTTGGATCTTCTTAAGCACTAGATCCCCCTCTCGAAATTCCCTTAGGCGAACTTTCTTGTCACGAGCCCGCATCATCCTCTTTTGATATATTTGACCATGGCAAATAGCTCTCAATCTCTTTTCTTCAATGAGATTCAGTTGATCATACCTAGCCTGTATCTATTCCGCTTCATCCAACTTTACTTCGCTCAAAATTTGAAGTGACAGAATCTCTACTTCAATGGGTAATATTACCTCGGTCCCATAGACCAAAGAATAGGGTGTTACCGTTGTCGATGTATGCACAGACGTTCGATAGGCAAACAAAGCAAACAATAGCTTCTCATGCCAGCCTTTGAAAGTTTCTATCGATTTCGCTATGATCTTCTTGATGTTCTTATTTGCTGCTTCTACTACCCCATCATCCTAGGGCAATAAGTGGTAGAATTATAGTGCATTATTTTAAACTGCTCGCACACTTTAGTCATCATTTTATTATTCAAATTGGAAGCATTTTCAATGATGATCCTTTCTGGCAAGCCATACTAAAAAATGATCTCCTTCTTTATAAACTTGCAAATTGTTGCCCTTGTGATATTGGCGAAGGAAGCTAATTCTACCCACTTAGTGAAATAATCAATAGCCACCAGGATGAAACGATGTCTATTGGAAGCCTTTGGATGAATTTGTCCAATAACATCCATCCCTCACATTGCAAAAGGCCATGGTGAGTTTATGGTATGCAAAGGTAGTGGTGGAGAATGAATCTTGTCAGCATATATTTGGCATTCATTGAACTTCTTGGCATAGTAAATGCAATCTCCTTCCATGGTTGACCAGTAATATCCACATTTCATGATTTTTTGGGTCATCAAAAAGCCATTGGCCTGTGTCCTGTACAAACCATCATGCTCTTCTACGAGAATGTTCTTGACTTCTCGAGAATCAACGCATCTTAATAGTATCTAGTCTTTATCTTTTTTGTACAAGACTTCACCATCTAAGACATACCCAACTGCCATTCTTCTAAGAGTCTTTTTATCATTCTCACTCGATTCTTTAGGTTAAGCTTGGAATTTGAAATACTGTAGGATATCATGGTACCATGGGTTGCCATCCATTTCTTTTTCCAGACTGCAACAGTAAGCAAGTATTTCAAAAGTTTGCATTCGTATTGGTCTCATTTATGCCTTGTACTTGCTTTTGGTTGTCTTCTCTTGGAAGGCAAGTAAAACTAACCTTCTCGAATCCTTTAATCAACTCTTAGATTAAATCGTGATATTTAACTAACTTTGGGTCTCTTGTTTCCCATTCTCCACGAAGCTGATAAATCACCATAGATGAATCTCCAAAAGCTTGGAGTATCTTGACCTTCCTTTTGATGGCCCCATGTAATCCCATAACACAAGCCTCATACTCGGCAATGTTATTTGTGCAGAAGAATTCTAATCTACTCGTGAAATGATAGTAGACATCGTTCGGAGAAATCAGTATTGCACCTATTCCATGACCAAGGGTATTAAATGCCCCATCGAAATACAGTTTCCATGACTCATTTTCCAGGGAAGTCTCATCTTCAATCGTGATACACATGAGGTCCTCGTCAGGAAAGTTAAAGTTCAAGAACTGGTAATCATCTAAGGCACAACTTGCTAAGAAATCAACTATATTGCTCCCTTTTACGACTTTCTGGCTTACATAGATAATGTCAAACTCGGATAACAACATTTGCTAGCAGGCCATCTTCCCAGTCAATGTCGGTGCTTCCATCATGAACTTTAACAAGTCTAACTTGGATATCAACCAGGTGGTGTGATACAACGTATATTGCTTGAGCCTTTTAGTGGCCCACACTAAAGCACAACATAGTTTTTGAATTGGTGGATACCGTGTTTCGCAGTTGGTGAACTTCTTGCTCAAGTAGTAGATAGTTCTTTCTCTCTTTCCAGACTCATCATGCTGCCTCAATACACATCCTATTGAATTCTTATATACTGTTAGGTATAAGGTCAACGGCCTACCCGGTACTGGTGCCACCAGAATTGGGGGATTCATTAAATACTTTTTGATCTTTTTTAGAGCCTTTTGGCATTCCTTATCCCATACTCCCGGGTTACTCTTTCGAAGTAATCTAAAAACATAATAGCACTTGTCGGTTAATTGAGAAATGAACCGAGATATATAATTTAATCTTCCTAAAAAGCCTCAAACTTCTTTTTTTTGTCTGAGGTGGCAGAAGATTTTGAATATCTTTCACTTTGTCAGGGTCAATCTCGATTCCCCTTCTACTAACCATAAATCCCAAGAGTTTTCCGAACGTCACTACAAAGGTGCATTTGACAGGGTTGAGCTTCAACTGATACTTTCTTAATCTTTGGAATAGCTTTCTCAGGTTCTGAATGAGCTCTTCTTTAGTTCGGGATTTGACAATCATATCATCCACGTACACCTCTTATCTCTTAAGATAGAGATCTAGTTTATCTATACTACTTTAGTTTATCTACAGTAAAATAAATAAACCTAAGTTACACTCATCTTACCTACAACTAACACTCCCCCTCAAGCTGGTGGGTATAAGTTGTATAGTCCCAGCTTGGATGTAAATCCATCAAATGTTGCTTTTGGTAGAGCCTTGGTGAGCACATCTACTAGCTGCCCTTCAGTGGGTACATAAGATAAATCTCCTATTCCATCATTGACCTTTCTTGAGATGAAATGTCGGTCAATTTTCACATGTTTTATTCTATCATGGTGGACTGGATTCTTAGCAATCTTGATGGCAGATTCATTATCACATAAAATCTCAAAATTTTCACTTTGGTTCATCTCTAACACTTTAACAAGTCCTATAGCAATTAGGAGATTTTTTTTGGAAGTTTCAAAATAGAAACTGTCCAGAGCAGAATCTGCTTCCAGGTTTTCTGCACTACTTTCACTTAAAAATTCATATCTTTTGATTCTGAACTCAAAATTGATCACTGTTTATTTGAGATTAAACTAGACTCACACATGGTTCTATACATATAAAATTAATCTTCTATCTCAACAGATTCAATTTTCTATGATTTTCTAAACTCACTGCCAGAACAGGGTCCCTTGGGCAGATTGCATTCTTCCTTGTTTTTTGACTAATTTAGGTGTTCCATCTTAGCCTAACCAGCCACATTTCATCCACAATTCAGGCAATATAAATTTCAAGACTCCAACAGGTTTCCAACTCATAAATTTCCAGTTTAAACATGTTCTTACAAGTCATCTTTAACAGCTCTCTAAATGGGCAGTTTCAAACACAATACCATTACTTGCAAACAATCCTTTCTCTAACCTATTCCTTAAGTACATGGATACCATTCATACAACTTCAATGAACATACAATTTCTAGGATAGATTTTCATTCAAAGTTCTTACAGAAAACATGGTTTCAACCAATCTAATTCATCCTTCTTAAAACAACAATCAAAACCAGATTTCCCTAAATCGAAACATTACATGAAGATGTATTTCAAAACAAGATTTAGAGCATAATTTTACCTTCATACGTTCAATGAATCCCTTGATAGCTTGAACCATAATTTTCTTCTACTATCTAAGCTTTAATCATTGGCTTTCCCCAACCTTCTTTCTCCTTGATACATTCGGTCATAAGGGAGAGTGGAGAGGGGTTGAAGACAACCAAACTCAATTGAATCCACTCTTCTTTCTCCCATTCCCACATGTCCTGGTCACCCATGCCACCCCAAGACACTTGGATTCCACTTATCAAAAGTGGTATAATTACACATGCAATGTGTAAATTCTCATTTGTTTCTTTTTTGTTCCTTCATTGTTAGTTTCTCATCTTTGCAATTTAGCCACTAGCTCATTCTTACTTCTTGCAATCTAATCCTTAAAAATTTAATTCATATACTCAATTAACATCTTAATGCTCAATTGCTCGTTCATACTCCTTTAGGTATAATTGCTTTATTCATTAGATAACTAATCCTTAGCTCAATTGACTCTTTATCTTTAGTTCCTTTAACTTGCTTACTCAATTGATTCAATTTGAGTCTTTAGAATTATAATTATAATTTCTCAAAACATAATTTACCTTGTAGAACTCCTAGTCCAATTTTAGGGGTATTACAATAGCAACGTTATGTAACATCCTAAAACGGGGCCTAGAAAAAAATGTTATTCTAATTGGAATTTAGAGAAAATATCTCTAATTAGTTAGAATTGAATAAAGAGGACTAAAATCCTAATCTTTCTAAACCGAGTAACAAAATTAGAAAGGACCATTAAGGAGGGGATCAAATTAAAGGGACCAAATAATGAAGTTTTCAAAACTTCAATATTGCATGCTAAAATTTATTTCCATAAGGGACATAACACTTGTCATCATGTTGTGTAAAGGAGATTTGGATCGATCAGTTAGAGAAAAGAAACAAGCTACCTTTGAGCCATGTTCTTCACTAGAGACCCGAAACATAGAGTGAGAGAGAGATTGTGAGAATTGTTGATAGCTAAGGGAAAAAGTTGATGAATCTAAAGTCTATCAAATCAAATCTTGCGCATTGTTGAAATCAAGTGTGGAGAAATCTTGGAGGAAGCTAGGAATGGATTGATAAGGGAGCACGAAAGGAGTGAAGATTCAGGTATCCCGTAGAGGTGAGAGTAGTTTAAGTCTCGGGATAGGAGAAATCCATACCGAGTACTCTTAATTGCCTCAATGTACTTACTTGTTAATTAGAATATGAACGTTGGGCAATTAAGCTTGGAAGCTGAAGGTTTGTACTTTTATAAAATAAAAGTACCTTGTGATTTAAGTGTGTAACTTGATAGTATTTCGGTACTTGCACCCTTGATTCAATTATTAATTGAAAGGGATTTAGTACCTTTAATAAAGATCTTGATGTTAAATTAAAGAACAACTTAATAAGCTTGAATACTAGGACATTTCCTCCTAATCCTGAAAGCTATATATTATTTCTACCTATGAATTGCTATAAAATACATGTTAGAATAAACTATACTATTGTTGCACGTAATAAGTGCTACGCAATTGTGCAAGTATACACGTTGCAAGTTATAGTATAAAAGATATCGTCTCCACAGGGATTGGTGCCACTTCAAGAATCTAGTCTCTTGCACTGTAAAAAGTAAAAACACAAATAAAGGATTATAGGAGTTTTAACTAATAACTAATCTAGAAAGCAATAAAGTAAAAGAATAGATGAGATCAAATGGGAGAGATAGGCCAGGTTATCGTGAGTTGAGGTGTGATAGCCGATTGGGTCGTCTTGGTAAAAGAGTGCACGGGCAACTCAGTTGCCGTGGCAACTTGCACAACGGGGTTGCCTTGGCAACTAATCGATGGTTGCCTGGGCGACTAGTTGGGCAACTACTTGGGCGTCTGGGCAGCAACCTTCAAGGTTCGGCAGAGCGTTCTTCAATGGTTTCTTCTTATCCCTAAGTCGAAACTCTAGCTACTTGTGCATGCCTTGATAATACATCTCTGCGTGAATCAAGGGTGAACAACAACCAATCTTGCGCTCCTCTTAGCCGTTGAAATCCTTGACTTATTCCTAAGCCGGATTAATCTTCACCATCAATAGATTAAATAAAGATCATATTTATTCGTTTCTTGAATCTAACTCTCCCGATATTAGATAAATAGATGAAATCACGAGATCCTCTCCCAATTCACTCGCAAACAAGAATAAGAACCAAGAATGAATAAACCTTGAATAGAAAAGTGCAAACTCTTATTACCTAAACAAAAACCAATAGTTTCTCACAACCACAAAACACACTAACCATAGCCAAATAGATTTAGTTCATGGCTAGGTTCCAAAGAAACACAAGATAAATAATCCCTAGCATGAACCCAATCGAACAAGAAAGAAAAGGATGAAGAAGGAGGCTTGTTGAAATCCTCCTTTCCCTAGATGCTTGTCGAAAATTCTCTCCTCTTGCCTTCCTTGGAGTTGTCGAAATTCCCCTCTCTTGCTATCCTTCAAGTTGACGATATGGCTTCTTATTTATAGGGCTAGGTCAAAGTCCTTCTTTGAGGAGGAAGTTAAGTTGGAATTAAATTATCTTTAAAGAATATAATTCTTTATTATAATTATATTCCTACTAGAACTTCTTCTATCTTCTTGGAATTTAATTCTTCTTTAATCTCTTCATGGAAATCAAATTTCTTTGGGATTTAGCTTTGCTCCACGTCATCTTGGACTTGTCTAGTCATCAATTTCGACTACCATATTACCTTATTCTTTGTCGAAAATTGCCCTGGCAACTGGCTCGACGTCTCTTTCATGCATTGCCCTGGCAACTAACTCGGCATCTCCTTCATGCACTGCCCTGGCAACTGGTTCTAGCCTTGTTTAGGCAAGTGATTCTGCACACACACAAAAACACACCAAAGCAGCATCTTTTTCCACAAAAATCATCAAGTTATGTAATCAAGCTCAATGGTGGAAAGAAACGTGAATTAATGCATGAATGACTAATTATGCAACTAATATGAGCTTAAGTCTAACAATAATATGAGTAAAAAGGGTAATAAAAATAGTACTTTTGAACACTTATCACACCCCCAAACTCGAACTATTGCTTGTCCTCAAGCAATGCAAACTAACAATTACCTGCCAAGACTTTAATCATCAAAGACATGCTTCAAACTTGAATTCAAACCTCGGAACCGTGGCACAAAGTATGATCACCTTTTAATTTTTCGAATAGCACAAATATTACCCGGAACCAAACTATAATGCTCGTGACAATGTGTGTGTGTAGTTGTGTACAAGTTGGTTTTCAAGATTCTATGTGAACAATAGGCTTTTATCAATTTAATTACCGGGGCATTTATTTTTATTTTCACTAGAGCCAATTTCGGGCACCTCTAGCGATTCTTTAATGTGCATTAACTACTAGAGCTAGTTTCGGGCACCTCTAGCAAGAAAGTGTATTTACTACTAGAGCTAGTTTCGGGCACCTCTAGCAAGAATTTAACTTTTAATTTTCAATTTTAAATTTGCCCAAATTTTAAGCAACCTAAGTTCACTAAGTTTCTTTCAATCAACAAGCCACAACCGTGTAAAAAAATCAGCATCATAGTAAAATTCTAAGTTCTTTTCATGCAATCCTAAAATTAAAGGTTCTTTCAATTAAGTGCAGTGGCAAAAATTCATCATTAGATATTCAATAAGTCTTAAGCAATTAAATCCAATTAAAGGCATGGCAAGTAACATATGCAACCTATATGTGATTGCTAGAGATGAATGCAACTAAACATGAAACTAACTAGAAACCAATACCCCTCAAACTCGAGAGAAGCATTGTCCTCAATGCATGTAAGAGTGAAACAAAATTTAAAAGAAACTAAATGAAATGAGTTAGTCGGAGAGGTCGTCACCTCGAGTGATAAGTTTCCTTCGTGTCGTTTGCTTGATTCATTTTTCAGTCGGTGGTTGAATGCTGGTGCCGCGTGAATAGCATTGCTTTGATTTGATCCATGTTTGCCGATGCAGGTTCACTTGCATGGGCATCAGTAGTTGCTGAAGCCATTGTTGTTACCTGGGCATTGCCAGTTTCTGTTGTGGTTGCTGTGGCAAGTAGTCGACAATGAATTTCCTTAGCATGGTGGTTGTCAGTCTTGTTGTGGAAAAGAAAACCTAGAAACTAAAGATAATGAAGAAAAGTAAAATCTCTCCTAAAAATTCCAAAAATAAATAAAGAGAGAAAAAATAACCGAAAATAATAGAAAGAAAAAAATAGTTCAAAAAAAAAGAAAAAGAAAAAGAAAAAGAAAAGGAAAATATCGAAAGGAGAGCATGCTCATGCATCTCCTAAGGTGTCAACTTCTTTGTTTCGTTCTACATGGGCACCGTTGTAGTGCTTCAATCTCTGTCCGTTAACTCTGAATTCATGTTCGTCAATGATGGACTTGATTATCACGACACCATGAGAGAATGGTTTGACAACTTCGAATGGTCCCGACCATCTTGATTTTAGTTTTCCCGGGAAAAGTTTTAGTTGAGAATTGAATAAGAGAACTAGTTGCCCTGGCATGAATTGTCGCGATAATAGTTTCTTGTCGCGCCATTGCTTTGTTTTCTCCTTGTAGATTTGTGCATTGTTATAGGCGAGTGCATGGAATTCTTCTATCTTGTTGAGGTCTAACAAACGCTTTTTACCGACACTTTCCTAATCCATATTCACCGTCTTGATTGCCCAATATGCCTTGTGTTTGATTTCCACCGGTAGATGGCATGTTTTGCCATAGACAAGTCGGAAGGGGGACATACCTAAGGGTGTTTTGATTGCAGTGCGATATGCCCAAAGTTCATCATCTAGTCTTGCTGACCAATCCTTCCTAGAGGGATTTACAACTTTCTCGAGTATACCTTTCAATTCTCGGTTGGAAATTTCTGCTTGCCCATTGGTTTGTGGGTGATATTGCCCGTCCTATGGCAACGATCACATTGCTTGTAAAACTCTTGGGCATCTTTGTACAATGTTGGCCAATACAAACCGGATTGCAAAACTTTGGCCGCGGTACGAGTTCCTCCAAAATGTCCTCCATAGGGTGAAGAATGGCATTGTCGGAGTACATTTTGTTGC
This sequence comes from Hibiscus mutabilis, assembly GCA_019671005.1. Lineage (NCBI taxonomy): Eukaryota > Viridiplantae > Streptophyta > Magnoliopsida > Malvales > Malvaceae > Hibiscus > Hibiscus mutabilis. Next base: position 42,313,311 of record CM033745.1, read on the forward strand.
TCTTCTTCAGGGACACATCGGCATATAACCTGATTTGCACATTGTTTAAACAAAAGAGGCTCGTCCCAAAAGTAATGCTTAGCATCATGGCAGAACCGCTTCTTCCCTTGGTGAGTAATGCCATAAGGTAAAATACCACAAACAAGGAAATTAGCTAAATCTGCGTACCAGGGTATTGCCGAGGCATGTGCTGCCGTGGTGACTGCTCCCAAAATTGCCGAGGTGTGCGCGTCAAAGGCTGCTGAGGCGTCGAGAGTTGCTGAGGCGTGTGCATCCATGGTTACCAAGGGGTCGAGGGTTGCCGAGGCATGTGCGTCCATGGTTGTCGAGGCAAATGCATTGCATATCTTTAGATCTGCGTCCTCCTCCTTGTTGCGTTCTAAACGTGATAAGTGATCGGCCACTTGATTTTTTGTTCCTTTCCTGTCCTTAATTTCAATATCAAATTCTTGTAAAAGTAATATCTAACGAATCAAACGAGGTTTGGCATCCTTTTTAGCAAATAGATATTTGATTGTCGAATGGTCCATATGAACAATTACCTTTGTACCAATCAAATAGGATCAGAACTTGTCAAATGCGAAAACTACAGCTAGTAACTCTTTCACCGTTGTTGTGTAATTCACTTGAGCACTATTAAGAGTTTTACTAGCGTAGTATATCACATGGAAGGTCTTACCTGTGCGTTGGCCTAGGACTGCTCCTACCGCGAAATCACTTGCATCACACATGAGCTCAAAAGGTAGCGTCCAATCTGGTGGAACGACAATGGGTACCGAGGTAAGCTTTTCCTTTAGGGTTTCGAATGCTTGGGTGCAAGAATCATCAAAATCGAAAACTTTATCCTGTTCAAGCAAATTGCACAAGGGTTTAGTGATTTTAGAAAAATTATGAATGAACCTCCTGTAAAAACCTGCATGTCCAAGAAAGCTTCAAATTCCTTTAACCGAACTTGGTGGGGGTAATCACTCGATCATGTCCACCTTGGCTTTGTCTACTTCAATTCCCTTGGATGAAATCTTGTGGCCGAGCACAATTCCTTCATCTACCATAAAATGGCATTTCTCCCAATTGAAGACTAAATCAGTTTCTTCACATCTTGCCAACACCTTCACTAAATTTTCGAGACAGCTATCGAAGTCATTACCAAAAATAGAAAAATCATCCATGAAGATCTCAAGGAAGTCTTCGACCATGTCTGAAAAGAGCACCATCATGCATCTTTGGAAGGTTGTCGGGGCGTTACACAATCCGAACAGCATCCTTCGGAAGGCATAAGTACCGTATGGACATGTGAAGGTTGTCTTTTCTTGATCTTCTGGTGCTATGGCAATTTGATTGTAACCTGAATAACCATCAAGAAAACAATAAAAGGGTTTACCTGCAAGACGGTCAAGCATTTGATCAATAAAGGGTAATGGGAAGTGATCTTTCCTTGTGTCTTTGTTTAACTTTTGATAATCCATACAAACCCTCCAACCGGTCATAGTCCTGGTTGGAATGAGTTCATTGTTTTCATTACTTACCACTGTTATACCTCCCTTTTTCGATATGCATTGTACCGGACTTACCCACGTACTATCAGAGATAGGATATATAATGTCGGCGTCAATCCACTTGATGATTTCTTTCATTACAACCCATTTCATGGCATGATTCAGTCTCCTATGGGCCTCAATTGAAGGTTTGTGATCATCTTCCAACAAAATCTTGTGCATGCACACTGCCGGGCTAATTCCCTTCAAGTCGGCAATTATCCACCCTATTGCCTTTTTGTGTAGCTTCAACATCTTGATCAGCTTCTTTTCCTGCTCAGGCTGTAACTTAGAAGAAATAATTACAGGCAATGTATTATCGGTTCCTAAGTATGCATATTTTAGTTGCTCTGGCAATTGTTTCAAATCAAGAATCGGTGGTTGTTCAGTAGAGGGTTATTTGAGTTTACCTTCCTTACCTGAGTAATCTAGTGGTTCAAAGTATGTACATGGTCGATTGACTAGCCAATTTGCCTCTTCTAGTGGTTCCTCATCGACCGGTTCTTCATATTCCTCAGGTTCCTCTTGATCGGCAATGTAGTTGCCGAGGCAACTAAATTCCTCGTCGAAGTTAAACTCTGTCGTGGCATGAAGAAGTTGGCATTCTTCTGGATCATCGGCATGCCTTAGTGTTTGGAACACATCTAGTTTAACTTGCTGGTCATTCACCCTCATTGTGAGTTATCCCTTTTCAACATCGATCAAGGTTCTCCCTGTTGCTAGGAATGGTCTCCCGAGAATGATGGGTGCATGCTCATCTGCTTCACAATCCAAAACAATAAAGTCAGCGGGAAAAATAAATTTATCAACTTTTACCAGTATGTCCTTGATTTTTCCCTCTGGATGCACATAGGATCTGTCAGCTAGCTGTAGCATAACTGTTGTAGGTCTTGCCTTCCCAATTCCTAGTTTCCGGAAAACCGATTTAGGCATCAAGTTTATGCTAGCCCCAAGGTCGCATAATGCTTTCCCGATATAGTGATTTCCAATAGAACAGGGTATTGTAAAACTTTCGGGATCCTTCAACTTGGGTGGCATACGATTGTGCAACATTGCCATGCATCCCTCTGTTGCGGCAACTGTTTCAAACTCCCCTAGCCTTGTTCTCTTGGACACAATGTCTTTAAGAAACTTGGCATAGTTTGGCATTTGTTCAATTGCTTCCACCAATGGTAAGTTGTTGTGGACTTGCTTTAGGATATCAAGAAACTTCTTGAATTGATATTCTTGCTTTTGTCGCTTCAACCTTTGTGGGAATGGTGGTGGAAGTCAGATATCTTCGATCCTTTCATTGGTTTGGAACCTGATTGACGGCATTGCCGGGACAACTAGAGTTGCCGAGGCATTATCAACTGGGGTTGCCGAGGCATGCTTATCGCAAGTTGCCGAGGCATCTTTATCGTCGGTTGCTGAGGCATGCTTATTGCCGGTTGCCGAGGCAATTCTGGTTCAGCATCTGAGGCTTTGCCGCTAGGTTCGTCTTGATCTTTTTGTGGAGTTTTGTTTGATGAGCGGGGTTGAGCCTCTCTAAGTTGTTGGCCACTTCTAGTGGTGATTGCCTTACATTGCTCATGGCCAGTTCCTCTTGCAACTTCAATATCGCTAGGTAAACCTCCTTGCGGTCTAGTATTTAGATTTTGAGCAAACTGTCCGACTTGATTTTCCAATGATTTGATTGCCGCCTCTTGGTTTTGCAATCTCATCTCGGTCCTGTTAATAAAAGCATCAGTTCTTTTTATGAAGTTACTATTCTCAGCCATATAAGATTCAGTTTTCATCATAAAAGCATTTAGAGAATTTTCCAAAGAACTAGATGTTGTTGGTTGTTGTTGCGGCAACTGTTGCCGTGGCATATTCTGCTGGAATCCCGATGCTTGTGCATTTTGATTGTTCTGGTTTAGAGCATTGTTGGGATTATTCCATGAAAAATTTGGGTGCTTCTTCCAAGCTGGATTATTTGTATTGAACATCACGTTGTTGTTCCGATTGTAATTCCCCACATAGAAGATGGATTCCGGATTCTGCATACATTCAGAAGAATTATGGTTATCACCATATAACTCACAAAAAGAATTCATTACCTTGACCTCATGTGTGTTGTTTGGTTTTTTCATGTTCTGGACCATCTTGGTTAAAGTGGCCAATTGTGCCGAAATTGAATCTGATGATCCTAGTTCATGTATTGTGGCTTGGCGTCTAACTCCTCCTCTTCTAGTAGAGGGGAATTGATAATCATTATTGGCCAGCATGTTTAGAATTTGCATTGCTTCCTCCGGCGACTTATCTAGAAGTATGCCGTTTGCCGAGGCATCTAGCATCATCCTTGTTGGTGTATTCACGGCGTTGTAAAACATTGTTACTTGAGTCCACACCAGGAATCCGTGTAGGGGGCATTTCTGTAGAAGTTCTCTATATCGCTCCCAAGCCTCGTACATGGATTCATCATCTGCCTGATAAAAAGAAGTAATGTCATTACGAAGCTTATCAGTCAAATTTTTAGGATTAAACTGAGCAAGGAAATCACGACAAAGATCGGTCCAAGATGCTATTGATCCGGCAGTAATGCTATTCAACCATGCTTTCGCCCTATCCCTCAGTGAATAGGGGAATAATCTTAATCGTAAGACATCGGGGGTGACTCCGTGTATTTTGAACGAGTGAATAGGAAAGATTTCAGATGTTGCTGTGCATCTTCACTTGCTGAGCCGCCAAATTGACCAATTGTGTTGATCATATTAAACATTACCGGTTTTAACTCAAAGTGGTCGTCTTCAATTTCAGGTCCGACAACTCCTGGATTAAGTCCATCAAGATCTTCTTCAAGATAGTCTCGAATAGTTCTGTTTCGTGCAAGAATCACTCATCCTCCTGCTGGAACATCTTGATTCATATTGCCGTCTTGATTAGCCATTGCTACTCTTATCCTTCGTCTAAGTCTTTGTAAGGTTCGTTCGATTTTTGGGTCAAAGGGATATTCTGGTGTAATCGGTCTCGCCCTGGTCATATACCAATGCAAAACCAAAGTTTGTTAGCCCCTTTGAATCTTAAACAAGAAAAGTAAAAAGAAAGTGCAAGAAAATAAAAACAAAGTCGCTATTGCCAATCCCCGGCAACTGTGCCAAAAACTTGTTGCGCGTAATAAGTGCTACGCAATTGTGCAAGTATACACGTTGCAAGTTATAGTATAAAAGATATCGTCTCCACATGGATTGGTGCACTTCAAGAATCTAGTCTCTTGCACTGTAAAAAAGTAAAAACACAAATAAAGGATTATAGGAGTTTTAACTAATAACTAATCTAGAAAGCAATAAAGTAAAAGAATAGATGAGATCAAATGAGAGAGATAGGCCAGGTTATCGTGAGTTGAGGTGTGATAGTCGATTGGGTCGTCTTGGTAAAAGAGTGCACGGGAAACTCAGTTGCCGTGGCAAATTGCACACGGGGTTGCCTTGGCAACTAATCGATGGTTGCCTGGGAGACTAGTTGGGCAACTACTTGGGCGTCTGGGCAGCAACCTTCAAGGTTCGGCAGAGCGTTCTTCAATGGTTTCTTCTTATCCCTAAGTCGAAACTCTAGCTACTTGTGCATGCCTTGATAATACATCCCTGCGTGAATCAAGGGTGAACAACGACCAATCTTGCGCTCCTCTTAGCCGTTAAAATCCTTGACTTATTCCTAAGCCAGATTAATCTTCACCATCAATAGATTGAATAAAGATCATATTCATTCGTTTCTTGAATCTAACTCTCCCGATATTAGATAAATAGATGAAATCACGAGATCCTCTCCCAATTCACTCGCAAACAAGAATAAGAACCAAGAATGAATAAACCTTGACTAGAAAAGTGCAAACTCTTATTACCTAAACAAAAACCAATAGTTTCTCACAACCACAAAACACAATAACCATAGCCAAATAGATTTAGTTCATGGCTAGGTTCCAAAGAAACACAAGATAAATAATCCCTAGCATGAACCCAATCGAACAAGAAAGAAAAGGATGAAGAATGAGGCTTGTCGAAATCTTCCTTGCCCTAGATGCTTATCGAAAATTCTCTCCTCTTGCCTTCCTTGGAGTTGTCGAAATTCCCCTCTCTTGCTCTCCTTCAAGTTGACGATATGGCTTCTTATTTATAGGGCTAGGTCAAAGTCCTTCTTTGAGGAGGAAGTTAAGTTGGAATTAAATTATCTTTAAAGAATATAATTCTTTATTATAATTATATTCCTACTAGAACTTCCCCTATCTTCTTGGAATTTAATTCTTCTTTAATCTCTTCATGGAAATCAAATTCCTTTGGGATTTAGCTTTGCTCCACGTCATCTTGGGCTTGTCTAGTCATCAATTTCGACTACCATATCACCTTATTCTTTGTCGACAATTTCCCTGGCAACTGGCTCGGCGTCTCTTTCATGCATTGCCCTGGCAACTAACTCGGCATCTCCTTCATGCACTGCCCTGGCAACTGGTTCTAGCCTTGTTTAGGCAAGTGATTCTGCACACACACAAAAACACACCAAAGCAGCATCTTTTTCCACAAAAATCACCAAGTTATGTAATCAAGCTCAATGGTGGAAAAAAACATGAATTAATGCATGAATGACTAATTATGCAACTAATATGAGCTTACGTCTAACAATAATATGAGTAAAAAGGGTAATAAAAATAGTACTTTTGAACACTTATCAACTATCTTAAAGAATTCATTGGTACAATTGTACCTATTCGAATAAACCAAAGAAAAAGACAATGTATGAATGATACTTGAGTGCTAAAGAGTATACACGATATATCACGAAACATTGAATGATTGGTTAACAATCGATCCTTAGTGGCCTTATTAATAAAAATGTGAGCAATGCTCACCTTGAATGAAAAATTCACACAAGGTGAATCCTGTTTATATTGAACGGTATTGTATTGTGATGTGATGATGATGATAAGCCATGTGTTAAATGTTTTGACCAGATAAATAAATGAAAAAGCCTTGGACTCGAGTCAGTCGTAGATATAGTTGGCATGCCATAGATTCCGTTGAGCTCGCTAGTCCAGACTACGGTCCACTTGTTGTTAAAGATCAAATGGTCTATCTGGTACTATCTGTGTACCCCTATTTTGGTATTATTTGTATACCCTTGTATTGGTACCTGGTTTACCCCTATTTCGGTACCTTGTGTACCTCTGTTTTGGTACCCCTGTTTCGGTACCTTAGGTACTTGGTTGTTCCTCGAGTCTCAAGGCTGGATTAAAAGAAGTATTCAAGTTATAAATTACTGAAAAGTCTAATTGGCTATGATTGAAATAATAGAAGCTATAACTATTATGGTTGATTACTTGTTTAGATGCTAATTGAAAGGTTATGATACATCATTAGTTCGAATAACTCCTTGTGTTGAAAGACATGTATGTTACATGCTAGATCGAATATTTACTTGTAATTTAAGACATGTTATGATACATGCTTATTTGAATGATTCCTTGTAAATTAAAGGTATGATAAGATACATGCATAATGAATGTCATGCCATAAATTGAACTCAAATAGACTATTTTGTATTGTTTGAAGGGTGAAACACTTGTATGTGGACTGGATAGACTTAAATTGAGTAACAATAGACTGTTTTGTATTGTTTGAAGTGTGAAATACTTGTAGATGGACTGTTTAGTCCTAAATTGAACAATCATGGACTGATTTATAATGTTTAAATAGTGAAGACTTGTATGTGGATTGTATAGACTTAAAGTGAGTAACAATGGACTGTTTTGTATTGTTTGAAGGGTGAAATACTTGTATGTGGACTGTTTTGAATGGGAGTTGGTTGCTGGTAGTAGTTCATATAAAAAAATTAAATTAAAGCTGTTACTTATTGACTGATTTGAGAAGATACATGATTAGTGTGGAACATACTGAGTGCTCTAGCTGTATTCCAGAAGGCTAATTAATTTAGTTTAAGGGAACCATTCCGAATTAAATTATCACTACCTCATTAAGCATGTGCTTACGTTGTGTTCTCTAAACTCCTCGCAGGTTTAATGAAAACTCAGGTTGCTTCCGAGCTAATCATGAATGTTGGAAATCTCATTCGGTTCGGTCCAACCTCTTGCCTACTCCTAGGATGGTGGCACTTAGTTAGATTTGCATAAGCATATAAATTCTAATGTGGCCTGTATATGTGTTTATGAGCTCTAAGGAGCCTTAAATTGTATCAAGAGGCTTTTATTATTATTATTATTATTATTATTATTATTATTATTATTATTATTATTATTATTATTATTATTATTGGCTGTCCGGCTTTGATCGATTAGCCAGCATGATTATATGCCAATGGATGCATGCCTACATGATTAGCATGTCTTGAATGAGTCTCATGGATGTTAGTATGATCTTAGAATAACTTGAATTCTTATTGAATGAGAAGATATCATTTTTGGGGTATATTCAGATAAGTATATAAAGGGCTAGAAACCAATATCCAATCGGTTATATTAGTTGAAGTGAGCACGCACAAGGAAATAATAATCTAGTGATATCATCTAAAATCTTATGATTGTTTATTATCGAAGTATGGGAATAGAAGTCTAGTAATAATTGTTTTCTTTATCTCAAACGTCCTAAACCATGGTACAATGTATAATTAATGGTTGCAAGATAGTTGGAAAATAATTCAAGAGATTAGAATTCGTTATCTTCATAAAAAGCTAATGTAGTGAACATAATTATAAATATTCATGTATTTACTTATGCTTAAGTTTTAGAGTGAACTTGAAACTGACTAAGTTTAATTCAAAAGTATTAAGCTTTTCCCTGAATTAGTTTTGTTTAATTGTTTCTTTAAGGGCGAAGTCAATCTTAATTGCTTGCTTGCTTGTCTTTAATGTGCCTTAACTCGGTTTATCATTTATACCGGGTTAGGGGACGTTACACGTTAACTATGGAAACGAGAAGAAATCAATCTTAAAATTTATGGGTGATCTTCTAAGGTTCATAATCCCTTTTACTTGGAATTCACCCTAATCTAACCATAGAAATCTTCAATAATTTAAGGAATTTAGCTTACCTATTCGATAGGAACAAGACAAGATCAAGAATTGAAAGAAAACTCAAGCTTGATATTAAACAACAATAGAGGTGCTTGCTTGGTGGGGGATAAAGGTGACGATAGTTTTCCTTTATTAGCACAATCGGGTAAGGTTTCTATCATTTTTTTTCTTCTTTTAATTACTATTAACAGAATTAGCTTTCCTTCTATTGAAGGAAGCTATTTCATATCATCCATGTGGGTGGTGACAATGCTTAGAGAGGGCTAATCGCGAGGTTAGTCCCTCGACAGTTTAATCTTTATTCACTTACTCCAATAGTTTCAATTTTCAAATTTTAGTCACCAAAAGGTTTCCCTCAATCAATAAATTAACTCAATTTGAGTCCAATATCAATATAATTGGCCACACGGTCAAAGTCAATGCAATATTTGGACCATTCCAGTATAGGGTTTTTTATCGTCGGAACATAATTCCGACTAGACCAGTTTTCAGGGTGTTACAATTCTCCCCTTAAGAAAAATTTATCCTCAAATTTTACATGAACTGAAGAGATGAGGGTATTGCACTCTCATTGTCTCCTCTGGTTCCTAGGTTGCTTCCTCAACAATGTGGTTCCTCCAAAGCACTTTAACCAATAGGACAGTTTTATTACGAAGCCTTTTAGCTTCCATGGCAAGAATCTGAACTGGTTCTCCTTCATAGGACAAATTAGGTTGAATTTCTACAGATTTAGGCTCGATGATATGTGAAGGGTCGGAGCGGTATTTGCGAAGCATTGATACATGGAATACATTGTGGATATTACTCAGTTTTGAGGGTAACGATAGTCGGTAAGCCACAGGGCCAACTTTCTCAATAACCTCTAAAGGTCCAATAAATCAGAGATTAAACTTTCCCTTTTTGCCAAACCTTATAACTTTCTTCCATGGTGAAACCTTGAGGAACGCTTTCTTACCACTCGTACTGAATATCCCTTCGTTTTAGATCGGCGTAGGCCTTTTATCGGTCAAAGGAAGCTTTCAAGCGATCATGGATGATGGTAACCCACTTCTCAGTTTCTCGAAGTAATTCAGGACCCAACATCTTGCCTTCACCGAGTTCAGACCAACACAATAGAGTTCTGCAGCGTTTGCCATACAACGCTTCATACGGTGCCATCTTAATAGAAGCTTGATTGATATTGTTGTAGGTAAACTCAATGAGAGGTAGGGATTTCTCCCAAGATCTGCCAAAATCGATAATGCATGCATGTAGCATGTCTTCCAGAATCTATATGAAAAGGTTCAATAACAATAAACATTCTCAATGATTAAATGGGAGGGATTTTTGATGATTACCTAAATTACCCTTTTTGACTGGCCGTCAGACTGAGGGTAGAAAGTAGTGCTAAGGTTAACTCTGGTGCCTAGAGCTCCTTGCAATGTTCTCCAAAAGTGAGAAGCAAATCATGGGTATCGATCAGAGATGATAGATTTTGGTACTTCTTGGAGTTGAATTACTTTCTTGATGTACAAGTCAACCAACTTAGGAAGACCGTAGTCTATTCTAACTGGTAAAAAATGTGCTATCTTGGTGAAACGATCCATAATGACCCAGATAGCATCATGTCTAGCAGGAGTTAGAGGCAGACCACTAACAAAATCCATAGTGATTTTCTCCCACTTCCACTGCGACAGTTCACTAGGTTGCAATAACCCAGTAGGGACACGATGCTCATCTTTAACACATTGGCACGTAAGGCACTTGGATACGAAGTCAGTTATAGCTTGTTTTATGCCCAGCCACCAATAGAGTTCCTAAAGGTCCTTGTACATCTTTATAGAACCCAGGTGAACAAAAAAAGAACTTGAATAAGCCTCTTTAAGAAATATCGATGCGAAGGGATTCATCGTTGGGCACACAGACCCGATCGCGTAAACATAGGAGTCCTTCAGAACCAATTTTAAAGTCAAGATTACATTGCAATTTAGAAACAATAGATTGGAATTAGGGGTCTTGATCTTGCAATGTTTTATTTCTCTAAACAATAGTAGATTGAACATGTAGTTTAGCTACGAGACAATAATGCTTCCAAAGTAAAAAATGAGCATTAATAGCTCGATGAGCTAAAATACAATAATTTAGCAATGAGTCAGTGTACTAAGCAATGCATAAGATTCAATAGTCGTTAATGTTACTTACCAGGCAAAGGTTTGCGGCTAAGTGCATCAGCAACAACGTTGGACTTGCCTAGGTGGTAATCAATAACAATATTATAATCTTTAAGGGGTTACAATACAATGATTTAGCAATAAGTCGGTGTACTAAGCAATACATAGGATTCAATGGTCGTTAATGTTACTTACCAGGCAGAGGTTTGCGACTGAGTGCATCAGCAACAATGTTGGCCTTGCTCGGGTGGTAATCAATAACAATATCATAATCTTTAAGGAGTTACATCCACCTACGTTGTCGTGGATTCAACTTATTCTATGTCAATAGATATTTAAGGCTCTTATGATCGGTATAGAGATAACATTTCTCTCCGTGGAGATAATATATCCATATTTTCAATGTGAAGACAACTGCAGCCAACTCCAAATCATGAGTGGGATAGTTCATCTCATGTTGCTTTAGTTGTCTCAAAGTATGAGCAATGACTTTGCCATCTTGCATCAATAAACATCCTAACCCGAGATGTAATGCATCACTATAGACCGTGTAGTCTTTTCCGAACTCGAGTTAGGTTAGGACTAGTGCGTGAGTTAAGACTTGTTTCAATTGATCAAATCTTCTTTGTTGATCCTCAGTCCAAAAGATGGAGCTTTCTTTCTCAATAACTTAGTCAATGGGGCTGCTATCATAGAAAATCCCTTGACAAATCTTCTATAATAACCAACAAGACCAAGGAAGCTTCTCACCTCACCAATGTTCTTCGGTGGATGCCAATAAAGGATGGCTTGGATTTTCTTCGGATTTACTTGAATTCCTGAAGCTGATACAATGTTCCCAAGTAAGGAAACTTTGGTGAGCCAAAACTCACACTTAGGGAACTTAGCAAACAACTATTTCTCCCGAAAGGTTTGAAGCACAATGCGGAGGTGATCTCGATGTTCAATGGCATTCTTTGAATAGATCAAGATATCATCAATGGATACCACTACGAATTTATCAAGGTAGTTTCTAAAAACCAGATTCATTAAATCCTTAAACGCTATCGATGCAGTGGTTAGGTCGAAGGGCATTACCAAGAATTCGTAGTGTCTATATCTCGTACAGAAGCAAATTTGGGTATATCACATTCTTTGACTCTTATTTGATAATACCCAGACCTTAAATCAATCTTGGAAAACACGGAGGCATCCTTAAGTTGATCGAATAGGTTGTCTATCCTTGGCAGTTGATACTTGTTCTCGATGGTCACTTTATTCAACTGTCGTTAATCGATGCATAATCTCATAGAACCATATTTCTTCTTTACAAAAAGGTTCGGAGCTCCCCAAGGCGAAGAACTTAGTAGAATGAAGCCTTTATCAAGTAGTTCTTAAATCTGGGCTTTCAATTCTTTCAACTCAATGGCCGTCATTTGATAAGGTGCAATGGGAACTGGGACAGTTCTAAGTTGCAGTTAAATGCCAAATTCCACTTTATGGGTTGGAGGTAAACCCTGGAGTTCATCATGAAAAACATTAAGGAATTCACATATGGTGTCAATGTCTTATAGTTGAGGTTCGACCTTGGCTTCCAATGTCAAAGCATACAACAAAGGGTTTCTTGAATTCATCAAAATGATACTCTCCTTACTAAGGCCTCGAAGGTATAGCTTCCTCTTACTGCAATCTACCCAAGCTTGTTGTTCACTGAGCTAATCCAAACCAGTATAACATCGAACTCATGAATTGGAAGTGCCAATAAATTGGTCAAAAATGTAATCTCTTAAATCAATAAGGGACAATTCTTACACACAAGGCTCACGGTGACACAATCACCTAATGGATTGATTACAGAAATTCTCGATGCTATAGGTTCAAAAGACATCTTATACTTCTTAACTAATAAGGTACTTATAAAGAATTTGGGTAGAGCCAAGATCAATCAATGCATATAAGGAATGTGAATATAACTCAATTGTACCAATAATGGCATCAGGTTCATCCTCCTTCTCTCAACTCCTTACATGGTACATTTAGGCAGTGGCCTTTGATTTCTGCCTATTCGATGTCTTCCTAAAGCCATTAGGTCTTCCTGCAGCTCTCGATGATCCTTGCCTTGATCCCTTTCCTTGAAAAGATTGAGTAAGGGATGTAATCTTAACTGGTGTAGCAGTGGACTTGGTAGCATTGATAGGATAGTCTCGGATAAAGTTGCCTTGCTCGCTACAGTAAAAGCAAGCTCCAGACTGCTTGCGGCACTGACCGTAGGATGCCTATTTTGACAATATTTACAAATGAGGTACTAAGAGCTCCGGTTCGAACCTTTAGTGCTATCAACTAAGGCCGTTTTAGCAAATGATTGAGTCATTATTTGTAGCCTCTCGGTGTTCCCTAAACGGGAAGACTGTGGATACGCATTCTATTTAGGGCCTTGATACTTCCCTTTCTTGTTCCACTTAGGAGGTCAAGAATCATCGTGGAATCTCTTATCTGATTTCCCGACCCATCGGCCATCTAGCTTCTGCGTTGCTTTAGTGGCCTTAACTCGATTCACAAGAATCTAGAAATCGGTATTACCCAATGTTGTGAACATAGGGTGTAGCTCGTCACTAAGCCCGACAATGAACATTCAACACTTTTCTTCCTCCTTTTTAATGTACTCGGCACCATACCTGTAGTACTTACAGAAATCATGGATGTACTGCTTGTGCTCGTTAGAACATTGTAGCTGTTTCTTTAAGATTCTCAACGTGTTGTCCAACTTGTATTCGACAATTTCAGGATTGTCATCATCTTGACCAGAAAAGGTATAAGCTCGGCGCTGAGACATCTTATCTATAGGGGCTAGAGCATATTAGATATCAGCTGGGGTAGGTTGCACAACTTGTCCAGCTCTTATTGAGGTCATGAATTGTTTGAACATGTCGGCCATGTTTCGATAGCATTCCGCTTGAGTAGTTTGTACTTCCAATTCAACATTTTTAGGTGAGGGATTTGGTGGATTCCGAAGATCTCCCCCTTTATCTCTTGCCATGTGTCGAGGATTTAATAGCAGGCTCATTAATATGAGCTTCGTTAGTCTCAGACATATCTATAACATAAAGAGATCGGGTTAGTGGGCAAGTCACTATATACACAATAAATAACTCATAGGTGGCAAACTAATACAATAGCAATGCAATAGGCTTTAGTTTAGTCCTAGAATCGACTAAACTCTAGCTTTGATACCATAATCGTACACTATTGTTATGAATGGTAAGGTGAGCGAGACTTTCAAACCGTCTAGAGGTCTTCGGCAAGAAGATTCGTTGAGCCCTTATCTTTTTCTGATATGCAGTGAGGGTCTCTCGTCTCTATTCTGACAAAGTGTCCAATCAGGGATTGTGAAGGGGGTCAAGAATTCTCGCGGCTGCCCTACTATAACCCACTTGTTATTCGCTGATGATTTCCTTATCTTTGGTGAAGCTACTGCAAATGATGCTAACCAGATTCGCCATATTTTACATCGATATGCCGCCTATTTAGGTCAGCTGATAAGCCTCAATAAATCTGCTTATTTTTTAGTGTGAACGTGATTGATGATAATCCGCGAGATGTTTGTTAGATTTTAGGGGTACGAAGTACTGCCAACACTCAAAAGTATTTGGGTCTTCCGGTAATTGTAGGGAGAAGTAAGAAGGCTGCTTTTGCTGGTCTCCGAGATAGATTCAAAAAAAGAAGCACTAGTTGGGACTCTCATTTACTTTCAGCTGGGGGTAAGGAAAATTAACACCCCTTCCTGGTATGGTCGATAACTAGGTCAAAGTATGTTACCGATGATCAACATAGTAATCGGAATAGTATTTTAACCTTTGTTCGATGATTTAGTGAGTCAATAACCATACATATTCAATTTGGGACTTAGGATAATACTTAAGATCATACAATGCAATAGTAATTCGAAACAACTTACTAATCTCAAGTTGGGACCAATTTAAAACTTTTATAAGATTCAAGGACTAATTTATAAATTCAATATTTTAGAGGCCCTTTATTGAAAATAGCCTTACCCCAATGAAATTCAATCTATAATTAGTGTGTATGAGGATTTTCATATTAATCTAAGTTCATTTATCCCTTCAATTAAGCTAGTCAATAATCAGTGATCAATTTGTAACTTTTCAGAACTGTTACCAAGACTTTTAACTGAATTACATGTATCGGTACCGATACTCGATAGGCCTTATCGGTACGCCATACACATTTTATACATTTGCTAATTCTAGTGACCAAAATTTGTATCGGTACAGTCTTATCTGTACCGGTACAGATTTACCAATATCGGTATGCCTTGAAGTCGTACCAATGCAATTTTACAACCAAATTCCAGTGTTGACTTTTAGTACCGATACGCTAAAGTCTGTATCGATGCGCCTTGTTTACTAGTATTAACTTCGTGCAAATATGCATACTCGTATCGATACACCTCTACCCGTATGGATACGCCCTGTACTATAATAACAGATTTTATCTGGTTTTTTATCCATTTTGACCTATCATACAATATCTAAAGGCAATGGAATTTTGCAAGCAAGTTTATGGTTTTTTATCCATTTTGACCTATCATACAATATCTAAAGGCAATGGAATTTTGCAAGCAAGTTTATAACATCAGAATCTACTAGCATGCCAAATTTCATATCCATATGAATCTGTTTACTAGGTTTTTACCTTTATGAGCCAAATATGCATAATATGCCACTTTTAGTCAACTTCTAATTCACTTTTAGAGCCTTTGACACTTATACAATCCATAAGCAATATATACATAACAAAAAGACTAAAAGTGACTAGTTTAACTACTTTGCCACCATATTAGGAGTTTGTAGGGATAATATACATTACTTTAGCCCTGTAGTGACTTGCCAAAACTTCCGACAGGCTCTGATCTCGAACCAAAAACTTCTTAACCTAAAATGCATGAGATGAAATGCATTAGGCATACTTTGCCTAGTGAGTTAGTCATAAGCAATGTCAAAAACAATAAAATGCATTTCATATCATGTTTATCAATGACAATATTATCGATGATGCTCAATGTCAATAATAATCATATTTCAACATTATTCCTTGGATCGAATCAAAATAGTGGATATGCAAATTTCTACGCCTCGCCAAATCAATGAATGGTCTAGTCTCTCTGCCTCGCCAATTGACCAATATCACAACATCACTTACCCCAATAGTTTCAATTTTCAAATTTTAGTCACCAAAAGGTTTCCCATAAATTCAATATAGTCCTTAATCAATAAATTAACTCAATTTGAGTCCAATATCAATAGAATTGGCCACAAAGTCAAAGTCAATACAATATTTGGACATTTCGGTGTAGGATTTCAGATCGCCGAAACTCAATTCTGACTAAACCGGTTTTTAGGGTGTAACAAGAAGTGTTTATCAAAATCGTGCTTCAGGCACTACCGATGTACACTATGTCTTGTTTCCTTTTACCACTTACATTTTACCGACAGTTGAAGGGTATTATGGCTCGTTTATGGTTGAGGAACTCAGCTCAAAGGAAAGGTATCCATTGGTGTAATTGGTCGAGTCTGTGTGCTTTGAAGTTTGATGGGGGATGGGCTTTAGAGATATGAGCAATTTTAATGTGGCTTTGTTAGCCAAGCATGGGTGGAGGCTAATTCAATGACCTGACTCCTTGCTCGCTAGAGTGCTTCGTGCGAAGTACTACCCCACTGGTTCATTCTTGACATCGAGGCTCGGTTTTTAACCTCCCTTTACGTGGAGAAGCATTTGGTCTGTAAAGGGTCTCCTTGAGTCTGGATTGGTATGGCATATTGTCTCCGACAATAATGTTGGTCTCTGGAATGATTATTGGCTTCCAAAAGAGCTGAAAGTTTTAGTAGAAACACCACCTATCAAAGGGCTCTCAAGGGTGTCTAACTTAATGTTGACAAATCCACGTTGTTGGAATAAAGAGCTTATAGAGTCGAGCTTTTCAATGTCAGAAGCAGAACTCATTCTTAAGATTCCCCTCCCTATGTCAGATCAGAATGACACTTTGGTCTGGGACGGTGAACCAAAAAATTAATACACAGTACGTAGTGGCTACAAGAAGTTAGTCCAATCTTACGTCGTTCCCTCTAATATAAGGTCAGTTTTTAAATGATTATGGAGTTTAAATTGTCCATCAAAAATACAAATTCTTACATGGAGATTAATTCAGAATTTTGTTCCTACAATGCTTAATCTATTTAATAAGCGTGTGTTGGCATCCCCTTTGTGCCCTAGATGTCTCAACTTCTCTGAATCTGTTGAACATGTCATGCGCGATTGCTTTTATGCTACTGAAGTATGGACTCTCTCAGGTTTTTGTTGGCCTACAGATCTAGATTAGGAGCTATTTTTCAATTGGCTAAAGTGGATATTTGAGAATTATTCTACTCAAAAGTGCCTAGAATTCATATCTATGCTTTGGGCCCTATGCCATTCACGTAACAAATATGTACATGAAGGATTAACTCAAAAGACAGGGGATGTTGTTACATTCTGCCGGAGCTTCTTGAATGAATTGGGTTCGTTGATCCCTAGCGTTACTCCTCTGTCTGTCTTAAGGAGGTGTTGTGGAAGTCACCATCTAATCCCATGGTTAAGGTGAATGTAGATGCCCATTTTGATCCTGCTCATAGCTTTTCTTGTTCGGGTTTTGTGGCCTGCAACCCCGAGGGGGTTTTATTGGGAGCGGGTGCCGTCGCTAGAAATTTGGTCGCGTCGAGCTTCGCGGCTAAGGCTCTAGCTGTGGTGCATGGTTTACAATTTGCCAGGGACTTGGGGTGTCGAAATGTGATTTTGGAGAGTGACTCACTCACCACTATCTCAAAGCTGCGCCAAGTAACCTTTTGGTGCTTAGGCCTTTCATCACCGATGCTAAATGTTTGGCTAGGGAGTTTGATTCATGTGATTATAACTTCATCGGCAGGGGCGGTAACCAGACGGCTCATGTAATGGCGGCGTATGGCAAGGATCTTCAGTTTGAGACTTTCTGGGTTGAGGAAGTTCCTTCCCCGGTTTCTCGAGTTGCTACAGCTGATCGGAGAGCGCTAGATCCCCCTTAGATGGTTATTTGCAAGTATGCATGCTGGGTAGCATCTTCATTGCTTTGACCAATGTTTTTTTGGAATTTTTATTTATCCCCTTCTTCAGAGGCCTTCCAGATCGTTCATTTTGGTGGTTTGTTGTCTTTTGGTTATTGTCTCTTTATTTGTGCTTCCTTTATTACTCCTTTTTTGTTTTGATGTTTTGCATTTGGACCCTTGTCTTTCTTTCATTTTTAATAACACCACCGGAATTACTTTCAAAAAAATGTAATATGAGTTAATTACACAACATATCCTCGAACTATGACTTTTCATTCTAATTTGGTCCCTAAACTTTTAAACATTCTAATTTAATCACAAACTATGACCCTTATTCTAAATTCGTCTTTTTTGTTATAAATTGGTCCACAAACTTCTGAACACTATAATTTCATCTCTAAATTATCAGTATACGATAATCATATCTCAAATTAGTATAACCATTATAAAAATTATTAAGTGTCTTGTAAACATCGGTGTGAATTATGTAATAATATGATGTAGCATAAACGATAATGTGATGATGAAATTGGAACATTTAAAATTTTAGGGTTCAATTTAGAATGAGGGTCGTAGTTTGAGAATGGAATTGGAATATTTAAAAGTTTGGGGACCAATTTAGAATGAGAGTTGTTGTTTGAGGATGAATTTTGAATTTCAATACTTTGGGGACCAATCTAGATGAGGGTCATAGTTTGGGGACATGTGGTGTAATTAACCTATAATATATTGTTGCCATTTGTATCCAAAGGTAGGGGTGTGCATTATTCGGTTTTTACTGAATTAATCGACCAAACCAAATTTTTTTCAGTTAATCAGCCCATTAATTTTAGGTAAAATCGATTAACGATTAAGAGTTTTTTCAAACTTCGGTTATCGGTAAATTCGGTTTGAAACTGGTTAATAAACCAAATTAACTGAAATTATTATATATTAAACATTATATATATTACATATATTTATTTTTGGTCATTAAACTTTTAAAAATTATAAAATAATCATTACATTTTTTGGTATACTATAAAATGGTCATTAAACTTTTAGCAAATTAGCATAAAATGAAAATTCAGTGACTAAAAAGATCATTTTAGCATAATTTAGTGACCAATTATGTAATTTACTAAAAAATTTATAACAAATTTCGGTTAATTTGAAAACGACTGAATTAACTGATTTTTTCAATTCGGTTAACGGTTAAAAGGAAAAAATCAATTAATGGATTTTGGGTAATTCGATTCGGTCAGTTAACTAAATTTACCAAATGCACACCCCTATCCAAAGGTAGGTTTTGAGCCTAGCTGTTCAGTGCGCGCCCAATCCACGCCCAACCCAGGTTCAATCTGCCTTAATCTCAAAGCTTCTTCAATTTATTTTCCTTCAACCAGATGATGATATCACCATCTGATTAGAAGAAAAAATATTAAGTTAACATTAATTAAATATATGACAAAATTGAAAGAATATCTAAATAATAAGAATTAAGTTTAATGAATTTTTTGAATTAGTACTAAATTGATTGAATTTGTAGATATGAAGGGTTAAATGTTCCATTATATAAATTTTTGAAACTGTCACGTTACCCCTTTACTAGTTAATAGCTCAGTGACCATTTTGTAACAAAAGCTAAAGTATAATGTCTATCATGTAACTTTTGAAAGTTCAATAGCCATTTTATGTTTTTAGACAATTTAGTGACCATTTATGTACTTTACCCAAAAATGTATTAGGGAAGTGACATAAAAGCATTTTAAAAGTGTATTTTATAAAGTTATTTCAGATTTATTTGTTTAAGATTGTTGCTAAAATAGTTTTTTTAGATACAATTTTGTTTTAAATATTATATTGTGAAATTTAAAATATATTAAATTAAACTATATCTAAATTCATTAATATATGCTACATGAAGTATATCGAATTAAAGTGTAATGAAAATATAAAAAAAAATTTATAGAAACTCATTATTAATGTTTTATATATGTTTTTAAATAAATTTTAATACAATATAAGAAATCAATATACTTGCCAAGTTTAATTTGAATGTATAAATCATATTTTAAAAGTTAAAATTACATCCAAACATAACTATTAAAAGAGTTATACATCCAATATAAGATTAGTGATCAAGTATTTTAATAATATTATCCATTTAAATTACGTTGTACTATTAGTTAACATTATTGTATTATTTCAAAATTGTCCTTTGATTTTTTTAAAAATATCTTTTTTTATATTTTTTATATATTGTTTTTTTAACTTGTTTTAAATATGACTACATTACAATATTTTAAAAATTTTGAAAGAGTTTCTCATTAATTATCCCGACAAATAACATTATAACATAGGAATTAAAAGTTATTACTTATTGAGATCTACTAATTAGCCTAGTGATTAAGGATGCTTATTAATTATCTTATATAAGTTTAAATTTTGGCATGAAAATATAATATCTCTAATAAAAAAATGTCATTATCTAATTGAATAAATGAAGCAACTAAACTGCCATTGTTACCAAATTAAAAGTAAGCAATTGCACCGTTATAAAATTAAAAGTAATTAATGGCATCATACCATAACAATTCAAAGCCGTAATCTAATTAAAAAAAATAGGGTTTTACTATTGACACCCCTTAGGTGGTTAGGCCTGTCAATAAGAACCGGATAAATTATAATTATTAATGTTTATTTTGCTTTCTATTGGAATCTAATAGAATATAATTAATTACATTCTTAAAAATTGTAATGTATTAATTTGGGATGATTAATGTAATTAATATTCAATTAAAAAAGTTATTATTTAGGGTTAGAAATTTTATGGTTTCGTGATTTTGGGTTTAAAAATTATACATTTTAAATTAATGAAGTACAACTTTTTAAGAATGTAATTAATTTTATTCTGTTAGATTTTATTGAAAAGTAAAATAAGCATTAATTGAAATTTATACCGTTTTTATTGACACCTTTTAATGTTGTCAATAGCTAAACCAAAATAATATGTAACAAAGATAAAAAAAGAAATCTCAAGTGTGTAAGACAAGAGCCCTTCCCAAGACCCACATGAGTCCGTCCCGACTGTTGTTATGAGTTATGACCGACGTCTCCCCTCGCAATCTGGAATCCACAACTCACATGGATGCAATCTTTTCATTGAAATGATGTGAAAATCATGTCCCGAGAAATACCATATTACTTCCTCTCGTTTTTTTTTTTATCATAACTTCCTCTCGTTTTGCTGCTTTTAAAAAGATGATATGTATACGTATATATGTTTCCATGGGTTGGAATAAAGCAGCAGCGTTTTCCCCATCATCTTTTTGGATTCTTTGATGTCTATAGTCACATGGGAGAGTCTAAAAAGAAACCGCCTAATTTAAGGCGGTTGAATTTAAGCCATTAGGTGTGAGTTTTGATTAAAGAATAAAATAATAATTGTTAGATGAAAAAAAAGAAAAAAAATAGGGTACCGGGAAAGATAAGTTCTCGGTTAAACATAATAGAAAAAGGGCAAAAAGAAAATGAAACAAAGAGGTTACGGAAGATTTGGAGGAAACGTAAACCCTAGACAAAGAGAAAGAAGAATGGAGTTTCCTTTGACCGTAGATGAAGAAAAAACAAGTTGAAGCTGAAACCACCGCGGCTCTACCACCGACAGTTGAGCGTCACCTTCGTAGAGTAAGTACTGTAGTTTTTTCTAAGTTATCGTTTCTTTTAAACTTTCATTTTCAATTTTTATTTGAAAAAAGAAAAGAAGAAATGTATTTGTTCTTCAAAAAATCACGACTCAGTTAAAAAAAGACCTGAAAAATGAAATTCTCCGATTTGGACAATTCAATGTTCGAAAAATGTGCTTGTGGCTTGACGACGACGATGGTCGAAGGAAGAAGAGTGACGGTTTGTGACGGATGTGAGCGAAAGTTTCATCTTTTATGCTCCAGGTTTTATAGGTCGTTTCCTTTTCCTTTCCTTTGTTATGGTGATTAGAAAGGTAAGGAGATGCAGGAGTTAATAAAGTAAAAATTAAAGCTTAATAGTTGGAAAATGAGTTTAGGGTTTTAACTAAGGATGGAGAATATAGCTATATCGTATTGTAAATAAGGATTTAAGATGAATAGTTCTCTTTTATGAATTGCAAATTCTAGGATTGTAGTTGATTAGTTTTCATTGGCCTAAAAATGAGGTACTGTTGTTATCTTATCGTTTTTGTGTTCCTTATTTAAATAGTATTTTTCTTACAATTCTAAACTATTGCTTTGGCATGTGAAGTGTTATGTTGCTTTCTTTTTAGTTGATTTTGATTATGCAAATATGTATTAGTTCTTCTGTATTGTTGTAGCTTTAGGGTAGTAATTATGTTGGAATTGCGTTGTTAGCCGATGCCACAACTTTCACATGTAGTTTGAGTTCACACGATTAGAATCTAGAAAGTGCTACCAATAGATAGGATTTTCTCTTTCATTCAAAGCTTTCTTGCTCATAAATTTCTGTATACAAATTAGAATGTTAAACCAAAGCTTGTTGCAACCTATGAAGCACGGGTACGGCACTTGAAGGCCGTCCCACGTACCAGATACGTCCTCGGGACGGGGACGAGTTGGGTACGGCTGAGGTACGTACCGGAAACGTCCCATTTACAGGGTACGGCTGAAAATTATTTGGGTACGTTGAGAGATCGAAGGGGACGTTTCGGGGACGGTGTTGGGAGTCCACGCGCGTACCCAGCCTTCATTGGCAGCGGAAGGCTCTTGAAAAACTGCTGGTCAATTTTGGGTGGTAAAAGCTTCTGATTGTGTGCTTTAATAACCTGGGTTGAAGAAGAAGAACCTGGGTTGAAGAAGAAGAAGAGTTGCAGAAAAGTTGAAGATGAAGAAGCTAAAGTGAAAAGCACGTGAGAAAAAGTAAAAATGTCTTTATTTTAATTTATTTTTTATTAATTGGTTTTGTGGGCCCGAAAATATATTAATGACTTGAACTACTTTGATGCTTAAATTAATTATCAGATCTTTATTAAAAAATTAGAATATTTTTACTTTAACTTTTTTAATTAAGGTTTTATTTTTTTATTATTATTATTATAATAAAAATAACCATATTAATTTTGTGATTCAAACTCTTAATTTTCATTTAAAACTTATTTTAATACTAATTTTGATGTAAATTAATTTTTTGACTCAACTATATAAGTACTATAAGTTGTGGACGATTCTTTCTGGAATTATGAATTTTAAATTTTAATGCTTTATTATATATATGACGTACCCTTATCATACCCGTATCATGTAATTTTGACAATTATCGTTTTATGTTCCCGTATCCGTACCTGTTCCGTATTCGTATTCGTGCAACATAGGTTGCAACGTTGTATCCCAATTGTGGACCTAAGAAATAGTTTTCTGCCATCAGGTGCGACTATGATGAACTCAAATTTGAGACAAAGAGAGCCAATCATAGAAATGTGCAAAATCATCCCTAAAGAAAGAGTAAGAGCTCATTGGAAGGATGTTGGCCCTGCTACAGTTAGAGCTGCTCCCTTGACTTTTTCGCAACTCGCAACATATGATAAATCCAAGCAGGTTAATATCTAAGCATATTATTTTTTAGTTTGATTTAGATATCAACAAAGTAAATCCCAAAGTTATGGATGTCTTGTTTAATGTTTAATTTATCATGATGTTGGTGTGTCAGTTGTTGCTATTCTTTTCTTTCTGCATTTTTTTACTTTTTACTTTTTTTAAAATTCTATTAATGCAGATATTGGTGAGATTCACACCTCTTGAAGAAGGTATTTACATGCATCTCGTGCATGATAGCTTTCATGCTTTTTTCTTCTCGGCCTTTTGTATCACTTTAATTGAAAGGGACATATATTTGATACTTCAGCTTGTTAAGTTGATATGTTATAAATGGAATTGGAAATTATAGCAACAAGAAGCATTCAAAAAAACAAAGGAATTTTAAATGAAGCAAATTTTTGGTTAGAGAACAAAGAAGAAAGGTTTACAATTGATAGTTTAGCTATTAGCTTAATATTTAGAATGTGTCATTATGGTAGCAAAAGTTTTTCTTTCTAACACTATTTGTTCTTGTTTAATACATGCTTCATGTGCTATGAAAGTTGTGTGCTCAATGTTATATCTCCTACTCATTTATTTGCTAATAAGTCCTTTATGATTTTTGTAATTGTTTTCTTCTTTTATTCACCCTGTTTGTATAACTTTATTTATTTAGTTATTTTAAATTTTAAAGATCTATAGAATTTTAAGTTTTTATATATGATCATTGATTAATATATTTCTTGGTTTTAGACAACACATGCCTGATGACAATTCTTTTGTTGGCAATCGGTTATGTGCCCCTTGACATATATGAATTCCTTGTATAATGGATTTAGCTCTCAAAAAGCTCTTAGAATTGTGACACGTGCAGTTAAAGTAGGTTTTTGAAGATATAGTGCATCATTGTATGTAAACTAGAGATAGAAGTTTTGATGAGGTAGATTTGGATTCTCCACTGAAACTATGCAAGATGATAAGCGTAGGTTTGGATCTGAACAAACTAATGTAAACTTGTTAAATTTATCTTTTTCTTTTCTTTTTTCTTTATTTGTAAGTGGCTTATATTCTTGTTTCTGATTGTTTTGTTGCATTTGTGAAATGTAAGTGTTCTAGATTGAGTGCAAATCAGATAAATTTTCAGGAGAAATGATAGGCCTTATAAAATTCTCATGATGATTTCTATCATGCCGAGTTGTTCACCGACATGCACTAAATCTCATATTACTTGTATAGGGTGTTATGAAAAAATATAACAAATTTGAACGTCATCACGGTTCAGTTAAAGGGTGTTATGAAATGTATACATTTAATTAGATAACCTATTTCATATGAATAACATAGGTTTTTTTCTCCTATATCAATCAAAAATTATAAATCAAATGAAAATCACTTATACAAATTCTTATACATATTAACAACATTGGTAAGTTATTTTTAATTGAGAAACACATGTAACATTTTAGGTTATAAGCGATTTTTTTACTAATTACATAACTTTTTAGGTTGGATAGGGTAACATTTTAGGTTTGAACATAAAATGTTATGATGTTCATAATAAGTCATTTAGATCTAATAACTCATTAGGTTAAAACATAAAGAGTTACCATCGGTTTTAAGTTTTTAGATTTAGAGAAACACATGTAACATTTTAGGCTGGGACAAGTTTTCTTACCAATCGGAAAACTTTTCTGATTGGACAAGGTAACATTTTAGGTCGTTCACTGTAAAAAATTAGGTTGTAACCTAAAATCTTATGAGTTTCATATGGAATCAGGTTGGTCGGGTTAGATTTTAGATTAGAACCTAAATTCCTACCATGAGTGTCAGGGTTTTGGTTTTGATTAACTAGGATAAGAATTTAGGTTGGAACCTAAAATCTTACGAGTTTATTTTATGAAAAATCATGTTGGTTGAGTTAACTTTTATATTGGAACCTAAATCCTTACCATTAGTGTCAAGGGTTTTGGTTTTGATTAACTAGGACAAAAATTTAGTATTTGGCGATCTTGGGCAAGAATATATGTTATAAAGTTTTTTCTTACCTATCCGATAAAAAATTTATGTTGGTCACAGAAAGAATTTATTTTGAGAGTACACTAATTCTTGTAACACTTTGTGTGACTACACAAATGCTTACCAAAAGTTGAGCTCGTTTTGGATTGTGTTATCTCGGGTATGAATTTTTGTAGTTATACTTTTCCTTATATTGTCTTTAACATTTTATGTATGTTCTCTAAGAATTTATGTGGCTACCTAAATTCTGATTATTTTTGTAAGAAACAAGGTTATATTTTAACCCTTTGAGTTATTACACAAATTCTTAAAATAACTTCAGCTCATTTTAGATCAGATGATATATGGTAAGAATTAGCGTAGTTACACTTTTCCTTACATTTCTTATAACAAATTATGTATATTATGTAATAATTTATGTAGCTACGCAAATTTTCATTATTTTGGTAAGAAAAAAAGTTATCTTGTAACACTTTGTGTAACTAAACAAATGCATACCATAAGTCGAGCTCGTTTTGGATTGGGTGATCTCGGGTAAGATTTTGCATAGTTACACTTTTCCTTATGTTGTCTTTAACATTTTATGTATGTTCTGTAAGAATTTATGTGGCTACCTAAATTCTAAATATTTTTTAAGAAATAATGTTATCTTTTAACCCTTTGTGTTATTATACAAATTCTTACAACAACTTCAGCTCGTTTTGGATCGGATGTTATAAGGTGAGAATTTGTGTGGTTACACATTTCCTTACATTTTCTATAACAAATTATGTATATTCTGTAATAATTTATGTGGCTATACAAATTCTCATTATTTTTGTAAGAAACAATGTTATCTTGTAACACTTTGTGTGACTACAGAAATGCTTATCATAAGTTGAGCTCGTTTTGAATTGGGTGATCTCGGGTAAGACTTTGTGTAGTTACACATTATTTTATACTATCTTTAACATTTTATATATGTTCTGCAAGAATTTATTTGGCTACCTAAATTCTGAGTATTTTTTGTAAGAGACAAGGTTATCTTTTAACCCTTTGTGTTATTATACAAATTCTTACAATAATTTTATTTCATTTCATTTTGGATCGGATGATATATGGTAAGAATTAGTGTAGTTACACTTTTCCTTACATTTTTTGTAACAAATTATGTATATTCTGTAATAATTTATGTAGCAACGCGAATTCTAATTAGTTTGTAAGAAACAAGGTTATCATGTAACACTTTGTGTGACTACACAAATGTTTATCATGAGTTGAGCTCGTTTTGGGTTGGGTGATCTCATGTAAGACTGTGTGTAGTTACACTTTTCCTTATATTGTCTTTAACATTTTATGTATGTTCTGTACGAATTTATGTGGCTACCTAAATTCTTAGTATTTATGTAAGAAACAAGGTTACCTTTTAACTCTTTTTTGTTATTACGCAAATTCTTACCATAAGTTGATGCTTATGAGTTTTGTAAGCGTTAATGTTATCGGGTTAGCATTTATGTTATCACATAATTTCTTTATATTGTAGTTAAACTTTTCCTTATATTGTCTTTAACATTTTATGTATGTTCTGTAGGAATTTATGAGGCTACTTAAATTCTTAGTATTTTTTGTAAGAAACAAGGTTATCTTTTAACCTTTTTGTTATTACGCAAATTCTTACCTTAGTATTTATGTGGCTCCTTATGAATTTAGATATCCAAGGTAAGAATTTGTGTTCTTACATATTTTCTAATATTTGATGTAAGGAATTATATATTTTTCCTAATACTTTATCTAGCTACGTTAACACTTATGAGTTTTGTAAGCGTTAATGTTATTGGGTTAGCATTTATATTATCACATAATTTCTTACGTGATAAGACTTTGTGTAACTACCGTTTTTTTACAGTTACGGTAAACATTTATGTTACCGTCTCGTAAGAATTTATGTAAGAACTTGATACCAGTAAAACCGGTCGGCTTCAATTTAGCCTTAATTTTGGCTGCCTTACCGCAGAATCTCCCATAGTCACATGAGTATAAATTTTACACAAAGAACAAAGCTCTTTTGACGTTTTTTTATTCATAAAATTTGAATATAAATTTTTACTTAATTAACATATGAATTCTTATTACTTGACCTCTTAATTTTAAAATATTATTCAAGCGAAATAAAAAATGGAACTTTGGAAAGTTTGGTTCTACATGTTATGTGTTAGAAAAATAATGATTAGTTGAATGATATTGATGCTAATAATAAGTCGTGTCACGTAATGAATAAACATGTTAATAATAAGTCGTGTCACTTGGTGAATAGACATGTTAATAATAAGTCATATCATTTGGTGTGTAAACTTATTAACTTTTGATTTAAAGTTGCATCCCTTCAATCATATCAAGCTTTTTAACGATTCTCTTCATCAAAGATCAAGTCTCTTCATCAAATGGATTTAACCTTTCAATTGATTTCCTTTCCACTATATAAAAGCTAGTTGAGACACATTTTAAATACAACTTACGAAAACAACATAGAAAATCTTAGAAGTTTCTGATTTAGAAAAACTCATTCCAAATTCAATCTTTTTTGGTGATAGAAAAAGGTAAGATTGTGTTCGATTGTTCATTGCAGTTGTGTTACTAATGTGAACGTTTGTTGTTGTATCTTGAGAGATAGACATCCAGCATTACTTAAATACCAAAGAGATGACGAATCTGTTTTAAAGAAACTATTTATACATGCCTCAACAAAATTCTTCTAATTTTCAACTCCGTGAGATTTCAGATTTTGTTTTTAATTTATTGTTATTTATTTTTCTTACGATATTCTATAGTATATTACTACACCTATTTTTTTCTAATAGTATTAAGACAGTGTCCAAGTTTTAATCCAATACGAACATATTATCGTAATTATCTTTTTGAATTGCTTTAATCGAAATATTTGTCGTTTAAGGTGGAGTCTAGTGGACTTTGGGGATTTGGTGGATCAAATGAGAGTAACCCAAAGTTAAATTCTTAGTTTGTTTCATCGTGCTATTATATGCCCTTTTCGGTGGTCTTTCTATGCTCCATCAGTAAAAAAATTAAATTCTAAACTCTAACTTTAAATTCTAAATCCTAAACTATAGACCATAAACTCTAAAAAAATATACCTACCCATAATTCCTTAATTTTCTAAATCCTAACCCTAAGCTCTAATCTTAAACCCTAAATTTAATTTTTTTTAGTGTGGAGCATAAATAGGGCGCCAAAAAGGGGCAGAAGATTTATATTCGTAAGTTCATTACCCTTAGGAGGTGTTTGGATGAAGGAAAAGATTATTACCAAGGGGAATAATCTTTTCCGGAATCGCATACCCATGTTTGGTTCAAAAGTATTTCTACCAGGGGTAATGAAGCATTGCCTACAGTGACTTTTTTACCTTGCATTCCCGGGAATCCTATTCCCCTACAAATCTTAGGTATTTAACAATTCCCGTCAAATTGGATAGAAATACCCTTAAAATAAATAAAATATTTCAAAACTACCTTTTCCTTTATGATAAATTCCTAGTTTTACGCTTTGCTTTCTCCTCCTTCCTTCGGTCGTTGGTTAGCATGCAAATCCAAAATTCTTCTCCGGTCTTCTCTTCTAGATAAGTTTTTTCCTCATACCTTCCTCTTTCTTTTCAATTAGGCAAAAGGTCAAAATTAGCACCTCAATGTTTGACTTTTTGGTCACTTTAGCCCCTATTCTTTTTTTGGTGCAAACAACCACCTAACGTTTCATTTCTGTTCAGATTTCACCCTTGTTGGATGGAAACCGTCAGTTAACTAATGGTCAACGCCTGAGGCTAACGTGGCATGTCTGCATGGCATGGGGAGATGACGTGGTGATGCCACAAGGCACTTTGCTGGCGTGGCATTTAAAAAAAATAAATAATTATTTTTCAGAAATATTTTAAAAATATTTTTAACCAGCCAGATGATGTCGTGTGGTACTTTGCTGACGTGACATCATCCGATTGGTTCAAAATATTTTTAAAAAATAGTTATTATATATATATTTTAAAATAAAATATCTTAAAATCTTCAAATATTTTCAAAATAGTCCCCAAATCCTTAAACTCCCAAATTCAACCACTCCTATCGGCGTTGGCAGCATTGCCAGCGACGAAATAAAGAGCCCTTTTCACTCCGAATGACCCACACATTGTTCGTCGTCTGTTCTGTCGCCATTCGTCACAATCGTTCAAATGAACCATTCGATAATTTTGCCTTCGTCCGACGACGGGATGGTGGGGTAAATGACTGTAATGGTCCGGCGACCGATATGGTGGACAGCGGCGTGGCAATCTGCGGTAGAATTGGCTCAAATTGGGATTTAGGTTTGGGGAAGTTAGAGATTTTAAAATTTTGGGGCTATTTTGTGGAATCTTGAAAATTTTGGGGCTATTTTTCTAAAAAATAATTTTTAAATATTTTTTTAAAATATATTTTTTAACTTATCAAATGATGCCATGTCAGCAAAGTACCATGTGGCATCATCTGATTGGTTAAAAATATTTATTTTTTAAATAATTAATTATTTATTTAATTTTTTAAAATGCCACATCAGCAAAGTGCCACGTGACATCACCACGTCAGCCTCAGGCGTTGACCGTTAGTTGACTAACAGTTTCCATCCAACGGGGGTAAAATTTGAATGAAAATGAAATGTTAAGTGATTGTTTGTACTAAAAAAACGAATAAGGGATAAAGTGACCAAAAGGTCAAACGTTATAGGCTGCTTTTGACTTTATGCATTTCAATTAATAAAAATTTGTTTCTTCTAGTAACCTTTTGCTTTTGTTTCGATTAATGGCTTTTTGGTAGATATTTTTACTTTGATTAAAAACCTTTTGATTTAGGTTACTTTTATTTCAGTCAAAAATTGAGTAAAAGATAAAAATTGAGGTCGCCTCTCGGTAGTGTCACGGGCCGCCAGTTCGGACCCGAGCAATATGCACATTTAGCTGCCCAATGGGTTCAGATCAAGAAACTAGGCTTGAAGAGGCCACCAAACTTAGCCCGGTCCCTGGAAGATTCTGGAAGACTCAGTCAAAACATTATCCATTTGAATTATTTCAAATGATTTATTTAGATAATTAGAGATCTTGTAAAGATATCATGTAATCTCTTCCGTCGATGTAAATCAGTTTTGACCATCATATATAAAAGAGTTCAACTAAAAATAGAGGCTCCCCACCTCACTTGTAATCATTCAATCTTTTATCTTCAGAGTAATCAAGGCATTCACTCTAAAATTCTCTGTGTTGTTCTTCATTTTCTTGAGTTTTCTTTTTTCGGTTTCAAAGGCTATTTTTATAGTTTGCTTCCGCTTAGAACGATCTTGCGTTCTTAGTGTCTCAGAAGTTTTGATCTTCCGAAGTGGGAATTCAGGCTTACTTAGGCGTTTGTGTAGTGAAATTCGCCTAAGGCCGCGTGATTTGCTAGGTCAAAATTCTAGCCCCGTGACAGTTGGTATCAGAGCGAGTGTTTGTGGAAGGCACTGAATCGAGATGGCACCAAAGAAATGAGAAAATGCTACAAAACAAAAGGGTGCAGAGTCCCAAGCTGCTGAAGGAAAGTGAGGGAGTTCAAAAGATATCCTCACGTTGTTAGAGGGTAAGGTAACCCTACTTAAGGAATTGATGAAGGACTCGAGTGAGCTACTCGACGTGGTTGATTCACGCTTTAAGGAGCAAGACAACAAGAGGGACCATCTCAAGGGAGAGATGAAGGAACTTCTGACAGATTTGTTCGAGAAGTTGGGTAACAGAGGTGATGCGCTTAAGGCCGAGTTGGAGGCTGCGAAGATGGAGATGGAAGAGATGAAGGCATACATGGCTTTATTCAAAGCTTTCTCGAAGAATAGAACAGCTCCCACTGCATCCAAGCATAGGAAAGACATCCCAAAGCTGAAGGAGTTCAAGGGTAACAGGTCGGCCCAAGATGTTGAGAACTTCTTGTGGGGAATGGAGCAGTATTTTCAAGCGATGGGCATTAAGGATGATGTAGAAAAGGTAATTGTTGCTTCTATGTATTTGACTGATCTCACTCTTTTGTGGAGGCAACGTAGATGCTCTGAGGAAATGAGCAAGGATATTCCTATTGAGACGTGGAAAGAGTTTCAAGTTGAGTTTAAAGGTCAATTATGTCCGACCAATGCTCAACACAAGGCTCGAACGAAGTTGCGGCAACTTATACATGATGGTTCCATCCCAGAGTATGTTAGGGAGTTCAATAAGCTCAAACTTCAGATTCCAAACTTGAGCGAAGATGAACGCTTCTTTACTTTTATGAGTGGACTCCAGCGATGTGCCCAAATGGAGTTAGAGCAGAGAGGAGTCAAAGAACTTTCAGAGCATTGATCGCAGCTGAATCCATAGCTTGGTACGAAGTTGGGAAATCTAAGTCTTACAAGTCCGGTGGCAAGGGTAATGGTGGGGGAGACGAGGATGATCATCGTTCTAGTGATGGTGACGAAAAGCCCAATAGGTTCATCAAACCATTGGAGAAGAAGGAATAAGGACCCGTAAGGTGCTACTATTGTGATGGTCCACACGTGGTGAAAGATTGTCCCAAGAAAAATAGCCGTCTCGATGCTATCATCGATGGAGACGACGAATAAGACGAAGGAAAATGTAGACTTGGGTGATTGTGAGTGTCAAAGCAATCAAGCCAAGTGTAGAAGAGAAGTAATTGAAGTGTTACAAATGCAAGGGGCCACATTTGGTGAAATAGTGCTCGAATCGAGTCAATCCGTCTAAGGAGGATGATAAGCCTGGGGACAGTGAGGCTTTAAAGCTTGGTTCGATGATGTTGAGTTTTGTAAAGGAGAGAAAGGGTTGGAAGCAGAAATGGTTAATGTATTTAGATATCAACGTGGCGGGACAAAGGAGAAGTGCTCTTGTGGAAACAAGAGCATCTCATTTGTTTATGTCAAAGAAAGCTATCGGCAAGCCTGGTTTGAAGGTCGAAGAGTCAACCGGGGTAATCAAGACTGTCAATTCCAGAGGTGTTCCAACTGTGGGAATGACATGAGGTGTGGAGATACAAATTGGAGAATGGAAAGGCAAGGAAAACTTTAAGGTAATTCACTTGGATAACTATAATTTTGTTATCGTTTAAATTTCCTTGACCGAATTAATGCACTCCTTGTTCCTTTTGCCGATTGTGTTTGCATTTTGGATCCTCGCAAACAATGTATTGTCCCGATTCATCGAGAGGCGAGGGTGGAGACCAGGGTGCTAAATGTTGTTGAGCTAACCAAGAATGCAGACTTGGTTGTTGCTATTAAGGAGACAATCTTGGAATGGCTAATGGAGCCGAAGCCTTCTAAAGACATGGGATCCGTTGAGTGTCCACCAGTGAATAAGGTGGATGAGGCATTGAGCTTCGTAGACAATAAAACGTCAGTGCGAGCTGAGGTGTCGAACTTCAAGATTTAAGAAGTACCGATGTTGTCAATGAGCGATGAGTTGCCGATAGGCGATGATGCATCAGACTTCGCGAGGAAGGAAGTGTTGTTGTGAGTTAGAATGAATGCGAATCAGAGTAGTCCAAAGACGGTATATCTCGAACATAATTATGGTGTTTTACAGTTTGATTTGCCTAGTTTTCTAGGTGTAGGAAGGGGAAAACCTAACCCATCAGATGGAGTTGCCAAGACTTGGCGAGAACACAAGCAACCTTTCAGAGTTCTGAGAGTCCGTTCAGTATTCAATGTGATGACGTCCAAGTGCTTACGCAAGGATCAAGGGGATTCGAGTGGAGACAAGTTGCGACTGGTAGGAAGGAGTTCTTACGATCGAGATGTACGAGGTAAGGCAACGAAAGATGTTACATGGCGGAGAGTGCCGAAGCGAGCAGTCCTTATAGGGGGATAACCGAGTCAGATTCGAGTTCTCTTTATGGGGAGAACGATCCTTATGGAGGGACAACCAAGTCTGATTCTGAGTTAGAAGCAAGCCAAGGTGAGAAAACGGCTCTAGGATCACCGAGACCAGTTTTATTCCGAGTGTGCGACGAGGGCGTCGCCAAGTTTGGTGGGGGAGATTGTCACAGGCCGCTAGTTCGGACCTGAGTCACATGCACATTTAGCTGCCCGAGGGGTTCAGATCAAGAAATTGGGCTTGAAGAGGCCACCAGACTTAGCCCGGTCCCTGGAAGATTCTGGAAGACTCAGTCAAACATTATCCATTTGAATTATTTCAAATGATTTATTTAGATAATATTGAGATAATTAGAGGTTTTGTAAAGATATCATGTAATCTCGTTCGTCGATGAAAATCAGTTTTGACCGTTAGATCTAGGGGAGTTCAACTATAAATAGAGGCTCCCCACCTCACTTGTAATCATTCAATCTTTTATCTTCAGAGTAATCAAGACATTCACTCTAAAATCCTCTGTGTTGTTCCATTTTATATTTTGAAAGAACTTTTGTTTGCCAACCAACATGGATACTCAACATCTCCTTAATTTATTTGGTGTTTGTGCACAATGCATATCAGACTTTTTGTAGGGATGTATCATAATTTATTATGTTATTTATGTATTATATTGTAATTTATTTATTTATTTATTTTCAGATTGTGGAGTTCATTGATGTCCTGTTGGAAACATGACATGAAGGTGTAGAGAAGGAATTTATCAGCTCAGGAACCATTCATCAAGTTATTGACTTTTTCTTTTAGTATCTTAAACATGTTAGCTTGAATGAAATGCAAACAACTTGTTGGAAGTTTGCATCTAGCAAAATATGCATGTCCTCTTGAACAGGTGACTAATATTTTGTTGGCAGGCTAAGATAAAATATGTTTATTTCGAATTATGCAGGTATCTATTCAACAATGCATTACATCATCATGTTGAGAATATAATATTATCATGTCCGGAGAATAACGAACGTAAGCTTATAAACATTGTATAGGTTTTTTATATTATGTTTTTATATTTTTTATTAATTTTGTCAAATAATTTGATATGATATTTCGTTGTACAACTTATTAAAATTATTTGATCGGATTATTAATGAGGCATGATTGGTAGGTTTGCGGTGCAACATTTAAAATGCTACTAATATACGATGTAACCACTCATTTCCTTTACCCGGTTACCAACCTAAAATGTTATATATATTAGTAACAATTTCGGTTGCAACCTAAATTGTTATGATTTTGGGTAACATTTCAGGTTTAAGTTTCCAAAATAAGTGTTATATGTATTGATAACATTTTAGGTTATAACCTAAATTGATAACATTTTAGATTGCAACCTAAATTGTTATGATTTTGTATAATATTTTAGGTTGAAACTTAAAATTTTACTCACTTCAATCTGAATTTCTAAATTTAGGTTGCAACCTAAAATATTATCTAAGTTTTTAAGTTTCTAAAAAATTTTAAATGGTAACATTTTAAGTCAGAATGAAAATGTTATATATTATGTTATTTAAGTTTAATATTAAATTTCAACTTGTTAAAAAAGAAAAATATCTCAAAAGATAATTTGGAAAACATATATTTTCTTATCTTATATTTTAAGTTGTACTATTACACTTAAAAAAACCAAATAAGATAATACAACATTAATGGTAATTTTAATCTTATTTTCAATAATAATTTTATAAGAATTCAACTTAAAATTAAAAAATTTAATGAAAATATTTTTGACAAAAGCTTCCCTTTCATTTTATATGAATAAATTCGAAATGGCAAAAGCACGTTGGTAACGTACGTTTAAAATTAAACGAGTTGTTTTTTTAAGGAAAAATAATTTATATACATTTGCCATATGTATCAAGCGGTTTTAACCATTATAAAAATTACAGTATTAATAATTTTTTTTAAAAATATGTAAAGAAAACATGACAGCTATAATCTTGGAAAAGTAAAGAAATGGCGGTGGAATGAAAAATTCTCCAAATCAAATAGCTCTCAAATTCTGATTCGATTCTCATGTTCTATTATAAACTAAAGATAATGAAATATCAATATTGTTAGTAAATTATTTCTAAGACTAACTGATGCATACATGAAAAAGGTTAAATTACTTATATTGAACAAGAAATTAGAGTTGTTCGATGCAAACAACAAGGTCAAAAACGATGCTTGCATAGGAGGTCTAAAACAATAAAATGTTTTGCAAGGCTGGAGCATTAGTCAACTTTCGGGGACTTTTCGAATGAAATTCAGGTATTTCTGGGTTGAGATATCTTTTTTAATATTGTCTGTCATTCAGATACTTTTTCAACGCATTGGAATACTTCATTCCGATATCAGGAACTCAAAGGGGGCAATTGGCCAAATATTTCCTTTTGGGAATTTATTTGGCCAATTACCCACTCCCAACAACATTTAGAAAAATACCCCCATTCGGCCCACGTAAGGGTAACTCGCGCCCTGCAAGACGCGATTTCGAAACTCGCTTTCCTTAAGGCGCGTCTTTAGTCCGACGTGGTTTTTGTTATCTTTTAATTTCAAAAAAAAGACGAAACTCACGTCTTGTGGGACGCGAGATCCACGAGATAATGAAGCGCCGAGATAAACTACAATTTAAAAGTTTTAGATTAAATTAGGTTAAAATCGAGTATAAGTAAAGTTTTCAAATTAAAGGTTTAAAAAGTATTTTCATCGTATTAGTTTAGGGTTTAGGGTGATTATAAATAATGTAGATTCGATTTATTGTACGTTTTTTATTTTTTTGAAAATGATTTAAAAAAAATCGTTAAAAATAAAAATATTATTTACATATTATTTTAGACTCCGATAACATCATCATCATTAGAAAACATTACATACAACTCAAGCTCAAGCCCGCCCCAAAAGGAGCCTGTAGGAGAGATTCCACCATCAATTCTAAGGCAGCATCGTCCACAACGTCGAATAATGAGTACGTTAATGGTTCTAACGACGTCTGCAATCGATACTTCAGTGGTTCCAACTTTTCCCACGACCATGTGGAACATGTTTGTTCACTTCATTCATCAACTTCTTATATGTTAAGTTGAATGGCAGCGGAAGCAATATAGCACTTGAGGACTGGAATACGACTCCGAGAGATTCATCATCGATTATCAGTCCATCGTAGTATACCAAAGCATTAATATTTTCTCGTTTCGACATATTATATCGATGTAACAAACGCAAATAATATTAAAATGTCGAGTAAGAAGAAGAAGAACGAAGATGAATTGTGAGAAAATTTGGGAATTGTGGTGCTCTATTTATAGCAAAACCGGCGATGTTTAGGTATCAAATTCAAGCTATAAGACGCGAGTTTAATGTAAATTATGGTATGTATTAAATGAAAATAATATTGATTATAAAAAGAAGGGTGTTTGCATTAATGTAGTAATTTTTAAAAGATAGATTACATAAAGTTGTGAGTTATGTCATTAAAAACACATTAATTCGAAAAAGATTTTTAGAATCACACATGGATTAGAATTTAAATTAGTTTTCAATTAGGAGAACAATATATTTCAAATTAATGGAGTCGATATTATAGTAAGAATAATGGAATACAAATAGTGTATATAATAAATACTTACATTTAAATATGGTAAATAGCTAAAAGTGATGTCTTTTTAAAAGTAATCAGTTAAATAGAATACAAATAGCGTATATAATAAAAACTTACTTTTTAATATAGTTCATTGTTAAACGGAATACAAATAGTGTATATTTAATATGAATTTACTTTTTAATTTAAAAAGTAAGATTTATCTTTATTTTAATTAAACTCGCATCCTGCAGAAATCGATTTCTGCAATTAAGTGGAACTCGCATCCTATAGGGTGCGACTTTCATCCGAATAAATTTTACAATGGTTGAAAATTTATTTACGGTGTTTAGGGTACGAGAAATTTGCACTCTGTAGATTGCAATTAATGGAACTTGCGTCCTGCAGGGTGCGAGTTTCATTCAATCCTTGCAGCCAACCAGTGCGATTACGAGTATAAATAGGTCACCACCCCTACCCTTTTACCACACCAAACAAATTCACTCTCTCTAAAATATATTTTCTTGCAATTTCTCGATTATTTCTCGTGTTGCATTAATGGCAGGATTGATAAGATTGGATCACAAGCACGTGTTCGACTATCATCGGAGACATGTAAGTTTTATCAAGTTTAATCTTGTTTTTATTTTATTATATTATATATTCTAATTTTACGTACGAGTATTTTTAGATTTTTATGTAGTTTATTTAAGACTTAGTTTTTTTCTTTTTTAGGGAGGGGAGGAACGACGTTTATAGGTGTCTTACAACCGAATGTCGAACTTACCAGACCCGTTGATCACACCGTATTTAGAGAAGGCTGGATTTCTGCACGCATCTAGTATTATTGGAGGTGCAAAATTCGACGTTGATTTAATTAACGCTCTTTCAGAGAGGTGGAGGCCGGAGACGCACACATTTCACCTTTTGTGCGGTGAGGCGACGATTACCCTGCATGACGTTTCTTATATCCTTGGTTTGCCTATTGATGGAGAGGCGATCACTGGTCCCGTCACTTTTGATTGGGGTGCCCTATGTCTGGATTGGTTAAGGGTTGCGCCAGAGAGTTTTAACGGTGAGAAAATAAAATTAAAGTGGTTGCGGGATAATTTTCAAAATTTACCCGCTGCCGCGAACGAAGTTGTAAGGAAGGTATAATTTTTTTAAAATTTTTATTATTGAAATAATAAAAATCTCTACATATGTTAATATTTTTTTCCTATTGTAGGCATATGCTTGTGAGAGAAAATCCACGCGTATCTATACTGGTATGTATAGCCTCGATCAAAAACCATTTCACGTACACAGATAAATACGACAAGGTGTGGTATGCAAGATATTATGCCATCCAACAACTGTATGGGCAGTGGGAGGAATCCTACAACGAATTGCGAACGTGGCTGAACGTGATGCAGAAATACAACCCAGGAACGATTGTGCAACTAGAGACAAATCCAAGATACTACAATGATCGAGTCATACCCGGGGAGTGCGAATTTTTTCACCTCTTTTGGACATTCCTGCAATGCGTTAAGGCATTCTGCCACTGCAAGCCGATACTGCAGATCGACGACACATTCTTGTACGAAAGATACACCCAGATCTTACTACTGGCAGTTGCATAAGACGGTAACAGGAAATGCATTCCGGTAGAGTTTACAATTATTGAAAAGGAAGATATCCTTTCGTGGATGTTTTTTCTCACCAACCTGCGCACTCATGTCTTACGACGGGTCTTACGGATAAGAGAAGATAGTATATGTATTATTTTAAACAGAGGCTCAAGGATCTGGGCATCAATCTAACGTTTGGGACCGTCTTGGGAACCTCCGAATATTCATCATCGGTACTGTCTGCAGCACATTGCCGCAAATTACTACCAGAAGTACAAGAATAATAATGAGCGTATAATGGTTCTTCGCATGGTTACGCCATCCATTGTCGCTCCATTTTATTTACCATTGCTTTTATTATTATTTATTGTTAACTATTTCATGTGTTATTGAATAGGCAACACACACAGGGTTCACGAAGTTGAGGAGCTGTTGGAAGAATTGCGCGTAAGAAATCCAGCTGGATATGGCTATCTTCTTGAAATTTTGAGGGAGAAATGGTTGCGATGTTATAATGAGGGTCGCCGATATGATCACATGACGATGAACTTGGCTGAGGCAATCAATTCGTCTCTGAAGGGAACATAACATTTGCCTATCACATCCGTTGTCAAGGCAACATATTATCGACTAGCTACTCTTTTCGCAACCCTAAAAAAACAAGCTACGAATTGGATGGCAGGTGGCCACAGGTTTCATCCAAATCTCCAGCAAAAATTTCAACTATACTGTCAGCACGCAAACGCGATGAGTGCCATATCCTTCTCTCGATACAAAAATCACTTCACGGTTACTCAATTTTCGCGACCGCTAGAAGGAATTATGCAGCACGACTACGTTGTTAATCTACAAGAGAGAAAATACGAAAGCGGAGTCTTCCAGACATTCAAGTACCTGTGCGCGCACGTCTTCGCTGCATGTGTAACCGTTTATTTGGACGCAATGACACACATTGATCTTGTATACCGACTTGAAAATGTTTTTAAGGTATACCGATCCGAGTTTCCTTCGATCGAAAATGACGGTGATCGTGATATGGTCGATAATGAACCAAAGATACGGCCAAATGAATCCCTGCATCGCAACAAAAAATGCCGCCCAAAGTTAAGTAGGATTCATTGTGCCGAGGATATGGTTCCTAGAGAACGGACCAACCAACCAAAGCTGTGCAGCAATTGTAAGAACCCTAGACACGACATCAAAAAATGTCCTTATAGGACCCGCCCTCGAATAAACTAATTGTAATTGTAAGTTCAATGTGTTAATCATAAATAAAATTATTAACCTTCCTACATACGTTACCTCAACACCATCGTAAACATGTGTTCTCGTAAACATGTGTTCTCGTACTCCTACGTGAAAGTTAAATA
Organism: Hibiscus mutabilis; assembly: GCA_019671005.1. Classification (NCBI taxonomy): domain Eukaryota; kingdom Viridiplantae; phylum Streptophyta; class Magnoliopsida; order Malvales; family Malvaceae; genus Hibiscus; species Hibiscus mutabilis. The sequence goes on from CM033745.1 coordinate 42,353,199, forward strand.
ACACATAAAACCAGAACTTACCACAAAATCGACTAAAACATAACTATCGACTTATGTTTCCAATATCTTCATGCAAACGAATACACCAAGATAGCGTTTTAATACGATTTTCACACCCTTTAAGATGTCTTATACGCGTCAGAATATTGCACCATTATAAACATGTGTTCTCCTACTACAACGTGAAAGTTGTAGTACAATAAAAAAAGCGAAGATACCACAAGATCGACTAAAACATCACTACCGACCCATGCTATCATTTTCTTTACGCAAAGGAACGTAGAAAGATAGCATTTTTAACGCGATTTATACACCGCTTCGGGACTGTCTTATACACGTTGATTTTCACACCAATTTTAAGAGATGTATTAGCGCTAAGAGGTAGAAGTCCAAAACCCAAGAAAATTAATCACGAACAAGGCTATCGAGCATTGTTTAAACAGTAGGATCGGGAAGAACTCGCGTCCTACAGGACACGAGTTCTACCAAGTATCGTGATATATTCGCGCATCTCCGTTCTATTATCTCGTAGAACTCGAGTCCCACAGAATGCGAATAACGTCTTTTTTTTGAAATTACTAGATAACAAAAACCATGTCAAACTAAAGACGCGTCCTGGGAAAGCGAGTTTCGAAATCGCGTCTTGCAGGGCGCGAGTTACCCTTACGTGGGCCGAATGGGGATATTTTTCAAAATGTTGTTGGGACGGGGTAATTGGCCAAATAAATTCCCAAAGGGAATATTTGGCCAATTGCCCCGAACTCAAAGAACGTTATGCAAGCAAAAAACTGAATACAAAATTAATACAAAATTTTTTAATTATTGTAAATTTTTAATTATTTTATTAATTATTTGTAATTCAATTCAGCCCAAAATTTTATTTTATTTTTAATTTAACAAGATTCATCTTCCTAAAAGGACAAAGTAAATTAGTCAACCATATTCTATCTCCCTAAAAGAAGTAGAAGAGTAAATGGATCAATAAATTTTACATCTCTAAAGATAAGAAGATCAACCAAAGAGAGAAGAGATGTAACAAAAAAGAAAATGTTTAACGAGATCGGACGAAAAGAGTTATCTTTTAATATTTTTTCTAATATTTTTTTCAATATCGTTGCGCAACAATGAGCGAGCAAAGCAAGGTAACTGTAATAACCCAATTAACCCAAAATAACCAATGACCCATCTAGCCCAAAATTAAACCCAATCCACTACCTAATCTAACTTTGGCTAAAATTAACCTTAACCTAAGCTCCAACTGATGCCGAATTCCTAGTCGCAGCCAAGCCTCCAATCGAGCCTCTAGTTGTGCCGCCGGCCTTGTTATACCCATATCGATATCATCAACACCAACCCTACACCTATCAACCACTCAGTCATCAGACCCTTAAACTCGCTAACTCGACCAACAAACCCCACAAAATTCGGAGCCTTTAATGGATGACGACCAAACCCGAGCCTTACTTTCTCTATATATCGAAACTTGTAGTAACAAGAAGATGAGAATTTATTTTAGACTTTTTCAGATCGAAAAGGGGGGAAAGATTAAAAAATAGAGGCAAAATGAAAGAAAAAAGGAATTCGAAAGATAAAAACAAGAAAAGAGTAAAAATCCTACCTTCAGTTTTAGATATGCACTTGTAAGGGAGGTTTTAGTGGATATTGAGAGTGGGTATGGATTTATGAAGGTCATCTGAGTGTGGCAGCACCTTCTTTTCATCCCACGGTCATAGGAGGTGGCGATTTTAGTCACCGAGGAAAGATGGCAGACAGTGGAAGGCGGCGAGTTAATCTGAGGAAAAAGGAGAAGGTTGAGAGCATTTTGAGTATTTTTTCTTTCTTCAGTTTAAAATGCCTATTTTTAGTAAAATTTTATGTTTAAGCACTCTCCAAAATAACGTTAATTTACCCTTGTAAACTGCACAAGTGACCCAACCTGGGAAGAATCAACGTGTTTTTTAATTAAATGGGTTAACTATATTCCAGTCCCTCTACTATTTATTTTTAGTATTATTGTTTTCTTAATATTTTTACTACCTATTTCCATTATTAATAAATGTTTTTATTACTATATTATTTTATGTTATGTTAACATATATACATGTATATTTAGTATAATATCCTTTTATTAATGTTATATATATATTATATTTGTTAAGTGCATAAAAGTACTACTATTCTAACCTTTTTACTCGTTATTATTATTAGACTTAGGCCCATTTTAGTTGCATTTGGTTAGTCATTCATGCATTTTGCATTGTTTCTTCTATGGTGATGCTTGAGTACATATTTCGGTTGTTTTTGGTGGAAAAAGGGACTAATGGTGGTTGTTTTATATGTGCAGGATTAATTGCCCGGAGAAGCTGGAAGTTGCTGAAGCAACTGGAAATGAAGAAAAATGGAAACCTGCGACTTTTGGGGATTGAGCCATGCAATTCAGATAAGCTTAAAAGGACAAAGACAAATCACAAAGGAGTTGGAGTTCTATGAAGAAGCCAAAGAAAGATGAAAGTCCAAGAAATTAGGAGGAGTTTTTGGAGAAATAAATAAATAAAAGAGTTTACCACTTTTATCTTATTTAACCCAATCGAAACTCTTTCTTATCTAACCAAATCATCGCCTATAAATCCAAGGACCTAGCTGTAGCCTTGGAGTAGGTCTAGAGAGAGAGAATTGGATAGAGAGCTGCATCGACTTTTTCTTCTTCTTCCTTTTGTTTCGGTTTATTTTATGTTTGAGAATTATTGTTTTTAGTTTGCTTTGAACCCATGAACTAAACTATTTTGGGCTAGGGTTATTATGTTGAATGGTTTTGAGAACGATTGAAGTTTATTTTAGGTAATTGAATGCTATTTAGTTTGAGGTTTGCTTATTCTTGGTTTTACTCTTTGATTACGAGTGAATTGGGAGAGGATCTTGTGATTGCTTCTAATTATCTAATATTGGGAGAGTTAGATTCAAGAAAAGAATAAGTATGGTTTTCACACAAATCAATCGATGGTGAAACTAATTCGACTTAGGAATAAGTTGCAAATTTCAATGTCTAAGAGAAGCGCAAGATTGGTTGATGTTCACCCAAGGTTAACGCAGGAATGTATCACCAAGGCTTGTTTTATTGACTAGTGTTTCGAATTAGGGATAAGGAGAAACCATTGAAGAACGCTTCGCTGAATCTCAGACAAAGTCGCCTAGTTGCCCAGGCAATCATATTGTTCTCAGATTGCCCATACAATCGTTGTACCCGTTGCCCAGGCAATCGCTGTCACAGTTGCCCGGGCAATCGCAGTTGCCCAGGCAGTCCGCCTGTTGGAGTTGTCAAGACAACCGAGAAGACCTGACATTCATTGCCTAGATGAACTCAATCAATTATCGCACCATGATCCATGATAATCCAGCCTATTCTCTCAATTGATCGACTTCTCTTTAATTTACTTGCTTCTTTTACTTTAATCGTTTAAGCAAAACTCTTACCATTTGTGTTTTCTTTTTAGTGCAAGACAATAATTTCTAGAAGTAGCACCAATTCCTGTAGAGACAATATCTAATCTATACTATAACTTGCGACATGTACACTTGCACCAATTGCGAAGCACTCTAGACACGCAACAAGTTTTTGGCTCTGCTGCATGGGATTGGCAATAGCGACTTTGTTTTTATTTTCTTTCACCTTTATTTATTTTTATTTTTATTTCTAATCGGTTTCAAGGGACTTATAACTTTGGTTTTGCATCTGTGTATGACTAGGGCGAGACCAACAACACAAGACTACCTATTCGAACCCGAGATAGAACGAGTTCTTCATAGAAAAAGATGAGAACAACGAGCAGCAATGGCAGAACAACAAGGTAACCCAGTCGGCAATCTGAATGCCAATGGTAACCAGAACATCGTAGTAAGAGGAGGAGAACAAACTGTACAACCAATTCTTAATAGACCCATTCGAGACTACTTAGAGGAAGATCTCAACGGTCTCAATCCAGGGGTTGTAGCACCAGAGAAAGAAGCTGCCCACTTTGAATTAAAACCTGTGATGTTCAACATGATCAACATAATTGGTCAATTTGGCGGCTCGGCAACTGAAGATGCCAGACAACATCTCAAATCATTCTTGGAAATTTGCAATTCATTCAAGCTACAATGGGTCCATGAAGATACCCTAAAGCTAAAATTATTTCCCTATTCACTAAGGGATAAGGCAAAAACGTGGCTGAATAATATTCCATCCGAATCTATAAGATCTTGGATGGACTTGTGTCATAATTTTATTGCTAGATTTAGTTATACAAATATGACTGATAAGTTACATAATGATATTTCTTCTTTTTGGCAGGCAGATGATGAATCCATGTATGAGGCTTGTGAGCGATACATAGAGCTTTTACAAAAATGTCCCATGTACGAATTCCCATTGTGGACGCAAGTAATGATGTTCTACAACTCAGCGAACATGCCGACAAGGATGATGCAAGATGCCTCGACAAATGGCATACTCCTCGACAAGTTACCTGAGGAAGCGATAGAGATTTTAAACCGTTTTGCCAAGAATGACTATTAGTTCCTAACCACCCGAAGGGGAATAGTCAGACGCAACGCCACAATAAACGAGCTTGATTCATCAGGATCTATTTCTGCACAATTGGCCGTATTAACCAATATGGTTAAGAACATGCAGCGACCTAGAAACCCACAGGAGGTCAAGGTAGTTGGTTCATTTTGCGAATTATGTAACGATAACCATGATTCTTCTGAATGTCCGCAGAACCCAGAATCTAGTTTTTATGTTAGAAACTACAACCATAACAAAGATGTGATGTCCAACACTTACAATCCAGCCTGGAGGAAGCACCACAACTTCTCATGGAGTAATCCCAACAATGCCCTTAACCAGAGCAGTCCGAATGCACAAGCAACAAGATTCCAGCAGAACTTGCCACGACAACATATGCCACAGATGCCGCAGTAACAAACAACACCATCCAGTTCTTTGGAAAATTCTCCCAATGCTTTCATGTTAAAAACTGAATCTTATATAGTAGAGAATAGTAATTTTATGAATAAGACTGGTGCTTTTATGAACAGGACGGAGATGAGATTGCAAAATCAAGAGGCAGCCTTGAAATCCTTAGAGACATAAGTCGGGCAATTCGCTCAGAACTTGAATATGAGACCACCAGGCGGTTTACCTAGCGATATTGAAGTCGCAAAAGGAGCAAACCATGAGCAATGCAAAGCAATCACCACTCGGAGTGGCCGAAAACTTAAGGAAACCCAAGCTCACTCAATAGAGAGCACTCAACCAAAGGAGCAGCCCCTTATCCAAAAAGACGAGTCCAGCAACAAAACCTCTGAGTCAGAAATTGCCAAGACAATTCCACATGCTCATGCTTCGACAAACCCTGATGCCAAGGCAATACCAGATACCCATGCCTCGGCAAGTCCTAATGCCTCGGCAACTCCGCCAATCAAATTCCAAACCAATGGAAAAATTGAGGATATCCGACTACCACCACCATTCCCACAGAGGTTGAAATGGCAAAAGCAAGAATACCAATTTAAGAAGTTCATTGACATCTTGAAGCAAGTCTACATCAACTTGCCATTGGTTGAAGCAATAGAGCAAATGCTGAACTATGCTAAGTTCCTTAAAGACATCATCTCTAAGCGAACAAGGCTAGGAGAATTTGAAACTGTTGTTGTACCGGAAGGATGCATGGCCATGGTGCACAATCATATGCCACCTAAACTCAAGGATCCCGACAGTTTCACAATACCATGTTCAATCAGAAACCACTATGTTGGGAAAGTATTGTGCGATCTCGAAGCAATCATAAATTTGATGCCCAAATTAGTTTTCCAGAAACTGGGAATCGAGAAAGCAAGACCTACAACTATTATGCTACAGCTTGCTAACAGATCCTATTTGCATCTAGAGGGAAAAGTCGAGGATATACTGGTAAGAGTTGATAAGCTTATTTTTCCCGCTGATTTTATTGTTCTGGATTGTGAAGCAGATGAGTTCGCACCCATTATTCCTGGGGGACCATTTCTAGCAACGGGAAGAACCTTGATCGATGTCGAAAAAGGAGAACTCACCATGAGGGTAAATGACCAGCAAGTTAAGCTTAATGTTTTCCAAACCCTTAAGCATACTGACGATATAAAGGAGAGCCAATTCATCCAAGCCACAACTGAATTCAATTTCAACATGAAGGAAAATTACCTTAACAGTTGCCTCGACAATTAAATTACCGAACCTGAAGAGTTTGAAGAGCCGGACGATAAAGAACAGGATAAAGCCAATTGGATAGCAAGTCATTCGGGTAAGTATTTTGAACCATTGGACTACTCAGGTAAGGAAGGTAAGACCGAAAAACCTTCTATTGAGCAACCTCTTACTCTTGAACTGAAACCATTGCTAGGGCAATTAAAATATGCTTATTTGGGAAACGATAACACTTTGCCTGTAATAATCTCTTCTAAGTTGTAGCCTGAATAGAAAAAGAGGTTGATCGACATGTTGGCATTGCACAAGAAAGCAATAGGATGGACAATTGCGAACTTGAAGGGAATTAGCCCGACAGTGTGTATGCAAAAAATTCTATTAGAGGATGATTACAAATCGATAATTGAGGCACAAAGGAGTCTAACCCTCCTATGAAGGAAGTCGTGAGGAAGGAAATCATCAAATAGCTTGATGCTGGTATTATATACCCTATCTCCGATAGTACATGGGTAAGCCCGGTACAATGTGTACCGAAAAAAGGGAGGTATAATTATAGTAAGCAATGAAAGCAATGAATTAATCCCAACTAGGACTGTGACCGGTTGGAGGGTTTGTATGGATTACCGCAAGTTAAATAAAGCTACTAGGAAAGATCACTTTCCTTTACCATTTATTGACCAAATGCTTGACCGACTTGCAGGTAAATCTTTTTATTATTTTCTTGATGGCTACTCAGGTTAGAACCAAATTGCCATAGCACCGGATGATCAGGCAAATACCACATTCACATGCTCGTATGGTACCTATGCTTTTCGAAGGATGCCGTTTGGATTATACAATGCTCCGAAAACTTTCTAGAGATGTATAATGGCAATCTTCTCCGATATGGTGGAAGATTTCCTGGAAATCTTCATGGATAATTTTTCGGTATTCATAAACAACTTTGAAAATTGCCTTGACAATTTGGAGAAAGTGCTAACAAGATGTGAACAATTCGATCTAGCGCTCAATTGGGAGAAGTGCCACTTTATGGTAGATGAAGGAATAGTGCTCGGTCACAAGATTTCCTCCAAAGGAATTAAAGTTAACAAAGCTAAGGTGGAAGTGATCGAAAAATTGCCACCACCAAATTCAGTCAAGGGGATCCGAAGTTTTCTTGGGCATGAAGGTTTTTACAGAAGGTTTATTCATAATTTTTCTAAAATCACTAAACCTTTGTGTAATTTTCTTGAACAGGACAAAGTCTTCAACTTCGATGACTCATGCCTCCAAGCATTTGAAGCATTGAAGAAGCAACTTGCCTCGGCACCCATTGTCGTCCCACCAGATTAGACCTTACCTTTTGAGCATATGTGCGATGCAAGTGACTTTGCAGTGGGAGCAATTCTCGGTCAACAAACAGGTAAAATTTTTCATGCAATATACTACACTAGTAAAACTCTTAATGACGCCCAAGTGAACTACACCACTACAGAAAAAGAGTTACTAGCCTTGGATTTTTCTCTTGACAAGTTTCGCTCCTACTTGATCGGGACCAAGGTAATCGTTCATACTGACCACTTAGCAATTAAGTACCTTTTCGCTAAGAAAGATGCCAAACCTTATTTGATTCGTTGGATTCTACTTTTACAAGAATTTGACATTGAAATTGAGGACATGAAAGGAACGGAAAATCAAGTTGCTGATCATTTGTCTCGCTTAGAAATCGACAACAAGGAGGATACAGATATGGAGATATACAATACATTCCCATATGAGCAAATGTTAGTTGCCTCGGCAATACCATGATATGCAGATTTAGTTAATTTCCTTGTTAGTGGCATTTTACCTTATGGCCTTACTCACCAGGGAAAAAATCGGTTCCAACATGATGCTAAGCATTATTATTGGGACGAGCCTCTTTTATTTAAATAATGTGCAGATCAGGTTATAAGATGATGTGTCCCGGAGAAAGAACAACAGAATATGCTCCGGCAATGCCATGCTTCACCATATGGAGGCCATTTTGGAGGTACACGCACCACGACAAAAGTCTTGCAATCCAGTTTATACTGGCCTACACTCTACAAATATGCCCAAGAGTTTTATAAGTTGTGCGATCATTGTCAAAGAACGGGCAATATCTCCAAGCGACATGAGATGCCACTTCAAAACATCCTCGAAGTAGAGCTATTCGATGTATGAGGGATCAATTTAATGGGACCTTTCCCCTTTTATGTGGAAATCTATACATCCTTCTAGCCGTTGATTATGTGTCAAAATGGGTCGGAGCAGTCGCAACTCCCAAAAATGACTCCAAAACCATGCAGAGATTCTTACAGAAAAATATATTTACACGGTTTAGAATACCAAGGGCAATCATCAGTGATGAAGGCAAACACTTTGACAACAAACTCATTGCCAAAGTCTTGCAACATTTCAGAGTGTCACACAAAATTGCCACGGCATATCACCCACAAACGAATGGGCAAGATGAAACCTCCAACCAGGAATTAAATGGTATCCTTGAGAAGGTTGTCAATCCCTCTCGAAAGGATTGGTCATTGAGGCTAGACGATGCACTTTGGGCCTACCGAACCGCATTCAAAACACCCCTAGGTATGTCTCCCTACCGACTTGTCTATGGAAAAACTTGCCACTTATTGGTGGAAATTGAGCACAAAACATATTGGGCTATCAAAACTATAAAAATGGACTGGAAGAATGCGAGACAAAAGCGTCTATTGGACCTTAACGAGAGAGAAAAATTTCGTGCCTTAGCTTACAACAACGCAAGAATCTACAAGGAGAAAACGAAGCGTTGGCATGACAAGAAGCTATTGCCAAGGCAATACTTGCCAGGGCAGTTAGTACTCATCTTCAATTCTCGGTTGAAACTCTTCCCAAGAAAATTGAGATCAAGATGGTCTGAACCCTTCGAAGTCGTAAAATCTTTCTCTCATGGTGTTGTGATAATCAAGTCCACCATCGACGGACATGAGTTCAAAGTTAATGGAAAAAGGTTGAAGCACTATGCTGGCACCCACGTTGAACGCGACAAAGAAGTGGTCACTTTAGGAGATGCATGATCATGCTCTCCTATTTTATTTTCATTTGTTCTCTTTTTCTATGTACTTCTAGGATAGTTTATCTTTTATTAATATTTTTTATCGTTATCTTATTCTTTATATTTAATTAATATTTTATTTATTTTATGTTTAAATTATTTTTAGGATAAGAGTTTAAGACCAAGAGAAGTTGGTTAAAGATGGAAGTTTTTCCAACAAGGGATCTATAGGCTAATATCAAACCTTATAAAAAGCCCAAAAAATACCCTAAATCCTTCCACTTAATTTCTCTAGCCGTCTAACATAAAACAAAACTCTTCCCCTTCCCACTTAATTTGTGCCACACAACCCACCCAATCAAATCTTTACTTCATTTCTTTCACATCCATCCCACCTACCCATCTTTATTACCCATCCTTTCATTCTTCCATACTTTCCATCGTAATTAAACTCACACTCTTACTACTCTTCCAGGTTTCTTTTGCTTTCTTTCACTTTCTTTTGTTTTCTTTCTCACAGCCGATCCAACCAAAAAAAGACCCACAATAGCCTTCAAACTTAAAACCCTCTCCCATCCAAGCTCCTCCGCCGAACCACCGTTCAAACATTTCGCAACTCCGGCCATCAAGGAGAGATATTTGTCCAAGTTTGCTAGCCAAATGATTTGGCAAGAACAAGGTTTCACCTACTCTGATTCCTACCAAGATTTTGGCCTTGATCCTACCATTTTTTGGGTAATCGAGCACCAAAAGTGGCAAATCTTTTGTTGCCAACCAGAGCCAAGCAACACCACCTGGGTACGAGAATTCTACGCACATTCTCCTAACCCCTACATCTTTGTACGCAACAGAGCAGTCCCCATAGATTGTAAGCACATAAACATATTCTACGGTGTATACATAAAGACGAATGAGCACCAAGATTTTGTGGACAAGATTACACCAAAGGTGCTCGACAAGGTGATGCACGACCTCACACTACCCGGTACTCATTGGAACGAGGGCTCAAACAAGGGAATGGTAAATCGCCTTAGGCTTAAGCCTAAGGCTAAACTTTGGAACAAATTCATTAAAACTTGTTTGATGGCTTCCACACATAATACTACTGTTGATACACCCCGACTTCTCCTCATTCAATCTATTTTGCACAAACGTATCATTAATATCGGTAAAATTATTTGTGATGAGATCTTTGCTTGTAGCCAAAAGGACAAAGGCTCCCTTTTCTTTCTGAGGCTTATTTCCCATCTTTGTGAATAAGAGAGGGTCCCTATTGATCCTACAGATGAGAAGGCACCCGCCAAGATCGGATGGAACCAAGCACAATACCAAAATATCATGGGAGAAGCGCTGCAAAAGTCCCATGCACCGAAGGTTGCCCAAGCAATTCCTGTCACCTCGGCAATGCCAGACACTAATGCCCAGGCAAGCACGCTGGCAGAAGCTGCTAGACTCGAAGCCCTATTGCGTCCATTAGCACTCCGCTTGGAACAAATTGAGTCACGCCAGCTGTTGTTCATGCAGTATATGAAGGACCACACTACTGCCATCACACAAGTCATACTGGAAAAATACCCCGACAACATAGTGTCATTCCCCATATTCCCTGCCGCAATACTTGCCTAGGAAACATAACCTGAAGATGCCCAGGCAACAGTAAAAGACGACGCCCAGGCAACGAATACAGACGATGCCCAAGGAACTAACACTGAAAAATGCCCCAGCAACCACCTCAAACGAGAAAGGTAAAACCCTTATTCATGAACCAACCCGTACTGAGACTATCTCTGGTTTTTCAGATTCTGAGGAGTTCTCCACTACATCTATGAAGTCTCCTCCACCCACATCCTCCAAACCAAAGTGTAAATCCCCCATCATCGAAGAAGTCAACGAAGAGGGAGATGAGGAAGCACGGGAATCAGTTCTACCACCACTCACGAGGCAGCAACCAACACGCTCAAGCAAAAGACTCAAGCAAACCGCCAAGAGGAAACTCATCATCCATGATGACGAACTCTCTGAGTAAGTCATCAACCCCCATTTTTCATCTCTTAGTTTCATTTTCTTTATTTTGCATGCATTGAGGACAATGCCTCACTCGAGTTTAGGGGGGATTGTCATTAGTTAGTTCATGTTTATTGTTATTAGTAATAGTTGCATCTATCTTTAGGAATTTCATGTAGGTCTCATAAATCACTTGCCTTGCCTTTAGTTGGATTAAACTAGCATAGACTTGATGAATATCTGATGATGACATTGCCACTGTACTTAATTGATAGACTTTTTATGCTAAGATGGTCATGGAAAACACTTAGAATCTCACTATGATGCTGACATTAAATGTACATTGCTGTGGCTTGATTGATTGAAGGAATCTAGTGAACTTAGGTAATTGTTGCAAATTTGGGTAAATAAATATTTTTTTAGATTGCTAGAGGTACCCAAAACCGGCTCTAGTATTGTGCTTAATTTAATCACTAGAGGTGCCCGAAACTGGCTCTAGTCGACTTAAGAAAAATAATCAAAAATAAGAAAATAAAAAATTTTGCTAGAGGTGCCTGAAACTGGCTCTAGTAAAAGCTTAAAAACAAACCCAAGGAATCAATTTTGAATGTCTAATGTTCACACAAAATCCGAAAAATCAACTCGCACACAACTCCGCACACACGCACAAGCATTATAGTTTGATTTCGGGTAATTCCTAAGTCATCTAAAAATTGAAATACAATCATACTTTGTGCCACGGTTCTGAGGAATAAAATCAAGATCGAAGCATTTTCATGATGATTGAGGTCTTGGCAAGTAATTTTTAGTCTGCATTTCTTGAGGACAAGCAAAAGTTCGAGCTTGGGGGCATGTTAAGTGCATAAAAGTACTACTATTCTAGCCTTTTTACTTGTTATTATTATTAGACTTAGACCTATTTTAGTTGCATTTGGTTAGTCATTCATGGATTTTGCATTGTCTTCTCTATGGTGATGCTTGAGTACATATTTTGGTTGTTTTTGGTGGAAAATGAGACTGCTGGTGGTTGTCTTATATGTGCAGGATTAATTGCCCGGGCAAGCTAAAAGTTGTCGAAGCAACTGGAAATGAAGAAAAATGGAAACCTGCAATTTTTGGGGATTGAGCCATGCGATTCGGATAAGCTTAAAGGACAAAGACAAATCACAAAGGAGTTGGAGTTCCATGAAGAAGTCAAAGAAAGATGAAAGTCCAAGAAATTAGGAGGAGTTTTTGGATGAATAAATAAATAAAATAGTTTACCTCTTTTATCTTATTTTAACCCAGTCGAAACTCTTCCTTATCCAACCAAATCATCGCCTATAAATCTAAGGACCTAGCCACAACCTTGGAGTAGGTCGAGAGAGAGAATTGGATAGAGAGCTACATCGACTTTTTCTTCTTCTTTCTTTTGTTTCGATTTATTTTATGTTTGGGATTATTGTTTTGAGTTTGCTTTGAACCCAGCCATGAACTAAACTATTTTATGATAGGGTTATTGTGTTGAATGGTTGTGAGAATGATTGATGTTTATTTTAGGTAGTTGAATGTTATTTATTTTGAGGTTTGCTTATTCTTGGTTTTTACTCTTTGATTACGAGTGAATTTGGAGAGGATCTCGTGATTGCATCTAATTATCTAATATCGGGAAAGTTAGATTCGAGAAATGAATAAACATGATTTTCACACAATCAATCGATGGTGAAACTAATTCGACTTAGGAATAAGTTACGAATTTCAACGGCTAAGAGAAGTGCAAGATTGGTTGATGTTCACCTAAGGTTAACACAGGAATGTATCACCAAGGCTTGTTCTATTAACTAGTCTTTCGAATTAGGGATAAGGAGAAACCATTGAAGAACGCTTCGCCGAATCTCAAATGAAGTCGCCCAGTTGCCTAGGCAATCATATCGTCCTCAGATTGCCCAGACAATCGTTGTACCCATTGCCCAGGCAATCGTTGTCCCAGTTGCCCAAGCAGTCCGACTATTGGAGTTGTCAAGACAACTGAGACGACCTGACATTCATTGCCTAGATGAACTCAATCAATTATCGCACCATGACCCATGATAATCCAGCCTATTCTTTCAATTGATCAACTTCTCTTTAATTTACTTGCTTCTTTTACTTTACTCGTTTAAGCAAAACTCTTCCTATTACCATTTATGTTTTCTTTTCAGTGCAAGACGATAATTTCTAGAAGTAGTACCAATCCCTATGGAGACGATATCTAATCTATACTATATCTCAGGTGGTAAGATCCATAATAGGCATATAGAAATTATTGTACGTCAAATAACATCAAAAGTATTAGTTTCAGAAGATGGAATGTCTAATGTTTTTTTACCCGGGGAATTGATTGGATTATTGTGAGCGGAATGAATGAGGTGTGCTTTAGAAGAAGTGATTTGGTATCGAGTTGTCTTATTGGGAATAATGAGAGCATCTCTGAACACTCAAAGTTTTATATTTGAAGCAAGTTTTGAAGAAACTGCTCGAGTTTTAACAAAAGCGGCTCTCTGGGGTCGTATCGATTGGTTGAAAGGCTTGAAAGAGAACGTTGTGTTAGGGGGTATGATACCCGCTAGTACCGGATTCAAAGGATTAGTGCACCGGTCACAACAACATAACAACATTCTTTTGGGAAAAATAATAATTTTTTCAGGGAAGAAATTAGAGATATTTTCTTACATCACAGAGAATTATTTGACTCTTGCATTTCAAACAATTTACATGATACATCAGGCCGCTCTTTTATAGGTATATAATTTAATGATTCTTAAGATAAGATGAGTGGATTTGTCCTTTTAAGTATTTATTTTGTTGTACTCATTTGAGTTGTTAAGATTTGTTAATTTGTTAATAGTAATAATGAGAATAGTGAATAAAAAGTAATGGCTTGGCTCGTGGATAAACGACCAATCCCCGGTAGAAGAGAAGGTTCCATTGGAACTATTATTTATTTCAGGGTGTTTTGTCTCTCTTTAATACTAAATATGGTATTATTTAGTATATACATTATGACCTTGTTTGGCAATCAGTGGATAGCTGATAGCGGGTTACATTAGCTGATAGCATTAGTTGATTTGATTAGAGAATTACATTAGTTGATTGTATAGAAGTGTTTGGTAAAATTAACTGTTTGCTCATAGATGTTTGGTTATTTGAACAAGCAAAATGACATATAAGGACATGATTATATTTGATACTTATTTGAATAATTTATTAGTTATTAACATTTTGTATCTATTAATATTAATTAATTATGAAAATTAATTTTTTAATATCATTACTGAGCATATATGAGGATGTACATATTAATTTTTTATTTTTTAATATAATTTGAATAATTATTAAGTTTAGATGTATATATTAATTTCTTATCTATGAAATTTGTATCTATTAATATTAATTAGATTATGAAAAATTATTAGTTTTTAACATTCATTACTAATAATATTAATATTATAAAAAATAATTTTTTAATATATTAATTTTTATTTTTAATTTTTTTTTTAATATAATTTTAATAATTATTAAATTTAGATGTATATATTAATTTCTTATCTATGAAATTATATTTTGAATATAATTTTATTAATTATTAAATTTATATGTATTTATTAATTTATATATTAATTTCTTATTTATGAAAATATTTTTAAATTTTATTAGTTAATCAAATTTATGTTATTTAAAGAATTTTTTTATAATTATTAAGGACAAAATAGTTTTTACAAGTCTTTTATTCAATCTTCTAATTCAAAAAGTTCATAAAAGGAGTTTTTTTCAAAATGAGAGGTTTCATCTCAATCTGCTATTACAACCATCTATTTACCAAATATCCAAATTAGCGGATTTGACTAGTCAAACCTCTAATTTTAGCTCAAAAAGCTGTTTACGAAAAATGGCTTATATATATGGTAAAATTTTCCTAAAAATGTATACGTATATATGTAAACTTTTCTTTACAAAGTATATATGTAAAGTATTAGTACTCTATTTATTTGTATTTATATCTTATACATTTGTATTTGGTTTTCACAATCAATTTTTTACAAAGATAAGACATTATTCTTTATTTGGGATTTTTTATAAATATCGTGTCTTGAGCTTAAAGTGGCACAATTTTTTTGCTAATCTTAAGTAAAAGAATAATTTTTTAACCAAATCATAATATTTGAAACAATATTCCGTCATTTGAGAATCTCGCGAAAATTATATCTCGAGCTTAAAGAGGAGTCACTTTTCCGTTAATCCTAAATAAAAGAGTATTCTTTTAAATATCTTTTGAATAAAATAATCCTCATGCATTTAGGGATCATTTTTAATTATATTCGAATTAATAATCTTCAATACTAAGACATTAAGTAATCAACTAGGTACTAATTTTGGGCGTTGTGGGTGCTCATCCTTCTTCATGCGTTACCGACTCTTGAACCCGTTTTCTAGATTCGTTGACCAAAATTGTTATTTTATTAGAAAAAGGCTGAGAAACCCTTGAACTTTTGAAAAAATCAATTAAGCCCCTAAACTTTTTTTGTACCCAATTAAGCCATTGAACCAAGAAATTTAATCAATTAAGCTCTTTGACCAATTTTGACCATTAAATCTTGACATTTTTTTCTTTAGATATCACTAGCACATGATACACTACAGTTATATCATGTTGCATTTACAGATTTTTTTCGAAAACTATTTTTTTATAAAATTTATAAGTTTTTAGAATTTTTTAAAAAAATTAATAATTTTTTAAATAAAATAAAATAATTCTACAAATGTCAAGTGGAAACATTGTGACACGATGCACTATACCAACAAATAAAAAAAAAACCTGTCAAGCTTTAATGATCAAAATTGGTCAAAAGGCTTAATTGATTAAATTTCTTGGTTCAATGACTTAATTGGGTGTAAAAAAAGTTCAGAGGCTTAATTGATTTTTTTCAAATGTTTAAGAGCTTCTTAAACCCTTAAACCATTAATAATTTTTGTTAAAATAACCGAATTTTCAGATGAACTAAAATCACCTAAATAAAAAAACATTGATGTCGACTACGTTCAAATTAATTTTCTGTAAAAAAAGCTTGACGTTATTACAACACTAGCATGCACATAGTGTAAGATAGATTTATAAACCCTCTTTTGGTTTGTATATGATGGTATTTTTGAACTAGTTCGGCATTTTTGAGCTAGTTTGTTATATGCATAAGTATGTAAAGGTTGGTTGTAATCTTGAATACTTTATGTCGGGTTGTGCAAAAAAATTAGATAAATCAAAACCGAATTTTTAAACTTGAAAAATATCTAAAATATTTGATTATTTGAATAGTTTTTTCTTTTGATGCATTTTATAAAAATAATGTTTCAGTTTGATTACAGTTTACAATTTTTTCAAAATCAGTTAACCGATCAGATTATTTATTTATAATATTTAAAAATTTATGCTTTAGAATATTCTATATTCCAATGATTTTGACGACATTTGATTTTTGAAGACTTTTTAGTCCTAAGTTCGATTATTAGAAAGTGTGAACTCTGACTTTTTAGTTGTTTTGTCACTTTTACCGCAACCTAACAATTATTAAATTTACTATATTAGTAGATTTGATATTTTAATAAGTGGTGTGGGTTCAAGTCCCCTTAGCATCAATCTTCATTCTTTAACCTAACATTTCTTGGCCAGCCGTTTACCTCTTAGTGAGAGCACCCACAGAGAGGGGATTAGTCACTGCTAACTATTTAAAAAAAGATATTTTAATAAGTGAAGTGAAAAATCATTACTCGAACCGAATTGGATATTTTGATTTATCAGTCAATCAATTATCTAGTTTAATTGGTACGATTTAGGATTGAGAATTGAAAAGTCCAAATTTATCAGATAATCAATTATCTGGTTTAATTGGTACGATTTAAGATTGAGAATTGAATAGCCCGAATTTACCGATTAACTAAAATAATTTACTAACAGTTAATCGAACCTGGTTTTACTGAGCCCAAACTTTATGTAGGGACTAATGTATGTGGTATTGCTCTCAGGGACGAAGGTATATGAGTTGTGGGAGGAGTAATTGCCCCCTCAACCCAATTTTTTTAACATTTGTTCTTATATATAAAAGATTTTAAAAGTTAGGTTATTTATGTCACCTCACTTTTAAGTATTTATGTTTTATTCCCTAATCTTAAATCCTGGCTTCGTACCTGATTGCTCTTGCTTCTTTATATATGTAAGTCCTATGAGAGATATGCATGTTGGTATAATTAGTTTAAATTTTGTAAAGATTGCATTTTATGTATATAAGAAGTCATTCTTTGCTTATGAATGGTTTCTATGGTCAATATGGAGTTGAATGGTTTTTATGGACAATATGGGCTTGCAAGTTTAGGTAAAAGTGTAGAAACATATTTGGTAATTGGTATGCGTGAAAAATAAATTATTGTTTTTAAAAATATTTGTGATATTTTAAAAATTATAATGTCGATTAGAGGTTAAATTAACTTAAAAATAACAAAAGATTCGAAATGAGGTTTTTTTTTAATAGATAAGGAATAAAATAGATATTAATTCATACGGGATCAATAATTTTATTACAATTTTAAGACACTCTCAAGCATTGATAGATTAAACTGAGTGATACTTTTGAAAAGCCTACTCGCTAAATTGCCAAAATTCTACGTTGGGGTTGTTTGTAAATAAAGTAAATAATTTTTATTACATTTTATATTTTAGAATAATTAAATTATAAATGTTATAATTATTAAAATATAAAAATTACATATTAATATATAATAATATAAAATAGTAAAAACGCCCCCTACTAGACCAAAAAAAATTCGATTCTAGACATCAGATTTATATCTAATGACAGTTTTTACCTTCGAACTTTTAAGAAAAGTTATTTTAGTCTTTAAAATTTTGTTGTTTCTTCTAACCATTGAATTTTTATTTTTTGTCAAATTGAACTAACTAATGAAAAAATAATAGACTTATTAAGTTAATGTCAATTATTGTTTTTTTACATTTTTACGTTTTTAATAATTTTACTTTTTGAAATAATATAATTCTATTTTTTCATTTTTTTAATATGTTATCTTTCTTTAAAAGTATTTTTATTTCTTAATATTTATATAAAATGATAAAATAATTAACGTCAATATTGAAAAAAAACATAATAGTTGATGTCTGCTTTGTAATTCCGTTATTTATTTCATTAAAATTAAAAATTGAAGGGAAAAAAGAGATACATAAGAAACTAAAGTATTTGAGGACACAATTTATTGTCATGTCCGTAGAACTTCACTGTCCGAAACGTGCGATCTTAGACGCTCTCGAACAAATGACTCGCCTAAGTAAGCCTTAAACGATCAAAGCTAGAATGATAAGATCCTTACGGAAGCAATAGAACAATAGAAAGCAAATGGCAAAACAGAAGAAGACAAAGGAAATGAGTGAATGCTCAATGTATTATTCAAATCAAAAGTGAGAAAGTAAGGTGGGGTAAGCTTCTATTTATAGTTGAAGCCCCCTACATCCTACGACTAACATCGAAGTACATCGACAGTCAAGATTAAAGATGATCTGCAATATCCCCTAATCTAAGGGATTGTTGTCAAACATTCTATAGTTAAGAGATATGGCAAGGAATCAAAGGGAATATGCTGGATTGAGTTGTTTACTTGCCATATTTGAACTGTAAGGCTCTTCAAGCCCAAGTGTTGGGCTAACTCGGATGGGTGCTTATAGGCTCAGGATGTTTTGGAGTGCTTCCTTGGTAGCTTGGTGTGCAATGGGCTCGGACCCTAGGGTACATGCCGTGACATTTTCCCCTACTAGTTCTGGCGACGCCCTCATCGCTCGGTTAGTATGGTACCAGTCTACTTGGTTTTTGAATTACCATAAGGCCTCGGCTAGTTCCCAAATACTTTCGTTGTATGGAAGTCCCTTCCACTAAACAACGTACTCGTGCCTCGGCTGGTAACTTGGTCGCAAAATAACTCTCTCTATCTGAATCTCTCAAACCTCGTTCTCGTAGGAAACCTTCACTCCGACTAGCGCCCGGTGTGACTTGCCTTGATCTAAATATGACTCATTGTAACGACTTGGATTTCAGAATCCGCATGTCACTTCGTCGAACATGTGGGTTTAGGCATTAGGCTAACGTTTTGGAGCCTATGTGGCCTTTCCTTGGTGTTGGGCTTAAAGTTTTGGGCTACCAATGTGAGTTGGGTTAGTGTTAGAGAGGGTAGGAGAGTAATTACCCAACTTTTGAAACGAAAAAGAGAGTGGATTTTATGGTGGTTGCAGATTTGGAAGAGGATGGTATCATCCTTGTCTCCACTTCATCTTCATCACACATTTTTCCTCTAACTTTCCTTGGGAGCTCTAAAGTAAAGGTGAAATCTTTAGCATTTTAAGTTGGAATCACGATATTCGGGTTTAGGATAAGTTGTTCAACATCAAAGGATCTACCATTCAAGGTAAGAATGTGGGGAAATGGTGGAGTTGGAGAAAGTTGGGTTTTAGGAAGTAGAACGAGAATTGAAGTTTTAGCTTTAGTTCTTCTTGTGAAAACCCTTCCTTCGTGTTACCAAATCTTCCAACATTGTTGTAACATGTTTTACAACACTTCTTGTAGTGTAAGAAATTGGAAATTCTTCCAAGGAGCTTGGGAAGAATAGAGCTTGGGGAGCTTGGCTATGAGCTTTTTCATCTGCAGGGAATCAAGGTTAGTACACTACTAACTCATTTGTGTTCCTGTAAATCATTAATTTGATTGTTTTGTTGCTTAGTTGATAATTTTGGTTGGTTGAGTGCTTGTGACCCCTAAAATGGTAAATCCAAAGATTTGTGTTGATATGGCTTAAAATTGGTAGAAAACCACCTAAACTACCCTCTATAACTTGTAGGCTCAATTTGGGGTTTTATTATGAAGGTTTGGGGGTGTTTGAGGTGACTTATGAACTCTAGAAAATGAATTATAGGTTCGAGTATCGATACAGGTTGAACACGTATCGGTTCCCCATGTTAAATTTATTGAAATAAGCCAAATTTAAAGGGCGTATCAGTACACCTAATGGGGTATCAATACCATATGTTCAATCAAATTCCAATAGCCAAAATGGGTATCGGTATGCTTGGAAGCGTATCGATACACCTGGGGTATCGATACATTTCCTCGTGTATCGATACGTGGTTTTGGTTAAACTTCTCTAATGAGAAAATCAAGTATCGATACTTGTAAGTGGGTATTGATACCCACTGAAGCGTATCCGTACTCCTAAGTGAGTATTAGTACTTATTGGGCAATATGCCCGAAAGATAAGATTTGAGTTTGAGGGACCTATAATTCGAGGACTAAGGCCTGATGGGCTTTTAAAGTGGTAAAATGAATGGTAAAATCAAGATACTGAGATTTAAACGCCATGTACGAGTTTAATGGGTAATAACTTAATTAAAACATTGGGTGACTTGTTGTGTTGTATGAATAAGGATCCTTGGTGGATCGAATGGTGAATGTATGCCATGTAAGGACATTATTATGGTCGAGTCACCTTGTTTGATGGGGTTTCGGATACCTATACGAAAGAGAGTGTTGCAACACCAAGGTCAAGATTCCAAATGTATGAAGCCAAGGCTTAGTGGGACTAGGAATCATTCGAAGGCTCGATGAGAGATTTCGAGTATGAGTGTCTGTACCCAATGCTTAGTGGAACCAGGCCTCACTCAAAGTGTGTGTACCTAATGCTTAGTAGAACCGGGCTACACTCTAAGTTTGTTGGTATTATGTGTATGATTTTTATGTGAGATTCTTACGTTCTTATTGTTTGATACATATGTTTGGGCGGCTAGAGGTAGTGCCCCATTGATTTGATGTTATTACCATGTTATCATCTTTAGCTGCATGCTCTTATTTATGATTTTCATGAAGTATGATTGGGTGGAAGTGTATCCACTGAGCTTCGTTAGCCCAGCGTTCGAAATTGTTGTTTTTGTTCACAGGTTAGTAGGTTGATGTGCATCGTCGGAGCACCATTAGAGTAGGACTTCTGTATCACTTTTATCCGAGTATAGTACTTAGATTATTTGGGCTATGTATTCGTAAGACCCTATGATGTATTGTAACTCATGTTTTGGATTTTTAACTTAAGCGCCGAATGCTTTTATCCATGTATTTTAAATGGAGCTCCTTATATAAAGTTTTAACTCTTATTCTATTTTGAAATATTTGAACTTGATGGGTTTTATGAAATGGACTGATTTGGGTTAAGCTAGGTTGGAATTTTATGGTTATGGGTTGGGCTTGAGGCCCAAATATGATATTCGGGTCGAGGATGTTACATTCATCTTGATGGTATAGCTTGACTAGGCTGACATGGAATAGTGGATGAGCTCGGATGGTCAATTGCAACTCCAATATGTAGGCCATGGTGCCTACCCACTTCACAACTTTGAATGATCCTTTGTATCTTTGCACAAGCCCTTTGTGTACGGTTGGGTTGTGCAAGATCTCAGTCAACATGGAAAGGACTAGGTTGCCAACTTGAAAGTTCATGTCCCTTCGCTTGTGATTCGTCCATTTCTTGGTCCGCTTTCCCTCCTTGTATAAGTAAGCTCGGGCTAAGTCATAATGCTCTTACCACTCATTAGTAAACTTGTGTGTTGCTGGATTCGGCCCCTCATACTTGGTAGCAACTACGATGGGTGTAAGCGGCTTCTACTTGGTCACAATCTCGAACGGACTTCGGTTGGTCGCCTTGCTCCATTGCAAGTTGTAGGAAAATTGATCCACATTTAACAACTTCGGTCAGTCTTGTTTTGTGGCACTCACATAGTGCTTCAAATAGATTTTCACTAGTGCATTCACTCGTTCGGTCTGCCCGTCCGTCTGTGGATGAATACTAGTCGACAAGTTCAAGCTCGATCCTATGAGCTTGAACAACTTAGTCCAGAATCTGCATATGAACCTTATGTTCCGGTCATTGATGATCGTCTTTGGCACTCCCTAAAACTTTACCACGTGCTTAAATAAAAGACGAGATGCCTCCTTCGTTGGGAACACCTTGGATGTTGGTATGACGTCTCGTACTTGGAAAACCTATCAACCACAACCATAATACTAGACAAACCGTTAGCGTTAGGTAAACTCATAATAAAATCCATGGATACACTTTCCCATGGATGCTAGGGAATGGACAACGGCTGCAATAGTCCTGTTGGTTTCTTCATCTCTATCTTGTCTTATTAGCATACGAGACAAGTCTTCACATAGGCCTCGATATCTTCTCCCATGCGTGGCCAATAGTAGTGCTCGACAATCAAGGCTAAGGTCCGGTTCATCCCCGGATGTCTAGCTTACTTGGAATCATGACACTCTTTCATCAGTTCCTTGCGCAACTCCCCGAATTGAGGCACATAGAGGTGATGTCCTTTGTCATACAACAAGTCCCCCTCGAGCCAAAACCTTCGGCTTTTACCTTCTTTGGCATAATCGATCAACATTTTGGCAGTTAGGTCATATGATAGTCCTTCCTTGATGCGCTCCAATAGTTGTCCTTGTGGCAAGCTAACGTACTCCATGGTGTACCTTCAGCTTAAGGCATCGGCAACGGAATTAACCTTTCCTAGCTTAAACTCTATGGAAAAGTCAAATTTTGCAAGAAATTCTTGCCAACGGACCTGTTTCGGAGACAATTTTCTCTCGGTTAGAAAATAACTATTTGCAATATTATCCGTAAATACAACAAACCTGGACCCAAGTATGTGATGTCCTTGTAACACCCCTTGACCGATTTAGGGGATAAACCGAGTTAAGGAGCATTAGGTAGCAAACAATATCCAACAACATATATATGCTAAGGTATTGAACAATAAGCTAGAAGAGAGTTCGAAATTCAAGCCTATCATACTCATAATCTTTGTACGACTTTTACATATTGGATTAAAGGTCATTCGAGTTTAGGGTTCTAATCCATAGGTTTCCTATTTTACTAGTTTAGGCTCATGTTTAGCAAGATTCGGGGCTACCAACAAGTATTCACCAGAAAATGGATCCTCTTATTACATCATCAAAACACAACAATCAATAGGGTAACCAACTAGCATCAAATGTTTTTTACAACTAGTTTAAACAAAGCAAGAATAATCGTAACATAGAAGAAGAGAATAGAAAAAACTTTAAATGTAGCATCGAACAAGATCCAATTAGTAACTAACATCTCAAGTTGCATTTAATCAAATTAGGACCATAACATGTATACCTTTAAAACTAAATTTAAATCTAGGCATGATCAAAGGTTGAATTCGAGTACATTATACCATTATCATAATCTATTTGATCCAAAAACAACACAACATTACCAACCCATGTATTTCGAAATTAAAGCCATCTATTCTACAATCACAAGGCATTTTGAACATTCAAGCATTCAAGGTCATTCAAGGAAGACTATTTAAGCTTAACTTCATCTCAAAACATAGAGAAGCAACAACATATCATTAGGAGACTTAATACATCCATTTCACTTACTATAGATATTACATTCATATGGAATTAGCAATACCTAAATGCATATGTACAAACAAAACATTGTGCCACCTATCTAGGAGTTTCTTAACTAAAGATTATAAAACATACGTTTGCCTTGCTTGTGATCTGATCTGAACTCGATGGATAGACACAAAAAAAGGTTCACTATGAAATGTAAATGAAAAGATAATATAAGTAAACACTTAGTGAGGTAGTTTAGGAATAGTTAAAACATGAAGTAACAAATAGTGCAATTTAGAATTAAGCTGTTATCCTTTCGAGTCAAGGTTCAGAAAATGGCACATAATATCTTGATTCCAAGAATAGTTAAATTAGGTATAAGACCATATATTCAAATCATAACATCAATTAGTTTAAAGGTATTAGGCAATCCTTAGTTATGCTTTCACTTATCATGCAAGCAACAAGATAATGGTTAAAATATAGATTCATTTTTCATTATTCTTAACCTTGGTAATCAAGTAGTCTAGGTACTCGAATTCCCAACCAACTGTCGCCAAAAAATAAGGTACTCGAAGTACCGATCAATCTCTCCTACTGTCGCCAAATGACCAAAACACATCCCTCATACTGTCGCCTCATAAGGACCATAGTCCACGCCAAGCACGAGCTCAATGGACTCTATGGCATGCCAAATATACCTATGACCAACTCGAAACCAAGGCTTTATAGTTTATTCATATCATATTAGATTCAAGATTGAGCATAGTTTTAGATTCAATTTTTTAACCATAGTATAACTTATTGATCATCTTATCAAGCACATACAATGTCAAATAATGTTCTCAAGATTCAATAAATACCTTGATCAAATTTTGTATAAACATAGAGTACCTAATATTTAGGTATTTACCTCGCATCCAAGCTTTAATGTAAGCATAGCTTAGCTCAATAATAAAGCAATGTAGATTAACAATTAAAAATGCTCGAGAAGGTCCTAAGCCATTCCCGAGAATTAAACTACACACAGGATATTCTGAGCTATGTTTAATCTCGAATCACTATCCCAGTTTGTTTTTCTATAGCTTGGCCCGTCTTGGATCTTATCTCCTCAATTTTCCTTTGGTCTAAGTACAACAAAATACAACCATGCATCAAAATCCATTTTTATCTCATTCTTAACAATGATATGCTTATGCTTTATGAATGAACTTAACATATCTCACTTCAAATGCTAAAACAGTCCTTATTTCATTTCAAAACATTCCCCTTAAATTTTACAAAATAGTCTATTAAATTGTAACAAAAAGCCCCTATTTTCAGTGCAAAATCGTCCCCTTAAATTTTGCAAACATTCCATTAAATTGTATCAAAACAACCCCCATTTTCAGTGCAAAACAGTCCCCTTAAATTTTACAAAACAGTCCATTAAGTCGTATCAAAACAGCCCCTATTTTCAGTGCAAAACAGTCCATTAAATTGCATCAAAACAGCCCTATTTTCAATGTAAAACAGTCCCCTTAAATTTTACAAAACACTCCATTAAATTGTATCAAAACAACCCCTATTTTTAGTGCAAAACAGTCCCCTATTTTTAGAATTTATAAAACAGTTTATTTAATCACAAAACAGTCTATTTTAATTCAAAAACAGCCCCTAATTATTACAAAACAGCCCCTAAGATTCTGGTTTTAATAGAATAGTCCATAAGCATCATTGTTAATCTTTGTTTGATCCTATATCCTTAGATTCGATTATTTAGCAAGCAATATGACCCTAACTCAATTTATTACTTCCATTAGCACATATAATTTACTTTGAGGTTGTCCAAGCTGTTCGAAACAGGCATACATACATGAAGTATTTGCATGCTTCGAATGGATTCATACTAGATAGCATGCCTCTAATTCAATTGCAAGCATATTTTGTGCAAACAATAAGCTATCATTCGAATTCTCAAGGAAGGTTTATAATATAATGTTACTTCTCTATCAATTACATAGCATGCATGGAGGATTTATACATAGTTCTTAAATCAAATCCTAGATTAAGGCAAAAGGAAGAGAAAATTTACCCTCTTCCTTAAGCTACACGAACAAGGGCTCAAGAAATTGAGTTAGCAAAGCTTAATTCTTCTAAATCTCCATGGACAAGCTTCACTCTCTCTCTCTCTTAGAGGTTCGATCATTTGAGGAAAGAAAGAAGAATATGAATGCTTGATTAATCATTCTTCTCCCAATGCCGAGATCCCCCTCCCCTCAAACACTTGCCTTAGTCTTTGCATGACAAGTGTACAAGTCCTTACTCACATTTTTATTCAACATGCAATCTTCCAAGTTATCCTAATGTTCATTTTAATCCTGATTAAGATTGCCTACTCACTTTTCCTTTGTTTTAATTTAATCCTAATACTTAATTAAGTAATCAAGGCACGTAAGAATAATTTATTTAGCACTCTAATTAGTAATACTTCTAAGCCAAATTTTGGGATGTTAAAATTCTCCTCCCCTAAACAAAAATTCGTCCTCGAATTTTACCTGTGGCAAGCAGATGAGGATATTGATCTTTCATGGTTGCCTCAAGTTCCCAAGTAGCCTCCTAGTCTTGTGATTCTTCCATAGTACTTTCACCAGAGAAACAAACTTATTACAAGGTCTTTTGACTTCACGATCAAGGATTTAAATTGCCTTTTCTTCATAAGTCAAATCTGGATTAAGTTTCACTTCTTCTAGTTCTAACACATGAGAGGTATCTGATCGATATTTGTGAAGCATGGAAACATGAAACAAGTTGTGAATCTTGTTGAATTCACTAGGGAGAGCTAACTTATAAGACGCATGACCAACCTTTTCAATAATCTCAAAAGGTCCTATGAAACGAGGACTAAGCTTTCCCTTATTCCCGAATTTGAACATTTTTTTTCCATTGAGAGACTTTTAGAAACACTTGATCTCCCACATCATACGGATATTTCTTCTTTTAAGGTCAGCATATGCTTTTTGTCTATCAAAGGCCTCCTTCAATCTAGTGTGAATGATATTTATTTGATCTTCCATTTCTCTAAGGAGTTTAGGCCCTAAAGCATTGTTTTCGCCCAATTCTGACCAATACAAGGGAGTTCTACATCTTCTTCCGAATAAAGCTTTAAACAGTCCATTTGAATGGATGCTTGATAGTTGTTGTTGTATGCAAACTCTACCAAAGGTAAGGATTTTCCCTGTTCATCTTATAATCTACTACACAGGCACGAAGCATATCTTTTAGAATCTGGATTGCCCTTTTTGATTGACCATCAGAATGGGGATGGGAAGCTGTACTGAGGTTGGTCTTAGTTCCTAAAGCTTTTTGCAAGGAACTCTAGATTTAGAAATTATAGAGGTAGAAACACCATGCAACCATATCACTTCTCGGATATACAATTCAGCTGATTGATCCAAACTCATGCTCATTCGATGAGGTATGAAGTGTGTTGATTTAGAAAACCTATCAATTATCACCTAAACTGCATCATTCTTTCTTGGGGATAAAGGCAACCCACTTACAAAGACCATGGTTATACGATCCCATTTTCATTGGGGTAGTTCGATGGTTTGCAAGAGTCCTGTAGGGACTCGGTGTTCAGCTTTTATCCTCTACAAGTTAAACACATGGATACAAACTCTGTAATAGCAGATTTCATTCCTAGCCACCAATATAACTCATTCAAATCCTTATACATCTTGACTGATCCGGGGTAGATTGAAAAGGGACTACTATGAGCTTCCTGAGGGTTTCATTTCTTGGCACACAAACTTTATTTTGAAAATAAAGTAAGCCATTAGGTTTTAGAGAGAAGTATGAATTAGGTTCATCTTTTAGCTTAAGAAAAATTTTCTAAAGCTCAAAGTCTGATTATTGAAGGGTCTTGATTCTTAAAATCAAGTTGGATTCAACTTGAAGTTCAGCCAAAAACTTCCGATTCTTTTATAGCCTAAAATGAGCATTGATTGTAGAAAGAGCTACTGTACAAAGAAACATCTTTAGGTAACAAGGTTAAAAAAATTGGTTAAGGCTGAGATATAATTTTGTTTAAAATCTTACCAATAGAATGTTTGCGACTGGGTGCATTAGTCAATGAATAGATCGTAATCCTTAAGTAGTTCTATCCATCTTCTTTTCCTGAGGTTTAGTACTTTTTGAGTCAAGGGGTATTTAAGACTTTTGTAATCTGTGAACAGATAACATTTTTCTCCAAAAAGATAATGCCTCCAAATCTTGAGGGCAAAAACAAGAGCAACAAGTTCTAGATCATGTATTGGATAATTCAACTCGTGAGTTTTAAGTTGTCGTGAAGCATAAGCTACCATTTTCCCTTCTTGCATAAATACACACCCCAGCCCAAGATAAGATGCATCGCTGAATATTATGAAATCCTTTCCTGATTCAGGTTGTGTCAAGATTGGGGCATGAGTAAGAACTTGCTTTAATTGATCAAAGCTTTGTTGTTGGCTTTTCGACCAAACAAAGGGTACATCTTTTCAAAGAAGCTTGGTCAAAGGAGTGGCCAAGATGGAAAACCATTTAACAAATCTTCGATAATAACTGACTAACCCCAAAAAGCTTCTGACTTCACTAACATTCCTCAGAGGTCTCCAATCAAAAATTGACTAAATTTTCTTTGGGTCGACTTTAATCCCTTCTGCAGATATAACATGTCCAAGGAATGATACTTCAGATAACCAAAATTCACATTTGTTGAACTTCGCAAATAAGTGATTGTCTCGAATTGACTCGGTTCATGAAGACTACTACAAACTTGTCCAAGTAAGGCTTAAATACATGGTTCATAAGTTCCATAAACGTAGTTGGAGCATTTGTTAAGCCAAAAGGCATCACGAGAAATTTGTAATGACCATATCAAATCCTGAATGCAGTCTTGGGCACATTGGTTTCGTTAACTCTCATTTGGTAATACCCTGATTGAAATCAATCTTAGAAAATACCGTGGCATACTTAAGCTGATCAAAAAAGTATTCAATTATTGGCAATGGATACTTGTTTTTGATGGTGAGCTTATTTAATTGCTGATAGTCGTTGCAAAGCCTCATCGGTCCATATTTCTTCTTTACAAACAAAACAGCCCCCCAAGAAGATGAACTAGGCCTTATGAAACCCTTATTATGAAGGTCATGCAACTGACTCTTAAGTTTCTTAACTTCAATCGGAGCCATTCAGTAAGGAGTAATGGAAATTGGATAGGATCCTGGTTGAACTTCAATTCCAAATTCCACTTCTCGAGTTGGTGGTAATCCTAGAAGTTCCTCAGGAAATACATTAGGAAATTTAGAAAGAGTTAAGATAGATTCAAAGGCAACCTTAGTCTTATCGACTTTGGGTATATCACCAAACATAAAATTTGATTCAAAGGGTTTCTTATCTATCAAGGGTATGGATTCCTTCCCTAATCCATGAAGAAATAGTCTTTTCATACAACAATTTACCCAAGCTTGGTGCTTTCCTAACCAATCTAATCCCAAAATAAGATCAAACTCCTAAAAAGGTAGGAGCAATAGATCGGTAGAAAAAGAATTTCTTGTATAAACAAAGAACAATTTTTACATATTCGGTTATCACCACTCTATCACCTAAAGGATTAGTAGCAGCTAGATTATAGTTTGTAGGTTCACAGTTTAATTTGAATTTTTCAATAAGGGTAGAACATATAAAGGAATGAGTTGAACCAGAATCGAACAAAGCATATATAGGTCTTGAGTACAATTCAATTGTACCTATTATAACATTAGGGGATTCCTCCTCTTCTCTACCTCGAACATGATATACCTGAGCAGGTGCTCGAGATTTTTGATGCGTAGCATTAGAGGCTTGACCCCAGTTCTTCCCCAAATTACCAGACTGAGCTTCTTTTGGTCCTATACCTCGAGTGACTGAACAAGTTTGAATTCTTTGATACATGAGTTGGAAGCTTGTTCGGGTTCTGAGGGCAATCCTTGAAATAATGATCTGATTCCCCACATATGAAGTAGGTATTCGATTGTATTCTACACTAGCCCGAGTGATTCTTTTGACAAAAATTATAAGTAGGAACTTGTGAATCTCTTCATTCCCAGTGCTACTGATAGAGATCGATGGTGCTGAAGACTTGTGTAACACCCCCTTCCCAGTCTGGTAGAGAACCGAGTCAGAAAGCGTTATCAGAAAACATATTCAGAAATCAGAAGCTTAACCGGAGATGAAAATTCATTCAGAAGTTCTAATGTTCTTATTTGAGGCTTAGTGAGTGAACCTAAATATCAATTACTGACTCAATATGGGGTCAATTTTAAACTTTTACAAACTTAGGGACTAAATTGCAGGATTCATAAATTAACGATACTAATCCAAATTCTTCATAAACAACTTGTAATTAAACCTATCAATTACTAACATGTGAAGTTTCGTTACTATCGGATATCATTTACCTACACAATTAAACTATATGACTTTAGTGACCATTTTGTAAACTGTCCAAAACTTCTCTTTATTCTTTATAACATAATTAACTGACACCATATCGATACCCTAAGGGCTGTATCGATGCGCTAACCCTAAATTTTAGATTTCCAGATTCGAAGGACGTCAAGCCTATACCGATATAGCTAAGCCCATATTGATACGCTATAAGACCGTATCGATACCATTTTTCAACCCAAATTCCAGTGACCAATTTTCGTACCGATACGCCTAAACCGTATCGATACGCCCAACCCGTATCGATACGCCCTATTTGATCAATGTTGACCAGACCATTTATGCAAGGCCCGTATCGATACGCCGTCACCCTTATCGATACCCCATGACTTGTAATGATAGATTTTTACTGGTTTTTATTCGAATTAACCTAACAAACTTTGTCCAAACATTACCAAGTTTTACCAGCAACCTAATAAATAGTAACTCTAATAGCATGTCAAATTTTAGGGCGATTCGAATCTATTTGCTATGGTTTTACCAATTAGGGCCTATAAGATTATTTTAGTCCATTTAGCCATTCCGAAACACACCATTATACTCATATCATACCTAGTCACTATTAAGCTTACTCAACCACATCAAAATAAGTAATTACAACACATCTAAACCTTATGCCACCTACTAGGAGTTCAGAAACAAAAACAAACATACATATAGCTTGCGAAAGCGACTTGCAACCGGAAGATTACACGATCGAAGTTTGGAAAGCTTTAGGATCCTGAAATGCATGAGACACCCATATGTTAGGCTTACATAGCCTAGTGAGGTAGTCATAACAACATAAACAATGACAATACATAAATGGCATGTTGTGAACATGATTGGCATATTAGCATACTTAATTATCATAATCACATTCTTTTAATCACAAGGTCTCATGCTTAGGCCATTTATCATAATTGTACATAATCATGATGAAGCTTATAAACATTTAAATTCCCTTGGTCACATAACAAGATATATTTAAGCCGAAATCATATTTCCACACAATAATTACAAATCATATAAACATATCATCCCCACTGGAGAATGTAATAAATGGATACGCGGATTCCCCTCTACACCATACATATATAGAAAAATAGGTCGTAGCCACATATAACGGAAAATAGGTCGTGGCCTTGAGCCGTAGCTCCGGATAAGTCCCTTACACAATCCATCCGTATCTCCCCCACATATAGGTCGTAGCCCTGGATTGTAGTCTAATCCCTTACTTATGTAAGCTCAAATAACCTTATGGCATGCCAATTGTATCCAAAACTCACAAATGTCCAAGGTTACACATATTTCATCATATAAATTACCTTTATACCCGTAGGCCATAGCATGTCGAAATCAGAATTGAGCCTTAGCTCCATATAACGGATCATATCATATATGTATCACATCATAACATTTTCAGAATATATTTTGCATATCATATCATGTTTTTCTTATAACAATTTTGCATGTAACATGTCTCGATTATCACATATTTGCTTATAGGACATCAACCATATCAAAAGCTTACCATGCTTATCTCTAGCAACCACACGAATATTGCTCTACTTGAGCCTTTAGCAAGATAAATATTAACATCAAAATCACAAACCAAATGCAACGGGATGGATCTGTGCCCATCCCTTGACACGAATACACTCACATTGATTACGAGATTCTTGGATTACAATTTCGTTGTGCCTAGTTTCCTTCGGAGATGACAATGGATCATTCTCCAATATTTGAGCTAGCACAAAATTAGGGGTTATATTAGAATTTGATCTAAGGATTCGGAAACATATTTCAAGCTTACCAAAACTTGTAGGCAATATCGGAATATAGAAATTAACTCCCTAGTTTATGGGTTTCCCTTTGAACATAGAAAACCTACCTTCGAAATCAAACCTCAACAAAAGATGGAATCAACAAATCGATATAGGGGTTTTACTCATCGAGTCGTAGGCTTCCAAACGAAGTATCGAGGTTGAACAAAGGACAAAGATAGAACTGAGGTGCTTGCTTAAGCTTGAGCTTGAAGATGGAAATGGAGGTGTGATCTTATTCAAAGCAAAGGTAGAGTTTTTAGTTCTGGAAAAAAATAGCAATGAAGAAAGCTTTCTTTCTTTACGAATTCCTAAGGGCCAACCTTAATTATTTCCCACATATATAGCAACCAATAGAAAGCTTACCCTTCCTCAAGGATTTGCTAAACCCAATTAAATCACTTTTCTTCCTATCATTCAATTGTCAATTGGATGACAATTAGTCATCTCTTTTGATGACTTTCACATGGGGAAGACCAAGCAAGGAGGTGAGTAAGCACCTTGCTTCAATTTCCTCTAATTTGGGCTTCAAATAGATTCGAAACAGGGGACCCGTATCGATACGCTCATGGTCGTATCGGTATGCTCATGCTAAAACAGGTAGGCTAGTTATTGGCAGTTGGACCGTATCGATACTAGCTTGACCATATCGATACGCCTAGCTCAAAATGTGCAATTTAGCTTTGAATTTCATACAAGAAAGTCCATTTACTCAAATGGGACCAAAATGTAACTTCATTATACAAGAGGAGTACAAAGGTTAATCATTACCAACGTTTAACACATTGGATTCAAAATTTCTGATCATCGGAACCTACTTCTGACTAAGCCAATTTTTGGGATGTGATAACTCTCCCCCTTAAGAAAATCCGTCCTCGAATTTTCACATCAAGCGAAAAGATAAGGGTACTGCTTTTTCATAGCCTCTTCAGGTTCCCATGTTGCTTCTTCAACCGAATGACTTCTCCAAAGGACTTTCACTAAAGGCACAGACTTGTTACGAAGTCTCTTGACTTCTCGTGCGAGGATCTGCACAGGTTATTCCTCGTACGTCAAATTAGATTGAATCTCTATAGATTCTGGTTCGATCACATGGGTAGGATTTGACTGGTACTTCCATAACATATATACATGGAAAACATTATGAATTCGACTTAACTCCTCAGGGAGAGCTAGTCGATAAGCAATAGGTCCAATTTTCTCCATCACCTCGAATTGACTAACGAAACAAGGACTTAGCTTCCCTTTTTTATCGAAACGAAGGATCCTCTTCTACGGAGACACTTTGAGGAAAGCTTTCTCACCAACCTCGTACTAGATATCTCTTCTCTTCAGATCAAAATAAGCCTTTAGTCAGTCGAACGCTGCTTTGAGCCGATTGCGGATAATGGTCACCCTTTCTTTGGTTTCCCGAAGTAAATCAGGGCGTAAAATCTTACCTTCACCGAGTTCGGCCCAACAAAGAGGAGTTCTATATCTCTTTCCATAAAGGGATTTGTACGGAGCCATTTGAATCGAGGCTTGATAACTGTTATTGTATGCAAACTCGACTAAGGGTAAGGATTTCTCCTACATATCCCAAAAGTCGATAACACAAGCTCGGAGCATATCTTCCAAAATCTGTATAACCCTTTTAGATTGGCCATCAATTTGAGGATGTAAAGCAGTGCTCAGGTGCACCCGAGTTTCCAAAGCCTCGTATAAGGTCCTCCGAAATAGTATTGTAAATTGAGGGTCACGATCAGAGATAATAGATATTAGGACTCCGTGTAAACGAATGACTTCACGGATGTACAACTCTACGAGCTAAGGCAAACTGAAATCCATTCTCATCGAAAGAAAATGAGCAGATTTGGTGAATCGGTCCACCTCAACCTAGATAGCATCATTCTTCTTTGGAGTCATTGGCAACCCACTTACGAAGTCCATCGTAATGCGCTCCCATTTCCATTGTAAAAGCTCTATAGGATGCAAAAGACCAGTCGGTATTTTGTGTTCGGCTTTGACTCATTGGCAAGTCAAGCACTTAGCCACGAAATCCGTAACTTCATTCTTCATACCAGACCACCAATATAACTCTTTCAGGTCCTTATACATTTTGATAGCGCCCAGATGGATAGTGAAAGGGTTAGAATGAGCTTCACTTAGAATTTAATTCTGAAGATCATCATCAGGAACACATATACGGTTTCAGAAACACAACAAGCCTTCAGAATTCATAGCAAAGTCAGGATCTGTGTTATCCTTGACCTTAGCAATGAGAGGTCGCAACTCTTCATCGAATTCTTGGAATGCTTTGATTCGGGATACAATGGTTGACTGAACTCATAGTTCTGCCAACAACTTGCCATGCTTTTTAAGTTGAAAGTGAGCATTCAAACATCTCAGAGAGTGAGTGGGCTTCCGACTTAAAGCGTCAGCCACAACATTGGCCTTACTAGGATGGCAATCAATGACCAAATCATAGTCTTTCAAAAGCTCCATCCACTGATGTTGACGGAGGTTCAACTCTTTCTGAGTCAGAAGATACTTTAAACTTTTTTATCAGTGTACAAATAACACTTTTCACCATAGAGGTTGTGCCGCCAAATCTTCAAAGCAAACAGAACTGCGGCTAACTCCAGGTCGTGGGTCAGATAGTTTAATTCATGAGGTTTGAGTTGAAGTGAAGCATAAACTATGACTTTGCCTTCTTGCATCAGTACACAGCCTAATCCCATGTGTGATGCATCACTGTACACAGTGAAGTCTCCACCTGATTCAGGTTGCACCAAAACAGGAGCATAAGTAAGGACTTGCTTAAGCTGATCAAAACTCCTTTACTGATCCATTATCCATACAAATGGAGTTTCCTTACGGAGAAGCTTTGTCAAGGGCACAGCAGTCAGTAAGAACCCTTTAACGAATCTACGGTAGTAGCCTACAAGGCCCAAAAAACTACGAACTTCTCTAACATTCTTTGGAGGAATCCAATCAAAGATTGCTTGAATCTTCTTTGGGTCGACTTGAATCCCCATAGAAGATATCACATGCCCTAGGAAGGACACTTCAGATAGCCAAAATTCACATTTGCTAAATTTGGCGTACAGTTGTTTCTCTCGGAGAGTGTGAAGCACAATCCAGAGATGTTCTTCATGAGCAGTGGCATATTTTGAATAGATCAAAATATCATCTATGAACACCACCATGAGTTTATCTAGATAAGGTCAGAACACACGATTCATCAAATCCATAAAGGCTGCAGGTGCATTCGTAAGCCCAAATGGCATTACTAAGAATTCATAGTGGCCATATCTAGTTCGGAAGGTAGTCTTTGGAACATCTGACTCCTTCACTAGCATTTGATAGTACCTGGATCGAAGGTTTATCTTTGAGAAGACAGAAGGATCTTTCAATTGATCAAAAAAGTTATCGATCCTAGGCAACGGGTACTTGTTCTTGATTGTTACCTTGTTCTACTGACGATAGTCAATGTATAAGCACATCGATCCGTCTTTCTTCTTTACAAACAACACCGGTGCTCCCCAGGGTGAAGAACTCGGTCAGATAAACCACTTATCCAAAATGTCTTGTATTTGGGCCTTTAGTTCTCTTAACTCTACCGGGGCCATTCTATATGGAGTAATAGAGACCGGAGTAGTCCCAAGTTGCACTTCTATCCCGAATTCCACTTCTCAAGTGGGACGGAGTCCCAGATGTTCATCGGGAAACACATCGGAGAACTCTTTCACAACTGGTACCTCTTCGAGTTTTAAATCTTCTTTAGACCCCCTGGCACACATAAGAGTCTTCTTAGGCTCGAGTTCAAATTTTATCAAGGTTATACTCTCCTTACCGAGTCCACAGATATATAATTTCTTCTTCGAATAATCAACCCATGCTTGATGTTTGGCTAGCCAATCGAGGCCTAATATGAGATCAAACTCTCAAAAAGGAAAGGCCATCAAATTGGCCAAAAAGGGATCCTTTGGATCCTTATAGGGCAACCTTTACAGATCGACCAAATAACCACACTATCACCTAGTGGGTTAGAATAAACAATCTCGGAAGCAGCAGGTTCGGAGTCCAAGGCATACTTTTCTATCAAAGGTTCACTTATGAAAGAATGCGTAGAGCCTGGATCTACTAACACATAAACAAGGCCAGAACATAATTCCATCATACCTACAATCACATCAGGGTCGTCCTCCTACTCACGACCCCGAACATGGTACAACTAGGCTGAAGTATAAGGTTCACGACTAGATGGAGGGGTATTGGTGTTGCGAGTTCTCTCCCCAGATCCAGATTGCATCTGCTTTGCTCTTCTTCCCTTACTAGTATTATTTTGAGAAGCCACGATAGTAGGGGCATTTGGATTCTGCGTACACTGCCTGATAAAGTGGCAAGATTCACCGCAGAGATAGCATGATCTAGATTGTCTACGGCACTACTCAGGGTGCCTTCTCGGACAGAAGTTGCTTAAAGGAATCTGGGAACCCTTCGCGGAACTTCCCATACTGTCAATGGTAGTTTTACGAGCAACAGATGTTCCTGCAGACTGGAATTGTGGCACATAGCCTGATCGTGGCAACTGTTGAAAAGTGGCAGACTTCTAGTTCCACTGCCTATTATTTTTCTGTGGTATAAGAGACTTGGAGTCAACCCAAAACCTCTTATTAGATCGGGCTTGATTCCCTTTTCTTCTCTCAGAAGCCTTCTGGGAGGCTTCAATAGAAATGGCTCGGTTGACAAGAGTTTGGAAGTCCTCTATCTCCAAAGCAACGAAGAGATGACGCAATTCATCACAAAGGTCGTCAATGAACACTCGACACTTCTCATTTTTTGTGTGGATGATCTTGGTACCATATCTTGGGTACTTGCAGAAGTCATAGATGTACTGCTCCACGGGTCTTCCCCTTTTCTCAAATAGAGGAATTTTTTTATGCCTTTCAGCGATATAGTGGTCACCGACATACTTCTTGTAGAACTCCTAAAGAAAGAAGTCCCACGTAACTCAGTGTTCGGGCACGGTGAGCATTACAGTATTCCACCAGCTCTAGGCCTCTTCAGCAATCAAGGCCAAAGCATATTCTAGCTTGTGCTCCTCAGGGCACTTCATCTGTTTATTCGGTACTTTTAGGGTATTCTCCAGCCAGTATTCTTTGATCTCAGGCTTGTCTAGGTCTTGTCCAGTGAACGTATAAAGTGGATATTGTTTGAGCTTGTCGATGGGGGCTCAAGAAACAGACTGAGTGATCTCGGCAGGCCAAGGAAGTGGTTTCTGCCGGAGAGATACAACCACTTGGCTAATCATGTCAGCCATTGACATAAGGTACTTCTGCTGGGCTGCAAGCATTGGAGGAGGATGAGGTGGGTCATTCTGCCCAAATTGTTCAGTCCTGGCTTCGGCCCTCAGATTATCCCCATGAGTCGAGGAGAAATTGGGGTTTGGTTCATTAACAGCGCGTCTATCAATAGGCGCTGACATTTTCAGATCTAATCATACAAAAAGATTGAATCGTGTAAGCTGCACATCACAGATAACATATACAAATAACTCTTAGGTGGCATAAGTACATACAGACTCGTAACAGGCTTCAATTTAGACCTAGAATTGACTAAACCTAGGCTCTGATACCAAAATTGTAACAACCCCTTCCTGTCTAGTAGAGAACCGGGTCAGAAAGCTTTATCGAAAAACATATTCGGAAATCAAAAGCTTAACCAGAGTTAGAAATTCATTCAGAAGTTCTAATGTTCTTATTTGAGGCTTAGTGAACCTAATTATCAATTACTAACTCAATATGGGGTCAATTTTAAACTTTTACAAACTTAGGGACTAAATTGCAGATTTCATAAATTAGCGATACTAATCCAAATTCTTCATTACCAACTTGTAATTAAACCTATCAATTACTAACCTGTGAAGTTTCGTTACTATTGGATATCATTTACCTATACAATTAAACTATTTGACTTTAGTGACCATTTTTGTAAACTGTCCAAAACTTCTCTTTATTCTTTATAACATAATTAACTGACACCATATCGATACCCTAAGGGCTGTATCGATGCGCTAACCCTAATTTTTAGATTTCCAGATTCGAAGGACGTCAAGCCTATACCGATATAGCTAAGCCCGTATCGATACGCTATAAGACCATATCGATACCATTTTTCAACCCAAATTCCAGTGACCAATTTTCGTACCGATACGCCCTATTTGACCAATGTTGACCAGACCATTTATGCAAGGCCCGTATCGATACGCCATCACCCATATCGATACCCCATGACTTGTAATGACAGATTTTTACTGGTTTTTATTCGAAATAACCTAACAAACATTGTCCAAACATTACCAAATTTTACCAGCAACCTAATAAACAGTAAATCTAATAGCATGTCAAATTTTAGGTCGATTCGAATCTATTTGCTAATGTTTTACCAATTAAGGCCTATGAGCTTATTTTAGTCCATTTAGCCATTCCCAAACCCACTCTAATATCGATAACCTAAGGGCTGTATCGATGCACTAAGCCTAATTTTTAGATTTCCATATTCGAAGGACGTCAAGCCCATACCGATATAGCTAAGCCCGTATCGATACGAGTTGACTGCGTTAACCTCGTATCAATACGCTATAAGACCGTATCGATACCATATTTCAACCCAAATTCTAGTGACCAATTTCCGAACCGATACGCCCAAACTGTATCGATACACCCTATTTGACCAATGTTGACCATACTATTTATGCAAGGCCTGTATCGATACGCCATCACCCGTATCGATACCTCATGACCTGTAATGACATATTTTTACTGGTTTTTATTTGAATTAACCTAACAAACATTACCAAGTTTTACCAGCAACCTAATAAACAGTAACTCTAATAGCATGTCAAATTTTAGGGCGATTCGAATCTATTTGCTATGGTTTTACCAATTAGGGCCTATGAGCTTATTTTAGTCCATTTAGCCATTCCCAAACACACCATTATACTCATATCATACCTAGTCACTATTAAGCTTACTCAACCACATCAAAATAAGTAATTACAACACATCTAAACCTTATGCCACCTTACTAGGAGTTCAGAAACAAAAAACAAACATACATATAGCTTGCAGAAGTGACTTGCAACCGAGAGATTACACGATCGGAGTTCGGAAAGCTTTAGGATCCTGAAATGCATGAGACACCCATATGTTAGGTTTACATAGCCTAGTGACGTAGTCATAACAACATAAACAATGACAATACATAAATGGCATGCTATGAACATGAATGACATATTAGCATACTTAATTATCATAATCACATTCTTTCAATCACAAGGTCTCATGCTTAGGCCATTTATCATAATTGTACATAATCATAATGAAGCTTATAAACATTTAAATTCCCTTGTTCACATGACAAGATATATTTAAGCCGAAATCATATTTCCACACAACAATTACAAATCATATAAACATATCATTCCCCTTGGACAATGTAACAAGTGGATATGCGGATTCCCCTCTACACCATACATAAATCGAAAGAAAGGTCGTAGCCACATATAATGGAAAATAGGTTGTGGCCTTGAGCTGTACCTCCGGATAAGTCCCTTACACAATCCATCCTTATCTCCCTCATATATAGGTCGTAGCCCTAGACCGTCGTCCAATCCCTTACGTATACGAGCTCAAATAACCCTATGGCATGCCAATTGTATCCAAAACTCACAAATGTTCAAGGTTACACATATTTCATCATATAACTTACCTTTATGCCCGTAGGCCATAGCATGTTAGAATCGAAATTAAGCCTTAGCTCCGTATAACGGGTCATGTCATATACGTATCACATCATAACATTTTCATATTAAAGTTAGCATATCATATCATGTTTTTCTTATTTCACATGTAACTTGTCTCGATTATCACATGTTTGCTTATAGGACATCAACCATATCAAAAACTTACCATGCTCACCTCTAGCATCCACACGAATATTGCTCTACTTGAGCCTTTAGCAAGATACATATTAACATGAAAATCACAAATCAAATGCAACGATATGGCTCCGTGCCGATCCCTTGACACGACTACACTCACCTTGATTACGAGATTCTTGGATTACAATTTTGTTGTGCCTAGCTTCCTTCAGAGATGACAAAGGATTCTTCTCTAATATTTGAGCTAGCACAAAATTAGGGGTTATAGTATAATTCGATCTAAGGATTCGAAAACACATTTCAAGCTTACCAAAACTTGTAGGCAATATCGAAATATCAAAATTAACTCCCTAGTTCATGGGTTTCCTTTTGAACATAGAAAATCTACTTTGAAAATTAAACTTCAACAAATGATGGAATCAACAAGTCGATATAGGTGTTTTACTTACTGAGTCGTAGGATTCCAAATGAGGTATCGAGGTTGAACAAAGGACAAAGATAGAACCGAGGTGCTTTCTTAAGCTTGAGCTTGAAGATAGAAATGGAGGTGTGAGCTTATTCAAAGCAAAGGTAGAGTTTTTAGTTTCGGAAGAATATAGCAAGGAAGAAAGCTTTTTTTTCTTTAAGAATTCCTAAGGGCCAACATTAATTATTTCCCACCTATATAGAAATCAATAGGAAGCTTACCCTTCCCCAAGGGTTTGTTAATCCCAATTAAATCACTTTTCTTCCTATCATTCAATTGTCAATTGGATGACAATTAGTCATCTCTTCTTGATGACTTTCACATGGGGAAGGCCAAGCAAGGAGGTGAGTAAGCACCTTGCTTCAATTTCCTCTAATTTGGGCTTCAAACAAATTCAAAACAAGAGACCCATATCGATACGCTCGTGGCCGTATCGGTACGCTCATGCTAAAACATGTAGGTTAGTTATTAGCAGTTGGACCGTATCGATACTGGCTTGACTGTATCGATAAACCTTGCTCAGAATTTGCAATTTGGTTTTGAATTTCATACAAGGAAGTCCATTTACTTAAATGGGACCAAAATGTAACTTCATTATACAAGAGGGGTACAAAGGTCAATCATTACAAACGTTTAACATATCGGATTCAAAATTTATGATCACCGGAACCTACTTCCGACTAGGCCAGTTTTAGGGATGTGACAACTTGACCATAAACTGAGGCTTAGGCAAGAAGTTACTCTTTAAGGAGAAGTTGAAATTCAAAGAGCTTCTTCCTTGATCTTTAGACTTTTTGGATGGCCACTGGGATTATTATCATTCCTTGATCTTTTGTCACTCTATGAGTGATTTCATTTTCTTTTCTCTGATGCCTTCATCTTGGCTTCAGTAGAAATTGCTCAATTCACCAAATCTTGGAAATTAGTAATCCCTAGAGGTGTGAATCTAGGGCTTAGTTCATCATTGAGCCCACCAATAAACATCTGGCATTTTTCTTCTTCCTTCTTGATGTACTCTGACATGTATTTACAATACTTGCAGAAATCACTAACATATTACTCTATTGGCCTGCCTCCTTACTTCAGATACATGAAGTGTTTTCTGCTTTTAGAAAGATACTACTCACTTATATACTTTTTCCAAAATTCTTTGAGGAATAATTCCTATATGATAGCATTTGCAGGAGCGGTAAGGGTCGTAGTTTCCCACCAGCTTAGTGCTTCATCAGCTAAAAGAGCTAGAGCACACTCGAGCTTGTGTTCATCAGAACATTGTAACTGCTTGGTCAAGATCTTGATGTGGTCTCCAACCAGTACTTGGCTACTTTCGGGCTTTTATCACTAGCTTCCGTAAAAGTGTAGGCTTGATGTTGAGCTAACTTGTCTATTGGTTCTCTTGTTGATACAACTAAAGGAGGAGCAGAGGAGTTGGAGGGTTTTGTTCCAAAGTGGTAACCAATTGATTAAACATCTCTGTCATACTGAGGAGACATTCTCGTTGTACATGATGAATTTGAGGAGCTTCCTGCTATGGTTTAGCAGCATTCTTAGGTTTCTGTTGCTCTTGGTTCATCCTCACACTTCCTCTTTCAATAGAGGAGGCAGTCAGGCTCTCATTATCCTGGCCCAAATGTGTCTCAGACATTTTTAAGGACCAATAACACGTAAAAGATAGCACTTATTAGATACAAATCACAAGTACTTATAGAATTTAACTCCTAGGTGGCACATGTAACAAATGATGATATAACAAGACTCGGTTTAGTCCTAGAATCGACTAAACTCTAGCTCTGAAACCAATAAATGTAACACCCCTAGACCGGTTTAGAGGATAAACTCAGCTAAGGAACATTACGTAACAAACAAGATCTAGTAACATATATATATGCTAAGGTATTGAACAATAAGCTAGAAGAGAGTTCGAAATTCAAGCCTATCATACTTATAAGCTTTGTAAGATTTTCACATATTGGATTAAAGGTTATTCGAGTTTAGGGTTCTAATCCATAGGTTTCCTATTTTACTAGTTTAGGCTTATTTATAGCAAGATTCGAAGCTACCAACAAGTATTCACCAGAAAATGGATAATCTTATTACATCATCAAAACACAACAATCAATAGGGTAACCAACTAGCATTGAATGTTTTTTACAGCTAGTTTAAACAAAGTAAGCATAATCGTAACATAGAAGAAGATAATAGCAACAACGTTAAATACAGAGTCGAACAAGATCCAATTAGTAACTAACATATCAAGTTGCATTTACTCAAATTAGGACCATAACATGTATACCTTTAAAACTAAATTTAAATCTAGACATGATCAAAGGTTGAATTTGAGTAAATTATACCATTATCATAATCTATTCGATCCAAAATCAACACAACATTATCAACCCATGTATTTCTAAATTAAAGCCATCTATTCTACAATCACAAGGAATTTTGAACATTCAAGCAATCAAGGTCATTCAAGCAAGACTATTTAAGCTTAATTTCATCTCAAAACGTAAAGAAGCAACCAAATATAATTAGGAGACTTAATACATCTATTTCACTTACTATAGATATGACATTCATATGGCATTAGCAATACCTAAATGCATAAGTACAAACAAAACATTGTGCCACCTATCTAGGAGTTTCTTAACTAAAGATTACAAAACATATGTTTTCCTTGGTTGTGATCTTATTTGAACTCAATGGATAGACACAAACAAAGGTTCACCCTGAAATGTAAACGAATGGATAATATAAGTAAACACTTAGTGAGGTAGTTTAGGAATAGCTAAAACATGAAGTAACAAATAGAGTAATATAGAATTAAGTTATTATCCATTCGAGTCAAGGTTCAAACAATGGCACATAATATCTTGATTCCAAGAATAGCTAAATTAGGTATAAAAACCATATAATCAAATCATAGCATCAATTAGTTTAAAGGTATTAGGCAATCCTTAGTTATGCTTAACCTTGGTAATCAAGTAGTCTAAGTACTCGAATCCCCAACCAACTATCGCCAAAAAATAAGGTACTCAAAGTACCGATCAGTCCCTCATACTGTCGCGAAATAACCAAAACACATCCCTCCTACTGTCGCCTTATAAGAACTATACTCCACAGATCGTACTCTACCCCAAACACGAGCTTAATGGACTCTATGGCATGCCAACTATACCTATGACCAACTCGAAACCAAGGCTTTATAGTTTATTCTTATTATATCAGATTCAAGACCGAGCAAACTTTTATATTCATTTGTTTAACCAAAGTATAACTTACTGATCATCTTATCAAGCACATACAATGTCACATACTGTTTTTAAGATTCAAGATAT
Source organism: Hibiscus mutabilis (assembly GCA_019671005.1). Taxonomy (NCBI): domain Eukaryota; kingdom Viridiplantae; phylum Streptophyta; class Magnoliopsida; order Malvales; family Malvaceae; genus Hibiscus; species Hibiscus mutabilis. Next base: position 42,397,000 of record CM033745.1, read on the forward strand.
ACCTTGATCAAATTTTCTATAAACATAGAGTACCTAATATTTAGATACTTACCTCGCATCCATGTCACATCCCGAAAACTGGCCCAGTTAGAATTGGGTTTCGGTGATCGAAAGTTTTGAATCTGATATGTAAAATGTTGTAATGAATGACCATTGTACCCCTCTTCTGAAATGAAATCGAAAATTGGTCCTATTTGAGTAAGTAGACTTCTTTGTATGAAATTCGAAGTCCAAAATGTAAATTCTAAGCAGGGTGTATCGATACGGTCATGCCAGTATCGACACAGTTCAACTGCCAATAACTACCTTACCTGTTTTGGCGTAACTGCATCGATGTGGTTATAAGGGTATCAATACGAGTTCCTTGTTTCAAATCTGTTTGAAGTCTAGTTTTAAAGAAATTGAAGTAGGGTGCTGACCCACCTTCTTGCTTGATATTCTCATATGGGTTGATTCAGAAAAAGATGTTAGATAGTTGTCAATTATCTAAATCTTGAGAAAAGGCATGAAGTGATTGAACCATTAAAATAATCTTTTTCTAGCCGAGGGGAAAGCATTCTATTGGCTCGATTTGAGGTGGGGAAACTAATTTAGGAGTTTAAAATGCCTTAAATGATTAAAGAGGTGTCTTCTTCTTTATCTTTGAATCCCCGTCAAACTAAACCCACTTTTGCTATCAAAAGAAGCATAAACCACCATCGTTGTCTTCAACCTCCAAGCTAAGCAAGCACCTCAGTTTGTCCTTCATCCTTTGCTCGATTTCAATACACCATTTGAAAGCCTTCGACTAGGTGAGTAAAACCCCTCAATCTATTTGATGATTCCAATCTTTGTTGGAGCTTAATTTTGAAATTAGGTTTTCCCGGTTCAAGTAGGAACCCATGAATTAGGAGTTTGATTTTGTTAATTCGATGTTGTCCCTAAGCTCCGATAGTTCAAAATATGTTTCCGAATCCTTAATTCAAACTCTAACATGACCCTTAATTTGTGCTAGCTCAAGTGTTGGAGAAAAACTCCTTGTCATCCCCAAAGGAAGCTAGGCACATCGAAATTACGATTTGAGAGCCTCATAATCAAGGTGAGTGCAGTCATGTCAAGGGATAGGCTCGATGCCATCCTGTTGCATTATTGTGGTATGCTATGCATTGTGTCGAAGCTCAAGTAGAGCAATCGGCTATAAATTAAAATGGTAAGGTTTGGGAACGCCCTTGTGTTATTTTGACATATGATCCGATATAAATGAACTATGAAAATGACATGTTGAAATATGAAAAAATATGTTTTATTATGTGAAATTGATATGGCTATGTGATGATTCGATGTACACATGTTTGATGATATGTTATGGAGCTACGTCTCACTTTTGTTTCCGAAATGTTATGGCCTACGGGCAAAAAGGTAAGAAAATATATTGATACATGTGAACCCTAGACATTTGTGAGTTTTGGATACAATTGGCATGCCATAGGGTTATTTGAGCTCGTATAAGTAAGGGTGGACTACGGTCTGGGGCTACGGCTTATATATGGGGGAGATAAGGATAGATTGTGTAAGGGATTTATCCGGAGCTATGGCTCAAGGCTACGACCTATTTTCTGATATATGTGTTGGTGTAAAAGGGAATCCATGTATCCAATTTTTACATTGCCCAAGGGAATTGATAAGTGTTATGTTTTACTATGATTATGTGAAAGTATGGTAAATGACTTAAGCATGAGACTCATGTGATTAATTGTGTAACTATGTTATCTAAGTATGATGATATGATGTTCATGATCATAGTATGATATTCATGTCACTTGATTAATTTATGTTTATTAGGATACCTCACTAGGCTAAATAAGCCTAACATGTGTGTGTGTCTCATGCATTTTAGGACCTTGAAGCCTTTTGAGCCCCGATCGTGTAATCTACGGTTGCAAGTCACCTATGTTACCATATGTATGTTTATTTCCGCTTTCGAACTCCTAGTAAGGTGGCATAAGGTCTAGACGTGTTGAAATGGCTTATTTCGATATGTTTGTATAAGCCTAAAATAGCCTAAGTGATGTATGTGTAATATGGTATATTTTGAGGTTAGTAACCTAGCTAAAATGAGCTTAGATGCACTAATGGGTAAAATCTTAGTAAATGGATTCGAAATGCTCTAAAATTTGACCAGCGGTTAGAAATATTGTTTTTAAGATTTCTGGTAATGTTTGATAAAATTTGAATAACGTTAGGTTGGGTAATTCGAATAAAAAGCAGTAAAAATATGTCATTACAGGTCATGAAATATCGGTATGGGTGATGGCGTATCGATACGGTATGGCATAAATTGGCTCAATGGAACATGGCATATCAATACAGTTCGGGTGTATCGGTACGGAGTTTGGTCACTGGAATCTGGATGCGAAAAAGGTATCGATATGGTTATAGAGCGTATCGGTACAGAGTCAACGCAGTCAACGCGTACCGATACTGGACTAGTTGTATCGATACGGGTTTGACGTCCTTCAAACCTGGAAATCTAAAATTAGGCTAGGGTATCGATATGGCCCTTAGGGTATCGATACAGTGTTAGTTAATTATGTTAAAAAAAAGTAAAAAGAAGTTTTAGGCAATTTGCAATTTGGTCACTAATAACTATACAGACTAATTAATCAGGTTAACGATATCCGATAGTATTGGAACTTCACAGATTTATAATTGGCAAGTTTAATTACAAGTCGGTAATAAAGTATTTGAGTTAGGATCATTAATTTCTAAAGTTTACAATTTAGTCCCTAGGTTTGTAAAAGGTTAAAATTGACCACGATTCTAATAAGACTAGTGACAAACAAATTTGATAAGTCTTCTAAATGACAAATAAAATACTTCAAACAATTTCTGAAATTTGATTTTGTATTCTGATCTCCGAATAAGTTTTCGATAACACTTTTCGACCTGACTCTCTACCAGACCGAGAAGGGGCTGTTATAGTTGTGGTATTAGAGCCTAGGTTTAGCCGATTCTAGGACTAAACTGAAGCTCTTTATGAGTCTGTATGTACTTATGCCACCTAAGAGTTATTTGTATATGTTATCTGTGACTTGCAACTTACACGATTTAATCTTTCTATATGATTAGATCCGAATATGTCTGCGCCTACTGATAGACGCGCTAATGATGAACCAAATCATGGATCCTCCTCTACTCAAGGGGATAATCTGAGGGCAGAAGTTAGGCTCGAACGAGTAGGACAAAATGATCCGCCTCATCCTCCGTTGATGCCCCCCGCTCAGCAAGAATATCTGATTTCCATGGCTAACATGATTAAGCAAGTGGTTGTATCCCTACGACAAGAACCGCCCATTCAGCCTGCTGCAGCCACCCCGATTGTCTCAAGGGTGCCTATTGACAAACTCAAGCAATACCCGATTTACACCTTTACTGGCCAGGACCTGGACAACCCTGAAGTCGCAGAATACTGGTTGGAGAACACTCTGAAAGTGCTGAATAAGGAAATGAAGTACCTTGAAGAACATAAGCTCGATTGTGCCTTAGCCTTGATTGCTGAGGAGGCCCAGAGTTGGTGGGATACAGTGACACTCACTGTGTCTGAACACATAGTTACGTGGGATTTCTTCCTTCAGGAGTTCCATAAGAAGTATATCAATGACCACTATATCGCTAAAAGGCGTAAGAGATTCCTCCATCTGAGGCAAGGAGGACGGCCCGTAGAACAGTATATCTAGGATTTCTACAAGTATACAAGATATGGTGATGAGATTATACGCACGAAAAAAGAAAAATGTCGAATGTTTGTTGATGGCCTTTGTGACGAACTGCATCCTCTTTTCACTATTTTGGAGTTAGAGGACTTCCAAACTTTGGTTAATTGAGCCATTGCTGTTGAAGCCTCCTAGAAGGTTTTTGAAAGAAGGAAATGGAACCAGGCCCGATCTGATAAGAGGTTTCGAGATGATTCCAAGCCACCCACGTCTCAGAAGAAGGGTAGGCAGTGAGACCAGAAGTCTGCTACCTTTCAACAACTACCATGATCTGGTTATGTACCACACTTCCAGTCTGTAGAAACATCTTTCGCTCGCACAACTTCAGTAGATAGTACAAGTGGTTCTACGAAAGGCTCTCAGATCCCTTTGTATAATTTCTGCTAGAAGAGGCACCATGGGCAGTGTTGTAGACAGTCTAGATCGTACTATCTTTGCGGTGAATCTGGCCACTTCATCAGGCAATGCACGTAGAATCTACACGCTTCTACCTCTGTAGCTTCTCAGAACAACCCTAGCAAAGGAAGAGAAACAAAGTAAGTGCAAACCAGATCAGCAGAGAGACCACGTAACACCAATGCCCCTCCGGCTGGTCGCGACCCTTAGACTTCAACCCAGATGTACCATGTTCGGGGTCGAGAGCAGGAGGATGATCCTGATGTGATTGCAGGTATGGTGGAATTATGTTATGATCTTGTTTATGCTTTGGTAGATCCAGACTCTATGCATTCTTTTGTTAGTGAACCTTTGATTGCAAAGTATGCCTTAGAATCAAAACCGGTCACTTCTGAGATTGTTGTCTCTAATCCATTAGAAGATAGTGTGGTTATTCGATGGATTTGTAAAGCTTGCCCTCTAAGGATCCAAGGGATCCCTTTTATGGCTAATTTGATGGCCTTGCCTTTTCGAGAGTTCGATCTCATATTAGGCCTCGACTGGTTAGCCGAACACCAAGCATGGGTAGACTATTCGAAGAAGAAATTGTACCTCTATGGGCTCGGTAAGGAAAGCATAACCCTGATAAAATCTAAACTCGAGCCTAAGAATACTCTCATGTATGCCATGAAAGATCTAAAACTTGAAAACGTACCTGTTGTGAAAAAATTCTCCGATGTGTTTCCCGATGAACTTCTGGGACTCCCTCTCACCCGAAAAGTAGAATTCGGGATAGAAGTGCAACCTGGGACTACTTTGGTCTCTATTATTCCGTATAGAATGGCTCTGATAGAGTTAAGAGAGCTAAAGGTCCAAATCCAAGAGCTTTTGGACAAAGGATTCATCCGACCAAGTTCCTCACCTTAGGGAGCACCGATGTTGTTTGTTAAGAAGAAAGATGGATCGATGCGCCTATGCATCGACTATCGTCAGTTGAATAAGGTGACGATCAAGAACAAGTACCCATTGCATAGGATCGATGACCTTTTTGATTAGTTGAAAGATGATTCTATCTTCTCAAAGATAGACCTTCGATCCGGGTACTATCAAATGCTTGTGAATGAGTCTAATGTTCCAAAGACTACCTTCCGAACCAAATATGTCCACTATGAATTCCTAGTAATACCATTTGGGCTTACGAATGCACTTGCAGCCTTCACGGACTTGATGAACCATGTGTTACGACCTTACCTAGATAAGTTCATGGTGGTCTTAATAGATGACATTCTAATCTGTTCGAAGTATGCTGCTACTCATGAAGAACATCTCTAGATTATGCTTTAGACTCTTCGAGAAAAGCAACTATACGCCAAGTTCAGCAAATGTGAATTTTAGCTATCCAAAATATCTTTTCTGGCCATGTGATTTCTTCTGCGAGAATTCAAGTTGACCCAAAGAAGATTCAAATAATCCTTGATTGGATTCCTCCGAAGAATGTTGGAGAAGTCCGTAGTTTTCGGGGCCTTGCAGGCTACTACCGTAGATTCGTTAAGGGATTCTCACTGATTGCTACTCCCTTAACAAAGCTCCTCCACAAGGACACTTCTTTTGTGTGGACTATGGATTAGCAAAGAAGTTTCGATCAGCTCAAGCAAGTCCTTACTCATGCCCCTGTCTTGGTGCAACCCAAGTCGGGCAAAGATTTCACCATTTATAACGATGCATCCCACCTGGGACTAGGCTGTATTCTGATGCAAGAAGGCAAAGTCATAGCTTATGCTTCACATCAACTCAAGCCACGTGAGCTAAACTATCTGACTCATGATCTGGAGTTAGCCGCAGCTGTGTTTGCTTTGAAGATTTGGCGACACTATCTGTATGGTGAGAAATGCTACCTATACAGCGATCATAAGAGCCTGAAATACCTCCTAACTAAGAAAGAGTTGAACCTTCGTCAATGCCGGTGGATGGAGCTTTTGAAAGACTATGATCTGGTCATTGATTACCATCTCAATAAAGCCAATGTCGTGGCTGATGCTCTTAGCTGGAAGCCCACTACTTCTCTGAGATATTTGAATGCCCACTTTCGGCTCAATAAGTGTGGCAAGCTATTGGCTGAATTGAGAGTGCAGTCAACCATTGTATCTCGAATCAAAGTACTCTAAGAAAATGATGGGGAGTTGCAGCCTCTCATTGCTAAGGTCAAGGATAACACAGATACTGACTTTACTATGAATTCTGAAGGCTTATTATGTTTCTGCAATCATATATGTGTACCCATTGATGATGATCTTCAGAATCAGATTTTGAGTGAAGCTCATTCTAGCCCCTTCTCTGTTCACCTGGAGCTATTAAAATGCACAAGGATCTAAAGGAGCTATATTGGTGGTCCAAAATGAAGAATGAGATCACGGACTTTGTGGCTAGGTGTTTGACTTGCCAACAAGTCAAAGCCAAGCACAAGGTGCCTACTGGTCTTCTACAGCCTATCGATCTTCCATAGTGGAAATAGGAGCGTGTTACAATGGACTTTGTAAGTGGCCTGCCTATGACACCGAAGAAGAATGATGTTGCTTGGGTCATTGTGGACCGATTTAGTAAGCCCGCTCATTTCCTTTCAGTAAGAATGGATTTTGGTTTGCCTAAGCTTGCAGACTTGTATATCCATAAAGTTATTCGGTTACACGGAGTCCTTATGTCTATTATCTCCGATCATGACCCTTGATTCACATCTTAATTTTAAAGAATCTTACATGAGGCCTTGGGAACGCGAGTGCACCTTAGCACTATTTTTCCATCATCATTTGAATTGTGTGTCTAAATGTTTTGTTTCAATCTCAATTCTTCCTTGTAGGTTCTAGAAGATATGCTCTGAGCTTGTGTCATCGACTTCGGGAATACGTAAGAGAAATCTCTACCTTTGGTCGAGTTTGCATACAACAACAGTTATCAAGCCTCAATTCAAATGGCCCCGTACGAAGCTTTGTATGGAAGAAGATGTAGAACTCCTCTTTGTTGGACCAAACTCGGTGAAGGCAAGATGCTAGGTCCTGACTTATTTTGGAGGACCGAAGAAAAGAATACCATTATCCGTGATCGACTTAAGGTTGCCTTCGACCAACAGAAATCATATGCTGATTTGAAAAGAAGAGATATCCAGTACGAGGTTGGTGAGAAGGTCTTCTTCAAAGTATCTCCGTGGAAGAAGATCCTTCGTTTCGGCAAAAAGGGGAAGCTAAGCCCCCGTTTCATTGGCTCGTTCGAAGTGACTGAAAGAGTTGGACCTGTAGTATACCGATTAGCTCTACCCGAGGAGTTAAGTCAGATTCACAATGTCTTCCACGTATCTATGTTACGCAAGTACCGATCAGATCCCTCATACGTGATCGAGCTGAAGTTTCTGGAGATCCAGTCCAATCTAACATACGAGGAAGAACCTGTGCAGATTCTTGCTCGAGGAGTCAAACAGCTTCGCAACAAGTTAGTGCCCTTAGTGAAAGTTCTGTGGATAAGTCATTCTGTTGAAGAGGCAACGTGGGAACCTGAAGAGACTATGCAAAAGCAGAACTCTCATCTCTTTGCTTAGGGTGAAAAATTGAGGATGAATTTTCTTATGGGGGAAGAGTTGTCACATCCCAAAAATTGGCCTAGATGAAATTGGGTTCCGGTGATCGGAAGTTTCGAATATGATATGTAAAATGTTGTAATGAATGACCATTGTACCCCTCATCTAAAATGAAATTGCAAATTGGTCCTATTTGAATAAGTAAACTTTTTTGTATTAAATTCGAAGCCCAAAATGTAAATTCTAAGTAGGGTGTATCGATAAGGTCATGCAAGTATAGATACGGTTCAACTGCCAATAACTACCTTACCTACTTTGATGTAACCGTATTGATACGGTTATAAGGGTATCGATACGAGTCCCCTGTTTTGAATCTATTTGAAGTCTAGTTTTAAAGAAATTGAAGTAGGGTGCTAACCCACCTTCTTGCTTGACATTCTCACGTGGGTTGAATCAGAAAAAAAATGTTAGATAGTTGTCAATTATCTAAGTCATGGGAAAAGGCATGAAGTGATTGAACCATTAAAATAATCTTTCTCTAGCCAAGGGGAAAGCTTTCTATTGGCTCAGTTTGAGGTGGGGAAACTAATTTAAGAGTTTAAAATGCCTTAAATGATTAAGGAGATGTCTTCTTCTTTATCTTTGAATCCCCGACAAACTAAACCCACTTTTGCTATCAAAAGAAGCATACACCACTATTGTTGTCTTCAACCTCCGAGCTAAGCAAGCACCTTGGTTTGTCCTTCATCCTTTGCTCGATTTCAATACACCGTTTGAAAGCCTTCAACTAGGTGAGTAAAACCCCTCTATTGATTTGATGATTCCAATCTTCGTTGGAGCTTAATTTTGAAATTAGGTTTTCCTGGTTCAAGTAGGAACCCATGAATTAGGAGTTTGATTTTGTTTATTCGATGTTGTCCCTAAGCTCCAGTTAGTTCAAAATATGTTTCCGAATCCTTAATTCGAACTCTAACATGACCCTTAATTTGTGCTAGCTCAAGTGTTGGAGAAAGACTCCTTGTCATCCCCGAAGGAAGCTAGGCACATCGAAATTATGATTCGAGAGCCTCATAATCAAGGTGAGTGTAGTCGTGTCAAGGGATAGGCTCGGTGCCATCCTGTTTCATTATTGTGGTATGTTGTGCATTGTGTCAAAGCTCAAGTAGAGCAATCGGCTATAAATTCGAATGGTAAGGTTTGGGAACGCCCTTGTGTTATTTTAACATATGATCCGATATAAATGAACTATGAAAATGATATGTTGAAATATGAACAAATATGTTATATTATGTGAAATTGATATGGCCATGTGATGATTCGATGTACACATGTGCGATGATATGTTATGGAGCTACGGCTCACTTTCATTTCCGATATGTTATGGCCTACGGGCAAAAAGGTAAAAAAATATATTGATACATGTGAACCCTAGACATTTGTGAGTTTTGTATACAATTGGCATGCCATAGGGTTATTTGAGCTCGTATAAGTAAGGGTGGACTACGGTCTGGGGCTACGGCCTATATGTGGGGGAGATAAGGATATATTGTGTAAGGGATTTATCCGGAGCTATGGCTCAAGGCTACGGCCTATTTTCTGATATATGTGTTGGTGTAAAAGCGAATCCATGTATCCAATTGTTATATTGTCCAAGGGAATTGATAAGTGTTATGTTTTGCTATGATTATGTGAAAGTATGGTAAATGACTTAAGCATGAGACTCATGTGATTAATAGTGTAACTATGTTATCTAAGTATGATGATATGATGTTCATGATCATAGTATGCTATTCATGTCACTTGATTAATTTATGTTTGTTAGGACTACCTCACTAGGCTAAATAAGCCTAACATATGTGTGTGTCTCATGCATTTCAGGACCTTGAAGCCTTCTGAGCCCCGATCGTGTAATCTACGATTGCAAGTTACCTCTGTTACCATATGTATGTTTACTTCCGCTTCCGAACTCCTAGTAAGGTGGCATAAGGTTTAGACGTGTTGAAATGACTTATTTCGATATGTTTGTATAAGCCTAAAATAGCCTAAGTGATGTATGTGAAATATGGTATATTTTGAGGTTAGTAACCTAGCTAAAATGAGCTTAGATGCACTAATGGGTAAAATCTTAGTAAATGGATTCGAAATGCTCTAAAATTTGACCTACGATTAGAAATACTATTTTTAAGATTTCTGGTAAAGTTTGATAAAATTTGAATAACGTTCGGTTGGGTAATTCGAATAAAAACCAATAAAAATCTGTCATTACAGGTCATGGCGTATCGATACGGGTGATGGCATGTCGATATGGCCAGGCATAAATTGGCTCAATGGAACAAGGCGTATCGATACAGTTCAGACATATCGGTACAGATTTCGGTCACTGAATCTGGATGGGAAAAAGGTATCGGTACGGTCATAGAGCGTATCGATACGGAGTCAACGCAGTTTATGCGTATCGATGCTAGACTAGTTGTATCAGTACGGGTTTGATGTCCTTTGAACCTAGAAATTTGAAATTAGGCTAGCGTATCGATACGGCCCTTAGGTTATTGATACGGTGTTAGTTAATTCTGTTATAAAAGAGTAAAAAGAAGTTTTATGCAGTTTGCAATTTGGTCACTAATAACTATACGGACTAATTAATCAGGTTAACGATATCCGATAGTATTGGAACTTCAAAAATTTATAATTGGTAAGTTTAATGACAAGTTGGTAATAAAGTATTCAAGGTAGGATCACTAATTTCTAAAGTTTACAATTTAGTCCCTAAGTTTGAAAAAGGTTAAAATTGACCCCGATTCTAATAAGACTAGTGACAAACAGATTTGATAAGTCTTGTAAATGAATAATAAAATACTCTGAACAATTTCCAAACTTCAATTTCGCCTTTCGATCTTCGAATAAGTTTTCGATAACACTTTCTAACCCGGCTCTCTACCAGACTGGGAAGGGGTGTTACAATCTAGGATTTAATCTAAGAATAGGTTAGCTCAATAATAAAGTAATATATATTAACGATTAAAAATGTTCGAGATGGTCCTAAGTTCTTCCCGAGATTTAAACTACTCTCACAGGTTATTCCGAGCTATGTTTGATCTCGAATCACTATCCCAGTTTGTTTTTCTACAGCTTGCCCTGTCTTGGATCTTATCTCCTCAATTTTGCCTTGGTCTAAGTACAACAAAATACAACCATGCATAAAAATCCATTTCTATAACATTTTTAAAAATGATATGCTTATGCTTTATGAATGAACTTAACATATCTCACTTCAAATGCTAAAACAGTCCCAAAATAGTCCTTATTTCTTTTCAAACCAATCCCCTTAAATTTTACAAAGAAGTCCTTTAAATTGTATCAAAACAGCCCCTATTTTCAGTGCAAAATAGTCTCCTTAAATTTTACAAACAAATGATTAAATTGTATCAAAACAGCCCATATTTTCAATGCAAAACAGTCCCCTTAAATTTTACAAAAGAGTCCATTAAATTGTATCAAAACATCACCTATTTTCAGTGTAAAACAGTCCCCTTAAATTTTACAAAACAATCCATTAAATTGTATCAAAACAACTCATATTTTCAGTGCAAAATAGTCCCCTTAAATTTTACAAAACAATCCATTAAATTGTATCAAAACAACCCCTATTTTCAATGCAAAACAGTCCCCTATTTTCAAAATTTATTAAACAGTCTAATTAATCACAAAACAGTCTATTTTAATTTAAATCAGCCTCTAATTGTTACAAAACAACCCCTAAGATTCTGGTTTTAATAGAACAGTCCATGAGCATCATTGTTAATCTTTGTTTGATCCTATGTCCTTAGATTTGATTATTTAGCAAGCAATATGACCCTAACTCAATTTATTACTTTAATTGGCATATATAATTTACTTTGAGTCTGTCTAAGCTATTCGAAACAGGGCATACATACATGAAGTGTTTTATGCTTTGAATGGATTCATACTAGATATCATGCCTCTAATTCAATTGCAAGCATATTTTGTGCAAACAATAAGCTATCACTCGAATGCTCAAGTAAGGTTTATAATATGATGTTACTTCTCTATCAATTGCATAGCATGCATGGAGAATTTATACATAGTTCTTAAATCAAATCCTAGATTAAGAGAAAAAGAAGAGAAAATGTACCCTCTTCCTTAAGCTACACGAGCAAGGGCTCAAGAAATTGAGTTAGCAAAGCTTAATTCTTCTAAATCTCCATGGACAAGCTTCACTCACCCTCTCTCTTTCTCTTAGAGGTTCGATCATTTGAGGGAAGGAAGAAGAAGATGAATGCTTGATTAGTCATTCTTCTCCCAATGTTGAGATCCCTCTTCCCCTCAAACACTTGCCTTAGTCTTTGCATGACAAGTGCACAAGTCCTTACATTTTTATTCAACATGCAATCTTCCAAGTTATCCTAATGTTCATTTTAATCCTTATTAAGGTTGGTTACTCACTTTTCCTTTGTTTTAATTTGATCATAATACTTAATTAAGTAATCAAGGCACATAAAAATAATCTATTTAGCACTCTAATTAGTAATACTTCTAAGCCAAATTTTGGGATGTTACAGTCTTCATGTGCGCAAATAGTGCACTACTGCAGTTATCTCTTTCTCATGGACCGTGTACTTCCCCTCGGTCTTATTGAGCTTTCAGCTTTCAAATGCAACCGAATGTCCTTCTTGCATAAGGACCTCTCCAATGGAAACATCAGATGTATCGATATATATTTCAAATGGCTTGGTGTGATCCGGCGAAACCAACACTAGCCCACTCATCATGGCTTTCTTTAGCTCCTCAAAGGCTTTATGACAGTCAGGGCTCCAATCCCGCACCTTTTTTTCTTCAACAACTCGTTCAATGGTATGGCAATTTTGGAGTAACCCTTAACAAACCTTCGGTAATGGTTGGCTAGCCCCAAGAAGGATCTCAACTCAGTCACCTTGGTTGACGGCTCCCAATCTTCAATTGCTTTAACTTTGGCCCCATCCATCTGGATCATGCTACCTCCAACGATGTGGCCTAAGAAAGGAACCTCTTTTTGGGCAAACGAGCACTTTTCTTCTTTAACGTAGAGCTCATTCAATCTCAAAACTTTGAACACCTTTCTCAAGTGTTCAATATACTCCTCAAGTGTCTTACTATATATCATAATATAGTCAAGGTAAACTACAACGAATTGATCAAGAAAGGGTTGTAGTACCTTATTAGTGTACAAAACGGTTGCGAGAGCATTCTTGAGGCTGAAAGGTATCACAAGGAATTCATACAAACCGTAGCGTGTCATACATGTTGTCTTCGGCTCATCTCCTTCGGTAATTCTTACCCGATAGTATACGGACCGCAAATCTAACTTGGTGAACCACCATGCACCACCAAGTTGATCGAACAAGTCGGCAATGAGCGGGATTGGGTACTTATTCTTCAGGGTGAGCTTGTTTAAAGTCCGATATTTGATGCACATTCTGAGTGTTCCATCATGCTTCTTCTAAAATAGCATCGGCAATCTATAGGGTGCCTTAGACGGTCAAACATACCCGACATCTAGGAGTTCATTCAATTGCCTGTTTAACTCCTCTAGTTCGGGCGGAGCCATTCGGTTAGGGACTTTAGCGGGTGGCTCCGTATTTGTCACAAGTTCAATATTGTGGTCTACCTTCCTTTTCGGTGGGAGATTATTAGGCAACTCGGCAGGCATCACATCACAGAATTCTACCAAGAGTTGGTTCACTTCAGTCGGGATCTCTTCGGACATGATAGGCTTATCACTTACCAACATTGCTAAGTAGGTTGGCTCCTCTTTGCTGAATTGAATGGCTGATAGCATCTTGGACCCAACTCTAGACTTTAGGTTCACCGGAATGATGCATTGATGTTTTGGGCCAAGTATGCACAACCAATCGGTAAATGTAACAGGGAAGGCATTAATTCGAACAAGAAAACTAAACCCAATAACAAAATCGAAGACATCATGGGATTATTTTTATAGTTTCTTTACCTATCTAGCCTCTAATGTCGAGCTTGACTCCTTTTTCTACCCCTACAATCAGAGCTTCTTCGATATTGACAGTTTTAATAAACTCATTTGCCTTCTCAAAAAAATGTCAAGTCTCTTGGTAGCCCATTCTAACATGAACAATTCTAAGGCACCGGTGTCCACTAGCGTGTTCATCTTTTGGCCTGCCACGGTGATGTCTACTAACATCAACCATTTCTTCTTAAAATTGCCCATCTTAACTTCTATAGAACTAATTATGGAGTTAAGCTTGAGAGCTTCCCTCTCTTCGCCATCTTTCTCTTGAATGGCAGCAACCTTGTCTTTTTGTGAGCAGTTCCTCGCCAAGTGCTTACCTCTACAAGTATAGAATTGGAAAGTCTCAATGATTTTTCCCACGATTTACGAAGTTTAATGCCACTCCTGATGGCTTCACATTCCCATTCTTGGCTTTATCTCCCCCACCATTACCTTCGTACTTTGGATTTGGTTTGGTGGAGTCGCTTCAGTTAGCAATGTTATCATTCAATGATTCTGCAATAGCCATGACTTTGGAGAGTTCTTTTACATCTCTCTGCTCTAGCTCAGTTTTGACCAATGGCTTTAATCCATCCATGAAATGGAAGAGTGCATCTTTCTCGCTCAAGTCTAGATTTAGAGTTGTAGTTCACTAAACTCCCAAACATAGTCTTGAATGGACCCGTCTTGCTTAAGCTTTCTAATCTTGGATCGGGCCTCTTTCTCGGCATCTCTTGGGTAAAACTGTTGCTTGATCTCTTCTTAAAACTCGACCCATGTTTCAACAGTTGTGGCTCTACGCTTTTCATCTGAGCACCTCTGTCGCCATCATAGAAGAACAACGTCAGTCAAGATGCAGTACTTATCTTTTTAGTATCTTCCACGACACCCATGGCTTTGAAATACTCCTCGAGTCCCCACTTGAAGTTATCAACTTCTTGGGCAGATCGTGTCCCCTTGAATAACTTGGGCTTCAGAACGTTGATCCTGGGCTTGGGCGTTGTTGCTTCAGCCATCATGCCACCCAACACGGCATTCTTGTAGAAGAGTAGCACAGCACTAAGCTTCTTAACCTCATCCATAAGTTGGGCCTTCATAGTCACCATCACATCTTCAAGTGGACTATCTTGCTGGTTCAACTTCTCATACGCGATGTCGAGAAGCCCTTGAACCTCATCTATGACTTCATCCTTGAGGGAATCCATCCTCTCGAGATACGACTCTGCTTCCTCGATGGTCTCCTAGACTTCCTTTATGTTGGTCTCTAGTTTAGTAACTCTCTTGTCCAAGGTCGAAATGATATCCCTTGAACTCTTTCGCTTCTTCTCGGCAGCAGCCCAAGTCTCTTGGTCGGTTGCTGAAGCCTCGCTGGTGTTTTGTGGTACCATCTCTCTTAATTAAATAGGCTCTGATACCATTTATCACGTCTGTAGAACTTTACTACCTCGGAACGTGCGACCTTAAACGCTTTCGAACAAATGACTCGCCTAAGTAAGCCTGAAATGATCAAAGCTAAAATGCTAAGATCCTTACGGAAGCAATAAAAAATAGAAAGCAAATGGCAAAGCAAAAGAATGCGAGAGAAATGAGTGAATGCCCAATGTATTACTCAAATTAGAAGTGAGAAAGTGAAGTGAGGATAAGCCTCTATTTATAGTTGAGCCCCCTACATTCTATGGCTAAGATCGAAGTACATCGACGGTCAAAATTAAAGATGATCTACAATATCCCCTAATCTAAGGGATTGTTGTCAAACATTCCCTAGTTAATAGATTACAAGAGATGTGGCAAGGAATCAAAGGGAATATAATGGATTAAGTTGTCTACTTGCCATATTCGGTGTGTAAGGCTCTTCAACCCCAAGTGTTGGGCTAACTCGGATAGGTGTTGATAGGCCCATGATACTATAGAGTGCTTCCTCGACAGCCTGGTGTGCGCTGGGCTCGAACCCTAGGGTGTAGGCCGTGGCATTATCATTATGCTCATAAATTGCATGAAACCAAGTAACGATCTCATCCGACTGAATGCATTAAAAAGTCTGCTTATAAGGATACATATTAATTTTTTTGAATAGTCTAAAAGTGGTTACAAGGTAGTAATGTTCATAGATATTTTAATTCAGAACTCCTAGGATGAACATCATCCTCTTTTCTATTGAGACCAATTGTTGGGGTGAGTCTGACGTGCAGTATGTCTAGGGTGCGACTAAAAGATGACAAGTTTTGAAACTTGTCATCGAACTGAAAATTTTAGACTTCTTGATAACATTTTCGGTTGGTTTTTTTGAGATTTTTTGCAAGTATCGATACTTATTTTTTAAGTTTCGATACTTTGTCCCAAACTGAAAATTTATCAAAAGGCATAAAGCCAAAAAATGCCCCAAACATTTGACTAAATTATCACTTTGGCCCCTATTCTTTTTTTGGAGCAATTCAACCCTCAACCTTTCATTTTGGATCAAAATGGCCCCTCTGCGGATGAAAATTATTAGTTAACTGACGGTAAATGGCTTGAAATGACGGTACAATCCTTTATGGCAATGCACGCTGACATGACAGTATCATATAGACAAATGTGTTGACTTGAAATAATGTTACACCAGTCAAAAAATAATTTTATAAAATTATATAAAATATAAAATATTTTTTATGCTGACTTATAATTATGTCAAGTCATTTCAAATTGTTTACCATTAGTTTTCTAATAATTTTCATCTGTATAGGGGCCGTTTTGACCCAAAATAAAATATTGAGGGTTGAATAGCTCTAAAAAAAGAGGGGTCAAAGTAACTATTCAGTCAAACATTGAGAATATTTTTTTGACTTTATGCCTTATCAAAAAAACTAAGTATCAATACTTACAGAATAAGTATCGAAACTTGCAAAAAAAACTCAAAAAAATCAACCGGAAATGTTATCAAAGAGTATAAAATTTTCAGTTCGATGACAAGCTTTGAAACTTACCGTCTTTTAGCCGCACCTTAAACATGCCGCACCCTAGACCTTCCCCACCTGTTGGGTTCGGATACATATTAATTTTTAGAACCACATAACTCTATACAAAACGATATGTTAGTCAAAGATCCGTAAGGCGATTACTTAAATAAATTCCTTTTCATTCATTTCCCAAATGTCTTAAATTACTTATTAAATTATACTTTTAATTCACTCAAAAAAAAACTTCAAAGATAAATAGAATCATCCGATAACAAATGGACAGAAGTTTGTGTTTTTTTTTAAAGCCTAACCTCCATATAATATTCATAGTTGGAAAAAAGTTATTCTTCCGAACAACCTACGCTTATATTCTTTTTTTTTTGGTGTATATTCTATTACTTTTGGTCAAGATAAGAAAGTTTATATTCCTTCATGCAAATTTTCAGCCATATGCTTTGTTCCTGCTCACCTGGAGAAATAATAACCAAATGAAGCTGGATTCTTCTCATGTATGTATATATGTTACCTATTTAAATTGCTAAGATCATGGATCTAAATTGCGGTTGTGACAAATAGTAATGTTTTATCGTAGTTGTGGACATAACGAACGATATTGCGGTTATTACAGACTGTTATTTTTTATAATAACAGTTTCAGACAATGTCGCGACCGCTACTTAAATACCTGACCAAAATAAACATAATATCTGATATGAGAGAGAGAATGGTGAGCATGCAAAATGGTGTCGCAGTGTGAGAATACAAGATAACGTCCAATGAAGGTGTAATCAAAGGAGATTTGAACATTCCCGATGGCGTTGCTGAGCATACAGATGGGTTTATTCTTGGGTCCACTACCAAAGCCAAAGGCTTTTACCGAATCCAAATGAGGAAAAGGAAGGATGGGGAAAGGCAATGTTAAAGCAAGGGAGTCTTGTGGTTAAAACAAGGCTGTCATTCATTGGAATCACAGCACTTGGGGTGATGCCCTTGTCTAACTTATGCCCAATCTGTCTATTTGTCTGTGGTCACCCAACAGCGCCACTCCTTGCTTTAAACCATATGTTCTACGGATTAGACACAGAACTCGACATTATTTATTAAGAAAATAATAACTAATAATAAATTGTATATTTTTAAAGTGATTAAAATATAATTTTATCATTATTTTTTATTGGCTTCCCATTAATCCTCAAGAGGTTCTGTCAGCACTTGTGAAACTTAAATAACCACTAACCTAAACAATGATTATCTCTCTTATTTTCTTTAATTAACTTATATTTCTTCTCCGTTTTTTCATCTAAATTAAAATGATTTGCTTATACATATGGTGATTGAAAATGGTTATCCATCTCATTTTGTTTTACTACCAAACACGGCCAAAATATATTTTCTTTCCATTTTTCCACTTCCTCTTTGGCTTTTTCAATCTTTTCCCTCAAACAAACAAAACTTAAGTAACAAACTCAAACCCAAACTTGAAATAATTGATTTTTTTAAAACTCAAACTGACCCAGCCTAAATTAACTCAATCTGCAACTCTAATAGTTATCCCCTAACACATTACGTAAGAAATGTACATCTTCCAAGTCAAAGACTTAACCCTAAATTTGAGAAGATTTTTCCCCTTAAAATTACAAAAGAATACATATTTTATATAATCATAAGTGTCAACAACCTCTAGAGCAAGTGATTAAAAGCTTTCAGTTGATACTCCCCCCTAAATTGTAGGTTCTAGACTCAATAATAACAAAATTTTCCTTCTTTTCCCCTAAGTAGAAATTGTTCAAAAAATAACTTATAAAAATTAAGTGTTCTCGTCCGTCCTACAATTTGACAATGACATTATTTGGACCAAATGGTGCTTAGACAAAGTCTTCCCAACAATAATCACTTGAAAATTCAAAGTACCACTACTTCCCACCGATTTTTGGTATATTTAAAAAATTAGGTTTAGAGTTTAGGGTAAAGGTTTAGGATTAGGGTTTAGCATCATGATTTAGGAAATTGGGGTTATTTTGTATTTTTAGGGTTTAAAGTTTAGGATTTAAGATCTAGAATTTCGGGTTAAGACTTAAAATTTAATTTTTTTAGTGTTGATGCATAGAAAAAAACATCGAAAAGGGTCTTTGTTCTTTAATTACTTAGGTATGGTTGGCCTTCCAACAACATGTATATGCATTTCTTAATCTTATATATATAGTTTACGCAAACCTTTTCAGTTTTAGGGTTTAAATATTTAGGTTATGGTTTAGGGGTTTAGGGTATAGGATGCAAAATTTAAGATTTACGATTAGAATTTAGAGTTTAGGGTTTAGGTGTTAGGGCTATATTTTGATACACAAGTTGTGTAAAAAAATTTACACAACCCTTCATATTTAAGCTATAAAATCTAAAACCTAAATCTCTAACCCTAAATTCTAAACTCTAAACCTTAAACTCAAAATTTTAACCATAAACTATAAATTCTACACCCTACGACATAAACCCCTAAACTATAAACCCTAACATAAACTCCTAAAGGCTAAAGCTTACACAAGCCTTCATATTTAAGCTATAAATTTTAAGCTATAAAATTTAAAACCAAAATCCTTAGGCCTAACACCCTAAAACCTAAACCCTAAACTATTAATTCTAACCCTAAACTTTAAATTATACACCCTAACCCATAAACCCTAAACCACAACCTAAATCTCTAAACCCTACAATTGAAAAGTTTGTATAATTTTTGTGTATCAAAGTATTTTTCATATATATATATATAGTTAAATTATAAATATTCGAATGTGTGAGTCACCTTGTTTACCCCAAAAAAGAAAGGAAAAAAGTAGTATATGGATGGGGGTATGGGAATCACAGAAAGGGCAACAGAAACCCTAAAGAATGAATAGGTAACCCAAGCGGAGTATGTGGCTAGAATGGTGTCAGTCATCTTTAGTAAGGGTGACAGCTCCTTTTTCAATGTGCTTTCCCTTTATATTATACTCTCCAATGGAAACAACATCGCATTCGCCTCGGAGGAGATCAGCAATCTGCTCTTGTCTGTGTGGGGGTTGAATCGAATAAATATTTTTGCAAACAAAACAAAAAACAAAAAGAAGTGATGTAGACAGATTGTACCATGATCATGATGAGATGCTGTGGACCGGCTTTCAGAATTAAAGGAATTGTCCCCCCTCTTAACTTAGCTTTACAGTTTGAGGTTTCACCATTGGTTTGAATATCCAGGATTCGCCAATGGCAAAATTATACTTGTAATGAAAAAAGGGCCAGATTCTATTGATGAGAAATAAAGATAAAGGTAGATACCAAACTCTCCTATATAAATCCCACTCGGGTATTGCTTGTTTTCACCAGTAAACTGAAGCAGAAATTCTCCGGTTAAGTGTTTTTGTTTCATTAGCAAATAGCAGCAACAGCATGCGCAGAGGCAGAGATCCGCTGACAGAAAGTAGGGTTATAGGAGATGTTTTGGACTCTTTTACAAGGTCTATTGCTCTCAGGGTGTCCTACGCTACTAGGGAAGTTAACAATGGCGTTGAGCTCAAACCTTCGCATGTTGTGAACCAGCCAAGGGTTGATATTGGCGGGGATGATCTCAGGACTTTCTACACTTTGGTAACTTCCTTTATACACACATTCATGACTAGGGTTTTCGGTTTCTTACTGATCAGTCTACCTCGGGGATTCAAATACTGGTCCTTTACCGCACTAGCAACCATTATACAGTGGTAGCAACACCGTACAAAACCGTTATTATGAAAAAAAGTAAAATCTACAATGATTGTAATAACATTTGTTATATCTGAAACCGCAATAAAACACCGCGACAAAAAACGTTACTGCAATCACAATTTAAATCGATCCTAATCTCCCTTACCTATATACTCGCGTTCGGTGCAGGTTATGGTGGATCCTGATGCCTCCAGCCCAAGTGACCCCAACCTCAGGGAATACTTGCACTGGTGAGCTCCCTCCCTCTCTCTCTCTCGCTTTATGTGTATTATGCATGTATGTAGAAGTAGAGCAGTGACAGAGAGGAAAGAAAGCAAACGCAAGTACTTAGAACGCATTACAACTTTATTCTAAATTTCAATAGTACATTATAACTTTGTCGAAACTTGGACTAATCATCTTGTGGACATACATGACTAATTTTGTCATGATTTAATAGACAAATAATCGTTATATGCTGACAAAGAAAAATAAAAAACCTTTGATTAAACCTACGTGCCTCATTTGTTCTACTTCTGTTTGGTTTTTGACCAGTAGTTTTTGTCCCTTTAGTGTATTTATAATATTTTGTATTTTTAATTACTTTTAATTATGTCATTATATTTTTTATTGAACTGAGTAAGTTATTATATTCTTATAAAAAATTTAATATTTTCATTAATTTTTACTAAGAATAATGATTTTACTAGTGATTAGAAATTAAACCATCCATATATTCTCTCATTAACACATTTACATTTGAAATAATACTAGAAAGAAAAGAAAAAGAAGAGGAAGAAAGGATTCTTCCGTATCATAGATAGATGTGATAGGTCATCCAGTAGCAATTATTGGGATATTACATAATGGACAAAATCCTTTTATTCCATCAGATAAGTTTTAATTTAGATGAGCATATAGGTCCATTATTGTAATAATAGTCGTGATATAATAATAATGATATTGTCTAAAATTATTATTTACAATGATCGTAATAAAATACAAGATTGAAAATGCAGTACTTTACTAACCATTTACATTGAAATCAAATTCTGCAGGTTGGTAACTGATATTCCAGCCACCACTGGTGCAAGCTTTGGTTAGTACCTTCTTGGCAACCTTTATTAACATTCTATTACACAAGATGTATATCATTTGTTTTGATGTTGGGCATGACCTGCTTTATGTAGTTATTTGTGTTGTATCCTTGATTAATATGCATATCTTTTGCTTTGGTTTAAGATTCATCGGATCATGTCAGTGCTAAGAAACGACCTAGTTTCTGATCGGCGAATATTCAGTCGCCCCTCCTTAACTGTATTTCAGTCCAATAATCTCTTTTGTATATAATGCATCGGAAACTGAGCTTTGGAAAAGTAAACCTGAAATGAAACGTTATCTTCTTTTTTCTTTTCTTTATTTTTGATAAGGAAATGAAATGTTCTCTTCCCTTGTCTTCACTGCTGTCTTTGCTTACATGAAATAAGCGTAGTGGTAGAGCTTTCTGAAATGATGGAAACAGTTTTTCCTTGAGCCTCACAATTACTCTTCATCTCTAAAACCAACAACACAAAGCACTGTTTACGGCACAAATGTTTGTCTTCAAAAAGTACGGAGAAAGAATTTTATATAAGTGGTAGGAATTTTTATGAAGTTATATTATGTAGTCATGCAGAATTAAATTATAACTAAAAAATATAAAAAATATTTAAAATATAAAAATTTTTAAAATTTTTAAAGAACGTGACCGCTCCTTCTAATAGGCAAAATTCCTCTACTCCTTTTTTATGCTTATTTTTATACTTTAACACTAAAAAATTAAATTTTAAGCTTTAACCCTACATTATGAATCTTAAACCTTAAACCCTAAAAATACACATACTACTAATTCTCTAAATTCTAACCTTAACCTAAATCCTAAATATAATTTTTTAGTATAGGCATAAATAAAAACATAAAAGCAGAAAATTTCTATTCCTTTTCGGTACCCTATATTTATCCTTGTGTCAGTTAATTTTGTACGTACACTAGCCGATCGAAAGAAAAGAATGGGCGGTGCTTAAAGCTATGAATTCTGGGTACATACATGTTTATTCTTTGAACCGACGTTTCATAGATTATGGTGTATAGTACTAGAGCTCGGGCCACAAAATATCTATCTGTGAATCTTGTGGGGTGTTCTTTTTTCTAATCTTCATGTCTTCCACTTATATGATATATATTATTGTTTATATGTAAATGTATATAATATATGGTGAAGACTGATGATGTTGGGGTTTATTGAAAACATAGGGCAAGAAGTAATGTGTTACGAGAGCCCACGACCTACGGTTGGGATTCACCGCTTTGTGTTCGTGTTGTTTCGGCAACTGGGAAGACAAACAGTGTACGCACCGGGGTGGCGCCAGAATTTCAACACCAGAGAATTTGCTGAGCTCTACAATCTCGGCCAGCCAGTGGCTGCCGTTTATTTCAACTGTCAGAGGGAGAGTGGCTCCGGTGGCCGCAGGGCATAATAATATTGCACATCATTTAATTCCGAAAGAAAACTTTAATGTGATACGCAAAGATACAACAAGAACCTACTACGTATGAACCGTATGTTTTCACCAAGTTTCTCACTATTTGGCATGCTAATCTGAAGGAGCAATAGTCGGCTCCATTAATTATTGTATTGTAATGGGCCACGTAATGTACTTAATACATTATCTTATTAATAAAGAGAATGTGATTTAAAACTTTTTAAAAAACACTTTCCAAAGTGTTTTCTAAAAGTTACATCATATATTTAGATCCGAAAGGACCTTTATTTATATAATTCCTTTATATTTATATTATGCATTTATAAAATATATCCTATGTGAACTTTGCTTGGTAGTATTTATTTGAGAACACAAATTTTAAAGATGGTGTAAATTAAATAATAAAATGTTTAAAAATACAATATTTATTGTTATTTCTCAAATTCATTGATTTTGTTAGATGCTTATTTAGTAGTGATTGTGAAATCCCTATTATAAATTTAGATTTGATAAATCCATGTTTTTTATATTTTTCAACTATATATTGTATTGAATCAAAATTAGTATACATTTTATTCTTACCACATCTAAGCGTTGTGTAATTTTAAATGTAAGATATACCATTGGTTAAGTTATTCATCTTTATTCCTCATATCTACTTATGTCATTGGTTCTAGAACCACTAGGATCACTCATTTTCTTTCCCTTAAAGTCCCCTCTTGATAGTATTAGAATTGTAACTGGGATGCCGCAACCTTGCTCACACCCGATTCCATCCTGCACATTCAGAACATTAAGCCACCAGAAGATGCCGACTCAGATGACTCAATCGTTTGGCGATGGGGTTCGTTTCATGTTTTTTCAATCATTAAGCCACCATCCGCACGGCCTGCTGTTCAGCACATCCAATGGAAATGCCCGCGACTGCGAGGGCTGGGTTTGCCTAACAACCATGGTTCTAGAGGAGGAGTCATCGGTCATCCGGGATTCTGCACGTAATTGGCTGCTTGGTTTCAAGAAATGCTCCAAGCTGAATTATGGGGTGTGCTGGTTGGACTATGTATTGCTTGGGAAAATGGTTTTGTGCTGCGGAATAAGTGTTGGATACTGAAGCTCTTTGGGTGCCTCGCCAAGGAAACATGGTTGCCGATAACTCTCCTTTTCTTTTACAAACCTTGGATGTTATTCCCTCGGAAAATTTTCTTTTATTTGACCCAAATATCTCCGCTCCTCCCCCATTGTAAAAGTTGTAATTAGTTAACCATTTTCTTTTAGATTTTTTTTTCGAAATCTAAGGGGTTTTTTTGTACGGAATAAAATTTATTTGTCTTTTTTCTGTATCCTTTTTATGTCCTACAAATAATTTTATGTCACGTGTACCGTTAATCTTTTATTTTTCAAATAAAAAATCCTACTTTTTCCTAAGTATCTGTTTTTATTCTTGGTTCATGCAAATTTTAGTTATTTGATTATAGATTGTTCTGTTTTCCTGATATACAATTTTATTCAAATATTAAAAATAATTCGCTTCTGAATGTTTGGTATTTTATTTTGGGTTAACTGTGGGGACATGTTAAGGTACGGCACCTTAGGGTGCGACTAAAATGCGGTCCTACACAAATTATTATTATTTGGTAAGAATTTATGTAAGGTTGGGTAATAATTTAGTAGAACCAAAATTCTTACTAACTGGGTAAGAATTTGTGTATTTACATAAATTCTTATCAACTAGGTAAGAATTTGTGTAGATTAACCTAAATTCTTACCATTTGAGTAAAAATTTGTATAGATTATAAGAGTTTGTGTAGAACTACCTCATTTTAACCGCACCCTAAGCGAGCTCCACAACAGAACTTCTCGTTAACTGTGGTTTTAGTTATATTTTATTCTTCTACTTTTAATTTGTCATAGTTTAGTCCCTTTCCTTGTATAATTATATTACTAGGTCCAAATTTAATAAAAATACAGGAGTATTTTTTTCACTCTAATATCAACAACTAAAGGTGTTGTCAAATTTAGTCAAGAAAATATCAAAGGTATTATCAATTTTCTTGGAGTAGAATATCATATTAAAGCAGAGAATTAAATCCCGAATTTTGTCAAATTGTTATTGAATGATGACAAGTTGGTTTGTCTTCTGTATGTTGAGAGTTAGGTGAGATATTTATAATGATAAAAAAAGTCAGATATTTATGTTGGACAAATAGGATTAAATTCGAAATAAATTAATATTAAACGGGAAAAAGAAGAACTAGAAATTGCAAGAATAAGAACAAGATTTGAAATAATAGAAAAATAAATTCAAAATAACGAAAATATGGTTGTTGAGGCCTGCATGAACACAATTTCCTTAAGATAGATTCAACCGCTCTTCGGTACTAGAGATCTTCGGTCGTCGGTCTCCTAGGATACAATAGCAGATGATTATCTTCAGTAGCACAACTGAGTAATCACAAACAAACTTGAGCCTTCGACTATCACCAAAATAATGCAGGTTTATCTGGGAGAGAAAAGCAGTTGAAAATTGTGTGTTTTTCGTGTGTTTTAGAACTAAAAAGAGGCCATGTATTTATAGGAGAAAATTAGGTTAAATGTGACTAAATCAAAATTCTGATTTTGTCCTCTATCGAATATTTGCATGAACTGCAAACATTAATCAAATCCGGAAAAATCCCTTTAATTTCGGAATAATATGCTTGTTACAAAAGGAAAAATTAATTCGAAGTGGTAAAATATCTGCAAGCCTATGTAGGGCTCGACCGGTACGGACATTCGCGTAACCCACGTCATGTGGGTGTGCCCCAACCCGAATGGGATTGGATTCGCACCCCCCTATGCGCGTGAGGCACAGGTTCAACTCAAGTCATTCAATTACTACAAAGTGAGTAAATGTATATAAACACTTCTCATTCCATTTATCCCATCAATGTAGGATTGAGGGTTTCCATTTCCTTTTCTCAATTCACGCCTCCTTACTTTGAGCATCAATTTCTCATTCATTACTCATCCATTTTGAGCATATGAGATACCATTGTAAAGGTCTCATTGAGTAGAATAAGATCCAACTGAATCCTTATTCGAATCTTCACCTTTACTCATTCGAAATATGGCTCAAAGTTACAATTTTATCACGTTTTTCCAACAATCCTCCACATGAATGAAATTGATACATTTTTATCAAAACATTTTGACTCGATGTGGTGATAGCTTCTATGATTGATAGTTGCATAGGATAGGTAGGTTTCCTCCTTTGAACCTTCCCTTGTGAAAGTATATTTACTTTACTGGCTATCTAGTAGACGTGATGTCCTTGAACTATTCAGTCGTTTGTGTAAACAATGATATACTCTACACAACAACCATTCAGACACGCGTTTTGTTGTCATGGTTATGTCCATATGGCCGTGGACATCGCCTGGTTCTACAAGAGCTCGAGAGAACTATGCCCAAATATTCTCTTTGAAGCGGCCTCACTTCACTCTCACATAGGTGACTTATGTTGCTTGGCTCACCAAAGCACACAATGGTCATTAAAAGCTTTGCTTAGCCTGTTCCGTTTTTAGTCACTGTTTACATCATAGGAATAACTTGGAGAGTAACCCCCACAGTGACCGCACAAGGTCTATGGAATTAGGTTGTCCCTTTGAACCTAGATATTGGGATCTTCAGTCAACTAGGTAGGGTTTTTCTTCACATAGTGCCTTAAGTTTTCATGGGCTTTAGTCACATTTCTTTCGATGTTTTCTCAACTTGATCTCGATTTAACCCTTTGGTTAGTGGATCCGCAACGTTATCTTTTGATTTTACATAATCAATAGAGATAACTCCATTTGAGATCAGTTGTCTAACTGAGTTCTGGCTATACCAGAATCATCATTGTCAAATTTCTCAAGAATTTGTCCACATAGTGTGACAATATGAGACTTTCATGTGATCATTTAATTTGGATGTCCAAAAATCATGTTGTCTAGTCTCATATTTAACATGACATTGGTACGTTTTACCATTTCATTGTTGTACATAACAATGAACGTGTCGTCAACATAGGATTATGTATCCTAATGCACACTTTTGTTTTTGTCATCATGACAATGTTTTCGTTTCAACCTTTTATTGAACGTATGGATTAATTTTCATTGATAATCTCCAAACTTCGTTCCATTGAACTTGGACTAACTTCCCTAAATATTTAGAAAATATATTTCAAAGAATGAGACATTCTTAGTTTTCCATTATCACATTCATGTGAATCTATTTGTACATAAGAAAGTGATATACGTTACTATGTTCTACATAGTCAATGAAAATATAGTCAACTTATTTCCATTTACTTCGGTAATGGGAATATTACCTTTGCAAGACACCCCCACATTTTTATGTAGTTGTAGGAAGGTTTTTATTTCCTTCCATAACTCATATGGTGTCTTTATTAGTTGATAGAACAATTCTCCCCACATGTTAGGCACATTTTGAAGTTTCAATTCTTATCTTCAAATTCATTGTACCCTTTGATGTTGCAATGTTACTCACATAGAGTTTCTCCAAATTAATCGATGTATTAATTTTGGATTTCAGCATCCTACTTTAGAGAATAATTTCTCTATAGCATCTTTGCCTTTTAAACAAATCACTAGTTTGTTCTATCATGAAGGTAATTTCCTCCGAACAAAAAATTGTCATGTCAATTGTTACGCCAATAACATTGACCTTGAAGACTTGTTCCTCATCTTATGGGAAATGAAACATTTCCCATGAAAATTTGCTTCTTAACTACACCGCTTAGCCCGCGGTTTGAGGTCATTTTTTACTTCCACTACGTTTGTCATGGTAATATTTGTCTTAGCAATATTTACCTTAACAACAATTGAAGGTGGTAACAAAATTTACCTTAGCCTCTCTAAATAATAGGAGGATCATTCTTCAGATATTTGACCGAGTTTGTCATGGTCAATTATGCAACAGCTTTTGTTGCCACGTTTGAAATTCTTTCCAATGAATTTCACTGGTTGTTTCCATTTTGTATTTATGGTCCAACGACCCTCACAATTCTTTAGCCATTTTTATAAACATTGTGCACTTCATAACATGCATCAGAATAGGCTTTAAGAATTTAATTCTCGATATAGAGAATAAAGTTCTTTTATGCTTTGATTCGAGACCTCGGTCGGAATCAACGTTATGAATTTGGTAACCAATGTTACTTCTCGAAATAAATTCACCAATTTATTTCCAAAATAAAATCATACTTGATTCTTTAAGAAATAATAACTTTAAGTTATTTTTCTTTCCAAAATAAATTCACCAATTTATTTTAAAATTGAATCATTCTAGATTCCTACGAAATTAAATCCAACGATTTATTTCCCTTAACAAATTATAATCAACGCAAGATTCTAATGAAGAAATAAATTTAGTAATTTATTTCCATCATATCTTCTGTTCAACGTTGGGATTAGTGGCACTAAAACCCAGATAGAGATATCAAGACAACTCGATCAAAAGAACATAATCCTTTTATTTAATTTCGTTGATTCTTGTTTGGAAGATCAAGTAAATCCGTTAAAACGACAAGAAATAATTCCCGAAACGAATTATTTATAAGATTTTTGTTTCCAAAACAAATTCAAGAAATTTTCATGGTTATCATACACTTTCTCATGGAAAATTAGTCGAAATAATAATCCAAAGTGTTTCGAAACAGAGATAACATTGCCTTAAACCTTTTACACACATGATAAAGGTTTTACAATACATGCAAACATGTATTTTACATATGATTTTAATCCTTGCTATAAGAGAAGGTATTAAATCAAACATGTATCCTCATGATACATACCAATAAATCGAAATTCAATTTTCGTTTATTTCTGATTTTGATTTTTCGCAAAATTCGTAACCTCGGTTATTCCCAAATACAATTTCTGTAAAACAGATTTGCCCCGTTTATTTTTTAGATCTAAGCAAACATGTTAAAACAACAGAATAATTCCTGAAATAAATTTATTTGCTTTCTCACAACCGTACTTATTTCGAATCGCCTTAGATTAATTTTGTTCATCTCTATAAGATTTCTGAAAGGAAATTATTAGTACAAGAATAAAATTCACCGTGTTTCCAAAAACACATGACATAAAATATTCTTTATTGTCATTTAATATTCCATATTAAACCCATACAAAAATTGACATATATGGATTTAGAATATATTAAACCCATACGAGATACCATGTATGTAACAACTGCTTTGATTTTCAAATCGTACGAATAAACAACTATTATTGGCAATAGTTAAAACTTACTAATATTGCACTACCCCAAATCATGAGCAGAGATGGTAGCTACGGTAGTATCAAAAGACTTTGAACTACCTCTTTGATGTCGATAGGAGGCCAAGTGCAGCACGGTGGGTGTAACACCACCGATTCAGCAGCAAAATTGAAATTGTTTATTCGTCGGTATAAGTAATTTGGCTTCGTCGCGGTATAAACACTGTGATCTGTTCTTTAGATTAACTTTAGAATCTGTCTTAAAGATTGTTGGGTAAATAGGGTTAAATTCGAAATAAATTAATATTAAACGAGAAAAAAGAAGAACCAGAAATTGCAAGAATAAGAACAAGATTTAAAATAATAGAAGAATAAGTTCGAAATAGCCGAAAATATGGTTGTTGCGGTATGCACGAACACAGTTTTCTTAAGACATATTCGAGCACTCTTCGGTGCTAGAGATCTTCGGTCGTCGGTCTCCCAAGATACAACAACAGATGATTATCTTCAGCAGCACAACTGAGTAATCACGAACGAACTTGAGCCTCCGACTATCACCAAAACAATGCAGTTTTTTTGGGAGAGAAAAGCAGTTGAAAGCTGTGTGTTTTTCGTGTGTTTTAAAACTGAAAAGATGTCATGTATTTATAGGGAAAATTAGGTTAAACGTGACTAAACTAAAATTCTGATTTTGTCCCCTATCGGATATTTGCGTGAAGTGCAAGCATAAAATCAAATCCGAAAAAATCCTTTTAATTTTGAAATAAATGCTTGTCACAAAAGGAAAAATTAATTCAAAATGGTAAAATATCCACAAGCCTATACATAAGGCTTAACCAATCCAAACATTCATGTTACTAGCATTGGCAAGTGCACTGAAACCCGAATGGGATTAGATTTGCACCCTCTATGCGTATGGCACAAATTCAACTCAAGTCATTCAATGATCACAAAGTGAGTAATTGTATATAAACACTTCTCATATCATTTATCCCATCAATGTGGGATTGGGGGTTTCCATTTCCTTTTCTCAATTCACATCTCCTTACTTTGAGCATCAATTTCCCATTCATTACTCATCTGCTTTGAGCATATGAGATATCGTTGTAAATGTCTCATGGAGTATAATAAGATCCAATCGAATCCTTATTCAAATCTCCATCTTTATCCATTCGAAATATGGCTCAAAATTACTATTTTATTACGTTTTCCAACAATTTATATGTAAACTTAGTAAGTATTCCCTAGGAACTAGGTGTTGTAGGGTGACAAGCTGCATCTTTCTATTGGTACCATTCAATTAACTTTTTGTTATCTGTGTATGCGGTTATTTACTTTATTTTACCTTTTGATTTTCTAGTTTGATGTTTTCCCCTTAAACAACAGATTTTGAGGTTTTCTTTTAAAAAAATTCTCATGTATAGAGAGATCCATTAAGTGAATATGTTATCTTATTTTATATTTATTTTTAAAATATAATTTTTTTTATTTAATAAAAAAATTCCATGCATGTTTAGGGGTGAAAATCCTGTGGGATGAGGACGATTTTGCATTCCTCACTTTGTCCTCAACACTTACGATTACAGTTTCGAAAAATTCTCATTAAATCTTTTGAAGATCTTTTCGTCCTCATACTTTTCCCGCTCGAATCCTGTTGTTTTTGAGGAATCTTTATCCAAAAAATAAATAAAATTATTATTTTACTAACCAAAATAAATGGAGAATTCAATTTAAAATATAAAAGTCTAGATATTTCAATTAGAAACAGTTACAAGATGAAGAAGATTGAAAGAGTGTTGTGTTGGGGGGAAGATTTAGACATCAGTTTCAGCTTATATCTAAAAACTAAGATAAAAACATGTTGAGAAACTTTAGTGTGGCTGGATTTGAGAAAAAGGTGAAGTGATAATAATGTAGTTAGGGTTTTTCTAAGATATATATTAGAAGAATATAAATAATTAAATATATATTTTTTAAAAATTTAGTAAAACAGTGGATCCTTACAATTTTTTTGGGGTTCCCACAACTATTTATACCAGTTCAGATATAGCAATTCATGTCCTCGTCTCTATTTAAGCTTTAGTAATAAAATTTTCTCGTCCCCTTATATAAAAATTTCTGTTATTCCTCATCTTGTCAGTTCAATCCTCGCGATTTTTGAATATTCTAGTCTCAATTCCCACCCCTATGCATGTTTATCATGTTTTCCGTTAATAAGAATGAGTTGCATGATTTATACGTTACTGTCTCTTTATATATGAATAAATAAATTAGCACCTTTTTTTATCAAAAAAAAAATAGCACCTTCATTTGCAAATTGAGATATTTTACATAATATATATACACACACAATTACTATCCGCATTGGCCTAACCAGTCGCTACAGTGAAACATGAAGGTCGACATGTGCTGCTAAGTGCTAATCAACATCTAATTTTTATGGTAAAAATAAAACCTAACATTTTGGTTGTAACAAAACAATTAGTACCGCGGGCTGAGCATCCGAACAACAAGAAGCCATATTCGCCATTGTATCTGCATTTTGCCATGATCAGAAATCTGATTTCAAGAGCTTCAATCGAGGCTTTATACAGATGTCATCAAAGGGTTTCCCCTGTTCTACATGGATGTAATCTTTCGTCTTCAGAACCTGCAGATTTGTGACACCAAGAAACAAAAGGGATAACTTAATTTAGGAAAAATATATAATGCACGGGCGGTAAAAATATTTTATTTCAATAAGCGCCCTAATTTTAAGATTTAGGGATCCTGTTTATGATTCATAGTTTAGGGGTTTAGGTTTAAAGGTTTATAATTTAAAGTCTGTGATTAGAATTTAGAGTTTAAGGTTATGATTTAGAATTTAGGTTTTAGGATAATATATTAGAGATTTAGGTTTTTACCTATAACCCCTGAATCATAAACTCTAAATTCAAACCAGTCCTTCAATTCTAAGCACATAACCTGAACCCCTAAACTATAAACCCTAAATTGAATCTCTAGTCCCTAAATTTAAAGCGCTTGCGGAAATAAAATATTTCTACCGCCAGTGCATAGTATAATTATCCTTTAATTTATATGTAGGATTTGTAAGCTAAACTACTTGGTTGCAGAAATTCTCTTCATTACTGCAGATGGAAGTGTTGTGCTTTTAGTAGACATACCAATGTTTCAAAAAACATCTCGATGCTTCTTTTCGTGTTTTACGAGCCAATAGACTGTTCATAGAGAGTGCCTTACGTCCATGTACAGCTTCATCCTCAAATAAATTCTGAAGGTAATTGGGAACAGCCCTTAAAGAAAGGTATCATCACGGTGAGTGCAAGCCTCATTCCGAGTTATAAGAAGTTATTATGACGAGGAGTGCTAGATTAACGTGGGAATTAATGACAAAAAGTATTGAACAGCTAAACCAATGACTACAGTGTCTACAGACCTGGTACGAGAAGACCATCCACTATTTTCAAGAAGACAACTTCCATCATCGCATGGTATGCCATTATTATCATCCTCACCTAGCTCATCATCTACATTCAGAAATTCTGAAAAGTAAAAGGTAAAATAAATATTTAGCAAACAAATGGTCCTATCAAGATTGATTAGGTTGGGAGGCTGGAGGTATGGTAAAAATTATAAATGGAAGTAGGATTAAAGACGTGTTTTATTAAGTATTAACAATTTCTTTTCGGGGAAAATCTTTTAAAGACGTGTTTTATTAAGTATCCACCCTGTGAAAAATAAATGATATAAAATTAGTATTAAATTTTTAAAATAAATAAATATGATAAAATGCACATTAGGGATGGCAAAACAAAAAGATTAAACCTGTATCATTTCCGATGGCAATATCCTCAAATTCCTGCACCCACCACAAGACCAAATAGTCATTCAGGTACTCCCAAAGGCTTAAATAAAGTGATAAAAGTAGGGATGGCAAAATTACTCGTCCCCGACCAGACTCGGTGTGCCCCGACAAGACCAAATTTTCGGGGATCAGGGCGGGGCGGGGCGGGTATTTAAAAATGTAAAGTCGGGTCGGGGCAGGTTCGAGTATGATATAAAAATTTCCCGCCTCGCCCCGCCCCAGTATTTTTTATTATTTTTATTTATTTTTATTATATTTATAAAAATATCACTATATATAAATACTTTTAGGGGTTTCAAGCTATTTTTTTAGTTTGTGTTTATCGTAAATTTTTGTTAGATAATGTTCGAATTTTAACATATTTGATTCTAAAAGTCAATGGTTCGAGTTTATTTTTTTAAATATGTATTTTTTTCTTCATATGAGTAATTTAATTAGTTTTATTTTATTTTTTTATATAATTTAAAGTCTAAAATTTATATTTTGTAGATATAATAGTCGTTCGATTGAATCTAACATTTATCGTCGGGCAAGGCCAGGCAGGGCAGATAAATTATTATTTTATTCCCGGGGCAGGACGGAATCGGGTTTTGAGATAAATATATCGGGGCGGCCAAAAACCCGCCCACCCGTTGCCATCCCTAGATAAAGGCTACCACAAAAACAATTCTCCTGGCAACAATAATAAGTTAATGTAAAAACAGCACATTGACTGAACAAGTTAACGTGAATAAATAGTTGAGGGATGGACTACATATCAGAACATATAATGTCAACCATGCTTTATGAATAGAATAAAGTTAAAATATTCAAATTAAATTAAAATATATTTAGAAAATATTTGCTCAAGTATGGAATATTTTCAATTAATCTTTCCGGAGTGAATCAGAAAACTCAATATCGATGCCTTTTGATTTTCTGCTTAAAGGTTATCACTCCTTGAATTTACACAAGGGTATAGTTTGCAGGAACACATTATGTAGATCAACACAAAGCTGTAACATGCGCTAAATAACTTACAGCTTGATTATCCACAAGGTCATTTCTCCATTGATTGCATCAACTTCCTGAAAGATTGAGGTTTCTCCCTTATCTAATGAAGCATTTGTCAGAACCACATCAACCTTTTCTGAATATGTCAAATCTATTTTACATTCATCAATATCCTTGCAGATTGGATCCTTATCATCATGATCCAAGAATGTACCCTCAACTTGAGCCTCATCTACTACATCAACCTTATCATTTTGAGCACCATTCAGAGACTCGCCAGTTTGTAGGGTGGCAAGTGAATTGGTCCCACTGTCAACAGGTGCACAGCAGTCTGCTATACTGACGTCAACCAATGTACTGGCTTTATTTTCTTCCAACAAAAACTCGGTACCAAGATTAGTAGGGGATGACACCCAAACTCATTTAGAACAGAGTGGTTTGATGCATTAGCAGCTTCAGCATTATCTCTGTCAATTTCCATTTCCGTGATCCCATCTAAAGGTTCATGTTGCAAAAGTTGAGGCACATCATCAACAGAATTTCTATCCTGTTGGACATTCAAATCACTGTATTCACCCTGCTGAGAATCAGTTTGAACAGTAGTGCCAACAGATTGTGCTTTCTCGTCATTGTCATGAATTAAAGGCAAAGAGCTCCCTTCCATTCCACCTTCTTCAGCACTATTAGGTCTGACACAACACCCTAAATCCTTAGCTACTTCGTATGATGCATGGTTTTCATCACCTTCAGAAATCCTGATACTGCTTAGATCATATGGTTCATTGTGCAAACGTGACAAGTCACCTGACATACCTGCAAGGTACACCAATTGTTAGCAACTAACAAACTTGTAATTAAAATGCTAAAATCCTCAATTAAATGAGGCAGAGTTATTTCAAGCAAACAATAAAATTAAGACGGATGCACAACCACCAAGATAGATCACAGTCAAACCTTAGTCCATACAATTTTAGAACTTGAGTTTACATTCATACAAATGACGTCAATGCCAAAACTGAACTCCACATCTAGACAATACTCCAAAGAATTAAGGTATTATACAAGCTAATAGGAAAAATGCATGTGGCAGAAATCTTGTTCCCAACAAGGAGGATGCCCCCAAATTAAACAAACATCTAAAAGTATCTTTTTCGATGAAAGCAAATCAAATTTAAGCAAGGCCTTCCCGAGATACAGTACAATTGTATCAATAAATTTTCCTGTTCTAAAGAGAGCAACATATAGGGTGGGGTTTACTCGTAGCAATACTATTCTCCCTTTTTCACCGCTCCATATGTTTACAAATGGACAAGTTGGACTTCTTTTCTTTATTTCATTTACCCAACAAAAGCATGCAGATACAGTGAATTTTCAGCACTTTGATCTCACCAGTAAGTATAGATTCACAAAAGATTTCATCTCCCAAGAATTGTCTCTGCATCAATGAAATTTCAGGGCGAGTGCAAGGTGCTTTCTTGCGTATACGACGTATGTCTTCAGTACTAACCAACTGCTGACGTATTGTACTTGATAGAAAAAGCAAAGGCAAATTCATCAGTACTTCAAAACTTAAAAATGCATAATTAAAAAATGGAGAGAGAAAGAGAGACTCTTCTAAGATTCTCGAATAAATACCATTCAATAATATTTTAAAATGTGCCATGCTGATTGGAATAAACACAAATTAATAATATATCTAAAGCAAGTTATGGCAGTGTTACCCACAATGTCATACTATAGAGATTATTATGATCTATACCAATCACCAGTTACTTCAAAATATGGCAACTCCCTTTCGTAAATTTGTTAGCAACAGAAGGAAACAAAAGTGTCTCAAGAGAAGATAACGCTTCAATCTACATCAAATGATGTTTGATAAAGAAAACCTACATCAAATGATGAAAAGGTTGCAAAAGAAATCGTGATTCATGAATAGGTAGAAACTTTCAAGTGCCTGAATTTCATAGTACAAATTTTAATTTATAAAATCAAAGAGAGTAGTGAGCTCAATAAAACAAACCATGTTGTATAACTGTGCAAAAAATTAATATATTTGAATTTTCAAAGTTCAAATTCATTTAAGAAGAGAGCAATCATCATAACATCAATTAGTGATATAGAGAAAGAATAAGGAGCAATAAAGACACATTAATAACATTACCCGCCATGCAAAACCATAGTATCATCCATAAGAACTTTTCTCTTGGTGGCACTGGGTTTTGTTGCGGACCGTGCACGTTTCATTGATGCAACTTCAAATTGAGGAGTTGGTTTCATTTTGGAAAACTGAAGATCTTCTCCCAACCGAAACAATGACAAATTCATTTAAAAGAGATTCTTATGAAGAACAGCCTAGAACAATCCATGCTATTCAAGTAAATCGATAGAAGGCAGATAATAGTTCATTTAGAGGTAAAAATGTTGTTACCTAAAATAGAAGACAAGAAGTCATCATCGTCTGGAACTGATTCTGCAGTTCTCCGGGATTGAGGCCTTCCAAATGATTCAACTGAATTTATACTCTCTACAGTTAGTGTGCTTTCGGTTACACTTCGCTTTTTCCCTGAAACAAGTTTGGTTCCAGCATCAATTTCATCATTCCCTGCTAGGACCTCTTTGTCTGGGGTAGAGTCGGCCAGCAAATCACTTGGTTTATCAAGTGGTTCTTCTGGTGCAGAGAGTAACTTTTCCGGTGCAGGCAAGTCAGACTTGGCACAACTATTTGAATTTTCCAACTGATCACCACGAAAAGCAGTTTCTAGCATCTGAGTTTGGCAGGCCTCACCTGCACAGATGGTAGTTAATAAGAAACAAAAAGTCATTATGATTAAAAAAATGTTGTCACTTGTCATATATAATATTAAAAGATAACCAAACTATGGAAGATAACATGCATGAGACTTGTCAAACAAACCTTGCACCTCAATGGAAGGTCCAGAAGCATGAACTTCCCCCACCCTTTGGGACAGATCCAAGGAGTTTTGCTCCGCA
The DNA here is from genome assembly GCA_019671005.1 of Hibiscus mutabilis. NCBI lineage: Eukaryota > Viridiplantae > Streptophyta > Magnoliopsida > Malvales > Malvaceae > Hibiscus > Hibiscus mutabilis. The sequence continues at coordinate 42,434,000 of CM033745.1, forward strand.
GCAGACAAATTATCACTCCCAAGAAATTGAATAGATGAGACCTCTTCATGAATACCAGGTTCCTTAAGATTTTCGGAGACATTTGGTTCCTGACAAGTTTGGGCTTCATCGTCAATAACTGTTGGCCTGCTGGGTGATTCCAATGGACAAGAAGAATTTGAAGCTATTGCTTTGGCAGGTGATTCTTCCATATTATCAGCATCATTCCCAGATTCATATTTGTGTGATGCTTGCTCATTCTCCAAATTGCCATCTGATTTGGGCACACAGGTACTACTTGAACATGTTCTTCGAGCAGGTTCATCCAAATCAAAGGTGACATTGGAGCAACTAGGAGATTCTGAACACTCCCTATCAGTTCTATCCATTGAGTGCATACCACCATTATGTGTATCTTCGACCCTATCCAAACCATCAGGTCCTCTGATAGTCCCCACAGCAGATGTGTACTCCACAGAAACGGCATCAGGGAGAGAACTTCCTAGTGATTTGGTTTGTTCTTTCTCCATGTCTCCAATATGACAGTAATTCTCAGGAGGCACAATAACTACATCATTATGATTTAGTTCATTTTGTAGTGTCTGATCCATGGGATTGTTATCCCCATTGCGAAGATATGATTTATCAGAAGCATTTGCTGCAGACTTAGAATCGGCCAAGTCTGTAAGATTGTCATGTTCTAGTTCTGTTTGATCACCACCAGCCAGTGCCTCATTTCCACCAGACAATTTTGGCACTTCCACTAATCCAGGAGAACCCGGATCCTGATCGTACACAACAAATTCAGAATTTGCAGCAAAGTCTTCTTCCTAACACCAAGGATAATATATTTATCAAGGCAAGTCATACAATAAATGGCTAGAACATGAATTATTTCTATAAGATATATAGAAATAAATAAAATTAAAAGGAAATTGAGATTCAGTTATGTTGAATACAAAATGAACCTGAGTCCCACTACAATCCATTGGCACGGCTTCTGAATTACTTCGGTCTTGCTTTTGTAGTACATCTGAACGTTGAAGATCATACCTAAAATGATAGATAAAAGCAAGCAATAAAAGTCAAAATTATCAAACTATTTGCATAAATTAACTAGTGAAACTAATGATTGATTAATAATTGGCTGTGTTGCAACCTACCCATGAGAGGAATCAAACAACCGCATTTTCCAAAATGAATAAAACAAAAACAAGATAAAGAAAGTGCATACACGGCATAAGCATTTAATCTGCAACATGACCAGATAAAGAATAAAGTGCACGCGGCTGTGTTTGAATGTTTGTGTGTGAAGCTTACACTGATACTCCAGTATGTCCGGATGCTTCAACTCCATCTAGGACGAGCTCCTGGCCAAGATCAATTCAAGACGAGAATTTTCGGTAGATGATTGGCATGCGTGGAATAGCACCAAGAAAAAGAAAAATCAGGTCAATCAATTCATAAAGACAAGCTAAATACCAATAACCCCAAAGATATCAACTTTGAAGGACCGTGACTCAAAGTATCAATCATCCATTCAACAATTTAAAGGTATTGTAGAGAAAAAGATCCATGGAAGCATATTTTCATCTTTCAAAAACTAAATGGTCAGGGTTTCTGAAGTTAACCACCTATGAAACAGTTTCAGTAAATTGACCCATTTGATGAGCATGCCTAAAAGATCATAAGCATTTCTGTTTGTACTTAAGGTAAGGATACACATTTCAGCTATATCCTGATGACAGTTTTGCATCATCTACTCTCACAACACTGTTAATATGCAAACCCATTTGTTCTTTTACCCCTCTTATTTGCTAAAGCATGTTCCCAATGTCGCGATTAATTTTGCAACAAGCCCACACACTTTATTCTTAGTGATTCTTTTTTAAATCTCTAGTTCATTAGTTTGTTTCCATTACCTTTAAATTGCTGAGTGGATGGTTTCATTCATGGTCCTTGAAAGTAGATATTTTTGCAGACGATTTGAAGAATCTACTGCGGGCGATTGCAAACTACTGCCAAACTAATCATCGAATGATGGGGAAGAAAGAATTATAGATTACCTCCTCAACCAGACCAATCTGAGAAGTGTCACCATCACCAAACCGCTCTGAAAGCATTCAAAATGAAGAATTTTAGATTTATTAATATTTTGCTGACCAAATGTAGTTAAATCCAGCATATCAGAGTCAAAAGCAGTACTCACCATCCAATCCAAATTGCGACGTAGAGTAAACAACACCATCCATGGTATCTTGAAGTGTAATTTCCTCTCTTGAGCTAACGTGATGATCAACATAGTTACTGCCAAGAAAGCTACATGTCAATAAACATACAAGACGTTCATAGATACCTTATGAAAATATTCGCTGTGCATCTCATATTACCAAAGCAGTAGACAGGCATCAAGAAAGGCAATCTAAGAGGTAAAGAACTAACCCCTGAAAAATCTCATTATCAGGGAGCTCAAAGTCATCAAGATCAAAAGTCTCCGGCAAAGTGATTGAGTGGTAGGGTGCAGTTTGGAAGCTAGTTTGGAAGCTCATCTACTCACTTCCTGAGTCATGGGATGGAAAGACGACCGCCATCATCGAGTGCAAGAACCTCAAAACCTTGAAGCTCGATGCTCTTATAGGATCTTTTCTAACCCATGAGATCATGAAGAAAGGAAGAGAAGATGAGAAGAAGAGAGAAGAGAAAAAGGTCGAAAAGAAGGAAGTAAAAAAAAAAAAAAAAAGGAATTGCTCTCAAAGCTTCACAAGAAGTGAGTGATTCTAGTGAGGAGGAAGATGAAGAAATGGCTATGCTAGCTAAATGATTCACTCAATTCATGAAGTCCAACCGGGGAAGAAAGTTCCATCGAAAAGAAGACTTCAAGAATAAGAACAAGGAGATGGAGGAAGATCAACTCATTTGCTATGAGTGCAAGAAGCCGGGGCATATAAGAACCGAATGCCCCCAACTTAAAAGGAGGAGCTTCAGGAAGAAGAAGAAGAAGAAGCTCAAGAAAAACGTTACTACTTGGAGTGATGAGGAATCATCCAATAAAAAGGAACAAGAAGTTGCCAACCTTTGCCTCATGGTTCTTGAAGAAGATCCTAAGGTAACCTCTAAAGCATCTTCACTTGATTTATCTTTTGATGAACTTTAAGAAGCATACGAGTTTTTGACAAGTTGGTTGAAAAGTTTAAGGAAACAATTTTGAAAAACAAGAAAATGATTTTCGATTGGAAAAACCAAAACGATTCCCTTTCTAAAACCAAATCCAAACTTGAAAATAAGGTTTTTGATTTACAACAAAATGATTTTGAAAAGAAAAATCTTGATTTAAACAACCTTCTTCCTAAAGTTCATGAAGATCGCCACAAGGAGGTGAGTGATCTTAAAGCTTCTCTAAGCAAGGTTGGGAAACAAAGTTTTGAAAAAGCAAGTTCTTCAAAACCCAACTATGTAAAGAGAAACTTCAATGAGTACAAATAAAGAGGCTTCCTAAGGCCTTCATATGGTAAGAAGGTTTGAAGTGTGTGGGTTCCTAAGGAACTAATTGCTTCTAACAACATTAGTGCTTTGTCTTCTTGGATTCCTAAAGGAACCAAGATTTGGGGAGCTAATACTCATGGACCCAAAATTATTTGGGTACCAAAAACCAACACTTAATTCTTTGTTTGTAGAGGGAGCATTGCTACAAGGCCAAAACTACATGCGCAAATTCGTGGTACCTTGATAGTGAATGCTCGAGACACTTGACCGACGAAAAGAGTCGGTTCTTGGAGCTAAAACCAAAAAGTGGAGGAGTAGTGGCTTTCGGTGACAACTCCAAAGGCCACATTGAAGGAATTGGTTCCATTGGTAATCATTCTTCTATCCTTATAGACAATATTTTATATGTCAATGGTCCTTTTAAGCATAAGCCAACTTTGTGATAAAGGTTTCAATGTTCTTTTTGATTTAAATGGTTGCAAAATTATAAACATTGAAACTAACAAAATTGTGCTTATTGGTCATCGAATAGGTAACATATACATGGTGCATTTAGATGACATTCATATTTCAAATGTATTTTTTGTTGCAAAAGATGAGCATGACTTATGATTATGGCATAGAAAACTAGGGCATGCAAGCATGAGTGTTTTAGAAAAATTGGTTTCAAATGATCTAGTGAGAGGTTTGCCAAAAATAAAGTTTTCTTTTGACAAAATTTGTGATGCTTATGCAAAAGGCAAACATAAGAAAGTTTCTTTTAAACATATTAATGATGTTTCTACTAGTAGAGTTTTACAATTGATCCACATGGATCTTTTTGGACCTATTAGGACTATGAGCTTGTGTGGAAAATCATATGCATTTGTTTTAGTTGATGATTACTCTAAATTTACTTGGGTTCTATTTTTAAGTACCAAGGATGAGACTTTAGAAAAATTCACCACGTTTTCAAAAAATACTCAAAATTGGTCATTCTATTTCTGACATTAGAAGTGACCATGGAACTGAATTTCAAAATTTAAGTTTTGAGGATTTTTGTAACTTAAATGGTATAAGCCATAATTTTTCTACTTCTCGCACTCCTCAACAAAAATGGGGTTGTGGAGAGGAAAAATTAAACTTTAGAAGAAATGGCTAGAACCATTGTTAGGATATTTGTTTTGATATAATAATTGAAAAATAGTTTTGGACTAAATTGAAAAGATTTCAAAAATGATTTTAAGTCCAAAAAACTTGAAAATATGTTTGATGGATTTTTATAAGGTTTTGAAATGATTTAAACGTCTTTAAAGTAGCCAAACCTGAGTTTTTCAAGTAACCGTACCGATACGGTATTCCTAGTATTGATATGCCTTAGGGTTTCAGCTATAGTCTATTTGAAACTGTCAAAACCCGTACCGATACAAGTCTTGCCCGTATTGATACGGATAAGGTTGTTTCGATACGCCTCCTTAGCCTTTCGATACGCCTATGTGGCAAAAATCCCAACGACCAAAACCCCCCAATGGCTATTTCCCAACGGTCTTTTAAATTGCAGGCCGTACCAATACGCTCCTACGCGTATCAATACTCATCAGTTGTGAAGAGCACAACGGCTAGTTCTGAAGAAGGGTGTACCGATACGGCTACTTACATACCGATACAGACAGCTTCAGAACTACAATTACTACGGAAAGCAAAAGCCCCAACGAATCCCAACTTCCTCCAACAACTAGAAGCTCAATTAGAAGTATAAAAGGAACCTCCAAGCATCTATGAAGGGCTAATGCTTCATTTTTCAACAACATTATGATGTCAAATATGTCTTAGTGCTTAATTCTCATTCTTTGCATAGACAAACACTTGTGAGCTCAAATTGTCAATGTATGCTCTAGTGTTATAGGTTTTGGGTGAGGGCTTTAGTGTGCAAACATCAACCTTTAGTGAGAAATTTCGTTTGCTAAGTTTCCTCTTTGTAAAAGAGTGTTCCCAAAGCTCGGTTTGTGAGCTTTGGTTGCTAGACTTGGTGAGTGAGTCTAGGTTGTAAAGGTTTCCTCCTAAGCCTTGAAAAGGGGAAGAATTCTTAGTGAATTGAGAAATCCTTAGTAGGAAGCTAAGGTAGTGGATGTAAGTTATGGTTAGAAAGTCGAACCACTCTAAATCCTTGTCCATATTTTTTCTATCTTTTTGCTTCCACTCCAATCACCCAAATAATATCTTCTCCACCACTTGGCAAGCACAAACGATTGAGGGAATCGAGTTCAACAACCATGCTTTGTGAAAACAATTTGCCAAAGTATTTTTGGGAGGAAGCCACTAATACGGCTTGCTATATTATCAACCGAGTAATGATTAAGTCAATTTTAAAGAAAACTCTTTATGATATTTTAAAATCCAAAAAGCCTAACATTAGCTATTTTCATCCTTTTGGATGTAAATGTTTTGATTTAAATAATGGAAAAGACAATTTGGGCAAACTTGATGCTAAAAGTGATGAAGCCATTTTCTTATGTTATTCTTGAAATTCTAAAGCCTATTGAGTATTTAATAAAAGAACTTTGGTAGTTGAAGAGTCTATTCACGTGGTTTTTGATGATAATCTCCTTCCGAGGAAGGATTCTTGTGATGATGATGATGTAGGAATTTTTGAAGCCAATGATGGTGGGCAATCATCAAAGGTAGATGAAGTTCCTTACAAAGAAGAAAAAGCACAATATCCACTTCCAGAAGCCTTGAAGGACATGACTCAAGAGGAGAAGGAAGTGAGCTACCCAAGGGAGTTTAACTATGTCAAAGGTGGTGAGATTTTGGGTGATCCATCCAAAGGGGTAACCACTAGGCTTTCTCTTAAAAATGCTTGTAATGTTGCATTTATCTCATGCATTGAGCCTAAAATATCAAATAATCATTAAAAGATGATTATTGGATATTGGCTATGCAAGAAGAGTTAAACCAACTAGAGAGAAGTCAAGTTTGGACACTAGTTGATAGGCCTAGTAATAAGTCTACCATAGGAACTAAATGGGTTTTTAGAAACAAAATAGATGAGAGTGGTAACATGGTGAGAAACAAGGCTAGACTTGTTGCTCAAGGTTACAATCAAGAAGAAAGAATCGATTTTTGACGAAACCTATGCACCCGTAGCTAGAATGGAAGCTATTAGGATGCTTCTTGCATTTGCATATCATCATTAATTCAAGCTTTTTCTAATAGATGTAAAAAGTGCTTTTTCTAAATGGTTTTATTAATGAAGAAGTGTATGTAGAACAACCACCCGGTTTTGAAGATTTAAAATATCCAAACCATGTTTTTAAACTTACAAAAGCTTTATATGGTTTGAAACAAACTCCTAGAGCTTGGTATGAAAGATTATCAAACTTTTTAATTGAAAAATGTTTTAACAAATGAAAGGTGGACACTACACTCTTTATTAAAAAAAAGGCAAAGACATCTTAGTAGTTCAAATTTATGTTGATGATATCATTTTTGGTTTCACTAATAAGTTGCTTTACCAAGAATTTGCTAAGTTAATGCAAGGTGAATTTGAGATGAGCATGATGTGGGAGCTCTCATTTTTCTTGAGACTCCAAATCAAACAAAGGAATGATGACATCTTCACCAATCAAGCTAAGTACATCAAGGACATGCTCAAGAAGTTTGGCTTGGAGAATGTGAAACCTCAAGCCACACTAATGAGCTCTTCTAAAAACCTTGACAAAGATGAAGGAGGTAAGTGTGTTGATTTAAAGCTTTATCGATCTATGATAGGATCTTTGCTTTATCTTACTGTAAGTAGATCATATATAATGTTTAGTGTTTTCTTGTGTGCTAGATATCAAGCTAGTCTTAGAGAATCACACCTTATAGATGTTGAGAGAATCTTCAGATACCTTAGAGACACACTTTGTTTAGGTCTTTGGTATCCTAGAGATTCCTCCTTTGATTTACATGCTTATTAGGATGCGGATTATGGAGGTTGTAAGATATATAGAATGAGTACCTCCAGCACTTATCAATTCCTAGGTAGTATGCTCATATCATGGTTTTCAAACAAACAAAATATTGTAACATTATCTACCACCAAAGCGGAATACATATCGGTCGAAAGTTGTTGTGCTCAAGTACTTTGGATAAAGCAACAACTTTTAATTTATAGAATTGTTGTAAGTACCATCCCTCTTAAGTGTGACAACACTAGTGCCATATGTCTCACTAAGAATCCCATCCAACATTCTAGAACCAAGCACATAGAGATAAGACATCATTTCATTAGAGATCATGTCTTGAAAAATGAGGTAGTTCTAGAATATGTAGACATCTTAAACCAACTAGCAGATATCTTTACCAAACCTTTAGACAAAGAGTGCTTTTGGTCTCTTAGGAGAGAGTTAGGTTTAACTAGCCTACCTTGAACGTTAGAGCCTTTTTAATGTCTAAAATTGCTTGAATTTGGTTGATTGTTTTGCTTATGCGTTTTTGCTCCTATATGCATCTATGCTTGTTGCTAGAGGGAGTATGTATCTATTTTTGATCATACATGAGGTTCACATATCATATTCATGCATTTCGATTCGAGTAAAATCGATTTTTTGAGCACCTTGAAGTCAAAAATGATATTTTTGGCTTAGGGGTACCGATACGGGATAATGTGTATCGGTACGGGTATCATGAGACAGTTTCAGTATAGACTGACTTGTACCGGTACGAGGTCACTTATTGAAACGGCTAAAAACTATTTCTGTACAGTGTTTCGATACACACAGGTGGCATATTGATACGCGTAACTTAAATGAGTCTTTAAAGGGGGTTTTCACTTTAATTAAAAAACTCCAAAACCCTAGATACGATTTTCATCTATAAAAACCTCTCAAACCCTCTTATTTTCACACAATTCTTCAAAACTTTTTAGGGCTTTTGGGTTATTTATCAAACCCTAGCGAAATCATCAAGATTTGTGCATCATCATCTCCCAATTCATCCATAATCTAATATTCAAGGTATAAACTTCTTTTCTTTATTTCTTAATTTTGTTCTTATTTATACATTGTTTTCATTTCAAATTGATATATTTAATATCTATATGAAGTGTTTTTCAACAATTTTGTAAAACCTTTTCAAATTTGAATTTTTTTTGTTCAAATATAAAATTATACCATATATTTTTCAACTCTGTTTTTCAGTTTTCTTTTTACCAAAAATTCTTTTTAAACTTGTTTATGATTTTAAACTATACAATATAGGTTTTTACAATATCTTGATCATTGGATTGGTCATTGGATCGAATGTGATGATTTATGCATACATATTTTTTGTGGTTTAATTTTGATTTCAAATCTTGTTATGGCACCTAAGAAATGAGTAAGAAGAGAATTGGGAGAATCATCCAATACCAATTCCAATAACGATGGTACCAAACCCAACCTCACCTATATCTTTCAAAATTGTTTTAATGAACCTCATTTTCCAAATGCAATGGCTCATTTTAAATAATATCAAGGTTATAAAATTCGTCGTGAGCGTATTGTTTCAATCCCTTTCTTGTATTTCGAAAGATTTCAATTTAAATACCTTGAGCTAATGCATCAATGGAGGTTTATGACTTTTTTAAGCATACCCAGGATTTTATACCGAAACCCTATTCTTATTTTTTATTTCAATGCTCGGTGTATTTATAACCAAGATAGATCTGATGTTGTTGCTATTGAATCATATCTCATGGGAAAGAAATTTCAAATTGATTCTTCAGTTTTAGCAAATGTTTTTGGATTTGAGGATGTGTGTATTGATAATGAGGACTCATTGGGACATGTTCTTAGTAACTCTGTGATCGTGCTTGATGCTCACGATCGTATCATTCACCCTATGATCACTTGGTGGTTTCGCACATCTGGTGGAAAATTCTCAACAATTCGCCAAGTCGATGACTTTTGGATTCATTGCTTTCGTGAAGGTAAGCATCCGAACCTTTCTCAAATTATTTTTGTTGAAATAGTATTCCTTATGCAAAATCACCATACAACTTTTGTTTCATCCTTCACATATGGCTGAACTACTTGTTCCACAAGTTGAAGATTGATTATTCTCATGATGTTGTCGAACCTCTCACCGAAACGATTGACAAGAGCTCTCTCCACCGTGAAATGTTTTCATATTATAATGAGAATGGATTCGTGCTGCGGATCTCTCTTAAGGTGCTCAACCCAATTCGGTGGCGGCTCCTCAAGTTCTTCAAGATCTAGTAGCCGAACCTTTTCTTGATGCTCTCATGGTTTATCTCGACGAGAAGTTTGCATCTTTGGGCTCTAGCATTGCATCTTTGGACACTACCATGACCTCTAGATTTGCTTCTATTGACACTCGTTTTACATCCTTGGAAGAGAGAGTTACAACAATTGAGAATCACCAAGCTACGATGGACATATCTCTTACCGCTTTTCAAGGAGAATGGCGACAATTTCTTGGAACCAATGCCAATGATGTAGATGAAGAGGAGGAAGAAGAAGAAGATGAAGACGCTCCTTAGGCTCTTGCATATCATGACATTATCATATTACGATTTGTTTTATGCACCTATGTCTTTGTTTTATGAACTTCTATGTTGTGCTTAATTTCTTCTAGTTTATGTTCTTAGGAATTAAGTTGGATTTTAATGTTGCTTTGAATATTATACTTTGAATTTTAATGATATCTGTAAAACCTATATTTAATTTTGATATAACAAAGAGTTTAAGGACCAATTTGTAAAATTGGATAAATTTTTAAGTATTCAAAAGTCTCACAAAATGACAAGGATTTGAACCTAAAATTGTTTCTAAGTTAAAAACTCAAAACCCCAAAATTTCCTAAGTGTTTTCATACTCTAATAACCAAAAACGCCCAGGCGTATCGATACGCTTCTTAGCGTTTCAATACGAATTTTAACTACTGGAACTTTAATTGCAAAATCGTACCAATACAATTGTCCCTGTATCGATACGACCTTTATTTGGGTTTGTGTTCTTGGTTACGAGTATCAATATGACCTTCATCGTATCGATACAAGGTGTTGAGATTTTCAAATCTTTGCATTTAATTTTATTATCGTTACCTTGTCAATTATTGGAATCACTAATCTTTAAATTTTAGTTAACCCGCATCGATACGCCCCTTAGGCGTACCGATGCATTTTTCACTAGACTTTTTCCTTAGATTCCAATAAGCAAAAACCATACCGATACGACCTATTGTAGCGATGTCTTTTTCGCTAAAAAACGAGTTTTCGAAGTGTTTGTGGTTTTTCGAATATAAAATGTTTATTTCGTGGGGGTTTTAAAAAATTGTGTTTTATTTAAAAATTAGAGTCGTCACCGGCCACTTAGGTAAGCCGGACACCATAAAAACCAGAGATTTTGAAAACTGTTAGGTTCGAGAGTCGGTTACGGATGGGGAATGATTAGCACCCCCACACCGCCCAAAATTGGTACTTTAATAATTACCGCTTTATTAATATTAGATTTTTTCGGATTAAAGTGACGATTAATTTAAAATTTGGTTATAATTGCGAGTAAATTTTAAAAGTCCCGTTATCCGAGGGTAAACGCCCAACCACCATCACTACGCCTGATACTGGCCCCGTTTACGCTCGGATAAAAAGGCACCACATTGATAATTTATATTCCATTATGCAACCTTAGAAAGCAAAATAAATACAAAGCGATAAAAATATAAATAAATACTAATATAATAAAATACTAATCTAATATAAATAAAATACTAATCTGAAACATACATACATAAATATTAATCTAACACATAAAATGAATCTAACATAAATAAAACATTGATCTAAAACACAAATAAATATTAATCTAACACAAATAAAAACAAATCTAACATAAATAAAATATTAATCTAAAACATAAATAAATACTAATCTAAAACATACATACATAAATACTAATCTAACTCATAAATGAAAACAAATTTAACATAGATAAAATACTAACATTCATAAATATTAATCTAACACATAAATAAAAAACAAATTTAACATGAATAAAATATTAATATAAAACATAAATTTAAAACATAATAAATACTAATCTAAAGCATAAATAAACATACAAAGTAAAAAGGAACACAATTTTAAATTAACTAATACTTCATTAAATCATAAAATTACAATACAAATAAAAAGAGAAGAAAATATACCTAACTAGGAGCTCGGATAACGAACCCCGACTGAACCCCACTGGGATCTACCACGACCTCTCCAAAATTATTAACTAGATCGGACCTAAAATAGGACCCCGATCGAATGTTAGATCGAACCAACTGGGGCCGAGGGCACTGCCCCCAACCCCGGCCAGCCTTGCGGCCGACCTAGATCCCAATTGGGGAGCCAATTTCATGGCAATTTGGCCAATTTTTTGGGCGTGAAAATTGCCCCTGCCCCATGCCTTTATATAGGCAATTGGGGTGGGTTAAGGGTGACGTGGTCATCCCAAAACAACCCATTTTCCTTTTTTTTCCTTTTTAATTTTTTTATATTATTATTTTTTTGAATTTTTATTAATTTTATATTAATAATACTGCCATTAAAATAATTCTAATAACACTAAAACCCGGTCAAAAATGAGTGATTACAGTTGCCCCTCTTTGCTTGTTCTTGTGAAACGAGGACAAAACAAAGATCAAAAGCACTCATTTTTGACCTACTTTCTTGTCTTTGGCTTCGGAATCACGTGTTCTTCTGGAACCCTCCGCTCTTCCTTAGCTGAATCTTCAAGCTTGTAAGTTCTTCCTATATAGAACTTCTTCACCTTCTGATCTCGGAACTATAGGTCCTCCCTATATAGAACCTTTCATTCTGAAGTCTTGAGTTATGAGTCCCTCCTATATAGAACTTTTCACTCTGAGACGGTAAAGCTTGGAGTCCTTCCTATATATAACTCTTCACCTTCAACGTTGGTTTCTCCTATATAAAACCTTTTGCGCCACTGATGGATTCTTCCGACTGGGAGTTCCTCCTATATAGAACTGCTAGTCTTCAAACCCTGGAGCCGCCAGTCCTTCCTATATAGAACTTTTAGCTTCTAAAATCTCAGAGCTACAGGTTCTTCCTATATAGAACTTTTCACTCTAAGACAGTAAAGCTCGGAGCCCTTCCTATATAGGACTCTTCGCCTTCAACACAACGAGTTTTCCCTATATAAAACCTTATGTGTCATGGGTGAATTCCTTCGGCTGGGAGTTCTTCCTATATAGGACTGCTAGTCTTCACCCTGGAGCTGCAAGCCCTTCCTATATAAAACTTTTAGCTCCTGAAGCCTCGGAGCGGCGGATTCTTCCTACATAAAACCTCTCGCTACGGGAGCTTGAAAATATAGGCCCTTCCTATATAGAACCTTTATCTTCAAATTTTCTTTTATCTTTTTCCTTTTTCTTTTCCCCCTTTTTCTGCTCTATTTTTTTCTCTTTTTTTCCTTTTTTCTTCTCTTCTTTTTTCTATCTCGTTTTTTTTAACAAGGCTGTTGATATCTTTGGACTTACGCTACTTAAGACTGCCACATCATGCCCGAAGGACTTACTAATGGCCCAAAGGACTTATCACCATGCTCGAAAGACTTACTGGTGGCTCGAATGACTTAACATCGTGCCCGAAGGACTTTCCGATGACCCGAAGGATCTAACATCTGGGCCTCACGCTGCTATAGCTGCCGATTTTTCTGGACTCACGCTGCTAAGGCCGCCAAAATCTTTCTTCAAATTTTGGGATTTACGCCAAAAATGGCTACCGACTTTTCTTCAGATTTGGGGATTCACGCCAAAAATGGCTACCGATCTTTCTGGACTCACGCTACTAAGGCTGCCGAAATCTTTCTTCAAATTTTGGGATTCACGCCAAAAATGGCTACCGACCTTTCTTCAGATTTGGGGATTCACGCTGAAAATGGCTGCCAAACTTTCTTCAAATTTGGAGACTCACACCGAAAATGGTTGCCAATCTTCTAGGACTCACGCTGCTATAGCTGCCGAAATCTTTCTTCAATTTGGGGATTTACGCCGAAAATGGCTACCGATTTTTCTTCAAATTTGGGGACTCACGCCGAAAATGGCTGCCAAACTTTCTTCAAATTTGGGGACTCACGCCGAAAATGGCTGCCAAACTTTCTTCAAATTTAGGGACTCACGCCGAAAATGGCCGTCAATCTTCTAGGACTCACGCTGCTATAGCTGCCGAAATTTTTCTTCAATTTGGGGATTCACGCCGAAAATGGCTACCGATCTTTCTTCAAATTTGGGGACTCAAGCTAAAAATAGCTGCTAAACTTTCTTCAAGTTTTGGGACTCACACCGAAAATGGTTGCCGATCTTCTAGGACTTACGCTGCTATAGCTGCTGAAATCTTTCTTCAATTTAGGGATTCATGCCGAAAATGGCTACCGATTTTTTTCAAATTTGGGGACTCACGCCGAAAATGGCTGCCAAACTTTCTTCAAATTTGGGGACTCACGCCGAAAATGGCTGCCAAATTTTCTTCAAATTTAGGGACTCACGCCGAAAAAGGCCGCCAATCTTCTAGGACTCACGCTGCTATAGCTGCTGAAATCTTTCTTCAATGTAGGGATTCACGCCGAAAATGGCTACCGATTTTTCTTCAAATTTGGGGACTCACGCAGAAAATGGCTGCCAAACTTTCTTCAAATTTGGGGACTCACGCCGAAAATGGCTGCCAAACTTTCTTCAAATTTAGGGACTCACACCAAAAATGGCCGCCAATCTTCTAGGACTCACGCTACTATAGCTGCCGAAATCTTTCTTTAATTTGGGGATTCACGCAGAAAATGGCTACCGATTTTTCTTCAAATTTGGGGACTCACGCCGAAAATGGCTGCCAAACTTTCTTCAAATTTGGGGACTCACACCGAAAATGGTTGCCGGTCTTCTAGGACTCACACTGCTATAGCTGCCGAAATCTTTCTTCAATTTGGGGATTCACGCCTAAAATGGCTACCGATTTTTCTTCAAATTTGGGGACTCACGCCGAAAATGGCCTCCAATCTTCTAGGACTCACGCTGCTATAGCTGCCGAAATTTTTCTTTAATTTGGGGATTCACGCTGAAAATGGCTACCGATCTTTCTTCAAATTTGGGGACTCACGCCGAAAATGGCTACCAAACTTTCTTCAAATTTGGGGACTTACACCGAAAATGGTTGCCGATCTTCTAGGACTCACGCTGCTATAGCTGCCGAAATCTTTCTTCAATTTGGGGATTCACGCCGAAAATGGCTACCAATTTTTCTTCAAATTTGGGGACTCACACCGAAAATGGAGCCAAACTTTCTTCAAATTTGGGGACTCACGCCGAAAATGGCTGCCAAACTTTCTTCAAATTTAGGGACTCACGCCGAAAATGGCCGCCAATCTTCTAGGACTCAAGCTGCTATAGCTGCCAAAAATTTTCTTCAATTTGGGGATTCACGCCGAAAATGGCTACCGATATTTCTTCAAATTTGGGGACTCACGCCGAAAATGGCTGCCAAACTTTCTTTCTTTAATGAAATCCACTTCTTAATACTATTTGATAATTCTTCAAGTACCTGTCCAAAACAAGCAAAAATTGACATGCCCTTATCTATATGATGCATGCAATGTAATGCTTTCTTTCTCTTCTTTTTCTTTTTTTCTCTCTTCTCATTTTCTTTTTCTTTTCTTCTTTTTTCTATTTCCTTCAATTTCTTCTTATTTTTTCTTTTTCTTTTCTTTTTTCTTCTTCCTCTCTTTTTTTCTTTTTTCTTTCAGCCTCTTTTTCGTTCTAAAGTCTTACACCCTGAAAGGTTGCTTCTCAGATTTCTTCATCTCTTTACTTCTTCACTGTATGCTCTTAAATCCTTATTTGAACATGCTTTTAAACCTTTTGTGCAGAAGGATTTTCTTGTTTTCGGGGTTATCACTCGTCTTCATAAATGATCTTCTGGTTCTTATATTATTCTTATAAGAACCCTTGTCATCTTCTTCGCTTGGCGTTGCCCCATTCAACCACGGGCTCCACTGCTTTGAATTTTCTGACCCATCATACAGAGCCTTGATCTATTTCTAGTCATTAGGGTGAGCCAAAATGCTTCCATCCCTTGAGCTTATCCTTGATCTTCTCGTAGCATTTCGACGGGAACTAACTCTCGGTCCCTATGCTTTAAATCTCATCATCATTTATTTTTAAAATAATGCAAACGGAAATTTACTTGCGTATATTTCAAAAAGCAATGATTGTTTGAAAAGATAACAGTTATTTTGAAAATCACAACTTGGAGGGGATACCAAACATTTTGAAAACATTGTTTGGAACAAATGGTAAATATCTTTTTCTTTTCTTCTTCTTTTTTAAGGACCAAACATTTTTTTTAAAATAATGTTTGGAGAATGGTAAACAAAATTCGAAGTATATTGCCAAACATTTTAAAAACTAATGTTTGGGGGAAATGGTAAACATCAAAACTTTGGGAGAAAATGTCAAACCTTTTAAAACATGTTTGCCCTCGAAATATCAAACACCATAGCGCATCTGCTTCAAGTTGCCAGAGATCAACTCTAATGAAGCGCATATTTAGAAGATCTTGACCATTGTGGAGATATATGCCAATGTATAGTTTCTTCTAGTCTAATATGCTTTTGGGAGGAACAACCCTACCTAGTTTCTACCCCGTTTAAGGTGGCTCTCTTAATCTCACTATCTCACCATGCCCCATCCTTCCCTCATTTGGGGTGTCGACCAAGCACTTCGAAGTTTGACGTTCCTTGAAGCAAAGTTAACCCTTATAGGCGGAATAAAATCTGAAGACATTCTTATTCAACTTGGATATCTATGGATGAGCAGAATAGTCTTTGGGGGCTTGTAATGTAGGCCTTTGGTTTATGGTTAAGTGAAACAGTATTTCTGTACTTGTGTAACTTGGATATGCCCATTATTCTTTCCCTTTTTTGGATCACTCTAGACTGCCCGTTTTTGGGTTTTTACCCTATAGTTCATTTTCTTTCTTTTTATTGTAGGCTGTCTTGTATTCTGGCTATATACTGATGTTCGTTTTCTGTTCAATAATGTTTGATCCTTCAATACTCCTCGAAACTAAGATTTCTTGAATGAATACATTTCTGGGAATTCTTGTGATTGGCACGCCCATATGAAATATTATTCTTTCTTTCTTCTTTTCTTTTTTTTCATCTTTTTCACTTTTTCTCTTGGATCGCTCTAGACTGCCCATTTTTAGGTTTTCAACTTAGAGGTCAATTCATTCTTCTGTACCTTCATATCAGTGTATTTTGGTTGGATATTGATGCTAGCAGGCTCAGGCAGACTACTCTTTTTCTTCATTTTCAAGATCACTCTAGACTGCCTATTTTTGGGTTTTCACCCTAGAGGTCATTTCCTTTTTCGAAATTGGCAATCTTCGGGCTGACTTGTCTTGACTTGGCTTCAATTCGAGCTTCTATACTAATTTTCAAAACTGATATTTACTTGAAATGTGGATTCCTTATGTCTCTTGCTCATAGTTGAAGTCTCGTTCTTGTATTGTTTGATCTGTGTGTGAAGCATATACAATATTCTTTCTTTCTTTTTCTTTTTTTCTCTCTCTCTTTCTTCTTTTTCATTTTATTTTTTCTTTTCATTTCTTCTCTTTTTTGTTTTGTTTTGTTTTGTTTTCTTTTTTGTTTTAGACTGCCCATTTTGCGTTTTTAGCCTTTAACTCTTTCTTCTTATTTGAGTCTATAAATGTATCCTCGAATCAACACGTATCTATACTGGTATTGATGATATCTTCTGCTCGAAGTTACTTGCCTCTCTGCAGCTCTTCTGATATTTACTCGATCTGGATTGCTTCGGCCTTCTGATTACCATTTCTCTTCTTTTCTTTGGTTTTTCGTTTGGACATATCCTTGTTTTCAACCACTTTCTTCTGATGATTTTCTGATCTTCGTATCCAATCTGTCTGGACTCATCTCTGTCTTCTGGTAAAGTAAAAGAATATCATTCATTGTCAAATTCACAGATGTCCTGAGAATGCCTTCAGGGGGTAGAGGTTTAGGGTCAACTTTCGTTTCAAGGATCTTAAACGACAAGTGCCTGAGAAGATAAATTCTTAAAATGGGAACTGCCCATTGTCTAAACACTCACTTTGTTCCTCTGTTGGCCTAAGTAAACTAGCAGATACTCACATTTATAGTATCCCCACAACATTCAATCTCTTATAAATATATGCAACTTAGAGTTGATCTTTGGATCTGAAGCAAATGTACTGTTGCATTCAAAATTCGAGGACCTGGTATAGAAATGATATATGCATATGTCCATTAAAAAATGCATGTATATGCATATGGGAAAACTACCCCATAAAAATAAAATGTTGAAAGAATCAAGAGTGTAAAAATGCTTTCTAAATAGAAATGTGATTTTTAATTCTAAAAAATATATGTTTGAGAGTTTTTTTCAAAGCATTGAGAATTTCTTTGCGTACTGATGGGAAAACCATAGGGACCTCTGGACTGCCTCCCGAGTACTAACTCATTCCGGTCCTTTGTAGTGTAGGCTTGCCTCTTTTTCCATCGTTGGATCAACTTTCTCGTCATGACTCCCTCGTCAACAAGCTTCTTGATTTTTTCTATTAACGACCCCAAATTTCTTAGTGTCATGCCCCGACGCCTCAATGTAGAACTCACATATACTGTATGGGTCAAAACTGTGAGCATATGAGCTAGGCATAATCTTTATCGGCCTTGAAGTAAGGTACTAACCCTTGACCAAATGAGGCCATATGTATGAGATGGAATACTCTGAATATCTCTAAATATGTACTTGTTTGAGGAATTTTTCGGTGATTTAGAGGAATCTGTCTGTCTTCTTCTCTTACGATTACAAGAACCTTTAGAGTGGTACCCATTTATCTCCTTCTTTCCTTCTGCTCCTAGGCATGTCTGGTTTGTTGAATTAAGACTCAATTTTCTTCTTAGATCATGTATTCTATAAAGTCATCACATTTGCCCATCAATTGCCTGGGCATCTTAAAGAAGATGGCTTGAGACATGGAAGTCATTTTCCTCTTCAGCAATGAGAGGCTGCACTTGGGCGGCTAACCTCCGCCATCTCAAAGCATATTCCTTGAAACTCTCATCAGGTTTCATCTATGTACCCTGGAGATACCGATGACTTGGTACTAGGTCGAAAGCATATCATATCACGGTAGGTCCTGCTAGACTGTCGGGGAAGTAGTGGATCGGTAATTTTTCAATGCAGCCCTCCATTTTTTGCAGAATATGGTCACGTGAATCTTGAGGCATCTTCTTCCTTCAACATTTGCAAATCTAGGAATCTTTGGAGTCTGGAGGAACGACCAAACCAGGGTTCAAACAGAGCTTTCTTGCATTAAAGGCATCAAACTTCTTTTTTCTCTCTTTTTCTCTCGAGTCCATCTTCTAACTGCTCGAATCTTGATTTTTGAGTATGTTCAATTCTTTTATTCACGATAAAATTCTAATTGTTCTTTGGATTACCTCTAAAAATTTTATGCAAGGTAATGATAATGATATGTAAAATATGCCATGACTGTACAATGTAATGCAATGCAATGTCATCCTAAAATATAAACATGAATGCAGTAAGGTATTGATTCCAAAAGTGATCCCTATAGAACGACGTTCATTGAGGCCAAAAGGTTTCATTATATCAGATATTAGATATTTACAGTTACTGATAAGCTTCAGTGCCTACTTTCTTAACTTCATCCAGTAGTCCGGTCAGCTTGCCTTCGGGGTCCAACACTTGGTCCATATTCTGATTAAGCCTGCCACCTTGTTGAGCCGCCTTACCTACTCGGGAAATATCGATCTTCGGGTCTTCATCTATCCCATGCTTAGTCTTTCGCAGCTTGGAAGTTGTCATTTCCTACTGAAGAGTGTTGGATTGTCATTGCTCTGTCGTAAACTTGTTTCCAAAACTCTTGTTAATGGCTAAGTTATTATGTAGCTCATCTCTGGAGATTATCGTACCTATTCCCAATTTCCTCAAACGTACCTAATAATAGCCCGACTTGATTCTTGCTTGACTAGTTTCTCTTCTTCCAATATTTTGAGTCGTCCTTCAACTGGACAACACCGTTTATTCTTTAAAGGTGACCCAATCTGATATTCTTAAACACTCAGTAAAGCTTCTGGTGATCATTCTGCAGATTCAATTTTATCCAAGTTATCTCTCTCTTATCTGAGCTGGCTGAACTCGAAAGAATATCCCTCTCATAGGGTGCCCCTATCTCCGATCTTCAAATTTAACTCGCTTGAGTGACCCACTTCGGCATTACTTGAACTTTGTCCTTGATATCGATTCTTCCTCGACTTTTCCCCTTGGGTGATTGTTAGCTTACTATAGCATTGGGGAACTCCATCTTTGAAACCCAAAATTCTCATCGTGATAAGATCTTGAACTTGTTCCTCAGGGCCCCACAATCCTCAATACTGTGACCCAAACTTCCTAAATGGTGTCGTAATCTTTCGGATAAGATTGTCTCTTCGCTAGAGACTTTACCGAGGTAATAAGAATCTTCACGATAAACATTAGTAGTAGTTCGGTGTACCTCATAGGAATCGAGATGTACTTTTCATTACTTGCTTCTCGGGTTTCTTCTGCACCGAGCTCTACCTTTTGAAAGCCCAACTCAGACATACCTTCCGCCTGTTTACTGATACGGATCACAAAAGGGTTCAATTTGTCGTTTTTAGCTGGCTTAGAGGTAGAATTCTGAATATCCCGCTTTCTATTCTGATCCTTAATGGGTTCTTCTTTTGATTCGATAGATCGCTTACCTTTCGTTAGGGTGTTCATCTGATTCATCACTTCTTCCCTCTGCTTCTTTCAACTCTTACACTTTAGTTTTCTCATTACCAGTACCGTGTCTCCTTACCGTGTTTGACCTAAAGTCTTCAGATGGTTCCTCTTCTATTGTCTCCGATCTTACTCTGGGACAAAACCCTGGATCCGTGCCCTCTAATATCTGACCAGACGACCCTTTGCCAATTATGAACGATTTCTGAGATTTGAGGAACCACTTCGGGAATCAATACCCTATAAATACGAGAATGCATGCAAATGCGATGTTGATTCTCGAACAGTCTTTAAAAAACTTTCAATAGAGAAAATGTCTATTCGCCATAACTTAATAATGAATTACAGGTAACAGTTGGATTTATTCTAGAGACCTTGACTTCGGAAAGCAAAACCTGTGCTCCACGTCTCGACGTTGTCTTCATGATGATGGATGACTTCGTCTTCTCCTCTTATTCTATTACATGGACTTGTGACGTCATGATCTTTATTTTTGTGGCTTCTGAAAAGGACATCAGCAAGTGTAGGCATAATGCAGACAAGATCTTTTCTTCTGTAGATCTGGATGCAAACGAATAATACGTCTAAACAGGGATGGATTCTATCGGTCCTAGGGGAGTACTTTAAAAATTTTATGGTTTAAATTAAAATTCTCAAAGATCATTTGGTTTAAAAATTTCACCCTTTTTTATTATCAAAAAGTTTTAGCTTACTTAAAAAATGAAACTTTTAGGTTTCTTTTTTTACTATTATTATTCTGAAAGTTTTATGATGGAAAAATATTCAAAGCAAAATAATAATATTAGATTTTTTTTTAAATGAGTTAAATTAAAATCTTTGAGATTTTTACAAAATGGTAAAATGTGAAGATTTAAAATTGGGGTTCTGCGGCCCTGACTGAATCTTCTCCGTCGCACGTGCCTTACTATCGTACCGCCTTCTTTCTCGATTGGTATTTTCTCGGCCTAACTTGATACTATAATATTATCGTTTCCGGCAAAGTAGACTTTTTCAATTTTGAAAACCTTTTAATGAATTGTTCTTGAATCAACACCATGTCATGATATGCAACATGAATGCAAATAAAGGCGTTGATTCCGCTGGTAATCACCCTTTCGAACGACTTTCATGGGAATTAAAGGGTCCAGATTACAAAAATGATCCATATTACAAAAGGAGTCCCTATTACAAAAAGTCTTAATTACAAAACAAAGTTCTACACATAAGCCCTAGCTCTACCTCCTAGCTCCTCGATAGTTCTGAGCAACTTGATAAACCTTGGTTCTTCTTCTATGTCCGAGGTTACGAAAGGTCGGAGAGCCGTGGATTCGGTAGCTAAGTCATTCACACGCCTTGCAACTCATGTATGTCCACCATCAGGGTCTCGTGTGTATACTTTGGCACTACACGCTTGCTCGGGAAATTTTTACTTCGGATCTGTTGATTAATCTCTGACCGATGTCGCGCGACTGGATCGATGCCGTCCTTCCTAAGACACCTTTTTTCCATGATGGGAGATTTTCTAATCGGGCAAACCACTTGAATCAACGCTTCTATGTAATGTGGATGCAATGATAATGCAACAAAAGTATGTGAAAAAAAAAAAAAACACAAAAAATGAGTTAGTACTGGATAAAAATAATAAATACATAAATAAAAGGACAAATTAAATAAAGTAAACAAACAAAAAACCCTATTTATCCCGTCTAAGGTTATCCGCATGGCTCTAAAGGGTGGGTTTCTATATGTTCTCTACATGCAGTGTTGGTGCTAGGAGGTACCCGAATTGTCCTTGTTGTCCTTTACTAAGAGTAGCAAGGCCCCCGATCATCACTCATTATAAGCTCCTTTCAACCGGGTTCAATTCAGGGGACCCATTCGCTTATGCCCGTAGGAAAGAACGATATCCTTACGAAAGCATAAGGTACTCGAGCCCCGAAGGTACTTGCTAGGCCCATACGGGAGAACGATATCTCCACGAAAGCATTAGCGTTTTCCCCTCACTTAAAAAAATAGGTTTATATGCCATATTTTAAATGCGTTAAAATAAATGCGCAATTATAACCGAATGTTAATTTAATAGTCACTTTAACCTGGAATTTCTAATATTAATAAAGCGGTAATTGTTTTAAAAAGCTTGACTCTCTTCTTGTTTTCGAAAAACAAAAAATTGTCCACAGCGGAATCGCCATCTGTAGCGATGTCTTTTTCGCTAAAAAACGAGTTTTGAAGTGTTTGTGGTTTTTCGAATATAAAATGTTTATTTCATGGGGGTTTTAAAAAACTGCGTTTTATTTAAAAATTGGAGTCACCACCAGCCATTTAGGTAGGCCGGACACCATAAAAACCAGATATTTTGAAAACTGTTAGGTTCGGGAGTCGGTTACGAATGGGGAAGGATTAGCACCCCCACACCGCCCAAAATTGGTACTTTAATAATTACATTTTTGTTAATATTATATTTTTTCGGATTAAAGTGACGATTAATTTAAAATTTGGTTATAATTGCGAGTAAATTTTAAAAGTCCCGTTATCCGAGGGTAAACGCCCAACCACCATCACTACGCCTGATACTGGCCCCGTTTACGCTCGGATAAAAGGGCACCACATTGATAATTTATATTCCATTATGCAACCTTAGAAAGCAAAATAAATACAAAGCGATAAAAATATAAATAAATACTAATATAATAAAATACTAATCTAACAAAAATAAAATACTAATTCGAAACTTACATACATAAATATTAATCTAACACATAAAACGAATCTAACATAAATAAAACATTGATCTAAAACACAAATAAATATTAATCTAACACAAATAAAAATAAATCTAACATAAATAAAATATTAATCTAAAACATGAATTTAAAACATAAATAAATACTAATCTAACTCATAAATGAAAACAAATCTAACATAGATAAAATACTAACATTCATAAATATTAATCTAACACATAAATAAAAAACAAATTTAACATGAATAAAATATTAATATAAAATATAAATTTAAAACATAATAAATACTAATCTAAAGCATAAATAAACATACAAAGTAAAAAGGAACACTATTTTAAATTAACTAATACTTCATTAAATCATAAAATTACAATACAAATAAAAAGAGAAGAAAATATACTTAACTAGGAGCTCGAATAACGAACCCCGACTGAACCCCACTGGGATCTACCACGACCTCTCCAAAATTATTAACTAGATCGGACCTAAAATAAGACCCCGATCGAATGTTGGATCGAACCAACTGGGGCCGAGGGCACTGCCCCTAACCCAATTGGGGAGCTAATTTCATGGCAATTTGGCCAATTTTTTGGGCGTGAAAATTGCCCCTGCCCCCATGCCTTTATATAGGCAATTGGGGTGGGTTAAGGGTGACGTGGTCATCCCAAAACCACCAATTTTCCTTTTTTTGTTTTTTAATTTTTTTATATTATTATTTTTTGACTTTTTATTAATTTTATATTAATAATACTACCATTAAAATAATACTAATAACACTAAAACCCGGTCAAAAATGAGTGATTACACCTATTTGTATAGGTACGCCCCTACTTTTACACTATGTCTGTTTCGATACGTCTTAAAGCGTATCGATACGCCTTTGGACAATAGCTCTTTCTTCTTTTGACAGGTACCGATACGGATGTTCGTGTACCGATATGGTTGGTCACCAAATAGCATTTATTGCGGGAAAAATGGTCTCCAATGGATCTATTGATGATTTCAACCACCCAAACGCATAGAAATCAATGAGGGATATAAAATCAAGTCTCCAAAGCTTTACCAACAAGAAGTCAACAAGTCTAAAGCATTCAAGCAAAATTCTAACTTACTTTGAGCCTATTAGAGTCATATCCTTTATAAACCACTTGTGTTGAGCAAATTTGTAATTTTTTACTTCAAGCTGGGTTGAGTGTACTTGTATTTAGGCAAATTATTTACCTTTGAGAGGTTTTCATTAGTTTGCCAATCTTCTTGTAAAAGAGAGTGAGTTTGATCAAGCTTTGGGTAGAAAGCTTTGATCTTTGTAATGGTTTCCTTCTAAGTCTAGAAAAGGGGAAGAATTTCTTAGTGAAATTATTTGAAATCCTTAGTGGGAAGCTAAGGTAGTGGATGTAGAGCTTGTTAGAAGATTGAACCACTATAAATTCCTTGTGTCATATTTTTTCTTATATCCTTTTGCTCTTCTATATTTTTAAAAGTTTCAATTAATCCCCCTCTTGGTCAAACTGAGTTGATTGATTATTGTTACAATTGGTATCAGAGCCTAGCTCATTTGAGGGATTAACATCCACTTGAGACGATCCTAGAGGTGATTCAATCAACCGACATTCAAGCCATGGCGTCTACTTCCGGCCACAACTTGTACAAGTCTTAACCTGTCACCAAACCACCCTATTTCAATGGGTATAGATATCCCTATTGGAAGAATCACGTAAAGCTCTTCTTAAATCCAATGACTACCTCCTATGGGATATAGTGAAAGATAGACCAACCATACCGATGAAGAGAGAAGGATACCAGTTTGTTCCAAAGTCCAAGATTGAAATGACTGTCAAAGAACGAAGGTGCTTACAAGTCAATGATATCAAGGAGACCAAGATTGAACTCCCCAACTTGAGCTACAGGAATTTCAAGATGGAGCCAGATGAGAGCATCAACAAGATGTTCGATCATTTCTCCGTCATCGTCAACGATCTCAAAGGCTTCACAGAAGTCATCCTCAAAGACAAGCTTGTTTTGAAGCTCATCTACTCCCTTCCTGATTCATGGGATGGAAAGAGGGCCATCATCATCGAGGTCAAGGACCTCAAAACCTTGAAGCTCGATGCTCTTATGTGATCTCTTCTAACCCATGAGATCATGAAGAAAAGAAGAAGAGATGAGAATAAGATAGAAGAAAAGAAGGAAGTAGAAAAGAAGAATATGGGAATTACTCTCAAAGCTTCACAATAAGAGAATGATTCTAATAAGGAGGAAAATGAAGAAATGGCCATGCTAGCCAAACGGTTTACTCGATTCATGAAGTCCAACCGAGAAAGAAAGTTCCATCGAAAAAGAGTCTTCAAGAACAAGAACAAAGAGGATAAGAAGGATCAACTCATTTTCTATGAGTGCAAGAAGCCAGTGCGCATAAGAATTGATTGCCCCCAACTCAAAAGGAATAGCTTCGGGAAGAAGAAGAAGCTCAAGGCAAACGTTGCTACTTGGAAAGATGAGGAATCTTCCGATGAACAGGAGAAAGAAGTTGCCAACCTTTGCCTTATGGCTCTTGAAGAAGATTCCAAGGTAACCTCTAACTCATCTTCATTTGATTTATCTTTTGATGAACTTCAAGAAGCATACAATGAGTTACAAGAGGTTTATGACGAGTTGGTTGAAAAGTGTAAGGAATCAATTTTGAAAAATAAGAAAACAATTTCCAATTTGAAAAACCAAAATGATTCCCTTTCTAAAACCAACTCCGAACTTGAAAAGAAGGTTTTTGATTTACAACAAAAACAAAACAATACTTAAAAGAAAAATCTTGATTTAAACAACCTTCTTTCTAAAGTTCATGATGATCACCACAAGGAGGTGAGTGGTCTTAAAGCTTCTCTAAGCAAGGTTCGGAAACAAAGTTTTGATAAAAGAAAGTTCTTCAAAACCTAGCTATGTAGAGAGAAACTTTAATGGGTACAAACAAAGAGGCTTCCCAATGACCTCATATGGTAAGAAATTAGAAGTGTGTGGGTTCCTAAGGAACTAATTGCTTCTAACAACATTAGTGCTTTGTCTTCTTGGATTCCCAAGGGAACCAATATTTTGGGATCTAATACTCATAGACCTAAAATGATTTGGGTACCAAAAACCAACGCTTAATTCTTTGTTTGTAGGGGGAGCATTGCTACAAGGCCAAATCTATATATGCAAATTTGTGGTACCTTGATAGTGGATGATCGAGACACGTGACCGGTGACAAGAGTCAGTTCTTGGAGCTAAAACCAAAGTGTGGAGGAGTAGTGACTTTCGGTGACAACTCCAAAGGCCACATTGAAGGAATTGGTTCCATTGGTAACCACTCTTCTATCCTCATAGACAATGTTTTATACGTCAATGGTATAAAACATAACCTTTTAATCATAAGCCAACTTTGTGATAAAGGTTGCAATGTTCGTTTTGATTTAATTGGTTGCAAAATTTTAAATATTGAAACTAACAAAAATATGTTTATTGGCCATCGCATAGGAAACATGTATATGGTGCATTTAGATGATATCCATGTTTCAAATGCATGTTTTGTTGCAAACGATGAGCATGACTTATGATTATGGCATGGAAAACTAGGGCATGTATATTGGCCATCGCATAGGAAACATATACATGGTGTATTTAGATGACATTCATGTTTCAAATGCATGTTTTGTTGCAAAAGATGAGCATGACTTATGATTAGGGCATAGAAAACTAGGGCATGCGAGCATGAGTGTTTTAGAAAAATTGGTTTTAAAATATCTAGTAAGAGGTTTGCCTAAAATAAAGTTTTCTCTTGATAAAATTTGTGATGCTTGTGCAAAAGACAAACATAAAAGAGTTTCTGTCAAACCTATTAATGTTGTTTCTACTAGTAGAGTTTTACAATTAACCTGCATGGATCTCTTTGGCCCTATTAGGACTATGAGCTTGGGTGGAAAATCATATGCATTTGTTTTAGTAGATGATTACTCTAGATACACTTGAGTTCTATTCTTAAGTACCAAGGATGAGGCTTTAGAAAAATTCATCAAGTTTTAAAAAATTACTCAAAATGATGTTGGTCAATCTATTTTTGATATTAGAAGTGACCATGGTACCAAATTTCAAAATTTAGGCTTCGAGGATTTTTATAATTAAAATGGTATAAGCCATAATTTTTTTTTCCTCGCACTCCTCAACAAAATGGGGTTGTTGAGAGGAAAAATTGAACCTTAGAAGAAATGGGTATAACCATGCTTTATGAAAACAATTTGCCAAAGTATTTTTGGGTGGAAGCCACTAATACCGCTTGTTATATTGTCAACCGAGTAATGATTTGGCCGATTTTAAAGAAAACAACTTATGAAATTTTAAAATATAAAAGCCTAACATTTTCTATTTTCACCATTTTGGATGTAAATGATTTGTTTTAAATAATGGAAAAGACAATTTGAACAAATTTGATGCTAAAAGTGATGAAGCTATTTTCTTAGGCTATTCTTTTAACTCTAAAGCCTATCGTGTATTTAATAAAAGAACTTTGGTAGTTGAAGATTTTATACATGTGGTTTTCAATGATAACCTCCTTCCGAGGAAGAATTCTTGTGATGATGATGATGTAGGAATTTTGAAGCCAATGATGGTGGGCAATCATCAAAGGTAGATGAAGTTCCTTCCAAAGAAAAAGTACAAGATTCACCTCTAGATGCCTTGAAGGATATGACTCTAGAGGAAAAGGAAGTGAGCTACCCAAGGGAGTTCAACTATGTCAAAGATGGTGAGATTTTGGGTGATCCATCCAAAGGGGTAACCACTAGACTTTCTCTAAAAAATGCTTGTAATGTTGCATTTATCTCATGCATTGAGCCTAAAAATATCAAAGAAGCATTAAAAGATGATGATTGGATATTGGCTATGCAAGAGGAGTTAAATCAATTTGAGAGAAGTCAAGTTTGGACAAATAAGTCTACCATAGGAACTAAATGGGTTTTTAGAAACAAACTAGATGAGAGTGGTAACATAGTGAGTAAAAAGGCTAGACTTATTGCTCAAGGTTACACTCAAGAAAAAGGAATCAATTTTGATGAAGCCTATAAACCCGTAGTTAGAATGGAAGCTATTAGGATGCTTCTTGCATTTGCATGTTATCATGAATTCAAGCTTTTTCAAATGGATGTAAAAATTACTTTTGTAAATGGTTTTATTAATAAAGAAGTGTATGTAGAACAACCACCCGGTTTTGATACAAAATATTCAAACCATGTTTTTATACTTTCAAAAGCTTTATATGGTTTGAATCAAGGTCCTAGAGCTTGATATGAAAGGTTGTCAAGTTTTTTAATTAAAATGGTTTTGACAAAGGAAAGGTAGATACTACACATTTTATTAAAAGAAATGGCAAAGACATTTTAGTAGTTCAAATTTATGTTGATGATATAATTTTCCGTTCTACTAATGAATTATTTTGCCAAGATTTTGCTAAGTCAATGCAAGGTGAGTTTGAAATGAGCATGATGGGGGATCTCTCATTCTTTTTGGGACTCCAAATCAAACAAAGGAAGGATGGCATCTTCATCAATCAAGCTAAGTACATCAAGGACATGCTCAAGAAGTTTGGCTTGGAGAATGTTAAACATCAAGCCACACCAATGAGCTCTTCTACAAAGCTTGACAAAGATGAAGTAGGTAAGTGCGTTGATTTAAAGTTTTATCGCTTTATGATTGGATCTTTGTTTTATCATACCACAAGTAGACCGTATATCATGTTTAGAGCTTTCTTGTGTGCTAGATTTCAAGCCAGTCCTAGAGAATCACACCTTATAGCCGTTAAGTGAATATTTAGATACCTTAGAGACAGACCTTGTTTAGGCCTTTGGTATCATAGAGATTCTTCCTTTGATTTACTTGCTTATTCGGATGCAGATTATGGAGGTTGTAAGATAGATAGAAAAAGTACCTCTGATACTTGTCAATTCCTAGGCAATATGCTCATATATTGGTTCTCTAAGAAACAAAATAGTGTAGCATTATCTACCACCGAAGCGGAATATATATCGGCTGGAAGTTGTTGTGTTCAAGTCTTTTGGATGAAGTAACAAATTTTAGATTATTTAATTGATGTAGGTATCATTCCTCTTAAGTGTGACAACACTAGTTTCATATATCTCACTAAGAATCTCATTTTATTAAAGATCATGTCTTGAAAAACGATGTTGTTCTAAAATATGTAGACACCTTGAATCAATTAGCGGATATCTTTACCAAACCTTTAGAAAAAAAGCATTTTTGGTCTCTTAGGAGAGAGTTAGGTTTAACTAGCCTTTCTTGAGCCTTAAAGCCTTTTTTGGTCTTAAAATTTTGCTTGAATTTGGATGATTGCTTTGCTTATGTATTTTTGCTCCTTATACATCTATGCTTGTTGCTAGGGAGAGTATGCATCTGTTTTAGCTCATACATGATGTTCATATATCATTTGCATGCATTTTGATTCGATTAAGTTCAAATTTTTTAGCACCATGCAGCAAAAAATGACATTTTTGGCTCAGGGGTATCGATACGGGGTAACGAGTATCGATACAGTGTTGCGTATCAAAACAACTAAAAATTGTTTTGGTACGGTGTTTCGATACGCACAGGTGGCTTATCGATACGCGTAGCCGCTAGAGAGTTAAATGGGCATTAAAAGAGGGTTTCCAACTTTAAATCAAACTCTACTTTTCTCTTAAACCCTAGATACATTTTTCACCTATATAAACTCATCTAAACCCTTTAATTTTTCACAAATCATCAAAATCTTTTGAGGGCTTTTGGGTTATTCATCAAACCTTAACGAAATCATCAAGATTTGTGCATCGTCATGTCCTCATTTATCCATAATCTCGTACTCAAGGTATAAACTTCTTTTCTTTATTTTTAAATTCTGTTCTTATTTTAACATTGTTTTCGTTTCAAATTTATATATTTAGTATGTATATGAATTGTTTTTCAAAAATTTTGTAAAAACTTTTTCAAATCTGATTTTTTTTGTTTGAATATAAAATTATATCGTATATTTTTCAACTCTGTTTTTTAGTTTTATTTTTACCAAAAATTCTTTTTATACTTGTATATGATTTTAAGCTATGCAATATAGGTTTTTTTCAATACCTTGATCATTGGATTGTTCATTGATCGAATTTGATGATTTATGCGTACATTTTTTGTGTGGTTTGATTTTGATTTCAAGTCTTGTTATGGTTCCTAAGAAAAGACAAAGAAAAGATATGACATCTAGTTCCAATCCTCCTAATCAAAATCCTAAAATTAATGGTAATAGACCCAACCTCACCCATATTTTCCAAAATTGTTTTAATGAGCCAAGATTCCCGAATGTTATGGATCATTTTAAACATTATCAAGGTTTTAAAATCTACCGATAGCTCAGTGTTTCGATCTATTTCTTATCTTCTGAAAGATTTCAATTTAGATATCTTGAGTTGATGCAACAATGAAAGTTCATGCAATTTTTAGCTTTACCCGGTATCTTATACCGAAACCTTGTTTTGATTTTTTACTCCAATGTCTAGTGTGTTTATAATCAAGATAGATTCGAAGTTGTTGCTATCGAATCTTATCTTATGGGTAAAAAGTTTCAAATTGACTCATCGGTTTTAGCAATTATTTTGGGTTTTGAGGATGTGGAAATTGATAATGAGGACTCTTTAGGACATGTTCTCGGTGGCTCCGTGACCGTACTTGATGTTCATGATCACATCTTTCACCTCATGATCACTTGGTGGTTTCGTCCATCCGGTGGAAAATTCTCAACAATCCACCAAGTCGGTGACTTTTGGATTCATTGCTTTTGTGAGGGTAAGGGTTTGAACCTTGCTCAAATTATGTTTGCGGAGATCATTTTTCTTGTGCAAAATCGCCACACAACTCTTGTTTCATCCTTTATCTATGGCACCGCTTTGAGCTATTTGTTTCAAAATATTGGAATTGATTGTTCTAATGAAGTTGGCGAACCTCTCACCAAAATGATTGATGAGCGCTCTCTCCACCATGCAAACTTTTCATACTATAATAGAAAATGGATCTGGAATGCCGATCTTCCTGGTGGTGTTCAACCCGATCCTATGGTGGCTCCTCAAGCGGTTCCGGTTCAAGAAGCTCTGGTAGCCCAACCTTCCCTTGATTCTCTCATAGCTTATATCGATAGGAAGTTTGCATCTTTGGGCACTAGCATTGCATCTTTGGACACTATCATGACCTCCGGATTTGCCGCTATTGACACTCGTTTTATACCTTTGGAGGAAAGAGTTACTGCCATTGAGAATCGCCAAGCTTCGATGGGTATATCTCTTACCGTCTTTCATAGAGAGTCGCTACAATCTCTTATAACTCATGCCAATGATGACGATGAAGAGGATGAATAAGAAGATGATGAAGACGCTCCTTAGGCATCTTGCATATCATATCATGTCATATTAGAATTTGTTTTATGCACATATTTCTTTGTGTTATGAACTCCTATGCTTTACTTTATTTGTTTTGGTTCGTGGTTTTAGGAATTAAGTTGGATTTTATTTTGTTGCTTTAAACCATGCTTTGAATTTCAATGAATATCTATGTTGTTTCCTTTAATGCTTGGAGTACCTTTAATGTTTTGTTCTAACAAAAAGAGGGAGAAGTAAATAACACTTATAAATTTTTCAAAAATATATCTTTTAGTCTTAGAGAAAGGGGGAGTATTTTAAACCTACTTAAAAATTTACTTTGGTTTTGTTATATCAAAAAAGGGGGATTGTAAAACCTATATTTGATTTTGCTATAACAAAGAGTTTAAGGGCCAATTTGTAAAATTGGATAAATTTTTAAGTATTCAAAAGTCTCACAAAATGACAAGAATTTGAACCTAAAATTGTTTCTAAGTTAAAAACTTAAAACCCTAAAATTTCCTAAGTGTTTTCATACTCAAATAACCAAAAACGCCAAGGCGTATCGATACGACTTTTTGACTACTGCAATTTTAATTGCAAAAACATACCAATACGGTTGTCCCCGTATCGTTACGGCCTTCATCTGGGTTTGTGTTCTTGGTTACGAGTATCGATACGTCCTTCACGATATAGATACAGGGTGTTGAGATTTTCAAATCTTTGTATTTAATTTTATTTTCATTGCCTTGTCAGTTATTGGAATCACCAATCTTTAATTTTCAGTTAACCCGTATCGGTACGCCCCTTAGGCGTATTGATGCATTTTTCACTAGACTTTTTCCTTAGATTCCAGTGAGCAAAAACCTTACCGATACGGCCCATCCGTAACGATACGCCCCTGCTTTTACACTATGTCCGTTTCAATAAGTATTAAAGTGTACCGATATGCCTTTGTACAACAGCTCTTTCTTC
Source organism: Hibiscus mutabilis (assembly GCA_019671005.1). Taxonomy (NCBI): domain Eukaryota; kingdom Viridiplantae; phylum Streptophyta; class Magnoliopsida; order Malvales; family Malvaceae; genus Hibiscus; species Hibiscus mutabilis. The sequence continues at coordinate 42,466,425 of CM033745.1, forward strand.
TTTTGACAAGTACCGGTACGGATGTGCGTGTACCAATATGATTGGTCACCAAATAACATTTATTGTGGGAAAATTGTCTCCAACGGCTCTATTGATGATCTCAACCACCCAAATGGTTAGAAATCAATGAAGGGATATAAAATCAAGTCTCCAAAACTTCAACAACATGAATTCAACAAGTCTAAAGCATTCAAGCAAAATTCCAACTTACTTTGAGCCTATTAGAGTCATATCCTTTGGAACCCACTTGTGTTGAGCAAATTTGTAATTCTTTATTTCAAGATGGGTTGAGTGTACTTGTATTTAGGCAAATCATTTACCTTTGAGAGGTTTTCATTAGTTTGTCAATCTTCTTGTAAAAGAGAGTGAGTTTGATCAAGCTTTGGGTAGAAAGCTTTGATCTTTGTAACGGTTTCCTCCTAAGCCTAGAAAGGGGAAGAATTTCTTAGTGAAATTGTTTGAAATCCTTAGTGGGGAGATAAGGTAGTAGATGTAGAGCTTGTTAGAAGCTTGAACCATTATAAATTCCTTGTGTCACATTTTTCATTTATCCTTTTGCTTCCCTTTAATTTTATAATTGCCTCTTGGTGAAACCGAGTTAATTAATCATCCCAACAATATCTATGTTGTTTCTTTATGTTTGTATTACCTTTAATGTTTTTATGTTGTTTTATTTATATCCTATTGATTTTGATCTAACAAAAAGGGGAGAAGTAAATATCACTTAAAATTTTCAAAACTATATCTTTTAGTCTTAAAGAACGGGGAGTATCTTTCAAACCTACTTAAAAATTTACTTTGGTTTTGTTATATCAAAAAGGGAGATTATAAAACATTTGTTTGATTTTGATATAACAAAGTGTTTAAGGACCAATTTGTAAAATTGGATAAATTTTTAAGTATTCAAAAAGTCTCACAAAATGACAAGGAATCAAACTTAAAATGCTTTTAAGTCAAAAACTTAAACCCCAAAAAGTTATTCTAAGTATTTTCATACTCAAATAACCAAAAATGCCCAGGCATATCAATACACTTTTAGGTGTTTCGATACGACTTTTGGCTACTGGATTTTTTAATTGCAAAATTGTATCGATACAGTTAAGCACGTATTGATACGGCCTTCATATGGGTTTATATATTTGGTTACGAGTATCAGTACGGCTTCATCTATACCGATACAGGGTGTTAAGATTTTAAAATCTTTGCATTTTATATATGACCGTTGCCTTGTCAATTATTGGAATCAACAATCTTTGAATGTTAGTTAACCCATATTGATACGCCCCCTAGGCGTACCGATGTAATTTTCCTTGGACTTTTTCCTCATATTCTAGTGAGCTAAAATCGTACCAATACAGCTATATCGTAACGACACACCTATGTTTTTACATTATACCTGTTTTGATACACCCTCAGGCGTATCAATACCCATTTTTACAAAGTCTATTTCTTCTTATGACGGGTACGGATATGGCTCCTCGTGTATTGATACGGTAGGTAACCAAACAACATTTATTGCGAAAAGAAAGCAGCCCAACGACTCTATTGATGATCTAACCACCCAAATGGTTAGAAATCAATGAGGTGATATAAAATCAAGTGTCCATAGCTTCAATAACAAAAAGTCAACAAGTCAAAAGCATTCAAGCAAAAATCCAACTTACTTTGAGCCTATTAAAGTCATATCCTTTATAACCCACTTGTGTTGAGCAAATTTGTAATTCTGTATTTCAAGTTGGATTGAGTGTACTTGTATTTGGGCAAATCATTTACCTTTGAGAGGTTTTTCATAAGTTTGCCAATCTTATTCTAAAAGAGAGTGAATTTGATCAAGCTTTGGGTAGAAAGCTTTGATCTTTGTAACGGTTTCCTACTAAGCCTAGAAATGGGGAAGAATTTCTTAGTAAATTGTTTGAAATCCTTAGTGGGAAGCTAAGATAGTGGATGCAGAGCTTGTTAGAAGCTTGAACCACTATAAATTCCTTGTGTCACATTTTTTCTTATATCCTTTTGCTTCCCTTTATTTTTAAAAGTGTCAATTCACCCCCTCATGGCCAAACTGAGTTGATTGCTCATCCTAACAAAAACGTATGTACCAAAATCCTTACCCGAGATCACCAAAACCAAAAGGAGATCAACTTTGGGTAAGCATTTATGTACACACAGATTGGACTACAAGAAAAGCTACTTTCTTACAAAAAAGATGAGAATTTTAGTATGTACTGAAATTATTACATAATATACATAAATTGTTACAGAAATGGTAATATAAAATGTACGTACCAAAATCCTTACCCAAGATAACCAAAACCAAAAGGAGCTCATTTTAGGGTAAGCATTTGTGTACATACAGATTGGCCTACAAGAAAACGTATTTTCATGCAAGAATGATGACAATTTCAATAGGTACCGAAATTATTACATAATATACATAAATTGTTACAGAAATGGTAATATAAAACGTACGTACCGAAATCCTTACTCGAGATCACCAAAACCAAAAGGAGCTCAACTTAGGGTAAGCATTTGTGTATATACAGATTGGCCTACAAGAAAACGTGCTTTCTTACAAGAACGATGAGAATTTCAATAGGTATCGAAATTATTACAAAATATACCTAAATGCTTACGAAAATGGTAATATAAAATGTACGTATCGAAATCCTTAACCGAGAGCACCAAAACCAAAAGGAGTTCAACTTAGGGTAAGCATTTATGTACATACAGATTGGCCTACAAAAAAACCTATTTTCTTACATGAACGATGAGAATTTTAGTAGGTATAGAAATTATTACATAATATACATAAATTGTTAAACAAATGATAATAAAAACGTACGTACCAAAATCCTTACCCGAGATCACCAAAACCAAAAGGAGCTCAACTTAGGGTACGTATTTGTGTACATACAGATTGGCCTACAAGAAAACTTATTTTCTTACAAGAACGATGAGTATTTCAGTAGGTACCTAAATTATTATAGAATATATATAAATTGTTACAAAAATGGTAATAGAAAAGGTTTGTACCTAAATTCTTACCCAACGTCAGCCAATCCAGATGTTTATATAAGATTTCATGGGTCGCGATACCACTGTAATTCGGTTTTGAAATCACTGTAATCCTTACCCAAGTACATAGATGGATTCCATACTATAGCTAACTATAACACATTTACACCGGTGTAAGTTCTACTTAACTACAACTAACTAACTATAACACATTTACACCTAGTGTAAGTTCTACTTAACTACAACTAACTAACTATAACACATTTACACTAGTGCAAGTTCTACTTAACTACAACTAACTAACTAACTATAACACATTTACGCTGGTGTAAGTTTTACTTAAATACAACTAAATAACTATAACACATTTACACCGGTGTAAGTTCTACTTAAATACAACTAACTAACTATGACATATTTACACTGGTGTAAGTTCTACTTAACTACAACTAACTAACTACACTAGTGTATCAATAGAAAGACTATTATTTATATTATATACCTAAGTGAAAAAGATAATATAATATTACCATAAGGTATACACCGATGTAAGTATAGTTAACTAAACTAATAGTTAACTATAACGTATTTACACTGGTAAAAAAACTTGTTAACTTGTTACAACCTAAATTTTTATAGTGAATGACCTGAAATGTTAACTTGTCCAACCGAAAAAGTTTCCCGATTTGAAGAAAACTTGTCCCAACCTAAAATGTTACATGTGTTTCTCTAAATATAAAATCTTAAAACCGATGGTAACCTTTTATGTTTTAACCTAATGAATTATTAGATCTAAATGACTTATTATGAACATCATAACATTTTAGATTCAAACCTAAAATGTTACCCTGTCCAACCTAAAATGTTATGTAATTGGAAAAAATTGCTTACAACCTAAAATGTTACATGCATTTCTCAATTGAAAATAACTTACCAATGATATTAATATGTATAAGCATCTGTATAAGTTATTTTCATTTGATTTATACCTTTTGATTAATATATGAAAAAAAAACCTATGTCATTCATATGAAATAAGTTATCTAATTAAATATTTACATTTCATAACACCCTTTAACTGAACCGTGATGACATTCAAATTTGTCATATTTTTTCATAACACCCTATACAAATAATATGGGATTTAGTGCATGCTGGTAAACAACTCAGCATGATACAATTCAACATGAGAATTTTATAAGAATCATAATTTCTCCTAAAAATTTATCCGATTTACACTCAATACAGAGCGCTTACATTTGACAAATGCAACAAAACAATCAGAAACAAAAATATAAGCCACTTACAAATAAGAAAATATAAGTTTACATTACTTTGTTCAGATCCAGAGCTACGTTTATCATCTTGGATAGTTTCAATGGAGAATCCAAATCTACCTCATCAAAATTTCTATCTCTAGTTCACATACGATGATGCACTATATCTTCAAAAGCCCACTTTATCTACATGCGTCATAATTCTAGGAGCTTTTCAAGAGCCAAATCCATTATACAAGGAATTCATATATGTCAATGGGGCATATAACCCATTGCCAACAAAAGAATTGTCATCAGGCATGATGAATGTGAAGCTTTCCCATTACAATTTCTAACACCCTTATGAACAAAACACAAAATCATATTAACAACGATTTCCATGAATGATTCTTTCACACGGACAACATTAATTCCAAAATGAAAAGTGCAAATCGCACACAAAAAACACACTAAAAAACAAAATACCAAGAACTAAAGACCATAGCCAAATTTCAATGGAAGCCCTAAAGACAACTTCTAGTAGCAGGTTAGCAAATATACACCCCATGCATGTTAATATATTACATATTTTAGCAATGTAGTGAAAAAGAAGCATGCCATTTTAGGTTGCATATTAGTTAAACTGAACACGCTATGCTTCATGAACATAAAAAAATGATGACCCTTAAAATGATAACTTTTCCTTGTCATCTTTACATCCGCATTTGCATTCTCGAATTGATATAATTCATTTATTGCAAGAACGCAATTACTTGATGTCACATAAATAATTTATTTAGCCGAAATTGATTGGAAGAAATGTACCATAAACCCTTAAATTGTAACATTTAAAAAGAAAAAAAAAGACAATCCTTGTATTGTAATTATTTAATTACCAATATTTCATTTATCAATAATAATGGGGAATGAAAATCGAATTCCAATGTGTACTCTTTGTATCTTGCAATTCAATGGCATACATTAATATTTTTGACATCACCAAGTAGTAGCCAACAATATAAAGTTGAGAGTAAAACTTGTGTTTCAACCATTGAATGTAAGATAGATTGTGGACGAATTAATATCTCAATATCATCATACTCAACACCAATTAGATAGTGAGCTTGTAACACCCCGAAAATCGGTCTAGTCAGATTCGGGTTCCGAAAATCAGAAACCCTACATCGGAGTTGTCTAAATATTGTATTGACTTTGATCACATGGTTAACTATATCGATATTAGACTCCAATTGAGTCAAATTATTGTTTAAGGACCTCATTAAATGTATTGAAAATCTTTTAGTAGCTAAATTATAGAAATTAAAAGTTTGGGGGCAAAAGTATAGAGCATTAAGTGTTGAGGGACTAACCTTGCGATTAGCCCTTCCTCAATTATAATCCCCACATACGTGGGATTATCTGAAGGGATTCTTTCACCCCAAAAGAAATCTCTTAATTATAATAGGAGTAAAAGAAAGAAAGATGGATAGAAATTCTAGCCTTAACCGATTCCTAAACCAAGCTAACACCTATCCTTCATCTTCATCTTCCTCAAAGAAAGCACCTCCATTGTTGAGGTTAGAAAAGCTTGACATTTCTTTAGTTTATTGATATCGAATCATTGCTATTGATCGGGTAAGCTTAATCCCCCAAACAATCGTTGAAATCCATTGAGGATTTGAGAGTAATCTCAAGCTAGGTTTTTACTATCTATGGATAATTCATAGATATTGTATATATAGAGTTTATTTATTGATTTTGATATCGTTATACTAATTTCGATATCGTAATATTGATTCTAACACAATCCTATTGTTTACCTAGCTCAAGAAATTGAAAGAGAGCACTTATCATCTTCACCGAAAGCTAGGAACAAGGGGATTGTTATTCGAGAGTCGTAGAAGCTTTAAATTATCGAGGTAAGTGTAGTCAGAGTCTCGAGATTAGGCTAGGTGTCTTTCCCGGTTCCATTGTCATTGATTATAGTATGGCTAACACTATTGTCAAGGATTATTGCATTGAACCACTTAAGTGGATTCCATTGGTAAGTTAAGGTAAGTCATTACATTGAATATCGACCATTGATATTGCTATAGTCACTATCATCATTCATTGTCATTGAATTCGCCATCAATATAGTCATTGAACTATTGAAGCATTGAACATTAAACATAGAGCATAGTCATTGCCATTATCATCGTCATTGTTATTGGCATTGTATATTGATACCGACAAAGTTATTGTCATCGAAATATTGAAAATGATACATCGACCATTTTTATTGTCATTGAGATCATTGAAAATTGCAATTGATATTGATATTGCTATTGAATATTGACATCGGAACATTGCTTATTGATAAGAGCATTGAACATTGTTATTGAACATTGATTATTGATAATGTCATTGGACCTTAGATTCGAAAGGACTTTGGATACAATTGGCATGCTATAGAATTCATGAGCTTAGTGTACGGGTGGATTACGGTCCTAGGGCTACGTCCTATATTGATTTGGCGAGGCAGAGGGATGTGTTGTGATATTGGTCATATTGGCAAGGCAGAGGGACTAGACCATTCATTGTTTTGGTGAGGCATAGGAATTCGTGTATCCACTATCCCAAATCGATCCAAGGGTTATTGTTGAAATATGGACTTATTGCTATTGAATATGTTCATTGCATTGCTATTGTTGACTCATTGCATTGTCATTGTCAAGATATGATTTGGAATGCATTTCATTGATAAAGTGTTTAGTTGTGACTACCTCACTAGGCAATGTATGTCTAATGCATTTCATTTCACACATTTAGGTTAAGGATTTCATCGTTGGAGATCGACGAATCGACGTTGTTGACAAATCACTCCAAAACCAAGTAATGTGTTTTGCTTCTACAAACTCCTAGAATGGTGGCAAAGTAGTTGAACTAGTCATTTGTGGCCCTTTTGATATGTGTGTATTATGCATGGCATGTAAAAGTGTTTAAGGCTCTAAATGGCTTTTTGGTATAGATTATAAATGGCTAAATATGCATATTTGGCACTAAAAGGTGAAAACCTAGTAAATGGATTCGAATAACCCTAAAATTTGACATGTAAGTAGATTATAGCATGGGAATCTTGTTACTGCATTGAATTTCATTGTGATATTGTTAATTACAAAAAGGACCCCCAAATTATTAGATTTACAATTTAGTCCCTAAAACTTGTAAAAGTTATAAATTGGTCATAATTGACGAATTATTGGTTCCCATTGGATAAATCAAGCTAATATTGACACTAGGTAATGATTAAAAGGTATAATAATGATTAAGAGTTATGCATTATTGAAATTTTATCTCATCGATCATCGTTTTGTTCACCGGTAGCATTCTCTGACCCAATTTCCGACCAGGCCGGGTGGGGATGTTACAAAGCTTCAATGACTTCAAGACCCTATCAAGCAGAAAAATTGCTTAATTAGTAATTTAGATAGACCATGGTAGCATCTAAATGATGACACGCCATGTTAAAATGTACAATGCTTATCATTCAAAAAAAGTACATTGCTTATAATTTTGAATGAGACATTTGATAAAACTAGACCTTATTGAAAAAGGTAGCAAAGTCCACATTAATCTTAATCATTCTAGCTTCTTTTAATTTATCAACATGATAATCCCTATGAGAAATAAATGAGCAAATTGTTCAAAATGAAAGTTCCTATTTATGCACACTCAAGCCTAGTTTTAAAATTGTCAACTTTTACTTTCTTTTCAATCGAGGAAAGAAAGTGAGGAGATGTCTACGAGTAAACAGTCCACTATATCAGATGTTCAACTTATAAACTTAATCATTCTAACTTACATTACGATTATGCACTTGAAAGCTCCACCAGATATAGTCAAAATAAAACGACGAAGTGCACCCTGTAGTAATCTCTGAATACACTGTAAGAAACACAAGATTCTATGAGTTTGTTCTATAATTATCGAAAATTAGTTAAAACAGTAAATGACAGGTTAAACAAGTTGATGCAACAAAAATTACACCAAGATAAGGAAGAAGACACCCAACTATTGATAAGAAACAAAATAATACAAAGAATTTTGAACTATTAGCAATTTTCATATTGCATACTTTGTTTAGTGGATGCAAAGAATACATGGAAAAAGCATAAATATATTAGCCAATAACAATGAATACATTTAATCCTGCACAACTTACTATCTCTGAAACTATATTAACAACATCTGGATGGCGAGCAATTTAAAAAATTTTAAGTCAAATCTGTAAGTATTAAAAGTTGCTTTATCTAGATAAATAAAAGGAACAATGAATTATATGGCAAGCTACCTTTATAACACCTTGTTCCGCAAGAAAAATTTCAGGCTTTTGTTCCATATTAGCCAAAGCCTCTTTTTGTTCACTTCCCAAAAGACTCATTCCTAACAGTAACCAATTGATTTTTGAATGTCTTGACATATAATTCGTAAAAAAAAAATTAGCCCTCCAAGTTTCTACTCCCTATTCATTTAAGCAAAAAACTCGAGTTACATTTTAAATCTTTTTTAACAAAATTTATCAGCCTTTAGTATGCTAAAACCACTTTATATGGGATTATGACATTAAATTTGTGTTACTCCATGAATCAAGCTATTCAAGTTCGAGTTTGGCATCTCTAAATGTCGTATGCAAGTTCAAAACAAAGTGCTTTCCAAGTCACTGTAACACAGTAAAACTGAAAGTTACATGATCAGCAATAAAGATGACATTTGAAGCAACGGCAAGTTTCGCCACTTGAAATTTATCCGGATTCACAACAACTATGTCCAACGTCTACAAAACACCTTTATGCGTGATTCTAAAGAACTTATCAAGTACTAAACAAAACATGCAAGCCTAAAATTGGAGCAAAGATATAGAAGGCCACATGGCCAGATTAGTTCATAAGTAGCGAGGCCAAACTTTTAGCATGTAATAGGTTAAAAGTTATAATTTTTATTTTATTTTCCCTGTTTCACCTGAGTTCCAACCGAACCGGTTGAACCAACGATGGCCATCCCAAGTCTTGCGTCTGAGATCTGAAAAAGCTATTCCATATCATGTAGGTGGTGGTTGTGGAGCCTAAACCGAACATTGAACTCTACTTCAAAATGTGATACTGTAATCATTCTTCTTCAAAACAAAATCCCCTTCAAAATTTCACAAAACAACAATCTTTAAAATCCTATCCAAACCCAAGAACCAAAAAGAGAAGTATTTTCACAGTTCTAAACAAAAAAGAATTTTTTTTTTCATTTACTTAATCCCATAAAGAACCCAAAAAACAAACACTCCATAGAAAGTTCACAAAGACTTAAATGTGATGTTAATCAATCTTAATATCATCAAAGATTAGACAAGGGTTCATCATAAACAAAAATAAACCTTAAAATTCTCTCACATTACTTGAATGCCTTTCTTCGATCCTTATAAACTCTTGCACCTCCTGCGTGAAATAAAATAACACAAAAATCAAATCTTTTAAGAGAAAAAATGAGTTTTCTTTGCAACCAAGAGATACCCAATTTATTTTTTACAAAATTTCATTTAGTTATGCCAAAAAGAAAAAAGAAGACAAGTGAAGACGAACAACAACGATTTAAAAAAAAAAAAATCAATATAACAAGTAAAGGGAAAATAAAAGAAAAATAGAAAAGGAGAAAAACTAATAGCGATTACCTGTTGGGGAAGGCCGGCAAAGATGCTTATATGTGTAATTACTCATTTTTAACCGGGTTTTCGTGTTATTAGTATAATTTTAATAATAATAATATTAATATAAAATTAATAAAAAGTCAAAAAAATAATAATAAAAATATAATATAAAAAAAGGGAAAATGAGTGGTTTTGGGATGACCACGTCACCCTTAAATCCACCCCAATTGCCTATATAAAGGCATGGGGGCAGGGGGAATGGAGGCAAGAATTGAGGGGAGCCGGCCATGGCAAGGCCAAATAAGGGGGCATCAGCTCCCGGCTAGCCAAGGACCGGGGCAGTGCCCTCGGTCCTAGTCGGTTCGATCGGAGGTCCTATTTTAGGTCCGATCTAATAAATAATTTTGGAGAGGTCGTGGTAGATCCCAGTGGAGTTCAGTCGGGGTTCGTTATTCGAGCTCCTAGTTAGGTATGTTTTCTTCTCTTTTTATTTGTATTGTAATTTTTATGGTTTAATGAAGTATTAGTTAATTTAAAATTGTGTTCTTTTTTACTTTGTATGTTTATTTATGCTTTAGATTAGTATTTATTATGTTTTAAATTTATGTTTTATATTAATATTTTATTTATGTTAAATTTGTTTTTTATTTATGTGTTAGATTAAAATTTATGAATGTTAGTATTTTATCTATGTTAGATTTGTTTTTATTTATGAGTTAGATTAGTATTTATGTGTGTATGTTTTAGATTAGTATTTATTTATGTTTTAAATTTATGTTTTAGATTAATATTTTATTTATGTTAGATTTGTTTTTATTTATGTGTTAAATTAATATTTATTTGTGTTTTAGATTAATGTTTTATTTATGTTAGATTCGTTTTATGTGTTAGATTAATATTTATGTATGTATGTTTCGGATTAGTATTTTATTTATGTTATATTAGCATTTTATTATATTAGTATTTATTTATATTTTTATCGCTTTGTATTTATTTTGCTTTTTAAGGTTGCATAATGGAATATAAATTGTCAATGCGGTGTCCTTTTATCCGAGCGTAAACGGGGCCAATATCAGGCGTAGTGATAGTGGTTGGGCGTTTACTCTCGGATAACGGGGCCTTTAAAATCTACTCGCACTTATAACCAAATTTTAAATTGATCGTCACTTTAATCCAGAAAGTTTAATATTAATAAAGCGGTAATTATTAAAGTACCAATTTTGGGCGGTGTGGGGTTCTAATCCTTCCCCATCCGTAACCGACTTCCGAACCCAATAGTTTTCAAATCTTTGGTTTTATGGTGTCCGACATACCTAAGTGGCCGGTGGCGACTCCAATTTCTAAATAAAACGAGGTTTTTTAAAACCCTCACGGAATAACTATTTTAATACCCGAAAGACAATAAACACCTCGAAAAGTTGGTTTTTTTAGCGAGAGGGACATCACTACAGATGGCGACTCCGCTGGGGACATTTTTTGTTTTTTTAACAAAATAAAGAGAGTCAAGCTTTTTCAAATAATTACCGCTTTAATAATATTAGAAGTTTCGGATTAAAGTGACTATTAAATTAACATTCGGTTATAATTGCGCGTTTATTTTAACGCATTTAAAATATGGCATATAAACCCATTTTTTAAGTGGGGGGAAACGCTAATGCTTTCGTGGAGATATCGTTCTCCCGTATAGGCCTAGCAAGTACCTTCGGGACTCGAGTACCTTATGCTTTCGTAAGGATATCGTTCCTTCATGCAGGCATAAGCGAATGGGTCCCCCTGAATTGAACCCGGTTGAAAGGAGCTTATAATGGGTGATGATCGGGGGTGTTGCTACCCTTAGTAGGGGAAAACAAGGACAATTCGGGTACCTCCTAGCACCAACACTGCATGTAGAGAACATAGAAACCCACCCTGTTAGAGCCATGCGGATAACCTTATGTGTTTTAGACTGGATAAATAAGGTTGTTTTGTTTGTTTACCTTATTTAATTTGTCCTTTTATTTATGAATTTATTATTTTTATCTGGTACTAACTCATTTCTTTTTGTGTTTTATTTTTATTTTACACATGCTTTTGTTGCATTATCATTGCATCCACATTATATAGAGGCATTGATTCAAGTGGTTTGCCTGATTAGAAAATCTTTCATCATGGAAAAAATGTGTCTTAAGAAGGACGGCATCGATCCAGTCGTGCGACATTGGTCAGAGATTAATCAACAGATCCGAGCTAACAATTTCCCAAGCATGCGTATAGTGCCAAAGTATACACACGAGACCCTGATGGTGGACATACAATGAGCTACAAGGTGCGTGAATGACTTAGCTACCGAAGCCGCGACTCTCTGACCTTTCGTAACCCCGGACATGGAAGAAGCACCAAGGTTTATCAAGTTGCTCAGAGCTGTCAAGGAGCTAGGAGGTAGAGCTAGGGCTTACTTGTAGAACTTTGTTTTGTAATTAAGACTTTTTGTAATAGGGACTCTTTTTGTAATAAGGACTCCTTTTGTAATATGGACCCTTTTTGTAATCTGGACCCTTTAATTCCTATGAAAGTCGTTCGAAAGGGTGATTACCAACGGAATCAACGCCTTTATTTGCATTCATGTTGCATATCATGACATGGTGTTGATTCAAGAACAGTTCATTAAAACGCTTTCAAAATAGAAAAAAGTCTGTTTTGCCAGAAACGATAATATTACAGTATCAAGTTAGGCCGAGAAAAGACCAATCGAGAAAGAAGATGGTACGATAGTAAGGCACGTACGACATAGAAGATTCAGTCAGGGCCGCAGAACCCCAATTTTAAATCTTCACATTTGACCATTTTGTAAAAATCTCAGATTTTAATTTAACTCATTTAAAAAAATTTGAAAATATTATTATTTTGCTTTGAATCTTTTTCCCTCATAAAACTTTCAGAATAATAATAATAACAAAATGAAACCTAAAAGTTTCATTTTTTAAGTAAGTTAAAACTTTTTGATAATAAAAATGGGGAAATTTTTAAACCAAATGATCTTTGAGAATTTTAATTTAAACCCTAAAAATTTTAAAGTACTCCCCTAGGACCGATAGAATCCATCCCTGTTTAGACGTATTATTCATTTGCACCCAGATCTACAGAAGAAAAGATCTTGCCTGCATTATGCCTGCACTTGTTGATGTCCTTTTCAGAAGCCACAAAAATAAAGATCATGACATCACGAGTCCATGGAATAGAATAAAAGGAGAAGATGAAGTCATCCATCATCCTGAAGACGACGTCGAGACCTGGAGCACAGGTTTTGCTTTCCGTAGTCAAGGTCTCCAGAATAAATCCAACTGTTACCTGTACTTCATTATTAAGTTCTGGCAAACAGACATTTTCTCTATTGAATTTTTTTTAAAGATTGTTCGAGAATCAACATCGCATTTGCATGCATTCTCGCATTTATAGGGTATTGATTCCCGAAGTGGTTCATCAAATCTCAAAAATCGTTCATAATTGGCAAAGGGCCGTCTAGTCAGATATTAGAGGGCACGGATCCAGGGTTTTGTCCCAGAGTAAGATCGGAGACAATAGAAGAGGAACCATATGAAGACTTCAGGTCAGACACAATAAGGAGGCACGGTACTGGTAATGAGCAAAGTAAAGTGCAAGAGTTGAAAGAAGTAGAGGGAAAAAGTGATTAATCAGATGAATACTCTGACGAAAGGTAAACAATCTATCGAATCAAAAGAAGAACCGATTAAGGATCAGAATAGAAAGCGGGATATTCAGAATTCTACCTCTAAGCCAGCTAAATACGACAAATTGAAACCTTTTGTGATCCGCATCAATAAACAGGCAGAAGGTATGTTTGAGTTGGGCTTTCAAAAAAGTAGAGCTCAGTCCAGAAGAAACCCGAGAAGCAAGTAATGAAAAGTACATCTCAATTCCTGTGAGGTACACCGAACTACTACTAGTGTTCATCGTGAAGAGCTTTATTACCTCGGTGAAGTCTCTAGCGAAGAGACAATCTTATCCAAAAGATCACGACACCGTTTAGGAAGTTTGGGTAACAGTATTGAGGATTGTGGGGCCCTGAGGAACAAGTTCAAGATCTTATCACGATGAGAATTTTGGGTTTCAAAGACGGAGTTCCCCAATTCTATAGTAAGCTAACAAAAACTCGAGGGTTAAAGTCGAGAAAGAATCGATATCCAGGACAAAGTTCAAGTAATGCCGAAGTGGGTCACTCAAGCGAGTTAAATTTGAAGATCGGAAAAAGGGGCATCCCATGAGAGGGATATTCTTTCGAGTTCAGCCAGCTCAGATAATAGAGATATAACTTGGATAAAATTGAATTTGCAGAATGATCACCATAAGCTTTCCTGAGTGTTTAAGAATATTAGATTGGGTCACCTTTAAAGAATAAATGAACGTTGTTGTTCAGTTGAAGGATGACTCAGAATATTGGAAGAAGAGAAACTAGTCAAGCAAGAATCAAGTCAGTCTGTTATCAAGTAAGTTTGAGGAAGTTGGGAATAGGTACGACAGTCTCCAGGACGAGCTACAGAATAACTTAGCCATTAACAAGAGTTTTGGAAACAATTTTACTACAGAGCAATGACAATCCAACACTCTTCAGTAGGAAATGACAACTTCCAAGCTGCGAAAGACTAAGCATGGGATAGATGAAGACCCAAAGGTCGATATTACCCGAGCAGGTAAGGCGACTTAACAAGGTGGCAGGCTTAGTCAGAATATGGACCAAGTGTTGGACCCCCAAGGCAAGCTGACCGGACTACTGGATGAAGTTAAGAAAGTAGGCACTGAAGCTTATCAGTAACTGTAAATATCTAATATCTGATATAATGAAACCTTTTGGCCTCAATGAACGTCGTTCTATGGGGATCACTTTTGGAATCAATACCTTACTGCATTCATGTTTATATTTTAGGATGGCATTGCATTGCATTACATTGTACAGTCATGGCATATTTTACATATCATTATTATTACCTTGCATAAAATTTTTGTGGGTAATCCAAAGAACAATTAGAATTTTATCGTGAATAAAAGAATCGAACATACTTAAAAATCAAGATTCGAGCAGTTAGAAAATGGACTCGAGAGAAAAAGAGAGAAAAAAAAGAAGTTTGATGCCTTTAATGCAAGAAAGCTCTGTTTGAACCCTAGTTTGGTCGTTCCTTCAGATTCCAAAGATTCCCAGATTTGCACATGATGACGAAACAAGATGCCCCAAGATTCACGTGACCATATTCTGCAAAAAATGGAGGGCTGCATAGAAAAATTACCGATCCACTACTTCCCCGACAGTTTAGCAGGACCTACCGTGATATGATATGCTTTGGACCTAGCACCAAGTCGTCGGTATCTCTAGGATACGAAGATGAAACCTGATGAAAGCTTCAAGGAATGTGCTTTGAGGTGTCTGTGTTTAGCAACCCAAGTGCAGCCTCTCGTAGATGAAGATGAAAGTGACTTCCATGCCATATTTCTTATTTCTTCTTCGATAAGGCATTCGAGAAAATGAATGCCCACTTTGAGGACTCCATGATAGTCAGAGAGAGAATCGAACATGCGCTATGGGACCTAAGTTTAAAAGACCAGACATGTCTAGGAGCAGAAGGAAAGAAAGAGATAAATGGGTACAACTTTCAATGTTTTCGTGATCGTAAGAGAAGAAGACAGGCAGATTCCTCCGTATCACCGAGAAAAAATCCTCGAACAAGTACATATTTAGAGATATTCAGAGTATTCCATCTCAGACATATGGCCTTATCTGGTCAAGGTATATGTGAGTTCTACATTGAGGCGCTCGGGCATGACACTAAGAAATTTGGGGTTGTTAATAGAAAAAATCAAGAAGCTGGTCGACGAGGGAGTCATGACGAGAGAGTTGATCCAACGATAGAAAAACAAGAGAAGAGGCAAGCCTACACTACAAAGGACTGAAATGAGTTAGTACTCGAGATGTAGTCCGGAGGTCCCTATGGTTTTCCAATCAGTTCATAAAGAAATTCTCAATGCTTTGAAAGAAAAAAAACTCCCAAACAGATATTTTTTAGAATTAAAAATCACATTTCCATTTAGAAAAGCATTTTTACATTCTTGATTCTTTAAACATTTTATTTTTATGGGGTAGTTTTGTTATCCCATATGCATATACACGCATTTTTGAATGGACATATGTATATATCATTTCTATACCAGGTCCTCGAATTTTGAATGCAACAGTACATTTGCTTCAGATACAAAGATCAACTCTAAGTTGCATATATTTAGAAGAGATTGAATGTTGTGGGGATACTGTAAATGTGAGTACCTGGTAGTTTACTTAGGCCAACAGAGGAACAAAGCGAGCGTTTAGACAATGGGAAGTTCCCATTTTAAGAATTTATCTTCTTAGGCATTTGTCATTTAAGATCCTTGAAATGAGAGTTAACCCTAAACCTCTACCCCCTAAAGGCTTTCTCAGGACATTCGTGAATGTGACGACGAATGGTATTCTTTTACTTTACCAGAAGACAGAGAGGAGACCATACATATTGGATACGAAGATCAGAAAATCATCAGAAAAAAGTGGCTGAAAGCAAGGATATGTCCAAATGAAAAACCAAAGAAAAGAAAAGAAATGGCAATCGGAAGGTCGAAGCAATCCAGATCGAGTAAATATCAGAAGAGCTGCAGAGAGACAATCAACTTTGAGCAGAAGATAACATCAATACCCAGTATAGATACGTGTTGATTCGAGGATACATTCATAGACTCGAATAAAAAGAAAGAGATTTAATGCTAAAAACCCAAAATGGACAGTCTAAAAAAAGATAAAAAAAAGGGAAAAAAAGAGAAGAACAAATAAAATAAAATAAAAAAAGAAGAAAATGAGAGAAAGAAAAAAAGAAAAAAAAAGAAAAAAAAGAAAAAGAAAAGAAAAAGGAAAAAAGAAAAAGAGAAATAAAGAATACTGTATATGCTTCACACACGGATCAAACAATACAAGAACGAGACTTCAACTATGAGCAAGAGACACAAGGAATTCACATTTTAAGTAAATATCAGTTTTGAAAATTAGTATAGAAGCTCGAATTGAAGCCAAGTCGACCCGAAGATTAACAATTTCGAAAAAGAAAATGACCTCTAGGGTGAAAACCCAAAAATTGACAGTCTAGAGTGATCCTGAAAATGAAGAAAAAGAGTAGTCTGCCTGAGCATGTTGGCATCAATATTCAACCAAAATACACTGATCTGAAGGTACAGAAGAAGGAAGTGACCTCTAGGGTGAAAACCTAAAAATGGGCAGTCTAGAGCGATCTAATAGAAAAAGTGAAAAAGAAGAAAAAAAAGAGAAAATAAGAAAGAAAGAATAACATTTCATCTGGGCGTGCCAATCACAAGAATTCCCAGAAATGTATTCGTAGTCCTTCATTCAAGAAATCTCAGTTTTGAGAGTTTTGGAGGATCAAACATTCTTGAACAGAAAACAAACATCAGTATATAGCCAGAATGCAAGGCAGCCTGCAGTAAAAAGAAAGGAAATGAACTCTAGGGTGAAAACCCAAAAACGGGCAGTCTAGAGTGATCCAAAAAAGGGAAGGAATAATGGGCATATCCAAGTTACACAAGTACAGAAATACTGTTTCACTTAACCATAAACCAAAGGCCTACATTACAAGCCCCCAAAGACCATTCTGGTCATCCATAGATATCCAAGTTGAATAAGAATGTCTTCAGATTTCATTCCGCCTATAAGGGTTAACTTTGCTTCAAGGAACGTCAAACTTCGAAGTGCTTGATCGACACCCAAATAAGGGAAGGATAGGGTATGGTGAGATAGTGAGATTAAGAGAGCCACCTTAAACGGGGTAGAAACTAGGTAAGGTTGTTCTTCTCAAAAGCCTATTAGACCAGAAGAAACTACATTTGCATATATCTCCACAATGGTCGAGATATTCTAAATACGCGCTTCATTAGAGTTGATCTCTGGCAACTTGAAGCAGATGTGCTATGGTGTTTGATATTTCGGGGGCAAACATGTTTTAAAAGGTTTGACATTTTCTCCCAAAGTTTTGATGTTTACCATTTCCCCCAAACATTAGTTTTTAAAAATGTTTGGCAATATACTTCGAATTTTGTTTATCATTCTCTAAACATTAATTTTTAAAAAATGTTTGGTCCTTAAAAAATAGAGGATGTTTACCATTTGTTCCAAACAATGTTTTCAAAATGTTTGGTATCCCCTCCAAGTTGTGATTTTCAAAATGACTGTTATCTTTTCAAACAATCATTATTTTTTTGAAATATACACAAGTAAATTGCCTTTTGCATTACTTTAAAAATGAATGATGATGAGATTTAAAGCATAGGGACCGAGAGTTAGTTCCCGTCGAAATGCTACGAGAAGATCAAGGATGAGCTCAGGGGATGGAAGCATTTTGGCTCACCTTGCTGACTAGAAATAGATCAAGGCTCTGTATGATGGGTCAGAAAATTCAAAGCAGTAGAGCCCGTGGTTGAATGGGGCAACGCCAAGTGAAGAAGATGACAAGGGCTCTTATAAGAATAATATAAGAACTAGAATATCATTTATGAAGATGGGTGATAACCCCGAAGACAAGAAAGCCTTCCGCACAAAAGGTTTGAAAGCATGTTAATCTTGATTCGAAGTGATTGATCAAATGAGGAATTAAGAGCATACAATGAAGAAGTAAAGAGATGAAGAAATGTGAGGAGCGACCTTTCAGGGTGTAAGACTTTAGAACAAAAAAAGAGCAAACAAAAAAAGAGAAGAAATAAGAAAAAGAAAAAAAAAGAGTGAGTGAGAGAAAAATGATGATAAAAAGAGAAGAAGAAGAAAGAGGTAAAAGAGAGAAAGGAGAGAAGAAGAAATAAAAAAAAGGAAAAGAGAAGAAGAAAAAGAAAGCACGACATTGCATGCATCATATAGATAGAGACATGTCAATTTTTGCTTGTTTTTAGATAGATATTTGAAGAATCGTCAAAGAATTTACTAAAGAAAGGAAAGGTTTGGCGGACATTTTTGGCGTGAGTCCCCAAATTTGAAGAAGGTTTGGCGGCCATTTTCGGCGTGAGCCCCCAAATTTGAAGAAGGTTTGGCAGCCATTTTCGGTGTAAGTCTCCAAATTTGAAGAAGGTTTGGCGGCCATTTTCGGCGTGAGTCCCCAAATTTGAAGAAGGTTTTGCAGCCATTTTCGGCGTGAGTCCCCAAATTTGAAGAAGGTTTGGCGGCTATTTTTGGCGTGAGTCCCCAAATTTGGAGAAAGTTTGGCAACCATTTTCGGCGCGAGCCCCAAATGTGAAGAAAGTTTGGCAGCCATTTTCAGCGTGAGCCCCCAAAATTGAAGAAAGTTTGGCGGCCATTTTCGGCGTGAGTCCCCAAATTTGAAGAAGGTTTGGCGGTCATTTTCGGTGTGTCCCCAAATTTGAAGAAAGATCGGTAGCCATTTTCAGCGTAAATCCCCAAATTGAAGAAAGATTTCGGCAGCCTTGGTAGCGTAAATCCAAAGATATCATCAGCCTTGTAAAAAAAGAGAGAAAGAAAATGAGATAGAAAAAAGAAGAGAAAAAAGAAAAAGAAAGAAAAAGAAAAAAGAGCAGAAAAAAAGGGAAAAAAAAAGATAAAAGATAAAAGATAAAAGAAAAATTCGAAGATAAAGGTTCTATATAGGAAGGGCCTGTATTTTCAAGCCCCCGCAGCGAGAGGTTCTATATAGAAAGAATAGGCCGCTCTGAGGCTTCAGAAGCTAAAAGTTTTATATAGGAAGAGCTTGCGGCTCTAGGGTGAAGACTAGCAGTTCTATATAGGAAGAACTCCCAGCTGAAGTAATTCACCCATGACACAAAAGGTTTTATGTAGGGAAAACCCGTTGTGTTGAAGGCGAAGAGTCCTATATAGGAAGGGCTCCGAGCTTTACTGTCTTAGAGTGAAAGGTTCTATATAGGAAGAACCTGTAACTCTTAGATTTCAGAAGCTAAGAGTTCCATATAGGAAGGACTTGCGGCTCCAGGGTTTGAAGACTAACAGTTCTATATAGGAAGAACTCCAATCGAAAGAATCCGTCTGTGATGCAGAAGGTTTTATATAGGAGAAACCAGCGTTGAAGACGAAGAGTTCTATATAGGAAGGACTCCAAGCTTTACCGTCTCAGAATGAAAAGTTCTATATAGGAGGGACTCATAACTCGAGGCTTCAGAGTGAAGGGTCATATGTAGGAAGATCGTATAGCTCCAAGATCGGAAGGTGACGAAGTTCTATATAGGAAGAGCTTACAAGCCTGAAGATTCAGCTAAGGAAGAGCGGAGAGTTCCAGAAGAACACGTGATTCCGAAGCCAAAGACAAGGAAGTAGGTCAAAAATAAGTGTTTTTGATATTTGCTTTGTCCTCGTTTCACAAGAACAAGCAAAGATGGGCAACTGTAATCACTCATTTTTGACCGGGTTTAGTGTTATTAGTATTATTTTAATAATAATAGTATTAATATAAAATTAATAAAAAGTCAATAATAATAATAATAATAATAATATAAAAAATTAAAAAAAAAAGGAAAATGGGTGGTTTTGGGATGACCACGTCACCTTTAAACCCACCCCAATTGCCTATATAAAGGCATGGGGGGCAGGGGGAATGGAGGCAAGAATTGAGGGGAGCCGTCCATGGCAAGGACAAATAAGGGAGCATCAGCTCCCGGCTAGCCAAGGACCGGGGCAGTGCCCTCGGTCCTAGTCGGTTCGATCGGGGTCCTATTTTAGGTCCGATCTAATTAATAATTTTGGAGAGGTCGTGGTAGATCCCGGTGGGGTTCAGTCGGGGTTCGTTATTCGAGCTCCTAGTTAGGTATATTTTCTTCTGTTTTTATTTGTATTGTAATTTTTATGATTTAATGAAGTATTAGTTAATTTAAAATTGTGTTCTTTTTTACTTTGTATGTTTATTTATGCTTTAGATTAGTATTTATTATGTTTTAAATTTATGTTTTATATTAATATTTTATTTATGTTAAATTTGTTTTTTATTTATGTGTTAGATTAATATTTATGAATGTTAGTATTTTATCTATGTTAGATTTGTTTTTATTTATGAGTTAGATTAGTATTTATGTATGTATGTTTTAGATTAGTATTTATTTATGTTTTTAATTTATGTTTTAGATTAATATTTTATTTATGTTAGATTCATTTTTATTTATGTGTTAGATTAATATTTATTTGTGTTTTAGATTAATGTTTTATTTATGTTAGATTCGTTTTATATGTTAGATTAATATTTATGTATGTATGTTTCAGATTAGTATTTTATTTATGTTAAATTAATATTTTATTAAATTAGTATTTATTTATATTTTTATTTCTTTGTATTTATTTTGCTTTTTAAGGTTGCATAATGGAATATAAATTGTCAATGCGGTGTCCTTTTATCCGAGCGTAAACGGGGCCAATATCAGGCGTAGTGATAGTGGTTGGGCGTTTACTCTCGGATAGCGAGGCCTTTAAAATCTACTCGCACTTATAACCAAATTTTAAATTAATCGTCACTTTAATCCAGAAATTTTAATATTAGTAAAGCGGTAATTATTAAAGTACCAATTTTGGGCGGTGTGGGGTGCTAATCCTTCCACATCCGTAACCGACTCCCGAACTCAATAGTTTTCAAATCTCTGGTTTTATGGTGTCCGGCCTACCTAAGTGGCCGGTGGCGACTCCAATTTCTAAATAAAACGTGATTTTTTAAAACTCCACGGAATAAATATTTTAATACCCGAAAGACAATATACACCTCGAAAAACTTGATTTTTTAGCGAGAGGGACATCGCTACAATATGTTGGAAAAATCGGCGAAGAGAAGGAAAATTAAAAAAAAAGATACTGAGCTTTGAGAGAGATTGAAGCTTTGAGAGAAGAAAAAGGGAGAGAGAGACGAAGAGAGAAAAACTAACGGCTCTTTGCTGTTAGAAAAGACCGACGAAGACGATTAATAGAACCTTAGGCTATTGAAATAATAAGAAAAGGAAGGGAGAAAAAATAAAAATAAGACACTGTATTTTGAAAGATATTGAAAATAAAGAGAATAGAGAATATAAGAGGAAACCCAGAACTCATATTTCCAGGTTTCTCATTTTTTATTTTTTTCATCCAATAATTTATATTTTTTTACATTTATTAATTAATCAATCTAACGACATCAAGGCTATTGTCTTAAATTAGCCGTATTTTAGAAGGTTTTCTTTTAGACTCTCTCAAGAAATAGAAGCGTTGTTTTATTTTAGTTATGGAATGTAAATAGTGAAGAGATTCGAGTTAGAGAAGCTATTACTCAATTCTGATTGGTTGCATATCTTTAATTATTTATACATGTGGGTTAAAATGCCTTCGGACAACATTAAAAATGAAAAACAAACATTTTTTATACCATTAGTATATATATGATTATTTTTATGAAAATGTTTTTATGGCATTTTATAAAAAAAATGATAATTTTAAAGGATAATTATTTGATATAGGGTTTATGGACTTAGTTTTAGAATTTAAGTATAGTAGTTTAGAATTTAGAGTTCATATGTTAAAACTTAAATCCTTGACATATTACCTTATCCTCTAAATCTTAAGTTGTAACCATCACTCCTAAATTTTAAACACATACACTTTAAACTTTTAAACTATACTCCCTAAATTGAGTCCTTAAAACTAAGGCGCTTGAGTTTACATTGGATATAAATCTATTTTTAAAATGAGGGTTATACTTAAAATTTTAATGATATAATTACTTTTTATGTGAATTATTATTTTATTTTTATGATGTCATCTAATTCGTGATAACATCTAAATTTACCCAAACCGAGCAAACTTGAAATCCCTCTAAAAGGTGTTTGTTTGCACTAATTAAGCATTCACCCAAACATAAACACTTGATCAAATATAACAATGTAAGCTCACAAGTGTTGTCTATACAAAGAATGAGAAATTAAGCTCTAAGACAAATTTGACATCATAATGTTATTGAAAAATGAATCATTAGTCTTCTATAGATGCTTGTAGGTCCCTTTTATACTCCCAATTGAGTTCATAGCCGTTGGTGACCGTTGAGATTGAATTGGAGCCGTTAGGGCCTTTATTTCCCACAATAAATACAGTTCTGGTTTTGTCCGTATCGATACGCGGGTAGCCGTATCCTTACGCCCTTCTTTAGAACTAGCCGTTGAGCTCTTCTCAACTGATGCGTATCGATACGCATAGGAACATATCGGTATGGTCCTACAATTTAAATAGCCATTGGGAAAATGACCATTGAAGGCCGTTAGGTGTATCGGTACACGATACAACTGTATCGGTATGGATACTACCCGTTGAGGGTAGTTGAAATAGGGTATCGATACGCTTGAGGCGTATCGGTACAATTTTTGGCTACTAGAATTTTCATGTAGTTGAAACTCTAAAGCGTATCGATACAGGGTATACCGTATCGGTACGGTTACTTGAAAAACACTGTTTTGGCTATTTTAAAGACAATTTAAAATATTCCAAAGCCTTATAAAATTCATCAAACATATTTTCAAGTTGTTTGGACTTATAAACATTTTAAAATCTTTTCAATTTGGTCCAAAACTAGTTTTTAATTATTATATCAAAACAAATATCCTAATAGGGAAAACTAGTAGATTTTGAACCAGAAATTAAAGCATTAGCCCGAAGAATACATGGACAAACGTTTCAAGAAAGAAGACAACGGAAACAGCAAGAACAACAACAACAAACCAAACCAGATCTAGAAATACCCTCTGAAACTGAAACCCACTTTGAATTTGACAATGTAGAATAGATTTCGATGGCTTAAGAAGACCAAACTATTCTCAAACTTGTCGCGACACCTGAGGATCAACAACCATTGTGCATTACATTCCCGAATGGAGAAACACCATTTGCACTCAAGACGAGCCTAATATATCTTCTACCAACCTATCATGGTTTGACCAATGAAAACTCGCACAAACATCTCAAGGAATTCGGCATGGTTTGTTTAAGCACAAAACCACAGGGAGTATCCGAAGACCAAATAAAACTATGTGCTTTCCCTTTTTCCTTAGCTGATATGGCAAAAGATTGGTTATTTGATTTACCATCCAATTCGGTTACTACATGGACTGATATGGATCGAGTTTTTCTTGACAAGTTCTTCCATGCAACCAAGGCGAGCGAACTAAGGTGAAGTATCTTGAGTATCCGACAAAAAGATACCGAGTCATTATATGACTACTGGGAGAGGTTCAAGAAATTATACACAAATTGTCCACAACATGGACTGACGGAGAAAACACTTATTCAATACTTCTATGAAGGCTTAACCCCTATAGAGATGGAGATGATTGATGCAGCAAATAGAGGGGTACTTGTAAACATGACTCCGACTGCGATAAGAAATTTAATTTCTACTATGGCCGCTAACTCTCAACAGTTTTGCCCTTCCAGTGAACCCTCTCGATGAGTTCATGAGGTCAGTACAATTTCCTTAGAGAGTAAAATTGATAAGTTGGCTGACATAGTTCAATCCCTTGTTGCAAATAAAAAAGATACAGCTAGAATTTACGGAATATGTACGATGCTGGACCATCCCATGGATTGTTGTCCGATGTTGCAGGTGTTGGAGTATGCCCAAAGACCAATCATGAGATGGTTGTAAAAGATATACTTATTTTATCTTGTTTATTAATATAAAGCCATTATTATTATTTTAGTCTTATTCTGTGTATCTATAAATAAACTTAATTATAATAAAGTCCTTAGAATAATATAGTTATTCTTGAATGTCCTTAGTCAAGAGTTATTGTGGGATTGGACAACAATAATGTATTAAGACTAATATGTAGTTGATTGATGACAAAGTGTTGTCATTGACATGGAGATGTTAAAATCAATACATAAGTATGTGTTAGGGAATAAAATACTGGACTGACCCGCTATGGGCATGTTTCTTGGATTATTATGTGATAGTCACAACATTACTTATGGTGATAACTACATGTATGATCCTCAGACTTGAGATCATCATTATTTCAACATCGTGAGTGACATATTTTGATACGGTCAAACGTGTGTCGTAACTGACTACACTATAAAGACTGATATTGGATATGTCATAATCCATGTAGCGAAATATGGTTGATCAAGATAGGATTTGTCCCTCCTACATAATAGGAGTAATATCATAGGCCACTTGATTGAGTGAGACTAGAAAATGCATGGCCATGCTCGAATAAATTGATATAGGATATCATAATTATTCGTTTATAATAGTCTACTCAAGATATCAAGAAACATTAGATGGACTACACAAGTGTGACTAATCCATGACTTGTGTCCGATCTAGATATGAGGATAAAAGGATGAAATACATAAAAGAAGTTAATCACGGAAAAAAAAGGTTAAAACGAACCACGATTTCATGTAACTTAGGTAGCAATGATATATTGCTAGATGCCACTCGTTGCTTGTAATATTAGAATTGTTCTGGATATTACTGCTAACGTTACATGAACCTACAAGGGTCACACCCTATGATTGAAATGAACAAATATCGATTAGATAGCATGTGTACAAACTTGTTGTACACATAACTAGTGAGAAACCGAAATTGTTATAATTATTGTAATTATAGATAATTTCGTTTATATATATATGTTAATATTTGATAAGTTATTGTAATTATCAAATATTATTAAAGTATATATATATATATCTAAAAGAAAACTAATTAAAGTAGAATCATATTTTACATATTTAATTATATTCGGTTAAATATATTGTATATTTAAGAATCTGTATTTAATTAGAATTAGGTTTTTAAATGCTATATAAAGGCATAAGGTCTAGCAACCATTTATTAATGGTTTTTGAAAAACCTCTCTAATAGTTAGAGAAGAGAAAATATTGTTCATTTCATTCGGGTGGACTGTGTAAAGGTAGAAATGCTATTGTGACGACTCGAATTCAATTTGGTTATTCCGAATTCCCTACGGATTTCCAGATTCCAGATTTATTATGGTAACGTTTCATCCTTTATCACTCCAAATTCGTCCCTTGTACATAGATCACTGATAGATTACGCCGGATAATTTTTTCGATGCGCCATGGGGTGTACCGGCGTTTCCCAACAGTAGGAAGATGTTTCTACACACGTAAATGCCGTAGGTAATTTTTTGGGACCTCCTCAGAGACCTTACAATCCTAACGCTAACACATACAATCTGGGATAGAGTGATCATCCAAACTTCAGTTATGTGCAAAACAGAGACCAAATCAAGCATATCAGCCGAAACTATCTCCACAATAGGCGTATCAACAACCGAAGTCATCATTAGAGTCCATTATCGAACGGTTGGCACTGTCTTAAGAGAAATTTCAAAATCGCACTGAAGCACACTACAAGAGTTAGATAAGAAAATGAGCCAACTGACTCAGACAGTAGGATAACTCGAGTCTCAAGGAAAATTACCTTCTCACACGGAGCCAAATTTGAGAGAGAATATTAGCATCATCACTCTCCAAAGTGGTACCGTTGTCGCACCAAAAACTGCGGAGGAAGGAGACCAAAAGAAAGATGAAGAGAAAGCACCATCGCCCACCATTAAGGTACCTCCGACTCATCTCTCACTCCCTCTCCTTACGTTATTCCACCCTTTTTTTTATCGAGGTTGATAAAACGAGATAAGCAAGCTGAAGAGAGGTAAATATTCTATAAATGTTAATATCCCACTTCTTGAAGTAATCCATAAAGTACCGAGATATGCCAAGTTCCTAAAAGATTTATGCACGAATAAAAGACGGCTTACCAGAATTGAGAAGGTGAATTTAGGGGAACACGTCTCAACCGTTTTCCAATGAAAGCTTCTGCCAAAGTTAAAAGACCAAGGTATGTTCGCTATTCCTTGTAAAATCGATAAGATTGGGATTAAACGTGCCATGTGTGATTTAGGCACTTCTATAAATGTTATGCCTCTTTCCTTGTACAACTTACTTTCTGCTGAGCCTTTGAAGGATACGAAAATGACTATATAGCTGAATGAACGGTCCGTAATATGCCCAAAAGGACTCCTTGAGAACGTCTTAGTTAAAGGACCAACGAACTTATTTTTTCGGTGGATTTTTATGTCATCGAAAATGATCGATCAAACACTACTTTAGAAATCCTTCTCGTCCATCCCTTCCTTAGTACGACGAATGTAAAAATTGATGTAAGAAGCGGAATTCTTACAATGGAGCTCGATGGTGAGGTTGTTAAGTTTGATGTTTACAAAGTAATGCGATATCCAGATAATGTTCCTAGTATTAATTTTATTGATGTTATTGAGCATGTTGTTGAAGAATTTATAGAATCTAACTTTGTTGATAATCTATGCAGGGAATTGGAGGACTTTGAAGAAGAAATCAAGGAGTTTGAGAAAATTCTTTCAATTGATTCTTATTCACGCCTTATACCCTGAAAATCTAAAATTTTGCCTTTCATACCGCAAGCCCCTCAAATTGACTTGAAGCAATTGTCAGAACACTTGAAATTGGATATGTTATAATTATATACTCTTTATTGTGATTAATTCCTTCACATTTTAATATATTTTTAGCTTAATTGTGGAAATCATGTTTGTTTTGATATATGAGGTGAAATATGGATACAATGGTGAATATTAGCTTAAAAGCATGTTTTTAGCTTCCCAAGTGAAAATCAAGTCTTTTGGAAGAAAGTTGAACTGGGCATAAGCTTATATTCGATAAGGTGTGACCACGCCTTGTGACTGATACGAGACTGGTGTCTGACATGAAGATTCGTGCTTTTAGAGCCAAATCTGTGATGAAGCCCTATTTTATGGTTATTTCTATTATTCTGGAAGTTTTGGACCAATAATCAATCTCTTTTATTAATTAGGATTTTATTTATTTAGATTTTCCTTTATTTTATCTTTCTTTATTTGATTAGAACTCAATTAAAGGAGATTTACTTTTAGGTTTAGGGTTTTTGCTCTCTATATAAAGACTCAATAGGTCTCTTAGAGAATATTAGAGAATCAATCTTTCGACAACACTTTTTTCTTGTATTCTTATTCCACCATGTGTGGTTAAGATTCTATTTCCGATTCAAGGGTGAAGCGATTCCGTTGTAATTTTGTGAGGCTTGTACTAAACTAGTATTTCTCCTTTAATCCAAGTAATCTTTATTTCTTGTTCTCATTTTTATGAATGTTTGATATTGATTAAATTGACACCTTAAATCAATATTGAATGTTCTATTGCTATCCATGACGCAAGTAGCAAAGGGTAAGGCTCATGTTTTGTGTTCGCCGACTACACATCACGCATGATAGTCCTTAGGGAAAGAAAGGTACAAGATTAATTTGATTGATTTTATTTTAGTCATTCTCATGAATCTTAATGCTATCATTGATTTTATTTAATGGTAAGTTTTGATTTGAATGCTTGTTGCAGTGTTCCCTCAAGTAGAATAATCTATTATAAAAGGAGAATAATTGCTTGTTGTGGTGTTCCCCAAGTAGACTAATTTCTTGGATATGAGAAATTTATCTTTAAGCCCATGATCAAAGTTACAGCTGGATGAAAATCACACCTTTGGATTGGGAGTTCTCTAAGATTTATATTTGTTATTTTTATTTTCAGTTTTTGTTTTTTATCTTTAATTTTAGTTTGATACACCAAACTCCCCCCATTTTACTTTATTGTTTCAGCTTTGAGATTCTAATTTCAGCTCTCTTGAGTTTCGACCTGATCTCACTATTACTACAAGTTAGTTTAGTAAAATCAGTTTTTATTTTGTAGGACTTCAACAACCCTATCAAAATACGCATTTTTGGGTGAAAACGAAACCTTGCCGGTAATTATCTCAAATAAGTTGTCAAAAGAAGAGGAAGATGGCTTGGTGACGGTGTTGCACGTATATAAAGAGGCCATTGGGTGGACTATTGTCGATATTAAGGGACTTAGTCCCTTGACTTGTATGCACAAAATAAAGATCGAAGAGGGAGAAAAACCATCACGAGAAGGTCAACATCGGTTAAACCCACCGATAATGAAAGTCGTGAAAAAGAAGATACAAAAGCTTCTTGATGCTGACGTCATCTATTCGATATTTGACAGTAACTGGGTAAGTCTGGTCCATGTGGTTCCTAAGAAGACCGGAGTGACGGTAGTCGAGAATTCAAAAGGTGAACTAGTCCCTACTCGAGTTCAAAATGGATGGAGAGTTTGTATCTATTACAAGAAGTTGAACTCCTTAAATTGAAAAGACCATTTCCCCTTCCTTTTATAGATCAAATGATAGAAAGCTTAGCCGGTAAATCTCATTATTGTTGCCTTGATGGATTTTCAGGTTTCTTCCAGATTCTAGTGGCACCAAAAGACCAAGAAAAAAATGACATTTACATGTTCTTTTGGCATTTTTGTCTATCGACAGATGCCCTTCGGCCTTTGTAATACCCCTGCCATATCCCAGAGATGCATGCTTAGCATTTTCTCAGGTTACAACAAGAAATGATTGATGTTTTCATGGATGACTTCACCGTATACGGTAATTCATTTAACCGATGCCTTTTGAATTTAATTAATGTACTTAGACAGTGCCTAGAATTTAATATCGTATTGAATTATGAGAAATGCCATTTTATGGTTGATAAGGGATTATGGTTGACAAAGAGAAAATGGATATTATATGCTCACTCTCTTACCCCACAACTATGAGGAAAGTCTGCTCCTTTCTTGGTTATGCAGGATTTTACCGCATGTTCATTAAGGATTTCTCGAAGATAGCACAACCTTTGTGTAATTTGCTTCAAAAAGATCAAGCCTTTGATTTTAATCAGAAATGCAAAGAATCATTCGATGTACTGAAAGAAAAGCTTGTATCAGCTTCGATTGTTCAACCGCCAAATTGGGACTACCTCTTCGAACTCATGTGTGATGCGTTGGATACAAGCGTTAGAGCTGTACTTGGTCAGAAAATCGACAAAGAACTCAATGTCATAGCCTACGCATCTCGTACCTTAGATTCGGCTTAGAAAAATTATTCTACGATAGAAAAAGAACTATTTGCTATAATTTTTGCTTTAGAAAAGTTTAGATCTTATTTGCTTGGCACTAAAATTACTGTCTTTTCTGACCATGCAACCTTGAGATATTTAATGAGCAAAAAAAGAGGTGAAGCCAGGACTCGTCTGATGGATTCTGCTTCTTCAAGAATTCAATCTAGAGATTAAAGACAAAAAGGGGTGCGAAAATCTAGTAGCCAATCACTTGAGTCATATTCCCCTCTCCACATCCGATCCACCGATTCAAGAAAAATTCCTTGAGGAGAGCTTGATGGTGGCGCAGAAAAATACCCCATGGTTCGCAGATATAGTCAATTATTTGGCTACAAGTAAGTTACCATTAGAGTTTTTGAGAGTTGAAGTTAACTGAATAAAGCGAGAATCACGATTTTATATTTGGGATGATCCGTACCTTTGGAAGCATTGCTCGGATAAGGTAATTTGGCAGTGTGTCGCCGAAGATGAGGTAAACTCAATTCTAAAATTTTGGCATTCTTACTATTGTGGCGGTCATTTTGGACCAAAGTGAACTTCCCATAAATTCTTGAAAGTAATTTCTTTTGGCCTGACATCTTTCGTGATTCTTATTTATTTTGTAAAACTTGTGAAAGATGTCAACGCGTGGGAAACATCAATCGTAGAAATGAAATGTCGCTCAATCCAATTCATATCTGTAAAAAATTTTTATGTCTAGGGAATTGATTATATGGGTCCCTTCATTTCTTCATTTGGAAATACTTACATAATTCTTGCTGTAGATTATGTATCTAAGTGGGTAGACGCTAAGGCTACCCGAAATAACGATGCTAAAACCACGCTTAAATTTCTAAAAGATTTTATTTTTTCTAGGTTTGGCACACCGCGGGTGATAATAAGCGATAGAGGAACTCACTTTGTCAATCGAATAATTAAAGCCCTTATGAAGAAATTTGGAGTAACTCAAAGAGTTGACATGGCTTACCATCCACAGACAAATGGGCAAGCAGAAATATCAAATTGCAAAATTAAAACAATACATGAGAAGATCGTCAAACCAGACTGTAAATATTGGAGTATCAAGTTAACCGATGCATTATGGGCATACCGAACCACGTATAACGACCCCATTGGAATGTCTTTGTATCACCTTGTCTTCGGTAAATTGTGCCATTTGTTAGTTGAGTTGGAACATCGCGTGTATTGGGCAGTCAAGCAATGTAACATGGAGATGGATGCAATCGGTGAAGCGCGCAAATTGCATATTCAAGAACTTGAGGAGATCCGTAGAAACGCTTAAGATAGCACTCGGATATTTAAAGAAAAAATAAAAGAATTCCATGATCGTAACATTTCTTTTAAATCTTTTTTCTACCGGTCAAAAGGTTCTACTATTTAATTCCAAGTTTAAACTTTTTCTAGGAAAACTTAGATCGAAGTGGCTCGGACCTTTCACGGTAACTAAGTTTTTCCTCATGGTGCAATCGAAGTCAAAGATGACTCAGGGGCACAGTTTGAAGTTAACGGTCAAAGGTTGAAGCCGTATTATGCAAACACTCCAGTTGGTTTAATCGAAGAACTCGATATGGAAGAGCATGTAGTCTGAAACAGGTCGTCAAGCTAAACGACATTAAACAAAGCGCTAAATGAGAGGCAACCCATTTTTATTTTATTTTTAATTTCTATTCGTTTTCAATTTTATTTTATTTATTTTTGTCTTAGATTTATTTTATTTGAATTCCCAGGTACCCAACTATTTTGAATCGAACATTAATGGTGTCTGTTGTAGTATTTTTGGTTGAATTGTATAGCCCCTTGGAACATCACACGCATTGATCAACAAAGGAGAAAAAATTTTATTCAAAGGTGCATTTTAGAAAACCCTTACCATCCTTCAGTGCATACTAGCCAAACCCAAATCCCATCTGCCGCCATTTCACCTACCTTGATCTTTATCCTTATTTTAGAATTTGAAAATAATTTATAAAAAATAGGTTTAAAATAAGGATAAACCTAAAAGTTCCCCACAGACCCCATATTTCCCTATTTTAAACAAATTCTTTTTACCTAAAATCACTCACATAATTCATTAAACCTCAACCTTCCCTCCTTCCCCAAATCAATAGCCACAGAACCAAGTCACCACTACTCATCGTCCAGCCATCATAAACCCTATGAACGTAACTTCGCACCTCTTTACCAAACCGCCACCGTCGGCCCTTTCTTTCCTTATGATCGTGTATCCCTAAACCATCGACCGAGTGCAAGTTGCCATCGCACCTTCCATTTTGCGCAGCAACCGCCACCAGCCGACAACCTCTCTTCCGCGTGAATCTGCTGTAGGAGCTACCCACGAACCGAGTCCTGAACAGCCAACAATGGAAGAGGACATCACATTGAGACATCCAATGGCAACGACTCTTCTATTCGGGAGACTTAATCGTAGCCGTAACTAAACACAGTGAGTATCTCTAATCCATCTCTTGTATTTTCAATTCTATATTGGGACAATATGCTTTAAGTGAGGGGGTAGAGAACGCTTGCATCGAATTACCTTCTTTTGTTTATATGCCTAAAATTAAGTTGCCTTGGTTGAATTGTTGGAATCTATTGTTATTAATCTTGATTTTTACTTTGTTTCTTTGAATACTATACGAGTTTATGATCATATTTTTATCGGATTTAGGAAGCATGATAGTAAAATGGCAAGATTAGTGTTTTTCGTTAAATTTTGCTTGATATTCCATGAGTTCATTGCTTGATATGTTTCTTGATTCAATGCATAATGCACCTCCTTGTGAGATTTGAGCCTAAATGAGCATACTTTTTATTCTTGCTCATGTTCTTGATTGAGTATGTCGGATTAATTTTGATGTTCTAGAACTTGAACTTAAATGCATGTCAAGGATACATGTTGAACTGGATGTTTTAAAATGATTATGGCACTTAGGATTAACCCACTTCTCTACCCAAATTGCCTACCTATTTATATTCATTAATGAACTAATTTTGTGCCTTTACCCTTTTTTCTTTGTTTTTACCCTATTACTAGATCGAACCCTCTTTTATTTTTACCCTCTTTTGATACCCTTTTCAAGACAAAGATCGATTTGTTCCATGAAAAAGTTTGACAAGAAAAAAAGAGGCGTTAAAAAATAGTAAATAAGTGTTCGAACAGAATAGAGAGAAAAAACAACAGAAAAATAACAAGGAAAGGGAAGAAAGAAAAATTTAGTTTATTGCTTATGCTTCTTCAAAGTTGTTTATTTTATTAAGTTTCGTGGCATGAACTTCTTTTAGCATATCTTGCCTTGACATTTAAACCCACTTTTCGCCCTTATCCCTACCCCAACCTAAGCCCCGTTACAACCTTATTAAAGACCCTTTGATCAATACACCTTGTTCATTCTAAGTAGTGGCGACTTGATTTTCGTATAAGCTTATGGTAATGTCTTTCTTAACCTTGGCTTTGAGCATTTTCTTTACCCAAAATACATTGAGCGATAATGAGTGAACTCTTATGAGGTATTGAATCTTGTTACATTGAAATTAATGGATAATTGGAATGTCTCGGCTTTTGCTTAAACTTGTTACTAGTTGAGCCTATTTTTTAGATTATCACCTTGTTTCCGATAATTGATGTGATCATTGATTCATTTGGCATTCCTTGACATATTGTGGGATGAAGGATTGGTAACTTAAGATTTCTTTTATTTGACTAAGGCATGCATGGGGACAAGCATTGAATAAATGAGGGAGAATTTGATAAGTAGTTTATTTGGCTACTATTTTATCTTTATTTATGCCTTTAATGGTTAGTTCATGTTGTTGACCTGGATGTTTTTGTGCGTTTTCTATGCAGGACTACAATTCTAGAAATTGCACTTAAAAGACAACATTCTGCAGTTTTATTTTCTAGAATCAAGGCTAGGCTAGTGGGCATGAATCTGGGCATGAAGCGTCTAATGTGGCATCCAGTCAGCGGCTTCTAGAAGGTCCAGTCAACAGCTTCTAGAAGATTTAGTCAGCGAGGACGAATGAGCGGGTCAGCTGCATTTAAAATTCAAATTAGAAATTATCTTTTGTTTTTAGAATTTAATTTAAATATTTTCAGGAATTATCTTTTATCATTTCTAGGTTATTTTTAGAGTTTCAGAATACTATAAATATCCTTTCGGGGTAAGCTAGAAAATCATCTCTCATTCTTAGTTTGTTCTTGCTTTTGAAGTTTTATAAAATTCTTTTTTTTCTTTCATTTCTTATTTTTAAGTTTTCATTTATTTTCTTTTAAAATGTTGAGTATGGTTTCTACCATATTCATGCTTAGCTAACTTCCCAATTAGCCAAAGGCTTAAAGCGATGCCTCAATTCATTTTTTGAGAATTGAAAAGCACTTAATATCTTCGGATAACATTCTCAATTTTCTAAAAACTTAGATCGGCAATCGGTCTTTCTTTCAAAAATCTTTACACTTTCATCTCAAAAAGCGCACATTGGTTTGAATGTTGTTCTGATTTAAAGTTGGGAGGAAGGATCAACTTGTAGCATATTCGACTTCCTATTAACACACTTAGCGACGGATTCGCTAAGGGAAATTGAGATCAGATTCGATTCTCATCGAGACAACATAATCCGAGTCAGACTTTTCTAACACTTAACTACATTGGCGCTAGTGACAATAGTTGTGGTTGTTGTCACTAAATTTTCACATTTTTCTCTTGTTTTTACCTATATATATAATTATATTTATTTTTATTATGTATATAATATAATATCTATTAATAAAAAAATCCATTGTAAATAAATGATCCATTTATTGAAACCCACCTTAAAATAATAAGGGGTCCATTTTAATAAACAATTTAAGCCCAACTAATCCATTTTATTGGTCTCATGTGCAAGTTTAATCATGGCCATTAGATCTAGGGCAAAAGGATGAAGGGCTAGGATCAAATAAAAAAAAGAAGGGAAAGGGAAGTCACCCGCGCCGCCACGCGCCTGACGCGTACGTTGCACGCGTGCGGGGTTGGCTCTCCCAAACCCCTGTTTCAAATGACTGCTGGACAGCGTTCCCCCTCACCACGAGCAATGCGGCAGCCAACGTTGGAGATGCCGTGAAGGCCATCTTGCACTCCCCGTTTAGCCATCGACCGCCGATGACGTCCCTTGCCGCCGCCATTTACCTACAAAACAAGGAAAAGAAGGTTTGAAACCCTAGCTCGAAAAACGAAAGAAAATCACCCAAATCACTCAAATTTGAGCCAAAATCAGAGATGATTTTAAACATAAGGCAAGTCAATGAATTTGATTCGAATTTAGATATTAATTCCACCAGAATTGTAGGATTTTGTGTCCCTAATTGCCTTGGATATCGGGTTTTTAGAACCTATATAAACCCCCTCCATCTTCATTGTAAACACACCCACTTAGATCCCCAAAAAAATCAGCGAAAAAGAATACGAATTTGAAGCATATTGTACTCAGATTTCTCGTCGGAATAGAAGCAATCAAGCAAGCTTTTTGGTATTGTGTTCTTTCTTTTTTTTCTAATTTATTTTTTCCCTTTATGCTTTGGATCTATTATTTGAAAAAATAATATAATGCTTACCTTGATCTTATGTTGAGATTTTGTTGTTATAGCCACATTCGAATCTTTTTTTGAAAAACATATATAAAAAAGCCACCGTCATGAAACAGCGACCGACGATGGTGGAAGGTGGCCGACGTGGTGGCTCGTTCTCGGTGTTCTTCATTCTTGAAGGAGGATGCCAAGAACTTTTGAAAGAACTTAAAAAAGGATAAGTTTGATCCAATTTGGTTAAAAGTCTAAAATGAAAAATGTTTTAGATGGGCTTTATACCCAAAACGAATTGGGTTAATTTCACTCATTAAAATCCCCCTCCCAATCGTTTTTACGATACGGTCACCAAACTTTTAATATTTTAAATTAGTCATTGTTTTCTCCCAAATTTGGCTATAAACTTTATTTTCCTTCAATTTGATCAATTCCTTTTTAAAAAATATATATAAAAAACATTTTTTTAAATCTAACTCCTAAAAAAGTCAAACTTTAATTCTTTTTCCTTAAAAGGGAAAGTGTAATAAAAACTCAAATTCTAAAACTAAGTGTTAATTTTGTAAATTAAATTCATGTCTTAATTTTTATCATTAAATTCGTTAAATTAATTCAATTTTTGTACATATCTGATTTTCTAATTTAATTACCTTTGTATATATATTTACCTTGTTCATATTATGCCTTTTAGTCTAAGTAACCTTATGAATAGGGTATTTAAAACCCTAGTTAGAGACTTTATGCTTGAATAAAACATTCTTCACAATAAAAATCATAAAGCACACTTAATTAAACTTTAACCCAAATAGGTAAAATATTTAGAATATTTAGGCTAATAAACATTAATTTAGAATTAATAAAAATTTTCAACAAACTAAATGTTTATTTGTTTGTTTGCTAAAGAAAGTGAAATTTAATTAATGCGGTGTCTTACTAAACGGGAATGACGGGTTAGCACCAGAAGTGTTGGCGGTGATTGGAGTTCATTTTTCGAATAGTAAGGCCGTTAAAATGGAATTAAATTTATAAACAGATAATAATTTTAAGCTCTATGTGAATTCGCAAAATCCTAATTTTAAAACCTTTTGTAATCGACAAGGTACCGGTTTTTTTGGGCATCGTGGGGTGCTAACCCTTCCCCACACGTGACTGACTCCCGAACCCGTTTTTTGTGTTTTCGCAGACCGAAAATGTTGTTTTAATAAAATAAAATGATTTTATTAAAATAATCTGTTTTTAGGTGATCAAATCACACCTTTTAAAAGATTGGTGGCGACTCCGTTGTTTTTGTTTTTAAAACGTTGAAACTCCTTGAAAAAGGGTTGCGATAGCTTGGCGACTCCGCTGGGGACAACTTTTTGTTTTTACAAAAATAGAGAGTCAAGCCACAAGTCGATTACACCTTGTTTTAATGTCGAAATTGGCGAATTCACGTAAAGCTTAACTTAATTGTCTGTTTATAAATTTGATTCTATTTTACGCATTTAAGACTTAATTCCAAGATCTAAACCCGAGCTTCATCCTATTCATTTAAGTGGGGGGAAAACGCTATTGCTCTCTTGGGAATAATGATTCTCCGAATGGGCCTAGCAAGTACCTCCGGGACTCACGCTCTATATCTTCGTGTGGATACTGATCCTCCATACGAGCATAGGAGTGGGTCCCCCTAAGTTGAACCTGGTTCGTTTGAAGCCTATAATGGACGAGAATAGGGGCCTTGCTACCCTTAGTAGTGGATAACGAGGACAATTCGATAACCCTTTTAGAACCGAACCTGTGTGAGAACCTAGAAGCCCACCCCATTAGAGCCATGCGGAAAAAGCTAAGTTTTGGAGTTTGGTCAAAATCATTTCGTAAAGATAGTCCGTAGAGACATGTCTAGAAATGTTGGAATGCGCTACTTAGTTACTATTCATACAAAGAAATTATTTTGGACCTTTTATGTTTTATCTCTGTTCTGTTAAGTTTACTAATCCTTTTTCCCTTTCTTGCTTGTTTGTTTTGCATATTTGTCCGATTCATCATCATTTCATACTTAGAAGGGTTGATTCTTGAGACACTTGCTCAATTAGAAAATAGCTTTTGATCATGGATGGGAGACTCCTTCAAAAGGAAGAGGACAGTGCGGATGTGTATCACTTGTCCAAGGTCAACCAACAGGCGTATGGGGACAGATTGACAAGTGACCATGTGACAGAAACTTCAGAGTATGCCCACGTTCGTGTCAAATAGAATAATGTTTAGGAGCTACGAGAAATTTGGGAACGTTTTGACTACTCGACTAAGAAACTCTTCCTTGACACCTATGGTGACATAGCATATCTGTTGCATGTGGAAGTAGATGAACCGTTCCTCAAAGCGCCAATCCAGTTCTAGAACCCTGGGTATTGTTGTTTCACATTCAATGGTGAGGATATGATGCCCACAATTGAAGAATATTCTTCATTTTTTAACTTGCTCGAAGTGAATAGGGACCGAGTCTATGCTAAGCCACCTAAGAACAAGAACACTCACTTGAGGCTCATAATTTTTACCGGTATGGATGATGGATGGGTTAAAGGTCTAATACAGAAAAGAGGGGGCAGTTTTTCCTTCCCATGGTGGAGTATCCGAAACATAATTCCCACTCATCCAAATAAGGAGAAAATGGTAGATCTACTAGCAATAGCAATTTATGGCTTGGTTATCTTCCCAAGAGTGTTAGGCAACATCGATGTGGCCATGTTAGATCTTTTGGAGTAGTTGAAGAGAGGGACCAACTCGGATCCAACAATGCTTGCTGAGACTTTTATTTCTTTGAATGCGTGCCGAAAGCTGGAAGACGTGCATTTTAGAAGATGTGCTTAATTACTCCAGATTTGGGCCCTTAGCCACTTTTGGAAATGCCCAACTTTGACGTTACCCAACATATTCTCCCTAAAATTTTCTCCACTCCAGGAGTTTCTAAAAGAAAAATGGCCGGTAATGAAGAGGAAAAAGTGGACAGATATTTTTTGGGACCACCGTGATCAAGACATCGTCTGGAGGGCTCCATGATTGGGTCACACCAAGGTCTTCTATAAGTGTAGGGATTATAATCATCTAATGCTGCTAGGCTTATGGAGGGAATTGGTTGTGCTCCCTTGTTGGTGTCGCGGAAATATAGCTCCTGACAGTTTGTTCCTTTCACCGCAGACCTTAACTCAACGAAATTCGAGTTTCAAGGAGAATTTAGAGAAAAGATTCAAGCTATCAACGATTCATGGAAACATTTCTACCGCATAAAAGTGGAACACGGCAACAGGTGTATACTTACCCCTAACTACGATGAATGGAGGTGCACGAGGGTGAATGACAAGATTCTATGACCTACCGGCCAGGCCAAGCCTATAGAAGAGCATCTGAAGGTGATCTCATCTGAAGCTAATGTTTTGAGGGCTTAACTTAAAAGAACCAAGGCCAAGCTAGAGTCTCTAGAAGAGCAACATGCGAGAGACTTATACGAGGAAAGCTTAGAGGTAGAAAAATATAAAGGAGAGACAGATCGGGTAGTAAATATGTACAAGGACCTAGAAGGAAAGTTTGAAATCTAAATAGTTGATTTTCTCCAGTTTTAAGCCACAGTCCAAAACGCAAATTTGAGAAAGACTCCAGAACAGTGGAAATGGAAAATAGAATAGGCTGTTGAAAAAGAGAAAGAGCACGACAAGCGTGAAATTGAGAAATACAGGCGGGCCCTTGCTGAGGAAACAAAGAAAGGTAAACAAGCATTCAAAAATGAGAAAGGTAAAAGAACCCTTGAGAAGGAGAGAGAAAATGTGGTTGTATGGAAGAGGAAAGCCCATGACAACAAGATCCGCGTGTGTGAGGTGCAATCTCAATGTGATGTAACCCATGAGAGGTTGGAACAGAGCCAGTTCATTGTTTCCGAGTTACAGGCCAGGGTGGCAGAACTAAGCCATTCTCTACATGCACTTTATAACCATCACACGTATATCGAGCTTCAGGCTAGTCAGGCAGAAAATAGAAACTCTGAAAGGGCAAGTGGAAGCTATGGAAAACACCATCCATGAGTACAGAACGAAGATTTTGATCCTTGAAGATGTCATTGATAGGGGCAATGATTACTGGTTCACCAGACTTAGGAACAACACCATAAGGTTCAAAGAACGAGATGAATTTGACATGATCGTTATGACTCAAGTGTAAGACGTGGCCAAACATGTGATAATGCTAGCTACAGAAGCTACAACCCTACGCTAGTACGTCAAGCCAGTCGGGGAAATAGGGCCAAGGCTCATATGGTTGATAGAGAAAGTAAAAGAGCTGGGTGTTTGGGCAGAGAAATATTTGTAGATTCGTCCAAACTTTTGTAATAAGGATCTTCTTATTCAATAAAATGCTAGTTCTATGAGCAGTTATTTATGGAATCAATGGCCCTTCGTTTGCATTCATGCATTTTTCTTTACGCATATTCTTGTTTGTTTTGCATTAGTCTAATATCAATGCATACATATACATAATATAAGGATTTAACTGATATAATTTACTTAAGCAGAAAATTCAAAATAGCAACTCACAAATATGGTATCCGTTCTAAAACTAGGGCAATGGACAAAAGCACCGAAGACATAGTGATATCCTTCGAAATCAACCACAAGAGTACCCAGGACAGACTGGACAATATCGATAACGACTTGAAGCAGGAAATGGAATTAATGCACAGGAAAACGGTCAGTTAAATTGCAGCATTGCTAGGGTTCAAGAACCCGGATAGGAGTGAAGATATAGATGCCTCGCCGCAGTTTCCTGGGATTGCTTATGCCTATCCTGGAATTCAAAAAGATACCACCTCATCTAAAGCCAAGTTCCCACTTCATTTCACGGAATCTTCTGCTAGGGCACCAGTTGAGCCAGGGATCAACCAGCGGGAAGCTCAAAACTATGAGGTCCCGAACCTTGATGAAATAGCTGACAAGGTTAGTGCGAACAAAAGGTTATAAGATCGTTGCGATAGGTTGGAGGAAATGATGAGAACCTTCCAAGGAGAGAATATCCACGACAGTACGGACGCCAAGGACCTGAGTTTGGTGACTAATTTGACAATCACTCCAAAATTCAGGACCCCTGATTTTGATAAGTACGATGGAACCATGTGTCCTACGGCTTACCAACTATGTATTACCGGAGGATTTTGATGTATTTGGACAACGAAAAGCT
Organism: Hibiscus mutabilis; assembly: GCA_019671005.1. Taxonomy (NCBI): domain Eukaryota; kingdom Viridiplantae; phylum Streptophyta; class Magnoliopsida; order Malvales; family Malvaceae; genus Hibiscus; species Hibiscus mutabilis. Next base: position 42,507,208 of record CM033745.1, read on the forward strand.
CCTGGTTCATTGCTTTCAGGATAGCTTGACAGGGTCTGCATCCCATTGGTATACCCAACCGAGCCGTGAAAACATCTGAACGTGAAAAGATTTGTTGAGAGCATTTAGCGAGCAGTACAAGCACGTCACCGACATGGTCCTGAACATGCTTGTCCTACAGGGCATGGAACAAAGGCATAATGAGAGTTTCTGCTAATGTGCCCAAAGGTGGAGGGACATGGCTACTCAGGTCTAGCCACCACTATTGGAGAACGAGATTACCTTGATGTTTGTGGAGACCCTCAAAGGCACTTTCTATGATCGTATGATCAACCACGCGGCTAAGAGTTTCGCGGACATGCTAATAAATGGAGAGTTGATTCTGGCAGCCGTCAAGAGCAAAAAGCTTGATAGAGGAGATACCAAAAATCGTATAAGAAAAAGGATATCGAGATCAGTATGGCGAGTGTTTACAACCCCAATTACTCAAAAAGGGTAGTCTTGAATAAGCCTGCTACCCAAAATACCAACCATGTGGTTTCAAACCCATCGAAGGATTAACAAAAATACCAAGGGAACAAGAAGCCCTATGTAACACCCCATCCCCGGGTTAGCTGTAACCCGGTTCAGGAATGTAACCGGAACGGAAGCGAAGTGATAGATAGGTTACTTGTTGACAAGTAACCTCGAGATACTTGCCTTGTTGCGCAAGTAACCTAAACTGAACCTTTCAATACAAACAATTCATACAAGCAATCACATTAAACAACCCAACAACATTCATAGCATACAACTTTAGGTGTCATTTTGTTTCATTTCATACTTATAACCTAAGTTACTATTGTCCTATTATCATTACATCATTCAAACAACAATTCAAGTGTGGCATACTTTACTTAAAGCTACTATTCAACGTGTTTCAACTTTCATTCTCTCTTTAATTCCAATGCCATGTTTGATTACTCTAGGTGATCACTAAGCATATCTTAACTAACTTACTTGCATTTCAAGAAACTACTTAATCAACCAATTAACATGTTCAACAAAAAGCATCTAACATACATCTTGTTACACATTCATAAATTCATTCGAACAACATGGAATCCTAATCATATTCCATTTGTTTCTTTACAATCAAGTCATCACATTACATAGCATACTTGATTAGTACATTGATAATGCATGCTTGACATATCTTAGCCTCAATCTTATCATTACCGAATCATGTCAATGGACATATGAGCAAATGCATGAACATACAACATAGGTTTAGCATTCAAATTAAACAAGATTTCATCACACATTGGTTCTACATTAGAATCATACATGGTTTCATTCAACAATGCATTCTTTCACAAATTTGCGCAGCTATTACTTCATATATATATATATACACACATAATATCTGGTTCAAACATAGTTTAAGTCATCCAAATAGATTACATAATAGGCCCATTAAAACATTTCACAAACTAGTCTTATACACATAATCAAATGCATGATCAAAGCTACCTAATACAAAATCTAATGCCACCAAACTAGGAGTATACAAAGAGTATGAATTCATACTTTCAAGCTTGCCTCAAGTGTTGCTTCAAGCCCAAGATATCCTCTTGAATTATTCTTTAATCTGTTATGGGAAGAATGAAGAGTACAGTGGTAAGTACAAGATGTGTACTTAGTGAGGTAACATTAAGTCTAGTCAATTTCAAAGTATACACATCCAAGTTTTCATGTTTTCAAGGAATCAAGACCATCAATACAATACATATGCTATTAGAATTACATAGGGTAACTTAGGTATCTTTTACATGTCATACAATCAACTTAACAACAATCCATCATGGTTTTCATAGTCCATTCGAATAACATGCTTAAAGGACAAGCAACCAATCATCAAATTATCAAGTAGGCATTTATACATAAAGCCATCATCCATACATTTCTTTCATAACCAGAAACAAGTTTAGCAACCATTCATGTGTCATCTTTCAAAGCAATAAAGCTCATTCAAGTTTCTTATAATACAAGCAATGTTCATTAAGTCATATTTCAACATTCCTTGGTAAGTAGCTTACTAGTTATTCAAATCTTAACAATATGCACCGAAGTGCTCATTAAGTCATCTTTCAACATTCCTTGGTAAGTAGCTTACTATTTAATCAAATATTAACAATATGCACCGAAGTGCCAATATGCACCAAAGTGCCAATATGCACCGAAGTGCCAATATGCACAAAAGTGCCAATATGCACCGAAGTTCCAATATGCACCGTAGTGCCAATATGTACCGTCGTACCAATATGCACCGTAGTGCCAATATGAGATCAAGATTCTAAGGCATGCCCTCCTATCTATCAAACTAGCTACCAAGGTTGTTGATTATCCATTTCATTTAAGCTTTATGCATTTCATGATTCAATATAACAATATGCCATTCAAAGGCCAAGCCCTTAGGCTTATGGAGTCTTAACTCCCAATACATAACTATCCATAGCATTTGAATCAATCAGCCATGTATAGCATTCACAAACACAAGCATATGTATGCATTGTGCGTACCTTATTCTCCAAGCAAGCATGTCATTTTATACCTTAGGCATAAGCAATGCACATGACAAGCATTTTGATTACATTTGCTTAACAACCAAGTAAAAAAAAAGATCATGACATCAATCATGTTGTCATACATTTAATTCTTCCCTTAATTAGCCAAATATACTTTAAGTCATGTTACATGGCATTGACATTTCATTTAAGCAATAACAAGGTTGGTTAGGACCTAAGTCCCAACCCTACAATACTATTAGCAATTCAACTATCTTGGATCCAAATTCCTTTGCCTCTAGCTTTGGGATGTCCACTCCTATACTCTTCTTCCCCAATCTGCTGCCCTTGATCTAGTAAGCATAACATATACACATTTCATCAAAACAATCACAATATTAAACAATCATAGTAGCAATGTTATCACATTTTACCTAACATTTAGCTACTGTTTTTATGCTTCTTTTTAGGCATTTCTTACCAATTTATCTCCACATTGTTATTACTTCATTTTAATACATAATTGGACAGATTACAATGTCCCAAAACTGTTTTGGAAACAGTTTGCATTTAGGTGCAAAACAGTCCCAAACTGCGCAGGACACTGCTGCCTGGCAGTTTGCACACTGTCCCTTTAAATGGCCATATCTTTTAATCCGTATGTCAGAATTTCGATTTCTATACACCGTTGGAAATATAACAAAATTTCCTATAATACCATGTAAGACTTTCATTTTATTTATTATCCAATTAATACATTTTATTGTTCAAAGACATGGCATTTACACTGCCTAGACAGTTTGCACTATCCAGCAATTCCTATTTACAGTTTCCAGCATAGGACCCAGTTTTCAGTTCTGTTTTCACCTAATGAAAATAGACATTCTAAGGATTATGTCATTAAAATTTCAGCCATGAATTCAATATATATAATTTTTGGTGAATTTTCAAAGTGACTACCCAAAACAGAGCAATTATGGGCAGATTATACCTATTCACATTTTAATGCCTTTAATTCATTTTAACCAATGTCTTGACTCTATAATTCATTTCTTATGTCATCATAAACATGTTAAGTCCATGTTAATTCGTTAATCAAGGCTTCCAAAAAAGTTTCTATGTTATGTAACTATGTTCATACTCTTATCCTTCATTTCCAACATTGTTTACTAACAATTTAATTGGTTTAACACCTTCTTTACATTACCTATTCATGATCATCATCAATCCATTAATTCTATAGCTCAATTTTAAGTTCTAATCATCCAATTCCCACTTCAATATCACAATTCAATTTTCCAGCAACCTAGGTTTGTTACACTAGCATAAACACATAATTTCCAGCCTTGTACCTAGTTTTCATTCTTCAATTTTGTATAATTGAACAGCCATTCTATCATCTAAAAACACATTCAAATTCTAATTTCATCTATAATCAACAAAACAGTCCAATTTCAACAATATAGTTGCCTATTCAATTGATCACAAAAAGAATCAGACTTACTTTGTTTCTAGCTTTAATTTCAATGAAAAATCACAAAACATGCAAGCTTAATTTTCCTCTTCAATGGCTACTTTTCCTAAGATTCTTTCTCTCTATTTCTTCTCTCTATTTTCGGCAAAGTGAAGAATAGTGGAGAAGATGACAACATTGTTATCCACATTAGTGGAATTAGGATTTTACTAAACTATCCATTAATTAGTTACTAATCATGTAATTAGTCAAGGGCAAATAAGAGATTCATGATATTTAGCATGCAAGCCTTATCTTTCTCCTTGAATTCAAATTGATCCTTATAATTTGATAACTTGTTTCATACATTCTTTCAATTAGGCCCTTAACTAATCAATTTAGCTTAATTCTAAATTCAATTAAGCTATCAACTTATGCAATTTAATTCCAATACTTCTAAGCTAGGATTTGGGGTGTTACAATTCTCCTCCCACTTAAATTAAATTCGTCCTCGAATTTACCTGAATTGAATAAGTGAGGATACTGCTTCCTCATTACTTCTTCAGATTCCCAAGTAGCTTCTTCCACCTTATGATTTCTCCATAAGATTTTAACAAGAGGAACAATCTTGTTCCGAAGCTTTCTTACTTTCCGGTCAAGAATCTGAATAGGTTCTTCTTCGTAGGACAAATTGGGATTCAATTCAACTTCTTATGGCTCAAGAATGTGTGAATGATCATATCGATACCTTCTGAGCATTGAAACATGGAAGACATTATGTATTCTATCGAATTCTCTAGGAAAAGCTAATCGATAGGCCACTGGACCAATTCATTCAATAACTTCAAATGGTCCTATGTATCGGGGACTGAGCTTCCTTTTTCTTCCAAATCTGAGCACTTTCTTCCAAGGTGAGACATTTAGGAAGACTTTGTCTCCAATAGCATACTGAATATATCTTCTTTTCAAATCAGCATACGCTTTCTGCTATCGAAAGCTGCCTTCAATCGATCGTGAATGATCTTGATTTGTTCTTCGGTTTCCCGAAGCAATTGAGGTCCCAATACTTTGTTTTCTCCCAATTCAGACCAGCATAAGGGATTTCTACATCTTCTACCATATAGAGCTTCACATGGTGCCATTTGAATAGAAGATTGATAGCTATTGTTGTAGGCAAACTCTACAAGGGGTAGGGATTTCTCCCAGTTCTTCCCAAAGTCAATAATACAAGCCCGTAGCATATCTTCTGACACTTGAATCATTCTCTCAGATTGGCCATCCGATTGAGGATGAAAGGCCGTACTAATATGTACTTTAGCTCCTAGAGCTTTATGTAGAGAATTCTAGAATCGAGAAGTGAATCGAGGATCACGATCAGAGATAATTGTTGTAGGTACACCGTGTAACCGAATCACTTCACGAATGTACAGTTCGGCAAGGGTTTCCAAGCTCATGTTCACATGAACATGGATGAAGTGAGTAGATTTATTGAATCTATCAACAATCACCTATACAACATCATTCTATCTTGGAGTAGAAGGAAGACCGATGACAAATTTCATAGTAATTCGATCCCACTTCCACTAGGGAAGTTCAATGGGTTGAAGCAATCCAGTGGGGACTTGATGCTGGGTTTTGACTCTTTGACATGTTAAGCACTTGGATACGAAGTCCGTAATTGCAGATTTCATGCCAGGCCACCAATATAGTGTCTTTAGGTCCTTATACATCTTAACCAATCCAGGGTGGATCGAGAAAGAACTTTGGTGTGCTTCTTGTAACATTTCTCGTCTTAATTCTTCATTGTTAGGAACACACACTCTATCCTTGAAATAGAGGAGTCCATTTGACTTAAGGGAGAAGTCAAAGCTAGACTCAGAAGCAAGCTTAGATATGATCTTCTGAAGATTTGTATCAACTTGTTGGAGTTCTTTAATTCTCAAGATAAAATCGGATTGAACTTGGAGTTCAGATAGAAATTTCCGTCTCTTGGATGGTTGGAAATGAGCATTGATAGACGTATTAGCTACGAAACCATTAACAAAGTCATTAGAATAATTTTTAAAAGATTTCTAGTATTGCAAGGCACTTTTCAAATTATTCCTTGAAGAATAAGGCATTGTTCGAATACTTTCTTACAAGCTAAGAAAGAATCGATTTTAATGGTTATAAGCATTTTAAGCACAATTCTTATTCGAATAAGTTACTTGTATTTCAAGAAATGTTCGAATAGTAACTTGTAGCATAAGAAAGCTCTAAATTCATGGTTTGCAAAACAATAGAAGGCATAATTCAAATGAATTTAATCAGAATTCTAGATTTAGGAGTTACCCGAGTATGGTCTACGACTAAGGGTGTCAGCAACTACGTTTGCTTTCCCCGGATTGTAGTCGATAACCATATCGTAATCCTTAAGTAATTCGAGCCATCTCCTTTGTCTCAGATTCAAGTCCTTCTATGTTAGGAGGTACTTGAGACATTTTTGATTGGTATATAGATTGCATTTCTCTCCCTATAGATAGTGTCTCCATATCTTGAGAGCAAACACGATAGCTGCTAGTTCTAGATCGTGTGTTGGATAATTAGACTCGTGTGGCTTCAGTTGCCTTGAAGCATAAGCAATTACTTTCCCATCTTGCATCAGGACACAACCAAGTCCTAGATGAGAAGCATCGCTGTAAACAGTGAATTCTTTGCCCGATTCTGATTGGATGAGTACCAGGGCATGAGTCAGAGCTTGCTTAAGTTGATGGAAGCTTCGTTGTTGGTTCTCCGACCAAACGAAAGGCGTATCTTTGCGAGTAAGCTTAGTAAGACTTGCGGCAGTAGAGGAAAAGCATTTAAAAAATCTTCTATAATACCCGGCTAAACCGAGAAAGCTTTGAACCTCACTTACATTCTTCGGAGGTCTCCAATTTAGAATAGACTGAATCTTGCTTGGATCGACTTTAATTCTTTCAGCCGAGATAACGTGGCCAAGGAAAGAAACTTCTGGTAACCAGAATTCACATTTGGAGAACTTGGCATACAATTGATGTTCTCGGAGTGTTTGCAAGACAATTCGGAGGTGTTCAGCATGTTCCTCCTTATTCCGAGAGTACACCAGAATGTCATCGATGAAGACAACTACAAATTTATCAAGATAGGGCTTGAATACTCGATTCATGAGATCCATGAAATCAGCCAGAGCATTCTTTAACCCGAATGGAATTACAAGGAATTTGAAGTGGCTGTATCGAGTACGAAAGGTTGTCTTGGGTATATCTTGTTCTTTCACTTTCATCTGATAGTACCCCGATCGAAGGTCGATCTTAAAACATACGACAGCATCCCTAAGTTGATCGAAAAGATCTTCAATTCTGGGCAGAGGATACTGATTCTTGATGGTGAGCTTGTTTAACTGACGGTAATTAATACAAAGCCGCATAGTCCCGTATTTCTTCTTTACAAACAAAACTAGTGCACCCCAAGGAGAAGTGCTAGGTTGTATGAAACCTTTATCTTGCAACTCCTGAAGTTGCTTCTTTAATTATTTCAACTCAACAGGTGCCATTCTATAGGGTGTAATGGACACCGGAGCTGTTATAGGCTAAACTTCAATCCCGAACTCTACTTCTTGGGTTGGAGGAACACCAGGGAGTTCCTCAGAAAAAACATCGATGAATTCAGAAAAAACAGGCATGCTAGGCAAACTGAATTCAATTTCATCTTGAAGGATCATCTTAGCAAAGATGAAGTTGGTTTCTTGTCTATTAAGAGAATGGATTTTTCCCTAAACCCTGAGATACAATCTTCGATTTTGGCAATCTACCCGGGCCTCGTGTTTGCTTAACCAATCTAACCCCAATATCAAGTCAAATTCACAATATGGTAATACATAGAGATCAATGGGAAAAGGTATGTTTTGAATGGTCAAGGGAGCTTGCTTGTGGCGCAAGTTAATAGGTGTTTTTCCCCTAATGTATTCGAAACAACAAGATTTGATTCAATAATTTCAGGTTTCGATCTTAACTTGTTGATCAAGGCAGAACAAACAAATGAATGGGAAGACCCCAAATCAATTAAAGCATAAGCAGGACTGGAATTTAACTCAACGGTACCTGCGATAACATTGGGAGCTTCTTCATCATCTTGACCACGAATGTGATACATACGAGCAAGGGCTCGAGACCCCTAATGAGTTAGAGCATTCGAATAGGGGCCCTTCTATTTCCCCTGATTCCAGACTGAGCTTGTTTGGGTGCTTTGTTTCGGTTAGAAGGAGCTGAGCTAGCAATTGTAGAAGTTCGATTCGAAGCCTTGTTGGGATTCTGGGGACAATCCCTAATATAATGACCAGAGGCTCCACATGAGAAACATAAATTCTGTTGAACTCTGCATTGGCCAGTATGATGTTTCTGGCAGAACTTGCAAAGAGGGTATTGAGTAGCTTTAGCCTAATTCCCCGTGCTATCAACAGAAACAATAGGGGATGAAGTCTTTATAACCGTTTGAGGTTTTGGAATATAACTACTCTTCTGATTAGGGGTATAGTTCAAAGAGTGTCCGCTGGGGCGCCCTTGGATCTACAGTGTAGGGGTTATCCCTTCTACGCTGCATCAGAAGTTGAAGTTCATAGTTGATGGCCAACTAGTATAGTTGGAGCTGAAAAAGAGATCATTGCTTTAGTATCAACTGGTGCCCCCTATATAGAGATTGATGAAGGAGCACTCGAGTGTCATTTCATGATGCTTGAGCTCATTAATGCTACCTTTATCGCCGAAGGAAGCAAGATCCCCAAGCCATAATTATCAAATAATGTAAAGATGCAAGTCAAGCAAACCCTTGGAAAAGGGGCGAAAGTTGGCAAGGGTATCAGTAGGAAGCTTCAGGGGAGGCCATATCCCGTGATGATCCCCGATAAGAGAGATCAGTTTAGGCTAGGTTACAAGCCTAACCCTATGCAGAGAAGAGTGGCAATAAGAGAAAGGCAAGAAAGAACGAAATTGAGACTGAATAAAGAAGAAATAAAGTGGGAGCCGATGACATTCCCACCATTGAGCCACAATTTCAGATCATGAGGCATCATAAATCCTGATACTTTAAATAATGAGGAGGAGAAAGGAAAGAATGAACTTGTGAAGGTTTTTGAAGAGCTGAACATCAATGCTATATCAAAAGAGGATGAGGGAAATGAGTACTTCTCCATGATTTGCCCATGCTCAGAGCTGAACAACTGGATTGTGGAAGATATCTCTGTAGCTTTTAGGTCATCCACAGAGTAATACTAAAAACTAACCCTTTTGCCTTAGGCCCAAAGGCATTTAGGGATCTTTTGTTAAGGGTCTATTATGGTTCTTATTATCAATAAAAAATGTTTCTTGTGTGGCAAACTTTCTTTTGTGAATAATTAGAACATCTTAAATAAAGTAAAATACGCCAAAACAAAAGCAAAAATTATTCCATTCATTTGTTTGACTTTCCACCTTTTTTTGTATATATATATATGTTCCATTCTGCTTCTTTCAGGTTTCTAGATATCAACGGTACAAATGACTCTGAATCTGGCCTAGAAATTGACTTCAAACTAACCATGTGTTTAGAAGAGGTTGAAGACTGCAAAGAGGGGGAAGAATATGACCTGCCTAACGAAATGCTCGGGTTATTAGATAGCGAAGAGAAGCAGATTCTGCCTCACAAGGAAGAATTAGAAATTCTGAATCTCGGGACTGAAGAAGAAAAGCGCGAGGTGAAGATTGGCACTTTTATCACCGTTGAAACTCGACAGAATTTGGTCAAACTCTTGCAAGAATACAAGAATATATTTGCATGGTCGTATCAAGACATGCCTAGCTTAGACACCGACATTTTTGTGCACCGATTTCCCATCAGGCCCGAATGCAAACTTGTGCAACAGAAGCTAAGGAGGATGAAGCCCGAAATGCTCATAAAAATCAGGGATGAAGTGAAAAAGTAGTATGACGCTGGATTCCTTGGAGTGGTAAAGTACTCTGAATGGGTAACTAATATAGTCCCAGATCTGAAAAAGATAGGAAAGTTCATATGTGCGTTGACTATAAAGACCTTAATAGGGCAAGCCCTAAAGATAACTTCCCATTGCCGCACATTGACACACTAATGGATAATACATCAGGACATTCTCTTTTTCCTTTCATGGCAGATTCGCAGGGTACAACCAGATCAAAATGTGCCCATAAGATATGAACAAAACCATATTCATAACATGGTGGGGAACCTTTTGTTACAAGGCCATGCCTTTCGGTCTGAAAAATGCAGGGGCAACCTACTAACGAGCCATGGTAACTTGTTCCATGATATGATGCACAAAGAAATAGAGGTATATGTTGACGGCATGATTGCTAAATCTCATTCAGAAGAAGAGCATATTGAGAACTTGGAAAAACTGTAAGACCCCTACCCGGGCTAGTAGAAGCCCAGCTTAGGAGCGTTACTTAACAAGCAAGCAAGGACATTATAAGACATGGCAATAGACAAGAACAATACAATACAAGAATCAATTAAGCAATCACATACTTACTTAGCTAACAAGCAACTCATGTTTGATTATTAAACCATCAAGGTATTCGAACTAGACACCAAACTATCTTCTTTTAAGCTTATATTACAAGTTACTACTTACATGGTTCATATTACAACATTCAAACAAATTGTTAATCTATCCTAATCGAATTAACCTAGGTGTAATAAGCTTCCATTTCAATTCAATGTTCCTTAACTTTATACATGTACATTTTATTCCTAAATTACTAACATGGTTCTTGATCATTCAAATTACATGAAACTAGTTCCATTCATCATTTACTATACTTATACATTCGGCTATTAACACAAGGTACATACAATTGCATGAACTTGTCTACAATCGAGCCTTACTCTAATCCTAAGCATTCGGTAAACAACTGTACAAGCATACATAACACATACACCAAGGTATATTTACATACAAGCAACCCCTTTTAGGTCCAAGTCATTCGAATGGAAAGGGATCCACAAGGTTCATCCCATACTACTTTCATTTCAAGCAAAACATGTATACTAAACAAGGCATTCATTTGTTTAAAGATATAATAGATCAATATTAGATTATTTTATTCTTAAATCACCATATGCGCAGCAAACTTCATTCAATTACATGTTAACTATGTTCATTACATACTCATTACTAGATCATAACATTGTAGGCCCATAAAACATTATATACAAGCTCAAAATGCATGAACATGCTAAAGTCTATACAATCTAGTGCCACCATTCTATGAGATATACAAAACAAGTATGAAACCATACTTAGGCAAAGCTTGTGTGAGTTGCTTCTTGCTCAAGGTAACAGGCTTCAAGATCAAGCAACAATTGAATCCTTTAACCTGTAGTTGGGAAGAATGAAACAAGAGTGATAAGTACAAGATTGTACTTAGTGAGGTAGTAACTAGTCTATCCATTTGCTATTTCAAGTTTCATGTATTCTAATCAAGTATAGACCTAGCTAAGTCTTTCAAGCATCAAGAGTGATCTTAGCTTGTCTTTCAAGCATCAAGATTATCCTATCTAAGGATATCATGCATTCGGCTATCAAGGGACAAGAAACAAGAATCATACTTCATGAATCAAGCACACAAGCTTGCAAAACAAGAAATCAAGGAATCATGCTTTCAAGTCAAGTAACATACATTTCATGGCATTCAAGACAAGTATCTGGATTATTGGATTGTTATTACAATTGTTATTCATTAAACCACCCTCTTGGTACTTAGTTTGTATAGGTAATCGAGTCTCCAACCAACTGTCGCCACAAGATGCACCGTAGTGCTAGTCAACCCTCCTATTGTCGCCAAAGACCACATACGTACCCATCATCTGTCGCCAAATAGGGGCCTTAGCCCTGGACCATAGTCCACCCTAACACAATGAACTCTAGACTCTAAGGCATGCCCTACCTAGTCCAACTAGCTACCAAGGTTGTTCGATTTACTATTTATTCAAGTGTTTCAAGATCAAGATCATGTCAAGCAAGTTGTTTTCAATATTAGGCCCTTAGGCCATTGATCCATAGCTCACATGTCAAGTAGTTTTCATGTTTCATTTCATCAAGATGAAATGTTATCTCAAGCATGTTCTTTAGCATTCAATCACAAGCATCATGCCACATACAAGCACCAATATACTATACAAACATGCTTAGCATTCGAAATAGACATGCATTCAAGGCTAGGGTCAAGTTTCATGTGTTTCTTTAGTCGTCCTTCCTTTATTAGGTCAAGTTCATGATTAGATTCATTTAACATGTCAAGAATGTAACAAGAATGCATTGGTTAGGACCTAGTCCTAACCCTAGAGGTAACTACACTCACAATACTCCAAGCTAGCTAGTCTTGGATCCACACTCCTTTGTTCTTGGCTTTAGATTGTTCCAATCTTTCCTCTTCCACCAAGTTCAATCCTGGTTCTAACACATTACAAGAAAACACATATCAAGACAAGTTCACAAGGTCATTCAATTCAAAACAAGGTCATTAAATCAAGCAATGCTACAAGCATATAACATTCACATATTGGGCAGCATACTCATTTGCATTTTCCATTACACTTTTCTACATTCTAGTTCATGTAAAATATGGCATATTCCAAGGCCTAAAACTGTTTACAAGACAGTTTGCAAAATGTCACAAAACAGTGTGCATTTGCCTATACAGCTGCTGCCAGGCAGCTTGCACTCTAGTCATTAAATCATGCATAACTTTCATTTCGTACGTAGGAATTTCAATTGGTTTACACCGTTGGAAAGCTAAAAAAATTATTTTGACCATATAAGGCTTGCATTTTGGTTCTTTTCCAATTAATACAGTTTTTAACTTCAAGACAGGGTAACTTGCTTTATTGGACAGTTTGCACTGTCCCTAGTGTTTCTTCTCTACATTTCAGTATACAACCCAGAGTTCAGTTCTGTTTTCTCCTAGTGAATTTAAACATACCAAGGTGTTGTCCATAAAAATTTCAGCCTTAAATTCTTTATGCACAATTTTTAGTGATTTTTCAAAGTTTCTGCCCAGAATAGAGCATTCTGGGCAGGTTACACTAGGTTGGATTTCTAGCTTCTTAACTCATTTTAGCAAGGTTCTAACATGGCAATTCTATTCATGTTCATGTTCATACATGTCTAGGCCATCATAATTCACCTAGATATGTTCTTAAAACATGGCATAATCATGTTGAACCTAGTTTGATCTATTTGATCACATTTGCACATTCATTTCATCAACTAGGCAGTCCATTACCTAATTTAACTAGTTCAATTAGGTGTAGTCACATTTCCAGCAATACATTTAATCAATTCAATCTTCTTTTTACATAGAAACATGATCAAAACAGGGTCCTAGGTTCATTTAACATGTTTTCATAATTTCTCAATCAAAATAGTCCATAATCTAGACTGTTTTCTATCATGTTCATAATTCCCAGATTTCTAGCAATCACATATATCCTTTATCAAGTTGGTTACTAGAAATTACAATTTCAAGTTCAATTTGAATTAATCATGCTCCTAACACATATAGAAATCATCCAATTCATCAAGACAACAAAGACATCATCAATCACTCATTCAAACAATCTATAGCAAGTTAGGTTCAAGCATTATACCTTCTCCAAGCTTAATTTGATCAATGGATGAATTATGAAGCTTGAATTGAAGGTGTTTGCATGAAAAATTCTCTCCCCTTTCTCTCTCTATGTTTCAGCCAAGATGGTGATTATGGGCAGGAAGATAACAATTTGTTTGTTATTTTCCCCCTTGGCGGTGAGTCATCCCCTTGCTTTGGCACATGTTCTCTTCATTTGAGAACATGTGTCAAGGCCCTCAACTTAATCCTTATTGCATGCAATCCCTAATGTTTTGTATGTTCACATTTCCATCCTTTCATTTATGCCTCCTAGTTTTCATTTCAATTCAATTTTGTTCAATTTCACTTATTTGATTTATAAAGATGACCAATGTTCATTCTTCTTTTAAAATGATTTGTTTATGAATTCAATTAGCCTATTGTTTAGATAGTGGTAATATTTCTAGGCCAATTTTAAGGTGTTACAAAAACTCTTTAAAGATTGAGAATATTGTAATTAAGACTCAATCTGTCTAAATGCACTTTTGGAGTGGGATCGGGAAAGCTGTTAGGGTTTGTTGTGAGTGAAAGACGAATTGAAGCCGATCTAGATAAAGTTAAGGCCATCTAGGAACTTCCTCCACCTCAAACACAAAAAAGGTCCGAGGCTTCCTGAGAAGGTTAAGTTATATTGCCCACTTTATTTCCTAGATAACAGAGAAATCCAGCCCTGTATTTAGGTTACTTAGGAAAAACAACTCGGGAACTTGGAATAAAGAATGTCAAACAACCTTAGAAGAGATCAAGAAGCAGTTGATGAATCCTCCCATTCTTGTACCACCTGTTCCAGGAAAACCCCTGATCCTATACCTAACCATCCATGAAAACTCGACAGGATACGTATAGGGGCAACATGATGAAACTGGGAGAAAAGAAAGGGCAATCTATTATCTAAGTAAGAAGTTCACAGATTGCGAAACTAGATATTCCCCAATCGAAAAATTGTGAGGATATTGCTTCTTCATGACCTCTTTAGATTCCTATGTTGCCTCTTGAACCTTGTGATTTCTCCACAAGACTTTGACAAGAGGAACACTCTTGTTTCGAAGTCTTCTGACCTCCTTGTCAAGTATTTGAATAGGCTCTTCTTCATACGATAGATCGGGATTCAATTCTACCTCATCGGGTTCAAAAACATGAGATGGATCAGACAGATATCTTCTTAGCATAGAGACATGGAAGACATTGTGGATCTTATCGAATTCACTAGGAAGTGACAATCGATAAGCCACTGGACCAATCCTTCCAATGATTTCAAATGGTCCGATAAACCGAGGGCTGAGCTTTTCTTTTCTTCCAAATCGAAGGACTTTCTTCCAAGGAGAAACTTTGACGAAGACCTTGTCTCCAACATTGTATTGGATGTCTCTCCTTTTCAAGTCATCATAAGCTTTCTGCCTATCAAAGGCTGTCTTTAATCGATCATGTAAGATCTTCACTTGTTCTTCGGTTTCTCTGAGCAATTGAGGTCCTAAAACCTTGTTTTCTCCCAATTCAGACAAGCACAAGGGAGTTCTACATTTTCTTCCATATAGAGCTTCAAAGGGAGCCATCTGAATAGATGTTTGGTAGCTATTGTTGGAAGCAAACTCTACTAAGGGTAGAGATTTCTCCCAATTCTTTCCGAAGTCTATAACACAAGAACGTAGCATATCTTCGAGTACTTGAATGATTCTTTCAAATTGTCCATCTGATTGAGGATGAAAGGCTGTACTAAGATGCACTTTAGCTCCTAAAGCCTTCTGCAAAGAATTCCAAAATCGGGATACAAATCTAGGATCACGATCAGAGATTGTAGATGTAGGCACACCGTGTAATCGAATCACTTCACGGATATATAGCTCAGCTAAGGTTTCCAAGCTCATGTTTATTCGAATAGGGATGAAGTGAGTAGACTTTGTGAATCTATCAACAATCACCCTTACAACATCATTCTTTCTTGGAGTGGAAGGAAGACCAGTAACGAAATCCATTGTAATCTGATCCTATTTCCACTGAGGGAATTCGATAGGTTGGAGCAATCCAGTAGGGACTTGATGCTCGGCTTTAACTCTTTGACAAGTTAGACACTTCGATACAAAGTCTATGATAGCCGATTTCATAACCAACCACCGGTATAGTGGCTTTAGATCCTTGTACATCTTAACCGATCCCGGGTGAATCAAGAAAGAGCTTTGGTGAACTTCTTGTAACATTTCTTGTCTTATTTCCTCATTGTTAGGAATACATACTCTATCCTTGAAATAGAGGATTCCATTCGACTTGAGGGAGATGTCAGAATTAGAATCAGAGTCTAACTTGGTTATGATCCTCTGTAGATTTGAATTAATTTATTAGAGTTCTTTAATTCTCAAGATCAAGCTAGATTAAACTTGAAGTTCAAACAAGAATTTCTGTCCTTTGGATAAACGGAAATGAATATTGATAGCCAAGGAAGCTACAAATGAAAGAACGAGATCATTAAGAGAAAATTTTGAGTAGTTACTTGCAAAACAAGTAAGGTGTTTGAATGGTTACTTGTGATCCAAGTAAGTTCAAATTCGATTGAAATATTCTATAATTTAGATTTAGGGGTTTACCCGAGTATGGTTTACGACTAAGGGCATCAGCAACCACATTTGCTTTCCCCGGATGGTAGTCGATAACCAAATCGTAGTCTTTAAGCAATTCTAGCCATCTTCTTTGTCTCAGATTCAAATCTTTCTGAGTCATTAGGTATTTGAGACTCTTGTGGTCTGTGAACAGGTTACATTTCTCCCCGTACAAGTAATGTCTCTGTATTTTGAGAGCAAACACGATAGCTGCCAACTCTAGATCGTGTGTTGGATAATTTGACTCGTGTGGTTTCAGTTGCCTTGAAGCATAAGCTACCACTTTCCCATCTTGCATTAGGACACATCCTAGTCCTAAATAAGATGCATCACTGTAGACAGTGAATTCTTTGCCCGATTCTAGTTGGATAAGAACCGGTGCATGAGTCAGGGCTTGTTTAAGTTGATCGAAGCTTTGTTGTTGGTTCTCTGACCAAACAAAGGGCGTATCTTTGCGAGTTAGCTTAGTCAAGCTTGCGGCAATGGATGAGAATCCTTTGACAAATCATCGATAATACCCGGCTAAACCGAGAAAGCTTTTGATTTCACTAACATTCTTTGGAGGTCTCTAATCCATGATGGATCAAATTTTGCTCAGGTCTACTTTAATTCCTTCTGCCGAGATGACATGGCCAAGGAACGAGACTTCCGATAACCAAAATTCACACTTAGAGAACTTTGTGAACAATTGACGTTCTCAAAGAGTTTGTAATACAATTCGTAGGCGTTCGGAGTGTTCTTCCTTATTACGAGAATACACCAAGATGTCATCGATGAAGACGACCACAAACTTGACAAGATAGGGATTGAATACATGGTTCATAAGGTCCATGAAAGCAGCCGGAGCATTCGTTAACCCGAATGGCATTACAAGGAATTCAAAGTGGCCATATCGAGTACGAAAGGCTGTCTTGGGTACTTCTTCTTCTTTTACCCTTATTTGATAGTATCCCAATCGAAGATCGATCTTTGAGAATACCGAAGCATCCTTGAGTTGATCAAAGAGATCTTCTATCCTTGGGAGAGGATATCGATTCTTGATAGTAAGCTTGTTCAATTGTCTGTAATCAATACATAGTCTTATAGTCCCGTCTTTCTTCTTCATGAACAATACTGGAGCACCCCATGGAGAGGAGCTAGGCTGAATAAAGCCTTTATCTTGTAGCTCTTGGAGTTGCTTCTTGAGTTCTTTCAATTCAATTGGTGCCATTCGATAATGTGTGATGGACACCAGAGTTGTTCCAGGTTGAACTTCAATCCCGAACTCTACTTCTCTAGTTGGAGGGAGACCAGGGAGTTCCTCAGGAAAAACATCAATGAACTCAGACAAAATTGGCATACTAGGTAAGCCGAATTCAAATTCATCTTGCATAGTCATGGCAACTAAGATTGATGTCAGTTTTCTATCAATTAGGATGATTGATTCTTTTCCTAAACCCCGAAGATACAGTCTCCTATTTTGGCAATCTATCCAGGCTTCATGTTTGCTTAACCAATCTAGTCCTAATACTAGATTGAACTCACAAGAAGGCAAGACATAAAGGTCCATAGGAAAAGGTACAT
The DNA here is from genome assembly GCA_019671005.1 of Hibiscus mutabilis. NCBI lineage: Eukaryota > Viridiplantae > Streptophyta > Magnoliopsida > Malvales > Malvaceae > Hibiscus > Hibiscus mutabilis. The sequence continues at coordinate 42,525,017 of CM033745.1, forward strand.
TTCGAATGCTTATAGGACATTGCTTGCAAAAGAAGTTAATAGGCATATTTCCCCCTATAGGGTTCGAAACTACAAGGCTTGTCTTAACAAGTTTGGGTTTTAAGTTTAACTTGGCAATCAAGGAAGAATATATAACGGAGTGAGTAAATCCCGAATCAATCAAAGCATATGCAGGACTTGAATTTAATTCAACAGTACCTGCGATAACATCGGGTGCTTCTTCTTCCTCTTTCCCACGAATGTGGTAGATTCGATCAGGAGCTCGAGATTCTTGATGTGTAGGTGCCGAATATTGGCCTCTACCTTATTTCGGTTAGACTGAGCTAAAGCAGCATTTACAGAAGTTCGGGTTGGAACCTTGTTAGGATTCTGAGGACAATTGATAAGTGTTCAAAAGTACTATTTTTCTTACCCTTTTTACTCATATTATTGTTAGACTTAGGCTCATATTAGTTGCATAGTTAGCCATTCATGCATTAATCCATGTTTCCTTCCATCGTTGAGCTTGATTACATAACTTGGTAGTTTTTATGGAAAAGATGCTGCTTTGGTGTGCTTTGTGTGTGTATGTGCAGGATCACTTGCCAAAGCAATGCTGAGCTAGTTGCCAGGGCAATGCATGAAGGAGACGCCGAGCCAGTTGCCATGGCATTTGTCGACAAAGACAAAATACAATAGGGATGTCGAAATTCATGATTTTACAAGCCCAAGATGACATGGAGCAAGGCCCAAGCCCAAAGGAATTTGATTGCCATGCAGAGATTAAAGAAGAATTAAATTCCAAGAGGATAGGAGAAGTTCTAATAGGAATAAAATTATAATAAAGAATTATATTCTTTAAAGATAATTTAATTCCAACTCAAACTCCTCCTCAAAGAAGGACTTTGGCCTAGCCCTATAAATACCAAGGAGATTTCGACAAGATCAAGGGGAGAGCAAGAGGGAATTTTGACAACTCCAAGAGAGGAAGCAAGGGAATTTTCGGCAAGCATCTAGGGCAAGGAATTTTGACAAGCTTCATCTTTTCTTCCTTGTTCGATTGGGTTCATGCTAGGGATTGTTTATCTTGTGTTTCTTTGGAACCTAGCCATGAACTAAATTTACTTGGCTATGGTTATTGTGTTTTGTGGTTGTGAGAAACTATTGGTTTTTGTTTAGGTAATAAGAGTTTGCACTTTTCTATTTCAAGGTTTATTCATTCTTGATTCTTATTATTGTTTTGCAGTGAATTGGGAGAGGATCTCGTGATTTCATCCATTTATCTAATATCGGGAGAGTTAGATTCAAGAAACGAATGAATATGATCTTTATTCAATCCAATGATGGTGAAGATTAATCCGCTTAGGAATAAGTTAAGGATTTCAACGGCTAAGAGGTGCGCAAGATTGGTTGTTGTTCACCCTTGATTCACGCAGGATGTATTATCAAGGCATGCACAAATAGCTAGAGTTTCGACTTAGGGATAAGAAGAAACCATTGAAGAACGCTCCGCCGAACCTTGAAGTTGCTGCCTGGGATCGCCCAAGTAGTTGCCCAACTAGTCGCCCAAGCAACCATCAATTAGTTGCTACGGCAACCCCGTCGTGCAAGTTGCCACGACGAACCGAGTTGCCCGTGCACTCTTTTACCAAGACAATCCAATCGGCTATCACACCTCAACTCACGATAACCTAGCCTATCTCTCTCAATTGAATTCATCTTTTCATTTACTTAATTTCTTTCTAGATTAGTTATTAGTTAAAACTTCTATAATCCTTTACTTGTGTTTTTACTTTTTACGATTGCAAGAGACTAGATTCTTGAAGTGGCACCAATCCTGTGGAGACGATATCTTTTATACTATAACTTGCGGCGTGTATACTTGCACATTTGCGTAGCACTTATTACGCGCAACAAGTTTTTGGCGCCGTTGCCGGGGATTGGCAATAGCGACTTTGTTTTTACTTTCTTGCACTTTCTTTTTATTTTTCTTGTTTGAAATTCAAAGGGCTAACAAACTTTGGTTTTGCATTGGTATATGACCGGCGAGACCGACTTCACAGAATATCCCTTTGATCCGTAAATCGAACGAACCTTACAAAGACTTAGACGAAGGATAAGAGAAGCAATGGCAAATCAAGACGGCAATATTAATCAAGATGTTCGAGCGGGAGGAGGAGTGATTCTTGCACGAAACAGAACTATTCGAGACTATCTTGAAGAAGATCTTGATGGACTTAACCCGGGAGTTGTCGCACCCGAAATTGAAGCCGACCACTTTGAGTTGAAACCGGTAATGTTTAATATGATCAACACAATAGGTCAATTTGGCGGCTCAAAGAATCGAAGATGCACGACAACATCTGAAATCTTTCCTCGAGATTTGCAACTCGTTCAAGATACACGGAGTCACCCCCGATGTCTTACGATTAAGATTATTCCCCTATTCATTGAGGATAGGCGAAAGCATGGTTGAATAGCATTCTGCCGGATCCATAGCATCTTGGACTGATCTTTGTCGTGATTTCCTTGCTAGATTCAATCGTACAAATTTAATCGATAAGCTTCAGAACGACATTACTTCTTTTCGGCAGCGGATGATGAATCCATGTACGAGGCTTGGGAGCGATATAGAGAACTTCTACACAAATGCCCTTTACACGGATTCTGGTGTGGACTCAAGTAACAATGTTTTACAATGCCGTGAATACACCAACAAGGATGATGCTAGATGCCTCGGCAAACGGCATACTCCTAGATAAGTCGCGAGAAGAAGCAATGCAAATTTTAAACAGGCTGGCCAAGAATGATTATCAATTCCCATCTACTAGAAGAGGAGGAGTTAGGCGCTAAGCCACAATACATGAACTAGGATCATCGATTCAATTTCGCACAATTGGCCGCTTTAACCAAGATGGTCCGAACATGCAAAAACCAAACAACACACATGAAGTCAAGGTAATGGATTCTTTTTGTGAGTTATGTGGCGATAACCATAATTCTTCCGAATGTATGCAGAATCCGAATCTAGCTTCTATGTGGGGAATTACAATCGGGCAACAACATGATGTCCAATACATACAATCCAGCTTGGAAGAAGCACCGAATTTTTCATGGAGTAATCCCAACAATGCTCTAAAACAGAACAATCAGAATGCACAAGCATCGGGATTCTAGCGAGAATATGCCACGGCAACAGATGATGCCGCAAAGCAACAACCGACAACATCCAGTTCTTTGGAAAATTCTCTAAATGCTTTTATGATGAAAACTGAATCTTATATGGCTGAGAATAGTAATTTCATAAAAAGAACTGATGCTTTTATTAACAGGACCGAGATGAGATTGCAAAACCAAGAGGCGGCAATCAAATCATTGGAAAATCAAGTCGGACAGTTTGCTCAAAATCTGAACACTAGACCACAAGGAGGTTTACCTAGCGATACTGAAGTCGCAAGAGGAACTGGCCATGAGCAATGTAAGGCAATCACCACCAAAAGTGGCCAACAACTTAGAGAGATTCAAACCCACTCGTCAAACAAAACTCCACAAAAAGATCAAGACGAACCTAGCGGCAAAGCCTCAGATGCTGAACCAGGAATTGCCGCGGCAACCGGCAATAAGCATGCCTCGGCAACCGACGATAAAGACGCCTCGGCAACTTGCGATAAGCATGCCTCGGCAACCCCAGTTGATAATGCCTCGGCAACTCCAGATGTCCCGGCAATACCGTCAATCAGGTTTCAAACCAATGAGAAGATCGAAGATATCCGACTTCCACCACCATTCCCACAAAGGTTGAAGCGACAAAAGCAAGAATACCAATTCAAGAAGTTTCTTGATATCCTAAAGCAATTCCACATCAACTTGCCATTGGTGGAAGCAATTGAACAAATGCCAAACTATGCCAAGTTCCTTAAAGACATTGTGTCCAAAAGAACAAGGCTAGGAGAGTTTGAAACGATTGCCGCGAATGAAGGATGCATGGCAATGTTGCACAATCGCATGCCGCCCATGTTGAAGGATCCCGGAAGTTTCACAATACCTGTTCTATTGGAAATCACTATGTCGGGAAAGCACTATGCGACCTAGGGGCTAGCATAAACTTGATGCCTAAATCGGTTTTTCGTAAACTAGGAATCAGGAAGGCAAGACCTACAACAGTTTATGTTGCAGCTAGCCAAGCAGATCCTATGTGCATCCAGAGGGAAAATCAAGGACATCTTTGGTAAAAGTTGATAAATTCATTTTTCCCGCTGACTTTATTATTTTGGATTGTGAAGCAGATGAGCATGCACCTATCATTCTCGGGAGACCATTCCTAGCGGCGGGAGAACTTTGATTGATGTTGAAAAGGAGAACTCACAATGAGGGTGAATGACCAGCAGGTAAAACTAAATGTGTTCCAAACACTAAGGCATGCAGATGATCCAGAAGAATGCCAACTACTTCATGCCACGGCAGAGTTTAACTTCGATGAAGAATTTAGTTGCCTCAGCAACTACATTGCCGATCAAGAGGAACCTGAGGAGTATGAAGAACCGGTTGATGAGGAACAATCAGAAGAGGCAAATTGGCTAGTCAATCGACCAGGTACATACTTTGAACCACTGGACTACTCAGGTAAGGAAGGTAAGATCGAAAAACCCTCTATCGAAAATCCACCAATTCTTGAGTTGAAACAATTGCGAGCAATCAAAAATATGTATACTTAGGGATCGATAATACATTACCTGTAATTATTTCCTCTAAGTTACAACCTGAGCAGGAAAAGAAGCTGATCAACATGTTGAAGCTACACAAAAAGGCAATAGGGTGGACAATTGCCGACTTGAAGGGAATTAGCCCGGCGGTGTGCATGCACAAGATCTTGTTGGAAGATGATCACAAACCTTCAATTGAGGCCCCGGAGGAGACTGAATCATGCCATGAAAGGGGTTGTAATGAAAGAAATCATCAAGTGGCTTGACGCCGGCATTATATACCCTATCTCTGATAGTACGTGGGTAAGTCCGGTACAATGTGTGCCGAAAAAGGGAGGTATAACAGTGGTAAGCAATAAAAATAATGAACTTATCCCAACCAGGACTGTGACCGGTTGGAGGGTTTGTATGGACTATCGAAAGCTAAACAAAGCCACTAGGAAAGATCACTTCCCATTACCCTTTATTGATCAAATGCTTGACCGTCTTGCAGGTAAACCCTTTTATTGTTTTCTTGATGGTTATTCAGGTTACAATCAGATTGCCATAGCACCAGAAGATCAAGAAAAGACAACCTTCACATGCCCCTACGGTACTTATGCCTTCCGAAGGATGCCGTTCGGATTGTGTAACGCCCCGGCAACCTTCCAAAGATGCATGATGGCGCTCTTTTCAGACATGGTCGAAGACTTCCTTGAGATCTTCATGGATGATTTTTCGATTTTTGGTAATGACTTCGACGGCTGTCTCGGTAATTTAGAGAGGGTGTTGGCAAGATGCGAAGAAACAGATTTAGTCCTCAATTGGGAGAAATGCCACTTTATGGTAGATGAAGGAATAGTGCTCGGCCACAAGATTTCATCCAAGGGAATTGAAGTAGACAAAGCCAAGGTGGACGTGATCGAGAGATTACCCCCACCAAATTCGGTTAAAGGAATTCGAAGTTTTCTCGGACATGCAGGTTTTTACAGGAGGTTCATTCATAATTTTTCTAAAATCACTAAACCTTTGTGTAATCTGCTTGAACAGGATAAAGTCTTCGATTTTGATGATTCTTGCACTCAAGCATTTGAAACCCTAAAGAAAAAGCTTGCCTCGGCACCCATTGTCGTTCCACCAGATTGGACGCTACCTTTTGAGCTCATGTGTGATGCAAATGATTTCGCGGTAGGCGCAGTCCTAGGCCAACGCACAGGTAAGACTTTCCATGTGATATACTACGCTAGTAAAACTCTTAACGATGCTCAAGTGAATTACACAACAACGGAGAAAGAGTTACTAGCTGTAGTTTTCGCATTTGACAAGTTCCGATCCTATTTAATTGGTACAAAGGTAATTGTTCATACGGACCATTCGGCAATCAAATACTTATTTGCTAAAAAGGATGCTAAACCTCGTTTGATTCGTTGGATATTACTTTTACAAGAATTTGATATTGAAATTAAGGACAGGAAAGGAACAGAAAATCAAGTGGCCGATCACTTATCACGTTTGGAACGCAATAGGGAGAAGGACGCGGATCTAGAGATATGCGATGCATTCCCGGATGAACAAATTCTAATTACCTCGGCAGCCCATGACGCCTCGGCAACCATGGATGCACACGCCTCGGCAACTCTCGATGCCGCAGCAGTCTTTGACGCACACGCCTCGGCAATTTTGGGAGCAGACACTACGGCAGCACATGCCTCGGCAATACCCTGGTACGCAGATTTAGTTAACTTCCTTGTTTGTGGTATTTTTCCGTATGGCATTACTCACCAAGGGAAGAAGCGGTTCCGCCATGATGCTAAGCATTACTTTTGGGACGAGCCTCTTTTGTTTAAACAATGTGCAGATCAGGTTATACGTCGATGTGTCCCTGAAGAAGAGCAACAGAATGTACTCCGGCAATGCCATTCTTCACCCTATGGAGGACATTTTGGAGGAACTCGTACCGCGGCCAAAGTCTTGCAATCCGGTTTGTATTGGCCAACATTGTACAAAGATGCCCAGGACTTTTACAAGCAATGTGATCGTTGCCAGAGGACGGGCAATATCTCTAGACGACATGAGATGCCACTCCAGAACATCATCGAGGTGGAACTGTTCGATGTATGGGGGATCGATTTTATGGGACCTTTCCCATCTTCATTCGGCAACCTCTACATCTTACTCGCCGTCGACTATGTGTCCAAATGGGTAGAGGCAGCTGCAGTTCCCAACGACGATTCCAAGACCGTGCAACGATTCCTGCAGAAAAACATATTTACACGGTTTGGGATGCCGAGAGCAATTATCAGCGACGGGGGCAAGCATTTTGACAACAGACTAATTGCCAAGATGTTGCAACGCTTCGGCATATCACACAAGATCGCCACGGCATATCACCCACAAACCAACGGGTAAGCAGAAATTTCCAACCGGGAGTTGAAGGGAATACTCGAGAAAGTTGTAAATCCCTCAAGGAAGGATTGGTCATTAAGACTAGATGACGCACTTTGGGCATATCGCACTGCATTCAAAACACCATTAGGTATGTCCCCCTTCCGGCTTGTCTATGGTAAAACATGTCATCTACCGGTGGAAATCGAGCACAAGGCGTCTTTGGGCAATCAAGACCGTGAATATGGATTGGGAAAGTCTTGGGACAAAAGCGCTTGATGGATCTCAATGAGATAGAAGAATTTCGTGCACTCGCCTATAACAATGCACGAATCTACAAGGAGAAAACAAAGCGATGGCACGACAAGAAACTATTGCCACGGCAATTCACGCCAGGGCAACTAGTTCTCCTATTCAATTCTCGGCTAAAACTTTTCCCGGGAAAGCTGAAATCAAGATGGTCAGGACCATTTGAAGTCGTCAAACCATTCTCCCATGGTGCTGTGATAATCAAGTCCATCTCTGACAACCATGAATTCAAAGTTAATGGACAAAGATTGAAGCACTACATGGTGCCCATGTGGAACGTAACAAGGAAGTGGTCAATTTAGGAGATGCATGAGCATGCTCTCCCTTTTGATATTTTTATTTTTATTTTTTTTTATTTTTATTTTTGCTTTTGTCGATTATTTAATTATTTAATTTTCATTTTTTTTCGATTATTATTTTTTATTATTTTATTATTTTGCCGATTATTAGTAGTTTTAGGATAGATTTTTTTTTTATTTTTTTTTATTCAAGTCTAAGAATCCTATTACACATCTTTATTTATTAGTTTATCTTTAATTTTAATCCTTATTTGATTTGTTTTTGAATTGTAGGAAAAGAAGTTCAAGATAAAGAAGGAATTCTAAACCAAGTAGGAAAACATCTTCAACAAGGAAACTAATGGGCTGAATCTAAGGCTTATATAAAGCCTCCAATTCATCCTAACCAAAACCCTTGTCGACAACTCCTACCAAACCCTAACCCAATTGCCGATTTCCCCTAATCCCACCCACCTATCTTTTCTATAAAACCCATCACCCTTAACCTATTCCTACTTTCTATCTTGCAACTTTCTAGTTTCTTTTCTTTTCTTTGTTTTTACTCACAACCAAGATCATACATGGCATCCAAGATTAAACTTTTAGTTCATCCAAGTTCCTCCAAAGAACCAAGATACAAGAAGTTTGCTACACCGGCGGTTCAAGAAAGATTTCAATCCAAGTTTGAAAGCCGGAAGATTCATGAAGAACAAGGCTTTGAATACTCCAGATCTCAAGATTTCGGCCTTGAACCATTCATCTTCAAGAGGATTGCACATCAAAAGTGGCAAATCTTTTGCCATCAACCGGAATCGGGTAACATCTCATGGGTAAGAGAATTCTATGCTCACTCACCTAACCCGGATAATCCTTATGTTTTTGTTCGTGACAAGGCCATACTTATAAGTCCCGAAAGCATCAACACCTTTTACGGACTTTACATTGAGAAGGACGAGCATCAAGCCTTCGTTGACCAAATCAATGCCAAGCAACTCGACAAAGTGCTTCAAGAACTCACTCAACCGGGAACTCATTGGAACGACGGTAAATACAAGGGCACGGTAAATCGTCTTCAGCTTAAACCCGAGGCAAAACTATGGAATAAGTTTGTTAAAACTTCTTTAATGCCCTCCACACACAATACTACCGTTGATATACCACGTCTTTTGCTCGTACATTCTATTTTGCATAATCGCATCATTAACATTGGAAAAATTATTTGTAATGAGATTTTTGTATGCAGCTCAAAAGATAAGGGTTATCTTTTCTTCCCTTGCTTAATTTCTAATCTTTGCAAGGAGATGCATGTCCCGAGTGAGTCCACCGATGAAAAGGCCCTACCCAAGTCTGGTTGGAATCAAGCACTAATCCGAAAGCTAATGGGAGAGGCACCGGGAGATTCTTCAAGGCCTCCAATTGTCACGGCAACTCCTGCCGCCGCGGCAATCCCTAATGCCCAAGCACCTAACGCCAGGGCAACTCGGCCATTAATCCCGGGACACTTTGAAGCACTTATGCACCCATTGGAAAGCCGCCTAAGGCAAATTGAAGATCGGCAACTAATGTTCATGCGGTACATGAAGGAGCACAACAATGCCATCACCCAAGTCATCCTAGAAAAGTACCCGGACAATCGTGTGCCGTTCCCAATCTTTCCCGCCGAGATTCTTGCCCCGGCAACCAATGAAGCAGTCGCCACGGCAACCAAGAAAGCAGACGCCACGGCAACCAACCCTGACAATGCCACGGCAACCACTGCAAAAGCCAAAGGTAAAGCACCTATGCCCGAATCAACTCCTACGGAATCATTTTCTGATTTTTCAGATTCGGACGAGTCCTCCATTGAACCAATAAAAACCGCACCAATTGAATCCTCCAAGCGAAAAGCCATTGACATTGATGAAAAGGATGATGAGGACAACCCCGTACGAGGATCGATTCCACCACCGGCAACAAGAAAACAACCATCGCGTTCAAGCAAGAAAATCAAGACGCCAACTAGAAGGAAACTAATCATCTACGATGACGAACTCTCGGAGTAAGCCCTCGTATGCATTTTTTATTTTTATTGTTATTTTTCGTTATTTTTATGCATGCATTGAGGACAATGCCTCACTCGAGTTTGGGGGGGATTGTTATTAGTAATTACCATGTTTAGTTACATTAATCTTAAGCATTACATTTAGGATACATAAATTGCTTGCCATGCCTTTAATTGGAACAAATTGCTTAGATTTGATGAATATTCAATGATGACTTTACCAATGCACTTAATTGATAGAATTTTTATTCTAGGATAACCATGGAAAAACTTAGAATTTTACTATGATGCTAAATTTGATGAAACTTTTGTTGTGGTTTGATTGATTTAAGGAGTTCTAGTAAACTTAGGTGGATAATTAACTAATTGGGGATTAGAATAAAAATTGGATGAATGCTAGAGGTGCCCGAAATTGGCTCTAGCATATGCTAAAAAAATTGATCACTAGAGGTGCCCGAAACTGGCTCTAGGAGGCGTTAAAATTTTTTTTTAACTAGAGGTGCCCGAAACCGGCTCTAGTCGATTAAATTAACTTAAGAAAACTAAAAATAAAACACTAGAGGTGCCCGAAATTGGCTCTAGTTAAAACATGTTAAAAAGAACCCAATGAAGTAATTTGAAAACCTATTGTTTGCATAGAAACTGAAAATCAACTTGCACACAACTCCGCACACACTCACAAGCATTATAGTTTGATTCCGAGTAACTCCTCAGTTTTCCGAAAAATAAAAAGCCAATCATACTTTGTGCCCCGGTTTAGAGAATTGAAATCAATTTCAAAGCTCAGTTTGTGAAAATTTGAAGTCTTGGCAGGTAATTATGAGTTTGCATTGCTTGAGGACAAGCAATAGTTCGAGTTTGGGGGTGTGATAAGTGTTCAAAAGTACTATTTTTCTTACCCTTTTTACTCATATTATTGTTAGACTTAGGCTCATATTAGTTGCATAGTTAGCCATTCATGCATTAATCCATGTTTCCTTCCATCGTTGAGCTTGATTACATAACTTGGTAGTTTTTATGGAAAATATGCTGCTTTGGTGTGCTTTGTGTGTGTATGTGCAGGATCACTTGCCAAAGCAATGCTGAGCTAGTTGCCAGGGCAATGCATGAAGGAGACGCCGAGCCAGTTGCCATGGCATTTGTCGACAAAGACAAAATACAATAGGGATGTCGAAATTCATGATTTTACAAGCCCAAGATGACATGGAGCAAGGCCCAAGCCCAAAGGAATTTGATTGCCATGCAGAGATTAAAGAAGAATTAAATTCCAAGAGGATAGGAGAAGTTCTAATAGGAATAAAATTATAATAAAGAATTATATTCTTTAAAGATAATTTAATTCCAACTCAAACTCCTCCTCAAAGAAGGACTTTGGCCTAGCCCTATAAATACCAAGGAGATTTCGACAAGATCAGGGGGAGAGCAAGAGGGAATTTCGACAACTCCAAGAGAGGAAGCAAGGGGAATTTTCGGCAAGCATCTAGGGCAAGGAATTTTCGACAAGCTTCATCTTTTTCTTCCTTGTTCGATTGGGTTCATGCTAGGGATTGTTTATCTTGTGTTTCTTTGGAACCTAGCCATGAACTAAATTTACTTGGCTATGGTTATTGTGTTTTGTGGTTGTGAGAAACTATTGGTTTTTGTTTAGGTAATAAGAGTTTGCACTTTTCTATTTCAAGGTTTATTCATTCTTGATTCTTATTATTGTTTGCGAGTGAATTGGGAGAGGATCTCGTGATTTCATCCATTTATCTAATATCGGGAGAGTTAGATTCAAGAAACGAATGAATATGATCTTTATTCAATCCAATGATGGTGAAGATTAATCCGGCTTAGGAATAAGTTAAGGATTTCAACGGCTAAGAGGAGCGCAAGATTGGTTGTTGTTCACCCTTGATTCACGCAGGGATGTATTATCAAGGCATGCACAAATAGCTAGAGTTTCGACTTAGGGATAAGAAGAAACCATTGAAGAATGCTCCGCCAAACCTTGAAGTTGCTGCCCAGTCGCCCAAGTAGTTGCCCAACTAGTCGCCCAAGCAACCATCAATTAGTTGCTACGGCAACCCCGTCGTGCAAGTTGCCACGGCAACTGAGTTGCCCGTGCACTCTTTTACCAAGACAATCCAATCGGCTATCACACCTCAACTCACGATAACCTAGCCTATCTCTCTCAATTGAATTCATATTTTCATTTACTTAATTGCTTTCTAGATTAGTTATTAGTTAAAACTTCTATAATCCTTTACTTGTGTTTTTACTTTTTACAGTGCAAGAGACTAGATTCTTGAAGTGGCACCAATCCCTGTGGAGACGATATCTTTTATACTATAACTTGCGACGTGTATACTTGTACATTTGCGTATCACTTATTACGCGCAACAACAATCTCGGATATAATGATCAGAGGCTCAACATAAGAAACGCAAGTTTTGTTGAGTTCTGCATTGCCCGGTGTGGTGCTTATGACAGAACTTGCAAGTAGGATATTGAACAGCTTTACCAAAATTCCTTGTACTATCAACAGAGATAATCAGGGCTGAAGACTTGATTACCGTTTGAGGTTTCGGTATGTAATTGCTCTTCTGAATAAGGGTGTAATTCGAAGAGTGATCTTTGGAGTGTTTAACTTTCTTTGACTGCCAATGAGGCATGTAGCCATTTCTGGATCGTTTATCTTTCAAGAAGTTACCACTCTTGCATTTTTTAGAGGCTTTCATCTTTTCCTTCGTTGCAATAACCCGATACACCAAATTTTGGAAGCCAGTGATACCCAGGGCAGTGAAAATAGGACTTAGTTCATCATTCAGTACATCGATGAACATTCGACATTTATCAGCTTCAATTTTGATGTATTCCGACCCGTGTTTGCAATACTTGCAGAAGTCACTCACGTATTGTTCAATGGGTCGGCCACCTTGATTGAGGTACAAGAAACGTTTTCGGCGCTTGGCCAGGTACTGTTCACTGATGTATTTCTTTCTGAATTTATCGAGGAAGAATTTCCAAGTTACAGCTTCTGTAGGAGCAGTCAGGGTAGTACTTTCCCACCAGCTTAAAGCTTCATCTACCAAAAAGGCTATGGCACATTCGAGCTTGTGTTCATCGGGACAAGGTAATTGCTTAGTCAAGATTCGAGTAGTGGCCTCTAACTAGTACTCAGCTACTTCGGGATTAGCTTCATCGGTGCCAATGAAAGTATAGGCCCGGTGTTGAGCCAGCTTGTCAATCGGGGCTCTGCTTGGCACAACAACATGAGGAGAAATAGGATGATCTTGTTTTAAAGTAGATACTAGATGGTTGAACATCTCCTTCATACTTAGAAGACATTCTCGCTACACAGGATTGATAGCAGGAGCTTCCTATTGAGCAGTAGCTTGAGCTCGGGTTTGAGTTTGTTGTTGTGGAGGATTCTGTTCCATCCTCACACTATCTCCTTCATTCTAGGAGCCTTCAGGACTTTCATTGTCCTGACCAAGTCTTGTTTCATACATTGTACGTTCAAATAGAACAATTAAGGGTTCGGTTTAACAAGCAAGACACAAGCTATTCAATACAAGTCTCCTAGGTGGCACAAGTATCCTATATGATGCATGATAGCCCAGTTTAGACCTAGAATCGACTAAACCTAAATCTCTGATTACCAATTAAAATGTAAGACCCCCTACCCAGGCTAGTAGAAACCCAGCTCGGGAGCGTTACTTAACAAGCAAGCAAGGACATTACAAGACATGACAATATACAAGAACAATACAATACAAGAATCAATTAAGCAATCACATACTTACTTAGCTAAAAAGCAACTCATATTTGATTATTAAACCATCAAGGCATTCGAACTAGACACCAAACTATCTTCTTTCAAGCTTAGATTACAAGTTACTACTTACATGGTTCATATTACAACATTCAAACAAATTGTTAATCTATCCTAATCGAATTAACCTAGGTGTAATAAGCTTCCATTTCAATTCAATGTTCCTTAACTTTATACATGTACATTTTATTCCTAAACTACTAACATGGTTCTTGATAATTCAAATTACATGAAACTAGTTCCATTCACCATTTACTATACTTATACATTCGGCTATTAACACAAGGTACATTCAATTGCATGAATTTGTCTACAATCAAGCCTTACTCTAATCCTATACATTCGGCAAACAACTATACAAGAATACATAACACATACACCAAGGTATATCTACATACAAGCAACCCCTTTTAGGTCCAAGTCATTCGAATGGAAAGGGATCCACAAGGTTCATCTCATACTACTTTCATTTCAAGCAAAACATGTATACTAAACAAGGCATTCATTTGTTTAAAGATATACTAGATCAATATTAAATCATTTCATTCTTAAATCACCATATGCACAGCAAACTTCATTCAATTACATGTTAAATATGTTCATTACATACCCATTACTAGATACATAACATTGTAGGCCCATCAAATATTATATACAAGCTCAAAATGCATGAACATGCTAAAGTCCATACAATCTAGTGCCACCATTCTAGGAGATATACAAAACAAGTATGAAACCATACTTAGGCAAAGCTTGTGTGAGTTGCTTCTTGCTCAAGGTAACAGGCTTCAAGATCAAGCAACAACTGAATCATTTAACCTGTAGTTGGGAAGAATGAAACAAGAGTGATAAGTACAAGATTGTACTTAGTGAGGTAGTAACTAGTCTATCCATTTGTTATTTCAAGTTTCATGTCTTTTAATCAAGTGTAGACCTAGCCAAGGCTTTCAAGCATCAAGAGTGATCTTAGCTGGTCTTTCAAGCATCAAGAGTGATCTTAGTTAGTCTTTCAGGCATCAAGAGTATCATATCTAAGGATATCATGCATTCGGCTATCGAGGGACAAGAAACAAGAATCATACTTCATGAATCAAGCACACATGCTTGCAAAACAAGAAGTCAAGGAATCATGCTTTCAAGTCAAGTAACATACATTTCATGGCATTCAAGACAAGTATCATGTATTATTGGATTGTTATTACAATTGTTATTCATTAAACAACCCACTTGGTACTTAGTTTGTATAGGTAATCGAGTCTCCAACCAATTGTCGCCACAAGATGCACCGTAGTGCTGGTCAACCCTTCTATTGTCGCCAAAGACCACATATGTACCCTCCGTCTGTCACCAAATAGGGGCCTTAGTCCTGGACCGTAGTCCGCCCTTACACAATGAGCTCTAGACTCTAAGGCATGCCCTTCTACCTAGTCCAACTAGCTACCAAGGTTGTTCGATTTACATTTATTCAAGTGTTTCAAGATCAAGATCATGTCAAGCAAGTTCTTTTCAATATTAGGCCCTTAGGCCATTGAGCCATAGCTCACATGTCACGTAGTTTTCATGTTTCATTTCATCAAGATGAGATGTTATCTCAAGCATGTTCTTCAGCATTCAATCACAAGCATCATGCCACATACAAGCACCAATATACTATACAAACATGCTTAGCATTCGAAATAGACATGTATTCAAGGCTAGGGTCAAGTTTCATGTGTTTCTTTAGTCGTCCTTCCTTTATTAGGTCAAGTTCATGATTATATTCATTTAACATGTCAAGAATGTAACAAGAATGCATTGGTTAGGACCTAGTCCTAACCCTAGAGGTAACTACACTCACAATACTCCAAGCTAGCTAGTATTGGATCCACACTCCTTTGTTCTTGGATTTATATTGTTCCAATCTTTCCTCTTCCACCAAGTTCAATCCTGGTTCTAACACATCACAAGCAAACACATATCAAGACAAGTTCTCAAGGTCATTCAATTCAAAACAAGGTCATTAAATCAAGCAATGCTACAAGCATATAACATTCACATATTGGGCAGCATGCTCATGTGCATTTTCCATTGCACTTAACTACACTTTTCTACATTCTAGTTCATGTAAAATATGGCATATTCCAAGGCCTAAAGCTGTTTACAAGACAGTTTGCAAAATGCCACAAAACAGTGTGCATTTGCCTATACTGCTGCTGCCAGGCAGCTTGCACTCTAGTCACTAAATCATGCATAACTTTCATTCCGTACGTCGGAATTTCAATTGGTTTACACCGTTAGAAAGCTAACAAAATTTTATTTATGACCATATAAGGCTTGCATTTTAGTTATTTTCCAATTAATACAGTTTTTAACTTAAAGACAGGGTAACTTGCTTTACTGGACAGTTTGCACTGTCCCTAGTGTTTCTTCTCTACATTTCAGTATACAACCCAGTGTTCAGTTATGTTTTGTCCTAGTGAATTTACACATACCAATGTGTTGTCCATAAAAATTTCAGCCTTAAATTCATTATACATAACTTTTAGTGATTTTTCAAAGTTACTGCCCAGAACAGAGCATTCTGGGCAGATTACTTTAGGTTGGATTTCTAGCTTCTTAACTCATTTTAGCAAGGTCCTAACATGGAAATTTTATTCATGTTCATGTTCATACATGTCTAGGCCATCATAATTCACCTAGAAATGTTCTTAAAACAGGGCATAATCATGTTGAACCTAGTTTGATCTATTTGATCACATTTGCACATTCATTTCATCAACTAGGCAGTCCATTACCTAATTTAACTAGTTCAATTAGGTGTAGTCACATTTCCAGCAATAAATGTATTCAATTTAACATGGTCCTATGTTCATTTAACATGTTTTCACAATTTCTCAATCAAAATAGTCCCTAATCTAGACTGTTTTCTATCATGTTCATAATTCCCAGATTTCCAGCAATCACGTATATCCTTTATCAAGTTGGTTACTAGAAATTACAATTTCAATTTCAATTTGAATCTAGCATGCTCCTAACACATATAGAAATCATCCAATTCATCAAGACAACAAAGACATCATCAATCACTAATTCAAACAATCTATAGCAAGTTAGGTTCAAGCATTATACCTTCTCCAAGCTTAATTCGATCAATGGATGAATTATGAAGCTTGAATTGAAGGTGTTTGCATGCAAAATTCTCTCCCCTTTCTCTCTCTATGTTTTGGACAAGATGTTGATTATGGGCAGGAAGATAACAATTTGTTTGTTATTTTCCCCCTTGGCCGTGAGTCATCCCCTTGCTTTGGCACATGTTCTCTTCATTTGAGAACATGTGTCAAGGCCCTCAACTTAATCCTTATTGCATGCAATCCCTAATGTTTTGTATGTTCACATTTCCATCCTTTTATTTATGCCTCCTAGTTTTCATTTCAATTCAATTTTGTTCAATTTCACTTATTTGATTTATAAGGATGGCCAATGTTCATTCTTCTTTTAAACTGATTTGTTTATGAATTCAATTAGCCTATTGTTTAGATAGTGGTAATATTTCTAGGCCAATTTTAAGGTGTTACAAAAACTCTTCAAAGATTGAGAAGATTGTAATTAAGACTCAATCCGTCTAAATGCACTTTTGGAGTGCGATCGGGAAAGCTGTTAGGGTTTGTTGTGAGTGAAAGAGGAATTGAAGTCGATCTAGATAAAGTTAAGGCCATCTAGGAACTTCCTCCACCTCGAACACAAAAAGAGGTCTGAAGCTTCCTGAGAAGGTTAAATTATATTGCCCGCTTTATTTCCTAGATAACAGAGAAATCTAGCCCTGTATTTAGGTTACTTAGGAAAAACAACTCGGGAACATGGAATGAAGAATGTCAAACAACCTTAGAAGAGATCAAGAAGCAGTTGATGAATCCTCCCATTTTGGTACCACCTATTCCAGGAAAACCCCTGATCCTATACCTAACCATCCATGAAAACTCGATAGGATGCGTATAGGGGCAACATGACGAAACCGGGAGAAAAGAAAGGGCAATCTATTATCTAAGTAAGAAGTTCATAGATTGCGAAACTAGATATTCCCCAATCGAAAAACTGTGTTGCACTTTAGTTTGGGCAGCTAAAAGGCTTAGGCAATACATGTTGTACCATACCACATGGCTGATATCGAAGCTGGATCCTCTGAAGTTCATGATAGAAGCATCGGCCTTATCAGGTAAAATGGTCTTCTAGCAAATGCTACTCTCAAAATTTGACATTCAATATTTGAGCCAAAAAGAAATAAAAGGGAGTGCCATAGCAGACTTTTTGGCAAGTCGTGCTTTCGAAGACTATGAGACTTTGAACTTTAATTTTTTGGATAAAGATTTAATGTGCATTTCGATTGAAGAGGATGATAGCCTAGAAGAATCATGGGTGATGAACTTTGATGGAGCCACTAATGCCTTGGGACATGGCATTAGAGTAGTCCTAATTTCACCAGAAGAAAATTACTACCCTTTCTCTAGTCGGTTAAAATTCCTTTGTACCAATAACATGGCAGAATACGAAGCTTGTATATTGGGTTTACAAGCAGCCATCGAAAGAAAGATCAAACTTCTAAGAGTTTTTAGAGATTCTGCATTGGTCATCTACCAAATTCGTGGAGAGTGGGAGACCAAAGATGCAAAATTAATCAAATATCATAAGCTGGTCCTCGAACTAATTAAGGAGTTTGACGAAATTACCTTTAAGCATCTCCCGATAGAGGATAAACAGATGGTTGATGCCCTTGCTACCCTAGCTGCTACGTTTAAGGCTAGTGAAGGCACTGAAATGATACCAGACAAGGTACAAATGTTTGATTCCCCAATTCACTGCTACAATATGGAAGAAGAAGCAGATGGCCTCTCATGGTACCATGATATTTTTCAGTATATAAAGACTCAAGAATATCTATTGAAAGCAACCAACAATGATAAGAAAATGATCATAAGGTTGGCTACGGGATACGTCCTCGATGGCGAAATCCTATATAAAAAGAGTCGAGATCAAGTGCTATTGAGGTACGTAGGAACCAAAGAAGCTCAAACAATCCTGGAAGAAGTTCATGAAGGGGTTTGTGGAACTCGCCCTAGTGGCTTTACCATGGCCAGGAAAATTATGCGCTT
This sequence comes from Hibiscus mutabilis, assembly GCA_019671005.1. Classification (NCBI taxonomy): domain Eukaryota; kingdom Viridiplantae; phylum Streptophyta; class Magnoliopsida; order Malvales; family Malvaceae; genus Hibiscus; species Hibiscus mutabilis. The sequence goes on from CM033745.1 coordinate 42,543,634, forward strand.
TGGATATTACTGGTCCACTATGGAAACTGATTGCATCAATTACGCTCAGAAAATGTCACAAATGTCAGGTCTATGCTGAAAAGATTCATGCACCTCCTCTACCACTCCATGTAATGCCCTAAATTCTAGCCTAGTAGTATGGGAACTAATTGCCTAAATTAATAGCTTAATTGAACTTGAATTTAATCTAATTAGATCAATTAAGGACTTAATTGAAAGAATAAAAGAAATTAGGGACCAATTCATGAGTGACCAATTCGAATAGATTAAGGAAAAAGGATATTGCATGCTAAAATTTCCAATTCTCCTAATGCCCTTGTCTAATTACATGATTAATGCCTAATCAAGGATTGATTAGGTTATTTCCTAATTCCACTAGTTGGATGATAACCTTGTCATCTTCATCCCTTCTTCCACTTACCTGAATGAAAAGAGAATTAGAGAGGGAGACTAAAATTGAGGGAAACTCACCATTGATGCTTGAATTGGAGTTGCATGTTCATCATCTTGCATGAAATTGAGCTAGGAAGCAAAGTAAGCTCACTATTATCTTTGAATCATTTGAATAATTAGTGATATTGGTTGAATTGGAATGCTTGATGTTTATAGATGATTATACATGCATATTAGTGATTGAACTTATGTTTTAGTTAGGTGAGTTGAAAGGATGAACCATGGGTGTTATGCTAATTTGTGTAAACCTTGAATTGTTACATCTAGATGTTAGCCGAATGGACCTAGTTATCAAATTGAGTTCATTGATGTGTTAAATGAATAGAAGAAGATGTTAATATAAAATCACCTAATAGAAATCATGTAATATGTAAAATTGAGGCATTGATCACGTTAGATTGATACCTAGGTTGAAGAAATTAAATTGGTAAGGAAAATAGTCACAATTGTTGTTACAATTTGATTAGGGATTGTTTTTGAATGAATTGGTGAATTTGGTACTGAATTTTAGTAATTAAGGGACTGGAAAATTGATTAAAATACAGGGGAGGGAGTAAATGAATGTTTGATAGTTAATATTGCTTGAATTGTAGTCAAATGAAATGCCTTAATGTGTATATTAGCATAATAGGTGAAACTGGATTAATCTGGAAAGATACGAAAATTGAGGACTGAAATAAATCAGGAAAGGATCTATCTTGGCTTGTAAAAATAGGGGACAAACATGGGAAATAAGAGTCTAAAGGGCCAAAATGAATTAGTAAGGGTCATATGCTAATTAACCCCTAAAAGTAGACTTAAATGAAATCTGGCAGTTTTAAAACTGGAAAATTGTCTTGACTTTAACTGGAATTCTGTATTGATATAGAAAGGGTAAAAATATGATCCATATATGGTTGAAAAGGTAATTGAATTAGCTTTCCAATGGTGTAAACTAATTAAAATTATGACGTGTAGATTAAAAGATATGAGCAAAATAGTAACAGGTGTGCAAACTACCAAGGCTAGAAAACAATTTAGGGTTGTAATGAAATTCTGCTTGATTGAAAGAATTGGCTTGATGAATTGTGTACTAACATGCTCTTTATATGTTTTTGTATGGCTTATTAGAACAAGGAATAGAAGATCTTATGGAAGAAGAGAGGGTTGGCCAAGCTAATAGAAAGGATAAGGGAATCTATATCAAGGAGCAACACTAGCTTGTTTTTGCTTGGAGTTTTGTGAGTGTAGTTACATTTAGGGTTGGGACTTAGGTCCTAACCAAATCAGCATGTCTAAATATTTTTTGTGGCTTATGCTTGAAATGAATTTAAATTTTATTGGTAATTGGTTAATAAAGGGAAGAATGGAGAAAAAGGAAACTTGGTAATTAACTTGTGTTCGACATATGATATTTAGTGAACTCGTGACATGAAATGCTTGCCTAAACATTTATCTTGCTATATGGTTGTTTGAATAGGACTTGTATGATCCTTTCTTGATGATTGTTGATGCTTGAATGTAAAGTATGCTGGAAATATATGAAAATCTTGTAAAATGATCTAGGATGCACTTGACCTAAAGACTTGAAATGAACTTGAACTTGTTATACTTGATTGCTTAATCACTTGTTGTGTGATTGCTTGAAAATAAAAGACTCAACAAGTCCTTAGTTGCTAGTTGGTCATGGATAGAACGGCATGCCTTAGAGTCTAGAGCTCGACTTAATACGATAACATGTTGGTACTTTGTGTACCTTAACACGTAGTGTAACAGACACATTTTGTTCAGGTACTTTGTGTACCCTAATATTTGGTGTAGCATACACCTTCTCGCTTAGGTACCTTGTGTACTAAGTTAATACGAAAACATGCTAGGTACTTTGTGTACCGATTTGAGACTTGATTACCTAGTCCTACTAACTACCAAGGCAAAACAAATTAATAAACTTCAAATAAGACATGTCATATAAATAACGAATGAGCAACTTGATACTTGTTAATAAGCTTCTAGTGAAATGGAGTCATATGGATAAAATAATGTAAATGTCATCTTGATTAGCCCTTTGATTGAAAGATAAGTTACAATGAAAATGAGCCTATTCGAATGAGCCTTGATGATCTCTTTACTTGAAAAGCTTGATGCTTGCTGAAGATTGCTTGTTTGATTAATGGAAATTGTGATTGATCATTTGTTTGACTTGATTTATTGTGAGCTTGAAATGGATTCTTGACTTCTTGAATTGTTGCATTCGAATGGTGCATATTGGACTAGTTAGGTCTTGACTCTACTTAATTGATGCCTAGTTAGGATAATCCCGATTAAAATGAACAAGGACTCTAATTTAATAATCTGAATAAATTGATAGATTTAGGAACTACCTCACTAAGTACCTTGCGTACTTACCACTCTCGTTTTCCTTTCTTCCCAAAAATTTCAGGTTTAGATTGATTGATAGCCATCTTTCCTTGAGCTCGGAGCAGAACACAAGCAAAGCTTAACGTACCACTTGATACTTTTTGTAAGATTCCTAGATGGTGGCATTAGATCGGTGTCTGGTCTTGTTATCTCATGCATTTTGATTTGTACATAGTTTGCATGAAAACTTGTCACTATAGTTGTAATGCTTTAAGGCACCTTTAATATGTAAATGTACTTAAGCTCGTATGTAATGACTTGAATAACTTGATGGACTTCTTTTGACATGTATATATATAAGTGTATGACTCAAGTTTCTAAGTGAAGGTTGTCTTGAATGTTATAATAGATAATTTGAACTAATCTTGTAAATCAATTAAACTAAAGTGTTGGTAAGATATCTTGTTTGATAGGTATATATTCGATTAGCCTTAAGATCACTATAAGCTTAGTCTAAGTGAAGTCAACTTAATATGTCAGGATATGATTGTATTTAATTCAAAATGAAATGGATCCTAACTTGATCATAGTGTTTGAATGGTCTAGTAAGTCTAGATGGTAACTTGAATTGATTATAAGGGTAACTTGATCACTAAGGAACTAACAAAATGGTTTAAATTGAACCGTATTTTTTTGTGTCACCTTACTTTTTACATGCATCGACACTCCACGCTCCTAACCTGGGCGAGGGTGTTACATAAAGTGGTAATCAGATCTAAAGGTTTAAATCCTCAGACTAAACAGAGTCTTCATGCATCATATAGGATTGAATTGTGCCACCTAGGATTTATATATCAATGTGCTTGTATTTTGCTTATCTAACTCCTTCTTGTTTACCCAATCGTAGTATGTCCGAGACGAGACTTGGTCGGGATGATGAAAGTCCCCGAGGCTCCTCGAATGAAAGAGGTAGTGTGAGAATGGAACCGAATCCTCCAAGACAAATTGAACCTCGAGGACCTGTTCAACCTCAAGAACAGGCTCAACCTCAGCAGGAAGCTCCTACTATCCAAGCTGTCCAAAGAGAATGTCTCCTTAGCATGAAGGAGATGTTTGATCAACTTGTATCGAACCTTAAACAAGATCATCCTACTGATCCTGCTCCTTCTATATCAAGCAGAGCTCACATCGACAAACTTGCCCAACACCGAGCCTATACCTTTACCGGTGCTAACGAGGAGAAATCTGAAGATGCAGAATATTGGCTAGAGCGTACAACTCAAATCTTAACTAAACAATTGCAATGCTCGGATGAGCACAAGCTTGAATGCGCCATAGCCCTGTTAGCAAACGAAGCTTTGAGCTGGTGGGAGACCACTACCCTGACTGCTCCTGTTGAAGCTGTTACATGGAAATTCTTCGTTGCATTTCAAGAAGAAGTACATAAGTGAGCAATATTTAGCTGATCGTCAGAGGTGTTTCTTGTACCTCAAGCAAGCTAATAGGACCATTAAACAATATGTTGTCGATTTCTGCAAGTATTGCAAGTACAGCTCGGAGTACATCAAGACTGAAAAAGACAAGTGCCGGATGTTTATTGATGGCTTGAATGATGAGCTAAGTTTGATGTTCATGTCTTTGGGGATCACGGATTTTCAAACTCTGGTCAACCGAGCCATTGTAACCGAGGCAAAGATGAAAGCAGCGAAAAGAAGAAAAGGTGATAACCAAAACGATAGAAGCAAAAACATGATGACAAGTCCCACTGACAATCCAAGAAATCTCTTTGACCTATACTCCTGCTTCAAGAAGCAATTTCACACCGAGACCTCAATCGGTGAATAAGACCTCAGTCTCAGTTATCTCAGTTAATAGTACGGGAAATTTAGAGAAAATCATTCCTTGCAAGTTCTGTCAAAAGCTTCACCATGGCCAGTGCCAAATCCAATCTAACTTGTGTTACGCGTGTGGTGGGGATGACCACTACATCAAGGATTATCCTCGAAATGCTAATAAAGCTCCAATTCAACCTCCTGTAAATTCGAGTTCTGCACCATCTAACCGAAACAAAGGCCCTAAACAAGCTCAATTTGGAAATCAAGGGGGGGTAAAGGAAGCCATTCGAATGCCCCTACTCATCAAGAGTTCCGAGCTCCTGCTCGTATCTACCACATTCGTGGTAGGGAGGATGAAGAGTCTCCCGATGTGATCGTAGGAACAGTTGAACTAAACTCAAGCACTTTTATGCTTTGATTGATTCGGGGTCTATCCATTCCTTTATATGTTCTTCCTTACTTGTTAAATCGAGCCTTGTAGTATCAAATCCTATAAGAAGAAACTTGCCGATCAATTTGATTTTTAGAACTTGCCCTATATCAATTCAAAATGTTCTCTTCCCTATAGATCTCTATGTTTTGCCAAATTGTGAGTTTGATCTAGTGTTAGGACTAGATTGGTTGGGTAAACACCAAGCCTGGATTGATTGCCAAAATAGGAGATTGTATCTCCGGGGATTGGGGAAAGAATCCATCTTGCTTATAGATAAGAAATTGGCCTTAATCTTTGCTTCCATGGTCTTAAAAGATGAATATGACTTTGGCTTTCCATCTATACCTGTTGTATCTGAATTTGTCAATGTTTTGTTGAGGAACTCCCTAGTCTTCCTCTGACCCGAGAAGTGGAATTCAGCATTAACGTTCAACCTGGAACCAACCCAGTGTCAATTACACCATATCGAATGGCACAAGTAGAGTTGAAGGAACTCAAGAAGCAACTTCAAGAGCTACAAGACAAAGGCTTCATTCGGCCTAGCACATCTCCTTTGGGTGCACCTGTCTTGTTCGTAAAGAAAATGGATAGTACGATACGGCTTTGTATCGACTATCGTCAATTGAATCAACTTACCATCAAGAATAAGTATCCTTTGCCAAGGATAGAAGATCTCTTCGATCAAATTAGGGATGCTTGGGCTTTTTCAAAGATCGATCTTCAATCGGGTTACTACCAAATGAAGGTGAAAGAAGAAGACGTGCCTAAAATAGCCTTCCAAACTCGTTACGGCCACTTTGAATTCCTTGTGATGCCTTTCGAGCTAACTAATGCCCCGACCGCATTCATGGATCTTATGAATCGAGTATTCAAGCCTTTTCTTGACAAATTTGTGGTCGTCTTTATTGATGACATTTTGGTCTATTCTTGAAGCAAGGAGGAACATGCTGAACACCTCTGAATTTTCTTGCAAACTCTCTGAGAATGTCAGTTGTTCGCCAAATTCTCCAAGTGCGAGTTCTGGCTATCGGAAGTTTCATTTCTTGGCCATGTAATCTCAGCTGAAGGGATCAAGGTGCATCCAAAGAAGGTTCAAGCTATTCTTGATTGGTGACCTCCGAGGAATATTGGTGAGGTTTGAAGTTTTCTCGGTTTAGCCGGGTACTATCGAAGATTTGTAAAAGGCTTTTCTACAATTGCCTTGCCCCTAACTAAGCTCGTTCGAAAGGATCAACCATTTGAGTGGTTCGAGAATCAGCAGCGAAGCTTCGATCAACTTAAACAAGCTTTGACATATGCCCTTATTCTTATTCAACCTGGATTGGTTAAAGAATTCACTGTTTATAGCGATGCTTCACACTCGGGACTAGGTTGTGTATTGATGCAGGGAAATAATGTGGTAGCGTATGCATCAAGGTAGTTGAAACCTCATGAGCTAAACTATCCGACTCATGATCTCGAACTTGCTGCCATTGTCTTCGCTCTCAAAATTTGGAGACACTACTTGTACGGTGAAAAATGCCACATGTTCACTGATCATAAAAGCCTCAAATATCTCGTAACCCAAAAATATCTCAATTTGAGACAAAGAAGATAGATGAAACTCTTGAAAGATTATGACTTGATCATCGACTATCATCCCGGGAAAGCCAATGTGGTTGCGGATGCTCTCAGTCGTAAACTGACCTTCGGTAAGCTAATCTAAGCCTTGAACTTTTGAAAACCTTCTTTGAAATATGAATAGCCATTCGAATTGTTCCCTACTTGTCTCATAAATATCTATTCGAACATTTTCTTGAACTACAAACATCTATTCGAATTCCTTCTTGAATCATAAGCAACCATTCGAAATTTCCCTTGATGAATAAGTTATTTATTCGAATTGAATCGCTATGCCTTGTAAATGATTGTATGAAAATCATCCTTAGTAATCTCATTTATTTTTGTAGCTTTCTTGGCTATCAATGCTCATTTTCGTCTATCCAAAGGACAGAAATTCTTGTTTGAACTTCAAGTTCAATCCAGTCTAATCACGAGAATCAAAGAACTCCAGCAAGTTGATCCAAATCTTCAGAAGATCATTTCAAAGCTTGATTCTGAACCTAGTTCTGACTTCTCCGTCATGTCGAATGGGCTTCTCTATTTTAAAGATAGAGTTTGTGTTCCTAACAATGAGGAATTACAACAAGAGATGTTACAAGAAGCTCATTAGAGTTCTTTTTCGATCCACGTTGGATCGGTTAAGATGTACAAGGATCTCAAACCCTTGTATTGGTGGCCAGGAATGAAAACAGCCATCAATGATTATGTATCAAAGTATTTAACTTGTCAAAGGGTTAAAGCCGAGCAACGAGCTCCCACTGGATTGCTCCAACCTCTTGAATTCCCTCAGTGGAAATGGGATCGAATTACTATGGATTTCGTAACTGGTCTTCCTGATACTCCAAGAAAATGTGGTGATGTATGAGTAATAGTAGATCGATTCACTAAGTCGGCTCATTTCATCCCTGTTCGAATAAACTATATCTTGGAAACTCTAGCTGACTTGTATATCTGTGAAGTAATTCGTTTAAACGGAGTCCCTACTTCTATCATATTTGATCAAGATCCCAGATTCACAGCTCGATTCTGGAGAACTTTGCAACGAGCTCTCGAAACTAAACTAAATCTAAGTGCGGCCTTTCATCATCAAAGTGATTGCCAATCCGAAAGGGTGATACAAGTCCTTGAAGACATGTTGAGAGCTTGTATCATTGACTTCGGGAAGAATTGGGAGAAATCTCTACCTCTTGTGGAATTTGCCTACAATAATAGCCATCAATCTTTGATCCAAATGGCTCCATTCAAAGCATTGTATGGAAGGAAATGTAGAACTCCCCTATGTTGGTCCGAACTTGGAGAAAACAAGGTGTTAGGACCTCAAATGCTTAGAGAAACCGAAGAACAAGTTTGAATAATCCATGATAGATTGAAGCAAGCCTTTGATAGGCAAAAATCCTATGCAGACTTGAAATGAAGAGAAATTCAATACAATGTAGGAGATAAAGTTTCTCCTTGGAAGAAGGTTCTCAAATTTGGTAAGAAAGGAAAGCTCGGCCCCAGGTTCATTGGACCATTCGATATAGTTGAAAGGATTGGTCCAGTGGCTTATCGATTAGCACTCCCTAGTGAATTCGATAAGATCAAAAATGTATTCCATGTTTTGATGCTCAAAAAGTATCGGTCTGATCTATCTCACATTCTAGAGCCTAAAGAAGTTGAATTAAACCCCAACTTGTCCTATGAAGAAGAACCAATCAAGATACTTGACAAGGAAGTCAAGAGGCTTAAGAACAAGAATATCTCCCTAGTGAAGGTATTATGGAGGAATCAAAAGGTAGAAGAAGCAACTTGGGAGCCTGAGGATACAATGAGAAAGCAATATCCTCATTTATTCAAATTAGGTAAAATTCGTATGAGAATTTTTTTTAAGGAGGGGAGAGTTGTAATGCCCTAAATTCTAGCCTAGTAGTATGTGAACTAATTGCCTAAATTAATAGCTTAATTGAACTTGAATTTAATCTAATTAGATCAATTAAGGACTTAATTGAAAGAATAAAAGAAATTATGGACCAATTCATGAGTAACAAATTTGAATAGATTAAGGAAAAAGGAAATTGCATGCTAAAATTTCCAATTCTCCTAATGCCCTTTATTAATTACATGATTAATGCTTAATCAAGGGTTAATTAGGTTATTACCTAATTCCACTAGTTGGATGATAACCTTGTCATCTTCATCCTTTCTTCCACTTACCCGAATGAAAAGAGAATTAGAGAGAGAGAGAGACTAAAATTAAAGGAAACTCACCATTGATGCTTGAATTGGAGTTGCATGTTCATCATCTTGCATGAAATTGAGCTAGGAAGCAAAGTAAGCTCACTATTATCTTTGAATCATTCGAATAATTAGTGATATTGGTTGAATTGGAGTGCTTGATGTTTATAGATGATTATACATGCTTATTAGTGATTGAACTGATGTTGTAGTTAGGTGAATTGAAATGATGAACCATGGGTGTTATGCTAATTTGTGTAAACCTTGAATTGTTACATCTAGATGTTAGCCGAATGGACCTAGTTATCAAATTGAGTTCATTTATGTGTTAAATGAATAGAAGAATATAATAATATGAAATCACCTAATAGAAATCATGTAATATGTATAATTGAGGCATTGATCACGTTAGATTGATAGCTAGGTTGAAGAACTTAAATTGTTAAGGAAAATAGTCACAATTGTTGTTACAATTTGATTAGCGACTGTTTCTGAATGAATTGGTGAATTTGGTATTGAATTGTAGTAATTAAGGGACTAGAAAATTGATTAAAATACAGGGGAGGGAGTAAAATGAATGTTTGATAGTTAAGATTGCATGAATTGTAGTCAAATGAAATGCCTTAATGTGTATATTAGCAGAATAGGTGAAACTGGATTAATCTGTAAAGATAGGTAAAATTGAGGACTAAAATGAATCGGGAAAGGATCTATCTTGGCTTTTAAAAACAAGGGAAAACAGGGGAAATGAGGGTCTAAAGGGCCAAAATGAATTAGTAAGGGTCATATGCTAATTAACCCCTAAAAGTAGACTTAAATGAAATCTGGCAGTTTCAAACTGGAAAATTGGCTTGAATTTAACTGGAATTCTGTATTGATCTAGAAAGGGTAAAAATATGAGCCATATATGGTTGAAAAGGTAATTGAATTAGATTTCCAATGGTGTAATCTAATTAAAATTATGACGTGTAGATTAAAAGATATGAGCAAAATAGTAACAGGTGTGCAAACTGCCAGGGCCAGAAAATAGTTTAAGGTTCTAATGAAATTATGCTTGATTGAATGAATTGGATTGATGAATTGTGTACTAACATGCTCTTTATATGTTTGTGTATGGCTTATTAGAACAAGGAATAGAAGATCTTGTGGAAGAAGAGAGGGTTGGCCAAGCTAATAGGAAGGATAAGGGAATCTATATCAAGGAGCAACACTATCTTGCTTTTGCTTGGAGTTTTGTGAGTCTAGTTACATTTAGGGTTGAGACTTAGGTCCTAACCAAATCAGCATGTCTAAATACTTGTTTGTGCCTTATGCTTGAAATGAATTTAAATTCTATTGGTAATTGGTTAATAAAGGGAAGAATGGACAAAAAGGAAACTTGGTAATTAACTTGTGTTCGACATATGATATTTAGTGAACTCGTGACATGAAATGCTTGCATAGACATTTATCATGCGATATGGTTGTTTGAATAGGACTTGTATGATCCTTGCTTGATGATTTTTGATGCTTGAATGTAAAGTATGCTGGAAATATATGAAAATCTTGTAAAATGATCTAGGATGCACTTGACCCAGAGACTTGAAATGAACTTGAACTTGTTATACTTGATTGCTTAATCACTTGTTGTGTGATTGCTTGAAAATAAAAGACTCAACAAGTCCTTGGTTGCTAGTTGGTCATGGGTAGAACGGCATGCCTTAGAGTCTAGAACTCGACTTAATACAATAACATGTTGGTACTTTGTGTACCTTAGCAAGTAGTGTAACAGACACATTTTGTTCAAGTACTTTGTGTACCCTAATACGTGGTGTAGCAGACACCTTCTCGCTTAGGTACCTTGTGTACTAAGTTAATACGAAAACATGATAGGTACTTTGTGTACCGATTTGAGACTTGATTACCTAGTCCTACTAACTACCAAGGAAAAACAAATTAATAAACTTGAAATAAGACATGTCACATGAATAACGAATGAGCAACTTGATACTTGTTAATGAGCTTCTAGTGAAATGGAGTCATATGGATAAAATAATGTAAATGTCATCTTGATTAGTCCTTTGATTGAAAGATAAGTTACAATGAAAATGAGCCTATTCGAATGAGCCTTGATGATCTCTTTGCTTGAAAAGCTTGATGCTTGCTTAACATTGCTTGTTTGATTAATGGAAATTGTGATTGATCATTTGTTTGACTTGATTTATTGTGAGCTTGAAATGGATTCTTGACTTCTTGAATTGTTGCGTTCGAATGGTGCATATTGGACTAGTTAGGTCTTGACTCTACTTAATTGATGCCTAGTTAGGATAATCCCGATTAAAATGAACAAGGACTCTAATTTAATAATTTGAATAAATTGATAGATTTAGGAACTACCTCACTAAGTACCTTGCGTACTTACCACTCTCGTTTTCCTTTCGTCCCAAAAATTTCAGGTTTAGATTGATCGATAGCCATCTTTCCTTGAGCTTAGAGCAGAACACAAGCAAAGCTTAACGTACCACTTGATACTTTTTGTAAGACTCTTAGATGGTGGCATTAGATCGGTTTCTAGTCTTGTTATCTCATGCATTTTGATTTGTACATAGTTTGCATGAAAACTTGTCACTATGGTTGTAATGCTTTAAAGCACCTTTAATATGTAAATGTACTTAAGCTTGTATGTAATGACTTGAATGACTTGATGGCATTCTTTTGATATGTATATATATAAGTGTATGACTCAAGTTTCTAAGTGAAGGTTGTCTTGAATGTTATAATAGATAATTTGAACTAATCTTGTAAATCAATTGAACTAAAATGTTGGTAAGATATCTTGTTTGATAGGTATGTATTCGATTGGCCTTAAGACCGCTATAAGCTTAGTTTAAGTAAAGTCAACTTAATAGGTTAGGATATGATTGTGTTTAATTCAAAATGAAATGGATCCTAACTTGATCATAGTGTTTGAATGGTCTAGTAAGTCTAGGTGGTAAATTGAATTGATTATAAGGGTAACTTGATCACTAAGGAACTAACAAAATGGTTTAAATTGACCCATATTTTTTGTGTCACCTTACTTGTTACATGCATAGACACTCCACGCTCCTAACCCGAGCGAGGGGTGTTACACTCCATGTCATGCCAGCCCCGTGGCCTTTCTCAATGTGGGGCATGGATGTAATTGGTCAGATCTATCCTAAAGCTTTGAATGGGCATAGGTTCATCCTAGTGGCTATCGACTACTTCACCAAATGGGTGGAAGCATCCTCATACGTGAATGTCACCAGATCAGTTGTTTGTAAATTCCTGAAGAATGAGATCATTTGTCGTTGTGGCTTACCAGAGAGAATCATCACTGACAATGCATCCAATCTGAACAACAAGATAATAGATGGGGTTTGTGAACAGCTCTAAATCAAACATCACAACTCAATAGCCTATCGCCCAAAGATGAATGGGTTGTAGAGGCTGCAAATAAAAACATCAAGAAAATAGTCGTAGAGATGGTCGACACTTACACTGATTGGCATGAGAAGTTGCCATTTTCATTATATGCTTATAGAACGTTGTACGAACTTCCACTAGGGCAACGCCGTTTTCATTAGTATATTGGATGGAGGATGTGCTACCAATCGAAGTTGAAATCCTTTCCCTCTGTGTTTTGATGGAGGCGAAACTAGAGAAGGCCGAATGGGTTCAAGCAAGATACGACCAGTTAAACCTCATCGATGAAAAGAGGCTAAAAGCAATCTGCCACGGTCAAATGTACCAGAAGAGAATGATACGAGCATATGAGAGGAAGGTTCGCCCACGAAAATTCAGAGAAGGGGATATAGTGTTAAAGAAGATGTCGTCAGTCTAAAGGGATTCGCGAGAAAAATGGGCACCTAACTGGAAGGGGCCCTACGTGGTATCAAAGGCCTTTGATGGAAGGGCATTTGTCTTGGCTAAAATGGGTGGAGATGAGCTCAAGAAACCGGTGAATTCTGATTCATTCAATAAATATTACGCATGAAAAAGGAAAGAAGAAGAAGAAAAGTCTGAAGTAAAAACCCACAAAAGGCGCTCAAAAAAAGAAAAAAAAGAAAAAGAAAAAGAAAATGGGGGTTCACGATAAAAACCCACAAAAGGCGTCTTGAAACCAAATGAGGATTCAAGTTGAAAACCCGTAAGGGGTGGCTCGAATTATTGCAATTAAATAGGCAACAAAATATCCCTTCAGAGGTTTGGCCATTCGGAAGAAATTTCATATCTTCATCCGTTGTTGTAGTGGACGAAATCTTCTCGACAAAGGCACCACTCGAAGAAGTTTCAAGAAAGTTTGAGCCTTTGATATCTGGATACTTGTCTTTTGTACTTTTCTTTTATGTTTGCCACAACTTCAATAAATTTTCTTTTCAAATCATTGTCACCCTTTTCCCTATATAAACATCTTTATTGGGATAAGAATAGTTCGATTAAACGTCATTAAAATATGCAAGAGGTTTTTGTTCATTACTCTAGACATGGTCTGAGAATACATAGATTATGACACAATTCATTGTTAAGCTTCAAGTCTTCGGCGTGGGGCATGTTACAATTAGGGGCAATCAATACCCAAATCAAATAATAATAAGCTTGAAAAAAAGAAATTAAAGCACCAATATCATTTGAAGATGTTTAAGGTAGGGATTCCCTAATAAAGTACGGGAACTCACGAAGATCCTCAAAAGGGTCTGGTCATATATAGGATCGCTTGAAAACCCTTCATTCAATATTGATGTATCAACTGCAATGATAGTTGGATGCGACATTCGTATACGAAAACCAAATGTTGTCCGTGAAACAAAGAGGTACACAGAATGAGAATGGTAAAATAGAGACAGTTGAAGAAGTCTGTCCTTCCCATGAATGCAAGATCACCAGATTGAGTGAGCAAATGTGCAAAGAACAAACGTTTTCCATGAAGCAAAAAGGCACAAGGCATGAGAATGGTGAAGCAAAAGACGACCATTTGATGAGAGATACAAATAATATGGGTGGCGAAGCAAAGACAACGAAGATGGATGTTTATTTGGGTTCAAACGAGTTAAAAACAATGAAAGTTGGCATGCACTCATGTTTTAGACATCCTTAGGGGCATGCCCATCATAATTACATCGTGTATCAGGTTTTACAGGTATACAAAAGCTTTTTCATCAAAAAAACCACCTATCCGTTCAGGCGCAAGGAAAATGGAACCTGCCTATCTATTTAGGCGTTAGGATAATAGAACCCGCCTATCTGTTTGGGCAAAGGGAAAATGGAAACCCGCCTATTTGTTCAGGCATCAGGAGAATAGAACCCGCCTATCCATTCGGGCATGAAGATAATGGAACATGCTTATCTATTCGGGCATCAAGAGAATATAACTCGCCTATCCGTTCAGGCATAAGGAGAATGGAACCAGCCTATCTATTCAGGCATCAGGAGAATAGAATTCGCCTATCCGTTCGGGCTTCAGGAGAATGAAGCTAATCAGCAAATTAGTGAAAATCAATGTCTTTTGGTCTTTGCTTTATTCCTGTTTCACAGGAATGAGCAAAGAGGGGCAGCTGTTGTCACTGAATTTTCACCTTTTTCTCTTGTTTTTACCTTTTGTATATATATAATTATATTTAATTTTATTATGTATATAATATAATATCTATTAATAAAAAAATTCATTGTAAATAAATGGTCCATTTATTGAAACCTACCTTAAAATAATAAGGGGTCTATTTTAATAAACAATTTAAGGCCAACTAATCCATCTTATTGGTCTCATGTGCAGGTTTAATCGTGGCTGTTAGATCTAGGGCAAAAGGATGAAGGGCTAGGATCAAATCAAAAAAAAAGGAAAGAGGAGCCACACGCGGCGCCACACGCCTGGCGCGTGCGCTGCACGCGTGAGGGTTGGCTCTCCCAAACCCCTTGTTTCGAAAGGCTGCTGGGTAGCCTTTCCCCTCGCCGTAGGTGACGCCAGCGGCCACTGCTAGAGGCACTGTGAAAGCCGTCTTGCACTCCCCGTTCAGCCGTCGTGCCATTGTTGTCCCTTCCCATCATCGTTTACCTATAAAACAAGGAGAAGAAGATTTGAATACCTAGCTCGAAAAAGGAAAGAAAATCACCCAAATCACTCAGATTCGAGCCAAAATCAGAGATGATTTTAAACATAGGACAAGTCAATGGATTTTATTCGAATTTAGATTTTAATTTCATCGGAATTGTAGGATTTTGTGTCTCCAATTGCCTTGGATATCAGGTTTTTAGAACCTATATAAACCCCATCCATCTTCATTGTAAACACACCCACTTAGATCCCAAAAAATTTCAGAGAAAAAAGATACGAATTTGAAGCATATTGTACTCGGATTTCTCGTCGGAATAGAAGCAATCAAGCAAGCTTTTTGGTATTGTGTTCTTTCTTTTTTTTCTAATTTATTTTTCCCTTTAAGCTTTGAATCTAATATTTGAAAAAATAAGATAATGCTTACCTTGATCTTATGTTGAGATGTTGTTGTTATAGCCACATTTGAATCTTTTTTTCAAAAATATATAAAAAAAGCCACCGCCGTCAAACAGCGGCCGACGCCGGTGGAAGGCGGCCGACACGGTGGCTCGTTCCCGGTGTTGTTCATTTTTGAAGGATACCAAGAACTTTTGAAAGAACTTAAAAAAGGATAAGTTTGATCCAATTTGATTAAAAGTCTAAAATGAAAAATGTTTTAGATGGGCTTTATACCCAAAACGAAATGGGTTAATTTCACTCATTAAAATCCCTCTCCCACTCGTTTTTACCCTACGGTCACCAAACTTTCAATATTTTTAAATTAGTCACTGTTTTCTCCCAAATTTGGCTATAAACTTTATTTTCCTTCAATTTGATCAATTCCTTTTTTTAAATATATATATATAACATTTTTTAAAAATCTAACTCCTACAAAAGTCAAACTTTAATTCGTTTTCCTTAAAAAAGAAAAGTGTAATAAAAACTCAAATTCTAAAATTAAGTTTTAATTTTGTAAATTAAATTCATGTCTTGATTTTTATCATTAAATTAATTTAATTTTTGTACATATATGATTTTCTAATTTAATTACCTTTGTATATATATTTATATTATGCCTTTTAGTCTAAGTAACCTTAGGAATAGGGTCTTTAAAACCCTAGTTAAAGACTTTCTGCTTGAATAAAAGGTTCTTCACAATAAAAATCATAAAGCACACTTAATTAAACTTTAACCCAAATAGGTAAAATATTTAGAATGTTTAGGCTAATAAACATTAATTTAGAATTAATAAAAAAATTTCAACAAACTAAATGTTTCTTTTTTGTTTGCTAAAGAAAGTAAAATTTAATTAATGTGGTGTCTTACTAAACGGGAATGACGGGTTAGCGCCAGAAGTGTTGACGGTGATTGAAGTTTATTTTCCGAATAGTAAGACCGTTAAAATAGAATTAAATTTATAAACGGACAATAATTTTAAGCTCTATGTGAATTCACAAAATCCAACTTTTAAAACCTTTTGTAATCGACAAGGTACCAGTTTTTTTTGGCGTCGTGGGTGTGCTAACCCTTACCCACGCGTAACCGACTCCCAAACCCGTTTTTTGTGTTTTCGCTGACCGAAAATGTTGTTTTAATAAAATAAAATGATTTTATTAAAATAACCCATTTTTAGGTGATCTAATTACACTTTTTAAAAGATCGATGGCGACTCCGTTGTTTTTGTTTTTAAAACGTCGAAACTCCTTGAAAAAAGGTTGCGATAGTGGCTAGTCCAAGTAAGAACCGAATTCCAAAGATTGCTTTTGATTGTTGGTTACAAAAGTGAAAAGTAAGTTACAATGGTTGGGCCTTGTAGACTGTAACCGACATGTATCCGGTGTAAAATCTTTTTCGATGATCAATTCGAATTTGAGGCTAAGCTAAGCATGAGGTTATTTTATTAAATTGATTTACTTGAAATTTAGTTCCATCATTCTCGTTTTTACTCTACATTTATTTTCTAGCTCTCTTGATCAAACCCCACATTTACTTTATTTTCTCGCAACAGTCAGAATCAAATCTTTCAGATATCAGAAGCTCCTTAGTCCCTGTAGATTGACATTTCTTCTTTATTACGTTATTTATTTATTTTATTTGAGATTAAGGCATATTTATTTGACAAATACGACGCTTGTAAGATATGTTACTTCTTGGCTTAGGCCTGATTCATCACTGTGGCCACCGTGCTTGGTCAACCTTGGACGGTTAACTCTATTGGAATTTGCCAATTCTAGATTTTTCAGTGATTCCCTTCCTTGACCTGGATGAACTTTTCTTTTTGTTGCCGACTCACAACCACCAATTCTTTTGGTAGTTCTAAGTCTTGCTCCATTTTTTGGAAGTCGATTCCGAAGTCTTCAGAATCATCTGACTCATCATCTCCTTCTTCTGACAATTCTTCGCTGTTAGTGACTTCTGAGATGTTATCTACTCCTGCAATAATATCAACCATGTCTGGTAGAGTAGGTTCGCTCTCCACTATGTTAGTATTATTAATAGTATCATCATTTTCCAGAATTTCCTTACAGGTTTCTTTCCATTGCACCAAATGAGCATTTTCAATTTTTTTGGTGAATTCGTAATCCTCGGGATATTCTCTAATGAAAATGATCAATACTTCGAGTTTAGTTACTATCTAAAGAGTATCTATTTTTGTTTCATCATCAAGACTAGAGAGATAATCGAGATTTTCTCTAACATTTCGACAAAACATACCATACTCACAGATGTTAAACTCGTTAGCTTGTTCTAAGCTAATGTTCATTATCTCTGTTAATTCCTGAATAAAGATTGGGACTGACATACTATTCATATTCCATATCTTTAGTCCTAGTAGGAACTGAGCTACATGAAAACCTTGAAGTTGAAGCTTCAGAAGCTTTGAGTTTGAAATGTACCTTACCATTGGTTCTCAATATGTAGTCAATTTAGGTTGCTACCTTTTCTGGGTCTTTGACTTCTTCCTCCACGTTGAATTTGAAGTCTAGATCCATTATGAGATCCTTGATGGGTACTAGTGGTTTGACTTGGGCCAGATCTACGTTCTCATTATGTAGATAAAAGGCCTTTCCAGCCACCATTGATCCAGCATTGAAGTGCTCGTCACTGCATCTGAATGCTCGTGGTCTGTCACTCCAAGAATGCATAGTTGTAGTTTCGATATTCATTGATTTGGACCCATTTCTAAGCCCACCATCACAATGAAAACCGAGCACAAGGGCATCTTCCAATGTTTTCATCTTCTGCAGAAAATGTTAGTGCCATATACAGTTCAAAATAAACAAGGCCTGTATACAAATTAGCACTAAAAAAGCCCAATTACTTGGTCTGTAGGGTCTTTGTACCTCATATCTCTAATCGCTAGTTTTAGAGGACAATCATTTCCTATGTTACCAAGATATTTAAAGCAACTTGAATCACATAATATGATAAAAGTCTGTTTTTGCATCTAAATCTTCTTTCAGGTAAAGGGCCTTAATCCTATGATTATTCTTTGCACTAACAGATTTAGAAGCGTTTTTAGAGTACAATTCTATACCCTTGGGTACCTTTTTATACTCTATTAACCTCTTTTCTTCAATTTTTGGCATTTGATAGTTATTAATGTCCCTAATCCTTTCAAAAGAGAATTTTTCATAAGCATTATGATCTGGTTTATGTAGTTTCTTAAAGGAAACCGATCCTGCCAGAATCTGGCTTATCTTACTATTGGCCTTACCCTTACCTTTGTTCATCAATGTTGATGACGACATTTTTGGTAAGTGTACTGTTTCCTGATGGCGTTGTTCTAGGTAGCTCATTGCCTTTAAGTGTAGGAACTTCCTTGGCCTTTGGTGCCACTTCTGGTTTGAAGAATTCTTCCACCCATTGGGCATCTCCCTTGAGAACGGTTTCTGGTTCGAATCGTGTGAGGGTGCCTCCTCTGAATGGTCTAGTTTGAATGGCTGCTTTTGTTTCTTTCTCAAGAATTATCAGCTCCTTCAGCTTTTTTAGTATCCCCAAACTCTTAGTATTTTCACTGGTCACTTCTTCAGACATTGCTGCTGATGCTACTTCTGAAAGCTTTTGGATTTCTCCCTTAACATCATTTAGCAATCTGGAAAATGTCTTGTTTTAGCCTATCTAGGTTCGCACCACATTCCATGTGCAATTGACTCTGCATATCTTTGGCTACAGCCTCGCAAAACTTTTCTTCCAGTGATGGTAGCTTGCTTATTTTGGCATTGAGTTGTTGTAATGTTGCGCCAGTTGTAGCTTGGTCAGCTTGTATCGTTACAACTAAATCTTGTAGTCGTTCAAGCTCTGATCGTAATGAAGTTGTCTCCATGGTAGCGACGATTTGTAACGTCCTTAAATTGACAAGGAAATTTTCAACTTGTAACTTCTGGATGAGTTTTACTGCTCCAAGCAGGCACTTGTCTCCAACTGTGAATCCTGACATGGAAGAGTCAATGAGAGTGAATATATCCTGTCCTAGGTCTTCAAATATCCTCTTGATCAAATAGACCGATGAATCTGCTTGACTAGACTAAGTCCACTGACATGGGCTGTTAGTGGCTACTTCAAGTAGTTCATCAACCTTAGCTTGCAGAGCGAAACTCTGTTTTTGAAAGCTATTAGTTCCTTTTCCACCTTTTGGGCTTGCAGTTGAGTTTCTCCTATTTGCTCCTGTATCCGTATCACCATTAGTGATAGGCTTTCTTTGATTCTTTCAATATGGGCCGTATCTTGGAGGACAACATTTGCTAGATCCGCCTAGCACCCCATATTGAACTGGCCTCGATCAGTTGCTCCATGTAGATGTTCCGACAGAGGTCGTATATCCAGTGGAATCTCAGAAAGTTGCTTTCTCAATCTTGTTGATTCTTTTAGAAATATTTGCAAGAGACTTTTGAACTTCATTGGAATCATCTGTTTTCAGATGTCCTTGTTTGTTAGTTGAAATAAAACATTGGAACCTTGTTTATCAAGATCTATAACATTATTGTTAATCTGGATTGTTCTTTTATTTATTTCATTAATCTCGGTTTTAACTATTGTACTATCTCTTGCTAATAGTTTTACCGTTTGATTAACACTTTCTATTTTGTGTTGTTTCAGTTAATAATGTCTATTACAGTATTAAGCATGCCGCTAGCGATTTATGTTCTAGCGGTGTGCAAAATGTGTCCACAGTTATTTAATCTGAAATTTAAATCACAATAAGTGTTAAGGAGAAAACTTTCGTTACCCTGGACCATTATCCATCGGTCGGTTGTGATGGTCCTGAGATATTCTTCCCACGACTCTGATGGTCTACTTACCATCCTCTAGGAGAATGTAATTCGTAAAAGTCTTCTGGATCATTGATGCCGGCTCCTCTCCAATAGGCATCTGGATTAGGGTGATCATCCCCTGAAGATCCACTTATTATGGCTGGGTTGTTTCTGTCGATTCTGGTTCTGAACTTATCTGCTGGAGATCCAGCTACGCACACGACCAGTTCTTGCCTCATGTAGCCTTATGGCCTGAATCTGACTGTATGAGCTGTCATGGGCTCACATTTGGTCCATGTGGTTTCCCTACACAAATTCAAATAGGCTTCTCTATGAACTTATACTAAACATATAATTATTATCTTCTGGGCTAATACTGATATTTTTAATCTTTTGACAATATACATACACCATGTAGACAAAGCGATTTGATTCATTGTCTCATAAGATGAACATCATCCGCTTTTTCACTAGGACAATTGTTGGGTTCAAATATAAATTATTTAAAATTTGATCGATATATTTTTTAAATATGTTCGCACCAAATCCGAACTTAGGGGTGTTAACGAGCAGAGCAGAGCCCAAACCTGGGCAGGCTCAGCTTGTTGCTTTCTTCAATTTGCTTTTTTTTGAAGTTTTGAAAAATAACATATGAAAGCCTGTGTGGGAAAAATAATATTTATTTTTGAAGTTTGCAAGTAACCATAGTACATTTTAAATTATACAAGTCCACAATGAGAAGAGGATTTAAAGTATTTAACCATGATAACAAGTTAACAACACTGAAACATATATATATATATAATATAATATAATATTATATATATAATTATTTCGAGCATGTTCACGAGCTTTTCGAGCCGAGCTTGGGTCGGCTCGGCTCGACTTGTTAAGGTCTCGAGCCGAGCACGAGTACGAGCTCGAGTCGAGCTCGCTCGAGCCGAGCTTTGACCAAGTCGAGCCCAAATAACTTGCGAGCCGGTCAGACTTATTATCACCCTACCTGAAGTATTCAAATATATATACAAACCAGACTGACAAAAAAATATAATTGATATAACATTAATGAACACATAATTCAATTAAATTGTTTTGAAATTTGTTACTATCTTAAAATTTGACCATAATTTGAAGACGAGTTATGTAATTAGCTTAAAAAATACTTTTGATACAAATTTGTGTACATTTTAGTGCGTAAGATTTAAGGTTTATGATTAAGATTTAAAGTTTAGAGTTTGAAGTTTAAATTTCAAGGTATTAAGACTAGAAATTTATATTTCAAATTTTATAACTTAAATATTATGTAAAAAAATTTTTTTACGCAACTTATGTATCAAAATATAATTTTAAAAAAATAGTAAGATGGGGAGTAAATGTCCATTGTTGCAAAGACAAACATGGACCTGATGGCGTTGTAACCGTTGGATCAAATAATTCAAAATCCAAGGGTGGACATAAAAACCCTAAAGGCATGAAAACTGGAGCCGGAGGGTAGGAGCTTGAGCGTGCTCACCGGGTTATATAAAATACCCTATTTTTTTTTCACCCAATCCTTTTCCAGTTGTAGTTGCAGTCTGAGTCGCGGCGTATACATTATTTTCTCACTGTTAAGGTTCGACATCTTAATTCTCTGTTCCTTTTATCATTTGGCATCTACGTTTTGTGAAAGCGGTTGTTACTTTTATTCTATTTCTATCATTTTAATTTTCAATCAATGGCTGATTTCTCTTCCTCTTTTCTCTCTTTGGATTGTTTTGATTTAGGTTTTTGATGACCCTTTGTTCGTATGTTTTGGGGAAAATATTGTGTAAAAGTACTTCAGATTGATATTCGTTTCAGCTGCCTGAGTTTATATTTGTTTAGATTTCCAGCTTAGCTTATGCTTTGACGCGTAAATGCAATTGCAATAAGTAAATTAGGGTAACTGTTTTTTTTTGTATATTGCACTAAATTTATTATCTTTTTTATTTAAACAAAAGAAAGGATAAAGAAAGGATAATGTAGTGATTGAATTCCCCTTTTTTTAATCTTTTTTATTGGTTTTCGGGTGTGTTGATATGGCGTGAGCCAGTTCATTTTTTTTTGTTTTCCCCAAGATTTGCTTGTATATTGTATGATGCGTGACTGTTCCATATGTAGTAGTGTGTTTATTTGTTTGTTTTGGTGCCTTTGGAAAGCTTTTTTTTGTGTGTGAATCTTTAGTCTTGATTTTTCATACTTTTTTATTGACTTGCTGTTTGTCCTTGGGCAGATGAATAAGGAAAGGCTCATGAAAATGGCTGGTGCAGTCCGGACCGGCGGTAAGGGTAGCATGAGAAGGTGTGTTCATGATTTGAACCTCGCTTGGATAGGCTACTTATGTTAAGTTATAATCATCTACAATAATAGGGTGCAACTGTTGCTCAGTTATTTTAGGAGAGGCTCTTGAATCAAGTTTTTGACTGCAGCAAAATCTGTAATTGGCTATCATGTCAAGCAGAATGTATAATGTTCTGACCCTGTAGTCAACTAGCCATGCATAACTTGAACTTAAATTCATCTACATTGTAGGCCATGTGGATAGGTAGTGGCGGAGCCAGAAAATTTGAATTACGGTGTCAAAATTAAATCACTGTGTCAAAATTTGAGAAAGTGGTATAAACACCTTTTAAAATAGTATTAAATTTACATTTTAATATTTTTTATATAAAGTTTCTATATATTTTTTTCAAATATTTTGGGTGCCTGACTGCCAGTTGACACCCCCATTCCAAGAGCTGGATTGGTGCTTGAATTTTGATGCTTCTATATGATTTGCTTATTAACTATTGTCCTTATTTTTTACTTATCTTCATAGAAAGAAGAAGGCTGTCCACAAGACAACTACCACCGATGATAAACGGTTACAGAGCACTCTCAAGAGAATAGGAGTGAATGCTATTCCTGCTATCGAGGAAGTCAACATATTCAAGGATGATGTTGTTATCCAGTTTATTAATCCAAAAGGTGGACATAGCTTTATTGAAGTGGACTGTTCGATTTTCTCATAGGTTTTGCATAATAAACTAAAATGTGATGTCTGTATTTCAGTTCAAGCTTCTATTGCTGCCAACACCTGGGTTGTTAGTGGTTCCCCTCAGACAAAGAGTATGCATCCCTAACTTCAAAGCCTCCCATGGTTGATAAAGTCTTATTGCTATTTTTAACTCCCAAGGCATCTAAGACTTGGGGGCTTTTGTCGGCCACTATGCACTTCTTCTGATGATCTTTAGACTTTGTTGGTCTGACTCGTTCATTTTTTCCCTATTCCAGAATTGCAGGATATTCTCCCAGGAATCATCAACCAGTTGGGTATGTACACTTTACCATTAGCAGTTCTGTTTTTTGTGATTGTAAAGTGATATCAGCTGTTGACCCATATTCTAAAACTTGTAGGGCCAGATAACTTAGACAACTTGAGGAAGTTGGCAGAGCAATTCCAGAATCAGGCACCTGGTGCCGGTAGTGGTACCGGTGCAGCCACCACCCAGGAAGAGGACGATGAGGAGGTACCAGATCTTGTACCTGGTGAGACCTTTGAAGCTGCAGCAGAAGAAGGCCAAGCTGCTAAATAGTGTTTTTTCTGTTAATCTTATTGCTATATGTTCTGGATGAATTACAATTGTTTCTTTGTTACTTTTACTCTTTTGTTGTTTTTGGTGCTCTGCCTTGCACTCTTAAGAGTAAGCCCCTTTTTCTCTATCCTAGAATTTTCATTATTCCTGCCACCAGATCGGATGCATTTGCCAGAAATGCTAATCTATGCAGTAAATCTTATCTACTCGGAATGATGCATGTGGCTGTAGGATCACTTTTACTTGTTTTTCTAGGAAAATGAATAGGGTGCTGCCTGTTATAAGGAGCCACGGCTAGTAGAGAACACTGTTTTTAGGGAATGTTGCTGGTAAGGTAGTGAACTTTGCTGCCCCCAAGAGAAACATAAATCTACAATTTTATCATGGAACTTGCTCATCAACTTTGCTAATAATCTTGGACCTGTTGAAGACATGATTTCATTTTCTTGAGTAAATAACAATTTTTCATAAATTTTATTTTGCTTCATTTTTTAGCATATAATCAAATATCGGTAAATACTAATAACAATTAAAACTCTTGGTTCGAAAATCTATTAGAATAAATTCTCCATTTTTCTAAGTAGAAATTATTCAAAAAAATATTTATGTTTTCAATTTATTAACATCTTGAGAATCGAAAGATTTGCAAGGAAGAAATGAAATACACTTCTACAATTTCGTGAAATTACTTCTCGAGGCGTATGCAAATAGTCTTTGGTTTGAAGAGAATTTGAAAGGGCTCTAAATCACGTTGCCTCTGTGCCCACCTTTACCCGCCAAACTGTCCAGAAGATTATTTACAGAATGTAGTATTATAAGATCCCAACCATTCACTTTTTACATGCTAGTAAACATACAACCTCAGGATCTGGGAAGTAAGATTCGGCTCATCCGTATCCGCCCCATCCTTCTTTGTAAACTACATTTGCCGCTGCTAACTCCTCCAATTTCTTTTTCTCCACATCAGCCAGTCTCTCGTTCTCCTCCTGTGATTTTTTGAACATCTTAACGAAAACGACCAATATCTGAGCCACTGCAGCAACAAACAATAAACTCAAGCAGTCACCATTAGTCCGAAAGGAAAGGAAATGATCTGATATGAAACATAACTGTCAGAGAAGATGGAAAACCTTGTTCAAAAGGACATCGTGCCGGATCCTCTCCAAAGTACTGGGATAATGAATCAGCATTCCTTCCCTGCAAGACAATACAAGTTCAACTAGACTGCAACATACGGGCATGTTTAAACTGTCCTATGAACAACTGCAAAACCGGGAAAGCACTTACCACTTCAGAATATAAGGAAATAAGTGATCTTACTTCAGCTTCAGCTGTATCAAGGAAATTCTTCAACACCTAGAACCAAGGAAACTTCTATTTTAATACAAATGGCATGATGTGACATAAGAACGGTGAAGATAAGGAAATTTAGTGTAAACTTTAGTCTTTATTTATCAAATAAATTCTTCTCAAGAAAGTTTTCAACTGGATAAAATTCTAATCTATAAATATTTTTAATATGTATAATAATAAAATATCTAAAATAGCAATTTTAGAAATTTAACAAACATAGATAGTTTCTTTTGTCAATCAAAAGTTTTACCCGTATTCATGCTATAATATGTATCATTAAAGCTACTAATCTTGTACCCCAGAACTTAAAGATACTAATCATCTAAGTCAAAGAAGCTCACAGCAAGAGTATACATCCGAAAACATTTTCCCCCAAAGGTGCTCTTGTTAAAAAGAAAACAAAGTATTTAATCAATTCTTTAAAGGAAAAACACTACTACTCCCTAAAACCAAAATAAAAAAAAATGTTTTGGGTCAATCTTAAGAGAGTATTATAAATGATGAAATGGAAAAAGAAAAGAATCAAGTGTTTGTGCAAATTGAAGAGTTTGTTTCCTTGCTAATCAACATCATGCAAAATCCTAACATCTACGGTGACAGGAAAAAGTGAACAAGGAAATTTTTGCAAGAGAACATATTCTGAGAAGCTGGGAGCTACTTAGTGGCAAGCAAACAGAGTGGGAAGAGAGAACTAAAACATTAGCAGGCAAAAGAAAGTAGAGAAATTTGTAGCAAAAGTTAATGGAGCAGATTCTTTGTTGAGCAATAATATTTCCTCACCTTCTGAAAACCCATAGAGATATCACCATCATTATCGGAAGCAGTAAGTTCTTGCTCAACCTTTTCAAGACCCTTATTCACAGCTTGCATTTCTTCGGCAAGGTTTTTCAATTGAATCTAGCCAAACATATGGAAGTCGAGCGGATTAAAAATTAGCTACTTAAAGAAGGAAAGGGTCCAATAAACTAGAACCGTATAGAGCATACCTTAGAGGCAGCTTCTAAATGAACAAGATCTTTATCAAAATCCAGCAACTCTGGCATTTTCTCAGATAGAAGCTAACCACATGCAAAAAAAAGAGTGGCACAATTTAGGACCTAAGTTGAACATGCCAAAAGGAGCATTAGCACATTGCAAATTGTTTAAAATGAAACAATCATGTTGGGCAAGGAGGTGAAATTTGATAGAGTAAGGTTAAAACGTAATTGAATTAGAGGAAAAAGAAATAACCAAACCAAACAGCTATTTCTTTTTAGATACGAGTTATGCACCAAAAATTATTTATAGCGATGATTTACCTTTCCAAACCCGAGGCACCAAAAAAATAATAATAAATAGTATCTAACTTCTCACATCATAGCCTACATGAAAATAAAAACAAAATCCCGGGAAACACATGCTGACATTAAGAACTAGTAAATATAAAATATACAGGACCGAACCATTAGAAAACTTCCCCAATTCACCAAAATTACATTTGAAGGGCACAGAATAACAGCATCATTAGCTCTGTCCCCATAAACAGAACAAGAAACCTTAATTCCCAACTCCCAATAAAAATATAGAACTAAGAAGTCCAACTTTCAGCATTCCTACCTTGCATAGATAATGCATTAAAGTCATCTTGTTGTTTCTTGCACGTGTATCTGATAATTTAAGGAGGCTGTCCAATTTGAAACCCACCGCAGATCCTGCAAGTAAAAGTGCAATAATGATATGAAGAGGCATTATCAAAAAAAAATTGTCCAAAATCCTAAGCATGGACCAGCTGAGTACCTCGTGCGGTGCCTTGATTCAATGCATTTCCCAATGTGAGAATTGTCTGCATTATCTGACGCAATTTCACAGATTCTTTTACCTGAAAATTAGTTTGAGATTTGAACACAGGAAGAAGCACATACGACATTTAGCATGCAAAATGAGCAATCGTGCATCAGGCACTTGAGATCCAGTTAAGTACAACAGTACCTCAGTAGTTGCATTATTAATGGTGCTCAAGTTAGATTTTAAGTCATCCACCTGAAACAGATGAGAGTGAGTATAGATTAAAGATGAATTCCAGCATACAAGATTGAATATACAAATTATTCAGGCAATACCTGAGAAGAAAAGGTGATTCTAAATGCAAATACTCGTAATTTTGATTCTACTCGTGCAACCTTCATCAACTCCAGGAAAAACTGAAAGATTTATCAATTATAATATTAACAGCTGATCACGTTAAGGGATCTGAATATGTTAAAGATGGAAACTGGAAGACACCTGTTCACAATTCCCAAGCATTGCCTTGTCACCTGTATAATTCTACCAAAAACAAAAGTAGCAAAAAAAACATTTTTACAATTACATCCTTTTATATTACATAAAATGTTCAAATGAGGGCTATCTAATAGAAGTTGTATAAAGGATCCTTTCCCCTAGGTCATCCCTATTTAGGGATTTTAAAGAAAAGGGTGGTTTCAAACATCAGGGGTTCTAAAGGAATCCTTCCCCCAGATCATCCATATTTTCCAAGTTCGGAGAGGGCGCCAGACATCTCTTATCCCTTCCCTCGCTTCCCCTCACTCCTATCGGAACATAAGTTAAATGTAAGAGTGGTCTTTCCTTTTTTGTCTGGTATGGGATTGAAATCAAACTATAACTGAATCCCATGCATGCAAATTAGTTCGAAATGTAGTCATACTCAAAACTAATAAGAAAATATTCAGACATTTAAATGATCCTCCTAAATCTGGAAAGATTCAGGTTCAGTCAGGACTTAGAACATAGAATAACACAAAAAGCAGCTTTAAAAATTTCCATAAAGAGGCCTACCGCCTGTTGACCCTCAAGAGAATGGTGGCAATACGACCGTGCCATGTTCATATGTGAATTCCCATGTCAAATAGTTTTATTGTATAGAAGACAACATGCTATTTACTAGGTGATAAGATAACATGTCTTTTAAAAAATACAGTATCATTTAAAGAGCACAGTAAATAGACTGAAAAAAAAAACAGCATTTGGAAATATATGCAACCAAATGTTACAGCATATATAAATTACCTTTAGCAGTTCCATTTCTTCCTTAGTGGGACAAAATTTAATCAGATTCTCCACCTGATCAATATCAAGAGTTGAAGAATCCAACGCTAGTATAGCATTCTGAAAATAGAAGGCACTATGCTAAGGGCAACCAACTTTACAAGTCAAAGCAAAACAGAAAGTTGAGTGTCATGTCATAACAAAAATTTGACCCAACTTGGCAAGGCAATAGAAAGAATCAATAGTGATGGGGCGGAAAAGAAAATCCGGTATCAAATTTTGGTTGTGGTTAAAATGGAAATGACAAGCTATATAGCAAAATGAGCTGAGCCACGGAGAAAGAACAAATAGTTTATTCATGATATATGCCAGATCAGGTAAAGTCGATTGTCACTCATTCCTCCTACAGAAATAGCCAGAAGGTCCAACTAATAGAAACCAAATCAAACCTTACTCTCAATTGTGAAAGCATTCCATAATAAAACTTTCAAATCTATCCATGTTACCTAATGAGTACAATATAATATTGGTATACAATCTTTTTTAACAGCTATAGGAAGTGTAATGAAGTTTCCAAAGTTGATATTAGTAGTATATAGTATACAATTTCACAATCCAAATTAACATAAACTATACCATTTAAACTTCCTATTGTAATTTTTTTTAAAAAAAACTTCACATTGTATCAAACATGTTTCAACCCCCAGGCAAAAATATTCACCTTTCAACATTACCAAACATCCATAACATAGCACTAAAATGTCTCTCTAAAAAATTACATCACATCAATAGGACCCTATGTAAGTTATCCGAGAGAAGTATTAGTGTTATACTTAATGTGTAATTAGGAGTTAATAGTTTATTTAAAGTCTATCTCTTAAGAGGATTAGACTTAGAAGTTCATTGTAAGTAGGACTCCCTAATGTACCAAAAGTCCTATACTAGAGTCTTTAAAGCTTGTAAAACGAGATGTAATTTTTTAAGGTTTTCTAAATAAAATAGAAAGATAATTTGTTTCTCCACATGGTATCAGTCTAAATTCGATCCTTCTCGCAAGTTTTCATGGAGACTCCTCAGACTTCTAGTGAGATGCAATCTGCAACAGAGAATGTTGTTGGTTTGGCAGATTTTTTAGAGGTACCAGGTTCAACTGTTACCTATCATAGATTGGTTGGCCACAATTATCTCCAGTGGTCTCAATCTGTCAAATTTTTCCTCATTGGAAGAGGCACATTAGGGTATATTACAGGGGAAATTAAAAAACCCTCTGCTTATGATCAGGGCTTTGAAAAGTGGGCTCGAGAGAATGGAAAGATCATGTCTTGGCTCATTAACACCATGTCCCCTGAAGTTGGTACCCACTTTCTTCTTTATGAGACAGCTAGCGATATCTGGAGTGCTGTTAAGGAAACATACTCCAGCACCAACAATATTTCAGAACTATTTGGGATTGAGAGTAAAGCCTCCAACTTACAACAAGAAGGGATGAGCATCACTCTTTTCTACAACACACTGACCAGTCTGTGGCAGCAACTTGATCTTTATTAAGCACATGACAGGGAAACTCCCAATGATGCTGCTCTTTACAGAAAAATCACTGCTCAGAAAAGGATTTTTCAATTTTTGAATGGCCTGAACAGGGACTAGGATGCAGTCAAATCCAGGATTCTGGGAGGAAAGGAGATTGTTCATGATTCCTGAAGCATCTGCTATTGAGAGTTCTGTCCTTGTAACTCAAACTTCCTCTTCCAGTAAAACAAGAAGAGGCAGACCCGTGTGTGATTTCTGCAAGAAGGTTGAGCACTTAAAAGATCAGTGCTGGAAACTCCATGGTCAACCAGGAGATGGGGAATTTTCAGTGCACAAGGCCCCTAGGGAGTCGCAATCTAATGCAACCACCAATGTTGGATCTAGTGGTTTCACCAGGCAGCAAATGGAAGCACTCCAGAAAATGTTTGGCAGCTTTAACAGCCCCAGTGAGGGAAACATAGCCTTGATAGAGGATGCAGGTAAAAAGAGCAATTCCCTACCTACTGCTCTTATTTCTACCAAGAATAAATCAGCATGGATTATTGATTCTGGAGCGTCTGATCATATGACTAGTAACAGAGATTTGTTTCTTCATTTTGTGTCTTCCACATCTAAAAATTCCATTAAAACTGCTGATGGCTCTTTCTCATCTATCAAAGGAAGTGGTTCAGCTTTTATTCATGATGGGCTAGTAACAGAGATTTGTTTCTTCATTTTGTGTCTTCCACATCTAAAAATTCCATTAAAACTGCTGATGGCTCTTTCTCATCTATCAAAGGAAGTGGTTCAGCTTTTATTCATGATGGGCTAATACTTGAGAATGTGTTATTTGTGCCTAATCTTACTTGCAACCTAATCTCTGTTAGAAAGCTTTCTAAGGATCTAAAGTGCTTCATTCAGTTTACTGATTCTAGTTGTTTTTTGCAGGCACTGGACTTGAGGGAGATGATTGGCAGTGCTAGCTTGCAAAATGGTCTCTACATTCTTCAGCCATTTGTTGTTTCTCATTCCCATTACTGTTTTTCTTCTTTAGGACAATTTGATCTTGCAATGTTACAGCATTTTAGGTTAGGCCACCCTAGCTTTTATTATCTTGAAAAGTTGTTTCCTGATTTATTTGTTAATAAAAAATCAAGTTCTTTTAAATGTCATATATGTCCACTTGCTAAACAAACAAAAGCATCATATTTACCCTCCACCTACAAACCCTCCCAACCATTTCCCTTAATTCACAGTGATGCTTGGGGTCCTTCTAAAGTGAAGAATGTTATTGGTAGTAGGTGGTTTGTTACTTTTATTGATGATCATAGTAGAGCCACTTGGACCTATTTACTTAAAGAAAAATCAGAAGTTGCCTCTACCTTTAAAAAATTCTACAACATAGTTGACAATCAATTTGGTAACAAAATTCAGATTTTTAAATTTGATAATGGGGTGAATACTTTGCTAAGTCCTTGGGGGAATTTTTTTACAACAAAAGGGATTGTCCATATTACTTCTTGTGTGGAGACACCACAACAAAATGGGATTGCAAAGAGGAAAAATAGACATTTGTTAGAAGTTACTAGGGCTTTAATGTTTACAAATAAAGTTCCAAAATATTTGTGGGGTGAAGCTTTGTTAACAACAACCTATCTTATTAATAGGATGCCTAGTGAAGTCTTAAAATTTCGAATACCTAGAGATGTTTTCTTGGAGAGTTACCCTAATTTTAAGCCTATGTCACCCATTTTTCCTTTAAAGGTGTTTGGTTGTACTGTTTTTGTGCAAAATTTAGATCCCTCTCGGTCGAAACTTGACACTAAATCCTTGAGGTGTGTTCTAGTTGGGTATTCTTCACTTAAGAAGGGCTACAAATTTGATCATCCTCCTCTTAAACTTTTTTTTACCTCCTTGGATCTCAATTTTTTTGAACAGGTACCTTATTTTCACACGTCTGCAAATCAGAGGGAGAGTTAGGATGTTTTCCAGCCTCCTAGAAGTCAGGTTTATCCTTCTTTACCATCAGATTTCTTGCCTACTGATAATTCTTTGCTTCTTGAGCCTCAGGCTTCTTTTAAACGCACTGCTCCTTCACCTATTATTACAACTTCACCTTCTTCACCTACTGTTTCACCTATAGCTCCTTATACCTCACCTAAATCTACTGTATAGCCTCCTAAACAAATGCAAGTTATACCAGAAAAAAGAAAATCCTTCCAGAGGCTATTTTCCAATCTGACACCTGGCGAGAATTAGACTTTAGTCTAGCTGCTTGTGATGATAGTGAAGGTAATATAACTCAAATGAAATCTCTTCTCATTTACTAGATTTTGAATACTTGCCTACTGTAAAAACGAAAGGGGTGAGGTATGTTGCTTATGGTAATCTAATGTCATCTTTTAAGGCTTTTACAACTTGTCTAGATGAAGAACAGATACTTAAAACTATTGAGGAAGCCTTAAGGAATTCCAAGTGGAAGAAAGTTGTTGAAGAGGAGATTGAAGCTCTAAAGAAGAATGATACTTGAACCATAACTGATCTTCCACAGGGCAAGAAACCAGTGGGATGCAAATGGGATTTTACTATTAAATATAATTCTGATGACAGTGTGCACAAATACAAAGCGAGACTGGTGGCCAAAGGCTTTACACAAACTTATGGAGTTGATTACAAGGAAACCTTTGCTCCTGTAGCCAAGTTAAATACTGTTAGAGTTCTTTTAAGTTTGGTTGTAAATTGTGACTAGAAGCTCCATCAACTAGACATTAAGAATGCTTTTTTTAATGGAAAATTAGAAGAAGTTTACATGAGGATCCCTCCTGGTTTAGAGTTTGCAGACACTGAGAAGAAAGTTTGCAAGCTTGACAAATCACTCTATGGCTTGAAGCAGTCGTCGAGAGCTTGGTTTGACAGATTCACTAAAGTAATTTTAAAAAGTGGATACAAGCAATCCCTACCAGATCACACACCATTCACTAAGGTAACCTCCAAAAACAAAAAGGTTATTTTGATAGTGTATGTAGATGATATAATTTTGACAGGGGATAATGATGAAGAGATAAACCACTTGAAAGCTCTGTTAAGCAAGGAATTCGAAATAAAAGACCTAGGGAAACTTAGATATTTCCTAAGCATGGAGGTAGCAAGGTCAAGCAAAGGTCTGATAATTAACCAGAGAAAATGCATCTTGGACTTACTTACAAAGACTAGAATGTTGGGTTGTAAACCAACTGAAACACCAATGGATGCAGGCTTAAAATTCAACAAAGATGAGTCATGTCCTAAGGCTGACAAGGGATTGTTTCAAAGGTTAGTAGGAAAATTGATTTACTTATCATTGACCAGACCTGATATTTCATTTCCAGTAAATGTTATCAGTCAGCATATGACTGATCCGAGACAAGAACATATGGAAGCTGCTATAAGAATTTTGAGATATCTAAAGGGTACACCAGGTCATGGCTTGATGTTCAACAAAACTCTTGACAGACCAGTAAAAGTTTTTTCAGATTCAAGCTGGGCAAGTGAGTTGACAGACAAAAAATCCACTAGTGGTTACTGCTCTTTTGTTTGGGGAAATTTAGTGACTTGGAAGAATAAAAAGTAGGTTGTTGTCTCAAGAAGCAGTGCAAAAGCAGAGTACAGAGCTTTAGCTCTAGGAACGTGTGAAGGAATTTAGTTAATGAAGCTACTCAAGGAGCTAAAAATGATTCAAGAGGAAGGGTTCAAAATTTTCTGTGATAACCACTCTACTATACAAATTGCCAAGAATCCAATTCAACATGACAGAACCAAACATGTTGAGATCGACAGACATTTTATTGCAAAAAAGCTTACAAGTGGAATAGCTTCCTTAATCTATGTTCCTACAGAAGAACAAGTGGCAGACATTCTTACAAAAGCTCTGCCAAAAGCTCTTTTCGATAAGTTATTATTCAAGCTGAGATTATATAATGTATATTCTCCAGCTTAAGGGGGAGTGTAAGTTATCCGAGAGAAGTATTAGTGCTATACTTAATGTGTAATTAGGAGTTAATAGTTTATTTAAAGTCTATCTCCTAAGAGGATTAAAATTAGAAGTTTATTGTAAGTAGGACTCCCTAATGTACCAAAAGTCCTATACTAGAGTCTTTAAAGTTTGTAAAACGAGATGTAATTTTTTAAGTTTTTCTAAATAAAACAGAAAGATATTATGTTTCTCCACACCCTATCGTGATGCCCTTCAGCAGATAGAATTCCAATAAAAAGATCATAAGTATACCACAAAAAGATGTCTGATATTAATAAAATTTAAATTTACGATTGGTGCCAGCTAAAAATAGAAAAAGTAAACTGAGGCCCCTGAGGAGTACCGATTTTCATATCAAATCATAGAAAATGCTACATAAACAAAGATTCTAGTTCCCAGGAATCTGGTTGCTAGAAAAAAGCTTTATGCACAAAATTTAAACCATCAGAAACTAAGGTAGTATTTTCATGGAATATTATACGAAAAAAGAATCAAATAAAAGACATCAAATAAGGATATAGTAGAAATAGTATAACAAGGAAGAAAATTTTCAAGGGTGAGGGGGGATAAATCTCTTATATTCCAGCCCCATTTCAATTAAAAGGTGAAATAAAATCCAAGAAAAAGATAACAATTTAGCACATAACATTTAGCAGACTAAGCAAAGGTGTACCTACAATCATATCAGGCAAAGGGATTTTTATTTTTGTGAGCATTATTTCACAATTATATGCCCTGCGCAAGTCAACCTGAGAAAGACAATACAACCACCACATAGCTGTTAGTTGTAAATATTTAACTTAGAGTTTGTTATTTACAATAAATAAACTAAAGTAGTTTAGTTTAAGTTTAACTCTATCCTATTAGATAGGAGTTGTAACTTAGAGAATTTCTAACTAGAATAAGACTCTTTGTATCAAGTCTTTAAAAGACTTACCTGTAAATGATGTCGATAAGAATAATATTCTCTAAGAAAACACACCGGTTTTCATCATATTTCACAAATCTGTTTTCATCAGATTTCACATGGTATCAGATTAGGTGTATCAATCCCTACCATAAAATCGAGCACTAGCAGCCATGACTACTCCCACAGATTCAGACAACACTTCTAGAACCTGTCAGCTTCAATATGTTGTTGGTGCTTCCTCTTCTTCAAGCATTGCTGATTCTAGCCTTGCCATAACAGTCCATGAAGGTACAAAAGGGACCCTTTCTTTTGCAGCACTGGTAGCTAATACAACTGCACCAACATGGATTATAGACTCTAGAGCCTCTGATCACATGACTGGCGACAGAGGGTTATTTCAGAATTTTCAGAATGCATCTCCTAGATCCTCTATCAGGACAACAGATGGTTCTTTATCCCCTATTACAAGAAGTGGTTCTATTGTTATCAATAAAGATGTCGTATTACATTCAGTTCTTTATGTACCCAATTTGGCTTGCAATCTTCTTTCTGTCAGTAAGCTATCTAAGGACTTGAAGTGTGTCACTAAGTTTTCTTTTGATACGTGTGAATTGCAGGCAATGGGCTCGGGAAGGACGATTGGCAATGCTAGGCTGTATGGTGGGCTCTATGTGCTTCATGGAGAGCAATGTCTTTTTCTCACTGCAAATTTTAGTAGCCTTCCTTCTTCTTTAGTTTCAGATTCTGTTTCCGAAAAACAAAATGATGCTATGCTATGGCATTATAGGTTAGGCCATCCCAATTTTTACTACCTTGCCAAATTATTTCCAGCATTATTGCTCATAAAAAGCCCCAGTCTTTTCATTGTACTATTTGCCAACTAGCTAAGCATACTAAATCATCATACTTGCCATCCACTTATAAACCATCTAAACCATTTTCTCTTATACACAGTGATGTTTGGGGCCCTTTTAAGGTAAAGAATCTCAATGGCTATAGGTGGTTCATAACTTTTATTGATGACCATACTCGTGCAACATAGACTTATTTAATGAAAGAAAAGTCTGAAGTAGAACAAATCTTTCGGAGATTTTACAACATGGTCGAAACTCAATTTAAAAGTCATATTCAGATTTTTCACTCTGATAATGGGGGAGAGTATTTTACTAAAACTTTGGGCTCTTTTTCCGAGAGAAGGAAATTATTTAGATTAGTTCATGTGTGGACACTCCACAGCAAAATGGGATAGCCAAGCGGAAAAATCGGCACTTGTTAGAAGTGATTAGGTCTTTGCTATTTTCTCACAATGTTCCAAAATATTTCTGGGGTGAGGCTCTTTTAATAGCCTACTTAATAAACAGAATGCCTAGTAAAGTCTTAGGCTTCAAAACACCAAAATCAGTTTTTCTTGATGTATATCCTGATTTTAAACCTATGTCTTCTGCCCTTTCTTTGAAAATTTTTGGGTGTACTGTCTTTGTTCACAATAATAGTCCATCTCGCTCTAAATTAGATCCTACATCTGTCAAGTGTATATTTTTAAGGTATTCTGCACTAAAGAAGGGCTACAAATGTTACTCTCCTATTACACATAAAACCTATGTTTCTATGGATGTTACTTTCTTTGAACAAGTTCCATATTTTTGCGAGTCTGCAATTCAAAGGGAGACTTTAGGTGAATTTCAGCCTTCAACTTTTTCACAACATGATCAACTTCCTTCTTTAGAGTTTCCCTCAACTCCATCTCCCAGTTTTTTGCCACCAGCTGTACAAAGCACTTCCACAAATCCTACCACACCTCTAGCAAGTCCTATATCTCCTACAGTAATTCCTCAAACTACCCAAACTCCACATCTTGAGAGAAAACAATTGAGTGTCTACAAAAGGAGAAGAAAAACCATTCCAGAGACCATTATACAGTCTGACATTTGCCGAGAGCTGCAACTGAGTCTAATTGCCTCTGAAAATAATGAATGTAATGAAGATAATGGAGGTAATGAACTATCTCAAGCTGATAATGAATTATCTCAAGCTGATTTACCACTTATGGATCATGACGATTTACCAATTGCTAAGAGAAAGGGTGTGAGACAATGAACGAAACATCCTATACAAAGATTTGTAGCATATGGGAAATTAATGCCTTCTTTTAAAGCTTTTATAGCCAGCTTGGATAAAGTTCAAATTCCAGAAAATATAGAGGAGGCTCTCGAGAATCCTAGATGGAAGATAGCAGTAGAAGAGGAAATTGAAGCACTGAGGAAGAATGGGACTTGGACTATGGTTGATCGGCCACAAGGAAAGAAACCTGTGGGATGCAAGTGGGTGTTTGCAGTCAAATATAACTCTAACGGCAGCATTGAAAGATACAAGGCCAGACTTGTGGCCAAGGGTTTTACTTAGACATATGGGATTGACTACAAGGAAACCTTTGCTCCTGTGGCCAAACTCAACACTGTGAGAATTCTGCTTAGCTTGGCTGTCAATGAAGGATGGGGGCTTCATCAACTAGACATAAAAAATGTCTTCTTAAATGTAAGTCTAGAAGAAGTCTACATGAAGGTTCCTCCAGGCATGAAGAAAGATGTGGAACACACTGGTTTTCATCAGATTTCACAATAGTCACATACAAAAATTAAGGGCAAAAATATTTAACGTTCTTAAAATGCAATATAAAAGAAACTACAAATTGAAAGCAGTGAAAATTAGATGAGTATAAGTATCACTTGGTGAATCCGTAATAGATGGAGCAAAAAAATGGATTGTGGGGTCAAATTTTAAAAGGCCAATGGAGTCTTAACTCGGTTGGCATAGTGTTATTGCAACATTTAAGATGTGTGTTTGAGCGCGCTTAAGTGCACAATATCCTCCGATTTGGGGATTTGGGGTAGTTTAGGTATTTTATAAAAAATGTCTAGTCATATAAACTAAGAATTATTTTTTGATAAAAAGTTGGGTAAATTTTTTTTACGCAACCTTTCCTATTTAAACAATATAATCTAAATTCCAATCCCTAAATTCTAAACTCTAAATCCTAAACTAAACCCCTAACCCATAAACTAAACAGGTTTATGTACAGAACCTGTATATCAAATAGTTTTTCATAAACTAATGCATAACATTGACTCATGATAGGCCAATGTATAATATGGTTCAATGAAAGATTATTACAAAACTATTAAAGTAGGCTTTCTTTTAAAATATTTCTTTATTCCTGTTAGGAATCTTATAAAAAATCAATATTGCAAAACCATTAAATCAATAAAAACTTAATCCTGCATAAAAATAATAATCAATCATAATTTTCAAGCGATTAATACATAAGGCTCGAAAAGAAAAGAAAAGAGTTGTTACCAAATTGGGAGGCCTACTTGAAAGTTTTGAAAGATTAACCTATCTTGTAAAAATTCTAGAGTGTGAAAATAAGAGAAATTTGGGATAAAAGTGATGAATGTTGAAAGAAAATAGAAAAATAGGGATTTTTAAAGGTTTTAGTCGGTGGAAAGAGATTTTTTTTTGGGAGGGGGGGTTCACAATTCATTACTTTGTATAAAGTATTTTTTTAAAAAAATTGCGGGGTCAAATCATTACTTATACTATTTTATTAAGGTTGTAAAATATGTAATGTGCAACAAAAGGACCTTTCTGATTTTACAACAGAACAACATTGTACAGGTATAGTAAAAGTAATAATAACAACAATAGCATGCAACAATGATACTCTACTCCTGAGTCCTGATGACTTATATCAGTCATGCAACTAGACCAACATGACATTCATGCTGTTGACATAAAAATTAATAACAAAAATGTAGTGAAGATAAAGGGGAGTGTTGTACGCTAAAGGCTTAATGACTATTTATCATGACGATGTTATTTAACTAGAGGAATCACAAATTAAAATATTGCCATTGAAATTCTCTTAATGCTTACTCCATAACTTTTTGTATTTGTATATAATCTACAACGTAATAACTGAAAGGGATATAAACTTAAACTTTGGGGAGAAACTATGTGATCAATTACAAAGTCTGATTTTGCTCATTATTCCGGAACGGAACCTCATTGCGTTCCTTATTCATTTTCTTTAGTATTTTAATCAAGCCAATTAGGATCACCTAACTGTGCTTTTCCTTCTATAATGGATGTTGTAAAAAGATTAAGCCATAGAGGTAATAGGGAATTTTAGCAGGAAGACAATATTTTCTTTATTGATTGAGAGTGAAAAAAATCTTACTAATTGCACTTTCTCAAGTTTGTTGATGTTGAAACCACGTCGGCCTCCAAGTTTGTTAGTACTGCTCCCATCAGAAGCAGAGAATAGACTTTCAAGTTCGGACATATCAATTTCAGGGGCCCTATACCAAAAGAAATTGATCTATAAGGTTAAAAGGAGATCATCTTCCCATATTAAAGGGAAAAGTAACCCAAGCAAAACTAAAGATAAATAAAAGGGGAAATAGAAAAAAGGACAGATTGACCAAGAATTCATGTTTCTCTTTCTTTTTCTAATCTTTTTTTTTTTTTGCTTATAGACCACATAACAAGATAGAATGTAAATTGCCATGTAAACAGTAAGACAACAAAATGCTTTTTGAAATATATTCTACTAAATGTCAAAGCAATTTGGTACTAATATACAGCTATATATGCACTCACCTCGATTGATTATCTTGTTTTTGAGAATCAGCCCATAAACTCCCTTGCATTGCTCGAGTGACTTTGACCCAATGTAATGGCTTCAACGAGTTTTTCTTAGGGGTATTACTTGCACCAAGTACACGACCTCTTCCACGACCAGTCTGTCCTAGAGGCTTTCCCCTATCACTAGACGGAGGTGGTGGTGGTGGCACATTGGACACCTTTGCACCTGGCAGTCGTGCACCATTTCTTGGTGGTGGAGGGGGCACAGCAAGAGCTTTTGGTGCAGGGGGTGGAGGAGGAATAGGACCTGGCGTTGCAGGTCCTGCAAGTGGCAGAGGTGGAGGTGACCGGGGGACATTAGTATTATGGCCTTGAATATGTGGAGCAGTTACCCTATGAGAGGAACTAGTAGTAGAGGTTGCCATTGAAGGTGGTGGTGGTGGAGCAAGTCCCTTGTGAGAGGAACTAGGAGTAGAGGTTGCCATTGGAGGTGGTGGCGGCGGCAGAGGTGGAGCAGATCCCTTGTGAGAAGAACTAGTAGTACAGATTGTCATTGGAGGTGGTGGTGGAGCAGGTCCCCTGTGAGAGGAACTAGCAGTAGTGGTTGCCATTGGAGGAGGAGGAGGCGGCGGTGGTGGAGCAAGTGTGAAAGGAACTAGTAGTAAAGACTGCCCTTGGAGGAGGAGGAGGTGTAGGCGGTAGTTGGTACAACTCTTGCTTTTTGGATTTGCTTCCCAAGGATGGTGGATGAAAGGGTGTGGGTAGGGGTGGCAGCATGGGTAGTGATCGCAATTGAGAGGAAAGTGTAGTAGGGGTGGGGTGGGTAGTAGCTCTTTGGAAGTGCTAAAAGGGGGTTGGGGAGGCGGTGGTGGTGGGCCGCTGTTTCTAGATTCAGGCAATGTTGAAAACTCTCTACCAGATAAACTATAAGGCGAAGGTGGTGGAGGTGACGGAGGACCTCTTTTACCAGTGGCAGGCAAAGGTATTGCACAATTACCTTTGGACGAAGTAGGAAGAGGAGGGGGTAGGGGTGGCGTTGGGGACGACTTAGGTCTAATGGTATTGACAGATGAAGTTAGATGTAGTGGAGGAGGAGGAGGTGGAGGTGGTGCAAAAGGTGTACATCCTAAAGGAAGACTTACACTAGGAATTAGAGGTGGTTCTGGAGGTGTGGGTACAAGAGGTCCCATAGGTTCCATTGGAGAAGATAAATCAAATGGCATTCCTGAACTAGAAACTATTTGAACAACTTCAACTGATGCATGATCTAAATCTTGTAAACTATTGTTTTCTAAATGTAAGGGAACTGTATCAACAATGTCTGGCAATAGAGATCTTGTTGGATCCACCAAAGGCTTATTGATCACATCAAATGCTTCATCCAAACTATCAACACTGCTAGATGCATTGTGTTCCTCCTCAGAATCAACAAGAGATGCGTATAAATTTCCTTTATTCTGCACTCTGGACAATTCCTTCACTTCACTCAAGACTGAAAGTTGTTTAAGCAGCCACAAGGCAGCATCATCATTGTTATAAACCCACTCAACACCACTAAAGAGCTCTTGAACACGAGAAAAAGCTTCAATAGGTAATCCCCCTTTTTCCTGACCATTTAAAACTGTCATAGGAGCCTTAGGCGGGGAGAATTTTCAACCTTCCCAAACAAAACCTAAATTTACAAGTTTATTGAATTAGAGATTCAAATGTTGAAGAAACTAAAGACTCGTGAGCTCATATGACTAAAACTAATAACCACTTAGGTTTCAAAAAAAATAAGGTAGGAGGTTAGTGGCTAAGAAAGTGAATTGCTTAATACAATTGTCCTTCGCTCTTCTTTCTCTTCATGTATTCAAAATCCTAATAGATGCTCAAAAAGATATTTGCCTCTGCTCGGAAGCCTTTTGGAAACCGCTCCTTTGAGTCCCAAAGAATATCCAAGTTCTCAGAGTTCAACATTAATATGTTGGATCGAATAAATGCAGTGTTGAACATTACACGAAACATCATAACTTCCCTTTCAGGATCCAAATCTAAATGGACACACTCCAATACAACATCGCTTTGCACCGAACACTGGATGTCAATTTTAATCACATCACAGTCTGCCTGCAACAAGAAGCAATTCGTTTTTGACAAGTTAACAGGACAAAGTGAATAACATAAATTAATACAAAAATGTTGGGAGAAAAAGGACTTTTACCTGACCATAATGTCGAATCATCTTGCTTTTCTTGGACATGGAGAAAAGCATCTGCGTTGATAGGCCATTTTGGTTATGAAGATTCCTACCAAAAATGCGGATAATTGGCCTGCATCCATTTTGGGCATCAAAGCTCGGAATGGCTCGAAGAATGATACAATCTAAAGAAAGAGCACGCTTAGGAGGAGGCCATTCAGGAGTAAAATTCCTTCGTGTTACGTACTGAAGGTAACGAAGTTGAGAAGGGTAGGGATTTAAAGGTGAAAGGAGCTGCAAAAAACCCTTGGGAGCCTCTCGATGAACAATTTCAAGAGTCCTACGCTCTCCGCTGTGCAGCTTTTTAAAAATCAAGAAACTAGCTAACAAAAATGCCAAAAGTGGCCATCCCCCTCTTTCACAATGTAGAAGAATAACATTCTGATGATTCCCAAGTGAAAGCCAACTTTCACAAACACAAAGAAAATGCTGAATTAGAGACAATGGGAGCAGCGGACAACCCTCATATTGTCGTGGATAATCCAATACAGTAACATCGTATTGACATAAAATCTAGGGAAAACTGCTTGGTTTTTCACCCTCGCGGAAATTGAAAGCCAGAAATGACGACTCCGGGAATTCTTCATGTAACTTGGTCACAATTTCATGTAGGTATACTTGGTACATACCGTCGGGCAAGACTTCAGTTGAGAAGCACGAATCGAAAACTGCAATAATTTAGATTGAATCCGTTCAATAATCGGGGATAAACAAAGATGTTACAGGTGGAACAAGTCGAGGCTAAAGAAGAGCTCGAGCAACTACCATATACTCTTTCCACAAATTCAAGCAATCCATCCGGGGGTCTCCTATAAAAAAATCTACTGAGAAGGGTCATCTCCGCCAATCCAATGAACTAAAAACCCAGACAACAACAACAACAATCCGGGATATTGTTTCAATTCGCTGCCACGTGCTAGCGATTTTACAGAGAAAAGGCAAGAGCGTAATAAAAACGAGAAAAATGTGCAGTTATTTAAAGCAATTCCATCTGAAAATAAAAAAATAATGATGATTACAAGAAATGATAAAGCGAATTACATGCATTCCTAATGACAGATAATACGAGAGAAATGGTAAAGATTAAGGTCGGAAACACAGACCGGCGATTACAAGAAATGCAGAAACGTCGAAGATTTGGTGAAAGCTTAAGCAAGTTCCAACTCTCTACTTCGTCAGATTTTTAGTTTGCAAATCTTAGAAGCCTTCTCCCATTTTTTAACTTCAAATGTTTGGGGTTTTTCCCCATTATGTTTAATTACGAATCTACCCTATCCACGCCCCCCGTGTCTGGGGTTTATAGGGTAAACTACAAGTTTGGTCACCTTAATTTCGATTTTGTCTAGTTTCGATCACTAATTTCGATTGTTTATGTTTGTTAATTTTTGTCACTGAATAGTTGATTCACGGATGTTAGGAATGGTTAATTTCTAAATTGTTTCTTGAATTTCTGATAAAAACATGAATGCAACCCTCAACTTCACTGCCGTCTAATTTTGCTGTTTATGGAACTGTGTTTCATACATTCCAGCAGCTTTGAATGTGGAACACTGAAAAGCCTCGTTCTTGACAAAATCGTAAACTTCTTGTTACCGTTGCGGATCATAAGGATACCATCGTGTTCAAAAAAAATCACAAGGATACCATCAATTCTTAGATCCTAAATCAGCGTTTTTATCCAAATATTTTATTTTTCTATTATTTAGTATCTAAGGCTCTAAAA
Organism: Hibiscus mutabilis; assembly: GCA_019671005.1. Taxonomy (NCBI): domain Eukaryota; kingdom Viridiplantae; phylum Streptophyta; class Magnoliopsida; order Malvales; family Malvaceae; genus Hibiscus; species Hibiscus mutabilis. The sequence continues at coordinate 42,586,801 of CM033745.1, forward strand.
AAGTAATTCTCATCTAACACCCTTTACAGAAAACTAGTTTGACGGTAATCAGAGCTGATGACATGTATCTCATGAAACTCGTCATACCAACCAATAAAGTTTCATTAAAAATTAAAAACACAAAAAACTCGTTATACCAGCCAGACAAGTTCTCGTAAAAAGTGTTAGAACAAAATTTAATTTAATGTTTTTTTGGATGTTAGGTCCATAAATAATATGGAAAATTCTAGGGTGAGGCAGGTTATGGTGAGGCTAAAATGGGGCGCTACATAATTGCTTACTAAAATGGTAAAAAATGTATGTAGAACTGTGTAATAATTTAGGTAGAACCAAAATTCTTACTAACTGGGTAAGAATTTGTATAATTACATAAATTTTTATCAACTGGGTAAGAATTTGTGTAAAGCCTTATGTAAGAATTTGTGTAATTACACAAATTCTTATATTATAACCCAAATGATATCTTATATGATGTCCGAAGGTATGAGATTCCTTCCGAGTGCCAAGTTTCTGAGGGAGTCACTTGTTGTCTGCCTCACTTCAATAATTTTGAGCCGCCCTTTTCAGGTTTTCAACTCGAATCTACCCTTGGTTTCAAGATATCCTTTGCAGATTTTCATCTTAAACCTTCAGTTTTCTTTTTTCTTTCCTTTTTCCTTTTTTTTTCTTTTTTCTGTTTTTTTTTTCTTTTCTTTTTTTGAAGCTCCTTTTCGGGTTTTCACTTTTTCCTTCTTCATGCATAGTATTTCTTGATTGAATTTGAATTCATGGGGTTATTGAGCTATTCGTCGTCCATTTTAGCTAAGATCAATGCTCATCTGGAGAAAGCCTTCATTACAATGTAAGGCCTCTTCCAATTAGGCGTCCATTTTCCTCGGGAATCTCTTTGGACTGATAACATTTTTCTTATGACCAAATCCCCCTCTCAGAATTTTCTCGGATGAACTTTCCGGTTGTGAGCTTGTATCATTCTCTTTTGATACATTTGACCATGGTAAATGGTTCTCAATCTCTTTTCATCAATGAGGTTCAACTGGTCGTATCTGGCTTGGACCCATTCAGCTTCTTCTAACTTTGTTTCCATCAAAACCTGGAAGGATGAAATTTTAACCTCAATTGGTAACATAGCCTCCATTCCATACACCAATGAAAATGGCGTTGCCTTGATGGAGGTTCATACGGCAGTTTGTTAGGGCTCGATTTCTTCAACCAAATTGCTTGCCAAGTGGTGGAGAAGATGTAATTTGGGTGATGGTGGTGGAAGCAAAAAGATAGGAAAATTAGACATAAGATTTAGAGTGGTTTGAGCTTCTAACCAAGCTCTACATCTACTACCTTAGCTTCCTACTAAGTATTTCAACCAATTCACTAAGAATTATTCCCATTTTTTAGGCTAAGGAGGCAACCATTTACAACCTAGACTCACTCACCAAGTCTAGCACCCAAAGCTCACAAACCGAGCTTTGGGAACACTCTCTAATAAGAGAAAACTATAAATCCCTCTAAAAGGTGATTGTTTGCACTCTTAAGCTCTCACCCAAATCCTAATACACTTGAGCATACATTGACATTTTAGCTCAACAAGTGTAGTCTATACAAAGAATGAGAAATTAAGCACTAAGACAAATTATCATCATAATGTTGTTGACTTGTGGATCATTAGTCTTCTATAGATGCTTGGAGGTCCCTTTTATACTCCCAAATGAGCTTCTAGCCGTTGGAGACTGTTGGGATTGAATTGGAGCCGTTGAGGCCTTTATTTCCTGCAATAATTATAGTTCTGAAGCTGCCCGTATCGATACATGAGTAGCCATATCGGTACGTGTTCTTTATAAACTAGCCGTTGAGCTATTTCCAGCTGATGCGTATCGATACACTTAGGAGTGTATTAGTACGGCCTGCAATTTAAAAGATCGTTGGGAAAATAGTCATTTGTGGGTTTTGGCCATTGAGGTTTTGGCCATGTAGGCGTATCAAAATTCTAAGAGGTGTATCGAAACGACCACACACTGTATCGATACGGGCAAGCCCTGTATCAGTACGGGTTTTGACAGTTTCAAAAAGACTGTAGCTGAAACCCTAAGGCGTATCGAAATGGAGAATACCATATCGGTGCGATTACTTGAAAAACTTAGGTTTGGCCACTTTAAAGACATTTAAATCATTCCAAAACCTTATAAAACCCATCAAACATATTTTCAAGTTATTTGGACTTAAAATCATTTTTAAAATCTTTTCAATTTAGTCCAAAGCTATTTTTCAATTATTATATCAAAACAAATATCCTAACAATCTCCCCATTTTGATATAATAAAACCAACTTGAAAAATTGTTTGTGATTCTCCCCCTTAGTATTTAAAATTTTGAATAAGAGATTTTAAAATTTAAATGTGGTTAAAGCTCCCCCTTATTTACTTGAAAAATCAAATTTTCAAACCATTTGTCCCCCTTTTTGTTATATCAAAAAAAATTTGTAAGTTTAAGTTCAAAATAACAATGGAGGTTAAGAAAAAAATTGACACAAATAAGATTTTTGGTTTAAAAATGGCTCCCCTTTCTCAAAGCATCATCAAATGTTAGTGCAACAATTATGATAATCTAGTTGAATTAAAAAATTAAATTAAAAAGAAATTCAACTAATTTTTACCACACTTGAACCAAAGGTAGGATGTGAAGCCTTACTTCTTCAAGTATCATCTTTGTGTGTATGGAGCTCCCCCTCAATGTTGTACTTTATTGATCACTCTCCATCACACCTAAAATAAGACAATCAAGTAATTTTTGGTATCCAAATTGCTTTGGATCCATAAACGTTAGTAGCACAAAGTTTAGTCCCCTTAGGAATCCATTTTTCAATTTCATCCTTTTTAGTTGAAGTAATTAGTCCTTTAGGGACCTAAATACTTCTAAAACATTTTCCATTCAAAAATCTAGGGGCACTAGATTGTCTTTGATAAAAATTTGATTTTCCAAAATTGGTTTTCTTTTCAAGCTCTTTGGAAATCAAATCTTTTTCTTCTTGAACTTTATGAAGCAAATTTTGTAAATCTATACACTTTTGCTCAAACTCATTGAGTTTTGTTTCAAGTTCAATTTTGGTTTTAGAAATCAAATCATTTTGGATTTTCAAATTTGAAATCACTTTCTTGTTTTTCAAAATGTTATTTTTAAACTCTAAAACCAAATCATCATAGGCATATTGTAATTCATCAAAAGAATATGAACTAGAAGTAAATGAATTAGAAGTTACCCTTGAATCTTTTTCGATGGCCATAAGACAAAGGTTGGCTTGTTCATCTTCGGTGGAGTCGTCATCACTCCAAGTAGCCACATAAGCCTTTTTCTTATGGCTTGAAGAGCTTGGCCCCTTCTTTTTCATCCTTGATTCTTGTCTTAGTTCTTCTTTTTCTTTCTTCATGAATCAGATGAATTTTTTGAAGAGCTTGGCCACCTCTTCATCTTCACTTTCCTCCTCACTTGAATCTACATTTTGGCATATGGAGGTTGGAAGAGCAATGACATTCACATCATGCCTTGCCTTTTGATCTTCTTCTCATTCTCCCTCTTCAAGGGTTGAGACATCATCTCATGGGTGAGCAAAGATCCCACGAGCTCGTCAAGCTTGAGCTCTTTCAAGTTCTTTGCTTCTACAATGACCGTCTTTTTGGACTCCCATGATTCAGGAAGTGAGTAGATCAAATTTCGAACGAGTTTGTCTTCTAAAATCTCCTCTCTAAGACCTTTGGGTTGATTGACGATTATGGAGAAAAGGTCAAACATCCTCTTGATGTCTTTATTCGGGTCTATCTTGAGGTTCTCATACTCAAGGTTAAGAAGGTCGATCTTGGTCTTCTTTACGTCGTTGGTTCCCTCGTATGTGACTTCAAGGTTGTCACATACTTCCTTGGCACTCTCACAAGAAGACATTTTCACGTAGATTTTCAGGCTAAAAGTACAAAAGAGAATGTGCAAAGCCTTGCAATTTAGCTCCATCTTCGTGCGATCATCCCCACTCCATTCTGCCTTGCTTCGTTGTGGCACGAACAGACCGTCTTCAATATTGTCCTAAAGATGATAATCCTTGGCTCTCATAAAATACATTATCCTATTATTCCAATAGGAGTAGTTGGTCCCGTCAAAGAATGGTGGTCGGTCAATGGATTGCGCCATGGTTTCGGTTGATTGTTTGTCGGTTGAGCTTACCGGGATTGCCTTAATAGGATGTAAGTAATCTCAAATTAAGCCTCGCTCTGATACCAATTGTTGGGGCTCAAATTCATCAATCAAATTGCTTGCCAAGTGGTGGAGAAGATATAATTTGGGTGATGGTGGTGGAAGCAAAAAGATAGGAAAATTAGACACAAGATTTAGAGTGGTTCGAGCTTCTAACCAAGCTCTACATCCACTACCTTAGCTTCCTACTAAGGATTTCAACCAATTCACTAAGAATTCTTCCCCTTTTCTAGGCTAATGAGGCAACCATTTACAACCTAGGCTCACTCACCAAGTCTGGCATCCAAAGCTCACAAACCGAGCTTTGGGAACACTCTCTAACAAGAGAAAACTTAGCAAACTAGAAATCCCTCTAAAAGGTGATTGTTTGCACTCTTAAGATCTCACCCAAATCCTAATACACTTGAGCATACATTGACATTTTAGCTCAACAACTGTAGTCTATACAAAGAATGATAAATTAAGCACTAAGACAAATTATCATCATAATGTTGTTGACTTGTGGATCATTAGTCTTCAATAGATGCTTGAAGGTCCCTTTTATACTCTCAATTGAGCTTTTAGCCGTTGGAGACCATTGGGATTGAATTGTAGCTGTTGGGGCCTTTATTTCCCGTAATAATTATAGTTCTGAAGATGTCTGTATCGATACGCAGGTAGCCGTATTGGTACGTGTTCTTCATAAACTAGTCGTTGAGCTCTTTCTAGCTGATGCATATCGATACACTTAGGAGTGTATCGGTACGACCTGTAATTTAAAAGACCATTAGGAAAATAGTCGTTGGAGTTTTTACCACGTAGGCGTATCAAAATGCTAAGAGGCGTATCAAAATGACCACACACCAAATCGATACGGGCAAGCCCTGTATTCGATATAGGTTTTGATAGTTTCCAAAAGACTGTAGCTGAAACCCTAAGGCGTATCGATACAGGGAATACCGTATCGGTATGATTACTTGAAAAACTCAGGTTTGGCTACTTTAAAGAGATTTAAATCATTCCAAAACCTTATAAAATCCATCAAGCATATTTTCAAGTTGTTTGGACTTATAATCATTTTTGAAATCTTTTCAATTTATTCCAAAGCTATTTTTTAATTATTATATCAAAACAAATATCCTAACACAGTTCTATAAGCATACAATGCAAATGGCAACTTCTCATGCCAATCTTTGTAAGTGTCAGCCATCTTTGCGACTATTTTCTTGATGTTCTTATTAGCAGTTTGTACTGCCCCATTCATCTTTGGGCGATAGGTCACTGAGTTGTGATGCTTGATCTTGAATTGTTCGCAAACCTCGATTATCATTTTGTTATTCAGATTGGAGGCATTGTTAGTGATGATTCTCTCAGGTAGGCCGTAACGACATATGATCTCTTTTTTCAAGATTTTTCAGAACGTGGACTTGGTGACATTCGCGTATGAAGTTGCTTCTACCCATTTGGTAAAATAGTCAATAGCCACTAAAATGAACTTGTGCCCATTTGATGCTTTAGGGTGAATTTGCCCAATTACATCCATGCCCCACATTTATAAAGACCAAGGAGCTATCATGACATGGAATGGTTGTGGATGTGTATGGATCTTGTCAGCATAGACTAGTCATTTGTGATATTTTTGGGCATAATTGATGCAATCACTTTCCATGGTAGACCAATAGCACCCAAAGCGCATAATCCGCCTGGCCATGGTGAAACCACTAGGGTGAGTTCCACAAACCCCTTCGTGAACCTCTTCCAAGATCGTTTGAGCATATTTGGCAGCCACATATCTCAGTAATACTTGATCTCAGCTTTTTTTGTATAAGATTTCTCCATCGAGTACATATCTGGTGGCCATCTTTCTAATTGTTTTCTTATCATTCTTAGTTTCCTGTGATGGATATTCCTAGGATTTTACATACTGCAAGATATCGTGATATCAGGGAAGACCATTTGCTTCCTTTTCTATGTCATGACAGTGCGCCGAGGAGTCAAATATTTGCATCTTGATTGGCGTCATCAATGAACCTTCACATGCTTTAAACATGGCAGCTAAAGTGGCAAGAGCATCAACCATCTGATTGTCCTTTCTTGGGAGATATTTGAAGGTGATTTTATCGAACTCTTTGATCAATTCAAGGACCAATTTACGATACCCGATTAGCTTTGTATCTTTTATTTCCCATTCCCCATAATTTGGTAGATAACTAATACAGAATCCCCAAAAACTCTCAAGGTTTTAATCTTCATTTCTATGGTTGCTTGCAATCCTAGTATGCAAGCCTCATATTCAGCCATGTTATTGGTGCAAAAGAACTTTAACTGACTAGTGAAAGGGTAATAGTTTCCTTCTGGTGAAACTAGAACTGCCCCAATGCCTCGCCTCAAAGCATTAGCGGTGCCATCAAAATTCATCACCCAATACTCTATCGAGTCATCATCGTTCTCCTCTATTGAGATGCACGTCAGATCTTCATTAGGAGAGTTAAAATTTAATGTCTCATAGTCATCGCAGACGTGACTTGCCAAGAAATCCGCTACGACACTTCCTTCTACTGCCTTTTGACTTACATATTGGATGTCAAATTCTGAGAGTAACATCTACCAATAGGCCAGCTTTCTTGACAAAGCCAGAGCCTCCATCATGAATTTCAAGGGATCCAACTTTGATATTAACCACGTGGTGTGATACAACATATATTGCTAGAGTCTCTTAGCTGCCCATATCAAAGCGTAACACAGCTTCTCGATCGGGGAATATTTGGTTTCACATTGGGTGAACTTCTTACTCAAGTAATATATTGCCTTTTTCTTTCTTCTATTTTCATCATGTTGCCCCAATACGTATCCCATTGAACTTTCATAAATTGTTAAGTATAGGATCAAGGGCTTTCCTGGGACAAGTGGCACTAGTATAGGTAGGTTCGTCAGTTGTTTCTTGATTTTTTCCAAAGTGTTCTGGCATTCTTCGTTCCATGTACCCAGATTATTCTTTCGGAGCAGCCTAAAAATAGGATCACATTTGTCCATCAACGGGAGATGAAGCAGCAATGTAATTCAATCTTACAAGGAAACTCCAGACCTCTTTTTGCATTTTAGGGGAAGAAAGTTCATGTATGGCCTTGATTTTATCCGGATCAATCTCAATTCCTCTTTTATTCACGATAAAACCTAACAATTTCCCAAAAATAACCCCAAAAGTGCACTTGGTAGGGTTAAGCTTCAATTGAAACTTTCTCAGTCTTTGGAAGAGTTTTTCCAAGTTCACAATGTGTTCTTCTTCAGAATGAGATTTGGTGATCATGTCGTCTACATATACTTCTATTTCGTTATGCATCATGTCATGGAACAAAGTTACCATAGCTCATTAATAAGTTTCCCCTGCATTCTTTAGACCAAAAGACATCACTTTATAGCAGAAATTTTCCTATAATGTCACAAATGTAGTCTTATCCATGTCTTCTGGGCACATCTTGATCTGGTTATACCCAGAGAAACCATCCATAAAGGATAAGAAGGAATGACCGACTGTGTTATCTACCAGGGTATCAATGTGTAGTAACGAGAGATTGTCTTTTGGGCTTGCCCAATTGAGATCTCTGTAATCGACGCACATACGCATCTTTCCATCTTTCTTCGGGTCTGGAATGATATTAGCCACCCGTTCTAAATACTTTACCACTTCGAGGAATCCGATATCATACTACTTTTTCACCTCGTTTCTGATCTTTAAAAGCATTTCGGGTTTCATTCTTCTGAGCTTCTATTGTATGGGCTTACATCCTGTCTTTATGGGCAGTCGGTGCTCCACAATATCTGTGTTTAGGCCATGCATATCTTGATACGACCAGGCAAATACGTCCATATACCCTTGAAGGGACTCAATTAATCTTTTTCGGGTTTCAGCGGTGATGATGGTACCGATCTTTACGTCACATTTTTCTTCTTCAGTTTTGAGATTCAAAACTTCCAACTCTTCCTTCTGGGGCGGAATTCGTTTCTCTTCACTTTCTAATAACCTGAACATGTATATTCTTATTTGTCATCACAGTTTTCAACTTCTCCTAAATACATGGGCGATTCAAAATCAACTTTCAGGTCGGACTTGTGGTCATTTATACCATTGATATTTGGAAACTTGAAAAGAAAAGAGATCGAATATATACAAAGGTGCTGGATAAACAAATGAATAAATGGATGGAATGATTTTATTTTTTGTTTTTGTCTTTTTTTGGGTTTATTTTTTTTGTTTTATTCGTTTATTTAAAAAAGAATGTTTGCCACACAAGGTTTATTAAAATGCATCCTTTATTAACGATAATGACCATCATGGTTTAACATAGGCCCTTTATAAAAGATTCATTATTGCCCCGGGCCTAAGGCAAAAAGGGTTGGTTTTGAGAATTACTCTGTAAATGATTTAAAGACTACATGAATTTCTTCAGTAGTCCAATTGTTAAGCTTAGAGCATGGTCGGATCATAAATAGGTACTTGTCCCCTTCATCCTCGTCTATTATAACGTTAATGCTCAGGCCCCCTAAAATCTCATCAAAGTCACTTTTTCCCTTCTCCTTTTCAACATCAGGATTCACGAAACCTCTAGATTTGAAACTATGAATCAAAGGTGAGAATGTCATTGGTTCCCACATAATATCTTCTCCACTCAATCTCGTCTTTCTTTTTTCCTATTTTTTCTTCATCGCGACCTTCTTTTGTAGAATGCTGGGCTTGTAGCGCAATATGAATTGATCTTTTTTCTCAAGGAAGAACATTGGGTACAACCTTCCTTGAAGCTCATTCCTAAAGCCTTTCCCGATTTCTGCCCCTCTCCCGAGGGTTTCCTTCACTTGCATCTTAGCGCAGTTAGATAACCCTACTCTAGGGAGCTTACTCCCTTCGATAACGAACGTAGCATTGATCAGCTGTAGGGTTCTAAAATGACACTCAAGTGCCTCTTCATTAATCTCAAAGTAAGGTGCGTTGGTGGATACCGAGGCTATGATATCTTCTCCAGCACCAACGGTTACCAGCTGATCGTCAACCATGAATTTCATCTTCTGGTGTAGGGTGGAAGGGACTGCGCCTGCAATATAGATCCAAGGGCGTCCAAGAAAACAACTATATGTGGGTTTATTATCTACCACCACGAAGTCGATGTTGAAAGTAAATGGTCCAATTTGTAGGGGCACTTCTATTTTACCTAACACGTCTCTTTTGGTTCCGTTAAATGCTCTTACGGTGTTCTGATAGGTCCTCATGTGAGTACTATCAACTGGCAACTTCTTTAGGGTTGCTAGGAGTAGAACATTTAGGGCTGACCCATTATCAATAAGGACTCCTAGCATCAATGTCCTCTACACCGAGTTGAGATATAGAAGGCCTTGTACGTCTCTCTCCCACCTTCTGGAATTTATTCATCACTACATGAGATTAAATTGTCCACTGCAATGTTATTGACCAACCTGTCCATCTTGTCGATTGTTATTTCCTTGGGCATAAATGTCTGAATCAAGATCTTCAAAAGGGCATCTCAGTGACCTTCAGAGCTCAGCAGTAACGATAACATAGAGATTCATACTAGAAGCTTATGAAGCTGTTCTACCACACTATACTCACTGTGTTTGAGTATCTTCAGGAACTCTTGAGCTTCTAATTCCTTCACTGGCTCATGATACATCAAGGGCCGCTCCCAAAAAAAATCATTCTCAATTTCTTTCTCTGGTTTATTGGTTGCAACCTTCCTTTGGGTTGTATCCCTATCTTCAGCTGCCTATTGTGAGTAACACCTCCCACTCCTTGTGAAGTTACCCACCTCATTGACCGGTTCTTTTTTAGGCTCATCTTTATTTGATGTACTTCCTAGGGTTGTCACCATACAAGCGTAGTTCCAAGGTACTTTCTTGTTATCCTTATATAGAAAAGGGGTTGGCACTTTTACTACCCTCGGGGTTGCATTCTTCGGTAGTTCATTAACTTTTTCCTTGACCTTGATCACCAAGGGCTTTAACTCCCATGGAATTCCCTTCATCCAGAAACTCTTCCGACGCACATATATCTGACCCATTGGTATGGTCCTTCTTCCTTCTCAAATCTAGACTGAAAACATTCCCCATGAGTCTCTGAATTTTCAATAAAACTCGATCTTAATCTTCTTGAACCAACTAACGTCTTGCAACAGATACTCATTTCGGGTTCTTGAACTATGTAGCATGAAGGCTTGCTGTTATTCCCTTTAGGATCACTGGTAGGCTTGTATTAGGTCGATCATGAACACACTTGACCTTGCATCCTAAACTCTATTCTAAAAAGCACGGAGATACCTTATTCTTTTATTTCTCTCTTTTCTTCATTTTATTTCCTTCATTTTTTCCCTCTTTATCTTTTTGTCTATACATCGGTTTGCTAATTATCATTTCAACAAAGGATGCCCATTTTTAGGTTAATATACAAAATTAAAATTAATAAAAAAGAATAGAATGCCCCAGATATCAAATATAGGAGCGTCTTAGATTCAATCCTCTGGTGATCAACAATTTGCCTTTGAATGTTATGGTGATATTTGCGAGATCCCTTTTAAATTTCTCGGTTCATCCTCATGATTATGGTACTTGCTTGATCTGTCTGAAAACTACTCCTCATAGTTCTTATTATCTTTCTCTATAAATGGTTTAAGCTTTCCAACTTTTATTTAGCCCATGGAACACAGATAATTTCATTATGATAATTCTTAAACTTAAGTACATACTTCTGATTGTAATCAAAATTGTTTCAGTGTCCTCAAGGATTCATCTCTAACGCTAGGGTATTGAACAGGTGGAGCATAGCTCCTTATTAGATTTGATCTCCTCCCACAGCTCCATCAGGATACTCCGGGAGTTATTTAATTCGTTCATTTATTTCCTTTTCCTTAGGAGAATTCAACTCATTACAGTCTTTTGTCTCGAGAATAATGATGAAGCACACAACAATACCCCGAGTTACTCGGCATAGTCATGATTTGAAAACTTACTCATATAGCCAAGGTTTTTGACTCAATTGTAGTAAGTGGAAAAAAACATCCTTATTTAGCCTTTTTTGTTATAGTAGAGTACCCCTTTAAATTTAATTAACTTTTGTTTTGTTTTGAAACACACTATTTTCCTTTTGAGACACATTCAAGCAACTCTTATTTGGGCTCTCCTAGGAGATTTTCTTATCATCGAAGGAGTAGTAATCTTGTTTCTCATGCTTTACCGACCATAGCGAACCGAGGGGGAATCACACTTCATCATTATCACAATATTCGATTAATCTCTTTGTTAGAATCAACGCCACATCATGCACGTGATATCCGGGGGTCTACGAGGGTGAGAATATACTCATATATGTTTTAGAAAAAATATCATTTCATTGAATTAGCAAAAGAAAACATAATATAGACTTTTACAAAGGATTACTACTACTATCTTCGGGTAAACAAAAGCAAAATTAACATACATAAAAGCAGATAAAACAAAAACCTAAAAAAAGGATAGGATGCTCTAGAAATCTCTGACCCTTGCAACGTTGGTCATTCATCTCGACACCTCAAACTTTCCCAAAAGCTTGGCCTTTTTCTCTGAACTTTGGTTTTCCATTCTCAAAGGACAACACTCCATTCTTAACAAGTTCATAGATCTTGCCCTTCAGAAACACGCACTTTTTCGTTGTATGGCCAAAGTCACCGTGATGATACTCACATGGAACCCTGACACCGACATTGGGATTGAAATCAGCATACCGCTTCGGGGGAGGTAACCTCAGGAGTTTATTTTGAACAAATAGAGGTAACAGCTCCGAATTTGTCATCAGGAATAACATCTTTGTCCTCTTGTCACTCCCTCTTGCATCATGCGTTTTAGCTTTCTCTTTCCTCTTTTTTCTTAAGCAAGGTTCTCCTCCTTTGAATACATCACTATTATCAGGGCCTGTTGCTTTTGTGGACTCTTTTGAAACTGCTTCAGACCTTTTAAGCAGGTTTAGGATCAAGCTTTTCATGGAACGGTCGTGATTTCGATGGCTGCTGACATTTTCAAATTTTTTTGACGTCGGCAACTTCGTCTCATCTACCCCTTCCATCACGGCAACCCGATCTTATCCTCATTTCATAGTACCGGCCATGTCTGGAAAATTAATCTTTAGACCTGGATTCATCATCTCAAACTCTAATACCCCGATATCTAGGAGATGTTGAACTTTACGCTTAAAACTTACACACCTCTCGATGGAATACCCCTAAGTCCCGGTATGGTAATCACAATGATCTTTTTCACTGAACCAACTCAGATATGGAGGTGACAGGGCTTTGACAAAGCAAGGTGCACCAATCGAGCGTGTAACATCTTGGAATATAGGTCTCGGTAGGTGAAAGAACTGGGAGCCTTCGGTTCTTCCTTCTTTTCTTGAGCCTTGGAAGCCTGGCTAACTGACAGCTGATGAGGTTTTGGAGTCACAAACACCAAAGGCTGATCATGTGATTGCAGGAATGAAAATTCATAAGATAGTGTAGCCGACATCCTTATCCTCTCGTTGCATATTGTACCTTTCTCATCTTGCGGCTCTGACATATTCGGTTCTTCGTTTGCTGGCTAGGATAGGATTTTCGAAAGGGAGTCCTTAGTCTTATCCGACACTAATTTGGCAGGGCACTCCAAAGCGGTGCATGCTACCTTAGATTGGTTGATGATAGTTTGGTCTTCATCAGCCAAAACCCTTTTTGCTATGAAGTTGCAATCCCGACTACCACTCTCCTCTTTCACGAAAGAGTCTTCTTTCATACTCTTCTTTTTGGTCATGGTGGCCATCATAACCATCAGTTCATCGATTTGCCCCCTTGTTTCCTCTTGGAACTTCTTTACATACGATATTGTCTCCCTTTGATTCCAAACCAATTGTTCATGAAGTTGTTCGAGTCTAGCTACCCTAGTTACTAGATCATTCATATTTCTAGAGTCGAACTAGTCAGAAGTCATTCCTCCTTACTCATTCTTTCTGAGGTGAATGTTTTTTTCTCGATTAGTGATGCATATGATGTATGTGAATGTACAAAAATGTATTATTTGAATAAAAATAACAACACGTCACAAAATAATGCTACTATGAAGACATGAATGCAAGGAGCAACATTGAGTTCGTAAAATATCATCGTTAAACGACTCGTATTAATGGGAATGTCGTCTCATTACAATAGCTGAAAAAAACCCGCTTTGCAAACGGTCCTATGTTAGCATATAGGTCAACCGTTTTTTCTCTCTTATCGGATTCACCATCTGCATAGTCCTGAAGCTTGGCAACATCATTCCCTAGGAATTGTGACTTTCGGGTGGCCTTTTGTATCAGAATTAACAAATGTGCCAATTCTTGTTCTTTCCCCCAAGTGGTGTAGACGGCGAATTATAGTCGCTCCAATGTCGGCATTTGGTACACTTGACTTGTTCTTCGAAAAGGGTCCCACTGAACTCGACCCTCGGGGTGTACTGAAGCTAAGGCCAGAATTTCTTCCTACCCAAAATATTCTTTCTCGTTCTAAGTTGAGACTTGATTGTCGACCCAAGATGTCAAAGTGCCCGGGAAACCTTCGAGCTTGCCCCGAGAAGCTTTGTTCTTTGAGTAGATGCGGTTCTCGTTGATCTTCTTGCAAGGGTTTGAGACTCCTCAATTATCAGGGTCAAATCAAAGTCGTCAACCGTGAAACAACCATAGGCGGTAGTTCCAAAACTCTACCACTACTTGAAGTGGCGGTTGGTCGATCGGAACATCAAGTGAATATGAGATGTCACTATACTCATCTTTGAAAGCACTTCTTACCTCGAAATCCCAATTATTCCATACTAAGTTCCACTCGAACACATCATTAAATTTTATGTTCATAAAGGTTTCGGCTGACACTGTTGACTTGAACCTGTAGCTGAAATATTGCCCCCGTCATGTAAATGCTCCCTTTCTAACCATATTTGTACATCGTGATTCTTTTCATCATTGTTTTGAGCCAAACCTCTCATTAATCTAGTGTTTAATTTCAGACTATTTTCGACTCAATGTGCTCTTCATGATATGCAAAACAATAGTAATAGGAAAAGAATAGACAACAAACAGAAGTCTGTTAGTCAAATGAGGAATAATAAATTAAAAGCAATAAAGATTAAGCACAAGAAAATTAAGCATAAGGCAAGCACGTAAAGCAAGAGCCCTAACCGCATGAATTCTAGTTCGCTAAGGTTATCCGCATGGCTCTAATGGGGCAGGTTTCTTAAATTCTCACACATGGGTTCGGTTCTAATTGGGGTACCCGAACCTATCTTGTCACCTACTAAGGCAACAAGAACCCAATACTGGCCCATTAGAAGCTTACGAATTGGTTTCGGTTCGAGGGAAAGCACGACCTAGTGACGTGGAGGGCTGCTCACGTGTCAAAAGACGTGGATTCCGAAAGTGAATTACCGACCCGTTGAGGGCTACTCACGTGGGTATATGGCGTTTCACTCCCACTTAAGGGATGGAGCTCGGGTATAGAGCTTGATGATCATGATGCAACACATGTCGGTGATTCCTTAGAAATTAAATGAAAAATTAATTCGAAGACCACCAATTATCAAAGCCCTTACAATTGTAGTCACATTTTCAAGAAAGGGTCAACCTCACTAGAATCGATTAAAATTCCAACAATTTTCCATCGTTAAAAACAACACATATTTTCTTGGCCTAACTCTCTCTTTTAAAACAAAATTGGTCCCCAGCAGAGTCGCCATGCTGTAGCGACGTTTTTTGAAAAACCTTTAGAAAAATTATAAGTTCGGCACAATGAGTTATCCCCAAAATCCTTTCTTTATAATCTTGGTTTAAAGAGATTTCTATTTCTTTTGAAAATCGATAAAAACTTGGAGTCGCCCACAAAACCAAATATTCATTTTGAAAGGGTTCGGGAGTTGGTTACGTGTGGGGAAGGATTAGCACCCCCATCACGCCCAGAAATCGGTACCAAAATACTTGTTACTTTTAATCAAAGTAAATTGTCAGAATTTGAAAAGAATTTAATTTGGTGACCTTAATTGAAAATTAACCTTAATTGAATGGGCTTTATCAAATTGGTGGGTTCAAATTAATTGGACATTTAATTAATAAGGTTGACGATACATCAGACCGTAGACTAAACCGATATCATATAAGCCTGACTACCGTGTTAGTTTATGGTTCGAATCCCGCACGTCACCTTTATGCATGGTGCAAGCAGTTAAAGAATGATGTAATGACTTTGTCAAGTTTTAATTCTACCTTAAGTCGACAAAGATTAATTCAAATATTTGGTCAACATCCTTTAAGCTCGGGCTGTTGCAACATAAATATCAGAATTAATGAATACCTCCCTTTTATGATTTAAATTAATTAATTTAAAGTAAATGGGTCACATGAATGACAATTAAAGATGAATGTCACAAAAAGGCTTGAAAATTAAACACACAAAGAGGCCCCTAAAGCCCTAACCTAAAAGGCCCAGATTATGAAAATATAATTGGTGATCTCATTTAAAAACTAGGTGAATCTAATATTAACCCTAAATTAATTAATCCTAAAGAGGCTAGAGAAACCTAATAAATTATGAGTTATCTTGTGATATGATAATTAATTCGATTAATTTTAAACTAGTATTCCAATAAGCCAAGAATATTATTTAAAATAAGCCAAATTAATTAATCATATCTTTAAATTAAAATGTTAGTCTAATTTCCATATCAATTTTATCTTAAAAGATAATTAAGAGGTGTTCAACCAATTTTAATGAATTTAACATTTACTCCAATAAGCCAAAGACAAATTTAAATTCACTAAACTGATTCGAACTTTAAGACTAACTACGGCTCTAAAACTAATAATAGAATTAACTTAATTAATTTAAGGTTCGTGCCCCTATTAGACGAGCACACGACCTAAATTAATTAAATTAATTTCTAAACTAATCTAAAGCTAACTTAACAACCCAAAGCCCAAAAAACCAAGAGGCCCAAACTTCTAAACTAAACCCAAATGAAAAACCACATGTATATGCTTTTAAGAAAATATACCTTAATTATATATTATATACTATATACAAGAAAATATATTATAAAAGGGATAATATGAAATCATGATAATAAAGTAAACATACAAGCTAATAATAAATTAACCAACATTCAACAAGTGAAATAACATACATATCACAAGCAAAAAAAAAAAAAACACATAAAAAAGAGACTAAAATAAACAACGAAGGTTACCAAAAAAGCATCAACGTTTTCATTGAACTATAAAAAAGGATTATACATAAATAAAAAGAAAAGGGAAGAATGTACCCAAAACCCAAATATTTATGCTCGAATAACCAAATTCCACATGTTGTTGTTGGGGTTGAGAAGTTCGATTCAAGGGTTTAATAATGGTAGAAAATGATTTCGATTAGGGGAAATTATAGTGGATAAGGGAATCAAATGGTCTAAAAAAAAAAAAAAAAAGCAAATGGCAGGGGGTCTTTAAAACAATGGAGAAAATGGCAGGGGTTGTGGATTTTTTGAAAAAATGCAGGGGGTGCCGGGTCTCTTGAAATGAGAACGGTAGTGCCCTAAATTCTTCTTACCTTAGGGTATATATATATATATATATATGATGAAGGGTATTTTTGGTTTATCCCCTTAAAATAAGAACCAATAAAAAATAAGACCTTGGTCACCAAGTAGTTTTTTTAACCAATGGGAATGAGGCATTGATTCATCCAATGAGAACCAAGCCTTGGTGAGCAAGGAGTTGAGATTTTTATTATTATTTTTTTGTATATATTTTTAGTATATAAAATTATATATAATGAGCCATGAAACTTTGGGCTTAGGGTATAAGGTAAGGTTTTGGGGTATTTTAAAAAAAAGGGTAATGTGGATTTATTTTATTTCGAGCATTTAATTTAACCCGAACAAAATTTAGTGTCTACACTTACTATCATTGTATTGAAATTCCTTGTTGTATAGTTAATTGCATTAAAGGACCTCTAAATTACTAAATTTACAGTTTAGTCTCTAAAACTTGTAGGTGTTAAGATTTGGTCCAATTGATTAATTATTGTTCCATATCGGATAAATTGAGCTAATATTTATCTTGGTAATGTTTGAAAGGTATAATATTGATTAAGTGTTAATCATTATTGAAATTTTATTGCACAAATCACCGCACCATTCTCAGGTAGCACATTTCGACCCGGTTCTCGACCAGGCCTGGAAGGGGGTGTTACAAATACAATTTCATAAAGAAAGATTTATAGACTCAACCACATAAGTTTCTATGAATACATAGCCCACTAAACACAAGTACCGTACTCTAAAAGCCTCCACATGCTGGAATCTCGTACTGATATTGCTCCTCGATCCCACGGCCCAATGATCAACCTAGTGTAGCGACAATTTTGAAATGGATCGCTAAAAAGGAGTAATAGGTTTCCTTTAAAAATTTGTGTTTTTGAAAACAATGAAAATTGGAGTCTCCACCGGTCACTTGGATTAGGTAGGTCGGACACAAAAAATAAAATATGATATTTTGGATTCGAGAGTTAATATAAGATTTTGTGAATTAAAGTGATAATTAAACCAAAATTCGGTTATACATGCGAGTTAATTTTAAGGGCCTTGCTATTTGAGAGTAAGCGACAAAACCACCACCACTGCGACTAGTACTAGCCGCGCTTACTCTCGAATAGAAAGGCACCGCATTGACAATTAATATCCTGGATGCAATACTTAACAACACGGTAACTAATCATAAACAAAAGATTCACATGCTTAATTTTTATTCAACATACACATATAAACATACACATATATAAAGAAATATGGTAGTGGCA
Organism: Hibiscus mutabilis; assembly: GCA_019671005.1. Taxonomy (NCBI): domain Eukaryota; kingdom Viridiplantae; phylum Streptophyta; class Magnoliopsida; order Malvales; family Malvaceae; genus Hibiscus; species Hibiscus mutabilis. The sequence goes on from CM033745.1 coordinate 42,604,893, forward strand.
AAATGTACATAACATCTCAAACTATGTTATATAACATGTATGTACATATAAGAGAGATATATAATATACATATATTAAAAACATATATATAACATATAATATATATTGTCCAAAACATATTTTATATACTATATGTTATATGCTATAAAACTATAGGTTACACATATGCCATATAAAACATATATAACATATATGCATCAAAACTATATATTATACACTATATATAAAAACTATATATCATATAAGATATACATGTAACACATATGTATGCAAGCTATATATTATATTATATATAAACACATAGTATGTACCAAAAAACTATATATTACACAAGAAATATGTATTATACTAATATGCACATACGAAGACTATATCATACATATATATATATATCATAATATCTCAAAATGACAAACATAGACATTAAATAGGACTGAAATATAAATAAAATAAATTACAAAGCATAAATGTAAAATGCATGAAGGCCGAGGCGAAACAGTAGAGGTTTTAAATATTTGGGGACTACGACCGTGATTTAAAAAGGCGGAAGGGTTAGGGTGGAAATTTTGAAAATGCAGAGGGGTTTAAGATGCGAATATCCAATTTACCGCTTTTAAAACAGGTATAAAAGCCACCTTTTTACCAAAAACAACAAAAACCTTAAAAAAATTCTGATAACTCTCATTTCTCTCCATTTTCTCTAAAATAGGGATGAACACCGCTGTGTGTTCATCCCCAAACCTAGAAATCGGTCGCTATTCAAAACTTTTGGTGACTCTGCCACCACATCGGCCCCGCTCGTCAGTGGCCGGCCTTCCCCAAACTCATCCAAAACACCTATTTTCTTCTCTAAACCCCGATCTACTCAAATCTAAACCTTATTCCACTTGAAAACCACAAAACCCCCTTTTGTGAAAACCCAAACCTAAAATCCATTCTCCTTTGAAAGACCAGAACCTCCTTTAGAAAAGGAAACCAGGAAACCTTTGCATGTCTGCCCCTTCACCGATTCACCCTACATGGCCTTGAAGAGGCCAATGGGCTTGTCACTAGAGAGGAAGGGTAACAGACAATGGGGAGAACGATCGACGCAAGGAAGGCATAATGACACAGAGGTAAAAAGACTAAAACCCTAATTTTGTGTGTATAATGTTTTGATGCTATACTTTGAGATCATATGAAAAGAGAAAAAAGCTACCTTTGAAAACTAGGGCTTTTCCTTTGTTCTATATTCCTGAGATATTCCACAATTCATCCTCTTTACAACTATTAGGGGTTTTCTTTTATACCCTGGTAATTACATTCGTTTAGAAAATATAAAAATAAAACCTAAAAATCCTATTGGTTGCCTTTGTTGTTTTTGGCATTTTGGTGCATCATCTGAAAATGTTGGTTTGTCCCCTGATATTCTTCTGATAATCTGACTTGTGTATCCTTTCATGTGAGTGAACAGCGAGGGGGAGGGGACCATGAAGAGAAACGCCTTTGTATGCCGATGTGGAGCCCAAATCCAAAGGCTGCGGTTGATCGAGAAGGGACGGACGACTTGGATTTAATCTTGGATCGGATATCTAGAATGCCCGCGTAAAAATCTGGATGGTCAGGAGGAAGCTGAAGCGACTTGCGTGATCTCCACGTGCGTGTGGGGTAGCCGAAGGGTCGTGCATGGATTGTATGGGTGAGATGTTGCGGCGCTGCATCAAAGAGTTACCAGCTAGGGCTTCATCCTAAAGGGGCAATCTGGACCGTTAGATCAAGATTTGATCTAATGGTTATCATCTGGCTGCGCAAGATAAAAGGGTTACTAGATTAGGTCATTAGGGTTTTAGTTTGGGCCAAATGGGTCTTATATAATATATATTTTTGGGCTTTGTAAATGGACTATATATATATGGACTGAAATTTATAAAATGTGGGTTTTTTTATTTAAAGTTTGTTTCTTGGGTTTTCATATCTGTTTAACAACAACAACGATGACGACGACAACGACGACGATGACGATGACAACAACAATGATGACGATGACAACAACAACAACAACAACAATGATGATGACGACGACAACAACAACAACAACGATGACGACGACGACGACAACAACGACGACAACAACAACAATAGTAAGGGTAAACTACATCAATGACCATTGAACTAATTGGGGTACCTATTTTAACCACCGAACTATCAAAATCATCAATCATACCACCAAAATTATTAAATTGACCTATTTTGACTACCGCCGTTAAAAAACTAACGGACGGGTGACGTGGTAAATAACAAAAATTTGTAAAATTACACATTTAGTCCCTATTATTTACCTATAATTTCAATTTGGTCCTAATTTAAATTAAACTAATTAAAATTAATCATCCAATCGGGTGATGACACGTGTCATCACCCGATTGGACAATTTATTTTTAATTTAATTTATTTAATATTTAATAAATTAATTTTCCTTCAACCAGGTGGTGACACGTGTCACTGTCTGGTTAAAGGAAAATTTAAAAGACAATGAGTGTGTTTGGGGTGGTTTGAACCCGAGACCTTTAGGGTAAAACACCCATGCCATTATCATTGCACCAAACCATTTGCATTGATACAAATTACACTTTTTTATATATATATATATCTTATAATACTGTAATTACTAGGGAATATGAAGTAAAAATGATTGAGAGGAGATTCGAACTTAGGTCGTTTGGGATGTGTAAAAATATACAAACGGCTAAATTAATTTAATTTTTTTAGTAGAAAATTAAAATATTTTAAATATATTTAAAGTATAGTTGAAGCAAGATTTAAAATGAAACCAAATTTATGGTTTTTATATTTTTAGATTAAACTAAATACTTTTTTAAACTAAATGTGAGGGAAAAGAGTATTCAATTTAATCTAAAAATATAAAAACCATAAATTTGGTTTCATTTTAAATCTTGCTTCAACTATACTTTAAATATGTTTAAAATATTTTAATTTTCTACTAAAAAAATTAACTTAATTTAGCGATTTGTATATTTTTACACTTCCCAAATGACCTAAGTTCGAATCTCCTCTCAATCATTTTTACTTCTTTTTCCCTAACAATTACAGTAATATATGATATATATAAAAAGATGTAATTTGCATTAATACAAATGGTCTGGCGCAATGGTAATGGCATGGGTGTTTTACCTAGGAGATCCTAGGTTCAAACCACCCTAAACACACTTCTTGTCTCTTTAATTTTCCTCCAACCAAGTGGTGACATGTGTCGTCATCCGATTGAATGATTAATTTTAATTAATTTAATTTAAATTAGGATCAAATTGTAATTATAGGTAAATAACAGGGACTAAATGTGTAATTTTACAAATTTTCGTTAACTGCCACGTCACCCCTCCGTTAGTTTTGTAACAACGATGGTAAAAATAGGTCAATTTAATAAGTTTGGTGGTCTGATTGACGATTTCGATAGTTCGGTGGTCAAAATAGGTACCCCCAATTAGTTCGGTGGTCACTGTGTAGTTTACCCTAATAATAATAATAATAATAATATGGTAATAAAGTATGATACTAATAGTATTATATAATAATATACTAATACATAATAACAAAACCAAACTTCAAAATTAATAGTACTTAATCGTAATACTAGTAGTTTTTTGTTTCTTTGAATTTTAAGAATAATTACACATAATTAATATATATCAATAATATAATATGTAAACACAGCCCTTTAATGCAACATATAAAAATGGGTTAACACCCCGGATAAAATTAGTGATTACAGCTGCCCCTCTTTGCTTATCATTGTGGAATGAGAATAAAGCAAAGACAATAAGTACTAATTTTATTCGAATTTCCTGTTTGAAGATTCCGAGCTGTGAGTTCCTTTCATATAGAACTGTTTACATTCCTCTTCTTGAAATCCTAGAGCTACAAGTTTTCCTATATAAAACTCTTTCTTCTAAAGTCCTTTGAGCTATGGGTATCTGCCCCTTTTGCTGTAAAGTCTTTGAAGCTACGAGTTCCTCCTATATAGAACCTTTCACCTCGAAATCCTAATGCTGGGAGTTTTTCCTATATAAGACTCCTCACTTGAAGTCCTTGAGCTATGAGTATCTACCTCTTTAGCTCTGAAATCTTTGAAGCTACGAGTCTCTCCTACATTAAACCTTTCACCTCGAAATCCTGATATTGCAAGTTTGAAATTCCTCGCTTGAAATCCTTTACGGGTTTTCACTTTGTTGTTTACTCCTCTTCTCAGGAAGTACCCGATCTAACCTTTAAATACATGTAAAAGAGATGAAATGCTGTGATGGAATGAGTTAGCATGCTCCTATCTTAGGGACGTCTAACTACGTATGATGTATGAATTGTGAAAACAAAACTCTGTTTAAACACCTTCACTTTCATGGTCGATCCTTCTCGACCTTCTCTTTACTTCCTTCTTCTTCTTGATCTTTGCAGTGATGGTACTTCATCTCATATCTGGGTTAAACCATTAGATTTTCCTTTCAAACTTTTGAATCTTTTGTTCTAAATCTCATTTGCAGGTTTTCACTTTAGATTTTCCTTTCTTTTTTTCTTTTTTCTTTCTTTTTTTTCAGTGCCCTTTCGGGTTTTCACCTTAAGATCATTTCCTTTTTGCAATCCTCTTGTTTTCGTGTGACTAGCTTGGATTCTGACAAGGTCATCATTCTTCTTCTTATTTCGGCCTATTCTCATATCTTGAAAATTTTAGTCTTTTCTTAGTTTGAGCTTAACGTACTTCTTTGTACTACCTGTACTTAAAAGGTTAGAACATAGTAATACCAAGAAATCTTTTGCTTTTCGTGAATCTATATCAACCTACTTGTAGAATGCTTGTAGAAAGAGGTAAGAGAAGGCTTAAAATAATACTTCATTAATATTTTGAAAGTTTGGAGTGATTTACAAAGGTCATGGCAAACATAAAAGGAAAAGAAAACAAAATATGATGCAATGTCCCAATCATCCATTGTATGAATGATGCGAGAACCCATCGACCGAAGTGGATCCTTCGTAGAAGTACTTCACTGAAATCCTTGACACCCAAGAAGGTTTATTTGTCGGATGCCTGATCTTCAAAGATCATCTGAGTTGCCCTATTCGGGTTTTCGACTCAAATCCTCCTTTGATTTCAAGACTCCCTTTTCGGGTTTTCATCTTGAGCCCTTATTTTGTTTCTTCTTCTCTTTTTTTCTTTTCTTTTTTTTTCTTTTTTTTGTCTTTACGCATAGTATTTCTTGACTGAATCTGAGTTTACCAGATTGTTCAACACCTTACCGCCCATTTCTGTTAAGATCAACGCTCCTCCAAAAAAGGCCTTTTTAACAACATAAGGCCCTTCCAAATTAGGCATCCACTTCCCACTAGAATCCCTTTAAGTCGACAAGATTTTTCTAAGAACAAGATCTCCCACTTGGAAATCTCTTGGGTGAACCTTCTTATTGTAAGCTCGCATCATTCTCTTTTGGTACATCTGACCATGGCAAATGTCTTTCAACCTTTTCTCCTTAATTAGATTCAACTGATCAAACCAAGCTTGTACCCATTCAGCTTCTTCCATCTTTACCTCATTTAGAATTTGAAGTGATGGAATCTCTACTTCAATAGGTACCATTGCCTTCGTGCCATAAATCAACGAGTACGGTGTTTCTCCTATTGAAGTGCGTACGAATGTTCAGTAGGCAAATAGAGCAAATGGTAACTTTTCATGCCAGTCCTTGAAGTTGTCCGTAGTTTTTGATATGATCTTCTTGATGTTGTTGTTTGTCGCTTCTGCCGTTCCGTTCATCTTGGGATGATATGTAGTGGAATTATGGTGCGTTATTTTGAATTGCTTGCACACATTAGGTATCATCTTGTTGTTCAAGTTGGAAGCATTATCGATAATGATTCTTTATGGCAAACTGTAACGACAAATGATTTGTTTCTTCAAGAACTTGCAAACTATTACTTTTGTTATGCTGACATAGTAAGTTGCTTCCACCCACTTAGTTAAAATGTTGATAACAACCAGAATAAAAACAATGCCCATTGGATGCTTTTGGATAAACCTGACCAATGACATTCATTCCCCATACAACGAAAGGCCATGGGGAATTCATAGTGTGTAGAGGTAATAGGGGAGAATGGATCTTGTCGGCATATATCTGAAATTTATGACATTTTTTCGCATAGTCGATACAATCCCCTTTCATGGTTAACCAAAATTATCGTATCTCATGATTTTTTGGGACATCAAGAATCTGTTGGCATGCGTCTCGCATAATCCATCATGCACTTTGGCTAGGATACTTATAGCTTTTCGAGCATTGACATACCTCATCAGTATTTGGTCTTTGCCCCTTTTGTATAAAACCTCTCCGTCTAGAACATATCCCATAGCCATTCTTCTAATGGTTCTTTTATCATTCTCATTAGCCTATTTAAGGTAGGTTTAGAACCTGATATATTGCAGAATATCATAGTACCATGGGTTGCCATTCGCTTCCTCCTCCAAACTATAGCAATGAGCCGATTATTCAAAAAAATTACATCTCAATTGGCTTCATTTCTACTTTGGTGCTTGCTTCAAACATTAGGGCCAACGTTGCCAAAGCATCTGCCATTTGATTGTCTTCCCTCGGAAGGTTGGCAAAACTAACCTTCTCGAAGCTTTTGACTAACTCTTGGATCAAATCAAAGTACCTAACCAACTTCGGGTCTCTTGTTTCCCATTCTTTTCAGAGCTGATAAATTACCAAAGAAGAATCTCTGAAGACTTGAAGCACTTTGACTTTCCTTTCAATCGCTGCATGCAAGCCCATAACACAAGCCTCGTACTCGACTATGTTGTTTGTACAAAAGAATTCTAATATACTTGTGAAGGGATAGTATATATTTTTTGGAGAAATTAGCACTGCCCTAATCCCATGGTCTAGAGCATTGGATGCTCCATCAAAATAGAGCTTCCGCGACTCAAGCTCCGAAGCAGCCTTTTCTTCAACAATTATGCACATCAAGTTTTCATCAGAAAAATGAAAGTTCAAAGACTCATAGTCATCCAAAACACAACTTGCCAGGAAATCAGCTATAGCACTCCCCTTTACCACTTTTTGGCTCACATATAATATGTCAAATTCGAACAATCATTTGCCAACAGGCCATTCTCTCGTTTAGTGCTGGTGCTTCCATCAAAAACTTTAACGAATCCAACTTGGATATCAACCAAGTCATATGATACAACGTGTATTGCCTAAGCCTTATGGTTGCCCACACTAGAGCACAACACAAATTTTTAATTGGTGGGTACCGCGTTTCACAATCGTTGAACTTCTTGCTCAAATAGTATATTGCTTTGTCTTTTTTCCCGGACTCATCATGTTATCCCAAAACACAACCCATCAAATTCTCAAAGACCGTCAGGTACAAGATCAAAGGCCTATCTGGAACTGACGCTACTAGAATCAGAGCATTAGTCAAATACTTCTTGATCTTATCTAGAGCTTCTTGGCACTCTTCATCCCACACCCCCGGATTGTTCTTCCAAAGCAGCCTAAAGACGGGGTCACACTTGTCGGTCAACTAAGATATGAATCGATATTTATAATTTAATCTCCCTAAGAAACCTTAAACTTCTTTTTTGGTCTGAGGTGGCGGGAGATAATGGATGGCTTTCACTTTGTCGGGGTCAATCTCGACCCATTTTCGTCTAACCAAAAAGCCTAGGAGCTTACCGGACGTAACAATAAAAGTGCACTTAGCTGGGTTGAGCTTTAGTTGATACTTTCTCAATCTTTGGAAAAGACTCATCAAGTTTTGAATATGCTCTTATTCAGCTCAAGACTTGGCAATCATGTCATCCATATATACCTCGATCCCCTTGTGCACCATGTCGTGAAAAAGGGTTACCATGACTCTTTGATAGGTTGCTTCACCATTCTTCAACCCAAAAGGCATCACCTTGTAACAGAATGTCCCCCATATAGTCACGAACGTAGTTTTCTCCATGTCGTCAGGATGCATTTTTATTTGGTTATACCCTGAGAAACCAGCTATGAAAGAGAACCATGAATGTCCCGTGGTGTTGTAGACCAAAGTGTCAATATGGGGCAGCACCTTATAACATAATATCCCCCATATAGTCACAAACGTAGTTTTCTCCATTTCATCAGGATGTATTTTTATTTGGTTGTACCCTAAGAAACCATCCATGAAAGAGAACCACGAATGTCCTGCGATGTTGTTGACCAAAGTGTCAATATGGGGAAAAGAGAAATTATCCATGGGACTTGCTTTATTGAGATCTCTATAATATAAAAACATGTGATCCTTCCCATCTTTCTTAGGTACCGGGACTATATTCACCACCTACTCCGCGTACTTGGCGACCTTTAGGAAACCAGCCTTATACTGCTTTTTCACTTCTTCTCGAATCTTCAACAACATCTATGCCCTCATTCTCCTTAATTTTTGTTGGACTGATTTACATTCTAGCTTGATTGGTAGCTTATGTACCATAATATTCGTGTCTAGCCCCGATATGTCTTGATAAGTCCATGCAAAAACATCCTTGAATTCTATAAGCAATTCGATCAACTCATGCCTGGTATTGGATGAGAATACGGTGCCAATCTTCCCTTCTCTTCTTTCTTCCTCGGTTCCCAAGTTGAGGATCTTTACCTCTTCTTGATGGGGTAGGATATGTTTATCTTCGCTTTCCATTAATCTAAGTAATTCATCCAGAACCTCAAATTCTATAGCATCATCCTCTTCCTTGATTTCAGCTAGATACAAGGGTTGCTCAAAATCTACCTCGGGATTAGAGTAAGAATCATTCATACAGTTAATAATCAGGACCCTGAAACAATTTTGAAATGAATATGTATTAGGAAGAGAGAGATATTATTTATGGAATGAATGAAATAATAGATAATAAATGTAAAAAGCATCATTTTCATTAAATTGAAAAACAAGCAAGTTGATATAGAAGCCTTTTACAAAAGATCCCTATTGCTCGTGGGAAAAAGTGAATAGGGTTGGTTCTGAGCATTACTCTTGTTCGACCCTCACGATTACCAACTTCCCCTCAATAACAAATTTTAATTTTTTGTGTAATGATGAAGACATGGCCCCGACTGAATGAATCCACGGCCTCCATAACAGATAATTGTAAGTTGGTCGAATGTCCATCACCACAAACTCGACGATGTACTTGGTAGGTCCGATTAAAAGTGGAATCTCAATCTTCCCAATCACATCCCTTTGGGTCTCATTAAAGGCTCTAACAGAGTTCTGACACGGCTTCATAAGTGAACTATCAATAGGCAACCTTTGCAACGTCGCCATTGGCAACACATTCAAAGCAGATCCATTATGAATGAGCACCCCTGACAAGATATCCCTTATAATGGGTGGTAATATTCAAAGCTTTGGTCGATCCCATGCCTCCATCCAAAATTTCATCATCACTGAAAGTGACATTGTTATCTGAGGTAATGTGGCCCACTATTCGATCCAATTTGCTTATCGAGATGTCATTAGGGATGAATGTCTAATTCAACACCTTTAATAATGCACTTTGGTGTTTTTTTGAGCTCAACAACAATTCAAGCATTGAAATCTGTGCTTGTTGCTTTCAAAGCTGTTCAACAGTGCTATACTCACTGTGCTTTAAGAACTTCAAGAACTCTTGCGCTTGTGTCTCTTTTACCGGCTCATTAATCTTTAGAGGAGGCTCTTCCCCAAAAATCTTCTCAGGCTCGGTTATCACCTTTTTATCATTTTCCTTTGGCTCCTCCATTGCCTTTTCTAGTGAATAACACCTACTACTTCTTGTAAAATGCCACACCTCATTCACTGTTCAGCTTTTGACTCTACTAGGTCCTCCTTCTTTGCGGGCTTCTCTTCATTAAATGGCTTCTCATCTTCTTGCGGTTCTAAATTCCTCGGTATTGAGATGTGAGTTGTATCGCTCCATGGAAAATTTTGGGTATCCTTGAATGGAAAGGAGGTCGGAGCCAAAATTTAGAGCTTCGGAGCTACCTTAGAGCTTTCTTCTTGGGATGGATTTTCTTCCTTCAACTTAAGTGATATGAAAAATGGCCTATCCACCCAATACTTGATCTTAGGGCTATTCGATGTACATACGTCTAGCTTCTTTCTTTCCTCGCCCTTCTCGAAGAATTTAATCTCTTTATTATCCATCATCTTCTGGATCACTCGTTTAAACTTCTCGCAACATTGAATATCGTGTCCTTTTTCTTGATGAAACTCGCAATATGGTCCACACTCTTCTTACACAATTTCCATGCCCTGATCAATTAGGCGCACCATGCACAGTGTTGGAACACCCACCTCAAAGAGGATTTGACTTCAAACACATCCGTCTTGGCCTTTCTAGTGTACTCTTCCTCGATTGCATTCACACCTTGACCTCCATGATTCGGTAGTGGGTTGGTGGCCACATTCGGTTTATCTAACTACAACACCCTGATTTTTATCATGTTTTGCACAAACTTTTTAAATGCAATATAGTTTTCAATTGAGTGTCCTGGAACTCCGGTATGATAATCGCAGTGTGCTTTTTCTTTATACCATGTAGGGAATGGTGGCTTGAATGGGGTGACGTAATAAGGCTATACCAAGTCAGCTTCATGCAACTACGAGTATAATTCGGCATAAGACACTGGCAGAGGAGTGAAGGACATCTTCTCATTTTCTTTCTTCGGGGCTCTAGTCTTTTTTTTATTCAAGCTTTGTCCTCCCCCGGTTGTGACTTGTGGCGAAGAAATAGTGAAACTATTTGGGGGCCGTGTAGGTGCTCATGGTATTCACCTCATTATCTTTTCTCTTGTAGTTTTTCCGAGTGTTCTCCCCACTGTCAATCCTTCCACTCTTTATGGCTACTTCAATTGAGTCCACGGTTCTTACCATATCGGCAAAATTCTGAGTGGTATTGTTTATCAATTGGTTAAACAACACATCCCTTAAAGTATTGACAAACAATGGTGTGATCTCGTGTTCAGGGATTGGTGGTTGGATCTGCGCGACCACATCGTGCCATCTTTGAGCATACTAGTGCAAACTCTCATTTGACCTTTGCTCCATCCCCTCTAACATGATTCGATTGGGGGTCATGTCAGTTACATGCTTGTATTGTTCCACAAAAGCCTTTGAAAGATCTTTCCATGACTTGATATTAACTCGACTGAGTTGGGTATACCATTGGGTCGCAGAACCAACAAGCTATCTTGAAAGCAGTGGATGAGCAGCTTTTTATCCTTTATAAAAGCTACCATCTTTCGGTAATACATAGTGATGTGAGCTGAAGGGCATGTAGTTTCGTCATACTTGTCAAAATTAGGAGCCTTAAATTTTAGTGGAAGGACCAAATTCACTACAAGGCTCAAATCACTAGTATCGTTCCCCTGCTCTTCCATCCCGTGCAAGGTCTTGAACGTTTCTTCAAAGAAACAAAACCTCATTCATCATGTTTAGGTCCTGTACTTCGTTCTCATATTTTTCCCCTAAATCAATAGGCTGATTTGCCAAAGCTCCAGGTGGCTAGCAGATGCCCCCACAAGATGATTGGTGGATGCCCCCGCTAGATTGATATATACTTTCTTTTTTGGATCTAGCATTTCTGGTTGAAGCTTCACATGAGATGCAATACCCTATTGTTTTCAACATTCGAGCTATCAACAGAACTTCCTTCCTTGCCTTTCATCTTGATTAGCAGATCGATCATCTTAGCAATGATAGAAGCTTGAGACTATGTGATTAGATCCCTCATATTCTGTTCAATCCCATCCAAACGAACCTCAAGGTCCTTCTGAACTTGCTCCACCTTAGCTATTCTCTCCTCCATTGCTCTTGATTGCAAACGGGTACCGTACGAGTGGGAAATGATTGTAGGTTAAACTTTCACTTTTTGTCATGATATTTCCATCATTAATTTTATTGTTTCATTAATTAATGCATGATATATGTTTGTATGTCATGAAATGTATGCACAAATGATAAAACAAATAAGAGAGAATGTATGCAATTAAAGGCGTTGATTCCATAGGTGATCACCCTAGAACAACTTTAATTGAAAATAAAGAGGTCCTCATTACAAAGCAAGTAAAACAAGTTCCTACAGATAGGCGTTAGCCCCAACTCCTAATTCTTTGACAGCTTGAAGTAGTTGAATGAATCTTGGTGCTTCCTCTATCTCTGGGGTAATGAAAGAGCAAAGTGCTTTGGCTTATGCGGCTAGATTCCTCACGTACTATGCTACCTCTTGCACCTGAACCATCTAAGTGGTGTAGAAGTCATCCCGGTCTTGAATTATTTGGGTGGCATCACGAAGTCCTTCAACCAATAGTTGTCTCCCCTTTTCGCGACTTCTTCAAGAACCGTGAGTTGACCCAAGTAGTCTTGAACTATAGCCTCTAAAACCTCAATATGGGCTTGAAGTATCGCATTCTCTTGTTGACTGGCCTAAAGTTCAAGAAAGCCATTCTGATCGTGGTATTCTTGGAGAGATTTATTCAACTCTGCTATCTTTGCCTCTACTAGGTTATTCTGAGCTTGACTTTGGTTCAGACTCTCAAAGGTGGTGTTATACAGACCTTGCATCTCTAGCAGATGATTCTTGTTGTCATGCGATTTTCTTTTCCAAGAGGTACTATTCTCCATTTCCTAATCCACTGCTTGCTTGCCTTTCTTCTTTTCTTGCTTGGCTTTCTCTCTTTCTCGGTCAATTGCACTCTTACAAGCCTTTCTCTCTTTCTTGATGATCAACTTATTGCTTTCCCTTTTTTTTCTCAATGGCTCTCTTACCCTTCTCTTTTTTCTTCCTCGACCAACCGCATACCATTTTCCTTCTCTTTCTCAACTGCTATCAACCTCTTTCGGTCAGCACTTCTTACCAAAGCTTGAAGCTTGACAGTATCATTTTTGTATAGGGTCTTCTTTTCCTTTAAGTTTGCATTTTCTTTCTTTAAGTCCTTGATTATCTCATCACGTATATCCATGTCCAAGCTTACCTTGTAGAGTTCGCTCGTATGTTCAGTTTGTAAGCCCTCCATCTTCTTCTTGACCTCCTATAGTTAATTTCTCAAAATATTAGCTTCTGAAGGGACTATCCCCATATGCTCTTCTAGTGTCATGGTTGGCCCTTGATCCAGTTTTGCAATTTCATCATTTATCCTCCATCGTCTCCACAAATCATAATCAGAAGTGAACATGCATTTGCTATCCCCATCCACCTTCATATGGTAGCAATGATCCCAAGCCCTGGAGATTTTATGAACCTTCTATTTGAATTCACCCTTGAAAGAAAATTCGGTGCGACTCAAACCTGAGGTAACAGGAACAAACTGTAGAGACCCAAACTGTCTTGAAACCAGCAAAAGGGGCACAACCGATCCCTCCATGCAAACCCAACATCACTAGCTAATGATACTCTTCGCATCGGTATAAGAAACGAGTAAAACCGCCTAGCCAAGGTACTCACCAAACTATGTCACCATCTTAAAGGTTCTTGAGAATTAACGTCCACTTATTTTTTGTTGAAATTTTCTCGCCATTCCATGGCCAAATACTCTCGCAATAGAGAAAATCTCCCCAAGAATATGCCGGGTAAAACCTTCTTCGGTGATTTCCAAAAGTGACTTTGGATCCAAACCTGAAGTAACTGTGCACAACCTCTAAGTCACCCCTCATCGTACCTTCAGATAGCATTCAAAGAAATAAAGGTCTCAGTCAAGATTGTCGCTGCCGGATTTGCCTTCCTCTTCAAGTGTTTGAGTAAATCCAAGATAGCTACATCGATGCCATTCAAGACTCTCGGGAAGATTATCAGACCATATATCCCCAAGGCAAATAAATCCATCTTCATAACCTCATCTGGGTGCATAGGTATTACATCTCGAATGCACTCCCATGAAAAAGCAACACTATCACCCCAATCTGAATCAAACCTTTTACCCAACCTTTACTCATTTCGGCTATGTTTCTAATATTGGCAGGATAATTTTGAGACTTTTGGTGTTTAGAATAAATCCAATCTTTCTGAACATTTCTATGATTAAGTAGTGCTGTGTACTCTTCGATTGTGGGCATCATGTCTCCCCGTTAAAAGTGAAACAACAAAAGGTAGGGTTCCAAAACTGATATAAGGCTCAAAACAAGGGTTCATTGATTCTAACATACATCAAATCGGTAACATCACCATAGCTATCACGGAACAAATTCTTCAACCTCGAATCCCAACTTTCCTATATCTTTTTCAAGTTAAGAAGATCACTTTGTTGTAGACTCACATAAGTATACCCCGATACTATGCGCTCGCTCGGCAAACTGTCACCTTGAACTCTTTGGTTGCTCTCGGACCAATGTCGGACTTGTGAGTTGATCTCCTCCTTATTAAGATACCTCTCATTCATAATGAAAGATCTCTAATTGGGTGAACATCTTCGAATCAACACCTTTATGTCATGCCATGTAAATGCAAAAAGAAAAAAAATAAAATAAAGTAAAAACAAAACAAAAAAGAATAAGTTAGTATCGAATAAATAAATAAATGAAACTAGAATCAAAGCGGAAATTTAAACAAGCAAGACATGAAATAAACCTAACTGTATCCCATCTAAAACACCTAGGTTATCCACATGGCTCTAAATGGGTAGGCTTTCTATAGTCGCTACATGCAGTTCTGGTACTAAGAGGGTACCAGAATTGTCCTCGTTTTCCCTACTAAGGGTAGCAAGGCCACCGATCATCACCCATTATAGGCTCATATCAATCGAGTTCAATTCAAGGGGACCCATTCGCTATGTCCGTATGGAGAAACAATATTCCCACGAAGACATAGGGTACTCGAGCCCCGAAGGTACTTACTAGGCCCATACAGAGGGACGATATCCCCATAAAAGAACTAGCATTTCCTCCCACTTAAAAGGATTGGTTTATATGTCAAATTTTAAAATGCATTAAAATAAACTCGCATTTGTAAAAAAATATTAACTTAATTGTCACATTAATTCACAACTTCCGATATTAATAAAGCGGTAATTATATTTTGTTTTTCTTGAAAAATGTCCCGACTCACTTTAGTTTTTTAAAAATCGATACCAGTCCCTAGCGGAGTCGCCATGCTGTAGCGACAATTTTGAAATGGATCGCTAAAAAAAGAGTAATAGGTTTCCTTTAAAAATTCGTGTTTTTGAAAACAATGAAATTTGGAGTCACCATCGATCACTTGGATTAGGTAGACCGGACAATGAAAATAAAACCAGAGATTTTAGATTCGGGAGTCAGTTACAAGTGGGGAAGGTTTCGCACCCCCACTACGCTCGAAGATCGATACCAAATTAATTACCGCTTTGTTAATATAAGATTTTGCGAATTAAAGTGACAATTAAACCAAAATTTAGTTATACATGCGAGTTAATTTTAAGGGCCCCTCTATTTGAGAGTAAGTGACAAAACAACCACCACTGCAATTGGTACTAGCTACGCTTACTCTCCAATAGAAAGGCATTGCATTGAAAATTAATATCCTGGATACAATACTTAACAACATGGCAACTAATTATAAACAAAACATAAACAAAAGATTCACATGCCTAATTTGTATTCTGTTAAGTGTGTAAAAGTACTATATTTTCTACCCTTTTACTCATAATTATTGTTAGACTTAGGCTCATTTTAGTTGCATTTATAGTCATTTACGCATAATTTCATAGGTTATTTCATCAATGAGTCTGGTTTGCATTTTGGTTGTTTTTTTTGAAGAAATCGTTGTTGGTGAGTATTATTTTGTGCATGATAGGATTGCGGTGGCAAGCAGGAATTGCCATGGCAATTAAGGAGAATGCTGAAGGGTATGTTGTGGCAAGTGAAGCTGATTTCTGAAGGACATGCCGAGCTGATTGCCGACGATGACTGGATGAGTCCACCTAATTAGGGATGAGCATGAAAAGCAAGGGATAAATCCCAAAGATTTGGATTTCCATGCAACATTTAATGAAGATTTAAATTCAGATTTGTAAGGAGTTTTTAAGGAAAAAATAAAAGATAAATATTATTTCTTTTATTTAATTTTATTCCAAATTAAACTCCTTGTCATCAACAACAAATATGACCTAATAATCTCTTCTAAATAGAGACCAAAGTGCTAC
This sequence comes from Hibiscus mutabilis, assembly GCA_019671005.1. NCBI lineage: Eukaryota > Viridiplantae > Streptophyta > Magnoliopsida > Malvales > Malvaceae > Hibiscus > Hibiscus mutabilis. The sequence continues at coordinate 42,621,050 of CM033745.1, forward strand.
CTTTAGAAGAGAGGGCCAACAAGAGAGAAAAAAGGGGGTTGATTGCAATCTTCATCTTCTTCTTTATTCTTTTTATGCGATTCATGTTGGAAAATCATTATTTTGTATTTCTTTTATACTCAGCCATGAACTAAATTAAATTAGCTTGGGTTATTGGGTTTCTGTGGTTGTGAAAAAGATTGGATGTTTAGGTTTTTGATTGCAATTTAAATTAAAAGTTTGTTTATTCTTGGTTCTTATTTTGATTTTGAGAGAATTGAGAGAGGATCTTGAGAGTTATCCATTTATCTAGCATCGGGGGAGTTAGATTGAAGAAACGAATAAGCATGATATGTAACACCCTCTAACCCAGCTTAGGAGAAAACCGGTTTAAGAAGTGTTACCGAACAAAATTCTGAATAACATAAACTGTTTTAACATATTTAAGTAAGCATGCATTCGAAAATAGGGGGTAATTAAAACTTTAAAAAAACTTTCAAAGATTAAACCCACCATACAATTCATGATCAAACATGTATGCTTACACAAATACATAGAAAGCCATTAACTAACTCATAGCCCAACTTAATTTGATAAACTTCTAATATATAAAGCACTTTAAAGGAACTCCAGAAAGTTTAAGGCTAAACTTTAAGGTTCAAATGACCGGTTTTAGCTATTCAAAAGTTAGGTCTAATCCAATTATTATTTACCACTCGAAACTCAACACACTCACATGGCATTATCAAAAACACGCTTTCATAATTGCTATTAACGATCCCTAAGACCATTTAATCAACTAATCGGGCTATAATACTTTGTTAATTTTAACCATGTGTTGATAGATACGTAACATCCTACATACTTTCATGTCAACATAATTATTTAGTCATCTTAAGCAACTAAGTATCTAGATCGTTATACAATCATCATATCTATAATAACTTAAATTAGCAAGCAACCAAGAACATATAAAGGCCCATTACAAGACTTACTAGTACTTAATTTTACTTAATTGCAACATAATCAAATAGGTAAACCAATGCTTATGCATACAAAGTATTAATTTGTGCTACCATCTAGGAGTTTTAGAAATAACTTTCAACATACAAAGGACCCTTGTGATCACATCCCGGCTCAAGTAATCAATAGCGTGCTTACCCTGAAACACATCAAGAAAGTAGTATAAGTAATTACTTAGTGAGGTAGTTGATCAACCATAAGTATGAGTCAAATGTTTTATAATATGACTCTATTACTCCTTTGGACCCATCGGAGTTAGGAAAATGTCAGGATTGACCCATCATAACCCGTCTTATTCACAAGTTCTAACATATCATATACAATATCAACATATAGATCGCAAGTATGTATTACTTGACATGTAATTCACCAAACACATAGGTCTATCAAAAACATGGGTTATTTTATTTCGTATACAACTATCTAATTACATACATATTAATAAATATATATCGGTCCAATGTGTTTTTATATACACTAAACAATTTAATTGTACTTGTATACATATATGCACATTTATCTCAAATCATACCACATATTAAATTAACATGCCAAAATAATCCATTTTTCAAGTACATATACACATGTTTACAAAACAGTCCATATATTTATTTAACATGCCAAAATAGTCCCATTTTTCATGTAAACATAAGCATGTTACAAAACAGTCTACATATTTATTTAACATACCAAAACAGTCTCGTTTTTTATGTAAACATAAGCATGTTACAAAACAGTCCATATATTTATTTAACATACAAAAGCAGTCCCATTTTTCATGTAAACATAAGCATGTTACAAAACAGTCCACATATTTATTTAACATACCAAAACAGTCCCGTTTTTCATGTAAACATAAGCATGTTACAAAATAGTGCATTTATATACATGGAAATACATTTCAGGGCAGCAATACATGGGTGTATACTTTATACCCTAAAATAGTCCAACATTGACATGTACATACATTTCAGGGCAACAACACATGTATGTACAATTAACATACTTAAAACAGTCCCAACGTGATTAATTCTAAACAAAGCTGTCTATATAACATGTTCATACAATTTAAACAATACAAGACAGTCCATTTTACAAGTATACACAATTTATACTTCACAAATCAGTCGAAGACATATTTATCTTATTCAAAACAGTCCATTTTACATGTATACACACTTTATACTTCATTTTATTTTATTCAACATAGCTTTCATTTTCAAGCAATCTAGATACTTGAATCCAATGACGTATGTCGTCAACAGGGGTACTCAAAGTACCAAACAGGGGACCGAAGTCCAAATAGGGGACTAAAGTCCAAACAGGGGACCGAAGTCCATACAGGGGGACCGAAGTCCATACAGGGGAAGAATCTATTTTAATGTACTTACCGCGAAGCACTTACCTCTAGCTCAAGTTAGCATTTACAATATTACAATCAACAATGAAATAAAGCATGTAAGTTAAATACAAACATTGCTCAGGAAAGCCATGAGCTAATCCACGGCTTTAAAATTACACTCACCTCCTATCCTGAAGTTACGGGATACCTGAATCCACAATTTCCTTAGCTTCCACTAACTCAATCTCCTATTCTCCCTTATCGTGACATGTACCTCAACCAGAATTAACAAGTCATTACTACTAATTCAATTCATTTGTACTTATAATTACACAAATCAGCCCCTTTTACTTTTATATCAATGCAAAACAATCCCAATTATAGGTATGCATATACACATATTCAAAACAATTCCATATGTTTTCCATACTTTCAAATCAGCCACCCATTCTTACTTATACATTTTTATATTCTAAAACAGTCCCCTATCTTTGGATACTCAAAAACAGTCCCAAAAATATATTCGTATACTTTATCACATCAAAACAGTCCTTAGTTTATTTATACATGTAGAAAACAGTCCCCGAAACATATATTTACATACTTTGACATATCAAAACAGTCTCAAATTTATATATGTATATAGGAAACAGTTTCGGTTTTATATTTGTATAGAAAACAGTCCAAACTTCACATATACGAATACATAAACTTTATGGCAGCTTACATGCTTTTCAAACATAACAAATCAGTCCAAACTTCACATATACGAATACATAAACTTCATGGAAGCTTACATGCTTTTCAATCATAACAAATCAGTCCAATCTTCACATATACAAATACATAAACTTCATGGCAGCTTACATGCTTTTTAAACATAACAAATCAGTCCAATCTTCACATATATACACATTTAAACACCATAAAACAGTCCACTAATTTCCAGATTTAAACAAAACAGCCCTTGTAGCATGTATACACATTTAAAGACCAAAGAAGGAGGAAGAGATAGAACATCACCTTCTTCCTTATGTAAAACCACTAAACCCTCAAATTTCAAACATAAATCGAAGCTCCCCAAATGTGCTCCCATGGCTGTCCAAGAATTTCCTCTCTCACCCCTTCAAAGAAATCAGTTTTTTTGGGATGAAGAATGAAGGAGTAGAGAAGACCAAGGCTGAAACTCCCTCCACTATCTTCACCACTCAGGGACAAGTGTCCATGTCCCTTTTCTTTTAAATTTTTAGCATGCAAATCTCATGTCTCATTTATTCGCCAGTTTAGTCACTAGCATAAAGAGCTACATTTCTTTTAATTCTAACATTTCAATCCTCTATTTTAAATTGATTACCTCTAAACATAATTGATTAAATTGTTTAGGAATTCGAAATGGTAACTTTGTTCTAGGGCTAATTTAGGGGTGTTACATGACTTCATTCAACAAATCGTTAATGGAGGTTAATCCATCTTAAGAATAAGATTTGGATTTCAACGGCTAATAAGAGTGTAAGATCGGTTGTTGTTCACCCAAGGTTAACGCAGGGATGTATCACCAAGGTATGCAAAATTATCTAGTGCTTCGGTTAGGGATAACTAAAAGCCATTGAAGAACGCTTCACTGAGCTTTGAAGGGAGGAACCCAGTTGCCATGACAATCGAACCAATCCTAGTTGCCACGACAATTGAGTTACCACAACAATCAATTACCTCGATAGTCCATTCAGCCATCACACCACTACTCACGATAACCCAGCCTACTATCTTATTCGATCACAATCTCTTTTCTTTACTTGCGTATTTATTTTACTTGTTAAATTTAAACATTTATCCTCACCATTCATTTCTCTTTTCAATGCAAGGAATTAGAAATCAGAGTTTCACCAATCCCTATGGAGACGATATCTTTACTATACTATTACTTGCGACGTGTATACTTGCACCATTTGTGTTGCACTCAAATCATGCAACAAGTTTTTGGCGCCATTGCCGGGGACTGGCAATAGCGACTTTGTTTTTATTTTCTTGCACCTCTGTTTATTTATTTTATTTTTGTGTCTGGTTTCAAGAGGCTAATAACTTTGGTTTTGCATTGGTGTATGACCATGGTAAGACTGACAGATTATCCATTCGAACCAGGAATTGAACGTGTTTTTCATAGACGAAGAAGAAAATTGAGAGAAGAGATGGCAGATCCACCTAATGATCCAGTTGGCAATATGAATGCCAATGACAATCAGAATGCCTCAGCAGGAGGAGTGGTGGCCTTACCAAATCAACCGGTCATCGTACGGAATAGACCCATCCGACTACTCAGAGCAAGATCTTAACGGTCTCACTCTAAGAGTTGTCACACCTGAGATTCAGGCCACCCACTTCGAGTTAAAGCCTATGATGTTGTTACCTCCTTAAAAGTATTGTTTTTCATGCCTATTTTGATATGCTTTTGCTTGTTTTCAAGTACATTTAGTTGCATTAGTTTGTTAGAATCATGCATTTACATAAAAGAAGTTAGTAGGATACCTATTATAGTATCATGGGTTGTTTTTAGTGGCCTTTGCACAGGTTGGCAGGAGGAATGGATGCAAGACACAGTTAGGAATGCCAGATGTTGCGGGCACGAAAGGACCAGATGAGTGCTAGGCATTTGTTGGAAGAGAGGTATGCCAGTGCCCATGCCAAGAAGAGATGAACCCCCCAAAAATAGGAAAAGATCGGGCTCTTAAAAGATCGTAATTGGATCAACTTCTAAAAAAATAGCGGATAAGGTGATGCCAAGTGATGTTGGCAAAGTTGTGCTAAGCTCGTGTGCTAGGATGGCCATGGCATGATGATGTCGGCCCTAGCCTGATAAGCTATCGCACCAAGCTCATAAGATATCAAAATGATCAGATATAGCTCTATCTCTTATCTCTTGATCATTTCAAACTCAAATTCAAAGGATTATCTCATCCTTTCCTCTACACGCCTATATAAAGAACAACTGATCAAGCATTTGAAAAAAAGAAGGAAAAAAAAAAAAAAGAATCAAAAAGATGAGACGAAAGGTGGTCGGAACGAGGTGTTGGAGCGATGAGTGACAATCGGTGCAACCGGGGAAGGGTGGTTCGACTTCTTGGCCGAGAGCCTGGCGTGGAGGGCTGCATCGAGAGACCCTCTACCTATTCCCTTGACAGAAGTTGTTTTTCTTTAGTTTTTATTATGATGGTGATGTTAAAAACGTTTGTTGGTTTGTTGGTTAACCCCTACACCATGAACTAATTTAATAGTTGGTAGGGGGATGTTTTGGTTTTAAACGTTGGCTTTTATGCCTTAGTTCCTTTAAAATAATTCTATTTTTGGAAAAGTTTGTCTATTTTGCATACTTTATTTTTTCCTAAGTACTGTGCCAAAGCGAAAGCTGGCACAGTTAGCTTATTTCCTTCCAATATCTAAACAGACTTGTGTTGGCAATGATCAAGTTGCTGAACACTTGGGAGAGAAGCCTCGAGAGAAGTCGTTCAAGTAGATGAACTTACTTCGGAAGTGAAATCTACCCCCACAGAGTATAGATTGGTTTTTAAATCAAATTGGTTTAAGGAAAACATAAACTATAGAGATATAGGGGTTTTTACTTGGCCAGTTTAGGGCAATGACCATCGAGAGAGGCTTTGCTATTTTTGAATCAGCTCGGCAACCAATGCCAAGATAGTTTTGTCAATAAAGGATGGCATAAACCACGCATTCCCTGCCAACAATCATTATTCATTTGAAAACACCTTTCTAGCCAACATTTCACTTCAGTTTTATTTTATTTTCTTAGTTTTAAAATCAACTATTTTAAACTACAATCTTTTCTTCCAAAACAAGTAACAAACTAAACAATCGAATTCCAAGTCAATCTCTGTAGGATCGATACTCAGCTTACCAAGATGTATTACTTGTTGACCATGTATACTTACATGCAAAAGACTCTCGGCACATTTTATCTTGCCCAAATACATACCATTTATACCTTTTCCCAACATCCATTTTTCACATCTCCCTGAGAGTCAACAAGTTTTTGGTGTCATTACCGGGGATTGCAACGGATTTGATTGTTTTTAAATTTTTACTTGTTTTGTTTTCATTTTATCTTTGTTTTCACCGGTTTATGGCCAGAAACCACCAGTGGTGGACGAGTGGCCATACGATCCAAAAATTGAGAGAACCTTGCGGAGGTTAAAGAGGCGATACCGAGAAATGAATCAAGGTAATCAGAGGAATGGTGTGGTGAATAATGATCCACCCATTAACAATCAGCCTAATAACAATGCACCATCACCTCCTAATGTCCCAAATATGGTTGAAGAAGAAGAGAGGCCAATCCGAAAACATTCAGCACCTAACATTGCAAATCTCATGGCAGGACTTATTGGCACTAATGCCGATAAGCCTAACTATGAACTTAAACCTGTAATAATCCAAACTCTTTTGAATGGAGGTCAATTCGATGGAGCACTTACTGAAGACCCGAGACAACATCTCAAACAATTCATGGAGATATGCCAATTGTTTCAACAAACTGGAGTATCTGGAGATACTATGAAGCTAAAATTGTTTACTTTTTCCTTGAGAGACAGAGCCAAGGCATGGCTCAATTCTTTGCCACCAGGATCAGTTACTTCTTGGGCAAACCTTTGCTAGAAGTTCCTAAGGCAATTTCAGCCACCAACACTGACTGCCAAGTTGCGTGGTGAAATCATTACATTTAAACAGGCCGAGGATGAAACTCTTTATGAAGCATGGGAAAGATTTAAAGATTTGTTGAGATGGTGTCCAATGCATGGGTTCCCAAATTGGACCCAAATACAAACCTTCTACAACGGATTGAATGCACAAAAAAGGACTGTTGTGGATGCTTCAGCAGCCGGATCATTGCTTGATAAGAAGTACACTGAGGCTGTTGATATCCTTGAGAGAATTTCGATCAATGACTTCGAGTATCCTGTTGCTAGACTTGGGACTGGGACTAAAGCCAGTGGGAAATTGAAAGTTGATGAACTCACGTCCATTTATGTCGAGATTTCCAACCTCACTAGTATGGTGAGAACGTTGCAAAAGAACAATGAGTCCCAAGAAGTCAAAGTACTGGATCCATTTTGCACCATTTGTGGAGAAAACCACCATGTAGATGAATGCCCTGTTAATCCTGAGTCGGTAAATTTTGTTGGGAATGTTGGTCATTTTTATAATGCTAATACCTATAATGCAGGTTGGAGATAACACCCTAACTTAGCTTGGGGAAATCAAGGAGGCAATCACTATAATGCCCCGCACCAAAACATCCAACAACAGAACAACAATGCCATGCCAGCATTTTATCAAAATACCATGCCACAGAAAGCTCAAAACAATTTCCAGCAAGGGCAAGGAAGCAACCAAGGAGGAGATCTTACACAATATATGGAGAAAAATGAAGTAACAGTCCAAAGTTTGGCGGCATCAATAAGAAACTTGGAAATACAAATTGGGCAGATTGCTAATGCACTTAGCAATCGACCCCAAGATACTTTGCCAAGTGACACTGAAGATGCTTGGCACAAAGAAAATGAACAATGCAAGGTAATAACTCTTCAGAGTGGTAAGTAGTGTGAAATAGAGACAGCTACCAAGCAGCCAGTCGTCAGCCAAGATGCAAAGCTTGTGCCAGTAGACATACCTAGAAAAGTAGAGCATGAGAAAGTAGATGATGCCAGCGATCATGCCAGTAAGAGTGCCAAATAGGATGCAAGTCCCAGTGCCAACAATGATGATAAGCAGACTGATGCCAAAACAAATTCCAACACTGCCTTGGCAAAGCCGGCAGCACCAACATATGTATATCTACCGCCACTATTTATAGCAAGACTTCAAAAGCATAAGCCGGACTAGCAATTTAAGCGCTTTTGGAAGTGCTTAAATAGTTGCAAATTAACATTCCATTTGTGGAAGCCCTTGAACAAATGCCCAACTATGTAAAATTCATGACGGACATCTTATCCAAAAAGAGGAAGTTTGGAGAATTTGAAATTGTTGCTCTCACTGAGGGATGCAGTGCCATGATCCTAAACCAATTTCCACCAAAGCTGAAAGATCCAGAGAGTTTTACTATTCCTTGCACAATTGGCGACAAGTTTATGGGGAAGGCGTTGTGCGACTTGGGAGCCAACATCAATTTAATGCCACTATCAGTTTTCAAGAAGCTTGGCATAGATGCAAGACCTACCACGGTGACACTTCAATTAGTAGACCGATCCTATGCACATCCCAAGGGTAAGATTGAGGATGTGTTGGTAAAGGTAGACAAATTTATTTTCCCAGCTGATATTAATGTGCCAATTATTTTGGGTAGGTCGTTTCTTGCTACTGGCAGGGCTCTTATTGATGTTCATAAAGGGGAACTAACCATGAGAATGAATGATCAACATGTTACTTTTAATGTGTTTCAAGCGTTGAAATATGCAAATGAACCTGATGAAGGTCAGGCCGATGAAATGAGAGAGTCCATCTTTACTTTGGGGATGGCACAGTTGTGCTAGGATATAGCAAGTGATGATGACATGCTTGATGGTATAGCTGAACTGTTTGAGGAACCTATGGAATCAGCCTTGGAGGCTAAATATGTAAGTTACTTCGAGCCACTCTATTTGGCCGGCAAAGAGATAAAGAAACCAAAGCCATCTATTGAGGAACCATCATAGTTGAAGCTTCAACCTCTTCCAGAACACTTAAAGTATGCTTATTTAGGTAAGAACTCATCTCTGCTAGTGATTATTGCCACTGATCTCACTCATGATCAGGAGGTAAGACTGCTGGCAATACAAAAAGATTATAAGCAATCGTTGGGTTGGACCTTGGCAGACATCCAAGGTATTAGACCAACTATTTGCATGCACAAGATCATACTAGAGTAATACAATGGCAGGACCATTGAAGGCCAAAGGCGGGTAAACCCAAGCATGAAAGAGGTTGTAAAGAAAGAGATCATAAAATGGTTAGATGTCGGGATCATTTATCCCATTTCCAACAGCTCTTGGGTAGGCCGGTGCAGTGTATGCCAAAGAAGGGTGGCATGACTGTGATCCAAAACATTAAGGCCAAATTGATTCCCTCTAGAACCATCAATGGATAGAGGGTGTGCATGGATTGCAGAAGGTTTAACAAGGCTATAAGGAAGGACCACTTCCTATTGCCTTTCATTGACCAGATGTTAGATAGGTTGGCAGGTAATGCTTTTTACTATTTTTAGATGGTTATTCGGGATATAATCAGATTGCCACCGTCCCTGAAGACCAAGAGAAGACCAAGTTCATGTGTCCATATGGGACATTTGCCTTTAGAAAAGGATGCCATTCAGACTGTGTAATGCGCCAGCAATATTTCAATGTTACATGATGGCCATTTTCTTCGATATGATTGAGCATAACATGGAAGTATTCATGGATGATTTCTCAGTGTTTGGTGTAACATTTGAGGAATGCATCCATAGCCTGGAGCAAGTTTTGAAGAGATGCATAGAGACAAACCTAGTGTTGAATTGGGAGAAATGCCACCTCAATGATGAAGGAGGGCATTGTTCTCGGTCATAAGTAACCAAGAGAGGACTAGAAGTTGATTAAGCCAAAATGGAGGTAATTAAGCAATTACCACCTCCAACAAGTGTTAAAGGTATAAGGAGTTTTTTAGGTCATGCTGGTTTTTATCGGTGATTTATTAAAGATTTTTCAAAAATTGCTAAACCTTTATGCTTATTGTTGTAACATAATGCCACTTTTGCATTTGACAATTCTTGTTTGAGAGCATTTCAGAAGCTTAAAGACAGATTGATTAATGCCCCCAGAGTCGTGGCACCGAATTGGAATGAGCCCTTTGAGCTCATGTGCGATGCCAACAATTATACTGTTAGAGCAGTTCTGGGACAACGGCGTGGCAAGATGTTCCATGTCGTCTGCTATGCCAGCAGAACCTTGAATGAAGCATAACTAAATTACTCTACAACCGAGAAAGAATTCCTCACGGTTGTATTTGCTTTTGATAAATTTAGATCTTATCTAATTGGTAATAAGGTTGTGGTTTATACAGATCATTCGACGTTGAAATATCTCTTGGCAAAGAAGGATACCAAACCTAGACTAATCCAACGGATGCTCTTACTTCAAGAATTCGACCTGGAGATCAGATATAAGAAAGGCAGTGAAAACTTAGTAGCTGACCATCTCTCTCGGTTGGAGCATCACATTGAGGATGGTAAGTCCACTATAATTAGAGACGAATTCCCTAACGAGTATTTGCTTGCAGTCGATGCTATACCATGGTACGCTGACACAGTCAACTACTTGGTAAGTAATATTCTGCCATCAGACCTGGCATATAATGGCAAGAAAAGATTTTTACGAGAGGTGAGGCAATACTATTGGGATGAGCCCATGTTGTACAAGTAGTGTGGCGACCAAGTGATTTGCCGGAGTGTGTCAGAGGACGAGCAACAACATATATTGCATCTATGCCTTGCCGCACCATATGGAGGACATTTTGCTTGGATGAAGACTACTATCAAAGTTTTGTAGTCAGGATTCTTTTGGCCCACACTGTACAAGGATGCCCACGAGTATGCTAAGGTATACGATCAATGCCAACGAACAAGGGACATCTCTGGCAGACACGAATTACCACTCCAGAACATTCTGCTAGTGGATTTATTTGATGTGTGGGGGATCAATTTTATGGGTCATTTTCCCCATCTGTCGGTAATGTGTACATTCTCTTGGCTGTTGACTATGTGTCAAAGTGGGTAGAGGTTGTTGCCTTGCCAACAAATGATGCCAAGTTCTTGCACAAAAACATTTTTCACTAGATTTGGTGATCCTCGAATGATTAATCATGTCGAGGGTACTCATTTTAAATGTAAATTAATTTCTAAAGCATTGTGCGGGTATGGGATTCAGCAACAAATCGCCACAACATACCATCCACAAACAAATGGGCAAGCTGAGATATCCAATAAGAAGATTAAGATCATTTTGGAAAAAACTATGAATCCAACAACGAAAGACTGGTCCTTGAGACTAGATGAGTCATTGTGGGCTTATAGGACGGTATTTAAAACCCCTTTGGGCACTTCCCCATTCAAACTTGTCTTTGGCAAATCATGCCATCTACCACTAGAACTTGAACATAAAGCCTATTGGGCCATCCGGAAGCTTGACATGGCATGGAGAATTGCTGGAGGAAATAGGTTGCTTGACCTCAATGAATTGAAGGAATTTAGAACAAAAGCCTATGAGACAGCTAAGATATACAAGGAGAAGGCAAAACGTTGGCATGATAGTCGAATCCTGCCAAGACAGTTCGAAATAGGTCAGCTTGTTCTATAGTTTAACCCTCAGCTCAAACTTTTTCCAGATAAGCTTAAGTCAAGTTGGACGGGTCCTTATGAAGTTGTGAAGCCATATGCTCATAGGGCTGTAGATATCAAGAACTTACTGACCGGAGAAATTTTTAAGGTGAACGGTCAGCGCCTAACGTATTACTTGGAAGGTAAGCAAAGTGATACCAAGGGGGTGATCCTCTTGGCAGAATTAGAATGAAGCTTCCGCAGGTTTGAAATTCTTTGTAAATATTAGGATTAGTTGTTTTTGTTTTCCTTTAGGAATCAAGTTTTTGTTCTTGTTTTATTTTTATTGTCTTTCAATTTTTTTTGTTTGCTGCGTTACACGATTTTCCATTTAGTTGTGCAAGAATTTTGACAACAATTGATGCCAGGAATATTGCCAGAAGGATTGTGAACCAGTGTGCTTGCCAGCAGTTATGCCATGGTGCATGCTAGAGGCATGTGCATATTCCGTGTGAAAGAAGAAAAGAAACCCTAGCTTGCGTAAAAAGGAGAGAGGGAAATCTGGGGAATTTAACCCTTTTTGCCGCCCATATTTATGATAAGTTATCATATCATAATTACCCTATCACTTCGAAATCCTTTCTATACCTTTATCCCTATCACTTCTCATTTAAAATTTAAACCCTTTTCCAATTAAAACTCCATAAACCTCATCATTATCCCCTACTTTTTGGCTACCCTAATTACTCCCTCTTAAACACTTAACCCTTTCTCTTCCATTCTATTAAAATCGATTCCCCCAAAACTTTTCCCTTTTACTCTCATTCGATTTTCTCTCAAGCAAGATCTAAGAAATTCAATCTTTTCTTCTTCCCATCGATTCTCATCTTTTCATCTCCATGGCTTCATCCTCTACTCCCTTCAAGCGATTTTTCAACGAGGACATTCACAAGAAGTTTGATGAGAGCTTCTCTTCAAGGTCGTTCCTTTATGAAAAAAACTTTGACTTCCAATCTGAAGCTATTGTCGGATTCTCGTTGGGGTTCATGTCCATCGTTGATATGCATAAGTAGAGTTCATTTTGCCAACAGAAGGGGGATGTGTTTGCCACCATCGTGTAAGATTTTTACGCCCATCTCGTGACCAAGGATTCTCCATTCTTGATGATTCGGGGTAAGTGCGTTCGTTTTGATGAAGGTTATATTAATTCTCTTTTCTCTTTGCCAACTGAAGGAGATGAATACTTTGAGTACGTTGAGTCTATAAATGTGGCCAAGAAAAAGAAGATTTTGGCAGACTTGTGGGAACCTGGCACAACCTGGACTATTTCGTCCACCGGCCACCAGACCATTAAGAGGCTGGCATTGAAGCCTTAGATGAGGGGATGGAACCATTTCATCAAGCACAATCTTATACCCACATCATACAATGAAATGGTCTTGGAAGATTAGCTTATCCTGTTGCATTGCATTATCAAAGGGCGCCAGATCAATGTCGGCAAAATTATTATCGATGAAACTTACAAGTGTGCTGCCAAAGGTAAGGGAAGTCTATTTTTCCCTTCGTTGATTTATAATATTTGTTTGCACCATGAAGTGCCCAGGATGGATGAGGATCACGGCCTGGTGATTAAGGGTACGACCATCACTACTCATATCTGGAGAAGCCTCACTGGAGGAGAGCCAAAGGAGAAGGGAAAGGGTGTGGCCAAGACGGCCATGCCGAAGCAGAAGCCAAGGGCCGAGCAAGCAAGTGTACCAGAGACCATGCGAGCCAACTCGCTGGCAGTGCTGTCCTATGTGTACTCTTGCCAGGAGATTATTCTCCGAAAATTAGAGAAGGCCGATGAGCTCAATGCGAAGATGCAGCAATATACCAAGGAACGAGATGACATTATCAGGGAGGTCCTTGTGAAACTCCCTGCCGAGCCTGCCAAGCAGAAGGAGGATGTTGGAGCCTTTACTACTGCCACCAAGCAGAGTTGGAAAGGAAATATGAGAATGGCCCCTAACCATGGGAGCCTATCCATGAGGAAGACCTGTTCCAGAAAAGAAGAAGAAGCCCGTGCCAAACGGAATGAAGCCTCATTCGAAGGGGAGTCTTCTTCTACCTAACTCCTTCGCATTTCATGTTTGCATTTTCATGATCATGCATTTTTATTTTTCTGTTTCTCTTGTATATATGTGTCGTTTCATGCATTGAGGACAATGCACATCTTGGATTTGGGGGTATGCATTTTCTCACTTTTATGCCATGCCATGCACATTTAAAATTTTTTGTAGTTCATGTAGAGTAGTTGTATACCGAACCATTAAAAAAGTGAAAAAGAAATTTTTGTCTCGGCTTAAATTTGAAGTTTGTTAACAACTGTTAGGCAAGCTTATTTTGATCTACTTGTTTGCCCGATGATGAGTTTATAATTTTCAGTTTGCCATGACAGTAGATTTGTATGCCATGTTTTCCATGACAATTGATCTCTAGTTCAGGTAATTGTTTCTACACTTAACACGTGGTATGTATCTAGTTCCCTAGAAAACTTAGGTAATTTGAAACTATGCCCAGCTTTAAAAAAAGAAAAATGATGCCAGGGTTAAATGTAAATAAGGCAGCAATGTTCTGCCAAGGCAAGAAAAAAATATTTTCAACTCTCCTCTACCTAGGGATAATAAGTACTTAGGGCTTCATGGTATGCTCCCTCTTAGTTCTTAAGTCCAAAACCTTAGTGTATGAGTTAAAGAGAAAGCCTAATGGTAACTGGATTAAGGTGGGGATTCATGGTATGCTCCTTCTTATCACTCGCGCTAAACAGTACCATCAAGCAAGCTAAAAGATAATGGCAATACCCTTCGGCACAAAAAATATAGAAAATAACAAAACTGAGTTTAGAAAGTACATTGACTAAGGGAGTGAACGAACGCTAGATGCATACTGCCCAGACTTTGCACACAAATCATGCACTTAGACTAGAGTTATATTGTTGCACTTGAATTACTATCTACTTGGCACTGCGCACTGAGATTTTCAAAGGCAGCATTAGAATCAAACTCTGCTTATTAGCATTTGTTGGCATTCCAACCAAACTTTTGCCGAGGTACTATTTTCACTATTTTTGTTTTTCTCTTCTCTTGCATTACTTGAGGACAAGCAATGATCTGGGTTTGGGGTGTATTACCCCCTCAAAAGTATTGTTTTTCATGCCTATTTTGATATGCTTTTGCTTGTTTTCAAGTACATTTAGTTGTATTAGTTTGTTAGAATCATGCATTTACATAAAAGAGTTAGTAGGATGTTTATGCCAGTGTCATGGGTTATTTTTAGTGGCCTTTGTGCAGGTTCGCAGGTGGAATGGCAGGAGGAATGGACACAGGACGCAGTTAGGAATGCCAAGGTAAATGCCATATGTTGTGGGCATGGAAGGACTAGATGAGTGCCAAGCATTTGTTGGCAGAGAGGTATGCCAGCGGCCATGCCAAGAAGAGATGAACCCCCCAAAAAATAGAAAAAGATCAGGCTCCTAAAAGATTGCAATTGGATCAAAAAAATAGCGGATAAGGTGATGCCTAGTGATGCTGGCAAAGTTGTGCCAAGCTCGTGTGCCAGGATGGCCATGGCATTATGACGTCATCCCTAGCCTAATAAGCTATCACACCAAGCTAATAAGATATCAAAATGATTAGATAGATCTCTATCTCTTATCTCTTGATCATTTCAAACTCAAATTCAAATGCTTATCTCATCCTTTCCCCTACTAACCTATATAAAGAACAACCGATCAAGCATTTGAAAAAAAAGAAGGAAAAAAGAAAAAAAGAAAAGAATCGAAAAGAGAAGACGAGAGGTGGTCGGAGCGAGGTGTTGAAGCGGCGAGTAACAGTCAGTGCAACCAAGGAAGGGTGGTTCTACTTCTTGGCCGAGAGCCTGGCGTGGAGGGCTGCATCGAGAGACCCCTCTGCCTATTCCCTTGGCAGAAGTTGTTTTTCTTTTGTTTTTATTATGATGGTGATGTTAAGAACGTTTGTTGGTTAACCCTCACACCATGAACTAATTTAATAGTTGGTGGATGGATGTTTTGGTTCTAAACGTTGGCTTTTATGCCTTAGTTCCTTTATAATAATTATGCTTTTGGCAAAGTTTGTCTGTTTTGCATACTTTAATTTTTCCTAAGTACTGTGCCAAAGCGAGAGCTGACACAGTTAGATTATTGCTTCAAATATCTTAACAGACTTGTGTTGGCAACGATCAAGTTGCTGAACACTTGGGAGAGAAGCTTCGAGAGAAGTCATTCAAGTAGATGAACTTATTTCAGAAGTGAAATCTACCCCCACGGAGTATAAAATGGTTTTAAATCAAATTAGTTTAAGGAAAACATACACTATAGAGATATAGGAGTTTTTACTTGGCCATTTTAGGGCAATGACCATCGAGAGAGGCTTTGCTATTTTTGAATCTGCTCGGCAACCAATGCCAAGACAGTTTTGTCAATAAAGGCTGGCATGAACCACGTTTGAACCAGGCACTCCCTGCCAACAGTCATTATTCATTTGAAAACACCTTTCTAGCCAACACTTCACTTTGGTTTTCTTTTCTTTTCTTTTCTTAGTTTTAAAATCAACTCTTTTAAACTACAATCTTTTCTTTCAAAACAAGTAACAAACTAAATAATCGAATTCCAAGTCAATCTCTGTGGGATCGATACTCAGCTTACCAAGCTGTATTACTTGTCGACCGTGTATACTTGCACGCAAAAGACTCTTGGCGCAGTTTATCTTGCCCAAATACATACCATTTATACCTTTTGCTAGCATTCATTTTACACATCTCCCTGAGAGACAATAGATGTTCAATATGATCAATACAGTGGGTCAGTTTGGCGGATCAGCGACTAAGGATGCTAGACAACATCTTAAATTGTTCTTAGAAATTTATGATTCATTCAAGCAACAAGAAGACCGTAAGGACGTCCTAAGGCTGAGATTATTCCCCTATTCACTAAGGGATAGGGCAAAAACATGGTTAAATAGTATCCTATCCGGATCTTTAAAATCTTGGACCGATCTGTGCCAAAGTTTCCTTTTTAGATTTAGTTTTATAAATATGACTGATAAATTGCGTAATGGCATCACTTCTTTTTTACAGGTAGATAATGAGTCAATGTAGGAGTTTTGGGAGCGGTATAAGGAGCTTTTACGCAAATGTCCCATGTACAGATTTAGAGAGTGGACGCAAGTAACAATGTTTTACTATTTAGTCAATGCACTGACGAGATTGAAGTTGGATACCTCGGTGAATGGTACACTTCTAGACAAATTAGTAGAGGAAGCTTGGGAGATTTTGGACATACTTGCCAAGAATGATTATCAGTTCCCAACCACTACAAGGGGAATAGTCAGGCGAAATGCCTCGGCAATTGAACTTGATTCGTCAGATACTATTTTAGCACAGTTAGCCACATTAACCAATTTGGTTAATAATATGCAGCGACCTAGCAATGCATAGGAGATCAAGGTAGTAGACTCATTTTGTGATTTATGTAATGGTAACCATTATTCTTCTGAGTGCCCGCAGAACTCAGAGTTAGCTTTTACATTGTAAACTACAACCGGAACAACAATGTGATGTCCAACACATACAATCCAGCCTGGAGGAAGCACCCTAACTTCTCATGGAGTAACCAGAACAACACCCTTAATCAGCACAGTTAGAATACACAAGCATTCGGATTCCAACAGAACATGCCACGGTAACAGATGCTGCAGCAACAGTCTACACCATCTAGTTCTTTGGAAAACTCTCTGAATGCTTTTATGTTTAAAACTGAATCTTATATGGTTGAGAATAACAGTTTCATGAAAATGACTGATGCTTTCATTAACAGGACTAAAATGAGGTTACAGAACCAGAAGGCAACTTTGAAATCATTAGAGACGCAAGTCGAGCAATTTGCCCAGAACCTGAATACGAGACCACCATGGAGTTTACCTAGTGATGTTGAGGTCGCGAAGGGAATAGGTCATGAGCAGTGTAAGGTAATTACCACTCGAAGCGGACAAAAGCCAAATGTTGCACCTACTCAGCCTACAAAGAACAATAAATCAGCAAAGCAATATCCTGTAATTGCCCCGACAATTCCAGATACCACAACAAGTCCCGATAACAATTCCAAATCGGATAAGAAGGATGAGGAGATTAGGATACCACCACCATTCCCACAGAGGCTGAAAAGGCAGAAATAAGAGTACCAATTCAAGAAATTCCTTGACATCTTGAAGCAAGTCCACATCAACTTGCCGTTAGTTGAAGCAATAGAACAAATGTCAAACTATGCTAAGTTCCTTAAAGACATTGTCTCTAAGCAAACTAGACTAGGAGAATTTGAGACAGTTGCTATGACGGAGGGATGTATGGCAATGTTGCACAACCGAATGCCACCTAAATTGAAGGATCCTAGCAGTTTTACAATACCTTGTGCAATCAGAAATCACTATGCTGGGAAGGCTTTATGTGATCTTGGGGCAAGCATAAACCTTATGCCAAAATATATTTTCCAACGATTGGACATGGGGAAGGAGAGACCCACGACGGTTACGTTATAGCTTGCGGATAGACCCTATGTACATTCAGAGGGAAAATCGAGGATATTCTGGTAAGAGTCGATAAATTTATATTTCCTGCTAATTCCATTGTTTTGGATTATGAAGTAGATGAGTTCACACCTATTATTCTTGGGAGACCGTTCTTAGCAACGGGAAGGACCTTGATCGATGTCAAGAAAAGAGAACTCACTATGCGGGCGAACGACTAGCAAGTCAAGTTAAATGTTTTTCAAACCTTAACGCATTGCTGATGATCCGAAGAATGCCAAGTCATACAAGCCACCAGCGGATTCAATTTTGACATGGAGGAGTATTGTCATGGCAATTGTATTGCCGAACCTAAGAAACTTGAGGAGCCAGACGATGAAGAACAGAATTAAGCAAATTGGATAGTAAGTTGACTGGGTAAATATTTTAAACCTCTGGATGACTCAGGTAAGGAAGGTAAACTCGGAAAACCCTCTATTGAGCAACCCCCCATGTTAGAATTGAAACCGTTGTCAGGGCAATTAAAATATGCTTATTTGGGAAACGATAACATATTACCCATAATTATTTCTTCTAAGTTGCAGCCAGAATAGGAAAAGAGGTTGATTGACATGTTGACGCTGCACAAAAAGGCAATAGGGTGGACAATCACAGATTTGGAAGGAATTAGTCCGACGATATGTATGCACAAGATCCTACTAGAGTATGATCAGAAACTGTCGATTGAGGCACAAAGGAGACTTAACCCTTGTAACACCCTAAACTTGGCCTAGGAAAGTTACCACAATCTAAACTATAGGCTAATTGAATATATGAGCTAATCAAATTAAAGAAGAAAGAACATTAGCCATCCTTAAGATCAAATAATTGAAATTAGAACCAAATTGAATTGAAATTAAAACTAGAAGGCATAAATGGAAGGATGGAAATGTGAACATGCAAAGCTATAAAGATTGCATGTAAAATTGAATTAAATTAAAGGCCTTGACACATGTTCTCAATTGATGAGAATATGTGCCATGTGAGTTGATGACTCACGGCACCTTGAGGGAATAGATGAGCAAAAATTTCATCATCTTCCTCCAAAAATTATCACCATAGCTGAGTGTTGAGAGAGAAAGGGAGGGAGAGAAATCTTCATACATCACCTTCAATTCAAGTTTCTTGAATTAGCTTTGATCAAATTAGCTTGGAGAAGGTATAATGCTTGATTTCTACATAGTATAGAATGTTTGAATCTTGAAATAATGATGTTCTTGTTGCCTAGATTGATTAGGATGATTGTTATGCATGTTAGGATGATCTTAGCTTCTCATAGTATTAGAAATTTTGAGTGTTAGTAGCCAATTTGATAAAGGGAATGTATATAGTTGCTGGAAATTGAGAATAGGGACTGTTTTACTAGTGAAAATGTTTAAGCATGCTAATTGAATGTAAAGCCCTATTTTGATCATGTTGGTAGATGAATTGAGGCATGAATAGGGTAGATAACTTGCTGGAAAATGAACGCAGCTAATTGGATTAGTTAAAACTAGGTAATGGACTGCTCAATTGGTGAATTAGAAGTATGATGTTGATCAAATAGATCAAATTGGATTTAACATGATAATGCCCTGTTTTAAGCACGTTGCTAGGTGAATTAGACTGACCTAGGAATGTAAGAACATGAAAATAAGTTGAATTTCCATGTTAGAACCTTGTTTAGATGAGTTATCAAGCTAGAAACTCAACCTAGTGTAATCTGGCCAGAATACTCTGTTCTGGGCAGTAAATTTGAAAAATCACCATAAATTGTATAAAAAGAATTTAAGGCTGAAAGTTTTATGGAAAATGACTTGACATGTCTAAAATCATTAGGAGAAAACAGAACTGAATTCTGAATTGTACAATTAATTGTAGAGAAGAAACACTAAGGACAGTGCAAACTGTCCAGTGTTGTAAATTGCCCTATCTTTAAGTTAAAAACTGTATTAATTGGAAAAGAACTAAAATGCAAGGCCTATATGGTTAGAAAGAAAATTACGTTAGCTTTCCAACAGTGTAAACCAGTTGAAATTCTGACATACGGAATGAAAGTTATGCATGTTTAAGTGAACAGAGTACATGCTGCCTAGTAACAACAGTTTAGGTAATTGTACACTATTTTGTGGCAGTTTGTAAACAGTTTTGTAAACAGTTTTGGGACATTGATTTCTGCCCTGTTTTACATGAATTAAAGTATAGATAAGTGTATTTATGTATAGTAAAGAATGTATATGAACATGCTTCCAGATTTGTATATGATGTGTGCTAGTAACATTGCCTTGATTGAATGATTATGTGATCTTGTTTTAACATGTATATACTTGTGTAATGTGTTAGAACCACGAGTGAACTTGGTGGATGAGGAAAGGGTGAAACATTCTAAAGCTAAGAACAAAGGAGTGTGGTTCCAAGACTAGCTAAGCTCGGAGTATTGTGAATGTAGTTATTCCTAGGGTTAGGACTAGGTCCTAGCCAATGCAAGCATGTCTATATTCTTGTAATGTTTGAATTGACTCAATATGATCTTGATCTATAAGGGAATAATGATTAAAGTAATGCATGAAACTTGATCACATCCTTGAATACATGTTTAATTCAAATGTTTAAGCATGTCTAAGTGGTAACATTGGTGCTTGTATGTGTAATGCGGCGTGTGATCGAATGTTAAAGAAATTGCTTGAAATGTTACCTCAACTTGATGAAATGATCACATGAGAATTACATGATATGTGAGTGTTAAGTGTCTAAAAGTACTATTTTATTCACCCTTTTTACTCATATTATTGCTAGACTTAGGCTCATATTAGTTGCATTATTATCCATTCATGCATGTTTGCATTGTTTATTTGGTGGACAAGCTTGATTTCATATTTTGCTTAATTTTGTGGAAAAGGGGTGCTGCCTATAGTTGTTTTTGTGTGTGCGAAATTAGTTGCCCGAGCAAGGCTGGAACCAGTTGCCAGGGTAATACAAAAAGGAGATGCCGACGCAGTTGCCAGGTCTGTGCATGAAGGATACGCCGAGCTAGTTGTCAGGGCAATTGTCGAAAATGATGGATAAGGTGATGTGGCAGCCAAAATTGATGACTGGATATGCCCAACATGGAGAGGTCAAAGAAAGATTAAATCCCAAAGAAGATAGGAGAAGATCTAGAAGGAATTTAAATATAATAAAGAATTATATTCTTTTAAAGTATTTAATTCCAACTTAACATCCTCCTTAAGAAAGACTTTGACCTAACCATATCCTATATAAAGAACCCCTAGCCGCCTATTTCAACAAATTTTGGAGGGAGAGAATTCAGTCAAGATAGAATCCAAGAAGGGGCTGTCGAAATCTTCATCTTTTCTTCTTTGTTTTCAGTTTTGTTTATGTTGGAGAACAATTACTTTGTGTTTCTTTTGAACCTAGCCATGAACTAAATCTATTTGGCTAAGGTTATTGTGTTTTGTGGTTGTGAGAAACGGTTGGATTTTGTTTAGGTAATAAAGTTTGCACTTTCAATTCAAGGTTTACTCATTCTTGGTTTTTATTCTTGTTTGCGAGTGATTTGGGAGATGATCTCGTAAATCTATCTATTTATCTAATATCAAGAGAGTTAGATTCAAGAAACGAATGAGTATGGTTTTTATTCAATCTATCGATGATGAAGACTAATCCGGCTTAGGAATAAGTTTAGGATTTCAATGGCTAAGAGGAGCACAAGATTGGTTGTTGTTCACCCATAATTCATACAGGGATGTATTGTCAAGGCATGCACAATTAGCTAGAGTTTCGACTTAGGGATAAGAAGAAACCATTGAAGAACGCTCTGCCGAACCTTGAAGTTTGCTGCCCAGTCGCCCAAATGGTTACCCAGCCAGTTTCCCAGGCAACCGTTCTACTAGTTGCCAAGGCAACCTAGCTGCGCAAGTTGCCACGACAACTGAGTTGCCGCTGCACTCTTTTACCAAGACAATCCATTCGGCTATCACACCTCAACTCACGATAACCTGACCTATTCTCTCTCTTTTGACTACAACTTCTTTTACTTTATTGCTATTTTACTTTAGTTGCTAGTTAAAACTCCTACAATCACCTACTTGTGTCTTTTACTTTTACAGTGCAAGAGACTAGATTCTTGAAGTGGCACCAATCCCTGCAGAGACGATATCTTTTATACTAAAACTTGCGACGTGTACACTTGCACAATTGTGGAGCACTCAATACGCGCAACAAGTTTTTGGCGTCGTTGTTGGGGATTGGCAATAGCAACTTTGTTTTTATTTTCTTGCACTTTTTATTTTTATTGTTTAAGATTCAAAGGGTTAACAAACTTTGGATTGGAAATAGTTCTGTTTCGTGCAAAAATCACTACACCTCCAGGGTTAACAAACTATTCGAGACTACCTTGAGGAAGATCTTGAAGGACTTAATCCAGGAGTTGTCACACCTGAAATTGAAGCCGACCACTTTGAGTTAAAACCGGTGATGTTCAATATGATCAACACAATTGGTCAATTTGGCGGCTCAGCAACTGAAGATGCACGACAACATCTTAAATTTTTCCTCGAGATTTGTAATTCATTCAAAATACAAGGAGTCACCCCAGATGTTTTACGGCTAAGATTATTCCCCTATTCATTAAGGGATAGGGCAAAAGCTTGGTTGAATAGTATTTCTGTCGGATCAATAGGATCTTGGACCGATATTAGTCGTGATTTCCTTGCTCGATTTAATCCTACAAATTTGAATGATAAGATTCGTAATGAAATTACTTCTTTTCGGCAGGCAGATGATGAATCCATGTACGAGGCTTGGGAGCGATATAGAGATCTTCTACACAAATGCTCCCTACAAGGATTCCCAATGTGGACACAAGTAACGATGTTTTACAATGCTGTGAATACACCAACAAGGATGATGCTAGATGCCTCGGCAAACGGCATACTCCTAGACAAGTCATCGGAGGAAGCAATGCAAATTCTGAACAGGCTCGCCAAGAATGATTACCAGTTGCCATCTGCTAGAAGATGAGGAGTTAGACGCCAAGCCACAATACATGAACTGGGAACATCAGACTCAATTTCGGCACAATTGGCCACTCTAACCAAGATGGTCCAGAACATGCAGAAACAAAACAACACACAGGAGGTCAAGGTAGTAGATTCCTTTTGTGAGTTATGTGGTAGTATCCATGATTCTTTTAAATATATGCAGAATCCAGAGTCCAACTTTTATGTGGGGAATTACAACCGGAACCACAATGTGATGTCCAACACATACAATCCAGCATGAAGAAGCACCCAAATTTTTCTTAGAGTAATCCCAACAACGCTCTGAACTAGAACAACCAAAATGCACAAGCATCGGGATTCCAGTAGAATATGCCACAACAATAGTTGTCGCAGCAACAACCGACAATATCTAGTTCTTTGGAAAATGCTCTCAATGCTTTTATGTTAAAATTGAATCTTATATGGCTGAGAATAGTAACTTCATGAAAAGAACTGATGCTTTTATTAACATGACTGAGATTAGATTGCAAAACCAAAAGGCGGCAATCAAATCATTGGAAACTCAAGTCAGACAATTTGTTCAAAACTTGAATACTAGACCGCAATGAGGTTTACCCAGCGATACTGAAGTCGCAAGAGGAACTATCCACGAGCAATGTAAGGCGATCACCACTAGAAGTGGTCGACAACATAAAGAGGCTCAAGCTCGCTCATCAAACAAAAATCCACAAAAGAACAATATGAACTCAGCGGCAAAGCCCCAAATACTAAACCAGGAAATACCACGGCAACCCCAGTTGACGATGCCGCGGCAACCAACGATAAGCATGCCACGACAACCCCAGTTGACAATGCCTCGGCAACTTCAGTTGCCCCAGTAATGCCATCAATCAGATTCTAGACCAATGAAAGGATCGAAGATATCCGACTTCCACCACCATTCCCACAAAGGTTGAAGCGACAAAAGCAAGAATAACAATTCAAGAAGTTTCTTGATATCCTAAAGCAAGTCCATATCAACTTGTCGTTGGTTGAGGCAATTGAACAAATGTCAAACTATGCCAAGTTTCTTAAAGACATTGTGTCCAAAAGAACAAGGCTACAAGAGTTTGAAACAGTTGCCGCAATAGGGGGATGCATGGCCATGTTGCACAATCGCATGCCACCCAAGTTGAAAGATCCCAGAAGTTTCACAATGCCCTATTCCATCAGAAACCACTATGTCGGGAAAGCATTATGTGACCTTGGAGCAAGCATAAACTTGATGCCTAAATTGGTTTTTTTTCCAGAAACTAGGAATCGGGAAGGCAAGACCTACAACAGTTATGCTACAGCTAGTCGACAGATCCTATGTGCATCCAGAGGGAAAAATTGAAGACATACTGGTAAAAGTTGATAAATTTATTTTTTTCCCTGACTTTATTGTTTTGGATTGTGAAGCAGATAAGCATGCGCCTATCATTCTCGAGAGACCCTTCTTAGCAACAGGGAAAACCTTGATCGATGTTGAAAAGGGAGAGCTCACAATAAGGGTGAATGACCAGCAAGTTAAACTAAATGTGTCCCAAACACTAAAGCATGCCGATGATCCAGAAGAATGTCAACTTTTTCATGCCACGACAGAGTTTTACTTCAAAGAGGAAATTAGTTGCCTCAGCAACTATATTGCCGATCTAGAGGAACCTGAAGAGTATGAAGAATTGATCGATGAGGAACAACAAGAAGAGGCAAATTGGTTAGTCAATCGACCTTGTACATACTTTGAACCACTAGATTACTCAGGTAAGGAAGGTAAACTCGAAAAGCCCTCCACTGAACAACCATTGATTCTTGAGTTGAAATAATTGCCAGGGCAACTAAAATATGCTTACTTGGGAACCGATAATACATTGCCTGTAATTATTTCCTCTAAGTTACAGCCTGAGCAGGAAAAGAAGCTTATCACCATGTTGACGCTACACAAGAAGGTGATACGATGGACAATTGCCGACTTGAAGGGAATTAGTCCGGCAGTGTACATGCATAAGATTTTGTTGGAAGATGATCACAAACCTTTGATTGAGGCCCAGAGGAGACTGAATCATGCCGTGAAAGGGGTTGTAATGAAAGAAATAATCAAATGGCTGCATCATATACCCTATCTCTGATAGTACATGGGTAAGTCTGGTACAATGTGTACCGAAAAATAGAGGTATAACGGTGGTAAGTAATGAAAACAATGAACTCATTCCAACAAGGAATGTGACCGATTGGAGGCTTTGTATGGATTACCAAAAGCTAAACAAAGCCACTAGGAAAGATCACTTCCCATTACCTTTTATTGATTAAATGCTTGACCGTCTTGCAGGTAAACCCTTTTATTGTTTTCTTGATGGTTATTCAGGTTACAATCAAATTGTCGTAGCACTAGAAGATCAAGAAAAGACAACCTTCACATGCCCATACGGTACTTATGCTTTATGAAGAATGCCGTTCAGATTGTGTAGTACCCCGGTAACCTTTCAAAGATGCATGATGTCACTCTTTTTAGACATGGTCGAAGACTTCCTTGAAATCTTCATGGACAATTTTTCCATATTTGGTGATGACTTCGACAGTTGCCTCAGCAATTTGGAGAAGGTGTTGGCAAGATGTGAAGAATCTGATTTAGTCCTTAATTGGGAGAAGTGCCATTTTATGGTAGATGAAGGAATCGTGCTCGGCCACAAGATTTCATCAAAGGGTATCGAAGTAGATAAAGCCAAGGTGGACGTGATTGAGAGATTGCCGCCACCAAGTTTGGTTAAAAGAATCCGAAGCTTTCTTGGACATGCAGATTTTTACAGGAGGTTCATTCATAATTTTTCTAAGATTACTAAACCCTTGTGCAATTTGCTTGAATAGGATAAAGTATTCAATTTTGATGATTCTTGTGCCCAAGCATTCAAAACCCTAATGGAAAAGCTTGCCTCGGCACCTATTATCGTTTCACCTGATTGGACACTACCTTTTGAGCTCATGTGTGATGCGAGTGATTTTGCAGTAGGGGCAGCCCTAGGCCAACGCACAGGTAAGGATTTTCGAGTGATATACTATGCTAGTAAAACTCTTAATAACGTTTAAGTGAATTATACAACAACGGAGAAAGAGTTACTAGCCGTAGTTTTTGTTGACAAGTTCCGATCCTATTTGATTGGTACAAAGGTAATTGTCCATACAGACCATTCGGTAATTAAGTATCTATTTGCTAAAAAGGATGCCAAACCTCATTTGATTCGTTGGACATTCTTTTACAAGAGTTTGACATTGAAGTTAAGGACAAGAAAGGAACAGAGAATCAAGTTGCCGATCACTTGTCACGCTTAGAACGCAATAGGGAGGAGGACGCAAATTTAGAGATATGCGATGCATTCTCGGATGAGCAACTGTTACTTGCCTCGGCAACCCCTGATGCCTCGGCAACTCTAGATGTGCACGCCTCGGCAACTCCAAATGCGCATGCATCGGCAACTCCACATGCGCACGCCTCAGCAACTCCAGATGCACACACCTTAGCAACTCCAGACGCGCACGCCTCGACAACTCCAGATGTGAACCCCTCGGCAACCACAGAAGAAGTTGCCACGGCAACACATGCTTCGGCAACCACGGTTGCCTCGGCAATACCCTGGTACGCGAATTTAGTTAATTTCCTTGTTTGTGGTATTTTACCTTATGACCTTACTCATCAAGGAAATAAGCGGTTCTGCCATGATGCTAACATTATTTCTGGGACGAGCCTATTTTGTTTAAACAATATGCAGATCAGATTATACGCCGATATGTCCCTGAAGAGGAGCAGCAGAATGTACTCCAACAATGCCATTCTTCACCCTATGGAGGACATTTTCGAGGAACACGTACAGCGGCCAAAGTCTTGCAATCCAGTTTGTATTGGCCAACACTATACAAAGATGCCCAAGAGTTTTACAAGCAATGTGATCGTTGCCAAACGATGGGCAATATCTCTAGACGACATGAGATACCGCTCTAAAACATCCTTGAGGTGGAATTGTTCGATGTATGGGGGATCAATTTTATGTGACCTTTCTCATCTTCATTCGGCAACCTCTACATTCTACTTGTCGTCGACTACGTGTCTAAATGGGTTGAGGCAGCTGTAGTTCCCGCCAACGATTCCAAGACCGTACAACGATTCTTGTAGAAAAATATATTTACACGGTTTGGGATGTCGAGAGCAATTATCAGTGATGAAGGCAAGCACTTTGACAATAGACTTATTGCCAAGATGTTGCAACGCTTCGGCGTGTCACACAAAATTGCCATGGCATATCATCCACAAACTAATGGGCAAGCAGAAATTTCTAACCGGGAATTAAAGAATATCCTCGAGAAGGTTCTCAATCCTTCCTGAAAAGATTGGTCTTCAAGACTAGACGAAGCACTTTGGGCTTACCGAACCATATTCAAAACACCCCTGGAATGTCCCTGTTTCGCTTTCTCTATGGGAAAACTTGTCACTTACCGGTGGAAATCGAACACAAGGCATATTGGGCAGTCAAGACCGTGAATATGGATTGGGAGAGTGCCGGACAAAAGTGTTTACTAGATCTCAATGAGATAGAAGAATTATGTGCGCTCGCCTATGACAATGCACGAATCTACAAGGAGAAAATAAAGCAATGGCATGACAATAAACTATTGCCACGACAATTAATGCCAGGGCAACTAGTTCTCTTTTTCAATTCTTGGTTGAAACTTTTCCTGGGAAAATTGAAATCAATATGGTCGGGACCATTCGATGTTTTCGAACCGTTCTCCCATTGTGTTGTGATAATCAAGTCCACCACTGATGAACATGAATTCAAAGTTAATGGAAAAATATTGAAGCACTATAACGGTGCCCATGTGGAACGTAACAAAGAAGTGGTCACCTTAGGAGATACATGAGCATGCTCTCCTTTCGATATTTTCCTTTTATTTTTAGTTTTCTTTTATTCGAACTTATTATTATTTTATTTTGGTTATTCTTAGGATAGATTTATTTATTTTATTTAGGTTAAGACTATATCTTTCTTTCATATTTATTTAATTATTTTTTAATTTTAGGTTTAAGAATTTCTTTGTACGTCATTATTTATTTCTTTTTATTTTATTTACTAGTTTATCTTTAATTTTAATCTTTATTTTATTTGTTTTTGAATTGTAGGAAAAGAGTTCAAGATAAAAAGGAATTGGATTCAAGAAGGAAGTTTCTTCAACAAGGAAACTAATAGGCTAAATCTAAGGCTTATATTAAGCCTCCAATTTACCCTAATTCTCCTACATAGCCGGCCAAACCCTTCCCCTCCCTAATTCCCTTTGCCGCCCCCTTCCCCCAATTAAAACCCTTGTTTTCTTTCTTTCCAATCAACCCCACCCACCATATTTACTACCTATCTTTTCTATTTAACCCATCACCCTTAACTTCCAAGAAACTTATTCCTACTTTTCACCTTGCAACTCTTTAGTTTCTTTTGCTTTCTTTTCTTTATTTCTCTACAACTCACAACCAAGATCATCCATGGCATCCAAACTCAAGTTTTTGGCACACCCAAGTTCTTCCAAGGAACCGACCTACAAGAAGTTTGCTACACCGGCGGTTCAAGAACGATTTCACTCCAAGTTTGAAAGCCGAAAGATTTGCGAAGAACAAGGCTTCGAATACTCCAACTCTCATCAAGATTTTGGTCTTGAGCCCTTCATCTTCGAAAATATTGCACACCAAAAGTGGCAAATCTTTTGCCATCAACCAGAACCGGGCAACATCTCATGGGTAAGAGAATTCTATGCTCACTCACCTAACCCGGATAATCCTTATGTTTTTGTTTGTGACAAGGCGATCCTCATAAGCCCCGAAAGCATCAACACCTTTTACGGGCTCTACGTTGAGAATGACGAGCATCAAGCCTTTGTTGATCAACTCACGCCCAAGCAATTCGACAAGGTGCTTCAAGAACTCACTCTACCAGGAACTCATTGGAACGACGGTAAATATAAGGGTACGGTAAACCACCTTCGGCTTAAACCCAAGGCAAAATTATAGAATAAGTTTGTTAAAACTTCTTTAATGCCCACCACACAAATACTATTGTTGATACACCTCGTCTTTTGCTCATACATTCTATTTTGCATAATCGCATCATTAACATTGGCAAAATTATTTGCAATGAGATATTTGTATGTAGCACCAAAGACAAGGGTTCTCTTTTCTTCCCTTGCCTAATCTCCAACCTTTGCAAGGAGATGCATGTCTCAAGTGAGTCCACCGATGAAAAGGCCCTACCAAAGTCTGGTTGGAATCGAGCACAAATCTGAAAGTTAATAGGAGAGGCACCGCTCACATCCCCAACGCCTACAGTTGCCGCAGCAACTCCTAATGCCCAGGCAACTGATGCCCGTGCAACTCGGCCAGCAACCCGGGACAACTTGAAGCACTCTTACAACCATTGGCGAACAACCTTAAGCAAATTTAAGACCGACAACTAATGTTAATGCGATACATGAAGGACCACAACAATGCCATCACCCAAGTCATCATGGAAAATTACCCGGACAGTCGTGTGTCGTTCCCTATCTTTCCTACGAAATCCTTGCCACGGTAACCGCAACAAATGATGCCGCAGCAACCTACACAGCACCTGTCCCAGCAGTTGCCACGACAACCAACACTAAAGATTCCGCGGCAACCGAGACTGAAGCCGCCCCGGCAACCACTACAAAAGATAAAGGTAAAGCACCTATGCCCAAACCAACTCATACTGAATCATTTTTTTGATTTTTTAGATTCGAACGAGTCCTCCATTGCACCAACAAAGATCACACCAGTCGAATCCTCCAAGCCCAAGCGAAAAGCCAATGACATTAAGTAAGAAGATGATGAGGACGATGAGGACACCCCCCGTACGAGGATCGATTCCACCATCGGCAACAAGGAAGCAACCACCGCGTTCAAGCAAAAGAATCAAGACACCGGCAAAAAGGAATCTAATCATCCACGACGACGAGCTCTCAGAGTAAGTCATCGTTTGCATTTTGTATTTCTTTTTTTATTTTTCTTTCCTTTGTATGCATTGAGGACAATGTCTCATTCAAGTTTGGGGGGGATTGTTACTAGTTAGTTGTCATGTTTAGTTGTATTCATCTTAAGTATTGCATTTAGGATACATAAATTGCTTGCCATGCCTTTAGTTGGAACAAGAATTGCCTAGATTTGATGCATATCTGATGATGACTTTGCCAATGCACTTAATTGATAGAACTTTTTATTCTAGGATAATTGTGGAAACACATAGAATCCTACTATGATTCTAAACTTGATGAAACATTGTTGTGGCTTGATTGATTTAAGGAATTCTAGCGAACTTAGTTTGATAGTTAAAAAATTGGGGGATTAAAATAAAAATTAGATGAATGCTAGAGGTGCCTGAAACCGGCTCTAGTCAAATAAAAGAAAAACTTAAGAAAACTAAAAACAAATCACTAGAGGTGCCCGAAACCGGCTCTATTTAAAACATGTTAAAAGAACCCAAGGAAGTAATTTGAAAACCTCTTGTTTGCATAGAATCTGGAAAATCAACTTGCACATAACTCCACACACACTCACAAGCATTATAGTTTGATTCTGATTAATTCCTAAGTTGTTCAAAAAAATGAAAAGTCGATCATACTTTGTGCCATGTTTCTGAGGATTGAAATTAAGTTCGAAGCTAAGTTTGTGAAAATTGAAGTCTTGGCGAGTAATTATTAGTTTGCATTGCTTGAAGACAAGCAATAGTTCGAGTTTGGGGGCATGTTAAGTGTCTAAAAGTACTATTCTATTCACCATTTTTACTCATATTATTGCTAGACTTAGGCTCATATTAGTTGCATTATTAGCCATTCATACATGTTTGCATTGTTTCCTTGGTGGACAAGCTTGATTTCATATTTTGCTTAATTTTGTGGAAAAAGGGTACTGTCGGTAGTTGTTTTTGTGTGTGCGGAATTAGTTTCTCGAGCAAGGCTAGAACTAGTTGCTAGGGCAATACAAGAAGGTGATGCCGACATAGTTGCCAGGGCAGTGCAAGAAGGATACGTCGAGCTAGTTGCAGGGCAATTGTCGACAAGGATGGATAAGGTGATGTGGCAGCCGAAATTGATGACTGGATATGCCCAACATGGAGAGGTCAAAGAAAGATTAAATCCCAAAAAAGATAGGAGAAGATCTAGAAGGAATTTAAATATAATAAAGAATTATATTCTTTTAAAGTATTTAATTCCAACTTAACTTCCTCCTCAATAACGACTTTGACCTTACCATCTCCTATATAAAGAACCCCTAGTCGCCTATTTCAACAAGTTTTGGAGGGAGAGAATTCGGTGAAGAGAGAATCCAAGAAGGAGCTATCGAAATCTTCATCTTTTCTTCTTTGTTTTCGGTTTTGTTTATGTTGGGGAACAATTACTTTGTGTTTCTTTTGAACCTAGCCATGAACTAAATCTATTTGGCTAAGGTTATTGTGTTTTGTGGTTGTGAGAAACGGTTGGATTTTTCTTAGGTAATAGAGTTTGCACTTTCAATTCTAGGTTTACTCATTCTTGGTTTTTATTCTTGTTTGCGAGTGAATTGGGAGAGGATCTCGTAAATCTATCTATTTATCTAATATCGGGAGAGTAAGATTCAAGAAACGAATTAGTATGGTTTTTATTCAATCTATTGATGATGAAAACTAGTTCGGCTTCGGAATAAGTTTAGGATTTCAACGGCTAAGAGGAGCGCAAGATTGATTGTTGTTCACCCTTGATTCACGCAGAGATGTATTGTCAAGGTATGCACAATTAGCTAGAGTTTTGACTTAGGGATAAGAAGAAACCATTGAAGAATGCTCTGTCGAACCTTGAAGTTTGCTGCTCAGTCGCCCAAACAGTTGCCCAGCCAGTTGCCCAGGCAACCGTTCTACTAGTTGCCAAGGCAACCCAACTGCGCAAGTTGCCACGGCAACTGAGTTGCCCTGCACTCTTTTACCAAGACAATCCATTCGGCTATCACACCTCAACTCACGATAACCTGGCCTATTCTCTCTCTTTTGATTACATCTTCTTTTACTTTAGTTGCTAGTTAAAACTCCTACAATCACCTACTTATGTCTTTTACTTTTACAGTGCAAGAGACTAGATTCTTGAAGTGGCACAATCCCTTTGAAGACGATATCTTTTATACTATAACTTGCGACATCTACACTTGTACAATTGCGGAGCACTCAATACGTGCAACAATGAGCTATGGCTTAATTGGCCTAATGGCCTAGTATGAAATGAACTTGCTTGACATGATCTTGAACTTGAAATACTTGTATAAATGGCTTAAATCGAACAACCTTGGTAGCTAGTTGGACTAGGTAGAAAGACATGCCTTAGAGTCTAGAGCTCATTGTCTCAGGGTCGACTACAGTCTAGGGCTAAAAACCCTATTTGGCGACAGACGGAGGGTACGTATGTTGTCTTTGGCAACAATAGGAGGGTTGACCAGCACTACGGTGCATCTTGTGGCGACAAATGGTTGGAGACTCGATTACCTATACAAACTAAGTACCAAGGGGGTTGTTTAAATGCTAACAAATGAAATAACAATCCTATAACATATGTTACTTTTCTTGAAAGTTATATAATGAATGTTACTTGACATGAAAGCCTTGAATCATATGTTACTTAACATGAAAGCCATGAATTGTATGTTACTTGTCATGTAAGCATGGTTTGCTTGATTCTTGATATGAAAGCTTGAATTATGTTTCATTGTTTCTTGTATCCTATACTAGCCGAATGCTTGAAATCCTTAGCTAAGATTATTCTAATGCTTGAAATCCTTAGCTAGGACCATTCTTGTTAAATTGACACTTGATATAATAAATGGTTAGAAGTAGTTACTACTTCGCTAAGTACATTCTTGTACTTATCATTCTCGTTTTCATTCTTCCCAACCAACAGGGTAAAGGATTCGATCGTTGCTTGATCTTAACGCCTGATTTCTTGAGCTAGAAGCAAGACACAAGCATAGTTAAAGTATGGTTTCATACTCATTTTGTATATCTCCTAGATTGGTGGCACTAGAATGTATATAGTTTATCTTGATCATGCATTTTGGAAGATGAGTACTTGTATATATTGTTCTTGTATGGGCCTACTATGTCATGATCTTGGTTGACAATATGAAACATGTATTGAACTTAAATTTCATGTAATGGAATGGTATTTGCTGAGCATATATGGATTTATACATGGAATGGTCAAGTGTTTGATCTAGATTACATTGAACCATTCGAATGCCTTGTGGAATGTTATGGTCTTGTATGAATATACCATGATGTAGGTGTTGTTTTGTGTTAGTATGATGATTGCCGAATGGTCTAGATGTTTGAAGACTAGTTACATGTAATAGTATGATCAAATAATCATGCTTAGTAAGTTTAGGTATGAGATGTTAAATTATAATCTAAGGAACAATGAAATAAAATGGAATTATGTTGCACAAATAGGGCCATTCTAATGATAGGGATAAAATGGAGTTAATTGTAATGTTAATGAAGTAACCTATAATGACTTGAAATCAAAATATGAGATTGCTTGCATGTTAAGTTAAGTATGCTTGGTTGCTTTCTAGTTAAGTAACTCATCTTATAGGGATGAGTTAATCAATCCTTGCCCTCTTCTTGTTCTTGTTTGTATTGTAATACCTTTTCCATGCTTGGTAACGCTCCCGAGCCAGTTTGCTACTAACCCGGGGTAGGGGTGTTACATTTATTTGGTAATTAGATATTTTTAGTCGATTCTAGGA
This sequence comes from Hibiscus mutabilis, assembly GCA_019671005.1. Taxonomy (NCBI): domain Eukaryota; kingdom Viridiplantae; phylum Streptophyta; class Magnoliopsida; order Malvales; family Malvaceae; genus Hibiscus; species Hibiscus mutabilis. Next base: position 42,655,164 of record CM033745.1, read on the forward strand.
CTAAAATGAGCTCTCTTGCATTATATAGGATACTTGTGCCACCTAGGAGACTTGTATTGTATAGCTTGTGTCTTTGCTTAATTAAACCGAATTCTTAATTGTTCTATTTGAACGTAGAATGTATGAAACAAGGCTTACTCGGGACGATGAAATTCTCGTAGCCTCCTCAAATGAAGGACATAGTCTTTCGAGATTAAGCCTGAAATTGTAAAACAAAGCCTTGTAGTTTCGAACCCAATAGGAGGAATCACATCCATTGACTTCCTTTGCAAGGAATGTTCTATAATAATTCGAAACATACCCTTTCCTATTGATCTATATGTATTGCCAAATAGAGAGTTCGATCTAGTGTTAGGACTAGATTGGTTAAGCAAGCATGAAGCTTGGGTAGATTGCCAAAATAGGAGACTTTACCTCTGGGGTTTGGGAATTGAATCCATTCTCCTAATTGATAGGAAACCAACCTCAATCTTTGCTACTATGATTATGAAAGATGAACTTGAATTCGGATTACCTAGTATGCCAATTGTATATAAATTCATCGGTGTTTTTCTTGAGGAAGTCCCTGGTCTCCCTCTAACCAGAAAAGTAGAGTTCGGAGTCGATGTTCAACCTGGAACAACTCTGGTGTCCATCACACCTTATCGAATGGCACCTGTTGAATTGAAAGAACTCAATAAGCAACTCTAAGAGCTACAAGACAAAGGCTTTATTCAGCCTAGCTCGTCTCCCTAGGGTGCTCCAGTCTTGTTCGTGAAAAAGAAAGACGGGACTATGATACTCTGTATTGACTACAAACAATTGAACAAGCTTACTATCAAGAATCGGTATCCTCTCCCAAGGATAGAAGATCTTTTTGATCAACTCAAGGATGCTTCAATGTTCTCAAAGATCTATCTTTTATCGGGATACTATCAAATGAGGGTAAAAGAAGAAGATGTACCCAAGACAACCTTTCGTACTCGATATGGCCATTTCGAATTCCTTGTAATGCCATTCAGGTTAACGAATGCCCCAGCTGCTTCATGGACCTTATGAACCATGTATTCAAACCCTATCTTGACAAGTTTATGGTTGTCTTCATCGATGACATCCTAGTGTATTCTCGGAATAAGGAAGAACATTCCGAACACCTTCGAATTGTATTGCAAACTCTCCAAGAATGTCAGTTGTTCGCAAAGTTCTCTAAATGTGAATTCTGGCTATCAGAAGTCTCGTTCCTTGGCCATGTCATCTCGGTAGAATGAATTAAAGTAGACCCGAGCAAAATTTAATCCATTCTGAATTGGAGACCTCTGAGGAATGTTGGTGAGGTCAGAAGCTTTCTCGGTTTAGCCGGGTATTATTGATGTTTTGTCAAGGGATTCTCATCCATTGCCGCAAGATTGACTAAGCTAACTCACAAAGATACACCCTTTGTTTGGTCAGAGAACAAACAACGAAGCTTTGATCAACTTAAACAAGCTCTGACTCATGCACCAGTTCTCATCCAACCAGAATCGGGCAAAGAATTCACTGTCTATAGTGATGCATCTCATTTAGGACTAGGTTGTGTCCTAATGCAAGATGGAAAACTGGTAGCTTACGCTTCAAGGTAACTAAAATCACACGAGTCAAACTACCCTACACACGATCTAGAATTGACAACCATCGTGTTTGTTCTCAAAATATGGAGACATTACTTGTACAGAGAGAAATGTAACCTGTTCACAGACCACAAAAATCTCAAATACCTCCTGACTCATAAAGACTTGAATTTGAGACAAAGGAGATGGCTAGAATTACTTAAAGACTACGATTTGGTTATCGACTACCATCCGGTGAAAGCAAATGTGGTTGTTGATGCCCTTAGTCGCGGACCATACTCAGGTAAACCCTTAAATCTAAATCCTAGAATAATTCATTCGAATTTAATCTTTCTCGGTTTACAAGTAATCCATTCAAATTGAACCTTTTCTTGTCTTACAAGTAACCATTTGAAAATATCTCTTAATGCTCTTGTCCTTTCGTTTGTAGCTTCCTTGGCTATCAATGTTCATTTTCGTTTATCCAAAGGACAGAAATTCTTGTCTGAACTTCAAATTCAATCTAGCTTGATCTTGAGAATCAAAGGACTCCAACAAATTGATCCAGATCTTCAGAAGATCGTATCCAAGCTAGACTCTGAGTCTAATTCTGACTTTTCCCTCAAGTCGAATGGACTCTTTTATTTCAAAGATAGAGTATGTGTTCCTAACAATGAGGAACTAAGACAAGAGATGTTACAAGAAGCTCACCAAAGCTCTTTCTCAATTCACCCGGGATCGGTTAAGATGTACAAGGATCCAAAGCCGCTATACTGGTAGCCAAGCATGAAATCGGCTATCACAGACTTTGTTTTAAAGTGCCTAACTTGTCAAAGATTCAAAGCCGAGCATCAAGTCCCTACTGGATTACTCCAACCAATCAAATTCCCTCAGTAGAAATAAGATCGAATTACAATTGATTTCGTTACTGGTCTTCCTTCCACTCTAAGAAAGAATGATGTTGTATGGGTGATTGTTGATAGATTCACAAAGTCTACTCACTTGATCCATGTTCGAATAAACATGATCTTAGAAACCTTATCCGAGCTATACATCCGTGAAGTGATTTGATTACACGGTGTACCTACAACTATAATCTCTGATCGTGACCCCAGATTTGCTTCTCGATTTTGGAATTCCTTACAAAAGGCTCTAGGAGCTAAAGTGCACCTTAGTACAGCCTTTCATCCTCAATTAGATGGACAATCTAAAAGAATCATTCAAGTGCTCGAAGACATGCTACGTGCTTGTGTTATAGACTTTAGAAAGAATTGGGAGAAATCTCTACCCCTAGTAGAGTTTGCTTGCAACAATAGCTGCCAGACATCTATCCAGATGGCTCCCTTCGAAGCTCTATACGGAATAAAATGTAGAACTCCCTTGTGTTGGTCTGAATTGGGAGAAAACAAAGTATTGGGACCTCAATTGCTTAGAGAAACCGAAGAACAAGTGAAGATCATTCATGATCGATTAAAAGCAGCCTTTGATAGACAGAAAGCATATGCAGAGTTGAAAAGAAGAGACGTCAAGCATAATGTTGGAGACAAGGTCTTCCTCAAAGTATCTCCTTGGAAGAAAGTCATTCGGTTTGGAATAAAAGGAAAGCTCAACCCTCGATTTATTGGACCATTCAAAATCCTTGAAAGGATTGGTCCAATGGCTTATCGATTCGCACTCCCTAGTGAATTCGATAAGATCCACAATGTCTTCCATGTTTCTATGCTCAGAAGGTATAGATCTGATCCATCTCATGTCCTTGAACCTGAAGAGGTAGAATTGAATACTGACTTGTCATACTAAGAAGAACCAGTCCAGATTCTTGATCGTGAAGTTAGAATGCTCAGTAACAAAACTGCTCCTCTTGTCAAAGTCTTGTGGAGAAATCACAAGGTAGAAGAGGCAACTCGGGAATCTGAAGAAGTAATGAGGAAGCAATATCCTCACCTATTCAATTCAGGTAAATTCAAGGACGAATTTATTTTAAGGGGAGGAGAATTGTAACACCCTAAACTTGGCCTAGGAAAGTTACCACAATCTAAACTATAGGCTAATTGAATATATGAGCTAATCAAATTAAAGAAGAAAGAACATTAGCCATCCTTAAGATCAAATAAGTGAAATTAGAACCAAATTTGAATTGAAATTAAAACTAGAAGGCATAAATGGAAGGATGGAAATGTGAACATGCAAAGCTATAAAGATTGCATGTAAAATTGAATTAAATTAGACTGACCTAGACGTGTAAGAACATGAAAATAAGTTGAATTGCCATGTTAGAACCATGTTTAGATGAGTTATGAAGCTAGAAACTCAACCTAGTGTAATCTGCCCAGAATACTCTGTTCTGGGCAGTAAATTTGAAAAATCACCATAAATTGTATAAAAGGAATTTAAGGCTGGAAATTTTATGGAGAATGACTTGACATGTCTAAAATCATTAGGAGAAAACAGAACTGAATTCTGGATTGTACAATTAATTGTAGAGAAGAAACACTAAGGACAATGCAAACTGTCCAGTGTTGTAAATTGCCCTGTCTTTAAGTTAAAAACTGTATTAATTGGAAAATAACTAAAAAGCAAGGCCTATATGGTTAGAAATAAAATTACGTTATCTTTCCAACGGTGTAAACCAATTGAAATTCCGACGTACGGAATGAAAGTTATGCATGTTTAAGTGAACATAGTACATGCTGCCTAGTAACAACAGTTTAGGTAATTGTACACTGTTTTGTGGCAGTTTGTAAACTGTTTTGTAAACAGTTTTGGGACATTGATTTCTGCCCTGTTTTACATGAATTAAAGTATAGATAAGTGTATTTATGTATAGTAAAGAATGTATATGAACATGCTTCCAGATTTGTATATGATGTGTGCTAGTAACATTGCCTTGATTGAATGATTATGTGATCTTGTTTTAACATGTATATACTTGTGTAATGTGTTAGAACCAGGAGTGAACTTGGTGGATGAGGAAAGGGTGGAACATCCTAAAGCTAAGAACAAAGGAGTGTGGATCCAAGACTAGCTAAGCTTGGAGTATTGTGAGTGTAGTTATTCCTAGGGTTAGGACTAGGTCCTAACCAATGCAAGCATGTCTATATTCTTGTAATGTTTGAATTGACTTAATATGATCTTGGTCTATAAGGGAAGAATGATTAAAGTAATGCATGAAACTTGATCACATCCTTGAATACATGTTTAATTCGAATGTTTAAGCATGTCTAAGTGGTAACATTGGTGCTTGTATGTGTAATGTGGCGTGTGATCGAATGTTAAAGAAATTGCTTGAAATGTTACCTCAACTTGATGAAATGATCACATGAGAATTACATGATATGTGAGTGTTAAGTGTCTAAAAGTACTATTTTATTCACCCTTTTTACTCATATTATTGCTAGACTTAGGCTCATATTAGTTGCATTATTATCCATTCATGCATGTTTGCATTGTTTCTTTGGTGGACAAGCTTGATTTCATATTTTGCTTAATTTTGTGGAAAAAGGATGCTGCCTATAGTTGTTTATGTGTGTACAAAATTAGTTGCCCGAGCAAGGCTGGAACCAGTTGCCAGGGCAATACAAAAAGGAGATGAAAGCGCTTGTTGCTGTGTCTGTGCATGAAGGATACGCCGAGCTAGTTGCCAGGGCAATTGTCGACAATGATGGATAAGGTGATGTGGCAGCCGAAATTGATGACTGGATATGCCCAACATGGAGAGGTCAAAGAAAGATTAAATCCCAAAGAAGATAGGAGAAGATATAGAAGGAATTTAAGGCTTAAAATTTTATGGACAATGCCTTGACATGTCTAAAATCATTAGGAGAAAACATAATTGAATTATGGATTGTAGAATGAATTGTAGAGAAGGAACACTAAGGACAGTGCAAACTGTCCAGTGTTGTAAATTGCTCTGTCTTTAAGTTAAAAACTGTATTAATTAACAAAGAACTAAAATGCAAGGCCTATATGGTTAGAAAAACAATTATGTTAGCTTTTCAACAGTGTAAACCAATTGAAATTCCGACGTATAAAATGAAATTTATGCATGTTTAAGTGAACAGAGTACATGCGGCCTAGTAACAACAGTTTAGGTAATTGTACACTGTTTTGTGGCAGTTTGTAAACTGTTTCGGGACATTGATTTCTGCCCTGTTTTACATGAATTAAAGTATAGATAAGTGTAGTTATGCATAGTAAAGAATGTATATGAACATGCTATCAGATTTTTATATGATGTGTGCTAATAACATTGCCTTGATTGAATGATTATGTGATCTTGTTTTAACATGTATATACGTGTGTAATGTGTTAGAACCAGGAATGAACTTGGTGGATGAGGAAAGGGTGGAACATCCTAAAGCTAAGAACAGAGGAGTGTGGATCCAAGACTAGCTAAGCTTGGAGTATTGTGAGTGTAGTTATTCCTAGAATGCAAGCATGTCTATATTCTTGTAATGTTTGAATTGACTTAATATGATCTTGATCTATAAGGGAATAATTATTAAAGTAATGCATGAAAGTTGATCACATCCTTGAATACATGTTTAATTTGAATGTTTAAGCATGTCTAAGCGGTAACATTGGTGCTTGTATGTGTAATGTGGCATGTGATCGAATGTTAAAGAAATTGCTTGAAATGTTACCTCAATTTGATGAAATGATCACATGAGAATTATATGATATGTGAGCTATGGCTTAATTGGCCTAAGGGCCTAGTATGAAATGAACTTGCTTGACATGATCTTGAACTTGAAATACTTGTATAAATGGCTTAAATCGAACAACCTTGGTAGCTAGTTGGACTAGGTAGAAGGTCATGCCTTAGAGTCTAGAGCTCATTGTGTCAGGGTGGACTACGGTCCAGGGCTAAGGACCCTATTTGGCAACAAATGAAGGGTACGTATGTCGTATTTGGCGACAGTAGGAGGGTTGACCAGCACTACGGTGCATCTTGTGGCGACAGTTGGTTGGAGACTCGATTACCTATACAAACTAAGTACCAAGGGGGTTGTTTAAATGATAACAAATGAAATAACAATCCTATAACATATTTTACTTGTCTTGAAAGTTATATAATGAATGTTACTTGACATGAAAGCCTTGAATCGTATGTTACTTAACATGAAAGCCATGAATTGTATGTTACTTGTCATGTAAGCATGGTTTGCTTGATTCTTGATATGAAAGCTTGAATTATGATTCATTGTTTCTTGTATCCTATACTAGTCGAATGCTTGAAATCCTTAGCTAGGATTATTCTAATGCTTGAAATCCTTAGCTAGGACCATTCTTGTTAAATTGACACTTAACTTGATATAATAAATGGTTAGAACTAGTTACTACCTCACTAAGTACATTCTTGTACTTATCACTCTCGTTTTCATTCTTCCCAACCAACAGGATAAAGGATTCGATCGTTGCTTGATCTTGAAGCATGATTTATTGAGCTAGAAGCAAAACATTAGCGTAGTTAAAGTATGCTTTCATACTCGTTTTGTATATCTCCTAGATTGGTGGCACTAGAATGTATATAGTTTATCTTGATCATGCATTTTGGAAGATGAGTACTTGTATATATTGTTCTTGTATGGGCCTACTATGTCATGATTTTGGTTGACAATATGAAACATGTATTGAACTTAAATTTCATGTAATGGAATGGTATTTGCTGAGCATATATGGATTTATACATGGAATGGTCAAGTGTTTGATCTAGATTACATTGAACCATTCGAATGCCTTGTGGAATGTTATGGTCTTGTATGAATATACCATGATGTAGGTGTTGTTTTGTGTTAGTATGATGATTGTCGAATGGTCTAGATGTTTGAAGACTAGTTACATGTAATAGTATGTACAAATAATCATGCTTAGTAAGTTTAGGTATGAGATGTTAAATTATAAATCTAAGGAACAATGAAATAAAATGGAATTATTTTGCACAAATAGGGCCATTCGAATGATAGGGATAAAATAGAGTTAATTGTAATGTTAATGAAGTAACCTATAATGACTTGAAATCAAAATATGGGATTGCTTGCATGTTAAGTTAAGTATGCTTGGTTGCTTTCTAGTTAAGTAACTCATCTTATAGGGATGAGTTAATCAATCATTGCCTTCTTCTTGTTCTTGTTTGTATTGTAATACCTTGTCCATGCTTGGTAACGCTCCCGAGCCAATTTGCTACTAACCCAGGGTAAGGGTGTTACAACCTTGCCATGAAGAAGGTTGTGATGAAAGAAATCATCAAATGGCTTGATGTCGATATCATATATCCTATCTATGATAGTATATGGGTAACTCAAGTACAATATGTACCGAAAAAGGGAGTTATAACCGTGGTAAGTAACAAAAAAAATAAACTCATTCTGGCTAGGACTGTTACTAGTTGGAGAGTTCGTATGGATTACCTTAAGTTAAATAAAGCTACTAGGAAAGATCATTTTCCCTTACCCTTTATTGACCAAATGCTTGACCTTCTTGCAGGTAAATCTTTTTATTGTTTTCTTGATGGTTACTCAGGTTATAATCAAATCTCCATATCACCAGAAGACCAGGAAAAGACCACCTTCACATGCCTTTATGGTACATATGCATTTCGAAGGATGTCGTTTAGACTATGCAATGCCCTAGAAACCTTCCAAAGATGTATGATGTCAATTTTCTCCAATATGGTAGAAAATTTCCTTGAAATCTTCATGGATGATTTCTTGATATTTGGAGATAGCTTCGATAATTGCCTCAGTAATTTGGAGAAGGTGTTAGGAACTCGACCTAGTTTTAAACTGGGAAAATGCCATTTTATGGTGGATGAAGGTATCGTGCTCGGCCACAAAATTTCATCTAAGAGAATTCAAGTAGACAAGGCCAAGGTGGAGGTGATTGAGAAATTGCTACCACCAAATTTAGTCAAAAGGATCCAAAGTTTTCTCGGACATGTATGTTTTTACAAAAGGTTTATTCATAATTTTTCTAATATTTCTAAACCCTTGTGTACTTTGATTGAACAGGAAAAGGCCTTCAATTTTGATGATTATTGTGCCACGACATTTGAAGCCCTGAAGAAGCAACTTGCCACAACACCTATTGTAGTTCCACCCGGTTGGTCCCTGCCTTTTGAACTCATTGGTGATGCAAGCGATTTCGCGGTAGGAGCTATTTTAGGCCAGCAAAAAGGTAAAATTTTCCATGTGATATACTACGCTAGTAAAACTCTTAATAGTGCTCAATTGAATTACACCACGACGGAAAAGGAATTACTAGTTGTAGTTTTCGCATTTGACAAGTTACGTTCCTAGTTAATTGGTACAAAGATAATCGCCCATAGTGACCATTTAGAAATTAAGTATTTATTTCTTAAAAAAGATGCCAAACCTCGTTTAATTTGCTGGATTTTAATTTTACAAGAGCTTGACATTGAAATTAAGGACAATAAGTGATCAGAAAATTAGGTTGTTGATCACTTGTCAAGGCTGGAATGAGGCGATAAATATGATAACTTTTTGAAGATCTACGATGAATTCCTAGATGAACATATGCTAGTTGCCACATCAACACCATGGTATGCCGATCTAGTAAATTTTTTGGTTTGTGGTATTTTACCTTATCACCTTACTCACCAAGGAAAGAAGCGGTTCCGACATGATGCTAAGCATTATTATTGGGACGAGCCTCTTTTTTTAAACAATGTGCAAATTAGGTCATAAGACAATGTGTTCCCGAGGAAGAGCAACAAAATGTGCTTCGACAATACCATTCTTCACCTTATGGAGGTCATTTTAGAGGTACTCACACCGCTGCCAAAGTCTTACAATCAGGCATATACTGGCCCACTCTTTATAAAGATGCACACGAATTTTACAAATGGTGTGATCGTTGTCAACGAATGGAGAATATCTCGAGACGGTATGAGATGCCACTATAGAATATTCTTGAAGAAGAGTTGTTCGATGTGTGGGGGATCGATTTCATGGGGCTCTTCCCGTCCTCATTCGGCAATTTGTACATCCTACTTATCGTAGACTATGTATCTAAATGGGTTGAGGTAGTTGTAGTTCCCATAAATAATTTCAAGACCGTGAAATTTTTTTTGAGAAAAACATATTCACATGATTTAGGACACTGAGGGCAATTATCAGCGACAGAGGAACATATTTCAACAATAGGCTGATTGCCAAGATGTTGGAGCGTTTTGGCGTGACACACAAAATTGCCACGACATATCACTTGCACACAAATGGGCAAGACGAAATTTCCAACCGTGAACTGGAGATTATCCTTGAGAAGATTGTCAATCCCTCTCGAAAGGATTGGTCTCTGAGATTTGATGATGCACTTTGGGCTTATCGAACAACATTGAAAACGCCCCTAGGCATGTCTCCTTATAGACTTGTCTACGGTAAGACTTTCCACCTACTGGTGGGGATCGAGCATAAAGCATATTGGGCTATCAAGACTGTGAATATGGATTGGGAGAGTGCAGGGCAAAAGCGTTTACTGGACCTAAATGAGATAGAAGAATTTTTTGCCTTAGCTTATGACAATGCCCGAATCTATAGAGAGAAAATGAAGTGTTGGCATGAAAAGAAGCTATTGTCGCGACAATTTTTGGCAGGACAATTGGTGCTTCTCTTCAATTCTTGATTAAAACTTTTTTCGAGAAAACTGAAATTGAGATGGTTTGGGCCATTCGAGGTGGTAAAACCTTTCTCCCATGGTGCTGTTATAATCAAGTCCACCGTCGACGGACATGAGTTTAACGTTAACGGACAACGATTGAAGCACTATGCCGGCACCCATGTTGATTGTGACAAGTTGTTACTTTAGAAGATGCATGAACATGCTCTTCTTTAGTATTTTTATTTATTTTTTTCATTTTATTTTTAATTTTATTTTTGGACATAATTTTATTTTTATTCGAATATTAGTTTTTATTCTTTTTTATTTTTATATTCATCTTTATTTTCATTATTATTTTAGGATAGTCATCTTTTCTATTTATTTTTGTTTTTCTCTTAGTTATCTTTATCCATTTAATTTAGGTTTTATCTTTCTTTAACATTTATCTTTGTGTTTTGTTTGGAATTTAGGAAAAGAATTCAAGAGAATAAGGAGTTGGGTTCAACATATAGTCTATCCTTTGGAGTGGATAATGGGCTGATTTTGATGAATAAAAAAAACCCATTTAAATGATTATTACCCTAATTATTTCCCCCTAAACCTAGTCGCACACCCCTTGTCTTCCCTCCAATACCCATTAGCCGCATACACACCCAATCCCCTCACTTTCTTTCTTTCTTTCTTTTCTTTCCCCTCATTAGTCGAGTACCCAACTATCACCTCTACTATATTTTCACTCCACCATTAAACCCTCAACTTACTATCTACTCCATCTTTGAGCTTTTACTCTTCCATCATCTTTGAGTTCTTAAGATTTCTTTAGTATTTCTTTGTTTTCTTTTCTTCCGCAATCACAAACCCAACCATACCTATGGCCAAGAATCTCGAAACCACAGCCAAGCCGAGTTCCTCACGAGAAGTTGAACCCTCATTCTGCTGGTTTGCAACACCAACCATCGAAAAGTGATATCTCAACAAATTTGCAACTCGAAAAGTGTGGTAAGAACAAGGGTTCGACTATGATGTCTCCCTCAAGAACTATGGCCTTGATGCTTCAATCTTCAAGATTATCAAGCACCACAAATGGAAAATCTTTTGCGAACAACCAAGGCCCGAAAATGTATCTTGGGTAAGAGAGTTTTATTCCTATTTCTCTAACCCAAACAACCCTTGTGTTTATGTTCGTGGTAGGGCAATATTTATTGATTCCAACGCGATCAACACATATTTTAGGTTGTACATTAAGAAGGATGAATACACGGTGTGTGTTGACAATATCACGGCTGAAGAAGTAGAGGAGGTATTCAAAGACCTCATGGTTGAAGGAGCCTGGTGGAACCGGGGAACCTTAAAAGGGACGGTAAATCGCACTACGTTAAAACCCGAGGCAAAATTGTGGAACAATGTTATTAAGGCTTGCTTATTGCCTACTATCCACAACACCACGGTTTCTTATTCTCGTCTTTTATTACTACACTCTATTTTGCACAAGCGGTCTATAAATATTGGACAGATAATTTTTTGATGAGATTTATGCTTCTAGCCAAAAAGATGCAGGGGCACTTTTCTTTCCAAACCTGATATCATGATTGGGGTAGAAGGAACATGTGCCGATTGATGCCATGGACGAGAAACTAACTGTTAAAACTGGGTGGAATTGAAGCCATTACATGGGAATAATGGGTGAGGAACCAGCAAAAGGACCAACAGTAGCGAAAAAATCCCCTACTCCAACAATTGCTAGGGCAACTAAAAATGCCTGGGCAAGGTCACATGCCCCGGCAAAGGAACATGCCTCGACAAGCATAGATACGATCGCTGAAATACTCTGCCCTCTTTCGCAAAGTCTAGAGCAAATAGAGGCCCGACAACTGATGTTCATGCGGTACATGAAAGATTGGGATATAGCTATCATGAGAGTCATCTTGGAAAATTACCCTGAGACTACCATTCCTTTTTCAGTTTTCCCTGTTGAACTACTTGCCCCAGCAACTAAAGATACCGTGGTAACTGCTGCACCACAAAAAGGTAAAGAACCTATGACTGAACCTACTCGTATTGAATCCCTTCATGGTTTTTCAGATTCGGGCGAGACTAATTCTACACCAATGAAGTTGCCACCGGCCGTGCCATCAAAGTCGAAGCGCAAAGCTTCTAACATTGAAGAGGCCGTAAAAGAGGATGAACAAACGATAAGGTTGCGGAAACAAAGGTTCAAGACACACCACCAGCTACACGTTACCAACCACCACGAGCAAACAAACGGATCAAGCACGCAGCTCAAAGGAAACTCATCATTCAAGGTGACGACCTCTCCGACTAACTCATTTACATTCCATTTCATTTATTGCATGGATGAGGACAATGCTTCTCTCGAGTTTGGGGGTTTGTTTTTATCTTGCTTTTATAGATAGTTGTTTTCATTTAGTTATCTCATATAGTTGCATATATTACTTTCCATATCTTTTACCGGATTAAACTGTTTAAACTTGATGTGATATTCGATGATGAACTTTTGCCACTACACTTACATGATAGAACTTTCGATCCTAGGACTAGCATGGAGAATACTTGGAATTTTGCTATGATGTTAATTATTAATTGACACATTTGTGACTTGTTGATTAAGGGAGACTTAGCGAACTTAGGTTATTAAAATTGGGCAATTTGTGCTAGATGTGCCTATCTGGCTCTAGTCTTCACACATTAAAGAATCACTAGAGGTGCCTAACACTGGCTCTAGTCGATTATACTTTAAAAAGAGAAATTGCTTTGCTAGAGGTGCCTATCACCAGCTCTAACAAACTAAATTGTCTCGGTATTTAAATTAATTAATAAAACTAATTGTTCACATAGAATCCCATCAGTTGACTTGTACGCAACTCCACACACACAATGCCACTAACATTATAGTTTGATTTTCGAAGTAATTCTCTATAACTGTTTGAAGTATCGAAAGCTAATCAACTTATGCCACGGTTCTAAGGATTGAATTAAGGTAAAAAGCATTTTTTGATGGTAAGGATTTTGGCAAGTAATTGTTAATGTTTTGTATTGCTTGAGGCAAGCAATAGTTCGAATTTCAGGGTGTGTTAAGTGTGTAAAAGTACTATATTTTCTACCCTTTTACGCATAATTATTGTTAGACTTAGGCTCATTTTAGTTGCATTTGTAACATCCCAAAAATATAGCCTAGAAGTTCGTTACATTTAAATTTTGTCTCAAACTAGATTAAAGATATCCTTAATAGCTTTGTAAATGAGTTAAAGGACCATTTTTGATTAAAAAGAAAATAGATGAGCAATTATGGGAGGACTAAACCAAAACAAACTCAAAGTTTGAGAGAATGCATGTAAACACTCAAAATGGCTAAGGACTTGAATATGTGTCATGGAGTTAGCTATCCATGTGTAATTGAGCAAAGGAAACTCGGCATAGGTGGATGAGGCAATTGGATTGGTTTTATTATCTTCATCCTTCAACCTAACCGAAACTTAGAGAGAGTGTGAGAGAGTGATTGAATTTAGCAAAGGTTTGAGCTTCAAATGATTAGAGTGTTTCAGTTGGTTCATGTTGGAAGGGGTAAGCATTCAATTTGTCCTTTTTGTTCATTTAATTAGATTGCATTGTCGAATTGTTAAGAGAATTTTTCCATAAAAGTATGAGATGGTAGTTGTTATGATGGTTATGCGAATTCGAATTATATATGTGGACTGCCTTGTAAGAATAATGGCTTGTAAGGATTGAATTAAGAATATTTGAGCATTCAATGGTTTGGTTCGAATGAGTAGATGCATGTATAGATGGGAATGTAATGTTTTGTAAGTATGTGTATGTGCAAAATAAACTATTTGAGTATAGTGAACGTATGTTGATTTGGTTGATATATATATGTATGATTATAATATCTAGGGGTTGTTCTGAATATAAAATTTGAGTGAATATGCTGTTTTGAGTTAAAATGAAACAGGGCAATGCTATAAGATAATACGTATGGACTGTTTTAGGTGTACAATGGAGAATATGGATTGTTTTAAGTGTAAAATGAAATAGACAGATTGTTTTGGAGGAATTAAAAGAATAACATAAACTATTAAACATGGGAAGGACCTTAGAAAGACATATAGGACTGTTTAATGCATTTTTGGAATGTTATAAGAGTAATGAAGCACTTTGGGACTATTTTGAGGATTAAAATATGAAAATAAGCATAAGGAACTATTAAGACATTATATAGGCTGTTTAGCACATGAGTACGAGGACATAAGTAATTAGGACTTTTTGGTGTATAAATGAAAGAATGGAAACTGTTTGGATATATATATTATAGTGTTGTTTTGAATGTATAAGGAAGTATGTGAACCGTTTGATGCATAAATATCTGCACATACTTATTTGGACAGATTTATATCCACATATGTTCGTAGTATACTATTTTGATACTCGTGTAGGAGTACACTTGAATGAGGGATTGTTTTGCATGAATATATGTATTAAGTGTGCTATTTTGAATGTATATGTGAGTGCATACAAGTGAACTAGACTGTTGTGATTCTTTGGGAATTTGGTGAACTATTTTAGTTGAAAGATTGAATTTTTGGATTGATTCTAACATATAGCTATATTGCTTGTTATACTTAGACTAAGAAGAAGCTGGGAAAGGATTTGGATAAGTATCATGATATGGTTAAGGATTTAGGTGTCCCGTAACTTCGAGATAAGAGGTGAGTGTAGTTTAAAGTCTCGGGATAGATTAAAACTATCTTGAGCATGCTTTCATTTGTTTTGTTTATATTGTTGTCCATCTAGTTAAACTATACTTGTGCTTCTAAAGCTTGGACTACAAGGTATGTGCTCTGTTACAAGTACAAAATGTGGTTGGATATGATTAAGTTGGTATGAATTGTGTGCTAGTTTGAATGCTACAAGTTCGATAGTAACCTTTGCCATACTTTGTTATTATTCTGAGTGTTTCATGTGGTTAAATATGGTTGACATGAAATGTTACAAAACTTACTTATATAAGTAAAGACAATTGAAATTTATACTCATCTATGTTAAGACTCAGGATATGTTCTATTGATTATGTGATTGAATGTTATGCTCAATCTTGAAATGAAGGAAAGTAAACTAATGTGCTTGATATCTTGATTAAGGTTCAATATGCTTGATATGTCGTAATATACTCATTGAATTCGAAAGCCTCATAAGGAGAAAAATGTGTGTTTGTAAGATGAAACATAACTCTTGATCATGCTGATTTTATGTGTATTTGATAACTTGATATCAAAGTAAAAGATACATTATACTTATCGAAAGTAAGCTTGACTATGATGTTGTTTGATCAAGAGAAAATGAAGTAATGAGGTTCACATGAGGTGAATATATGTGTACCCAAAATGATAAGGGTAAAGAGATTCACATGAAGTGAATATATGGGTACCCAAATGAAATGGGGTTATGAAACATTGATAAGAAATTATGATGTGGAGCTATGTTCACCTTAATATGTTAAAAGATGTTATATGTTAAGCCTTGGTCTCGAGTCAGTCTTAGGTATAATTGGCATGCCATAGAGTCCATAGAGCTCAGTGTTGGGGTGGACTATGGTCCGGGACAGTAGTCCCTATATGGCGACAGTAGGAGGGATGTGTGTGTGGTCACTTGGCAACAGTAGGAGGGATTGACCGGTACTGCGAGTACCATTAGTAAGGGCGACAGTTGGTTGGGGATTCGTGTGCCTAGGATGTAATTCGATTCTCAATGATATGATAAAAGACAACAATAAATTTGCATATTAAATTAAGAACCTAGCTTAATATCTTATAAGCTAAGAAAAAGATAATTATGATATGCTATGATTGATGTCTTATGTACCAACAAACATGTGTTTAAGATATGATATATATTTGATAACTTGTGTGACGAGAAAATACAAGTATTTGATGAACAAGGTATGCTCATGAAAGGTTATATTTAAGGAAATAATGAAATTCATAAGCTAAGCTAATGATTCACTCTGATAACTTGACATCTTTAGTGAGAAGTTATACATGTTCTTTGATTAATCTTGTTCGAATGGTTTGCTTTAAAATGATAAGTACCTTGTTTAAGCTTAGAACTATCTTGATCACTTATGCAGCAAATTTCGCATGTTTTTTATATGTTAAGTGATGTCTTGTATGCCAAGTATAATTAAAGAACTTTTTTATCACATTTGTGAATATGCACGAATATGAGTGTGTCTTAAGTATATTTGAATGCTTGCTAGATTGTTTGATTACATATATGAATATATACGAGTAAGAGGTTGTACTGAGTATATTTGGATGTATGCTAGACTTTTTCGAATGGTTACAAGTACCTATTGGACTGTATTGAATCTAAAAACGTATAAGCATACTTTATGGACAGCTTTGAATAAGAAACAAGTGTACATGGACTGTTTTGAAACTATAAATGTATAAATGTGTTTTAGGGATAGTTTTGAATAAGAAACAAGTGTACATGGACTGTTTTGAAACTATAAATGTATAAATGTGATTTAGGGGCAGTTTTGAATAAGAAACAAGTGTACGTGGATTGTTTTGAAACTATAAATGTATATATGTGTTCTAGGGGCAGTTTTGAATAAGAAACAAATGTACATGGACTGTTTTGAAACTATAAATGTATAAATGTGTTTTAGGGGCAGTTTTGAATAAGAAACAAGTGTACATGGACTGTTTTGAAACTATAAATGTATAAATGTGTTTTCTGGACGGTTTTGAATAAGAAACAAATGTACATGGACTGTCTTGATATAATATTGTATAAACATGAAAACGGGGCTGTTTTGGAATAGATTTAATTGCATGATGAACTGTTTTGATCGTATAAAATATGATATGTTTGATGTCTTAGGGACATGTAATTCAGGATTAGAATAACTTATGTGACAAGTATCCATGATTAAGAGATGCCTTGTTTAGGAAGGATAGTAAATCTATAAGTTGGTCGAATGAATCGCCAAGAAGACTTGCGTTATAAGTAACCATTATTTAAATGATATTTAAGCATAATTGAAATAAGGATTGGGGTCATATTAGAAATCTTGTGGCTATAATAGCTTGTAATCGATCAATTTTGTTATAATGCATGAAACCAATAGACTACAAAGTGATGTTTGTTCGAACCCTATGATTTTGAAGGGTTACATTCAAATAAGCTTATTACTCACCTAGATCCGTTGACATTAAGAAAGAATAGAGTTTTGATTCATGTCTTGATTAACTGAGCTATCTCAGTAAGCAATTCAATTGCTTACTCTATTCCTTCATTACATTTCAGGGTAAATGTGCTTAAGGATTTATCTTGAGCTTGGACGTGATCACAAGGATTTGAGTAGGATACAAATTAATATCTTTAGAACACCTAGATGGTGGCACATTGTTATCAAATTGCATAGTGCATATCGATTCCCTTTTTGGCTATATTTAAGTGTATAAGTTTTATAATTATTCAAGTTTTGTAATGGGCCTTTAATTATTTCATGGTCATTGCTTGCTTATTAAGTTATGTTAGATGTATGTTTGTGTGGTTTCTTAAAAACCTATATGTTCCTTAAGTTGTTAAATGATTTAGATGTTATGAATGTATATGGGCTAATAAGTAGATATCTCTTATTATGTGTTAAATTCATGAAAGGGTAGTGCATTTCGTATAACTAGTATGATGGATAGAATAAGAAATTGGCAATATGATAATAATTAAGTATAAGGATTTGCTATGTAAGTTGTGTGCAACTGAATATAATTGGTTTATGTCTTGAGGCAACTCTAATCTTAATATTTGAACATACTATCATATTATTTGTAAATGACCGAATGTGTCTCTTGATTGCTTGTTGACTTAGCTGTGTTTGGTGTGATCATCGAATAGTTTATTGATGATTAAGTATAGTTAGGCTTGTTTTTAGAACACTTGTTACTAAAATCAATTGTTTGGTTGTGATATGTGATGATTGATGATATTATTGGATAATAAGCTTTAATCTGTTCAAAAAATACTTGCAAGTTAAGCCATGTTGGCACAAACCTTGAATGCTTGTTGATAAGAATGCATGCTTAGTAATGGTATGTATGGATTAGTTGGAAACCTTGGATAATAAGTCTCGTTATTAAATGGTGTAACATGAAAGTAAAGATTATTAAAGCATGGATTTATGTTGACTTGTGTGTTCTCATTTATAAATAGATAAGACTTTGAATGACGGAAGATACAAGCTTATACCCGAGTCAAGATTAATATTGTGCACGAAACAAAAGAGATCTTATGTGTTAATAGAAATTTATTTGAAATAAACTTGGTGATTTGAAGAGCATTGAAGACAAAGGTTATGCTATAGAACTATCAATTAGTGTGTTATGTATAACTTGTGAGTGGCTTGCTCAAATAGGAAAATTACAAAAAAAATTAAATTACCCTGATTTCTGACTGCATGTTCAGTTGAAAAGTGCTAAGGCATCATAGATTTGATTAAGTGATTGTTCAGTAACACTTCTTAAACCGGTTTATCTCCTAGATCGGGTAAGGGGTGTTACAACATTTATAGTTATTTATGCATAATTTCATAGGTTCCTTCATCAATGAGTTTGGTTTGCATTTTGGTTGTTTTTTGTGGAGAAATCGCTGCTGGTGTGTGTTATTTTGTGAAGGATATGATTGTCGTGGCAAGCAAGAATTGCCACGGCAATTAAGAAGAATGTTGAAGGGTATGTTGTGGCAAGTGAAGCTGATTTCTGATGGACATGTCGAGCTGATTATCGACGATGACTTGATGAGTCCACCTAATTAGGTATAAGCACGAATAGCAAGGGATAAGTCCCAAAGATTTGGATTTCCACGCAGCATTTAATGGAGATTTAAATTCAGATTTGTGAGGAGTTCTTAAGGAAAAAGATAAAAGAGATTTATTATTTCTTTTATTCAATTTAATTCCAAATTAAATTTCTCCTCATTAACAACAAATCTGACCTAATAATCTCCTATAAATAGAGATCAAATGCTGCCTTCAGAAGAAGGGGCCGACTAGAGAGAAAAAAAAAAGGTTGATTGCAATCCTCATCTTCTTCTTTATATTTTTATGCGATTCATGTTGGGAAATCATTATTTTGTATTTCTTTTACACCCAACCATGAACTAAATTAAATTGGCTTGGGTTATCAGGTTTGTTGTGGTTGTGAAAACGACTGGATGTTTAGGTTTCTGATTGTAATTTAAATTCACAGTTTGTTCATCTTGGTTCTTATTTTGATTTCGAGTGAATTGGGAGAGGATCTTAAGAGTTATCCATTTATCTAGCATTGGGAGAGTTAGATTGAAGAAACGAATGAGCATGAACTTCATTCAACAAATCTTTAATGGAGGTTAATCCATCTTAAGAATAAGATTTGGATCTCAATAGCTAATAGGAGCATACGATCGGTTGTTGTTCACCCAAGGTTAACGCAGGGTTGTATCACCAAGGCATGCACAATTAACTAGTGCTTCGGTTAGGGATAACTAGAAGCCATTGAAGAACGCTTCGCTGAGCTTTGAAGGGAGGAACCCAACTGCCACGGCAATCGAACCGGTCCTAGTTGCCACGGCAATTGAGTTACCACAGCAATCAATTACCTTGACAGTCCATCCGGCCATTACACCACTACTCACGATAACCCGGACTACTCTCTTATTCGATCACAATCTCTTTTATTTACTTCCGTATTTATTTTACTTGTTAAATCCAAACACTTATATCACCATTTATTTCTCTTTTCAGTGCAAGGAATTAGAAATTAGAGTTTCACCAATCCCTGTGGAGACGATATATTTACTATACTATTACTTGCAACGTGTATACTTGCACCGTTTGCATTGCACTCAAATCGGACAGCAACATATTCAACATAAACATATAAACATACACATATATAAAAAAATATGGTAGTGGCAAAATGTACATAGCATCTCAAACTATGTTGTATAACATGTACATACATATAAGAGATATATATATATAATATACATATATTAAAAAATAGATATATAATATATATTGTCCAAAACATATATTATATGCTATATGTTATATACTATAAAACTATAGGTTATACATATGCCATATAAAACATATAGAACATATATGCATCAAAACTATAAATTATACACTATATATAAAAACTATATATCATAGAAGATATACATGTAACATATATGTATGAAAGCTATATATTATATTATATATATAAAACACATAGTATGTAGCAAAAAATTATATATTACACAAGAACTATGTATTATACTAATATGCACATACCAAGACTATATCATACATATATATATATCATAATATCACATAATGACAAACATAGACATTAAATAGGACTGAAATATAAATAAAATAAATTACAGAGCATAAATGTAAAATGCATGAAGGCTGGGGTGAAACGGAAAGGTTTTAAAGATTTGGGGAGTACGGCTGTGATTTAAAAAGGCAGAAGGGTTGCGGTGAAAATTTCAAAAGCGCGGAGGGGTTTAAGATGTGAATATACCATTTACTGCTTTTAAAATAGGTATAAAAGCCACCTTTTTTACCAAAAACAACAAAAACCTTAAAAAATATTCTGATAACTCTCATTTCTCTCTATTTTCTCTGAAACAAGGATGAACACCGCCGTGTGTTCATCCCCAAACCCAAAAATTGGCCACTATTCCCAATTTTTGGCGACTCCTCCGCCGCGTCGGCCACCTCTCGACGGTGGCCGACATTCCCCAAACTCATCCAAAACACCCTTTTTTCTTCTCTAAACCCCGATCTACTCAGATCTAAACCTTATTCCACTTGAAAACCACAAAAAACCCTTTTTGTAAAAACCCGAACCCAAAATCCCTTCTCCTTTGAAAGACCAGAACCTCCTTTCGTAAAGGAAGCCAAGAAGCCTTTGTATGTCTGCCCCTTCACCAATTCACCCTACGTGGCCTCCAAGAAGTTGATGGGCTTGTCACCGACGAGGAAGGGTAACAGACAACGGGGAGAACGATTGACGCGAGAAAGGCATAACGACATAGAGGTAAAAAGACTAAAACCCTAATTTTTTTGTGTATGATGTTTTGATGATATGCTTTAAGATCATATAAAAAGAGAAAAAAGCTACCTCTAAAATTGGGGCTTTTCCTTTGTTCTCTATTCCCGAGATATTCCAGAATTTATCCTTTTTACAACTGTTAGGGTTTTTCTTTTATACCCTGGTAATTACATTCGTTTAGAAAATAGAAAAATAAAACCTAAAAATCCTATTGGTTGCCTCTGTTATTTTTGTAATTTTGGTGTATCCTCTGAAAATGTTGGTTTGCCCCCTGATATTCTTCTGATAATCTGACTTGTGTTTCCTTGCATGTGAGTGAACAGCGAGGGGGAGGGGACCAGGAAGAGAAACACCTCTGTATGCTGACGTGGAGCCCAATCCAAAGGTTGTGGTTGATTAAGAATGGAAGAACGGCTTGGATTCAATCCTAGATCAGATGGCCAGAACGCCTGCATAAGAATCTAAATGGTCGGGAGGAAGCTGAAGCAACGTGCGTGATCTCCACACGCGTGGGGTAGTCGAAGGGTAGTGCGTGGATTGTACGTGCGATGGATGCAATCTGAGCCATTGATGGTGATCCTAATCCGACGGGTGAGACGTTGCAGTGTTGCATCAAAGGGTTACCCGCTAGGGCTTTATCCTAAAGGGGCAATCTGGACTGTTAGTTCAAGATTTGATCTAACGATTATCATCTGGCTACACAAGATAAAATTGTTACCAGATTAGGTCATTAAGGTTTTAGTTTGGGCCAAACGGGCCTTATGTAATATATATTTTTGGGCTTTGTAAATGAACTGTATATATATGGACTAGAATTTATAAAATGTGGGATTTTTATTTAAATTTTGTTTCTTGGGTTTTCAGATTTGTTTAATAACAACAACAACAACAATAATATGGTAATAAAGGATGATACTAATAGTATTATACAATAATATACTAAGACATAATAACAAAACCAAACTTCAAAATTAATAGTACTTAATCGTAATACTAGTAGTCTTTTTGTTTCTTTGAATTTTAAGGATAATTATAACATATAAACACAGCCCTTTATTGCAACATATAAAAACAGGTTAACACCCAGATAAAATTAGTGATTACACCTAGGCACAGAAACAACGATTCCAAGCGCTAAGCTTACAAAGCTTAGTGGTACACATATACTCTACTATACTTCATGCTAATCATAAACATAAGCATGCAGGTAGTACGAGCAATAAGGAGAGATAAATAAACACGTGGCACTACCACTTGTCGCCTAAACACATGCTCTCATATCATAGAAAATTATCACACATGACCCACAAGGCCTAACCATACTCGAGATCTGACCAGATCATCCGAGCAAAAGCACACAAGTCATATCACAATCCTAGAGTGCGGCCCGATGTCACACAGCCTCGGGAACGTACACTCTGAATGAGGCTCGATGTCAAACAGCCTCAAGAGCGTATACCCATACTCGGTGTCACACAGCGTCGGGAACATACATTTGACATCTCTAACCATGGTGTTGCAAGAATCTTTCTCTGGGTATTCGGATCACACCAGCCAACGGTGACTCATCCACACAAGTGCCTATACTTGGCACGTAACAACACACAATCCAGCAAGAACCCTTATGGTTGCTATTACAAACAAGTAACTCAGCTTTTACCGAGTTATTAATCACTATGCTCGTATATAATTAGTCTCATTCATTGGCTCCATTAATCCATCTTATCACATTTCTTTAAGGCGTAATTCAATTATTAATATTCACATCAATTCCCATCTTTAACTTGCACTTATAGATTATTTATCGTATCGGGTACCAATACTCGTACATAAGTATCGATACAATACCTTGGGGTATCAGTACTCACACGTATACCAATACTGAAATTGCTCATTGGAAATCTTGAATTTCTACAAGTATCAGTACCGCTTGACCCGTACTAATACGACCCCTAATCGCGTACCGGTACGGCCAAAGCTCTTATCGATACAATATTCACGGGTTCACACAATTTCCACGAATTACGGTCTTACCACACTTTATTTGATCCCTAAAGCTTATAAAAGTCATTTGGGTTTGTTTACTAACGTATTCATTCAATTAGTATAAATTACCGACTTCGTAATCATTTATTCGAATCTCACCAATTATTAGTCCATTTAGTATAATTTCCAACAAGTCTTATCAATCTATTCAAACAAGCATACAAGTCATCACAATTATTTCAATCAGTCAAACAATCATCAAATACTTATGCGAGCATCTCAAATAACCTTACACGGTCTCTAAAGCCTCCACGAGTCACATCATATTCACCGTATCATCATGCATTTCATAATTCTCAAATCTCATAATACCATTCTTTGCTCATGCTTATTCATCGACTACCTAATTTGCAAATACTAACACGCAAGGCAATCACATTTATAATGCTTATGAAACAATAGGAGTTCAAGGTGTACTAACCTTAAACCAAAGTTATAAATCCCCATAAAAGCTTTTTGATCACTTCACTTGGATCGATATCCGATCACGAATAATCCTCGTATATCATTTAATACCATAAACATCTTTTAAATACATACTTTAATAAATTTGAAAGTTCAAATGCATAAAAACAGCTTATTGAGCTCTAATTTGGGAAAACGGACTGCGCCAATGGATCTGAAACGTCGAGAAACCCTCGGGTAGTGTCCCACGGAAAAGACAGCAGTGGTGGCGGCGACGATCAACGAAGGATAGGTGGCACAGCTGGCTCGGGTCAGCTCAAAGGCTGGCTTGATATATCCGCTCGGGTCGGCTTGGCTGCAACTTAGTAGGCCGGCTCCACAGTTGGCCTAACGGTTCAGCTCGAGCTGGATATATCTTCCTACGGCAGTTGAACCTCGCCCACGCACAGGGGCGATGCATAGGGGCACGTGCAGCAGTCTTTAGTGGCTGGAAGTGCACGGCGAGCTCCAGATCGATACTCTAGGTAACGACAGTCACAATTATGGCAACGGCTCATGGCGATGAGTACTAAAAGGCCATTTTCCAACTATTCTGAAACTTTTCAAGCTCTTCCCCGATGAGTGGCGGTGGTGACGGCAATGGGGCAACCGCCGATGGATGCGTCTCGGTGAGATCTACTCAATGGTGATGACAGTGAGATTCACGGAGGCCCGAACAGCGGTGAAACAAGGCTTGGAAGCTTCAACTCTCCAAAACTCTCTCTATCCACTTCTCCCACTTTTCCTTTTTCTCTCTCCTCACTAATATCTTCCCCCTACTTTTCCACCTCTCCCATACATATTTAAATTTCAAACACTATCAACAAAATCCAATATTCCACTTGGATAAAGCCCAAGCCTAATTTTCTCAATTAGGCTCCAAGACCCAATTTGCTAACCCAAATTTCGCGTCGTTACAACTATACAATGATATGAGTTGAGACGTACGAGAAAACTCGCATTGTATCCGTTAATGTACTAGAAGATAGCTGTATTAATCGTGCAGTCATGATGGTTCGATTTGTGTGGCTGTGAGAGGGTATATGTGTCTCTTGTTATTGGCGTTAATTTGAACTTGTCCTCGGATCTCAACCTCATCTGACGTATGATCCAACGGGTGTCCCTTAACCATATATCAGCCTTAACCGGGTTATCTTGTCTCGATCTAAGAAAGTTCGTAGCACCATGGTGATGCACCCTTTCAATCGAGGCTTCTTGAGGGGTAGCCAAAGGCCTAGGTATAGCCCTCACAATCCGGTGAAGAGCCTGGTGCAAATGGGAGAAGCAGTTGGCCCTTCAACCCCTATCATCCTCCGACACCTCCTCCGCACTGGGGATATAATCCTCATCATAGCTCTCTTCCTGGGAGCTCCAACTCTCCTCTCGCTCACGTGCCCTCCTTGGCATGATTTTTTTCTGCATAAGCAAACAAATAAGGTTACACCATCGAATATTTAGCTTAAAACAAGTACAACTTAGACTCATGAGCAACGTATTTGCTAGACACCTATACACCTTCTAGACAACCCCGGGGTTTCCTAGAACCGGCTAAACCTAGACTCTGATACTACTAAATGTAACACCCTAGAATCAGATGTCACATTTAGGCCTCAAGCCCGAACCCAAAAGCATAAAGTAACGCAACTAAATATAGCCCAAACCACATTCATTCATTTAAATCCGTTAAGTTTGAAACATTACATGGGGAGCTCCATTTAAAATTACATATTTGAAACATTCGACACTTAATTTGAAATCCAAAATAAGAGTTACAATACAACATAGGGTCCTATGAATACATAGCCCAAAAAATCTAAGTATTGTAATTGGACACAAGTCGATGCCAAAGTCCTACTCCGATGGTACTCCGACGAATGCACGTCAACTTACAAAACTGCGAACGGAAACAACAATTCTGAATGCTGAGCTAACGAAGCTCAGTGGATACACTTCCACTCAACCATGCTTCATGCAAATCATAAATAAGAGCATGTAGATAAAGATGACAATAAGGTAATCATATCATATCAATACGGCCCTAACCCTAGCCATCTCAATACATATCAACAATAGGAGGTAAAAAGTCTCACATAGCAACCATATGCATAATATCAACAAACCTGGAGTGAGGCCCAGTTCTACTAAGCATCGGGTACACATACTCTGAGTGAGGCCCGGTTCCACTAAGCATCGGGTACGTACACTTTTGCTCGGAATCTCTCATCGAGCCTTCGAATGAGTCCCGGTCCCACTAAGCCTCAGGTTCATACATTCAGAATCTTGACCATGGTGTTGCAACACTCTCTTTTCTCATGGGTATCCGAAATCCCATCAACAAGGTGACTCAACTATAAGAAAGCCCTTACGTGGAATACTTTCACTATTCGATCCACCAAGGATCCTTAAACATACAACACAACAAGTCATCCAAGATCTTTAATTAAGTTATTACCCGTTAAACTTGCATATGAGGTTTAAATCTCAGTTTCTCAATTTTACTATTCATTTTACACTTTAGAGGCCCATCGGGCCTTAGTCCTTGATTTATAGGCCTTTCAAACTCAAATCTTATTTTTCGAGCAGATTGCCCAGACGGTATCGATACACCCCTATGTACCGATACGTCTCCAAGCGTATCGATGCCTGGCTTACATACGCAGGGTTTTATCCAAACAAACATGTACCGATATACGATGACGTGTACTGATGCTCTAAAGTGTATCAATACACTTAAAAGTGTATCGATACCGAAATTGGCTACTAGAATTTAGATGAGAAAAAGGTATCGATGCCCCCTTCAGGAGTATAAATACGTTTTTCGCAAAATGCATATGTTCTTCAAGAATTAACATAGGGTATCGATACGCTCTCACACATATCGATACTTGAACCCAGAATTCATTTTCAGGAGTTTGTAAATCACCCCCAATGCCCCTAAAACCCAAAGGCACAACCCCAAACTGAACCTACAGGTTATAGAAGGTGTTTTAAATGGTTTTCTACTGAATTTTAGCCATTTTAACATCAATATTAAGAATTATCATTTTAGAGGCTCTAAGCATTCAAACAACCAAAATGTCAACCAAACTAAAAAGCAATCCAATTCATGATTTCCAAGAACACAAAAGAGTTAGTAGTGTACTAACCTTGATTTAAAACTGAGAAGAAAGCTCCCAACCACAAGCTTCAAGCCTTATTTTTCCCTTTAGCCTTAGATGCCTCTCCAACCTCTTTCACTACAAGAAGACGTTGTAAGATGAGTTACAATGTTGCTTGGAGATTAAAAGGGATTAAAGATATGGTTTTCAGTGGGAAATGGAGTTAAAAACTCCTATTCCCGTTCTTAAGCTCATCCCTCCACCAAAACTCATATTTTCACGCTCTACCAAACCCCTTCAAACTTACCTTGAATGATAGATCATTGCAAGCTGATAACACTTCTCTAAACTAAATTTTGAGATTTGCTTTCAAAACTACAAAGATTGCACCTTTAACATGGGTTCTTGAAGGAAGGAAGAAGAAGAATGAAGCAAAAGACAATGGTGATATCATCCACCAAACTTGCGGGAGAAAAAGATAAAGAGAAATAAACTTTTCTCTTTAAATTTAGGGAAATTACTCCTTTGCCCTCCCTTTTTCCTCTCAACCCATCCAACCCAAACCCAAGACCCAAGGAAGGAAGCCCACCAAGGCTAACTCAAAATCAAATGGGCCCCTTTCTTCGGCCCAAGCACGAAGCCCGTACTTCAGGTTACACCGACCCTTTAGATTCTGAAATCTTGGTCGTTACAAAAAAATTATATGAAAAAAGTCAAATTGGAAAAGAAAAAGTCTTCAGACGCTATAAAATAATACTTTAATAAATCAACTTTGATTGGAAGATGATCTAGAGATTAAAGGTGCTGCAGCGGGTTAGAGTTTTTGTTTGGTTAGCCTTGCAGCAACGATTGCTCACAAATGTTGAACGAGCCCGTCGGTACATGACAAGTTCGGATCAATGCACGATTTGTCGAGGTGGTGCTGAGGATGTTAATCATATTTTTCGCTTTAGCCGATTAGCACAACAACTATGGTTGCAAGTCATTAAACCCGAGCAGCTGGACATCTTTCTCACGTTGCCGTTTGGAGAATGGTTTGAACATAATATACGAAGTCCTAATTTTGCTGGGAATAAGGATAATTGAGTCTTTGTTTTTAAATTTTTTGTTGGCAGCTATGGAAACATAGGTGTAGTGTTCTATTTGATGCTGAGTTTGTTGAGAGAGAAGATTTTCATGTTCGTTGCAATCGTATATCGGACGAATTTGCATTGTCTTGTACCTTTATTCAAGTTAGAGTCTCCAAGTTCTTCAAGTGAATCTTAGCAATGCTCCTCAATGGGTTGGTGGTAGCCAACTCTGATGGGGCAGTGAGAGTACACGATAATGTGGCTGTTATAGGTGGAGTTATTCGTAATTCACAAGGTTTGTGGATATTCGGATTTTCTCGTAGCCAAAAAACATAAAAAGAAAAGCAATACAAAAGCAGCATAGAAGCACAACATGATTTCTTTCTAAAAAGGAATTTGCATTTTCAATTGAGATAGAATGATTCTTTTAATCAAAGAATAATCAAAAATATCAAATTATATCGTCTCCTGCTTAGACTGATAAATCCAAACCAAATTATTATATCCTATAATCAAAGTGGAGAGATGAATCGAGATATCTTGATAATTCATAAGAATTTAACTCAAATTAATGAAAAATGAAATATTGATTATCGATTTATACATGTTGCAAAACTTGGGCTCATGATGGTTTTTTTTTCATACTTGGAGATTGGGTTTTCGGTGTGTTGAAATGGAAACTGATAATGTCGAGGTTGCATTCATTAACATAATGTAATTAATCAAGCAATTAATTGGCATAAATGTTGATCTTTATCCGCAACAAAGATTTAATTGTCTCGTAATTGTTCAATAACAAGCATTAAACAATTTTTTTGACACATTAATCAGTCAACTTTATTGATAAACAAAAATAAAAACATATCATAACTTAATAGTTTTTAGAACATCAAAATACAACAAAAAATGGCAAATCTAAAACTAAAAGATAAATGCTGCACTAGTCAGATCAGACACTTTCTCTTTGTACAAAAGAAAATCTCTACGGTCCATTGTATGAAGGGTCTTTGGGGAGTTGTCAAAACACAAACTAGATGAAATCCCCAAAATTGACAGCAGCCATCTTTCACGCATATTCCCAAAAACGACGGTTTGCTATAAATTACTTCGACAAACAAACCAAAAGAGGATCAAATTCTACGTAACCACCGACAAACTCGAATAAAAAACAAGCGTCGTGAGAGTCACCGTACGGACACTAAAAACCTGCAAAGTAACCATATAAACGTTTCATAAGGCAAAGACGTGTCATAAAGACAAAGAAAACGTGCCATAAATATGCTTTTACCGGGCAGGTTTGGGACATGGTGCTCCATGCTTGTCACTTGCATGATTCTTATAGTTGTTGGCTGGAATTGCTGGATTGGGTGCAGAAAGTTGGTAAGGGGAAGAGTTTTTTTGGCCACTGTAATCCGTGTTGCATGGATGGTTTGAACTATTTTATATGGCAAGAAAGGAATTTTAGGTTACATAGAAGGAGGGTTAGACTCAGTGACGGAACTATGTGAGGGTGGAAAAGGGCAGATTAAGCAAGTCGTTCGATGGAGGCTTGGAGGGCATGTTAAGTTTACTGGTTCATCTTCTTTCTTAGTTACTACATGGGGCTTTTGATTCTTTAGTTTTTTTTTTTGTTGGTTGTATGTTGAGGTTTGTGCAATCGGTTGTAATTTTTTGAGGTGTTTGGATAAATAAAATACCATTTATAAAAAAGAGACAGATGAAAGCGCAACAACATATGCGAAAAAAAAAAAAAAAATATGAATCGTCGGCAGTCGATAACTAATATCAAGACTGGAGAAAGAAGGAGAAGCACGGCTAGAGTTTCTTTCTTTATTTTTTTTCTCATTTTAATTTGCAATTACTTGAATTTTCTTCTCGTAATTAGACCACTCAAAGAAGATTAAATCCTCATTTTTTTTATTTTTTAAAAAAAATAGGTTTAATTTAGTGTTATTTTTCTGGAAAAAAAAATAATTTTATTTAGCATGAAAAGGAAAATTTTATTTTTTGCATACCCATTTGAGAAAAATATTTTAGACCCCTATTTTTAAATTTCTAGATTCGCCACTGGTTGAACTAGGATGATGCTTGCCCTTGGAACATACAATGTGTGAAATAATTAATTTATTGGCTGTTATGTAGCATAGCAATTCTCCGTATTTCATTGACCGTATTTTTAATCTGTAAAGAGTTTTTTTTATTGAGAATAAGAGAATACTATATTTTAAGGTCGTATAAGCATTAATGTACCTAGCAAATAATACATGTGTTTTTTATAAAAAAAAAATTATAAATGTGTTGATATACCATTTGTTGTAAATTTCAACTCTTTTCTATGCTGAAGACATTAAAATAAAATTAAACATATATTTAGATATCTTAAAGGAATAATTGATATAAAATTATTTTAAATATGATTTTAAAGGTATAATTGATATAAAATTAAACATAGTTTGACCATTATTATTCATTAAGAACGAGTAGTGAACTAAAATATTGCTATTATTATTCCGAAACGTCATGGACTATGTTCCGTGCATACATTTTGCTACAATAACCAGCCAAAGACAGAACATGGATCAGTCACAATAATAAAGAAGAAAAGAAACACACCCAAAGTTTGAAGTTTAAGAAATGGAGAAGCCTGCATATTCTAGTTGATCTTTCTGCAATCCAGCCTGACCTCTCCATTGCTACCACTCAGGGGGCTTATGTTTCCCATCTTTATCATGGCCTTAGCAAAGCTGGCAAAGAACTGACTTTGGCTGCTTGCGAACCTGTTGACAATGGCCACCGTCTCTGCCCCATTTGTGGAGAACAGTTCCTGATCCGACTGAAGGAGTCCCCGGTGGTTCTGAAGGTTCAAAAAGTACTTGTTGTCAAAGTTAAGGGAAGTTTGTTCATCAAGATCGATCAACCTGGTGACATCTCTGCCTTTAGGACATCATTGTTGAAGTGCTTTCGCATACGTTGGTTGGATCGACTGAGCCTGATACGTTGTTGAAATTGTAGAGGCGGTCCATGAAAGCAGTACATTGAGCCCTTCCAAATGTGTGAACGCCTGAGAAGTAACCAGTATGAAAAAAATCATATTAACCCCAATTTTGATGCTTCCGATTCCTTATGAAATAAGATTTTTTAGCCATCAAGTAATTATCGGACAAAGCTACAAGATAGGTGGAATCAAGTCCCACGCTCTTGAATCTGGCTGCAAGATTAGCAAGGCTATCATGTTGAAATGGGATGCCTCCTATTCCTTCACGGTGTACGGTCCGACTATCCCTTCTTTCTAGTGGAACTTGCCATGTCAGACCTCCACCCTGCAAACCAAACATCCTCTTTAACATTGTTCTACAACTAACTCGGAAGGAATACAAAAGATTTGAAGCATCATTGGTAGTGGAAAATAATACCAGCATAACAGAAAGTTGAGCAGAAAGGGCCAGAATATCGGCACACGAGACGTAGCGAGGACAAGCTTTCTCCAAAGCTGTTTTGATATGCATATCCATCGGTTGAAAGGTTCGGGGGGAGCAGTTTTTTCACTATCCGTGCCGTTCAGCAATAGTGAGGCATCACAACCCTGCATGCATGCGTATGTATATTGATGTGAGTGGCAATATAAATGTATGTATACGTATGAATGAGTTAAATCAAAAGTGGAGGCGAAAATGGTTGTTACATTAACGAAACAGTCATGAAAGTGAAGGCGAACTATCTTGGGAAAGTTCCAAATGTCATTTCCTTGAGCTTGCTGTAGCACAGTACGAACAATAGTGGACACATTTGGTCAGGTTTTGGCATAAAAAGTGGCACTAAGTTGGGCATTGGATCCCCCGAGCATCGTTGCTGCTACCAGAAAAAGGTGGTAATAATTTGAAACCTCGACATTTTATATATTCTTTGATGGATAATGGATTGATATTTTTGAACAGACCCTAAAGAAGATAGCTTATATAGAGGGATTGCAAGTTGCAGATTTGAGCATTATCTGCATAGCGGGTATTGACTAGCTGTGTGAATCACCATTCATCACTTTATCAATACAATAATGCAAACGCGTTATTCTCATCTCATTGTGTATACTTGACTTAGAAATCCAACACCCCAAGTTCATGCACGTCCTTTGTTTTTTTCTAAACATTTTTACACGTTTTTTTAGAGTCACGATCCGAACAGCCAGAACAGGGTAAATAGTGTATTCGATACAGTTGTATCTTCATCATTATTGTAGAAGGTTATAGAAGAGGTTTAAGTTTGTTAATCCAGGTTAGTTGTAATTCTGTTTTATAGCAGTACAATCTGTTTTAGTCTAACAGATTACCTGCGCTCTTGTAATCACTTGTATATAAACCCTTAGTTAATCCATAATAAAGTACGCTGGGTTTTTTGAGGTTTATTCATTCTTTACAAAGCTTTTTCCATAGTCTTTCATGGTATCAGAGGTGGTTTGTAATGGCCGATTCTGTTGCTACATCCAAACCGTTCACAAACAAGTCTATTTCGATTCGGCTTGATGATTCCAACTATCTATTCTGGAAACAACAGGTGATGTTTGCCATTGAGAGCCCAGCCCTAGTTGATCATATTGACGGAACTGTCGTGGTGCCGCCAAAGTTCGTTCTCGAAGGAGGTAACAAGGTCATCAATGGTGAGTTTGTTTCATATAAGCAACAAGACAATGCTTATGTTCTTGGTTGCTTTCTTCTATTAGCTCCTCCATTCTACTTGATATCTGGGAAAAAAGTTCATCTTTTTTCCGTTTCCTCTGTCACAAAAATAATGCATCTTCATTGCTCATTGAAGAGCTTAAGGAAACGTGATCAAAGTATGAGAGAATATTTAACCCAGATTCATGCCATTTGTGATAATCTTGCTGCCTGTGGAAACCCGTTGAATGGAACTATGCATATTTCTACTACTCTTTCTGGTTTGCCGCCGGAGTATGAACCGGTGGTGGCTGTTATAACCTCTAGCCAACAACCCTACAAATTAGACGGTGTTTGTAATGTGCTTCTTGACACTGAGGCAAGACATCGAGAATTCTTGGGTCATTCGGCCAATATGGTACAAGGTCCAGTTTCAATGGGTCAACCATTATTCTTTGGTCAGAATGGTCAAGTTGCATATCCTGCGATCGGCTATCCGGTGTCAATGCAGAATGGGTCGTTCTCATCTTCAAATCAAGCGTTCTTTCAAAAAGGATTTCAAGAACAAGGTTCTCAACAGCCGTTTCGACCCCACCAGATGAGTTCTCCGGTCTATCAGGCCTCTCGGGGTGGTTCTTTTTGAGGAAGAGGAGGTCGCGGCGGTCGATCTAGGGTTCAATGTCAGTTGTGCGGAAAGATCGGACACTTGGCTAGCAGATGCTTTATGCGTTTTGATCAATCCTTTGAAGGGATTGGTGGTTCCAATATCTCATCAAACCATTGTTACCTTTCTGAAGATACTTTTGACGATCAAACAGAGTCTCACAATGATGACTCTACTCTCAACACCACAAAATTAGTTTCTGGCTCGGATATTCCTGCGGTTTCTGGATATGGGGATACAGCTTGGTACCCAGAATCTGGTACTACCACTCATCTAACTCCTGATGCAGGTATTGTTTCTAACTCTACTTCGTATGTTGGCTCAGGTAAAGTTTCAGTGGCTAATGGTATAATTGTTCCTATCTCTACTGTTGGTCAAGCGTCTATTAAATCTCAATCTAGAACTCTTGTTTTAAATAATTTGTTGCATGTCCATACTATTAAAAAGAATTTTCTCTCTGTTTCAAAATTTACCAAGGATAACAATGTTTCTATGGAGTTTTATCCTGATTTTTGCATTGTGAAGGACTTGGTAACACATTAAGTGATTCTGCAAGGTTTGGAAAATGAAGGCTTGTACAAGCTTACACCTGTTGATGGCTTGAGGTCTGATTTCTTAAGTCGTGATTACCTGTCTGCTAATGCTGCTGAAATCAAGAGTGATTGTCCTTCTAGTAATGGTCTTGTGCAAAATGTGAATTGTGATTCTTCTAGCTTTGTGTTGCCAGGAGTGATAGTAGTAATGTTTTTCCTTTTACTATTTCGAATGTTCCTGTTTCAGATGAATTGTATAGTTTATATTGTTTCAGTTAATAATGAGGAGCTATGGCATAGGAGGTTAGGCCATCCTTCTGTTACTGTTTTAGCAAGAGTATGAAAATCTTGTAATGTTTCTTTCGATAAAAAAATTTCAATGTTTTGTGAAGCTTGTCAACTTGTCAAAAGTCACAAATTAAAATTTCAGCCTTCATTGTCATCTTATGATTTGCCTTTACAATTGGTTCAAATGGACTTATGGGGTCCTGCCCCTTTAATCTCAAACAATGCTTCATATTATATCAGCTTTGTTGATGCTTGCACACGATATACTTGGATCTATTTTTTAGCCAGAAAATCAGATGCGTGCAAAGTTGTTATGTCTTTTCATAAAATTGCAGAAAGACAGTTTAACTCTAAGCTTAAGATAATACAGTTTGATTGTGGAACTGAGTTTAGACCTTTAACTCTAACCTTCTGAACAGAATGGCATAGTTGAACGTAAGCATAGGCACATTGTTGAACTTGGCCTTACCCTTATGGCTCAATCTGTTGTTTCTTTTAAGTACTGGACAGATGCTTTTTACACTACTGTACATCTTATTAATAGATTGCCTTCGAAAGTTTTGCAGGGACAATCTCCATATGAAAAGCTGTTCAAAAAGCTTCCAGATTATGATATGCTAAAAGTCTTTGGTTGTCAGTGTTTCCCTTTGACAAGGCCATATAATCAACATAAGCTTCAATTTCATTCAACGTCCTGTGTTTTTCTAGGCTATAGTGCAACTCAGAAGGGTTATAAATGTCTCAGTACAGAATGTAGAGTTTATGTATCAAGGCATGTACAATTTAATGAAAGCAATTTTGCTTTTGCAGAAGTATCTGGTTTCTCTTCTTCTAGCAAGGATAAGTAGGATATTTCAAAGTTTGAATGCATAAGGAGTTCAAAGTTTTGTTGTCCAAGGAGGTTGATCCAAAATTCTGTTTCTAGCTCAAGGCAAACAAGTTCAGATGTTGTTCGTCGTAATCAAGAGCTGAGAACAGTACCTATTGTGCATACAAGTGTACCTGCAGAAATAGATAATCTTTCTGGTTCTGTTCCAGATTCATCAAGAAACTTGGTTGTAGAAACCAGTGAGCATCCTAGTGGTGGAGCTGATCCTTCCAGAAACATGCTTGAAGGAACTAAGGAGCATTCTAATGGTGGTGCTGATTCTTCCAGAAACATGCTTGAAGGGACAGATGAGCATTTTAGTAATGGTGATGTTGTTGTTCCTAGTCTTTGTGGAGAGCCAAATCTTTCTTGTCAAAACAGTCCAGTAAATTCTACACTGCCTATCATTCTTTCTGAGCAACAATTGGGTATTTCTAAGGGTGGATAGCAGTCTGCACTCCCTGATTCAGCACAACCAGGAACAAGTTCTCCTGGTGCAAGTTCTTCTAGTTCAAAGACACGTGCAAGTTCGACACCAAGGTCCTCTTCTTCTTCTTCTTCTGCTGTGATTTGGTAGTAGTGTTCCTATGAATGTCACTAGTGAAGATGTGTTAAGTCAAGAGGCAGGCAATGTTCAGAAGACTGGGATTCCATCATATGATTACTAGGTCAAAGGCTGGGGTATTCAGACCCAAAGTATTTCATACAGAGATAGTTGAACCAAAGGATGTACACCAAGCTATGTTGCAGAGTGAATGGAAACAAGCTGTTGAGAATGAGATTGATGCTCTTATAAAAAAGGGTCTTGGGATCTAGTTACTTTACCTTCAGACCGTGTTCCAATAGGTTGCAAATGGCTATTCAAAATCAAGAAGAATCCAGATAGGAGCATAACACGATACAAGGTGAGGTTAGTTGCCAAGGGTTACTCACAACAAGCTGGTTTTGACTACAGTGAGACATACAGTCCTGTTGTAAAACCAGTAACAGTCAGGGTTTTACTTAGTTTGGCACTCAGCAAAGGATGGATCCTCAGACAAATAGATGTGGACAATGCCTTCCTTAATGGGGATCTTGTTGAGGAGGTGTTTACGATACAACCACCAGGTTTTGAACAAGAAGATTCAGAAGGAAATCAGTTAGTCTGTCATTTAAAGAAGTCCCTTTATGGCTTGACACAGGCTCCTTGAGCCTGGTTTGATAAATTCAGAGTTTATTTAGTTGATACTCTAAAGTTTACTGCATCTCTAGCAGATACTTCTCTCTACTTTCGAGATTCTGGAGGAATGAAAGTCTACATTATGGTATATGCGGACAACATCGTGGTTACTGGGGATGATTCTAGAGAGGTAGATGCAGTCATCAAAAAGATTAATTCTACCTTTTCTCTAAAGGATCTGGGTAAGCTTAACTTCTTTCTTGGTATGATAGTTCATCGAGTAGAAGAAGGGATAATTTTGAATCAGAGAAAGCACATTATGGAGCTGTTAGAAAAAACCAAAATGTTAGATGCCTCTCCAGCACCTACTCCCATGATAACAACTCCTCATCTTTCCTCCTCAGAAGGTGATCCTTGCATTGAAGATACTCTTTACAGGCGTGTTGTGGGGACACTTCAACATATCTGTACTACAAGGCCAAACATACAATTTGTTGTTAATAAGGTTAGTCAGTTTATGCAAAATCCTCTTGACAAACATTGGAAGGCTGTTAAGAGAATTGTCAAGTATATAAAAGCCACAGTGGATCATGGCTTATTCTTCAGTATCTCCCAAACTATTAGTACGTTAGTTGGGTATTCTGATTCTGACTGGGGTATCAGTCCTGATGATAGAAGATCAACTTCAGAACATTGTCTGTTTTTAGGAGGCAATCCTGTGTCTTGGAGCTCAAAGAAACAAGGGGTAGTCTCACGTTCTTCGACAGAGGCTGAATTTCGAAGCCTAGCAAATACTATGTGTGATGCCATGTGGGTTAAGTCATTGTTACAAGAACTTGGAATTCACTTTTCTTCAACACCTGTCATCTGGTGTGATAATACAAGTGCAATAGTACATTCAGCTAACCCGGTACACCATGCAAAGCTTAAACATGTTGAGTTAGATTTATGCTTTGTTCGAGAAAAAAGTAGTGGATGGATCCTTTCAAGTGAATTACGTTCCAGCTATAGATCAGGTCGCTGACATTCTCACAAAGCCTTTGTCTGCACCTTTTTTTGTTCGACTCAGGGAGAAACTCAAAGTTTTTTCAGCTACAAAGTTGAGGCTACAGTCTGTTAATAATGTTTTATTGCATCAACTTCAGCAAACAGAAGAAGAAGGACGAAAAGTATGATGTGATTTGCTTTTCTTAAAGTTTCAGAAAAATAGGAAGACTGGAGTATGATAGATGCAGCGTCTGTTCAGATGTTTCACAGATAAGAAAGGCAGGAAGTATATTAGATACAGTTGTATCTTCATCATTATTGTAGAAGGTTATAGAAGAGGCTTAAGTTTGTTAATCCAGGTTAGTTGTAATTCAGTTTTACAGCTGTACAATCTGTTTTAGTCTAACAGATTACCTACGCTCTTGTAATCACTTGTATATAAACCCTTAGTTAATCCATAATAAAGTACGCTGGTTTTTTTGAGGTTTATTCATTCTTTACAAAGCTTTTTCCATAGTCTTTCGTAGTGATTGCAAAAAACTCGCATCTAACGGATTTCCATAATTATAATGGAATGTTGAGAAAGTTGAAGACTTGGAGTTGTGGCTTCTCACTTAAGATTCCATCGCTGCAAAAATTGACCAATAATGTGGCATCCTTTTCTCTTGCTGACGTGGAATTTGCTGAGTTGGAAGCACTATATTTTGCTGTCATGCATGTACTGCACTACTACTATATGTGAACATGGCTGCATATTCTTTTTAGGTCAAACGAAAATATATATAACTCATTATTATTTGTTATTTTTAACACCGCCATATGTACCCCTCTATATATATTAGTTTAACCACCTATATTCAATTTATTAATTGACTAGTTCGGATCGGTTAAAGTAGAGGGTTGTTATAAGGGCAACCTTCCCAACACAGTTTGTTTCATTCAAAACGTCAGAATTCGAATCTCTGACCTCGCTTAAGAGACTAGTTGTTGGTTATATATAATATTTTGGGAAAACTACACTGGTGGTCACCAAACTATCACCATTTTTCTGTTTTGGTCATCCAACTAATTTTTTCGACAAAATTGTCCCTCCCATTAGATACCTTTCATGTTTGGTCCCCTCCGTTAAAAAACTAACAGAATCGTTGCGTTTTTTAGTTTTCACGTCAACATTCTCTTTCCTCGTTAGCATATTATATAGTATTATTTATTATTTCAATTAATCAACCAGGAGGTGACACGTGTCACCTCTAATTTTGACAAATCAAAGGAGAAAAAAATAATCATCAAGTGCATGTGATCAAAATCGAACTAGGGACCCCTTGCATAAGCGGTTGTAAAACCTATATTAGATTTTGATATAACAAGGAATTTTAAGGACTATTTTGCAAAACTGAATAAATTTTTAAGTACTCAAAAAGTCTCAAATTGACAAGGATTCGAACTTAAAATAATTTCTAAGTCAAAAACTTAAACCCAAAATATTTTCTAAGTGTTTTTGTACTCAAATATCCAAAATTGGTCAAGGTGTATCGATACGCCCTTAGACCGATACGGTCTTTAGCTACTGGAATTTCATTTTAAACGTGATGGTTATAAGGTATCAATACGCGTGTAGCCGTATTGGTACGACATTCTACCTGGAAACCAATTTTGCCTTTGAGTATCGGTACGACTTTATGCGTACCGAGACGGGGTGTTTAGATTTGATAAATCTTTTGAATAAATTTTTTGATTGTTGCCTTGTCAGTTTATTGGAACTATAAATTTAAAAAGTGGTTATACTGTACCGATACGCCCTTAGGCATGCCAATACAATTTTCCACTTACTTATTTCTCAGATTCCAGTGAGCAAAACCAGTACCGATACCGTACGGCCCGTACCGGTACGCCTTTGTAAAATACACTCTTCGTATCGATACGCCCTCCTGCATATAGATACCCCTTTGTACAATGGCTCTTTCTTCTTTTGGTAGGTACCGGTATGACATCCCGCGTACCGATACCGAGGGTTGGCAGACAACAATTATTGCGGGAAAAATGCAGCCCAACAGCTCTATTCAATATCTCAACCACCCAAACGGTTAGAAATCAATAAGAGGGTATATAAAAAGTCTCTAAAGCTACAACAACAATAATTAATCAAGTCTTAAGCATTCAAGCAAAACTTCAACTATCTTTAAGCATATTAGAGTTAAATCTTGTAACCCACTTGAGTGTCCTCATTTGTAATCATTTTATTCAAGTTTTGGGTTTGAGTGAACTTGTAAATTGGGCAAACACACAACCTTTGAGAGGATTTTCAGTTTTCTATTCTATTTCTTGTAAAAGAGAGTTGTTCTCAAAGCTTTGAGTTTGTATAAGGTTGCCTTCTTAGCCTAGAAAAAAGGAGAAGAAATTCATAGTGAATTTGGAAAATCCGTAGTGGAAAACTAAGGTAGTGGATGTAAACCTTATTAGAAGGTTGATCCACTATAACTCTTGTGTCTCAAATCTTTTTATTTTCCAATTTGCTTCCAAACTTTTTTAATTACCAATTCACCCCTTTCTTGGCCACTTTCACCACTGATTGATCATCCCAACAATTAGTATTAGAGCCACGCTCATTTGAAGGATTAACATCCTTCTGAGACGATCCAAAGGTGATTCAATCAACTAGAAGTCAAGCCATGGCCTCCACTTCCTACATCAACCTCTACGAGTCTCAATCCATCACCAAACCGTCTTATTTCAATTGTTTAATTTAGTTTTAAATTGCTTAAATTATATGATTGAATGTTTTTAAATATAGTGCATATTAGGGTGTATTTTAGACAATTTAATCACTTAATTTAATTAATTGTTTAGAGCCTTTAGCATTTAGATTCTTTAATTGGTACTCAATAATGAATTAGGTGAGACAATTGTAGAAAGTTGGTGTATGTTAAATGGAACACTTAGAAGTTCAAATTTGGGTACTGTCTCAATGTATTGGGGTGTTGTTCCAACATGGCTTTTAAGTAGAACATTTAATTTTCACTATAATCTTAGAACTTGATAAATAATTTAATTAGTTAATTAGAACCTTGATTAGGTCTATCACTTTAAATAATTAGAATAACAATTTGATTGGAAAATATTATCTAATTTATGGATTTCAATATGAATAGTACCCAATATATTGGGGGTTATCTCATGGAAATCTTTAAATTCAATAATATTCACAATCTTAAATGATTAAATTGATTAGAGCCTTATATGTTAGAACTTAAAATTGACAAGACAATAATTGTTCATGCATTCGAAACTTTTTACGTTGGAAATATATATTTGGATACGAATAGAGGTGTCCCGAGGTAACCGAATGCTTTTAATCTTGTATTTGAATAAAATATATTTCCTTGTAAAAGGATATCTCCATTTGGAATTTAAATCCAATTAATAATTATGGTTAAATTAAATTCAAATTGCTATTCGAAATGCCAAATTGCCACGTAAAATTAAAAGGTACCGATAACGCACGTTCGTGGGGGGTGCTAATCCTTCCCCACACGTAATCGACTCCCGAACCCAAAGTTTTTAAAGAAATGAATCTCTGGTTGTTTTTTATGGTGACCAGTCTACCAAAGTGACCGATGGCAACTCCAAATTGTTTTCGAAATTAAATAAAGAAAAACCCGATTTAACATGAAAAATCTAAGTTTTCAAGATTAAATTAAAATGGACAAAAACCCTAATTTTAAAAGATCAATTGTTAGGCTATTTTCATAGTCGATTTAAAAAATGGTCATGATAGAAACAAACTAGATGAAAGTGGTAAAATAGTGAGGAACAAGGCTAGACTTGTTGCTCAAGGTTACACTCAAGAAGAATGAATTGATTTTGATGAAACCTATGCACCCGTAGCTAGAGTGGAAGCTATTAAGATGCTTCTTGCATTTGCATGTTATCATGAATTCAAGTTTTTTCAAGTGGATTTGAAAAATGCTTTTCTAAATGGTTTTCTAAATGAAGAAGTGTATGTAGAGCAATCACTCGATTTTGAAGATGAAAAATAACCAAACCATATTTTTAAAATTTCAAAAGCTTTATATGGTTTGAAACAAGCTCCTAGAGCTTGGTATGAAAGATCGTCAAATTTTTTGATTGAAAAAGGTTTTGACAAAGGAAAGGTAGATACTACATTTTTTATTAAAAGAAAAGGCAAAGGCATCTTAGTAGTTCAAATTTATGTTGACGATATTATATTTGGTTCTACTAATGAATTGCTTTGCCAAGATTTTACTAAGTTGATGCAAGGAGAATTTGAGATGAGCATGATGGGGGGAGCTCTAATTATTTTTGGGACTCCAAATCAAACAAAGGAAGGATGACATCTTCATCAATCAAGCTAAGTACATCAAAAACATGCTCAAGAAGTTTGGCTTGGAGAATGTGAAACCTCAAGCCACACCAATGAGCTTATCTACAAAGCTTGACAAAGATGAATGAAGTAAGTGTGTTGATTTAAAGCTTTATAGATCAATGATAGAATCTTTGCTTTATTTTACCGCAAGTAGACCAGATATCATGTTTAGTATTTTCTTGTGTGTTAAATTTCAAGCTAGTCCTAGATAATCACACCTACAAGTTGTTAAGAGAATATTTAGATACCTTAGAGACATACCTTGTTTAGGCCTTCGATATCCTAGAGATTTCTCATTTAGTTTGCATGCTTATTTGGATGCGGATTATGGAGGTTGTAAGATAGATAGAAAGAGTACCTCCAAGACTTGTCAATTCCTAGGTAGTATGCTCATATCGTGGTTTTCTAAGAAGCAAAATACTGTAGCATTATCTACCACCGAGGTGGAATATATTTTAGCCAAAAGTTGTTGTGCTCAAGTTCTTTAGATGAAGCAACAACTCTTAGATTATGGAA
The DNA here is from genome assembly GCA_019671005.1 of Hibiscus mutabilis. Lineage (NCBI taxonomy): Eukaryota > Viridiplantae > Streptophyta > Magnoliopsida > Malvales > Malvaceae > Hibiscus > Hibiscus mutabilis. The sequence continues at coordinate 42,697,162 of CM033745.1, forward strand.
TTGATGTAGGTACCATCCCTCTAAAGTGTGACAATTCTAGTTCCATTTGTCTCACTAAGAATCCCATCCAACACTCTAAAACGAAGCACATAGAGATAAGACATCATTTTATTAGAGATCGTATCTTGAAAAATGAGGTAGTTCTAGAATATGTAGACACCTTGAACCAATTAGTGGATATCTTCACCAAACCTTTAGACAAAGAGCGTTCTTGGTCTCTTAGGAGAAAGTTAGGGCTTACTAGCCTTTCTTGAACCTTAGAGCCTTTTTTGTGTTTTAAAACTTGCTTGAATTCGATTGATTTCCATGTTCTTGTATTTTTGCACCTATTTGCATTTATTCTTGTTGCTAGGGGGAGTATGCATTTGTTTTTGCTCATACATGATGATCTCATATCATACACATGCATATCAATTCGATTAAGTTTGAATTTTTTAGCGCTTTCCTGCCAAAAATGATATTTTTGGCTCAGGTGTATCGATACGGGGTATAGCATATCGATACGAGTATTATGAGGCAGTTTCGGTATAGGTGAACTTGTACCGGTATGGGATAAGGATCAGTACGGCTCAAAATCGTACCGGTACGCGATTTCGATATGCGTCTTTAGCGTATCGGTACGCGTAGCTGCTGGAGCCATAAATAAGCATTAAAAGGGTTTTCCTAATCTAAACCAAACTTTAACTCCTTTTCACAAACCCTAAGTCGAAAATCCTCTATAAAAAACCTTTCAAATCTTTTGTTTTTCTCACAAATCATCAAAATATTTTGAGGGTTTTTGGTTTTAACATCAAACTCAAGTTATCATCATCAAACCTCTTGCAAATCATCCCTTCATTCATCCATAATACTCATTCAAGGTATAAGCTCTATTTTCTTTTATTTTCGATTGGCATAAAGTCAAAAATAGCCCCCAACGTTAGACCATTTTGTCACTTTAGCTCCTATTATTTTTTTGGTGCAAACAATCTCCTAACATTTTATTTTCGTGCAATTTTCACCATCGTTAGATGGAAACTGTTAGTCAACAGATGTTACCGTTTGTTGCTAACATGGCGTTGCTGACATGGCAAGAAAGATGACATGTAAAATTTTAATTAATTAAAAATATTTTTTTGCATTAGTTATAACCAATCAGATGATGACACGTGACATTATTTGAATGGCTTAGAGGCAAAGGGGGTGATGAAATAAAATTTTTGAATTTTGTTGATTATGGGAATTAAACCCACATCTGGTGGATGTAAGGCTAAATGCCTAACCACCAAGCCAACCATCTAACTTGTTAACACTTTACCAATTATTATATTTATTATACCCAAAATCCGCACTTCATGTTTCAACTCATCAAAGTCCACTCTCTCATTCTCGCGAGAGAGATTGCCACGATGACAGTTCTGAACCCATTCCAGACAAATGGTGAGGTGTTTAAAGCATCCTTTTCAAGGATAAATGGAGAAAACAACTCAATGATGAGTGAAATAATTTTTTTGTGCCACCGTTTTCTTCTCCTTTTTATCCTTTATGTACCATACGTCTGGCCGTCATTAATGGGTTTTGAAGCTTTTTTATTCTATAGCCTACAAACCATGTTTAAATCAAACTGTGAATTCATTGATCCAACACCTGTTTCTGTGCTGTCTTCTCTTTCTCACTCTCTCATTTCATCACTCAAAAGCTTTATGGGTTTTAAGGTAAAGAAAATGTGGATCATGGTGGACTAAACACAACATTCACCCATTTTCAAACAAGTTATATAAGGAGGGGACAAGATTATAGTTTATGTCTCTAGAAAAATCCAAATCTTTGCATTCGATATTGTCCTTTTTTATATCTCCATTTTTGTTGTCTAAAATGGATGTAATTTGTAACAAAACTATATTAACGTTGATAAGAGGGGTTTTGAATGTAGTTGTTAGCTTCGTTGTCTTTTGTTTACTCGACGTTGTTGATTTGGTTGTGTTTAGTTTACAAACTCTTTGATTTCCACATTGAATCAACGATGCAGAGTTTACTGATTGGAGCTGGGAAGAATTTCAGAAACACACGCGTTAGTGAGTTGAAACGTGAAGTGCGGATTTTGGATCTAATAAATATAATATTTGGTAAAGTGTTAACAAATTAGATGGTTGGCTTGGTGGTTAGGCGTTTAACCATACATCCCCTAAGTGTGGGTTCAATTCCTCTATAGTTAACAAAATTTGAGACTTTTATTTCATCACTCATTTACCTATAAACCAATCGAATAATGCCATGTTTCATCGTTTTATTGGTTATAATTAATACAAAAAATATTTTTAATTAATTAAAAATTACACGTTGTGAAAATTGCATGAAAATGAAATGTTAGGAGGTTGTTTGCACCAAAAAAAGAATAGCCAAAGTGACCAAAGGGTCAAACGTTGGGGGTTATTTTTGACTTTATGCATTTTCGATTTATTCCTTACTTATATACTGTTTTTCATCAAAAATTATATATTTAGGATGTATATATATTGGGTTTCAAAGATTATACGATTTTTTTTCAAAAACTATTTTTTTGTTCGAATATAAAATTATACTTGTATATTTTTCAACACTGTTTTTCAGTTTTTCTTTCACCGAAAATTCTTTTTATACTTGTATATGTTTTTAATCTATACAATATATATTTTTTGCAATACCTTGATCATTGGATTTTTATTGATTGAATGTGATGTTTATGCATATATTGTTTTTGTGATTTTATTTTTATCTCAAGTTTTTGACATGGCTTCTAAGAAAAAAGCAAGAAGGGAGATTGGGTCTAGCTCTAGTAATCCTACCAGTTGAAATCCCAATTCTAAAAACATTGGTACTCGACCAAACCTTAACCAAACTTATCTCTAATGTTTTAATGAACCAAAAAATCCCAATGCTATGAATCGTTTTAAAATTTTTCAATCTTTTAAATTCATCGAGAATGTGTGGTCTCTATTCCTTTCATGACTTCCGATGAATTTCACTTTCATTATCTTGATTTAATGCATCAATGGAAGTTCATGAATTTTTTAAGCATACCCAGGATTGTTTACAAAAACCTTGTCCATATTTTCTATTCTAATGCCCGATGTATTTACAACAAAGAGAAAACCGAGGTTATAGCTCTTGAATCTTATCTTATGGGAAAAACTTTTCGTCTTGATTCTAAAACTATAGCCAATCTATTGGGGATGGATGATATCAGTATAGATGATAAATTTATTATAAATTTTGATCCAACAAAAAAGGGGAGAAGAAAGAACATAAACATAAAAAGTTTAATTTTGGCTATAGGGTACCGATACGCCATTCAACCTAAGAACCAATTTTGCCTTTGAGTATCGGTACGGCTTTTGCGTACCGATATGGAGTATTTAGATTTGATAAATTTTTTGAGATTTTTTTTTACCATTGACCTTGTTAGTTTATTGAAACTATAAATTTGAAAAGTGGTTATATCGTACCGATACAATTTTCCACTTACTTATTTCTTAGATTCCAGTGAGAAAAATCAGTACAGATATTGTACGGCCCGTACAAGTATGCCTTTGTAAAATACACTCTTCATACCGATACACCCCCGTGTATCGATACCCCCTTGTACAATGACTCTTTCTTCTTTTGGAAGGTATCGATATGGCAACCCGCGTAGCAGACAACATTTATTGCGGGAAAAATGCATCCCAACGACTCTATTCAATATCTCAACCACCCAAACGGTTAGAAATCAATGAGAGGGTATATAAACAAGTCTCCAAAGCTACAACAACAATAATTGATCAAGTCTTAAGCATTCAAGCAAAAATCCAACCATCTTTGAACCTATTAGAGTCAAATCTTGTAACCCACTTGACTGTTCTCGTTTGTAATCATTTTATTCAAGTTTTGGGTTTGAGTGAACTTGTAAATTAGGCAAACACACAACCTTTGAAAGGATTTTTAGTTTGCTATTTTATTTCTTGTAAAAGAGAATTGTTCTCAAAGCTTTGGGTAGAAAGCTTTGAGGTTGTATAAGGTTTTCTCCTTAGCGTAGAAAAGGGGAATAAATTCATAGTGAATTTGGAAAATCCTTAGTGGGAAGTTAAGGTAGTGGATGTAAACCTTGTTAGAAGGTTGAATCACTATAACTCTTGTGTCTCAAATCTTTTTATTTTCCAATTTGATTCCAAACTTTTTTTAATTACCAATTCACCCCACCCTTGGCCACTTTCATCCCAACAACGGTCCAACGCCTAACAATTAAGCTAGGCTTGAGATTTGGTTAAATTTTAACCAAACATATATTTAAATTATACTCTCTCAACCTCAAAAATAAGAAAAATTGCACCTATGGTGATTTGAACCAAGAACATGTTGCACCAAAATCAAGGAGTTTAACTACTAAGCTAAATAAAGAATTTAGTATATATCCCCAAATTTTAATATTTAATTTAAAATATATTATCACATCAAAATTAAATCAAATTACTACTAAAATTAATCTAAAATTATTTTTTCAATTCGTTTGGGAATAAAAATGAAATATTTATTTTTCTGCTAATGTATTAGATCATTCTAAAAATTAATTTAATGTAAAATAATTTGTTCATATACATAGGGCTGTAAACGAACCAAACGTTCAGCGAATCGTTCGTGAACCGTTCGGGGGGAAGTTCGTTTATTTATTAAAACGAATGAACATGAACAAATTTTTTTGTTCGTTTAAGTAAATAAACGAACACGAACAAAGGGCTCATTCATTCATTTACGTTTGTGAACGTTCGACAATCCGTTCATTTATGCCCATTTGTTTATATTCTTTGAAATTTATTCACATATATCCATGTATATTTATTATTTTTGATAACAAAAGTATTGTATTTTAAAAAATAAATTTATTCACATATGTTCGTTCATTTGTGTTCATTTAGGTTCGCTTATCATTTTAACGAACGAACATGAACGAACACGAACAAGCTACAATCCTTAACAAACGAACACAAACAAGAAATTATGTTTATTTAGTTGTTCGTGTTCGTTCATTTGTTTGGTTAAAATTAAACGAACGAACATGAACATACGTTCGTTCGTGTTCGTTCGATTCGTTTACATGCCTACATATACATGTCAACGAATTAAATGTTATTTAAAATTTATATTTTATCCTAAATAAATATTATCAATATAATTTTTAGAATTTTTTCAATATTATTTTTATAATATAAATAAATAAATATTTAATTATTGTTTTTTATTTCAAAATGAAGTGAAAATTAATTCTAGTTTGATCTTCAATTTTAATTACATTTCAATCTATTTTTTAAAAATAATTTTAAATCTAAATAGTTATTTTCAAATAATTCAAAATTTTTAGAATGATCTAATACATTTTAAAAACAATAACTAATTAATTTTTTATTCCAAAAGAATTGGAAAAAATTTAGTAGTATTTTGATTTATATTTAGGTGATAATAAATCTTAAATTAAATATTAGATTTTGTGGATAGATAATAAACTTTTAACCTGGCTTAGTGGTTAAGCATAGAGCTTTTAGTTCAAAGTGTTATGGGTTTAAACCTCCATAGTTTTGCTTATTTTTGAGGTTGGAAGAGTATAAGTTAAATATTAGTTTGGATAAACTTTACAAAAATCCTAAGCTTGGCCCAGCAGTTAGGCGTTCGATCCCTAATGCAAGAGGTCCCTTGTTTGATTTCGCCCACATGCACTTGATGAGTATTTTTCTCCTTCGATTTGTTCAAAATTTAGTGGTGACACATGATATAATAAGTTTCGAGAAAAGAGAATGTTGACGTGGAAAATAAAAAAAATAAAAAATACTATGTCAGTAATTTCATTAGTTTTTTACGGAAGGGGACCAAAATATGAAAGGTATCTGACAAAATAGACGATTTTAACGAAAAAATTAGTTGGATGACCAAAACAAAAAAGTGATAGTTTAGTGAACACCAGTGTAGTTTTCCTTAATATTTTTTATATTTAATTATAAAATATCTTTCTCTACATCGTGCCCCACCCAAAACAATAACTAGATTATTTTCTTATTTTCGAATTGAATTGCGTAAATTTGGTCAATAAGATATAAAGTTAAATAAAATATTTATATGATTATTTTTTTTAAATGACAACTGAATTTTATTAAAAAATTAATGGAAGGTATCAAAAATATAACGCACCCAGAAAAGAGAAAAACGAAACTATGTTCACCGAAAAGCTCATACAAAATAGAACATGAAACTCAAAGGTGCAAAGAAAAGTAACCCTTCACTTAGATTGACATACAAAATAGATTGAACATGAAATAGAACATGAAACTCAAAGGTGCAAAGAAAAGTAACCCTTCACTTAGATTGACATACATCGTCAAAGAACCCAAAAACCTTCATAAATATCCTTGTCTCTATCCAAACGAGACAATTTGCGAGGTGAAAATGAGCAATGAACGAACTAAATTATCAGGCAGATTTCTCCGCTACATTGATCTGCTTACATCGGCAAACGACCACCAAAAGGGATCGAACTTTCTATGACCACCGACAACTAAATAAGAAAACAAGTTTCGTGAGGATTCATGTACCAGCACCAAACCAACGCTGAGGTATACAAAAACCGTGTCAAATGGCAGAAGAAACATGCCACAAAAGCAGAGAAAAACGTTCCGCAAGAGCAGAGATCCGTATTAAAAATTAAAGAAAAATAAAATCAATATATGAAAAACCAAAAAAAATAACAAACACTAACAATCGACAACTAATACTGAAGTTGGTGTTGCAGTCGACTAAACAAAAAAAACTAGAGATACCTTGTGGCGGTAATGTTTTGTGAGAAAACTAGGTTTAGGGACTTATGATTTTTTTTATAAATGTTAATTCTAATCCTAGTCCTACCTAGAGGGGAAGGGTAGAGGAAACTCTAGGGGAATGAATGAGTGCTCTTATTGGGCTTAGAATCCATGTTCTAAGGAAAATGAGGAAACAAAGATGAGTAGCTTGATAAACCGACCAAGTGTTCTTGCTCGACTTATGATTATTTTTAAATTTATGAAATATTGTGTTAAGATATAAATGTACTTAAATTAAATATTTTTTTGTGCATAAATTATACCTTTTTATTGTAATAGAAAGTTCAAATTATTCTGATAAACTAAATTGTCGCACAAATCAAATGCTCAAACTAATTGAATATTGGTCGATGATATGACGCTGACTTACTTTGTATACTGCATGACAAAAGGCTAGAAACCTCGAGATTCATTAATTGGTCTAATAGTTAAGGATGTTTATATTGTTTGATCTTGTATTAGTTTCTGATATAGAAATATAATACATCTTTATTTAATAAAAAAAGCAAGAAACCTCTAAAAGGCCAAAACATGTAAATTGAGGAAACCTTGGCTAGATCGTATGCAGATCAATTAAGCTATCTAGAAATTAATTCAATCTCTAAGACATATACGGTAACATCGAAAAAGATTAAATTCTAAACTCTAAGCCTAAATTCCACGTCCTAAACCCTACACACTAAAATGCACCATACCTTTAATTCCTTAAACCATATCCATAAATCCTGATTTTAAACCCTAAACTCATTTTTTAAGTAGGGTATAGAAAGGGGCATGGTTAGGGGCATACGATTTCCATCCACAATATATGCATATCTTTTTTGTTTCTTTTCCTTTTCTTTATTTTTATCTTTCCTATTGATAGAGTTGTTGTAATCAAAGAGTGAAGAGATCAGGAAGTATGTTAGAATCTGTTATGAATCAGTTATCAACTGATCAGGTTGTTATGATAACAGTTTTAGTCTTAGGAAACGGTTTATAGTCAAGATCAAGAAGTGCCTCTTTGTATATATAGCAAGCATATTTCTTCTTTGTAATCAAGTTAATTTTCAGGTTAATAAACTTTTCCCTTTCATTTTTCATCTCTTGGTGTTATAATCTGTCATGGCATCAAAGGTTTCAATGGCAGAAAACGCTTCTGCAAAACCCTTCACCAACAAGACTATTTCCATACGTCTTGATGATTCTAACTACCTTCTTTGGAAGCAACAGATTCTATTTTCCATCGAGAGTCTAGCCTTTGTAGATCACATCGATGGTTCTTTAATCGTTCCTACTCAATTTGTTGCTAGCGAAGGAGGAAAAAGATTTGTTAATCCTGAATTTGTTCGATACAAGCAAGAGGAAACTGCTCTCTGTTCTTGGTTGTTATCTTCCATTGGATCCTCCATCTTACCTTCTCTTGTCAATTGCAAGAACGCTCTTGATGTTTGGAAGAAAGTGAAACATATTTTTTCTGTGACTTCCACCACTCGTGTTATGCATTTACATTGATCCTTGAAGAATATCAGGAAGCGTGATCAGTCGATGAGAGAGTATCTTGCCCAGATTCAGGGGGTATGTGATAGTCTTGTTGCGTGTGGAAACCTGTTGACGGAAATGATGCATATTTCTGTTATTCTTTCCTGTCTTCCATCTGAGTATGAGCCGGTGGTGGTCGTTATAACCTCAAGTCAGCAACCTTATAAGCTCAATGGTCTATCCAGTGTTCTTCTTGACACTGAGTCCAGGCAACTTGAATTCTTGGCTCAAGGTTTTTTAGTCAATATGGCTCAAGGTCCTTCTTCTATTGATGTTGTTATGCATTCCCAAAGCCCATTTTCTAGTTCTGGCCCAAATATGGGTTATTCTTTTGGCTACCCTAACTAGAATCATTTCTCTCAAAGAAATTCTTCCGCTCTAGGGTTTCGGCCTTCCCCACGTTATGTTGACCATTCTAATCGTGGGACACCGTTTAGAGGACGAGGGGGCAGAGCCTAATAGAGGTCATTCTCGACCATAATGTCAAATCTGTGGAAAAATTGGGCATTTAGCCAACAAATGTTTCTTTCAGTTCGATCAATCGTTTGAAGTATTTAGGAATAATGTGTCTGTCAGTCACGTGTCGTATTTAGAAGATTTATCTAAAGAGCAAGGCGCTTCACAAGGTTTCAGTCAAGGAACTTCTCAAGTCTTCAGTGGTTGCAACTGTAGCTGCAGTGGCTGAAGATTTCTCTTATGAAGACGCTACCTGGTACTCTGATTCAGGGGCAACTTCTCATCTTACACCTGATGCAGGTAATATCGTTTCTTCAATTCTTTATTTTGGTTCTGGTAAAGTTTTTGTTGCAGATGGGTCTATTGTTTCTATTTCTAGGGTTGGTATTTCTACTATAGAACTAGGGATAGAATTCTTTCCTAACTCTTGTTGTAAAGGATTTTACAACACAACGAATAATTCTTCGAAGTTTCTAAATTCACTAGGGATAATAATGTATTTGTTGAATTCTTTCCTAACTCTTGTGCTGTTAAGGACTTGACAACGCAACGAATGATTCTTCAAGGTTTACAAAGTGTCGGCTCTACAAGTTTGTCTCCTCTGATGGTTGAGTTTGTCTCGTGAAGATTCTTCTCACTCTAGTACCATTTTTGCTATTTTATGTTCTGTGTTTTCTCCTGCTTGTTCTGACAACTATGGGATTAATAGTTCTAGTTGTGTTACTCCGCTTGAGAATTTTATTTTCGCTTCCTATTCTGAGCTTGTAAAATGGCTGAACAACAGGTTGATAGTAAGTTAAAAAATTTTCAGTCTGATTGTGAAACTGAGTTCAAATATTTAGAGAGCTATTTTGTTCAAAATGGTATTGAATTTCGCAACACTTGCCCTTACACATCTGAATAGAATGGTAAAGTAGAAAGAAAACATCGTCACATAGTTGAACTTGGCCTTACTCTTTTAGCTCAAAGTGGTGTTTCATTTAAACATTGGTCTAATGCTTTTTATACTCTTGTTTACCTCATTAACAAGTTACCCACAAATGTTTTAGGAGGATTAACTCCTTATGAGAAATTTTTTGGGAGACAACCTGATTATAATTTCTTAAGAGTTTTTGGATGTCAATGTTTTCCATTGACCAGGCCTTATAACCAACACAAACTGCAGTTTCTATCAAAGTCATGTATTTTTCTGGGATGCAACTCAACTCAACATGGCTACAAATGTCTTGATTCAGATGGTAATGTGTGTGTTTCTAGACACGTTCAGTTTAATGAGCAATTTTTTCCGTGTTTGTAGGAAAGGGAAGCTGGTCTAAAAGTCAGAAAGGAAGCTGATATACCTAAAGTCTAATACTTTGGTCCAAGAGGCTTAAGCTATGTTTCAGGTCCACACTCTTTGTCAAATTCAAGTTTAGATTCCATCTCTTCAAACTCTTTTCAGTCTTAGATTCACGTGATTCACAAGCTCGAGATCCAGCATCTCATTCTAACAATGTTGAGCCACTGGTCCTGCATGAGAATTCAAATTATGCTTCATCTTCAACTAATCCAGGACACTCTGTACAAGCTCCTATTAATAATAATATTCCTAAAGTCTCTTCACATCATCTACCCAGTGAGCATGTTTCTCCATAATGTTCATCCAGTGAACATACTTCTAGTCACCATTCTCTCACATGAGTTTCCAAGAACAAAGCTCCAGCTTTGTATTTCATGGTGACTAGGTCCAAATCTGGTATCTTCAGACCTAAAGTGTTACTTGCAGAAACAGTCTCAGAGATTCTAGATGATATTCATCAAGCTATGACTTCTCCTGATTGGAAAGAAGTAGTGATGAAAGAAGTCGATGCTCTACTCCAAAAAGGCACGTGGGAACTAACAGCTTTGCTACCAAATCGAGTTCCTATAGGTTGTAAGTGGTTGTTCAAAGTCAAGCGTAACCCTGATGGGAGCGTGGCACGTTATAAGGCTAGGCTTGTTGCAGAGGGCTTCTCTCAGCAAGCATACTTTGACTATACTAAAACCTTTAGTCAAACCAGTGACTGTCAAAATTTTGCTTAGTGTTGCTCTTAATAATGGCTAGGTGTTTCGACAAATAGATGTATAATGCTTTTTTAAATGGAGACTTGTCAGAAAAAAATTATGTGCAACAACCCGGTTTCGAACAAGAAGATTCATCTAAAAATCAATTAGTTTGTAGGTTAAAATAATCTTTTGTATGGCCTCAAGCAAGCTCCTGGAGCTTGGTTTGACAAATTTAGGAGTCATTTGGTTCATAGTCTGGGCTTCACAGCATCTCTAGCTAACTCTTCTCTTTATTTTCGAGAGTCTCAAGGCACTAAGGTTTATATCATGATCTATATTGACGACATAGTAGATACTGACAAAAATGCTGAAAAGGTTAATCGTGTTATCAAGGAAATTAACCAAGCTTTCTCTCTAAAAGATTTAGGCCAACTCAAATTAATTTTATAGATAGTTATTATGGATATTCATGTAAACTTTCAGAGAGTTTCATGTTTGCCACATGCATCATCTTTCCCCTCATGCAAAAAGCGCATGTTTATAGATATATCAAATCTCATTTATTATTTCTCCACTAAAAGAAATCTCACTTATTACTGGGAAAAAATTTGATATACTAATCGGGTAAACTTTAGTCTACACAAGTTTGTTAGATTTAAGGTTTAAATTTTAGGTTTAGGGTTTAAATTTTTAAAATTTAGAGTTTGAGTTTTTGGTTTAAGATTTAGATTTTAGGGTTTTATGTTTAATAATTTAGTATCTAAACATAATATTTTTTTCACAACTTATTTATCAAAATATAACCCTTTATATTTTTTATATATTGATCATAATTCGTCTGGTTCATTACTAATCATTGTTTTACAATGTGTAATACTCGTTCAGAAATTATAAAAAAAACCATAATTATATAAATGAAACTTGTACACTAATAGAACAGAAATAATAAAAGAAATGATGTTCTCAATTCAAATAACATTATTTCAATATCTTAAACTGATTAAGTTGACAAAAAAAATCTAATTTCATTATAGCTCGAACATAACTTTAACATTTTATATTATTGATCAAATTTGGAAAATTCATTCCGAGAATAAGAAAATAATCTGATTATTATATTTATTAGGGAGGATGCAGGGAAAATATTTTATAACTAAATGATAAAAAAATGCTTATTCCTCTTTTTCAGCTAAGTAGAATATACATATACTGATATACATACATACGTCCACGGCGGTGTTCAAAATAACAGATAATAAATTCTTATTTATTTAATTTTCGTTTGACCTAAAAGGAATATTTAGCCTTGTTCACATATAGCACATGCAAGATAACAAGATATAATGCTTCTAAGTCTACAAATTCCACGTCAGCAGAAAAAAAGTGCCAAATTATTGGTCAATTTCTGCAGCCATGGAGAAGCCACCCAAGTCCAACTCTCCACATCAGCTTCGAGTCTTGGGAGAGTCTAAAAGAAGGCACTTACAAAACGGCTAAAAGAAGGCAACATCGATACTATATCGATATAACTGTTAGATCGGATAAAAATAAATCTGAGCCGTTGAATTTTAAAAAGAAAAAGTGGTATAAGGTTAAAAGGGTCAAGCAGTAAGCATTTGTGTAGTTACCTTTTTCATAGAAATTTCATAAACATTTCTGTAGGTTTTGTAAAACATTGTGTAGGTGCCCTATTTGTTATGTGTTTGTTAACATATAGAGTTATCCTTTAAGATTTTAGGTAGTTAAACAATTTCCTACCATAAGTTTGGTTGGTTTAAGATTAGGAGATATGGGGTAATAATTTCTGTAGTTACGTTTATTCTTATAAGTTATGTAAAGAATTAGGTAGGTATTGTGAAACATTGTGTAGGTATCTAATATCTCATACGTTTTGTAACATATAGACTAATCCTTTAAGATTTTAGGTAGTTACACAATTTCCTACCATAAGTTTGGTTGGTTTAAGATAGGAGATATGGGGTAATAATTTCTGTAGTTACGTTTATTCTTATAAGTTATGTAAAGAATTAGGTAGGTATTTTTGAAACTTTGTGTAGGTATCGAATATCTCATGTGTTTCGTAACATATAAAATAATCCTTTAAGATTTTAGGTAGTTACACAATTTCCTACCACAAGTTTGGTTAGTTTAAGATTAGGAGATATTAGGTAATATTTTGTGTAGTTACGTTTATTCATATAACTTATGTAAAGATTTAGGTAGGCATTGTAAAACATTGTGTAGGTACCGAATATCTCATGTGTTTTGTCACACCCCGAAAACCAGTCTAGTCGGAATTAGGTTCCGGTGATCGAAAATTTTGTACCGATTATGCCCGAGTGATGTAATTGTCAAGTCTTGTACCCAATTTTGAAGTAATGATAGTTGTTTGGGCTTAATTGAAACTGTTGGACCTTTTTGCAAGGAATGGAAGTTAGGGGTTTCGTTGGAAATGCTAGAAATGTTGAATCTGGGCAAGGCGTATCGATACGGTGGGACATGTATCAATACGACCTAACTATTTTAACTAACTTACCCAATTCAGTCTAACCATATCGATACGGCCATAAGGTGTATCGATACGAGTCTATGTCTAAATCGATTTAGTGACCAAATTGTAAAGTTTGGAAGTAGGGGATGACTCACCTACTTGCTTGCCAACCCTTTCATGTGGATTAACTCAGAAAAGATGGTGAATGGCCATCAATTGCCTTAAAATTGTGAAAGGCATGAATTGATGGAAAACAATTGTTTAAATTTTCCTTTGCACAAGGGAAAACTTTTGATTGGTTCTTTTGAGAGGTAAGAAATAATTAGAGATTAAGGATTGTTTTAAAATAGATAGGAAAAGCTTTCTTCCCTTGTTTTGCCTATTAACGAGACTAAACCTAGCCTTGCCTTAAAAGTAAGCACACACTTCCATTGTTGTCTTCCTCCTCAAGCTCAAGCAAGCACCTGGATTTAATCCTTAATCTTTGCTCAATTTCAATACACCAATTGAAAGCCTGTAACTCGGTAAGTAAAACCCCTATGTTAATTTGATGATTCCAACAATCCTTAGAGTTTAATTTCAAGATTTAAGCCTTGAATGTTTAAGTTAAGCCCATGTGTTAGGAAGTTAATTTCCTTATTTTGATGTTGTCTACGGGCCTTGGTAAGCTTGAAAACAATTGTGAATCATTGGTTTAGATTCTAATGTAATCATTTAATTTTGGGCTAGCTCAAGAAGTGGAGAAAGACCCCTAGTCTTCTCCAACAAAAGCTAGGCACAAAGAAGTTGAAATCTGAGAGCCTTGAAAGCTTCAGAATCGAGGTGAGTGTAGTTGTGTCACGAGATCAGCTAGGTGCCATCCCATTGCATTTGTTTGTGCTTAAAACTTGCATTTTGTATAAGGGCTCAAGTAAAGCAAGCGTATGTGGATCCTAATGGTAAGTGTGGTAAGTTCTCATATTACTTTGATATGTCTGTAAGCTTATATGTAATATTTGAAATATGTTACATGTGGAAAGTGATATGATTATGTTATGTTATTTGGAGCCAAGGCTCAATTCGCAATCCGATCTGATATGGCCTAAGGGCGCAAGGTAAGTTTTGTGAATGAATTATATAACCTTGGACACACGTGGACATTGGATACAATTGGCATGCCATAGGATTATATGAGCTCACTAAACAAGGGATTGGACTACGGTCCGGGGCTACGACTTATATGCGGGGAGAAAAGTTTGATTGTGTAAGGGACTTCAGAGCTACGGCTCAATGCTAAGGCCTATTTCCGATATGTGTGGCATACAGGGGAATCCGCATATCCATTGGTTGCTATGTCCAAGGGAAAAATAAAGAATATGTGTTTTGCATTTGATATATGGAATTACTATATGATGATATGTGTTTTGCATTTGATATATGGAATTACTATATGTGCGCACATGTTATACATGCCATTACAAGACTTGGTTGCATTTGTTATAACTACCTCACTAGGCTATGTAAGCCTGACATGTGCGCGTCTCATGCATTTCAGGACCTTGAAGCAATTTGAGCCTCGACCTTGTTGTTGAAGTTGCAAGTCACTCCCACCAATTACATGTATGCTTACATTTTGTTCTGAGCTCCTAGTAAGGTGGCATAAGGATTAGACGTGCTACATTGCTCCATTTTGATATGTATATAATGGCCCTAAAGTGTTTAAGTACAAAAAAGGAAGATGGTGTGGATGTAAATTAAAGAAACTAGTTAAATTGGGCTTAAAGGCACTAAAAGGTAAAAACATAGTAAACATATTCAAATAGACCTGAAAATTGACATGCTAGTAGGTTTTAGTGTTCAAATACTGCTGGTAAAATTTGGTAAAGTTTGGACATCGTTCGATCTATTAATTCGAATAAAAACCAGATAAAATATGTTATTACATGACAGGTGTATCGATACGAGTCAAGCTGTACCGATACGACCTTGCATATTTGGACTTGGAAAAATAGAGCGTATTGATACGCAAAGGGTGTATTGATACGGACTTGGGCAATAAGGTTTGAGAAATAAATTGTATCGATACAGACTTAGGTTGTACCGAAATGGGTCAACCTTGGTCAACGCATATCGATACAAGCTTGGATGTATCGATATGGGCTTGTGACCCTTGAATCTAGAATTGAGAAATTTGGCTTAGCGTACCGATACGGCCTTAAGTGTATCGGTACGATGTTAGTTAATTCTGTTAAAAGACTTGAACTACAGATTTAAATAGTTACAAATTGATCACTAAACCTTAAATGGCCTAATTGGGTAGGTAAACGACCTCTGTTAACAACGAAATTTCACATGCTAATAATTGATAAGTTAAACTGAAGATTTGTAAAAAGAAATTCTGATGAAGACCCTTAATTTGTAAAATTTATGATCTAGTCCCTAATTTTGAAAAAGTTTAAAATTAACCCCAAATTGAGTAAGCTATTAATAAGTTAGTTCAACAGGTCTTAAAAGAGATTAATAAGACATTCCAAATAAGATTCCAAACTCTGATTAAGCTTTCGACCTCTGAATAAGTTTTCGGTAACACTTTCCGATCCAGTTCCCTGTCAGGCCGGGAAGGGGGTGTTACATGTTTCATAACATATAGAGTAATCCTTTAAGATTTCAGGTAGTTACACAATTTCCTACCATAAGTTTGGTTGATTTAATATTAGGAGATACGAGATAATATTTTTTGTAGTTACGTTTATTCTTATAACTTATGTAAAGATTTAGGTAGGTATTGTAAAATATTGTGTAGGTATCGAATATCTCATGTGTTTCATAACATATAGAGTAATCCTTTAAGATTTTAGGTAGTTACACAATTTCCTACCATAAGTTTGGCCGGTTTAAGTTTAGGAGATATAAGGTAATATTTTGTGTAGTTACGTTTATTCTTATAACTTTATATAAAGATTTAGGTAGGTATTGTGAAACATTGTGTAGGTATCGAATATCTCGTGCATTTCGTAGCATATAGAGTAATCCTTTAATATTTTAGGTAGTTACACAATTTCCTACCATAAGTTTGGTTGGTTTAAGATTAGGAGATATGAGGTAATATTTTGTGTAATTATGTTTATTCTTATAACTTAGGTAAAGATTTAGGTAGGTATTGTGAACCGTTGTGTAGGTATCGAATATCTCATGCGTTTAATAACATATAGAATAATCGTTTAAGATTTTAGGTAGTTACACAATTTCCTACCATAAGTTTGGTAGGTTTAAGATTAAGAGATATAAGATAATATTTTGTGTAGTTCCGTTTATTCTTATAACTTTATGTAAAGATTTAGGTAGGTATTGTGAAACATTGTGTAGGTATCGAATATCTCGTGCGTTTCGTAATATATAGAGTAATCCTTTAAGATTTTAGGTAGTTACACAATTTCCTACCATAAGTTTGGTTGGTTGAAGATTAGGAGATATGATGTAATATTTTGTGTAGCTACGTTTATTCTTATAACTTATGTAAAAATTTTGGTAGGTATTATGAAACATTGTACAGGTATCGAATATCTCATGCGTTTCGTACTATGTAGAGTAATCCTTTAAGATTTTAAGTAGTTACACAATTTCCTACCATAAGTTTGGTTGGTTTATGATTAGGAAATATGAGGTAATATTTTGTGTAGTTACGTTTATTCTTATAACTTATGTAGAGATTTAGGTAGGTATTGTGAAACATTGTGTAGGTATCGAATATCTCATGCGTTTTGTAACAAATAGAGTAATCCTTTAAGATTTTAGGTAGGTACACAATTTCTTACCCTGATAAGCATTTGTGTAACTACCGTTTTTCTTTCAGTTACTGTAAGCATTTATGTTACTGCGCGTAGGAATTTATGTTAGAACCAAATACCGGTAATACCCCTCTGCCTTTTTAGCCTTTTTTAGTCTGCCTCGCAGCAGAACTTCCCTGGTGTCTTCCACTCTCACAAACATTATTTATGGATGAACGCGTAATCCATGAACTTTTGTCAGTTTATTTAACAGTTTCTTTTAAATTATTTATTTATATACTTGATTAAAGTTTTTTAACGTGCAATTTGAAACAATGTCTATATTATTTAGATCTTTCTCCATTCATAAATCAAAAGATATCACTACAACAATTAAGCTTTTTAGTGACCGTTAGATTGTGACAATAAATACTTTCGTCGCAAAAAGTAGGTTATTTGTGTCAATATTTGTTTTTGACACTAATGAAATTAGTAATTGTGGCATAATACTTTTTGATCACTCTTTTGGTAATTATTGCAACAATTTAAATTACGTAACAAGTAAAACGTTATTATTACTATTATTTTACTGTGACAAAATCAAGTTGTCATTATCTATTTGTCACTGATGAAATACTTCAATTGGCACCAATTGTTTTTTAAGATGCAATATTGACAACATATTAAGGCGTCACTGTTATTATTCATAATTGTGATAATAGAAGTATGTCACTATTAAATTTACCTTTATATAATGTTATAATTGTGACAGTCTAAACTTAAGTTAAAAGTATATAGCATTGTAGTTGTATAATTATAATGAAATATACTTGTCACTCTGCTTTTATCACTACTCAAATCTTCAAATTGACGTCAAATTCTTTTTTTTCTTCAGGATTGATGTAGTAGTAACATGTCAAGTAGTTACTATCATTAATCATAATTGTAATGATAATATTTCATCACAATAAATTTACCTTATACAATGGTTGTGACAACAAATTATGTCACAAGTAAAACGTCACTATTAGTGTGTTAATCTTGTCATTAGCAGTTCGCCACTGCTAAAATTTTCAAATTGATGTCAATTTCTCCATAAAAAATATGTAACGGTGACAACATATTAAGTAATCATTGTTACTTATAATAATTGTGACATTAAAATTATGTCACTATAAAATTTACATGTGACAATTTTAAATTTCTTCACAAATAAATTATCGTTGTATAATCATGACAGAATCAATTTGTCACTAGTAAACGTCAATAATGAAATGCTGAAATTGACACCAATAACTTTTTCTCATGAAATAATGTAATGGTGACAACATATCAAATAACCATTATTATTAATTATGACGATAAAATTTGAACACTATAAAGTATATTTTTATAATGAAGTAACTCTAATGATTTTAAAACTATACATTAGAATTATCAAACTTTTTTATTAACTTATTTAATAATATAATCTTATATAATACATCCAAAACTATGTTGGAGTAATCAATTTTTTATTTGAAAATTTTAACGAGTATCACATTCAAAATAAGTTTTATCTCAAAATTTAAATATATTATCCCTCATTTGGTTACATAGGTACTTACACAATGATGTAAAAAACTTAATTAGTATATCAGTATTAAAATAGCTTATCATATCATAAATAAGAATTGTTGCAAATTTAAACTTGAAATTAGAAGGATGAGTAAAAACTTAAGAAAAAATACATCTTCAAAACAAGCAAAATTCTTTCCTTCTCTTTGTTTAAATTAAATCACACGAGTGACTAAAATTTTCTTTTATGAAATATGTTGATAGTGATGGAAACGATAAATATGAAAAAAATTGATCATAAAATATGAAAACTAAATTAAAATTAGAATATATATTGTCTTTATAATTTTACTGTTGCCGCACCACACCATTACGAACGCCACTATGCCCACTACTCCATGTTTTAAATTAAATTAATTATATTTTTATATAATCCTTAAAGCAGTTACTGTGATTTGTTTGAAGGTTCCAGAAAACAATTTTTTTCTTCGGTAAGTATTTCTTTGTACATTAATCATTCATGGTTTCTTCCATGATTTTTAATTCCATTTAATATGATTTCAGTTTTCCAATTCTAGTTGTATATGGAATGCTTATGATAGTGAACTTATTCACTGGTGCTTGGGTTTAAACTTTTATAATTAAAGAAAATTAAGTAAGTTTCTCTTTCGCAGGAACAATTACGAATCCACTCCATTTATGATCGATGTTGCTGGTTTGTAATATTCTTGTCATATAGATTCTTGAGTATCTTATTAACCTAGTATTGTCCTGTTGTATGAGATGACAATGGTAAAGGTGGATGAGTTTATTGTCATTATGTAAATTTGGTCTTTTGCATTGTAGTTACTTGATCAAAGCAGTTTGAATGTTTCACTGTCCTTCTGCATTCTGTCTAGTATCCTCTTAGATGATCAATCAATTCGATTTAGCCAAGAGAAGGGTGAATTGACAATTTAAAAATGAAGGAAAGCAAATGAAAAGATAAAAAATTTGAGACAATGAATTTATAATGGTTCAACCTTCTAACAAGGTCTACATTCACTACCTTAGCTTCCTACTAAAGATTTCAAATAAATTCACTAAGAATTTCTTCCCCTTTTCTAGGCGGCAACCCTTTACACAATCAAAACTTTCTACCCAAAGTTTTGATCAAGCTCATTCTTTTACAAGAAAGTGTTTGCAAATAGAAAATATCCTCTCAAAGGTGTTTGTTTGCCCAATACAAGATCACTGAATCAAGATCACTGAAAACTCAAAACTTGAATAAAATGAATACAATCAAAGACCACTCAAGTGGGTTACAAGATTTGACTCTAATAGGCTCAAAGATGTTGTATTTTTGCTTGAATGCTTGAAAGTTGATCAATAGTTGTTGTAGATTTGGAGACTTGTTTAAATACCCCCTCGTTGATTTCTAACCGTTGGGTAGTTGAGATCATCAATAGAGCCATTGGAGACAATTTTTCCCGCAATAAATGCAGTCTGTCTACCCTCGGTATCGGTACTTGTCAAAAGAAGAAAGAGTTGTTGTACAAAGGGGTATCGA
The DNA here is from genome assembly GCA_019671005.1 of Hibiscus mutabilis. Classification (NCBI taxonomy): domain Eukaryota; kingdom Viridiplantae; phylum Streptophyta; class Magnoliopsida; order Malvales; family Malvaceae; genus Hibiscus; species Hibiscus mutabilis. Next base: position 42,717,346 of record CM033745.1, read on the forward strand.
TATGCGGGAGGGTGTATCGGTACGAAAAGCTTGATTTACAAAGGCGTATTGATATGGGAAGTACTGTGTCGGTACGGGTTTTACTCACCGAGTTATGAGAAAAGATAAGTGGAAACACGTATCGGTACAACAAAGATCGTATCGGTACGGTATAACTACTTTTCAAAAATTATGGTTCCAATAAAACTGACAAGGCAACAGTCAAAAATTAAATGCAAAGATTTGATAAATTTGAACATCCCGTATCGGTACGAGTGGAGCTGTACCGATACTCAAAGCTTATTTGGTTCCCAGGTAACAAAGGCGTACCGACACAGCTATATGCGTATCGGTACCCAATAGCCATATTGTATAAAAAGAAATTCCAGTAGCTAAGGACCGTATCGATACGAATAAGAGTGTATTGATACGCAATAGCTATCTCATTTAAAATTGATTCCAGTGGCTAAGGACAGTATCGATACGACTGAGAGTGTATCGATACGTCTGGACCAAATAGGCTATTTGAGTAAGAAAATACTTAGAAAATATTTTGGGGTTTTAGTTTTTGACTTAGAAACAATTTTAAGTTCGAATGCTTGTCATTTTGTGAGCATTTTTTAGTACTTAAAAATTTATTCAATTTTACAAATAAGTTATTTAAAGTCATTGTTATATCAAAATCAAATTTGGTTTTACAATCTCCCCAATTTTGATATTACAAAACCCAAAATAAAATTTTAAGACTTTTAAAATTACTTTCCCTTTCTTTAAGGCTCAAAGATTTATTTTTAAAATGGTTAATCTCATTTACTTCTCCCTTTTTTATTAGATCAAAATCAATGAGATTAATAAAGCAAGATATAAACAATAAGGTACTCCAATCATAAAGGAAACAACATAAATATTATTAAATTTAAAGCATTGTTCAAAGCAACAAAAATCCAACTTAAATCATAAAAGCATAACCCAAAACCAAATAAACATAAAACATAGGAGTTCATAATACAAATAACATAGGTGCATAAATCTCAAGTCCTAATATGATATGTTATGATATGAAATACAAGAACCTAAGGAGCATCCCCGTCTTCATCTTCCTCATGATCATCTCCAAGAGCATGACCACGTCATTCTCCATGAAAACGGTAAGAGTCATGTCCATTGACGCTTGATGATTCTCCATGGATGTAATTCTAGCTCCCAAAGAGGTGAAATGAGTATATATGGGAGCAAAGCTAGAATCTATCTTCCCATCCAAAGTAGCAAACTTCCCATCTAAATAAGCCATGAGAGCATCAAGGGAAGGCGGAGGTGGAGCAACCGGAGCTTCTTGAGCAATCGGAGGAACGACTACTGAATCGGGTTGAGCATCACGAGGGAGATCCGCAATACGAACCCATTCACCATTGTAGATGGTGAACTTTTGCATGCCGGAGAGAGTGATCATCAATTGGGTCAGTGAGCGGTAAAGGAAGATCGTAAGAGCACTCTATCCCAAGCTTGTGAAACATATAGCTCAAGGCGGTGCCATAGATGAAGGAGGTAACTTGAGAAGTGAAGACATTTTGGATAAGGAAAACTAGCTCGACAAAGATGATTTGGGCTAGGTTTGGATGTATTTCTTCACGAAAAAATAAAGCCAAAAGTCATCAACTTGGCGAATAGTAGACCATTTACCACCGGATGGTCGAAACCACCAAGTGATAAGGAAGTAAAGAAAATGTTCATGGGCATCTAAAATGGTTACGGAGCCATCATAGGTATGAGGAAAATTAATTTCATCATCTACACCAATATCATACATCCCCAAAAGATCGACTATAGTTTTGGAATCAAGTTGAAAAGTTTTTCCCATAAGATAAGATTCAAGAGCTATAATCTAGGTTTTGTCTTGGTTGTAAATACACCGGGCATTTGAATAGAAAATAAGAAAAATGTTTTTGTATTGAATACCGGGTATACTCAAAAAAGGCATGAACTTCTATTCCCTTAAAAGATCAAGATATCGAAAATAAAATTCATCAGAAGTCAAAAAAGGTAGGGAAACAACTCATTCATGACAGATTTTAAAGTTTTGAAAATTTTTAAAATGATCTAAAGCATTTGGATTTTCAGGTTCATTAAAAGATTAACGGTAAAGTTAGGTAAGATTTGGCCTTGTACCGTTGTTTTCGGGATTTGATTCGAAAGGATTAGGATTGGAAGAGTTAGAGGCAATCTCTTTTCTTCCTCTTTTCCTAGGAGCCATTTAAAAAACAATTTCAAACCACAAAAACAATGTATGCATAAATATCACATTCAATCCACTAAACAATCCAATGATCAAGGTATTATAAAAGCCTATATTGTATAGTTTAAAATAATATACAAGTATAAAAACAATTTTTGGTAAAAGAAAAACTGAAAACAATGTAGGAAAAATATACGAGTTTAATTTTATATTGGAACCAAAATTTTTCAGTTTTGAAACAATTTTTGTAAAATCTTTGAAAACTATGTTTTATACATACTATATATATAATTTTTGATGAAAAACAATATACAAATATGAAATAAATCGAAAAAAAAAGAGTTTATTGAAAATATGGGATTATGGATGAATGATGAGATGATTTTGCACAAGCTTGATGATATTAACCTGGGTTTGATGTAAAAACCAAAAGCCCTTAAAAAATTGTGAAAAACAAAAGGATTTGAGAGGTTTTTATAGAATTTTTTGAACTAGGGTTTTAGAGAAAAGGTAGGTTTTGATTTTGATTAGGAAAACTCTCTTTTAATGATATTTAAAGACCCTAGTGGCCACGTGTACCGATACACTATTGGTGCATACTAAAATCGTGTACTGGTAAGGTTTTTAGCCATACCGATCCTCAAACCGTATCGGTACAGGCTTACCTATACTGAATCACTATCCTAGATACCCGTATCGATATGTGAAACACTGTACCGATACGCCTTGACCAAAAATAACATTTTTAGCTGCAAGGTGCCCAAAAATTCAAATTTAATTGAATCGATATGCATGTGTATGATATGAGATTATCATGTATGAGCAGAAACAGATGCAAACTCCTCCTAGCAACAAGCAAAGATGCATATATGAGCAAAAACACATAAGCAATGAAATCAACCAAATTCAAGCAATATTTAAACACCAAAAGGCTCTAAGATTCAAGGTAAGCTAGTTAAACCTAACTCTCTCCTAAGTGACCAAAAATGCTCTTTATATAATGACCTAGATTTCGGAATCCAAGGGTTGGGTTAACCCGAGTTGTGGGCCTTATGTCTTGAGCCGTATGTTTGGGTCTTTGTTTGCTCAAAAGAACATTAGTGGGCTCAGTTATGGTTGTTGGGCTTGAGTCTTGGACTTGGACATGTAATGGGTGGAAGATTGAGGGGCAAAATGATAATATCACCTTGTTTTTGAAGGGGAAGGTTGAGAGCTTTTATTTTCTCTACAGAAAGTTGTTTTGGGTGATATCACCATGTCCCTTTGTCTTCTTCCTTCATCAAAAGCTCATTTCCCTCTCATGTACCAAGTCTCAAGGTGCAATATTTGTCTGGTGGAGTGGAAATCTCAGAATCAAGGTTTGCAGAGAGTTGTTTAGTATCTAAGGATCTACCTTTCAAGGTAAGTTTCATTAAGTTTGGATGAGGTTGGGTTTTAGTGGGGGTTTGAGAGGTAGGTCAAGAATGGGAGTTTTTGACTCCATTTCCCACGGAAAATCACTTCTTTAATTCTTTTTAATCACCCAACAATGTTGTAACTCATCTTACAACGTCTTCTTGTAGTGAAAGAAGTTGGAGAGGCATATAAGGCAAAAGGGATGAGCAAAGCTTGAAGCTTGTGGTTGGGAGGTTTCTTCTCAATTCTAAATCAAAGTTAGTAAACTACTAACTCCATTGTGTTCCTGGAAATCATGAATTAGATTGCCTTGTAGCTTGGTCGACTTTTTGGTTGCTTAAATGCTTAGAGCCTCTAAAATGGTAATTCTTAATATTGATGGTAAAATGGCTAAAATTGGGTAGGAAACCACTTTAGACATATTCCATAACCTTTAGGTTTATTTTGGGGTTGTGCCTTTGGGTTTTAAGGGTATTGAGGGTGATTTACGAACTCCAGAAAATATATTCTGGGTTCGAGTATCGATACGGGTAGAGGTGTATCGATACCCTGTGTTAAATTCTTAAAGAACACATACATTTCATGAATGGCGTATCGATACGCCTGAAGAGGGTATCGATACCTTTTCCTCATCCAAATTCCAGTATCCAATTTTGGTATCGATACGCTTTTTATCGATACATTGTAGGGTACCGGTACACGTCCTTGTGTATTGGTACAAGGTTGTTTAGATAAAATCCTGCATATATAAGCCAAATATCGATACGCTTGGAGCGTATCGGTACGGAGGGGTGTATCAATACCTTTAGGGGTGTATTGATACCATCCGGGCAATCTACCCAAAAATAAGATTTGAGTTTGAAGGGCCTATAATTCGAAGACTAAGGCCCAATGGGCCTCTAAAGTGGTAAAATGAATAGTAAAATCAAGAATCTGAGATTTAAACCTCATATACGAGTTTATCGGGTAATTACATAATTAAAGACCTTGAGTGGCTTGTTGTGTTGTATGTTTAAGGATCCTTGGTGGATCGAATAGTGAAAGTATGCCACGTAAGGGCATTATTATGGTTGAGTCACCTTGTTGATGGGGTTCTGAATAACCATGAGAGAAGAGAGTGTTGCAACACCATGGCCAAGATCCCGAATGTATGAACCCGAGGCTTAGTGGGATCGAGACTCATTCGAAGGCTCGATGAGAGATTCTAACCTTGAATGTGTGTACTCGATGCTTAGTGGAACCAAGCCTCACTCAGAGTGTGTGTACCCGATGCTTAGTGGGACCGAGCCTCACTCCATGTTTGTTGATATTATGCTTATAGTTGATATTTGAGACTTTTTACCTCCTATTGTTGATATATATTGAGACGGCTAGGGTTAGGGCCGCATTGATATGATATGATTGCTTTATTGCCATATTTATCTACATGTTCTTATTTATGATTTGTATGAAGCATGGTAGAGTGGAAGTGTATCCACTAAGCTTCGTTAGCTTAGCATTCAGAATTGTTGTTTCTGTTCGCTGGTTTATAGGTTGATGTGCATTCGTCAGAGCGCCATCGATGTAGGACTTTAGCATCGACTTGTGTCCGAGTACAATACTTAGATTTATTTGGTCTATGTGTTCGTATGATCCTATGTTGTATTGTAACTCATATTTTGGATTTCAAATTAAGTGCTGAATGCTTTAACTATGTAATTTTAAATGGAACTCCCCATGTAATGTTTTAATTATGTTTCTATTTTGAAATGTTTAAAACTTAATGGATTTTAATGAATTAATTTAGTTTGAGCTTAATCTAGTTGCGCTACTTTATGATTTTGGGTTTGGGCTTGAGGCCCAAATGTGATATCTGGGTCACAGGTGTTACATTTAATGGTATTAGAGCCTAGGTTTAGCCAGTTCTAAAAATCCCCGGGGTTGTCTATGAGGTGTATAGGTGTCTAGTGAATAAGTTGCCCATGAATCTAAGTCATACATGTTTAAGCTAAATATTCAATGGTGTAACCTTATTTGTTTGCCTATGTAGAAAAAAAGAATTATGCCAAGAAGGGCACGTAAGAGAGAAGAGAGTTGGGGCTTTAAAGAAGGGAGCTACAATGAGGATTACATCCCCGGTGCAGAGGAGGTATTGGAGGATGATAGGGGTTGAGGGGCCAACTACTTCTCTATTTGCACCAGGATCTTCACCGAATTGTGAGGGCCATACCTAGGCCTTCGACTACCCCTCGATAGGTATTGATCGAGAGCGTGCATCGTCATGGTGCTATGTACTTTCTTGGATCGAGACAAGATAACTCGGTTAAGGCCGATCAGTGGTTGAGGGACACCCGTTGGATCATGCGTTAGATAAGGTTGAGATCCGATGACAAGTTGACATGTGTTCTTTCTCTATTGAAGAAGAATGCTCGAGAATGGTGGGAGATGGTAGAGTTGGGTTGGTATCCTAACTAACCTACGTCGGACGACTTCTTGGATGAGTTTGAGAAGAAGTATGTGGGAGAGGCCTAAATTGATAGTTTGAGGGATTGGTTCAACTATTTGGTCAAAGGGAACCGTTCAGTCTTTGAATATGAGCAAGAATTCCTACAGTTAAGTAGGTATGCCCCTGAGTTTGTTGCTACCAAAAAAATGAGGTGCAGGAATTTCTTGAAAGGTTTAAGAAAAGTGATTCAGACTTATTTGACTACTGCCCCCATCGAAGATATTTTCAGAGTTGACTACTAGTGCCAAGTCACTTGAGCAAGTGTAAGGTTTGACTTATGACCCATCTGGTGGGCAAGGAAGCTCAAGTGGGAGGACTCAAAACTTCTCCAACAACTCGCAGTCTTACTGTAGGAGGAATATGAACTGTTTGAACCAAGGTAGAGGAACTTTGAATTAGAATTCGAGATCCGATTGTAGGTCAGAATTAGCTGGCCGTAATAGGCCTTCATCTTCGTCTATGATGAGCTCTAATAGCTCACAAAAGAATGCACCCGTTTGTGATCAGTGTGGGCGTAAGCATAGGGGCGAGTATTGGGGGACATCAGAGTTTTCTATGGTTGTGGGTCACCGGATCATTTTTTGAGGAATTGTCTGACAGCTACTAACACTACCCCAGTTCAGGCTTAGAGGACCTCTTATCCAGCTCAGAGGGGTCGAGGTTTCGCTAGAGGAGGAGCGAGCCACATGTCAGGACATCATAATGGGGGTACGATCCAGTCTACTGCTAGGGCTCTCAATGAGACAGTACGCAGTCAAGGCTAAGGAAGACTGTGAAGCTACCAATGTTATCTCAAGTATGTTTACCTTGTTCTCAGTTCATATAGTTGCTCTTGTGGATTCAGGATCTATTTATTCCTACATCTATAGTGGAATATCCCAGCAGTGGGGTATTCCTACCGAGGATCTTGAGATAGGGGTCCGTGTGACTATTTCTTTGGGGTATGATGTTTTGGTGAATGAGGTGTACTTTCAAGTACCTTGTGAGCCATTCTCTTTGAAGCGAAGTGCCCACCACAATAATTTGTATGGAAAAATTGTAAAAACGAGCGGGATGCTCATTGATGCACACATCGTCGAATTATCTGATCAGATCCAATCTTCCACAAGTATAGATCATCCCATATGTATTGCTTTGCATTGCTTTTTGTCTTATCTCTTTGGACTCGAGACAAATAATGAGGTAATGTCCTCGTTACTATATAATTAGCAATGTTTGCATACTATGGAATGCTATCTTAGAGTGCTAGGAGATTACCTTCGATATTTTCTTGTGTTGTGTAATCTGGTTCAGCACTTACTTGGGAAGTATCCTGCATTGAAAGATTAAAAGTATCCAAAGCAAATAAAGAATATGCATATTCAAGATATTTCATGGTATCATAAATATTAAACTTAATAATTTCTCCATCAAATTCTATGGTAAGTATACCATCATGCACATTGATTATTGTTTTAGATGTTTTCATGAACGGCCTTCCTAGCAAAATCATATTAGGATTAGAGGGGTCATTTTCTTCTATGTCCAAGACATAGAAATCGGCTGGAAACACAAGTCCATTGACTTATACCAAAACATCCTCCAAAACACCTATGGGATGGACATTGGATCGATCAGCAAGCTGAATGATAACACCTATTCTTTTAAGATGGTCCATTTTGTTAGCAGAATAAATAGAGTAAGGCATAACATTAATAGAAGCTCCTAAATCTAACATAGCTTTTTCAATTTTAACCTTGCCGATTTGAATAGGGATAGTGAACATACCTAAATCTTTGCATTTTCTGGAAATTTCTTTTTAAGTACAACATATACATTCTCACTTATTCTTATCTTTTCGTTCCCATTGAGCTTTTGCTTGTTGGTACACAATTCTTTGAGAAATTTTGCATAGCGAGGAATTTGCTTGATTGCATCGAGTAAGAGAATGTTTACCTCAACTTTGCAAAAAGTCTCAAGAATCTCTCTTTCTTGTTCGTCTCTCTTGGATTGTGCAAACCTATGAGCAAAGGGAGGTGGGATCACTATTGGTTGAATGTCTTTTTGTGCGCCATCTTCTTCTTTTTCAGGATTTTGCTACGTTTTTGCACTTTTTTGGGAAAAAGAGTTTGCCAAAATTTTGTCAATTTTCTAGCCTTCTCGTCTTCTTTATCAGCTTTAGTGGGTGGTTGCTGCAAATTCTTGTCACTTCTCAAAGTAATAGCACTCACATTTTGTTTAGGATTGACAATGGTTTGTGAAGGTAACTTACCTCAAGATTTAGATTGACTAAGAGACGAAGTGATTTGACTTACTTGGGTTTCAAGATTGTTTATGCTCGGCCTTGTCTCTTTTTGGAATTGCACCATGTTGTGGGCAAGTTTGTACACAATGTCTTCCAAAGGAGGTTTTGTCGATGATGATGGTTGCGGCTCAGAGAAAGCACCTTTTTGGTTCAGATATGACATGTTGTTCTGTGGTCTCTATCCATAGCTCAAATTAGGATGATCTTTCCACCCTGGATTGTAGGTGTTTGAGTATGGATTGTACTTTCTTTATCCGTAAGGTCCTCTGATGGTGTTGGCGGTTTCAATTTCATCTTGGAGTGTAGGACGTGAATCGGTTGGATGCTTGCTACTTGTGCAAATCCCACAAGCTTTCACTTGTTGCATACTACCTACTGCCAATCTTTGAACAAGAGAGGTTAGATTTGAAATATTATCTTCAAGAGAAGAAATATTTACCTTGTTAACTCATTTAGAGATGGTGTCATGATGTGAGCCGAATTGTTGAGAGTTTGCGGCTATCACATTGATCAAATCTTTGGCTTGGGTGGGAGTTTTGTTCACGATTGCTCCTCCACTTGCAGCATCCATCATCCTTCTCTCCATAGGTAACAAACCTTCATAAAAATATTGGATGAGTAATTGGTCGAATACACCATGTTGTGGGCAGCTTGCACATAGTTGCTTGAATCTTTGCCAAAAAGCGTGAAGTGTCTCAATATCTTTTTATCGAACACCACAAATCTCTCTTCTAATGTTAGCGGCTCTTGAAGTAGGAAAGTACTTCTCAAGGAAAAGTGTCGCCATGTTTGTCCATGTCTCAATTGATCCAGATGGTATGTAGTACAACCAATCCTTTGCATGATCGGCCAAAGAGAATGGGAAGGCTCGAAGCTTGACTTGATCTATGGTGACATTGATTGGTTTCATGCTCGAACACACCACATGAAATTCCTACAAGTTCTTGTGTGGATTTTCATTCTCAAGTCCCCTGGAAATAGGAAGAAGATGAATTAGTCCAGACTTGAGTTCAAATGGTACCTCGGGATCTTGGTAATTGATGCATAATGGTTGTAGAGCGATTTCGGGGGCCATAATTTGGCGTAGGGTTTGTTCAACCATCTCACCTTCTTCCTCTCAATTTTGCGTTGAGCATTCTTCCTCGGTCAAAGATTGCTTGCGTTCTCTTGCTTCTTTTCTCAGACAGCGTGCAGTTCTTTCAATTTCAGGATCGTACACAAGTTTTCTAACACAAGAAGAATAAAGCATAAAAAGGAACAAAATAAAATAAAATCAACCTACTTGACACCACTCCCAGGCAACGGTGCCAATTTTTGATAGTGGTTGTCGAAGCCGTCAAAAATAAAACTTGCTCAAAGTAACTTGTAGAAGCGGTAAGCAGTGTCGAATCCACAGGGAATGGTAAAAGATTAATTTTATAAATAGAAAAGTAAATTAGGGAGTTTGAATTTGTGTAGAGTTGAAGAAATCAATTTAAAGTAAATGAGAATTCTATATTAAAAGGAACTCTAGTTAAGGTAGATATCGGTGTATTAATCCAAGTATTAGATCATCGAACTTCACAAAAGATAAACCTGCATCAATCTCAAATAGCTTGGTTATAGGTTAATTGATAATCCACAATTAAACCCAATCTCTCTTACTTAGTAGATAATCACTTAATAATTCATAAATTACTAACTCTTATTATCAAGATTAAAATCCTTAGATAATCCACTTAGAATTAAAACCTATCAAATAGCTTTACTGAATTAAGAGACCCAATGCACATAAACTATCAAAACACTAATTCGTTAACATATCAAGAATATGAATTCATACCTTCTAACCCGTTGCTTGGTTACTTACCACTTGTATCAAGGATGCCTCGATTGGTTGTCGTATATATATAATCCAATATATACGTGTTGAATAAGCCCGAAAGATATAAAAATACTTGAAATAGATGAAGAAGATGAACAAGAAATCTCACTAAAAACTTTTATTAATAACCTCGAACCTAAACCTTAACTAGAAAAAAAGTTTAGCAACTCATGAAGAAGGGAAATAAACAAAGAAGAGAAGAATGAGAATTATGGGATGAATGATTTCTCTTCTCCTCATGACCCTATTTATAATAGAGGCCATTTACATCAACCAAGAGAAGGAATTACAATAAGATTTAATTTAAAACTCTATCCTACTCAAAATATAATATAAAACATAAAATTTCAACTTGAAGTAGAATTCCTCTTCTTATGTTAAGTGCTCCTTAAAATCCAATCCAACTGAAACTTCACTTTTAAGCATGTATTATCCTTTAGTTGTCAAAATCCCAACAAAAATCAAACATTTTTTAAAACATAGATTTATTGTTGGATTATAACACAAAAATATAGGTATATATATGTGAAAAATATGCAAATATTAGACTTATTAGAGACATATTCGTACGGAGGGGTGTATCGATACCCTTAGGGGGTGTATTGATACTATCTGGGCAATCTGCCCAAAAAATAAGATTTAAGTTCGAAAGGGACTATAATTCGAGGACTAAGGCCCGGTGGGCCTCTAAAGTGGTAAAATGAATAGTAAAATCAATAAACTGATATTTAAACCTCATATACAAGTTTATCGGGTAATAACTTAATAAAAAACTTGGGTGACTTGTTGTGTTGTATGTTTAAGGATCCTTGGTGGATCTAATAGTGAAAGTATGCCACGTAAGGGCATTATTATGGTTGAGTCACCTTGTTGATGGGGTTCTGAATACCCATGAGAAAAGAAAGTGTTGCAACACCATGGCCAAGATCGCGAATGTATGAACCCAAGGCTTATTGGGATCGAGACTCATTCGAAGGCTTGATTGAGAGATTCTGAGCATGAGTGTGTGTACCCGATACTTAGTGGAACCAGGCCTCACTTAGAGTGTGTGTACCCGATGCTTAGTGGGACCAGAACTTACTCCAAGTTTGTTGATATTATGCTTATGGTTGCTATGTGAGAATTTTTACCTCATATTGTTGATATGTATTGAGATAGGTAGGGTTAGGGCTGCATTGATATGATATGATTGCTTTATTGTCATCTTTATCTACATGCTCTTATTTATGATTTGCATGAAGCACGGTTGAGTGGAAGTGTATCCACTGAGCTTTGTTAGCTCAATGTTCAGAATTGTTGTTTCCGTACGTAGGTTTGTAGGTTGACGTGCATTCATCGAGAGCACCATTAGAGTAGAATATTGGCATCAACTTGTGTCCGAGTATAATACTTAGATTTATTTGGTCTATGTATTTGTAGGACCCTATGTTGTATTGTAACTCATATTTTGGATTTCAAATTAAGTGTCGAATGTTTTAACTATGTAATTTTAAATGGAGCTCCCCATGTAAAATTTTAATTATGTTTGTATTTTGAAATGTTTCAAACTTAATGGATTTTAATGAATGAATGTGGTTTGGGCTAAATCTAGTTACGCTACTTTATGATTTTGGGTTCGGGTTTGAGCCCAATGTGACATCCGAGTCGCGGGTGTTACACTTTGTCTAAAGGTTTGGAGAAGATATCCGCTAGTGGGTTCAAGGTGTCTACATATTCTAGAACTACCTCTCTTTTCAAGACATGATCTCTAATAAAATGATGTCTTATCTCTATGTGCTTGGTTCTAGAATGTTGGATGGGGTTCTTAGTAAGAAAATGGTAATAGTCTTGCCACACTTAAAAGGATGGTATCTATATCAATTCTATAATCTAAGAGTTGTTGCTTCATCCATAGGACTTGAGCACAACAACTTTCGTCCAAAATATATTTTGCCTCAGTGGTATATAATGCTACACTATTTTGCTTCTTAGAAAACCACGATAAGAGCATACTACCTAGGAATTGACAAGTACCGGAGTACTCTTTCTATCTATCTTACAACCTCCATAATCCGCATCTGAATAAACATGCAAATTAAAGGAGGACTCTCTAAGATACCAGAAGCCTTAACAAGGTGTGTCTCTAAAGTATCTAAAGATCCTCTTAACGGTGTGTAGGTGTGATTCTCTAGGACTAGCTTGGAATCTAGCACACAAGCAAACACTAAACATGATATATGGTCTACTTGCAGTAAGATAAAGCAAAGATCCTATCATTGATCTATAAAGCTTTAAATCAACACACTTACTTCCTTTATCTTTGTCAAGCTTTGTAGATGAGCTCATTGGTGTGGCTTGAGGTTTCACATTCTCCAAGCCAAAATTTTTGAGCATGTCCTTGATGTACTTAGCTTGATTGATGAAGATGTCATCCTTTCTTCGCTTGATTTGGAGCCCCAAAAAGAATGAAAGCTCCATCATCATGCTCATTTCAAACTCACCTTTTATTAACTTAGCAAAATCTTAGCAAAGCAATTCATTAGTAGAACCAAAAATAATATCATCAACATCGATTTGTACCACTAAGATGTCTTTGCCTTTTCTTTTAATAAAGAGCGTAGTATCCACTTTTCCTTTTTCAAAACCTTTTTCAATTAAAAAGTTTGATAATCTTTCATATCAAGCTCTAGGAGCTTGTTTCAAACCATATAAAGCTTTTGAAAGTTTGAAAACATGGTTTGGATATTTTGGATCTTCAAAACCAGGTGGTTGCTCTATATATATTTTTTATTTATAAAACCATTTATAAAAGCATTTTTTACATCCATTTGAAAAAGCTTGAATTCATGATAACATGCAAATGTAAGAAGCATCCTAATAGCTTCCATTCTAGCTACGGGTGCATAGGTTTCATCAAAATTGGTTCATTCTTCTTGAGTGTAACCTTGAGCAACAAGTCTAGCCTTGTTCCTCACCGTGTTACCACTCTCATCTAGTTTGTTTCTAAAAACCCATTTAGTTCCTATGATAGACTTATTAATAGGCCTATCAACTAATGTCCATACTTGACTTCTCTCAAATTGATTTAACTCTTTTTGCATAGCCAATATCCAATAATCATCATTTAATGCTTCTTTGATATTTTTAGGCTCTATGCATGAGATAAATGCAACAAAATTACAAGTATTTCTAAGAGGAGATCTAGTGGTTACCACTTTGGATTGATCACCCAAAATTCAACACCTTTGACATAGTTGAACTCCCTTGGATAGGTCACTTCCTTTTCCTCTAGAGACATGTCCTTCAAAGCTTCTAAAGGTGGATCTTGTGCTTCTTCTTTATTTGGAACTTCATCTACCTTTGATGATTGTTCTCCACCATCATTGGCATAAAAAATTCCTACAACATCATCATCACAAGAATCCTTCCTCGGAATGAGGTTATCAACGAAAACCACATGAATACACTCTTCAACTACTAAAGTTCTTTTATTAAATACTCGATAAGCTTTAGAGTTTAAAGAATAACCTAGAAAATAGCTTCATCACTTTTTGCATCAAATTTGCCAAATTATCTTTTTCCATTGTTTAAAACAAAACATTTACATCCAAAAGGATGAAAATAGCTAATGTTAGGTTTTTTGCTTTTAAGAAGCTCATAAGGTGTTTTCTTTAAAATTTTCCTAATTATTACTTGATTGACAATATAACATGCGGTATTTGTGGCTTCCGCCCAAAAATACTTAGGCAAATTGTTTTTACAAAACATGGTTCTATCCATTTCTTTTAAAGTACGATTTTTCCTCTCAGCAACCCCATTTTGTTGAGGATTGGGAGGAGCAGAAAAATTATGGTTTATACCATTTGAGTTACAAAAATCCTCAAAACCTAGATTTTAAAATTTGGTTCCATGATCACTTCTAATGTAAGAAATAGAGTGCCCAACATCATTTTGAGTTATTTTTGAAAACGTGATGAATTTTTCTAAAGCCTCATCCTTGGTACATAAGAATAGAACCTAAGTAAATCTAGAGTAGTCATCAACTAAAGCAAATGCATGTGGTTTTCCACCCAAGCTCATAGTCCTAATAGGGCAAAAATGATCTATGTGGATCAATTGTAAAACTCTACTTGTAGAAACATCATTAATAGGTTTGAAAGAAACTCTTTTATGTTTGCCTTTTGCACAAGCATCACAAATTTTATCATATGAAAACTTTATTTTTGGCAAACCTCTTACAAGATTATTTGAAATCAATTTTTCTAAAACACTCATGCTTGCATGCCCTAGTTTTCCATGCCATAACCATGAATCATGCTCATCACTAGCAACAAAACATGCATTTAAATATGAATGTCATTTAAATGCACCATGTAAATGTTTCATATGTGATAACCAATAAACACAATTTTGTTAGTTTCAATGTTGATAATTTTGTAACCATTTAAATTAAAAAGTACATTGAAACCTTTATCACAAAGTTGGCTTATACTCAAAAGATTATGTTTTAGACCGTTGACATATAAAATATTATCAATAAGGATAGAAGAGTGATTACCAATGGAACTAATTCCTTCAATGTGGCCTTTGGAGTTATCACCAAAATTTACTACTCCTCCACTTTTTGGTTTTAGCTCCAAGAACTGACTCTTGTTATCGGCCATGTGTCTTGAACATCTACTATCAAGGTACCATGAATTTGCACATGTAGCTTTGGCCTTGTAGCAATGCTCCCCCTACAAACAAAGATTAATTCTTGATTTTTGGTACCCAAATCATTTTGGGTCTATGAGTATTAGCTCCCAAAATCTTGGTTCCCTTAGGAATCCAAGAGGCAATAGCATTAATATTATTAGAAGTGACAAGCTCCTTAGGAACCCAAACACTCATAATCCTCTTACCTCTAGAGGGCCTTGGGAAGCATCTTTGTTTGTAGCCATTAAAGTTTCACTTCACATAGTTGGGTTTGAAGAACTTCCTTTTTCAAAACTTGGTTTCCCAACATTGTTTAGAGAAGCTTTAAGATCACCAACTTCACTTTGGTGATCATCATGAACTTTTGAAAGAAGGTTATTCAAATCTTGATTTTTCTTCTCAAAAATATTTTGTTTTTCTTGTAAATCGAGAACCTTCATCGATTACTTGTATTTTCAAATCGGAAATTAGTTTCTTGTTTTACAAAATCGATTTCTTGTATTTTTAACCAATTCATCGTAAACCTCTTGCAACTCATCATAAGCTTCTTGAAGCTCATCAAAAGTAAAATCAAATATAGATGAGTTAAAGGTTACCTTAGGATCCTCTTCAAGTGTCATGAGACAAAGATTGGCTAATTCTTGCTCCTCTTCCTAGGATGATTCATCATCACTCCAAGTAGCAACATGATCATTGAGCTTCTTTTTTTCCCGAAGCTCTTCCTTTTGAGTTGGGGACAATTGGTCTTGATGTGCTTCGGCTTCTTACACTCATAGCATATGATTTGATCCTTTTCTTCCTCCTTGTTCTTGTTCTTGAAATCCCTCACTCGATGGAACTTTCTTCCCCGGTTGGATTTCATAAACTGAGTGAACCTTTTGGCAAGCATTTCCAATTCTTCTTCTCTATCTTCACTCAAATCGCTCTCCTCTTGCGAAGCCTTGAGAGCAATTTTCACTTTCTTCTTTTCCACCTTCTTCTCTTCTCTTTTCTTCTCATCTTCTCTTCTTTTCTTCATAATTTCATGGGTTAAGAGAAACCCCATGAGAGTGTCAAGCTTCAAGGTCTTGAGGTCCTTGGCCTCGTTGATGGCGGTTCTCTTTCCATCCCATGACTCGGGAAGGGAGTAGATAAGCTTCCAAATAAGCTTGTCCTTCGAAATGACTTCTCTGAAACCTTTGAGACCATTGACAATGACGGAGAAACGATCGAACGTCTTGGTGCTACTCTCGTCCGGCTCTATCTTGAAATTTTCGTAGCTCAAGTTGAGGAGTCCAATCTTGGTCTCCTTTACATCGTTTTTGCATTCATAGGTGGTCTTGAGCTTGTCTCATATATCCTTTGCACTTGTGCAAGAAGACATCTTGGAGTACTCATCAGGTCTAAGCACACAAAAGAGCATGTGCATGCTTTATCATTGACTTGTAATATCATCTAATCTTCATCGGTCATCTCTAGTTTAGACTTTGGGATCAACCGGCCATCTCTATCTTCATCGGATTTGGCCATCTCTATCTTCCATTACATCACATAGGAGGTAGTTGTTGGATTTGATGAAGAGTCTCATGCGATTCTTCCAATGGGGATAGTTATCCCCATTGAAATAAGGCGGATTAGCGATGGATTGAGACTCGTAGAGGTTGTTGCCGGAAGTGGAGGTCATGGCTTGACTTCTAGTTGATTGAATCACCTTTGGATCGTCTCAAGGGGATGTTAATCCTTCAAATGAGCTAGGCTATGATACCAATTGTTAGGATGATCAATCAATTCGATTTGGCCAAGAATGGGTGAATTGGCAATTTAAAAAATGAAAAGAAGAAAAAGGAAAGATGAAAATTTTAGACAAGGAATTTATACTGGTTCAACCTTCTAACAAGGTCTACATCCACTACCTTAGCTTCTCACTAAGGATTTCCAACAAATTCACTAAGAATTTCTTCCCCTTTTCTAAGCTAAGGAGGAAACCTTGTAACATCCCCCACCTAGCCTGGTAAAGAACCGGATCAGAGAACGCTACTGGTGAACAAAACGGTAAACGGTACGATGAAATTGAATCATAGTCTGATAATTGAACAATAACAAGCTTGACTAACCATGCATAATTGGTACAATAGGCTACAAGCTCAATACTATGATTGGATTTACACTTTAATGACTAATTTTAGACTTATGCAAGTTTTAGGGACTAAACTATAATTTCTATAATTTAAGGGTACTTTCTTAAAATTAACTATACTATAATGAAATTTAATCCTTGATCAATATTTATGCAAATTTTCAGTTTAATCGGAGTTCATTTACTAGTTCAATTAAACCATGCAATACTTAGTGACCAATCTGTAAACTATTTAAAACAATGTTCATAGCCTATTAACAGAATTAACTGTCACTGTATCGAAATGCCAAAGGGTTGCATCGATATGGGTATGCACGATTTAAGCCTTAATTTGAAGCTATCGGATTCCGTTTCGATACAGCTTAACTAGTATCGGTACGGGATAATAGAATTAACAGACACCGTATCAAAACACTTAAGGGGTGTATCGATATGGGTTGACCTAATTTGACTTGACCGTTGACCCCTATTTCGATATGCTTAAGGCCGTATCGATACCGATTTGCACAGGTTCAAATCCCAAATGCTATCGGTGCTTACATGTTTCGATACAGTTGGGGTTGTATCGATACTGGTTGACTATGGTTAACCCATTTCGATACACCCTAAGGCCGTACCGATGCAATTAAATTCTCCAACCTTACTATCAACTTCCGTACCGAAACGTCCTGAGCATGTACCGGTACGCCCTAGTTGACCTAAGCTTTGAACGACCAAATTTGCAAGGTCGTACCGAAACAGCTTAACCTGCTGCTTCGGTACGCCTGCATTGTAATGACAGATTCCTTCTGGTTTTTACTCAATTTAACCCATTGAACGATGTCCAAAACCAGTAACTTTTAAACACTAAAATCTACTAGCATGCCAAATTTCATGGTCAAATGAATCAATTTACCATGTTTTCACTAGTTAGGCCAAATATGCATACTTGGTGCTTTTAACCAAAACACTCACATGACCAAAATGGGCATTTAAACCCTTTTAATATAGTGGACCACATATACATGCAAAATGGGACTAAACCAACCTGTCTAGACCCTATGCCACCATTCTAGGAGTTCAAGGACTAGATTAACATTACATAGAGGATAGTGGCTTCTTCAAAACGCTTCTTACTCCGAACCTTGATCCAACTATGCTTTAACCTGAAAATGCATGGAAATGAGATGCATTAGGCTTACTTAGTCTAGTGAGGTAGTCATAAACAACAATATGAGCATCAATAAAGATCATGACACGTATATATCAATGTAATGCATCTCAAAACATATTTTAACAATACTTGCAATACTTATTCACTTATTTTCCCTTGGATTGACATGTAATGTGGATACGCGAATTCCCAACCAACATCACCAACAATGAATGGTTAATATCTGCCAATATTGCCAATAAGACCAACTCAACCACATCCTGCCAACATCACCAATGAGAGAATTCAATTCTTATAATATCAATGATCATATGACGACTCAATGATCGACTTGGTAACATATTAAGCTTACCAAAGCTTATCGATGATGCCTCTAGTGAGGTCTTAATGCAAATATACATTGGCCAATGATGATAATACAATAAATTGACATCAATGAATTCGGGAAGGCACCTAGCGAATCCCCTTGTCTCTGACCACACTCACCAATGATTTCGAGGCTTTTAAGGCTCCTAGATGACAACTTCCTTGTTATTGGACTTGGTGGAATTTGGAGGATTTGGTAATTCTTCACTTTGAATACGTTGAGCTACATCGAATCAAGATTACAAGAATTTCAATATCAATAATAGATTCATAGAAACTCAATAGCTATGAAAAACAATAATAATCAAGCTATGTAACCTCTAGAGAATTTCTAAGGTTTAACTCAATCCTTAGGCTTAAGATTAAACATGATTTAGCCATGGATTCGATAAACTGATTGAGGAAAACTACTTACCCAATCAATAGCTACGACTTATAATCGATAAACTTAAGAAAAGCAAAGCTTGATTCCACCTTCAATGGAGGTGTGTGCTTGTGGTGGCTAGAGAAAGAAGATGGGGGAGGTGCTTACTTAACATTAACCGGTAAGTTTCCCTCCTTTCTTTCATCCTTTTTAACTATTAAGGTTTCTTTAGGATGAAGGAATCAATCCCTGATCATCCACGTATGTAGTGATTAAGATTGAAATGAGGGTCTAATTGCAAGATTAGTCCTTCAACTCTCGATTGTCTATGCTTTTACCACTCCAACTTCCAATTCTCTTAATTTGGTCACTAAACTATGTTTCAAAGTTTGCAATATGGTCCTTAACAATATCAATGCTTAATTGGGATTCAATAAACTAATACTATACCACTTGATTAGAGATCAACTCTTAAATTTTGACTTTTCGATGTGAAATTTTTGGTCATCAGAATCAAATTCCAACTAGGCTCGGTTTTGGGATGTTACAAACCCTTTACACAATCAAAGCTTTCTACCCAAAGCTTTGAAAAAGCTCACTCTTTTACAAGAAAGTGTTTGCAAACATAAAATATCCTCTCAAAGGTGTTTGTTTGCCCAATACAAGTTCGCTCAAAACCCAAGACTTGAATAAAATGAATACAATCAAAGACCACTCAAGTGGGTTACAAGATTTGATTTTAATAGGCTTAAAGATGTTGGATTTTTGCTTGAATGCTTGAAAGTTGATCAATAGTTGTTGTTGTAGCTTTGGAGACTTGTTTAAATACCCCCTTATTTATTTCTAACCGTTTGAGTAGTTGAGATCATCAATAGAGCCATTGGATACAATTATTCCCGCAATAAATACAGTCTGCCAACCCTCGGTATCGGTACACGGGATGTCGTATTGGTACCTGCCAAAAGAAGAAAGAGCCGTTGTAAAAAGGGGTATCGATTACGGGAGGGCGTATTAGTACGAAAAGTTTAATTTACAAAGGTGTATCGATACGAGAAGTACCGTATCAGTATGAGTTTTACTCACTAGGTTTTGAGAAAAGATTAGTGGAAACACGTATCGGTACAACTAAGATCGTATAGGTACGGTATAACCACTTTTCAAAAATTATTGTTCCAATAAAATTGACAAGGCAACGGTCAAAATTAAATGCAAATATTTGGTAAATCTGAACATCCCGTATCGGTACGAGTGGAGCCGTACCGATACTCAAAGCTTATTTGGTTCCCAAGTAACAAAGGCATACCGATACGGCTTTACGCGATCGGTACCCAATAGCCAACTCGTATAAAAAGAAATTATAGTAGCTAAGGACCATATCGATACGGATAAGAGCGTATCGGTACACCATAGCTATCTCGTTTAAAATTGATTCAAGTGGCTAAGGACCGTATCGATACGGCTGAGAGCGTATCGATATGCCTGGACCAAATAGGCTATTTGAGTATGAAAACACTTAGAAAATATTTTGGGGTTTTAGTTTTTGACTTATAAACAATTTTAAGTTCGAATCCTTGTCATTTTTTTGAGCATTTTTGAGTACTTAAAAATTTATTCAATTTTACAAATAAATCCTTTAAAATCGTTGTTATATCAAAATCAAATTTGGTTTTACAATCTTCCCATTTTTAATATTACAAAACCCAAAATAATTTTTTAAAGGAGATATACAGATAAATATTGAATATATTTAGAGCCTTCAATTACCCTCTCTGATATTTAAGAGGAGGTGTGTGGATAAATATACTTTTCAAGTTTTAATGAAAAAGCATCATCATTATCCGTAGTCATGATTTTCACAAATGTGTATTACTATTGGAAAAATATACGATGTATTAGCGGTGGAAATATTTTATTTCCACAAGCGCCCTAATTTTAAGGGTTAGGGATCTAGTTTAGGGGTTTAGATTTAGGGGTTTAAAATTTAGAGTTTGTGGTTAGAATTTAGGGTATAGTGTTAGGGTTTAGCGTTTAGAGGTTAAGGTTTTAGGGTAATATGGTAGGGATTTAGGTTTGATTATTATACCAAGATATCACTTGCAAGTTAATGTTTTGTCCAAAGATGAAATATTAATGGAGTGTCCGGTATCTTGATATGAGGTTTACCTTTATTCAAATTTATTATTATTTTGGTTATCTTTTAAGTTAATTGAAAGATAAAATTAAGAAAAATAGTTTAAAACAAATAAATTCATATTTTGGCTTTGGGTCTAATATTTTTAATGGATTAATTGAAACATAATGTCACCAAAGTGAACACTTTTGTGTAGATTAATTTATTTAAAATATCAAGATGATTATGGGTTTTTGTAATTCATGCATTTATTAATTGGCCCAAAGGAAAGTTAATATTTGGCATAATTACAACGACAATTGTGGCGATAAATGTGTAACAATTATAAGGAATTTTATGTGAGCAATACATTAGTCCAAAGATTAATCTATTGTTTTGACATAGTTTATTGTCAATGTTTGATTGCGAAAACAAGAGTACCACTTACAGTTAATATTACTGTCCAAAGACTTGCTATTAATGTTGTGCTTGGTATCTTGAGGGGAACTAGCCATTATTTTGAATTTATTTATTTACTTATGAAGATTTATGTGACCTTATTTTTATTTTATTTACTTATTTTTATTCTATATTTAGGTAATTTATCTGTGTTGTCACAATATCTGTTAAATACATTTTACACTCATGTTTAGTGAAACTAATTTCAAGAAATAGAAAAGACACTTACATATTGTATTTGGCGGTTGTATAAACATAGACTTTGCATTAAAGAAAGAACAACTTGCACCTCTCATTATGGTAAGCACCATAAAAGGTATTTTGAGAGGTGTGGTCGTTCAAATCGTATGAGCCTTATGATCATAAAGAACAACATTTTATAAGTCTTTAGGAGCACAAATCTGAATAGATTATTCATACTAAGGGTTTCCTTGACGAAATTAAGAAATGTTTTACCAAAAACATTAAGGTTAAGATGAAATCACTTATACTTTCTTAGATGTCAATGAAGTATAAGGGTCAAGGAAATGTGAGGGAGTACATTATGAAAATGCTTAATATTGCTTCAAAATTTAAGACACATAAGATCGAACTTTCTAACAATTGTTTGTTCTTATGCTTTTGGTACCACTTCCTATACAATTTAACGAAATAAAAAAAGTTACAACTACAAAAAGGAGAAATATGTTCTAACTGAGCTCATTTCTCATTGTGTTAAAGAGGAAGAAAAGTTGAAGCATTACAAGTGTAAAAGTACTCATTTGTTTAGTGCTCATTTAGTTAGTCACTCTAAGAATAAGGGTAATAAAAGAAAATATTATAATAAAGTTGCTAAGGGTCCTAGTCAAAAGAAACAACAATAAGTTACAAAGTGTTGATTCTTTTGTATAAGTTAGGACATATGTGAAGAAAATTAAACTTCAAAAGCGAACAACTACTTCAATTATTTTGAGTGATCTATAGGTTGTAAATTTTATGATCTCAAAATTAGAATTATTTTAAGGAGAGATTTATAACATTTTTAGGATATTGAGTTTGGAGGGAGAAATAAGGTTAGATATATTGATATTGAGGGGAATTGGATTATAATTTAATTCCTACTATCACTTTTGACGATGTTTAGTTTTTCACACCTATCATCAATCAAGAAGTGAATCAAGTACCTCAGCAAAACAATGTTGAACAATATAAAGTAATAGTTTCAGAAGAACAAATTCAACAACCTAAAAAAACAAGTGTCGTTAAAGAGGTCCACGAGAGGAATGAGAAATACTATTCAAGATTATTATATTGTATTTCCTCAAGAAAATAAGGATAATAGTTTAATGGTAGAAAATGACTCAATCATTTTTATCAGTCCATAAAAGTTCTAACTCTCAAAAGTAGATTGATGTCATTCAAGAAAAGTATAATTTTCTGCAAGACAATAAAGTTTATGAACTTGTCTCATTAACTAAAGGTGCAAACCAATTGGTTGTAAATGATATTTAAAACCAAGAGTGATGCAAATGATAATGTGGATAAGTATAAGGCATGTCTTTTATTTAAAGGATACACTCTAAAAGAAGACATTAATTTTGTAGAGACATTCTCTTCAGTTTCATTAAAAGACTCTTTTAGGATAATCATGATGCTTGTTGCTTATTTTAATCTTGAGCTATATAAGATGGATGTTAAGCTTGTGTTTTTTCAATGGAGACATTGAAGAAACGTGTGGTACAATTATAGATTTGTGTCTAATAATACAAAATCAATGATATGTAAATTAAAGAAATTCATTTATGAGCTTAAGTAGGACTCTCATTAATGAAATTATAAATTTCATATTGATTATCTCATTCGGTTTGGAGATAAATTTAGTTGATAATTGTATATACTACATGTTCAGTGGGAGTAAACCAAGTGATACTCATATTACTAAAGAAGACAAATTTAGTCTTACTTAATGCCCTAAAAGTAACCTTGAAATTTAGAAAATAAAAATGATTTCATATGCATAAGCTATTGAGAATCTAATTTATGCTCAAGTATGTAAGCGTTCAGATATTGCGTACATTGTTGGAATGTTCGACAAATATTTAAGCAATTATAGTATGAACTATTGGATAGCAGCCAATAAGGTTATAAGATATCTTTAGAGAACAAAAATTACATGCTCACATATCAGAGTTCTGGTAAGTTAGAGATCATCAAGTTTACAGACTTCGATTCTATTAGAATATTGATGCAAAAGAATTCTATCACATGAGCTGCTACTTATAGATTGAATGAAAGACCACATAAGTTATTTTGTGACAATAAAAATGCATTTATTTATTCTATAAACAATAGGAACACTTCAAATTTGAAGCATACAAATATTAAGTTCCTAGTTGTTAAAGAAAATTCAAAGTGGTTGTGTGTCTATAGAGCATGCTGGTACAAACTCCATAATTGCGCGCTTATTAAGAAACTATCACCCTAGGTCTTTCATGAGCACATACTCATGTGGGTGTAATGTTATTTAAGGATTTTCAATTTTAGTGGAAGTTTGTAATTTTGAAAAATGCTCATTCGGTTTAGACACAATTTCGGTTAATTTAGTTTAAGGATATTTTAAGATTATTTTCTACAGAAATAAAGATGTTTTCTTGTTTATGCACACTCTGAATTCAGTAAAGTTTGATCTCACTAAGGTTTAAGAGGACCAGTTGGAAATAGACATGTTCGGTTCACATTTCATGTAATTTTCCGTGCTACGCATCCATGATTGATCTATGTCATTTGACTATATTTGTATATGTGACCATTGATGGGTCTAGTCTTGATAAATATGGCAAAGGCTGCTTTGATCCTATATGGATATAGTTGATGGACGAGATTGTTATAGAATACCTATTATATAATAGCAATTTTGAGCTCATAAGGTTGTACATTTATCAGGAAACATATGTTGCCCAAGTGGGAGATTGTTGGATTAAAATTCACAATTGTGGGCACATATGTATAATGTATGATGCTATTATAAAATATGACACAAAATTAAGTGACCAATTATGTTAGGCGTGTCATGGGTATTAAAGTGTCATGGAAATAAAAGGGTAGATACCGTAAGATATATTTATAATTCAATGAGGGGCAGAGTTATAAATATTTAATAGTTGGTTTAATAATCAACTATATAAAGAGGTAGTGGTCCCCAAGAAATAGGTTAACTTGTATTACTCTTGTCCCCGTTAGAGAGTTTTTATGGCAAAGGCTAACGTATCTTCTTGGAAGATCACAACCACCTTCTAGGCGATCTCCATCAAGGATTCAAGGTTTTCAGTCCATTAATGAATTCATGTACGTTTCCGCATTCAAGTTATTGTTCTTAATGATTTGGCATGATAGATCCTGGGTTAGTTTTCATACCTGTTATGTTTTTGGTATTTTTTGGTTCTAACATTTTTTTTCTTGAGAAAGCGATGAAAAATACGTTGATGAGAGAAGGGAAAAGAACGTGAGAGAAAATGAGAGAAAACATCATTTTATTGAAGATATTTTTTAATATGCCACATCCAATGAAGGAACTATGTAGGGGTGGGGAGGGGCAATCGCCCCCCACCCCCGAAGATTTTTTTCACCTTTGTCCCCTTATATAATTTTTTTAAAAAATAGTTTATTTATGAATTTGCTCTCCCCACTTTCAAACATTTATGTTTTCCCTCCAGCCCCAAATCCTGGCTTCGTCCCTAGCCACGGCAACTGTCATTAAAGGAAATTAATGACAATGACCATTTTAAAAACGAATTAAAAATTTAGTGATTTTATTATAAGTTTTAAAATTTTGGTACCAAAATGAAAGCACTTTAAAAGCTCAGTGACCATTTATATAGTTTACCCATAAATTTTTATAATTTAGTTCTATTCATTTTGGCCCAAAACAATGACCCTTAAATTGAAAAAAAAGTAAGGTAAAAATCAAAGATTTATTTTATCAATTTTATTAAAGGTAATTATACCATGAGCTGGCCGTGAAAACTTTTAATTTTTAAAATTGCCTTAGATTTAGGGTTTAGTGATTTATTTAGGGTTTAAGATTTAAGGGTTAAGGTTTATATGTTTAGAATTATGGGTTGTTGTTAAAATTTAGGGTTTATAAGTTAAAATCTAAATACTAACATATTACCCTAAAACCTAAATTCTAACATCTAAACCCTTAATTCTAACGATAACCTCTAAATTCTAATCATAAACTCTAAACTATAAATTAAATCACTACACTCTAAAACTAAAGCGTTTGTAGAAACTAAAGTTTCCACCTTCCTTTTATTAATTACTACGTTATTTTTATTAATTTTTAATAAAAACTAATTTATTATTAGGTAAAATACCTAAATCAACACTCAAATTTGCTCCATGACATATTTTGGTCACTAAACTTTAAAAACGATCAATTCACTCATTGAGATTTATACATTGACCTATTTTTTTCATTTCACCATTAAATGATTAACGATTTTGTGACATGACACGCGAAACCAAAACGACGTCGTTTTGGGAAAACCTATTTTGCATCAAAACGACATCGTTTTATATCACTGTAAAAACATTTTTAGGTGAATTAAAACCCTAGTCGCATGTGAAGCTTCACTTTTTCTTTCTAGAATCTTCGATTGTAATACCCTAGGCCTGGATGTCACATTTAGGCCTTAAGCCCAACCTGTTTCCATAAAATTTCTCGGCTCGGTTTAGCCCAATAAGGTATTTTCCAAAAACATTTGAAGTCAACGGTTTAAAACACAGATAAATAGTCAAAACGTTACAAAGAAGCTCCAATTTGAATTAAAATATTTGAACATCCAATTTGATTAATAAAATTTCAAAAATAAGAATTTCAGACTCCACCACATTAGGTCCTATAAATACATAGCCCACTAAACATAAGTATCGTACTCTAGAAATCACTACATGCTGGAATCACGTACTGATAGTGCTCTTCGATCTCACGATCAACCTATGTACGAAAACAACAATTCTGACGATTCCGAGCACTGAGCTTACAAAGCTCAGTGGTTCACATCTACTCTACTATACTTCATGCTAATCATAAACATAAGCATGCAAGCTAGTACGAGCAATAAGGAGAGATAAATAAACATATGGCACTACCACAAGTTGCCTAAACACAAGTTCTCATCAAAGCAATCATCATACATGACACACAAGGCTCGACCATACTCATAACATGTCAATATAGCATCATATAAATGTGGTGCTACCTTTAGTCGTCTAACCAAAGATCATATCAAGAAAGTATAAGCTTCTCATAGCGCATAAGAATTATACCACAATATAGGAGTGAGGCCCAATCCCACTAAGCTTCAGGACCATACACTCTGAGTAAGGCCCGGTTCCACTAAGTATTGGGATCATACACTCTTTGGGGTGAGGCTTGTACCACTAAGTGTCAGGATCATACACACATGCTTGGAATCTCTCATCAAACATCTTCGAATGAGGCTCGGTTCTACTAAGCAACAGGATCATACATTTGAAATTCTTCACGTATGATGTTGCAACATACTCTTTCTCTCATTGGGTATCTAAATCTCGTCCATCAAAGATGACTCAACTATATTGGCATCCATACCAGCATATATCAAGGACACGTCTACCACACAGTACACAACATCACACAATCCACCAAGGATCCATATGGTTTCTATTTCCATCAAGTCACCAAATGTTTACCAAGTTATTAAATATTATGGAAGTGTACATTAATCATCGTCATTAATTATCTCTATTAATCCATATTATCTCATTAATATCCCACGTCAATTTCCATATTTTTATTAGCATAATAGATTATTCTATTTAGTAGGTATTGGTACTGGAACACGAGTATCGATACAGTACCTTTGGGTACCGGTACTTACACACGTACCATTACTAATGTTGCTCAATGGAAATCCTAGATTTCTACAAATACTGGCACGGGTCAACTCGTATCGATACGATTCCTAATTGCGTATCGATACGGCCAAAGCTCGTACTGATACCCTATTCATGGGTTTGCACAATTCCTCGAATTACGATATTACCGTGCTTTATTTAATCTTTAAAGCTTAAGAAAGTCAATAATGTTTGTTTACTAATACATTCAATCAAATAATAATAATTATCGGGTTTATAATCATTTATTCGAATATTACCATTATTTATCTCTTACGCACAACTTACATCGAATCGCGTTAATTCATTTCGAACAAACATATAAGGCATCACAATTATCAATCAATCAACTATTCATCAATCAATTATACAAGCATCTCCAACGACCCTACAAGGTCTCTAAAGCCTCTATGAGTCTTATCATATTCACAATATCATTATGCCTTACACAAATATCAAGTCTCATATTATCGGTCTCCAAACATGCATATTCATCATCTACCTAATTTGAAGATACTAACATGCAAAGAAATCACATTTATGATGCTTATAAAGCAATAGGAGCTCGAGATGTAGTAACCTTAAGCCAAAGTGATAAATCCTTAATCGAGCTCTTCAACCGCTATTTTTTCTCTAGTATTCAAGCCCGAACAATCCTCATAATTATACGAATATCACAAATATTAATTAACCTCATTCACTAACTAATCCACAAGGTCAAACGCGTAAAAATAGCTTAACAAGTTCGATATTGACGAAACAGACTGCACCAACGGGCTCAGAATGTCGAGAAACCCCCAGGTAAGGTTCCCTAGAAAAAGTTAACGATGCGGTCAAAACGGTCAACGATTGTCAACTATCTAGCTGATCATGTGTGGAGCAGTGCACGGTAGGAACGGTGCACTTGCATGGCATGATCCTAAGCGGGCGAGTTCACGTGCACCTAGTAGAGCGGGTTTCAGTATGGCATGGTACACTGGATCATGGTGCACCAGCCTGGGCAGATACAAACCCACTCGCAGAGGTAGTGCATGGGGGCGCGTGCGATGTCTTCTAGCGGTCGAACATCAGCGATAAGCTCTAGTCCGACTATCTTGATGCTAGGGAGCACGCCGATGACCTCAATTTTCTGGTTTAGTCGTAGGAACTACCCTTTTTTCAACTTCTAGAAGCTTCCCTCTCGTCACCCCTCTCGTGACAGCTTCGTTGGTGACGCCACTGGCACCAGTCGACTTCGTACGGTGAGGGAAACATGATGGTGGTTGTGGTGTAGCACACGATGCCTCTGGTGGTCGTAGATCGAGCAAAACTCAAGGGGGGAAAAAGAAAGAAAGAAAAATGAAAAGGGGAGAAAATGTTTGAGATGTTTTTCCCCTTTTGGCAACCAACCTCTCTTTATTTTCCCTCTCCAAATAATATTGGGTAAATTTTTTAATAAACCCACCTCTTACCCTTTGTTTTTCTCAAGCCCATTACTTCATTTTCTTTATAGACTAGACCTTAAAATTTCAACTCAATCCTTAATTTCTATTCCATTTTAAATTAAATTCTTAGACTTAATTGTGCTAAACCAAATCCAAGATCCAACTCGAATAACCAAAATTAGGTTGTTACAACTCTCACATCCTTAAAGAAAATTTTTTCCTCAAAATTTATTCTGATAAACTAGAGAAGATGCTAACACTTTTATAACTTTCCAACATCTTCAAATATTTCCCATTGCGCTACTCTAATCTCTCACAACACTTATCAACTATAACCCTTATCTTATAACGATACAAACATAATCTCAACTGATTCTTTCACGTAGAAGGAATCTATCCTCGTTCGGTACATTACAAATGACGATCAAAACCCAACGGTAGCCCGTCAAAAGCGTCACAGCAATACGAAACCTTATCAATATCATAGCTTGCCTGGTACAAGACTTTTGAGAGAAAAATATGTCTCTATGTGTCTCAAGATTAACTTTAGATCTCGGCATGTTTTACATCAAAACGACAACTAATGCAACTCCCATTAACTCAGTTTATGCAAGAGTCTTGCACATGAAATTATAACGTGTCTGGAAAACACGTCACCTGTACCCTTACTCAGATCTGTCATCGCATGGAATCCCACCAAGGGATAAGGTTCCATCACAAACCTCAAATCTCATGTCAGAAGGTGACATGTACATACCAGAATGTCATACAACAAAACCCATAATCAATCCAAATGGATTCTACATCCGGATCTCGTCTTTGTCGAAATAACAAATGACACCTACCAAGAAATATACCATAACTCAACGAAATCCATCGAAACTGTGCACTCACAAATCCTTTATAAGACACACAGTCATCTATTTAATTTCCACAAAAGAACATCGAAACATCATAACAGCTCTGAAGAACTCAATGTTTGACTCCCAACTGATGGCAAGTCAAATACTTATCACAATCTCAAACACATGACTCTATATTGTCTCTCAAAACACACGACGAAAGTTTGGTACAAACTGTCACTCTCAAAATTCACCATATACTGATCATAACAAAACGGTCTCACATAGCTCGGATCTCCACCAATGTTCCTAGGCTTGTCCCAAGGAAACTATGATACAAATCAAAAGCATTTACGAAGTCTCAAACCCTATCTTCCTTAATTGATTACATGGTAATTAACCTCTCACACACATAAGGTTATTAAGTAATTATCTTATATTCCTTATACATTCACACATGTCACACAAAGCATCAACTTACATTCGAGAGACAACATGGGGGCCACCACCCTATCATCATTGAAACACCTCAAACATCACTATAGACATCAAACGTTACCACGACACACCCTAAAGAGAGAAATCCTCATTCCAAAATCTATTTCAAATTTTACTAGCCTCCAACACTTTAACCCTAAGCATCCCATTATCAAATCATCCCCCACAGGTACTTCACAATTGGTTAAACGAGTCGTCCACCTTAGGAGACAAGTAACGGTCTTTCATTGTCACTTAACGAGCTATCAATAGTTTAAACATCACCTCAACGAACCAACTTCATACTAGCAAACAAGCTCGACTCTCTCTTAGGTGAAACACTCAGAAAAAAGAAACCTCATTCAAGTTGGGCCTTCACAACTGAATCTTTAGCTCTCTCAACTAGGCCGATGTCTTCTGACAAGGGCGATAGGCACCGACGTCCAAATTGGCCTTACCCCAACATCCACTCATATTCTTAACAAGGAGGAAGTCTTGACGACTTTTTCAAGAAGCATAAACAAACACTCTGACAGTCTGAAAGCTCCCGAGCATCGAACTATACACATTGGCATCTATCAAACGGTCAAACATGTCTTATAACCCTGTTGTGTTATTCTCAAAATGACCACTACGAAAAGCATAGTAGATGGGCAACGGTTCAATATCCTCATTACCAAATGTTAGGTTCCCTCGAGGTCTCAAAGCCTCGAACACAACTATCGACACTACAAGCTAGTGTCGCGCTTGATTAACCAAATCAATTTCAAGATGCAACAACTTTCAAGAATGTAGCTCCATCAAATATGTAGAACATCTAACTTTGGTTACACTCTAATGAACTAGTGAATCCTGAATCTACTATCTTCGAGAAATGCCCTCGAGAAGGGCGATGATACTACCCAAGTATCAGCAAAACTCCTTTTAAGCGAACAAAGGGTTCTCTAACAAACGTGTATCTACTGGTCGATTTCGAAAGTAGCTTATCCAAACCTGCATCATAAATATTATTCACGCATAACGGTGAAAACTCTTTGCCATAAACTCTAATAACGTATTTAAAGGCTTTAGGACGATTATTACACAAAAGGAAAGCACCATTCAAGTGGAGGGATGAGAACACATCCTTGACTTTGGCATCATTCAACTAACTCACATCTCAACAATTTGGGATGACTCGCCCCCGGAATCACTCCCATGAGCAGCTTAACACTTAACTCGGCCCTCTCGGCCAAAATTGTAACCATCTTAGTTAGCATCGCAACATTGGATGCACCATCAGGATTCTAGTCTTAAGGAGTATGAACTTAATTTAAGGGCTTGTATTCACTAGACACCTTACTACAACACCTATACCACCCGAGGTTTCCTAGAACCGGCTAAACCTAAGATTTGATACCACTAAATGTAACACCATAACCCGGATAACACATTTTAGCCTTAAGCCCAACCCGTTTCCATAAAATTTCTTGACTCGATTTAGCCCAATAAGGTATTTTTTAAAAACATTTAAAGCCAACAGTTTAAAACATAGACAAATAGTCAAAACGTTACAAAGGAATTCCAATTTAAATTAAAATATTTGAAAATCCAATTTGATTAATATAATTAAAAAATAAGAATTTCAGACTCCACCACGTAAGGTCCTATGAATACATAGCCCACCAAACACAAGTATCG
Organism: Hibiscus mutabilis; assembly: GCA_019671005.1. Taxonomy (NCBI): domain Eukaryota; kingdom Viridiplantae; phylum Streptophyta; class Magnoliopsida; order Malvales; family Malvaceae; genus Hibiscus; species Hibiscus mutabilis. Next base: position 42,749,170 of record CM033745.1, read on the forward strand.
TACTCTGAAAATCACCACATGCTGAAATCTCGTACTGATAGTGTTCTCGATCTCACAATCTGACGATCAACCTACGCACGAAAACAATGATTCTTTGCGACGATCTTACAAAGCTTAGTGGTACGTATCTACTCTACTATAGTTTATGTTAATCATAAACATAAGTATGCAAGCTAGTACGAGCAATAAGAAGAGATAAATAAACATATGGCGCTACCACAAGTCGCCTAAACACAAGCTCTCATCAAAGCAATCATCTTACATGGCACACAAGGCCCAGCCATACTCATAACATGGCAATATAGCCTCATATAAATGTGGCGCTACCTCTAGTCGCCTAACCATATAACACAACAAGAAAGCATAAGTTTCTCATAGCATATAAGCATTATACCAGAATATAGGAGTGGGGCCCTATCCCACTAAGCCTCGGGATTATACACTCTGAGTGAGGTTCGGTTCCATTAAGCATCGAGATCATACACTCTTTGGGGTGAGGCCTGGTACCACTAAACGTCAGGATCATACACCCATGCTCAAAATCTCTCATTAAACATCTTCAAATGAGGCTCGGTTCCACTAAACATCGGGATCATACATTCTAGAATCTTTAACCATGGTGTTACAACACACTATTTCTCTCACTGGTTATCTGAATCTCATCCATCAAAGATGACTCAACTATCTCGGTGTCTATATCAGCACATAGTAAGGACATACCACACAGCACACAACATCACACGATCCACCAAGGATCCTTATGATTTCTATTACCATCAAGTCACCCAACGTTTACCAAGTTATAAAATATTATGGAAGTGTACATTAATCATCCTCATTAACTATCTCTATTAATCCATATTATATCATTAATATCCCATGTCAATTTCCATCATTTTATTAGCATAATAGATTATTCTATTTAGTGGGTATCGGTATTGGAACACAAATATCGATACGGTCCCTTGAGTACCGGTACTCACACACGTACCGATACTGATGTTGCTCACTGGAAATCTTAGATTTTCATAAGTACCGGTACGGGTCGACTCATACCGATACAGTCCCTAATCATATACTGATACGGCTAAAGCTCATACCGGTACCCTATTTACGAGTTCGCACAATTCTTTGAATTACGAAATTACCACACTTTATTCGATCCCTAATGCTTATGAAAGTCATTAAAGTCTATTTACTGACACATTTAATAAATTAATAATAATTATAGGCTTCATAATTATTATTTACTAACAATGGTGGCGGCGATGTAGCACAAAACGGCTCCAGTGACTGTAGATCAGGCAAAATTCGAGTGGAGAGGGGGAAAAGGTAAAAAGAAAAAAGTGTTTTCCCCACAACCAACCCCTCTTTATTTTCCCTCTCCAAATAATATTGGGTAAATTCTTTAATAAACCCACCTCTTACCCCTTGTTTTTCCTTAAGTCCATAACTTTATTTTCTTTATAGACTAGACCTCAAAATATTAACTCTATCCCTAATTTTTCATCTATTTTAAATTAAATCCTTAGACTTCTAATCCGAATCTGAGATCCAACTCCAATATCTAAAATTAGGTCGTTACATTGACTGAGAATTAGGGTTATCTATTTCGATTGATTCGCAAATCAAGGAGGCCTCTGTTTCAATCATCGTCAAGTTCTAGAAAAATGTAATTGAATCCCTTATTTACAATCTGGTTTCTCTTGGTATGGAAATTCAATTTGCTTTCAATCTGAAATTCCAGTTCTTATTAAATTTTTTTCTTGTTCCGTAATTTTAAACCTAAGTTCAGTTTCCGCGTTAGGCTATAGCTTCATGTTGACCCCAGATTCCAATTTTTAAATACCCTACTAACTTGTACCCTGGTAATTTTCCATTGAATTTTAGAATTGAGTTGCTATGGGAGGTCACTGAGAGTTAAATATTTTGCCCCACAAACGTTGGAATGTTTATAACTACGAGAATAGAGAAAAGTAAGGGAAGATGAAGAAGCTGCTGCAGAAGAAGAGCAGCTAAAACTTAAACAGACGAGGAAAAAAGATGCTGAATTTCGACTTGAGCAGCTTCGGGCTGCTCGCGGTTTGGCTTCATTAAATCGGAGGTTCAAAAGCTGCTACTGAAGAGCCTGTTGAATTCGAACCCAAATTTTGTCACATTAATCTCTTTGCAGGGATTAAGATTTTTTATCCCATTAAAGTTTCGAGGAAAAAAGAAGGTGCTGAGTAAAATGGGTTCAAAAGGAAGAAATTGAAAAAAAGAGGGGCGATACCCAATGTTATGGTGCAGGAGGAGAGAAGTATAGATTGGGTTATGGGATTGCCGGAAATGGAGTTAAGTTGTCATGGTACCTGGAGAAGCGAAATGTGATGGGAATGGCAATGATAGGTATGAAAGAGTGCAAATGGACGAGGGAAGGAAAACTAAGAAGAAGACATAGAAGGATGGGATCCTACATGTCAACCAAAATGTTAATAAAAAAATCCATGTAACAATCAAATATTAATAAAATAAACTATATCATCGGATTGTTAATAAATAATAAGGTAGTAACTAATATAGGTTAATGTATAAAATTTAATAAATAAATTAATATTTTAAAAAATTAATAATTAAAATAAAAAATTAAGTGATAATTTAAATATTATTTTCCCATATTATTATTCAAACTCTATTGATCTTTTGTATAATTGGATTAGGCCAGCAAAAGTAATTTTGATGTAAATTGATTTTGGGTATAAAGTCATTTTGGGCAAGAGGCAGAGCACATACCCATCACTCCACGCACCCACGCCGAGATGTTGAAACAATGGCGCTCTTTGCTCTCCAGGTTTCGTTTCTCTTTTTCTATTTTCAAAAAAAAACCCTAGTTAGTTTGTTTTACTTCAAGATTTATGGTGCTTGAGAAAGTAGAATCGAAATGCCTATTCTATCGTCTCCTTTGCTCATTTTCTTTTTGTACTTTCTAAAACCTCAACTAAGCCCTAACGTTGTCTTCTTCCTCTAATCCCCCAAAAAACAAACGTTCAGATTTCTTTAGGTTCTGGTTTTTGTATAAATTTTAGTTTTCAAGGTTTTTCTCACTGTCAGAGCAATGGGTTTTCGTCCTTTTGCAAAAAGGACTAGTATTTCTTCTTCACGTATATTAATATACGGGCGTTGAACACTTTTGAGTTGTTTTTATAATAATGTTTTCACTGCAATCAGGAACCTTTCTTCCAAAACACTGCTGTCTGGGAAATGGGGTGATGCTAGAAATGCTTCGTGTCCACATGGCTTTGAACCCCGAGCGGCCTTTTCAACTTCTATACAGGATTTTGCTGCAACAGGTATACAATTCCATCCTTAATTTGCACTGTTTTGAAATTGGTCCCTAATAATAACTCGTGTTTCTGATTGTTTTTCATGTCTGTAGGGAATTCCAGTGCCAATGCTCGCGTGTTTGCTCCTTATACTATATTCAAGGGAAAAGCTGCACTCTCTGTTTCTCCTCTTCTGCCAACTTTCAGTAAGATAAATGTATGCTCCCGTTGGCTTTCCCAAATATTTGTGCTTGTGTTTCCGTTGCTGTGGTTTTCCTTCTAATGAATGGTGCCTTTCATTTTGCATTGTGTTCGTAGTCTGCCACTGGCGGCCTTAGACTTGATCGTTATGGTTGCTTGATGTTGACATTCTGGCCTGGTTTTGATCGCAAGTATGATTGGGAGAAGAGACAGGTAAGTATTTCCTATCTTGTTTCCTCACTAAACTTTTAGTGCATTGATAAATAAAGCGTAAAACCATGTGAACTGAACCAGAAGATTACACGGGAATTTAGCATTAGCTGGATATCTTTGGTTTATGATAACATTTTTCCTTGATCTCTGCCACTTTCTTGTTGCTCCTGTACTCCCCTTAGTATGTAGATGTACCGATTATGTTAACGTTTTGCAGAGTTTTGCTTTGTCTCCAACAGAAGTTGGGTCTTTGATAAGCATGGGTGCCCATGATGCCTCTGAATTCTACCATGACCCTTCAATGAAATCAATGTTAGTTCTTGCTCTTGTTTCTTTTCTACATTCATTTAGTTGGAAGAACTTTTATTCGTATTTTAAGCTGACAATTATTTTCTGCTACAGCAATGCCGGTCAAGTAAGCAAGAAGTTATATATTAAGGCCCTTGATGGTGATAATGGCTACATGATTTCTTTGAGTAAGTACTTACTTTATTTTCAACTTTAATGTTGCTCTCTCTCAAAGCAGCTTTGTAGCTTTATTCTGGCTTTTTATTTTTTATTTTTGAGAACTAGAGACATTACATCCAAACTATTTGTGAGAAAGAGTAGCATTACTGTATAGAACAGATATTTGTAGCCAGCAATTTAGGAATCTTTCATCATCGCCAATGGTACTGCACATAGTGAAAAGTTGGTACTTTGATGAGATTAGAGTGATCTTGGTGAGATCTCTGTCCCTAGACCACCAACCTTGGATTATATGGTTCAGAAACTTGGTGTGCCTCCAACTTCAAGGGGCAAAATGAGATTTTTGTAAAACCTTCTGTTAAGCCCAATGATTGTATTGAACCAGTTGATCAATTTCAATTGCAGGTCAAGAGTTCATAATTTCTTGATATATTTTTGTGTTGTCATATCATATTGTTTCTTGACTAGGAACTATTTAAGCCTATGTTTGCTATCGTGTGGCAGATATTATAACTGAAGTGAGTTGTTCTTTGTTCCATACATATCAACACTAGTGTAATTGTAGAGGATGAAAATTTTCTATTGGTTGCTAGGAAATATGTTGCTCCGATTCTTCATTTTTAAATGTACTTGTGTCCAGCACCCGTTTCAAACATATTTTTGGACATGGATATGGGAATATGGCCCTCCAAGAATCCTCCAAATACATGGAAAAACTCAAGTATCGGACACATACTTGTATTTGATACTATGCTCGAGTTTGAGTAACATAGGCAGGGAATAGGTTCTTAAAATTTAAGGTTGGCAAATTGTTGAATGAGGACAATTTGCATAAGTGTTGAGAAATTCCATACATAAAATAGCATGAAAGGGGCTGGACGAAATATATGGTATCATGGGTCTGTTATAAAGGACTAGAGTATAAAATTCAACTCGTCTGTCAAGATTGCTCCATATAGTGAACCTATTTTCATGATTCGAGCCATGAAAGCATGCTACTTGGGATGCTTAATGACATTGAATTATTTCTTGCTAAAGGAGACCAAGCTAAATTTTGGGGAATTTTGAAAGATTGGTGAGTGCTGAATTACTATTTTCTAGAATAATCTGTCCAGGGCAGATCTAGGAATCAAGGGCATAATTGCGTAGGACAATACTAATAATCGTTATTGCTGCTTTCTCTTAAATTGCTTGAAAGGATAATGGTCTACTGATAAAGATTGAATAGATCGGTTCTGAGATTTTCATGGACAAATGTCTGTCATCTTGGTCTTAGGAAAGAATATGGCTAACTTTTTCCTGAAAATGTGAAAATTTTAATCTCTGTAGGCTCTGATATATCTTGGATTGGGTCCTCTCAGATTCACAACCAGTGTCCTTTATGTTTTTCAAAGGGGAAAAAGTAGTGCTTATTTCTTGGATCATGCCATTGACATAGAATACTTCTCATCTTTTTCTATTGCTGCTTTAGCTGTAAAGGCTAGCCGAAAGCATATGTAGTTGTTTAGGCTTTGCTAGGTGTGAGAGTGCACCTAGGAGCCCCCTAGAAGAGGAAACTTAAGTAAGTCACTTCTCTTGTATACTTTGTTTAGCACCTCAAATGCTAATTATGGCAAATGTAGCGGCTTAGCTTCTTATGATTTTCTGAATAATGTCGATTATTTTCTTTTAGGTGTTCATAATGTCTTTTTTTATTTTATTTTTAAGCATTGTCTTTTCGTTGTTAAAGTAAAGCCAACTAATACTCAAAAAAGTAATAGATCGTTTCACCTTTTGAAGAAATAAGAGACTGAGTTGGGAAACTATTATTCTTTTTATTTCCGGATAGGTAATCTACATTAACAAATGGTAACTAGTATTTAACTTATTTCTGTCAGGGTGTTCTATTTAAGTTTTAAATTCCTCTGCGGTTTCTTTGCAGCCGTCACGAACAACATTCAAAAATCAATTGAGCGCCTTAATGTACCTGTCACAACAGCTGAATTTGCAGTCCTGAAGACAGCATGCAGTGTATGATGATGCAATGACTGACTCAACTTAATTGCTATCTCCCTGATTTAACCAGATTTTTTTTCCTATTATTAGAAACAAATATTGTAGTATCATCTGTGTGAGATTAGATTAGCAGTCTTCAAATTTACTTAGCAATCAGTAATTATGATTAGAGTCCCATTTTTAATGTGATATTGAACTTCCGCTATTGGGCGGTCATCTTGTCATTTCAAAGCTAGACATGCCAGTTAGAGCTGTGGGATTTATGTGGCTCTTGAAATAGTTTACTAGGTTCTTAATATGTTAATTAACGGAATTTACGCTAGATGAGCACTGATTTTAGTTTAGACAAATGTCATAGTGATTACGACTATAGATGATTATAAACCTTGTTTGAGCTGATAAATAGGTTGGATTAATAATACTAAGCCTTTTTTCTTGGCCATTAATTTTATGTTGGTCGATTTTGGTTAAATCATGTGTGCTAACAAAAATGTTGCTGGTTTTCCATTGTTGCACAGTTTGCATTGCCCCATATCATCGGGTGGGATTGGTTGACAAATCAGTCTTGTAAAGGCATCGAGGGGAGTCCTTCAAAGGTGAACCCGAAGAAGCATCTAGATTTGGAGTGGGATAGATGAAGAGTAAGTACAAACTATATAATTATCAATTTGGCACTGCTTCCACATAGTATGCTCAATGAACATACCGAACTAGATTCTGTTTTCGTCAGTTGAAACCTGTGTAGTATTTTATTTTACTTTGTGATGGGCAGTGCTAATATCTGTTATGTTTAAGCATGAACTAGATTTGGCATATATATGCACATTATATTTCAACTGAAATATTGAAATTGTTTGAGCATATTTTTGTCAAACCCATTTTTCATTCAAAGACCTATTATAGGGATACCCTCTAAACCCAGTTTTCTCTATTCATAACCGGGCACCTATCATGCTAGACCAACATGTAGTTGGTGATTTTAGTACTTTTTTATTGCAAAAGATGTTAAGAAAACACACACAAACAAGCTCTGGAGAAAGGATTGTAAAGGTAGGGTGATTTAAGCATGGCAAGAGGTATATGAATGTGATCCGACGTGGATCCATCACTCCATTCAAATGGATCTGCCCCCAGTCCCACCATCAGGCTTCACAAACCCATTAGCCAATAATTATTAATAAACAGTTTACTCCAATTTACAGATATTAGCCGAATCACGTTTTTATTTATAGTAATGAAATGGTAAATGAAGTTAACAAACATTACTGCTTACTCATTTTTCTTTACTGCAGGAGCATAGGATTCTCGATCTTTTGGTTGAACCAACTCTTCACTGCCATTGCTTTAATTTTTAAAATAAATGATTAGTTATATTTTTCAATTTACTAAATAATCCTTTGAATTTGAAAATATATAATTTTTTTCCTGACAAATTCTAAATCTAACTTTAATTTTAGTGGGTATAGAACTCATAACTTAAAATAATGAGAAAACAAAGATAAGTAACTTGGTTAACCGGTCAACTGTATTTGTTTTATAAAAGAAAACAATCTAATCCCTTGATGCGAAATAATGTATTAAGGTTGTTTGGTAAATAACTTTTTCAATACTGATTAGTTTATTTGGGTACAAATAGCTCACATTCTCTTTTCAGTGTTTGGTAAATATTTTTTGAAAGAGTTGAATGTGCAAAATAAAATAAAAGAAAAAATACTAAAAAATCCAGCAAATTAAAAGAGTTGATTTATAAAATAAAATATTATATAACGTATTTGACCATGTTATTTTTAAGTTGTAGAATTTTAAGTATATTTTAATTAAAAAATATAACAGAACATAAACTGTAGAAAAAAATGAGTGTTTTGGCAAATAGTTTACCATCATCGAAAAAATAAGGTAAAAAATATTTTCAAATATTATATATCATCAATTGAAAATTAAGTGAAATCATATTTAACTATATATATATAGCGTTAGGATCTACTTACATAGTGTAAAATTTAATTATTTTTACATTTATAGACCGTTGGATAATAGTAATTAATAACTAAGATTGTTTTTTTATCTTTTTTTAAGTGATAATTTTTACATTTTTTACTGTTAATCTCATCTATTCATTTTACTCGTCCAATCATTGGACGAGTAAAATAGATGGATGAGATTAACAGTAAAAAAATGTGAAGATTGTCACTTGAAAAAAAAATAAGGAAATAGTCTAAGCTATTTATTACCCTCATCTAACGGTCCAAAAACTGTGTAAAAATAATTAAGTTTTACACAGTATAAGTGGACTTAACCCATATATAAATTGATCAAATTTGTAGAATTAGTTTGATATGATAGTTTTGGGGGAGTCTGTTGTGCCACGCTTAAGATATGACGTGATTTTTTTTATTGATTATTGGTTACCAAGTTAAAATATTACTTTTGTCAACTTTAAATGATACATTTGACGCAGTTTGTTATGATTTTGGGTAACTTTTTAGGCTAGAATTAAAAATGTTGTCCTATCCAAATTAAAATATTATCCGTTTTGATAATATTTTAGGTTGTAACTGAAAATGCTATCGAAATTTATAAGTTGCTTCAAACTTAATATAGAGGTAATATTCTAAGTTGCAACGACAAATGTTAACCATTTCACTAATTTTCTTATGATTTTACCTGACATTTTAGGTTGCAAATCTAAAATCATACGCACTCCGAGCTAAATTGTTATAATTACGATAATATTTTAGGTTTCATGACAAGTCTCGACATTTTTCTCTGAGTTTCGAAACGCACTCACTGGACTTAAAATGTTATACGTTTTGGTAACATTTTAGGTTGCAATCGAAAATGTTATCAAAGTTTCTAAATTCAATACTTGTGCTCTGAGGTTCTATACTCATAATGTTAATTTTAGAAAGTCATACAAAATCATTCGAAGTGATAAAACTTTTAAAAAGATGAGAAGTCAATTGGGTGCTGTTTTCTATTATTGCTGTTGTTGTATCTTCCGTGAGATATTTTATTTTTTAAATAAATATTATTTAGAAATATAAAAATTATAAAAAATAGAAAAATCATAGTGTAAGTATAGAAAATATTAAAAATGATAGAAAATCGTTTTTAAAATATAATTAATCATAAAATACATACATAAATTTTTTAAAATTATAAAAACAAAATGATTAAGAATCAATAAAAATATAAAATTATTTAAATTAAAAATTAATCCCTATTTTTTTTTGTGTCACTGAATCCCCGTACCACTTTATTTGAAAATTTTGATCTCTGCTCCAACTTTTGTTGAAGTTCATTAACGTCCAACTTGGTAGTTATAAAAAATAACTTTTTAGTCTCATTTTTTATTTCTATTTTTTTTATCAATTTGACCTTGATGTTTAAAAATAAATAAAAAATCATCACTAATTGAACAATAAAAAAATTTGAATCATCAACATTTATAGTCTTTTTAAGGGTCAAGGTGATTAAAACTATAAGCGTAGGGAACTAAAAATGTTAACTTTACATGTTTATAGTTTTTTTAATAGTCTAAAGGTGATTATAATGTGTTATCTGTTCATACATATCTTAACCCTTTGACAAGGTACGTACACCTTGTAAACAAAATGATTTGAACTTGTATCTCTTAAAATGAACATCATTCACTTTTCTATTGTGACCACTTGTTGGGTTCACCTTTATAATTTCTAAGCCATCAAATAATGGTGAAATTGAACATAAGTTAGCGGTAGGACTAATATTTTAAATAAAAATAATATAGAGGCTCAAATTTGTAAAATTAAATATAAGGATTAAATTTTTAATTTTGAAAGAATACACATACTTTTAGCAGATGAAATTAAAAACTTTATAAAATTATCAATTGACTTTTTTAACATTCTAATATAATTACAAAGTAGTTTCTTACTTCAATTTCAAATTTAAATAAACTTAAATACATTAATAAATTGCGTTGTTCAAACTCGAATTATCGTAAACAAAACATTCTTCTTTTACTTCCGGAACCACTCAAGCACATTTAGTTCATCTTTCTTTTTTTGGGTAAACTGCACAGCTGACTACTCAACTATAGAATCATTTATGTTTTGACCATCGAACTAACAAACTCGTCATTCAAGCCACCGAACTATTAAAGTGTTCTTATTTTGACCACCAGCAGTTAAAATCTAACAAAAAAAGATAACGTGGCAGCTAACAAAAATTTGTATAATTACGCATTTAGTCTATATTATTTACATATTATATCAATTTGGTCATTATTTTAATTTAATTTAAAAAATTTATTTTTTACTAACTAGATGGTGATACGTGTCACCACTGGATTGATAGAAAGCAAATAAAAGAATTAATAGATTATGGAATTGAAATTGATGGGATTTAAAAGCCACACCAGCAGGATGGAAAGCAAGCACGCAAACCACTAGAGACTAGACTATTATTTCAATTTTGTTAAGGTTTTATAACATTGTTTATTTAAGGTCGTTCTCTTTGCAACGCTGATTCCTACTGCATCTGAATGCAAAGCATCTCCGTCTGAGCCACCGCAAGCTGCATATGCAACTGTGACACTTGGTTTTGAAGGTAGGATACGGACCTTACGCATCCATACACCGGGTCCCTCACTCATGCATTTGCTTCATAAACAAAGCTACTCACCGCATTGAATCGACATCTCCTATAAGATTATAATCTAAAAATATATAAAAAAATTTTAAAAGATATTTTTATCTTAGTGAAAAGTATATTATGAGCCCTCTTTAAAGTTAATTTTTTTAATTTATTAACTAAAATCTTTTATTTTTTCCATATAAACATTTAATTTAACTAATTTGGGACTCTTCTTTTCTTGGGAGCCCTGTGCGGACATGTCCAAAACCTTAACAAAATTGGATAATTGTTTAGTGGTTTGAGTGTTTGTTTCTCTCTCTTTTATTTGTTACGTTTGCTTTTATTAAATAAGTTTTCTTTTATTTGTTACATTTGTTTTTCATTAAATAAGCAGTGACATGTGTTATTATTTGACTGGAGAAAATAAATATATTAAATTAAATAGAATTAATTTAAATTCTTTTAATAATATGATGACACGTATCATTATATGATTGGATAATTAAATTCATGACCAAATTAATATAATATATAAGTAATAAAGACTAAGGCCCTGTTTGGCAATTAACGGATTGCTGATAGCGGATTACATTAGCTGATTTGACTAGCATATTACGTTAACTGATTGTATAAAAGTGTTTGATATAATTAACTAATAGCTGATAGTTGTTTGATTATTTGAACAAACAAAATGACATATAATGACATAATTATATTTGATACTTGTTTGAATAATTTATTAGTTATTAACATTTTGTACCTATTAATATTAATTAGATTATGAAAATTAATTTTTTAAATATCATTACCGAGCATATATGAGGATGTACATATTAATTTTTATTTGTTAAATTATATTTTTAATATAATTCTAATAATTATTAAACTTAGATGTATATATTAATTTCTTATTTATGAAATTATATTTTGAATATAATTTTATTATTTATTAAATTTATATGTATTTATTAATTTATATATTAATTTCTTATTTATGAAATTATTTTTTTAATTTTATTAGTTAATCAAATTTAAGTTATTTAGAGAAATTTTTATAATTATCAAGGTTAAAAATAGTATTTACAAGTCTTCTATCCAAACTTCTAACTCAAACATCTCCTAAAAAAAGTTTTTCAAAATTAGAGGTTTCACATAAATTCGCTATTACAATCATCTATTTACCAAACTTCCAAATTAACAGATTTGACTAGTCAAACCTCTAATTTGTCAAACCTCTAATTTGACCTCAAAAAATTATTTACCAAACATGGCCTAAATGTATAATTATATAAATTCCTCCCTTAGATTTTAAGGGTCGACCCTATAATTGGATAATCACTAGTGTAGTTTATCTTTTTTTAGGGTAAATTATTTGGGTGATCACCCAACTATTGGGTGTGACCTATTTTGACCTCCGAACTATAAAAATTTAAAATTTGATCACCCAACTATTTAAATGGACCTATTTTGACCACCGGCCGTTAAAACTAACGGAGAGGTAATGTGAAAGTTAAATAAAATTTGTATAATTACACATTTGGTCTATATTAATTACCTATTATATTAATTTGGTATAAAAATTAATCAACAAATCAAATAACAATGTGTGTCATCACTCGATTAGATGAATTTACTCTAATTTAATTTATTTAATATATCTATTTTCCTCCATTCAGGAGGTGGTGACACGTGTCACCACATAGTTAAAGAAAAATTAAAGAGAATAAAATTTGGTCTTGGTGGGGTTTGAACTTAAAACCTACGAAGAAAAAAGTCAAGCCTTTACCACCACACAAACTACTCCTTAGTAATAAAAATTGCACCATTATATATATATATATATATATATATATATATATATATATATATATCTTATAATGAAGTAAATGTTAGAGAAAAAAGAAGTAAAAATATTTGAGAGGGGATTCGAACATGGGTCACATGAGATATATAAAAACATACATATCACTAAATCAATTCAAATAATTAAATTAAAAATGAAACCATTTTAATTATATTTAAAGTATAGTTAAAGAAAGATTTAAAATTATATATATATATATATATATTATTTGAACAATTTAACCAACAATGATTTTTTTAAAGAAACATATAATTTATTAAAAAACATTTTTTAAGAAAATTATCAACACATATGGATCCAAAAAATTAAATAAATTTATTAATTATCAAAATTATATGTTTTAATATAATATATATAATTATTAAATTAAAATATTTAATAAAAAGTTAAAATTATTAATTAAATTAAATAACTCGATTCAATATATATATATATATATATTTACAAAGTTATTAAAATAAATGTGAAAAGGAGGCTTGACTTTATTGATACGTGTGTTTTTACATATCTCATGTGACCCATGTTCGAATTTCCTCTCAAATATTTTTACTTTTTTCCCCTAACATTGACTTCATTATAAGATATATATAGAATGATGCATTTTATATTATTAATAATGGTTGGTGTAGTGGTAAATGTTTGGTTTTACCTTTGAAGGTTCTGGGTTCAAACCATACTAAGGTTATATTTTTTCTCTTTAATTTTCCTTTAACCTGGTAGTGACACGTGTCACCACCTGATTGGAGGAAAATAGATATATTAATATTAAATAAATTAAATTAAAAATTAGAATAAATCATCTAATCGAGTGATAACATGTGTCGTTATCTAATTGATTGATTAATTTTATTTAATTAAATTAAAATTAGAATTAAATTAATATAATAGATAATTAATAAAAATTAAATGTATAATTATACACATTTTACTTTAACTGTCATTTCTCTATTAAATTTCTTTTTAAAATTTTTATAATTTAATAATAAATAAATTAGACCTAATAATTGAATGATCATCTAAATAATTTATCTTTTCTTTAATATATGTAGACGCGTGAGAGAAGGAAATAAAGTAAGAAGCAGTGGGGTCGTTGTATAATTCATGTCGGATGATAAAGAGAGAGAGAGAGAGAGAGAGAGAGAGAGAGAGAGACTGTGTTCCGCGTGAGAGAAGGAAATAAAGTAAGAAGCAGTGGGGTCGTTGTATAATTCATGTCGGATGATAGAGAGAGAGAGAGAGAGAGAGAGAGACTGTGTTCCCTCTTTTTTTTCTTCTTTAAAGTTTTGCTTTCTCTTTCTTCCCTCCATTTCTTTTTCATTTCCCCCCTCCTTAAAAGACACACCACCATTGAGTTTGACCATACTCCCACATCTCCTTCCAAATCTAGAAAACATCCCTTAGATCCATATATTCTTCTTGTTTTGGTTTCTGAAAACAAGTATCCTCAACCAGAGCCGGTGAAGAATGAGTGGGCAATTCGGTGATACCACTTTCACTAAGGTGTTTGTCGGAGGCCTGGCTTGGGAAACCCAGAAGGATACACTGAGGAACTACTTTGAGCAATTCGGCGATATCTTGGAGGCCGTCGTCATCACCGACAAGGCCACCGGCAGATCTAAAGGCTATGGATTTGTATGCTTAATCACTTCATTTTCCTACTGTTTTTTTATCTGTAGATGTAGATCCATTGAGTAAAATGGAGAACTGACCATTTTGTTTTTGTTTTGCATACAGGTGACGTTTCGTGAACCGGAAGCAGCCATGAGAGCTTGCGTGGATGCGGCTCCTGTGATCGATGGGAGAAGGGCTAACTGCAATCTTGGTTGTTTGGGTGTTCAAAGATCCAAACCTTCTACGCCCAAGCATGGTGAGCTTGCTTTTCCTACCTATTTTCTTTTCTGAATAACATTATCTATTAAAATCTCATCTCTAGTGTCCATTTAGAGATGGGTCCCACCCCTAAAAATTAAAACCTTTTATATATTTTTATATTTTTTGTTAATTTAATCTCACATCTTTTGAAAATTTTAAATTTTATATAATTTTATTAAATACAAAAATTTACAATCTTAACATAAAATTATGTATTTGTCTCTGTGTTCATTATTCATTGATTCCAATTTTGTTATTTAAAGCAAAATGTGATACCTATGATTTTTCTAATCAACTTAGTACATGTATTTGTCAAATTTTATACATTTTGTATTCAAATTTTGTGACTTTGTCAATAATTTTTAGAGTAGGTGGTTAAAAGTTCTCAATTAATATCTTTATCTTAAGCTGTGAGTTTAATACTTATTAGTAGCAAAATTTTCCTAGCATTAGTTCATACATTCTTATTTCTTCGACAATGCACACACATTGTAGACAAAACGATTGAATCCGAGTCTCAAAAAATGAACCTCATCTATTTTTCTACTAGGATCACTTGTTATGTTCGTATTTATCAAACGATAAACATTTAATACCTGTATTTATTAAATCAAAGTCAAAATTTTGAAAATAGTACTAAATGTGTAATATTTGACAAATATAAGTGTCAGATTAATTAAAATTTGTAACAAAAAATGACAAGTTTAGGTACTGAATAATACATAAAGCTTGGGTTGTTAATAGGAGATTCATACATTGATGAACAAAAATTCTCTTTTCGGTGCCTTTCCTATGTCTAAATTTTAAATTATAAATCTTAAACTTTAAACTTTAAAAACATCCTACTCAATTCTCTAAACCTTAAATTTCAATTCTAACCCTAAACTTAATTTTTTGGCGTGGGCATAAATAAGGACACAAAAAAGACAAGATTTTTATTCTACATTATTAGTGCATTAATCATACATATAATTAGGTAAGCAGTATGTTTCTAAGGTAGTAAACACTAACAATGGAAATTGGTGTAGGAGGAAGGAATTGGAGAGGAATGAAATGTTTTCCGACAGCAACCTTACCATCACATTACTATGCCGTCCAACAAGGATTTCCTTTTAATCTCTATGGGTATGCTTTTCTTACACTTTTAAAATAAATACAGATAAATTGTTATATTTAATCACATTGTTCACTGCAGTCAACTTAGACTATTTTTAATAGATTTCCCAAACTCATACATTTTCCCTTTTGCACTCTTTCAGCTACTCTCCATGCTCGTCGTACCCCACGGTTTGTACACAACTCTTTACTTTACTCATATTCGTTCCTTGTTTGCATTGCCACATACCACATGTATAATGTTCCTAACTGTTGGGACACAACATGTATAATGTTCCTAACTGTTGGGAATTGTGTCGTTTTGGTTCAGAACTACTACAATGTGTACGGAGGGGCCACTGGCCAGTATTCTGTGTATGGTGGTGGCTTGATGACCGGTATGGGAACAGCATTCTACCCCTATCTTTTCGGAGAAGGAATGGCCGGTGGTGCCACCGGTGTAGTGTGCCCTTCCGACCAAGGATACAACATCCATTTTCCACATCACCTGTTTCACTACTCAACCGGGTGCTATCCACAGCACTACGGTGCACCAATGGCTCTTGCACCTACTCCACCCTTGCAATAAGGTTCGTTTTGTGCTTTACTAAAACCCCATGCGTTTCTTAAATAAACAGCATGTAATATACCATTTTCAAGTTTAACAGTTAGGGTTCATTTTGCTATGCCACAGGTGCGACAATGGCTCTTCGGCTGCTCTAAAGTCTCAACCTTGGGCCTAACCATGGTTCTCTTTTCTCCCTATATTTTTGTCTAACTCGAAGCCCCCTGTAGGGGCTATAAATCTCCTCCGAAAAAGGAGAATCATGCATGTTTTTGTCTCTTGCATCTTTTTTTCAACAATGGTTCCTTGATGAGAACCAAGGCATTTTTATCTAAATGTCCAACTTCAGCTATTGTATCAGCTAAGTTTGGTCAACTTTTTGCACCATCAGCCCAGGGAAAGGCTAATTAAAACAGACTTCTATAACTTTTAGCCTAGGCAAGGCTAATAAATAGAAGAAAAAAAGGTGTGCGAAATTTGTAAATTCAGCAAGCCACTTGTTTTCAAATTTTGTTTTAAAGTGGCTAATCACCTCTTGACAATGAGGCAGTTTTAGCAAAAAAAATTTAGGGTTTAAAAACTAGGGGTATGTAGTCATAATTATTTTTTAAAATGCTTTTGATGTTAATGTAATAATGTGTCTAAAATAAACACCATCTTCCCCAAGGGAAAGGGAAGATAATGTTTTGCATAAAAATGTGGTGGCTAAACTTTGGGAGTACTAGCCCCTTTCTCACTAACCTGCATGTAGTTTCTTTTAGTTATACTTGTAAAGAACTCCATGAATGGATGTGGAGGTCAAAGCATTTGCATGCGGCCCTAGGAGATATTTTGGTTCCTTCGGGTTCTTCTCTTCCAACGTTACGACGACCATGGTTAGGACTTGGGTTTTCCTCAACAGAGGCTCTCTCTCTCGAACTGTCACTTGGAACTTGTTACTTTATATATTTACGTTTGGTATGGATTGAATGTAGGGACTGGTTCATTCTCCATCCAAAGGTGGACGATTGAGAATGGATGATGCTACATATTACCATATTTGCTCTAGTTTCAGACTCTTATGTCATCTTCTACTAATTAATGTTGTTCTTTGGTCACTAAACTATAATGTACTAAAGTTCAGTTTTTATTTTTTTATTATCTTGTTTAATAGTTAATCTAAAATTATCTGGCTACTAAAGGATAGGCATGTTGTGGAGGGATTTCGGTTCCCTTAACATGCAGCTCAAGTGGTACCATCTTCTCTGTTTATTTGCCTATAAGTTTGAAGTCATGGTTCAAACATTCAAATTTCACACGTGACGCCCGGTATACCCGTATGAACCCTTTGCAGCTCGTGTGCTACATGATGCGTTACAACATTGCTCTATCAATGTTCGTAAAGAAAACGAATGAAATTAAAGGCTCCTGCGAATGCAGGCTGAGCTTGGCAACCAACCCGGTAATAATCTGCATTCAAGACCTTTTGGTACATGCGCAGGCTTCAACTAGAAATACTACATTCTATTATTATTAAGAGAATGGGAAACCAATTAGGGGTTTAATATCTCATGTTAATTAGACATGAAATGCTAATAGTTTTGGATAAGGACGACTCAAAAACTTATGGATTTTGTGTAATTTATTAAAATAGGACTTTCGATTAAAAAATACATAAATGTTTGTTGGTACGTTCACTTTTGATTAAAAATATTTTTCTTATATAAGTATTTAACTTAATTTAGTTTGTTTCTTTCGTACATTTAAATTTAGGGAAGGTGATGGATTTTACAAAACTTGAATCTTAAACATTCCTATCAATCTTGAGATTTGAATCTTTGCAAGTCATTTTATCACTAAACTAATTGATTTGTTGATTAGTCAGTATCATCTTATTCTTGGGTGATCCAAATGCCCGATAATAAAATGAAACTACGTGACCATACATATGGGGGGAGGGCTTTGTTGTGGCTCAGACAGCACATTCTGTTGATGCGGCGGCGACAGAGACAGTGGGTTGATGAGGATGTGTGGGATTGGAGTAAGTATTTTGGTGATGGGAATGACAGTAACGGCAACGCAACATCTACAAAGCGGACAAGTAGAGTTGGAGCGTAGCCAACGATGCATGCATTCGATGTGGAAGACATGTTTGCAGGATGGGAGTTGGAGCAATTCCTCTTTCATCTCAAACTCACCTAAGCACACGCTACATCTGTAAACAGATTTTCCAAAAATAAGTTATGCAGCTTGTACAAGAAAAAACAATACAATGAAACTTTACTGTTAATCAACTCGACTTGAACCAGTTAGTATCACAATATAGTAAATATTTACAATTAAACTTGAACAACTCAACTCGAATCGAAAAAAAATTTCAAATAAAGTTTGAGTTATAAACATGACTCGTCAACACGACTAATTTGAATTTTTTTGTCTCGATCAAATGCTCATCACTACTTGCTTGTCTCATGTGTGCGTGCACCTAAGACTTGAATCAATACTGTCCGCATGCACACTAGTTGTAATATTCATGTAGTGTTTGAAAAGGAATTCAACATGGGGATGGGATTGATACTAACGAATCCGGTGCTGGCCCTGTTCTATACTTTGATATGGATGGTCCTAATTCATTTGTTAAATTCTCCATTTGCAAACAAAACTTCCAGTGTTGTTTGTAAATACTTTGTGGGTAAATTAAAATGAAAAAAAAGGCATGTGAAAAGCATTGGATTCTGGAAATTAAGCAAATTTTGTGAGTCTTCATCTAAGATGGCCACCCACTTTATTGATGGTCAATTCCATTCCTTTTCCCATAGAATCATCTTTATCAATTTTAGCTATATATATACTCACACCTCTACGAACTCATGATTTCATGTTTGAGGTGAACTAATAAAATTTTAGGGAAGCGAAAATAGATTTTGAATAAAAAATACATAATTTTTTTAAAATCATATACAAATTTCAAATTTTCAGAGGTCATCCCCTTGGCCCATCCCTACCTCTAAAGCACATGGTGTAGCGCATATTGGATTATAGACAACAGTGATCGGACATAATGTATTACTAGTATTTGTTATAGGGACCAAGTCAGTAATTTTTTTGGGAGGCAGGAGTAAATTGGAATTTTTTAAGAGTTAAAATATAATTTTACCATTGATTTATCTTATCATTTTATTATTTTTAAAAGTAGTAAATTGCAACCTTATCATTTA
Source organism: Hibiscus mutabilis (assembly GCA_019671005.1). Taxonomy (NCBI): domain Eukaryota; kingdom Viridiplantae; phylum Streptophyta; class Magnoliopsida; order Malvales; family Malvaceae; genus Hibiscus; species Hibiscus mutabilis. The sequence goes on from CM033745.1 coordinate 42,768,559, forward strand.
TGGGGTCTGAATGCAATTTCACCATTATCTAAACTTAAAATTTTAGAATTTAAAGGGGCTAAACTAAAGTTTTTACAATTTTAAGGGGGCATGCCCCTGCAAGCGCCCCTACCCTCGCCACTCATTAGTTACCGATAAAATTATCAATAATTTCAATGTAAAAAAATCAGAAAACCAAGATAAACAGTAACGCAAACACACTCAAATAAATATAAAAGAAAATCAGAAAGGATGGTCTAATTCTGCCTCCAGTCCTCGTATTCTTTGGACTCTTGAAATTTAGTATCTCAGCCTATAAATCCAGGACTTTTGTCTCTCTTCTTGTTTGACTCAAAGAATGAAATCCCAATGTATAACACTGCTAAGTAATTTCCACCGAACTTGAATATGTGCTTTGGATATAGAAAGTCGGAAGAGTACAGGAGCTTGGGGCACAATTAGACCAAAAAAAAAGATAAATATGAAAACTTACTGCGTATCCCTTGTCCTTAAATCTTCATCAAAAAACACCGTCGGCAGCTTATCTGCAGGCTCCCTTTTCAAACTCAGTTGACAAGGCTGCATGGTAAATGCGCATGGTTACTTACTAGCAAAAACAGTAAAAGTTACCAAAGTATGCATGCATGTGCATGGTGAATAAATAAGTAAATTAAATGAAAGATGAGTAGTTACCGTGGGGTTAAAATTAGTAGCAGTAGGAAGAAAAGGGGGAGTGTTGGAGAGATTAGAGGCTCTTCTCTTGAGGTAAAACAAGTAGAACAAGAGGAAGAGACTGATGGAGAAGAGGATGGGGATTGAGAAGATGAATGCTTGGTATAGTTTAAGTTGAAGAGCTTGAGGATAAAGATGAGGAGCCGAAGGTGGTTGAGTTTGAGGAACACCCATCGGCCCAGGCTATACCCTAGAGAATAGATATGAAGCTAAAAACAAGTACTCATATGCATAGTTCAGATGAGTGTGAATATCTAATATATACGCCGCTCACAGCGACGAAGCTAGGATTAAATTATGAGGGGGCAACTAGTTAACTTTAAAATGAATAGGGCCTTAAAAATAATGAATCATAAAAATTTAGTTTATGTTTAGTTTTACGTATTTTAAAATTGATAGGTCTTAAAAAATAATTAAATCAGAAAAAATAAGGGGTCAAAGATTAATTTTATCAATTTTAGATTACAAGGTCCTAAAAAATAATAAACCATAAAATTTTTGGAAGGGACAAGTAGGGGTAGGAATTGAGTGGGGAATATCCGAAAACCGTAGGGATCCGAACTGACGGGATGGAGAATAACTGAAATCTTCACCAACGGGGACGAGGACAGGCAAAGTTTTATCATCGAAGCTCAAATGGGGATGGGGACGATGATTGCTATATCTAAACCGTGGGTATAACCGAACCATAACCGTATAAATAATTGTGGGGATCCCCAACAAATATTCGCAAGGATCCCGATATTTTACAAGATCCTAACTCCAATTTTCACATCTTAAACCCTAAACTCTAACCCTTAAAAATATAACATACCCCTAATTCTCTAAACCCTAACCATAAACCCATTATTTTAAAGTGAGAGCTCCAAATGAGACATGGATAGGGGCAGACGATATCCATCCCTTATATATATCTTAATAAAAAAACATAATTATATTATTATCACTTTAACTTTCTCTCAAAACCAGCCACGCTCAAGTTCCTCAACATGTTTATATCTTACTTTTTATATAAGCTAAAATCCTCGTCTAAATCTTTCCCAACACAACACCCTTCCAATCTTTATCATTTCGTAATTGCTTCCATCGAAGTATCCAAACTTTATATTTTAAACTAAATTTGCCGTTTATTTTATTAGTAAAATAGTAATTTTATTTAATTTTTTGGGATGAGGATTCCTCGAAAATCGCAGGGATCTGCGCAAGAGGGTATGGGGACAGAAAATCCTCGAAGCATTAAATGGGATTCCCTGAAACCGTAACCACAAATGTTGGGGACGGAGTAGAGAATGCAAAACCGTCCCTGCCCCACCCGATTCCCACCCCTAGAGACAAGAGCTTAATTATAATAGTTTCAAAATTATTAGGACCTAAAATACAATTAACCCATAAATTATTTTGGGGCAATTACCCCTGCCACCATATGTATATAGATCCGTCCCTAGCTGCTCATGCCGAAAGGAGGGAAAAGAGGACTTGATTCTTAAAGCAAAGATGTTAAAGAGTGCACGAAGGCCATGCTGACTATTCATCCAAGATTCCACCTGTTCAAGACTTGGACAATTCATCCCGTCAAGTGTTCGTTCCCTACAAATTCAAATTAAATAACTAAATTTATTTTTTAATTATAAAAATATATTAATTTTGGATAACTAGTGGAACAAATCAATAATAAGTAAAGTTCATCTATGAACATATTTTTTTTATGTTCATAGCCGAACTATGAAAAATGATAGTAATTATTTAAATATTTAATATTCTCATTAATATTCAATACGAACATGCAATGAAAAAGTAATCCTATTAAAAAAAATAATCAATTTATATTATAAAAATAATACAAATAATCAAAATTTGTATCGGATTTTATTAAGATATAAAATAATTAAGGAATTGTCTAACTTATGCCACAAGACTTAAGTTGTTATATTAGGTAATTATGTTTTTTTTTCTTCATTTAATTCTCTTTAAATGATGTTATGTAATAAAGTTAGACTTAAATAGTTACCCAATACATCACCCTTATCCTATGCCTTGTCGCATAGGTAAGCCAAACCCAATAATTAATTAGAGAAGAAAAAGTAACCAATTTATAATATAAATAATAAAAAAATTATACAATAAAAATTATTAATATATTCTTTTGGTATAATTTCTAGTATGCAACCTATTAACAAATTATTTTGGACTGAATACTGTAGATACTCATTATGGGGTGATCATTCTAATTTAATTTGCTCCATTCACATAGTCGTAATTTAAACTTCTGACTTTACTTAAAGGATTTAATACCTCATCCAATAGACCAATTGATTATTGGTAAAATTATTTATATATAAAAAACTTGTTAAAATATAAATTATAATTTTAATTAATTATTACACGAAAAAAATACAAACCCCCCAATATTTATCTTTTCTTTAGGTGGGATGGGACAAGCCCACCACTCTCCACTAATAAAGAGGACGGACCCCTTCATTCTCACGCTCACATCTGCTAAAGTTGTAAAAATGAATCGATCCCATATTCTCCATCATGTCTTAAAGAAATCAAAACAAATCTTACATTATTCTAGTCTTGTGCTTAATGGATGAAATTGAAGTTAAAATGATGACAACTAGGCATTTCCTGTTACCTGCTTCGAAACCAAATAATTGTTGACAGCAAAGTGAACAACGTTACTAGACTGGTAGGATGGTGATAGGTGATGGTTTTGGTATGCTTTGTATGATCTCTGATATAGAAAAGGTGGATTGTGCCTTCTTTCTCTGCTGCATAGCTTATAAGGGTATGGACAGGTGGCAACATGTGTCAATGGAGAGTTGTTGTGGCATTGTGATTGGACGTCTTAAGATATGAGGGCTTAGACTAGATTATCATTAGGTGCGACTACGTGTGTCAATACTGTTGGAGTATATCCAAGTACCAATTATGAGCATGCTTATTGGATTATTATGTAACAATCACAACGTAAATAAGAAGAATTATTTTGGAAAGCCCATTTAAATAGATTTTTGGACTAATTCGAATAAGGATTTAAAGTGGAGACTAGAGTAAAAATAAGGAGGATATGTGGTTATTTAATTTATTGGTGGTTGTGGTGTTTGGAATTTAAAAAGAGGTGGGCGGTTGAAAAAGTAAAGAAAGAGTGAATGGAGAGAGTGAAAAAGGGGAAAAGGGGGAGAAAATGGTAGAGAGTTTTAGAGGGAGAAAGTGTTTGAACCAAGATCTGTCACTGTCCAGTGGTTCGCCTTCGACACCGCTGGCACCATTGGACTACTCTCTCCGAGACGAGTTGGATGATGGTGGTCTTACAGCCGTTAGAGTTGTCATTCACCAGCGTGAGAGGAAGAAAGATTTGGCCAAAGCTTTTAGTTCTAGAACTTCCTCCTCCGTCGTCCACCACCGAGAATTGCTACCATCATCGTGCTCAAGAGGAGCCAAAGTGTCCATCTGAAGCTTCCCGTAGCCGTCTGGCCACCGCATGCACCGCTGGCCGCGCGTGGGCATTGTCTTGGGTGGTTGAAGCCATCTAAGCTGAGCCGGGTTGGAGCTGAGCCATCGAGCCTAGCTGCGTTGACTTTGAGCTGAGTCATTAACCGTTGACCGAGCCATCGTTGACCGAGAGTTGACTTTTTTGGGGGTCCTACCTGGGGATTTCTCGACGTTCTGAGCCCGTTGGTGCAGTCCGTTTCGCCAAATTCGGAACTTATAAGCTTTTTTACACATTTTATCCCTTAAAGTAGTCCGATAGTATGAAATGGCTTATGTTGACTCGAATATTGGATTTAAAGAGACGTTTAGAGGTACTTGGTCGAGGAATTATTGCTTGGCTTAAGGTTAGTACACCTCGAGCTTCGAAATGCTTCATGAGCATCATAAGTGTAATTACCTTGCTTGTTAGTGGTTGCAAAATAAGTTGATGATAAATAAGCATGTGTTGAGACCGATATTATAAGAATTGTATGTTTGAGATGTAAAAGGAGTTTGGGAATATTTCGAGACTTGTATGAGCTTTAGATACCGTGTGGGGCTGTTTGAATATTCGTAAAATTATCTGATTGGTTGATTTTACATGTTGTGTTGCTTGAATACTTGAGATATGTTTGGTGTGTTCGATGGAAATTATACTAGATGGACTGATAATTGGTAATATTCGAACAAATGATCTTGAAGTCAGTAATTAATATTAATTGTTTGAACGCGTTAGTAAACAAGCCCTAATGTCTTCCATAAACTTTAGGGATTGATTAAGGTATAGTAAATATCGTAATTTGAGAAAAGTTTGTGAACCTATTTATAGGGTATCAGTATGAGCTTCAGCCGTACCGGTACGCGATTGGGGGCTGTATCGGTACGGGTCGACCCATATCAGTACTTGTGGAAATCTAGGATTTCAAGTGAGTAGTATTAGTATTGGTACACGTATGAGTATCGGTACCTGGAGGTACCATATCGATACTTGTGTTTGAGTATCGATACCCACTGAACGGAATGTTATATAATGCTAATAAAAGATGGAAATTGATGTGGGATGATAATGAGATGATATGATTTATAAAGATAATGATGATGATTAATATACACTTCCATAATATATTAACAAGATGGTAAACTTAACTGGGTGACTTGATAGTAATAGCAACCATATGGATCCTTGGTGATCGTGTGATGTTGTGTGGTAGATGTGTCCTTGCTATATGCTGATATGGACACCTAGATAGTTGAGTCATCTTTGATTAATAGGATCCAGATACTCAGTGAGAGAATGAGTGCGTTGCAACACCATGGTTGAAGATTTCCGAACGTAGGATCCTGATGTTGTGTAGATGTGGGCCCCATACGAGTATAAGATCCCGATGTTATGTGAACGCGAGCCCCACTTGGAGTGTACAATCCCGATGTTGTGTGGACACGGACGTCACTCCAGGTTTGTGGTATGACTTGTGTGCTTACGCTCGGATGATCTGATGAGATCCTGAGTATTGTTGGGCCTCATGGGCCATGTATAATGTTTTGCCTGATGAGAGCATGTGTTTAGAAAACTAGTGGCAGCGCCACATGTTTATTTATCTCTCCTTATTGCTCGTACTAGCTTACATGCTTATGTTTATGATTAGCATGAAGTATAGTAGAATAGATTTGTACCATTGATCTTTGTAAGCTCAGTGCTTGGAATCGTTGTTTTCGTGCGTAGGTTGACCATTGGATCGTGGGATCGAAGAGCACTATCTGTACGAGATTCTAGCTTACGATGATCTTTAGAGTACGACACTTGTGTTTAGTGGGCTATGTATTCATAAGACCTTGGTGGAGTTTATAATCCTTATTTTGAAATTGTATTAATCAAATCGAATGTTTAAATATTTTAAATTAAAATGGAGCTCATTTGTAATGATTTAAATTATTATCTATGTTTTCAACTATTGACTTTGAATGTTTTTAAGAAATACCTTGTTGGGCCAAAATCCAATTTGAGAAATTTTATGGTTTTTGGGTTGGGTTTGAGGCTCAAATGTGACGTCCGGGTTGAGGGTGTTACAATAGTGGTATCAGAGCTCAAGTTTAGCTAGTTCTAGGAAACCTCGGGGTTGTATAGATGTTTTAGTAAGGTGTCTAGTGAATAAAAACCCGTAAATTAAGTTCGTACTCATTAAGACTGGAATCATGATGGTGCTTCCAATGTTGCGACGCTAAGATGGTTACAATCATGGTCGAGAGGGCTGAGTTAAGTGTTGAGCCACTCATGGGAGCGATTCTAAGGGTGGGGTTGCCCCAGATTGTTGAGATGCGAGTTAGTTGAATGATACCAGAGTCGAGGATGTGTCATCCTCTCGCCTCCTGAATGGTGTCTTTGTTGTGTGTTGTAGTCGCTACGAAGTCATCAGATATGTTGTGAGAGTTTATGGCAAAGAATCTTCATTGTTATGCGTGAATAAAGTTTGTGTTGTGGGTACGGATAACTCACTTTCGAAATTGATCAGTGGATGCGTGTTGGTTGGAGGACCCTTTGTTCGCTTAAAAAGGAGTCTCATTGATACTTGGGAAGTATCATCGCCCTATTCAAGGGCTTTTCTTAGATATAGTGGAATTGGGATCTGTCGTGACCATTTTTAACCGAGGTGTGAAAATAGCATGACGATTTATTTTGCAAAATAGGGTTTTGGCCCTTTTTAATTCATTTTATCTTAAAGATTTAGTTTTCTTTATTAAATTAGGTTTTTCATTTAATTAACCATGATAATTTGATTTTCCTTTTTATTTGATCTAAAAAACATTTAGAGTCGCCACCGGTCACTTTGGTAGACCGGACACCATAAAAAAACAACCAGAGATTCATTTTCTTAAAATTTGGGTTAAGGAGTCGGTTACTTGTGGGGAAGGATTAGCACCCCCACAAATGCCCGTTATCGGTACCTTTTAATTTTACATGGCATTTTGGCATTTCAAATAATAAGTTGAATTTAATTTAACCATAATTATTAAATGAATTTTAATTCCAAATGGAGATATCTTTTATAAGGAAATACATTTTATCTGAATATGAGATTGGAAGCGTCCAGTTACTTTAGGACACTTCAATTCATATTCAAAAATGTATCATCACATAAAAAGTTTTAATGCATGACTGATTATTATCTTGTTTATTTTAAGTTCTAACTTAAAAAGGCTCTAATTAATTAAATTATTTAAAAGCTATGAATATTATTAAATTTGGGGTATTTATGAGATAACACCCAATTGCTTGAGCACTATTCATAATAAAACCCTAATTTGAATAATATTCCTAATTTAATTAGTGAGTCTAATTATTTAAAGTGATATTCTTAATTCATGCTCTAATCTAATTAACTAGGTCAATTTGTCATTTTCTAAATTTAAATGAGTATCAAATTTTCTACTTAAAAGTTCCCTTGAATAACATCTCATTGCAATAAGATACTATTCAAATTAGAACTTAAAAGCTTTCCATTTAATACACATTTATTTGCTTTAATGATCTCTCATATTTTAATTATTTAATTCTTAATTAAAGAACTTAGTATCTAAGGCTCTAACAATTATATCTAAGTGAATTTAATTATCTAACAATATACTATATGTTATATTCAAAACCATGCATCAATCAAACATTAATCAAAGTAATTAAATTAACAAAGCAAATTAGGGACCAAATTGAATTATTATCAAAACTGAAGAACCGAATTACAAAGAAAAAAGGAATGAACTTTATTGAAACATGGGAGCTAGATTATAAGAAATGGTAAATAAAGGCGCGAGCTTAAACGGGGGCTCGCGGGAGTTTGCGGGGATTTGCGGGCTCTTGAGACCGGGATAACACCTATAAAAAGGTATTTTTAGATATACCGTTATCTTGTTTTTCTTCTATTTTTTCAATTTCCTTCTCTCTCTTCATTCTTCAAATTCTCTCAACTCTTCCCAGCAAACACCAAATTTTTAGAAAACCACCCCCAAACTCGACCAAAACACCAAGCTTTTGCTTGGTGTTCATCCTTGTTCTTCAAGAACAGGATGAACACCAAGAATACTGGCATAACTCTGTCCCCCATTCTGCCGTTTAATCCTTAACCACTGTCCTTTGACCATACTCCGGTGTTAGCTGGCCACCGAGATTCGAATCCCGGTTGCTGTAGGTGACGCCGATCGCCGCAAGGTGATTTTCGGCTGCCGTACCAAAACATTAAACTCCCTAAAAACTCTATTTTGCCATCCCAAACCTAGATCTAAGGCCCAATTCATAAGAATCTCCCTTCTTCCCCTCCTAAATCTAACTAACCGAACCCAAATCCTCTCATTTTCAACTCTTCCATCCTCTAAACCCTCATTGGCAACCAAACTAGATAAGTCGCGTTCTCTTTTTCCTTTTTTCATTTTTCTACTATTTTTTTGTTTAAAACTAGGATCTAATCGCTATTTTTGTGTTTGCTTACAAGGAATGAAATCGGAGAAAAGAATTACCTTTTGATGAACTTCGGTGGTGGCACGACGGCTCCGATCGTCTTCCCAGTGAACACTTCGTCTCTCAGGTGACCTCTCAGCTTTGGTAAGATTCTCTCTCTCTTCCCCTAATTGCACTGACTTTTTCTCTCTCTTCCTTTATATAGGCTGACCAAAAGATGATGTTAGGGTGGGGCTTAATCTGTGTGTTACACTTTCTAACGAACCCCTGAATGCCACGTGGACAATTTGGACGGACAAAGAAAGTACAATTGTGCTAGTTTGGGCCTATTTATATGAAAATAGTGGGTTTAGGCGGGAATATAAATTGTTTGGGCCTTTGGGGATTTTGTAATGTAAATGGGCTTTTGTAATATATGTAAGCTAGTATTTATGTAATATGAACATTTGGACTGTTTATTGGGATGTATTTATTTGACTTATTATTTATTTATTTATTTATTTTATTTATTTCATATTATTTTTACTATATATATAGGCCCAGATTAAATTCAAGTATTATAGCTGCTCCTCTTTGCTCATTGCTGTAGATTAGGAATAGGGAAAAGACTGAGAATACATGAATTTAGCATTGAGCACCTGACCATCATTCTTGAGCTTCAATTTCTTCTTGTTATGAACTCTCACTCATTCCCTCTCGAACTGACCATGAAATCTGAACCAATTCTTCTTATTAGGAACTAATTCATTTTTCTTGGCGATATTGATCTTCCTCTCTGTAGAAGTGACGAATTGATAAGCTCTTCTTATTAGGAACTCTACATTTTGCTTAACAACCTCTTCTTATTGGGAGCTTCAGATTCTTTTCTTGACAAACTCTTCTTATTGGGAGCTTCAGATTCTTTTTTTTGACAAACTCTTCTTATTGGGAACTTCAGATTCTTTGTTTGGCAAACTCTTCTTATTGGGAGCTCTATCTTTGCTGGGTGATCTCTTCACATTAGGAGTTCTATCTTTGCTGGGCGAACTCTTCACATTAGGAGTTCTATCCTTGCTGGGCGAACTCTTTTCATTAGGAATTCTTCTTTGCTAGGAGAACTCTTCACGTTAGGAATTCTTTGATCTCCGTTCATTTCCTGTCAAAAAAGATTTAAAATGCTTGTATGTGGGATATCATGATCCTAATTTCTATGCACGATGCATGAAATATAGCACATTGAGATCAATTAGGCAGTTTCTACCTCTTAGAAGGCCTATTTGGCCTTTTCTTCATTAGGCTCCTCATTGGCTCCTAGTCAGCTTTAACACTTTATCTCACATTCGAGATTTGCCTTTGAAACCTCCATTGTACGTTTTTGGCTCGTTGCTCAAAAGCGCCTTTTCGAGTCTTCACTTTAGATTGCTTTTCTCAAAGCGCCCTTTTAGGTTTTCACTTTGGTTTTTTTTTTTTCTTCTTTTTTAAGGTGCCCTTTCGAGTTTTCTCCTCGATTTTTCCTTCTTTCTTCTTTTTTTATTTTTTGTCTTTGTTTTTTTGAAAGAAACTTGACCAGGCCGATCACGTCACTAGAGAAATGAACCTTGACTAGTCAACAACCATTCATGTTTACATAACATTGTAACCACCCAAAAACTTAGTAGTTAAAAGGTCCAAAACAAGCACGCTCTTGAATAGTGTTTAAGTTTTGTCAAATCCAAGAACCTTTAAAAGACAATGGTTCAAATTTTCTTTCTCAACAGAAGAACATGGAGTTACAAACATTCTCATTCAATCTAGGAATCTGAGGGACGGTAACAGCCCCAGGTACAATAACACCGCCATGGCTCGACGATATCTCAGAAGCATCCTCAAACTTCATAAACTGTCCTAACTGAGATACTGCCAAGTGAGCGTAGCAAATAGGGGAAACGATAGAAATGAAACTGGTGATCTTTTGATACACATAGGACAAAGAATGGATAAGTTTCTACAGATCATCACCCAAAAGCCAACCTGATCCAAGAGTATATAATAATGTGTTGGCCTTGTGATCCCAATTATCCCGGCATAAGCACAAAGATAAAAGTTATTATTCTTCGGGTGGCATACTTTGTTGTCAATAACAATTCTAGGTTGCACATTGTTCGAGGACCCCTGAAGCCACTTTACTTCACCCTATGCTTTTTACATCTCTGTGTACTTGTTGGCATGCAGTTTAACACTGTCTTTGCTTTATGCACTCTTTTTCAATATTTACGAGTGCTAAAGTTCACCTGGATCTTTCAAAATATAGTAATACCAAGAAATCTTCTACTTTTAATGAATTATACTAGTTTACTTGCAAGATGCTTTTGAAAAAGAGAGCTCGGAGGAGAATTCATGAATTTTATTGTGGCTTATAAGCAAGAATACAATGAGATTTGAAAAAAGTCATAGAAAACTAAAATAAAAAAAATCAAGAAACAAAGTTAGCTCCCCAAATATTCACCACATGACGGATTCTACAACCTCATTGACTGAATATAGCTTTGAGCTTAAACCCTTGTCCAACAAACTTCAAACGTTGTCAAGATGTCTACAGATATGAAATCCCTTCCGAAATACCAAGTGTCTATGAGGTTTAAATTGCCAGACGCCTATTCTCAATGCATCTGAGCCGACCTTTACGAGTTTTCAACCCATATTCTCTTTTGGTTTCAAGACACTCTTTATGAGTTTTCATCTTGAACCCCCTTTTCTTTTTCACTTCATTCTCTTTTTTTTTATCAATGACGCCTTTTCAGGTTTTCACCATAGATATTTTCATTTTGTGAAGCGTCCTTTCTGGCTTTTCACTCCACTTTTTCTTTATTTTTTCCTTTTTTCAATCTCTTTTTACTCTTCAAACATAATATTTCTTGACCGAGTCAGAGTTCACTGGTCAGTGTAACTCTTTATCGTCCATCACAGTTAGAATCAATGTTCCTCTAGAGAAAGTCTTTTTAACAACATAAGGTCCCTCCCAGTTAGGCGTCCATTTTCCATGCGTGTCACAGTGTATTTCCAAGATCTTTTTTAGCACAAGATCTCCCTCACGGAACTCTTTAGGTCGAACTTTCTTATCATAAGCCCGCATCATTCTTTTCTGGTACATTTGACTGTGACAAATAGTCTTCAGCCTTTTTTCCTCGATGAGATTCAACTGATCAAATTGAGCCCGTACCCATTATCCTTCATCCAATTTTACCTCGGATAGAACTCGAAGAGATAAAATTTCCACTTCAATTGGGAGTACACCTTTTGACCCATAGACCAAAGAGTAAGGGGTTGCCTGTAATACCCCAAATCATGGCCTAGTAACTTGTTATAAACCAATTAGAGTTTAATTGTACAAATAATCTACAAATTAGAAGAATTTATTAAACCTAGTGACTAAATTACATGGATTGATAAAGAAGTAGCCTAATCATGAAGACCAATTAGTAACAAATTGTAAATATAGGATTACATGCATTAAGATGAGTAATTAAGGATTTATGAAGCAATTAGTCCAAAAATTACCAAGTGGAGGCAAATAGCTAAGCCATGTGATAACACCATGGCCAAGTGGCTATCTTGTTATCATCTTCTCCACTTTGCCGAAAATCCTCTTCATCCATCTAGGAAGAAAAATCACCATTTTTGAGAGGAAGAAAGCATGCATGGGATCACAATTGCATGAAAATTTAATAGCTAGGAAGATTATAAATAGATTCTAAATCCTTTCTCCCTAGCAACTTGATTGAATGAGTTATTGATGATGTTCTTGTTGTCTTGATGACATTGGATGAATGTTATACATATTAGGGACATGCTAGCTTCAATGTAAACTTGAAATCTTGATTTCTAGTAACCAATTTGATATAGGATATATGTATAGTTGCTGGAAATTTGAGGAATATGAACATGATTGAAAACAATCTTGATTAGGGACTGTTTTGATTGAGAAATTGTGTAAACATGTTAAATGAACATAGGACCCTGTTTTGATCATGTTGCTAGGTAAAATGAAGATTGAATTAAATAGCTAACTTGCTGGAAAATGACTACACCTAATTGAACTAGTAAATTAGGTAATGGACTGCCTAGTTGATGAATTGGATGTGTAAATGTGATCAAATAGATCAAATTAGGTTCAACATGATAATGCCCTATTTTAAGAACATTTCTAGGTGAATTATGATGGAATAGACATGTATGAATATGAACATGAATGGAATTTCCATGTTAGGACCTTGCTAAAATGAGTTAAGAAGCTAGAAATTCAACCTAGTGTAATCTGCCCAGAATGCTCTGTTCTGGGCAGTAACTTTGAAAAATCACTATAAATTGTATATAATAAATTTAAGGCTGAAATTTTTATGGAAAACACCTTGGTATGTCTAAATCCATTAGAAGAAAATAGAACTGAACTCTGGGTTGTATACTGAAATGTAGAGAAGAAACACTAGGGATAGTGCAAACTGTCCAGTATAGCAAAATGCCCTATCTTTAAATTAAAAACTGTAATAATTGGAAAAGAACTAAAATGCATGCCTTATATGGTCATAAATAAAATTTTTTAAGCTTTTCAAAGGTGTAAACCAATTGAAATTCCGACATACGGAATGAAATTTATGCATGATTTAGTGACAAGAGTGCAAGCTGCCTGACAACAGTTGTATAGGCAAATGCACTCTGTTTTGTGGCATTTTGTAAAATGTCTTGTAAACAGTTTTAGGCCTTTAATTACACCTTGTTTTACATGAACTAGAATGTAGAAAAGTGTAGTTAAGTGTAATGGAAAATGTATATGAGCATGCTGCCAAATTTGTGATTATTGTGTGCTTGTAACTTTGCCTTGATTTGATGATCACATGAACTTGTTTTGACATATGTTGTACTTGTAATGTGATCGAACCAGGAGTAAACTTGGTGGAAGAGGATAGAGTGGATCATCCTAAAGCAAAGAACAAAGGAGTGTGGATCCAAGACTAGCTAAGCTTGGAGTATTGTGAGTGTAGTTACCTCTAGGGTTAGGACTAGGTCCTAACCAATGTATTCTTGTTACATTCTTGAAATGTTAAATGAATCTAATCATGGACATGACCTAATAAGGGAAGAATGACTATAGTAATGCATGAAACTTGATCCTAGTCTTGAATACATGTCTATTTAGAATGCTAAGCATGTTTGTACAGTATATTGGTGCTTGTATGTGGCATGATGCTTGTGATTGAATGCTAAAGAACATGCTTGAGATATCATCTCATCTTGATGAAATGAAACATGAAACTACTTGATATGTGAGCTATGGCTCAATGGCCTAAGGGCCTAACATGAAATGAACTTGCTTGACATAATCTTGGTCTTGAAACACATGAATAAATGGTAAATCGAACAACTTTGGTAGCTAGTTGGACTAGGTAGAAGGACATGCCTTAGAGTCTAGAGCTCATTGTGTAAGGGTGGACTGCGGTCCAGGGCTAAGGCCTCTATTTGGTGACAGATGGAGGGTACATATGTGGTCTTTGGCGACAGTAAGAGGGTTGACCAGCACTACAATGCATCTTGTGGTGACAGTTGGTTGGAGACTCGATTACCTATACAAACTAAGTACCAAGGGGGTTATTTAATGAATAACAATTGTAATAACAATCCAATAACACATGATACTTGTCTTGAATGCCATGAAATTTTATGCTACTTGACTTGAAAGCATGACTTCTTGAATTCTTGTTTTGCAAGCATGTGTGCTTGCTTCATGAAGTATGAATTCTTGTTGCTTGTACCTTGTTGGCCGAATGCTTGATATCCTTAGATAGGATAATCTTGATGCTTGAAAGCCTAGCTAAGATCACTCTAATGCTTGGAAGCCTAGCTAAGATTTACTCTAATGCTTGAAAGCCTTAGCTAGGTCTATACTTGATTAAATGACACATAAAACTTGAAATAACAAATGGTTAGACTAGTTACTACCTCACTAAGTACATTCTTGTACTTATAACTCTTGTTTCATTCTTCCCAACTACAGGTTAAAGGATTCAATCATTGCTTGATCTTGAAGCTTGATTCCTTGAGCTAGAAGCAAGTCACACAAGCATAGTTAAAGTATGATTCTATAATTGTTTTGTATATTTCTTAGAATGGTGGCACTAGATGTATATAGATAGCTTGATCATGCATTTTGAAACTTGAATGTATTGATCTTGATGGGCCTACCATGTTATGTATTTAGTATCAAGTATGTAATGAACTTAGATAACATGTAATGAATGGTTGTTGCTGTGCATATGATGACTTAAATGAAATGATCTAGTTATAAGTACCATTTGAATGCTCTGATTGAGTACATGTCTTGCTTGAATTGAACATAGTATAACCAAACCACATTGCTTGCCTTCTATTCGAATAGCGTAGTATGTGTTTAGGTGATTGTCGAATGGTGTGTGTGTGTATATGCCTTGATGTATATGTTATGTATGTTTTGTATAAATGGCCGAATGGTTAGGTATGGAAATAAGCCTGAATGAAACTAGTTACATGCTATTGAATGTTAGATAATTATGCTTAGTAAGTGTAGGAATGAAATGTCTAAATGTATACAAGATAAGGAACCTTGAAATGAAATGGCAGCATGTTACATCTAGAGATATTCAAACCTAAGCTAGGGAACAATGAAGTGATTTGAATTGGTAATGTTGTAACCTATAATGTAAGTATAACAAGGAAACAATTTAGTGACCTATTCGAATGTCTTAGATTGATGTAAGATTCAAAATGTAAGTTACTTGCATGATAAGTAATGTATGATTGGTTGCCTTGGCCTTGTTCAAATGCTTTGGATGATTTGAAATCAAATATGAAGATGCTTGTATGATAAGTAAGTTGCTTGTATGTATTGCTTGTATTGTTCTTGTATTGCTAGCAATGCTTGCTTGCCTTGTTCATTTCTTGTCTTGCCATTGCTTGCTTGTTAAGTAACGCTCTCGAGCTGGGTTGCTACTAGCCCGGGTAGAGGGTGTTACATTGCCCCTGTGGAAGTTTGCATTGAAGCTCAATATGCGAACAAAGCAAAAGGTAACTTCTCGTGCCAATCTTTGTAAGTCTCTGTTGTCTTCGATATGATTTTCTTAATATTCTTGTTTGCTGCCTCCACTGCCCTTTTCATCTTAGGGCAGAAAGTCACAAAATTGTGGTGCATTATTTTGAATTTCTCACGCGCTTATGCTATTACCTTGTTGTTGAAGTTAGTGGCATTATCAATGATAATTCTTTCTTGCAATGCATATCGACAAATAATCTCTTTCTTCAAAAACTTACAAACCGTGGATCTTGTGATATTGGCATACGATGTGGCTTCCACCTATTTGGTGAAGTAATCAATGACACCAAGGATGAAGTGAAGTCCATTAGAAGTTTTGGGATGAATCTGGCCGATGACATCCATGCCCCAGACAGAAAAGGGACAAGGTGAATTTATTGTATGAAGAGGTATTGATGGAGCATTAATCTTGTCAGCTTATATCTAGCACTTGTGACATTTCTTAGCGTACTCAATGCAATCTCCTTCCATTGTTGACCAGAAATAACCATATCTCATTATCTTCCTGGCCATTACAAAGCCATTTGCGTGTGTCCTCAGATTCCATCATGCACTTCTTCTAAAATATCTATAGCTTATCGGGAATTGACGCATCTTAATAAGATATGATTTTTGCCCCTTTTATATAAGATTTCACCATCAAGCACATATCCTGATGCCATCATTCTAATATTCCTTTTGTCATTATCATTCACCTCCACGAGATAAGTTCAGAATTTAATGTATTGCAAGATATCAAAATACCATGGATTTCCATCTACCTCTTCTTCTATGCTGTAACAGTGAGCATAGGTATCATGACTCTGCATTTGAATTGGCATCATATATTTAGGTTTATTTGCTAAAAATATCGAAGCCATTGTACCTAAGGCATCCACCATTTGATTATCTTCCCTGGGGATGTATGTAAAAATAACTTTTTCAAACTCTTTTATCAACTCAAGGATCAACTTTCGATATTTAATCAACTTTGCATCCTTTGTTTCCCACTCTCCACAAAGCTGGTAAATAACCAATGTTGAATCCCCGTATACTTTCAAAAATTCTATCTTTCTTTCAATAGCAGCTCACAAACCCATGACACAAGCTTCATATTCTACCATGTTAATGGTGCAAAGAAATTCCAATTTACTTGTGAAAGGATAGTGTATATTTCTTGGGGAAATCAATACTGCTCCAATTCCATGTCCTAGGGCGTTAGCAGCCCCATCAAAGTACAATTTCCGTGTTTCATTCTCCGAGGTTCCATTTTCTTCTATGGAGATATTCATCACATCCTCATCTGGGAAGTCAAAGTTCAGGGGCTCATAATCCTCTGAAGCGCGACTAGCCAAGAAATCGACTATGACACCTCCTTTTATTGCTTTCTGACTTACATATACTATGTCAAATTCTGACAACAACATTTGCCAACGAGCCAATCTTCTAGTCAACGCTGGTGATTCCATCAGAAACTTCAATGGATCAAGTTGGGATATCAACTAGGTAGTTTGATACAACAAGTACTGTATGAGTTTGCGAGTTACCCAGACTAAAGCACAACAAAATTTTTGGATTGGAGAATACCGTACTTCACACTCTGTGAACTTCTTGCTCAAGTAATAAATGGCTCTTTCTTTCTTTCCCGTATCATCATGTTGCCCTAGGACACATCCTATCGAGTTCTCGTAGGCTGTCAAGTAGAGAATGAGTGGTCTATTTGGAAATAGAGCTACTAAGATCAGAGCATTTATCAAATATTTCTTAATTTTATTGAGTGTCTCTTGGCATTCCATATCCCACACTCCTGGGTTATTCTTTCAAAGCAGTCTGAAGATTGGATCACATTTATTGGTCAATTGGGAAATGAATCGAGAAATATAATTCAACATTCCAAGGAAACCTCGAACTTCTTTCTATAATCTTGGATGTGGAAGATTCTGAGTTGCTTTCACCTTGTCTAGATCAATCTCAATTCTTCTCATGCTAACAACAAAACCCAGGAATTTCCCTGATGTAACTCCAAATGTGCACTTATTCAGATTGAGTTTCAACTGGTACTTCCTCAATCTTTGGAATAATTTCCTCAATTCTTCTCATGCTAACAACAAAACCCAGGACTTGGCGATCATGTCATCTACGTACACCTCAATCTCTTTGTGCATCATGTCATGGAAAAGGGTTACCATGGCTCGCTGATATGTTGCCCCAGTATTCTTCAGTCTGAAAGGCATCACTTTATAACAATATGTACCCCACAGGGTTATAAAGGTTGTCTTTTCCATATCTTCAAGATTCATTTTTATCTGATTGTAATCCGAGAAGTCATCCATGAAAGAGAACCATGAATGCCCTGATGTATTATTAACCAGAATATCAATGTGAGGTAGCGAAAAATTATCTTTCGGGCTTGCTCTGTTCAAGTCTCTGTAGTCCACACACATGCGTACCTTTCCATCTTTCTTCGGCACTAGGACTATATTAGCTACCCATTCTGGATATTTAGCCATCTTGAGAAACCTGGCCTTAATCTATTTATGTACCTCTTCTTTGATTTTTAATACCATTTCCGGTTTCAATCTTCTGAGCTTCTGTTGAACCGATTTACATTTTGGTCTTATGGGTAATTTGTGTACCACTATGTCCATGTCTAGTCCTGGCATATCTTGATAAGACCAGGCAAAGACATCTTTGAACTCTCGCATCAGATCAACCAATTCTTGTCTTGTTTTTGGCGAGAAAGCAGTACCGATCTTTACCTCTCTTTAACTTCATTTGTGCCTGATTTAAGATTTCTATCTCTTCTCTATAAGGCAAGATCTGTTTGCCTTCTTTTTCCACCATCCTCAGTAATTCATCAGGGATTTCATATTCTTTCTTATCTTTACACTCATTGACTTCCATTAGATAAGTAGGCTGCTCAAGATCTATTTCAGTATCAGATTTCGAATCATTCATGCGATTAATACTTGAAGACATGCAAAGGAGAATAATAATATATTTGGAATCGAATGCAAATGAGAATAATAATAATATAAAAATGAAAGCATCTTTATTGAAGTAAAACTTGTATAATAGCCCTTTATGGAAAATCCCTTATACTCGCGGGCAAAAGTACAAGGTGGTTCTAAGTATTACTCTACTTTGAAAGCAAAAGGGAGATCATCTGACGTTTAATTATTTAGTGCTTCTCCAGGAAAGCATGGACGAATCATTTCCAGAAATTTGCTAGGTTGAGATCCTTCTAATATACCATTAACGTGCAGTCCCTCCATGATCTCACCAAAAATCTCTTATTCCTGTAGCCTCACAGTTTCCCTGTTGTCATTTTCAAGCTATTTTTCAACATTTTCAAACCCACGAGACTTGAAAATGCAAGTCAAGTCCGGGAAAGTCATGAGTTTACCATGAACTTCTACTCTAAAAAACTGAGCCCTCTTTCCATCTTCTCTTTGCGTTAAGTCTCTTTGCCTTTGCTGAATGTTTGACTTAAACCCGAGTCCAAAACGATCTTTCTTCATGAGAACAGGTTTTGGGCGTAGGCATCCCTACAGATTCTTCCCAAATCCTTTTCTTGTTTTTTCTCCTCTACCAAGGGTTTCAAAAACAGTCATCTTTGTAAAATTTGACAACCTTAGACAAGGTATCGAGTTCCCTTCAACGATAAAGATTGCATTTATAAACTCAAAGGCTCTAAACGAACATTCTAGAGCATTCTCATCTGCCTTTATGTATGGGGTGTAAGTGGATACAAAGGCTATAATGTCCTCCTCTGCCCCAATACTGATAAGATTTCCTTCTATTATAAATTTCAGCTTCTAATGCAAGGATGACGGTACCGCTTCAGCAGAATGAATCCAAGGCCTACCCAACAAGCAATTATAGGTTAGTTTTATGTCCTTTACCATAAAGTCAACATCGTAAACTACAGGTCCGATCAACAGTAGAACCTCAATCTTTCTTAACACATCTCGGGTTGTTCCATCAAAAGCTCTCACAGTATTCTTATAAGTTTTCATACGCGAATCATCAATTGGCAGCCTCTGCTATGTAAGCATCGGGAGAACATTTAATGCTGACCCATTGTCGATTAACACTCCTGGAAGAACATATCCTTTGCAGTGTGTTGTTATATTCAGAGCCTTAACAGATCCCATTCCTCCTTCTAGGATCTCATCATCTGTAAAGGTGATATAGTTGTCTACAATAATGTGGTTCACAATTCTGTCCAATTTGTTTACCGATATATTTTTTGGGACAAATGTTTGATTAAGTATTTTGATCAGAGCGTTCCGGTGCCCTTCTAAACTCAGCGATAGTTCAAGGACAAGTATTCTAGCCTGTTGCCTCTTCAACTATTCAACTATGCTGTACTCATTGTGTTTCAGAAACTTCAGAAACTCCTGGGCTTATTCCCCAGTAATGGGCTCATTTATCTTCAGAGGAGGCTCTTCCGCAATTTTTTTTTGTCATTATAGCAACATTCCCTTTCACTTTTTTAGCATTTTTAGACATCTCTGGTGAGTAACATCTTCCGCTTCTAGTGAAGTGTCCAACCTCATTTACTATCTCAACATCAGGCTTTTCACTTGTTTTTTCTTCAAGCATCGTCTTTCTTTTACTCAATGGTTTTACCTCTTCCAGTGGCTTTGATCTCTCTGGTATGGTTACGTTGGCTGCATAATTCCAGGGAACCTTGTGAGTGTCTTTAAAACGTAAAGGTGCCGTAGGAGAAATCACCACCCTTGGAGTCATTGTCGGCTTGTTTTCGTTAGATGAACTTCTAACCTTTGGCCTAGAAGAAATGACCAATGGCTTTTTCACCCCATACCTGACTCAGGAATTCTCAGAAGTGTATTCCTCTACTTTCTTCTTCTCTCCCATTTTTTTCAAAGAATTCAATCTTCTTATTATCCATCATTTTCTGAATCAAGCACCTGAATTCAGAGCAGAGTTGAATCTCATGACCATCCTCTTGATGGTATTCACAGTATAGGCCTGATTCTATTTCCTTATCAATCTTCATGTCTATCTGTATCATCTCAGTATTGTACAACTGTTCAAACACCTATTGCAAAGGAGATCTGACCTCAGATACATTAGTCTTTAGCTGCTTGGCCTCATCACCTTCTTTTAGAGCATTTACTTCTCGTCCTCCATGGTTGGGTAGAGGATTGACCGTAATATTGGGTTCATCGAACTTCAAAACCCCAGTTTTAATCAAATTCTAAACCACCTTCTTGAAAGCAATGCAACTTTCAATAGTATGCCCCGGAATCCCAGCATGGAACTCGCAATGAGCGTCTGGATTTTACCATGGAGGGTATGGAGGCTGTAGAGGTGTAAGATAATACGATCTCACCAGATCTGCCTCGTAAAGCTATGGGTATAGTTCTGTATATGGCACTGGTATTGGTGTGAAGTTTATCCTATCATTTCTCAAACTTTGGGGATGTTTCTTATTTGTGTTCTGAGAATTTCCTAACGCAACACCAGACGACGTAATCGTGACATTCTTCAGAACTTAATAAGTGCTTGTATTGTTAACCTCATTGTCTTTTCTTTTGTAACTTTTGTGAGAGCTTTCACTATTTTCAATTCTCCTACTTTTGATTGCTGCTTCAATTAGCTCGCCCATCATTACTATGTCGGCAAAATTCTATGTAGCATTGCTAATCAATCGCTCAAAAAGTGGCCCCCTCAGAGTCTGCACAAACATGTGAGCAACCTCACTTTCCATCAGCGATGGTTGCACCTGCGCTGCTACGTCTCTCTACCTTTGTGCATATTGGTGAAGAGTTTCATTAGATTGTTGCTCCATCCTTTGCAGCATAACACGACTAGGAATCATCTCAATTACATGTTTATAGTGCTCTACAAAACACCAGATAAATCATTCCATGATCGAATATTTACTTGGTTCAACTTCGTGTACCAATGCACTACCGAGCCTGTCAGGCTATCTTAGAAACAATGGATCAACAACTTTTCATCTTTCAAATATGCAGGCATTTTGTGACAATTCATTGTAAGATAGGCCGACACACAAGTTGTTCCATCAAATTTCTCAAAATCTGGTACTTTGAACATGGGAGGAAGAACCAAGTCAGCAACCAAGCTTAGGTCGACTACACTATATCCTCGCTCGTTCACCTTTTGCATTTCGAGTAAGCGGTCTTCCAATGCTTTACAACGTTCTTCATACTTTCTTTCAATTTCGGCTTCGATCTTCTCAATTTTATTGATGGTATTCAAGTCTGGAACTTTGTCACCACTTCCAAAATTTGCTCTGACATGAACAAGATGACTAGCAGTAGCTCCAGCCAAATTAATTTGAACCCTCTTCATAGTAGGTGGCCTCTCAGTCTGTTCCTTCATGTAAGATATAATGTCAGCTTGGCCATTCATGTCATTTGAGGAGCCTTTATGTGCTTTGCCCTTTTCCAGGCTCCTTCGGTCCCAAAAGAGCGGTCAACTGAGCCACTATCTCCCACTAGGCTTGAGCAAAATAGTCCTTCATAGACTGTTCCATTCTATCAAAGCGGTTCTATGATTCTATTCGATCCTTCTCCAGACTAGTAATTCTATCTTCTACTGCCATGGTTTTGGAGCTCAAACGTGTTCTATATGAATGCGGTATGATTGCGGTTTGGAAATCAAACTACCATAGAACCTTTTTGTATTAAAAAGAGTTTTGAATTTTGTAAAATGCAATGCAATGTATAAATGCGTGGATGCATGAATATGCATATGCAAAAGGCATTGAATTCAAGAACTAGTCTTTAGGAAACATTCATTAACTAAAAGGTCCAAGTATAAAGAAAAGATAATTTCTCCTTCAGAAAATAGCTAGCCCTAGCTCCTAAATTGATTACTTCATTCAATATCCTGATCAAATCTTGTCCAAGTTCAGTGTCAGCGTTAATGTCGGGGCATCATAACAAGCCCATGGCTTCATCAGACAGGATCGATAAGTATTGGGCAACCTCTTCTACATGGTTCTTGAAGCTAATCATCTCATGACTTTGTTTATGGATTGTGTACTCAGCTGCTTCAAGTTTTCCCTTCAGTGTCTTATCTCCCTGGTGCAGTGCTCCCTCATAACCTGTGAGCTGATCCCTCAAGCCTTGTGCCACACTCTCCAACTTTGCTACCCTCTTCCTCAGTCCTATATTCTCTTGTTCCATCTTAACTTTGTCTTCAATGTGGTATTTTGTAATCATATGTTCTAGTTGTGACACTTGAGTCATTACTTCAAAATTCTGGGCTTATTTTTCTTATAACTTCTCCTTGGCTTTGTTGCTTAACTCTCTCAATTCTTGAGCTTTTTTCTCATACATCTTCTTGTAATTATTCTTTCCCTTTGTCATTTCATTTAGTTGTTCTGACATGTCCTTAATCATCTTGCTTGTTCCTTCCTTTTGCTTTGTTTTATACCCAACATGAATTTCCTGTAAGTCCTTCAAGTCTTGACTGATTTTTCTA
Organism: Hibiscus mutabilis; assembly: GCA_019671005.1. Classification (NCBI taxonomy): domain Eukaryota; kingdom Viridiplantae; phylum Streptophyta; class Magnoliopsida; order Malvales; family Malvaceae; genus Hibiscus; species Hibiscus mutabilis. Next base: position 42,791,733 of record CM033745.1, read on the forward strand.
TTTTGTTATCTGAGATCCTTTTCCTTTCCTTCATGAACATTCACTTGCAACTTCATCATGGCCAACTCATTTGCGAGATCATTGATTATTTTCTCATACACCTTCAAATCCAATTCTCGGTTGTGCTTTAATTTCTCCAATGCTGATGGCACATTCCTACCAGGTTCATTAGATGGGCCAGTGTCTCCTTGACTTCTCTGGAGTATATTATCATTAACCCTCTGAGCCTTCTATTCTTCATATCTCGGCATGACTTCCAACTCATGGTAAGGGTTCACCCTTCTTAGCGTTTCCCATGCTTTTATAGTTTGACTTACCTTCCTCTTGTAACCGTTTGTCTTATGTGCATATTCAAATCGTGCCATGCCCGTAGTAGTCGGTATGAACTGCCTTGAGATGAATTGTCTTGACACCAATAAAGGGCATTAAGCTGTTCCTCCCCAGATTCCTGGTAGTGGGACCTAATCTCTATCTCCACATCGATACAGATAAGTTGTTCCCCTATTCAGCCACTGGGCTCTCTATACAACATTTGTATCTTTCATATCCTTAAAGTATTCTTTCCATTGATCTTCTTTCTTCTTTTCTTTCAGGAAACTAGCAATGTGTTCTTATATCGGTGTGTAGGTGCTGAGATACCTGATAGCTCTATAAGATGTATTCCATCTGTGTTCTCTGAACCAGATTTCTAGTAACTATGTACAACCCCCAAACCTTTCATCTTCTAGCCTTTTACACAGACAACGATCTGTAAGTTTCAGCAAAGATTATAGGTACCAGATTTACACCTTTTTCCAATCGTTCAAACAACCCTAATATTGATGGATCGATATGCTCTAGAGTTCTTGGAAACAATACCAGCCCATATATGTGTAAGGCGTATAAGCTCCTCATCTTGGTCGATTCGTCGCTTGCTAGTATCAATTCCCTAAGGACTTTCCAATTTATGCGTTGTTTGTCCTCATTCTGATCAGTACTATCGCTATTAGCTATCTTGCCATTAAACCACCATTCGCTCTTACCCGTGATCAGTTTTAATTTCTTTTTAAAACCAGAGTTGTTGTTGGGTCTCGTATAAATCTTATCACTTTGAATTCTGGGACAATGTATCAAAGCCTCATACTCTTCGAGCGTAGGTGTCATGTCCACTTGCCCAAAAGTAAAACAATTATATGTTGGGTTCCAAAATTGAGCCATTTCTCTAATAAGCTCTCGACTTACTTGAACATACAAAAATAGGGCTATGTCACCAAATTCTTGTTGAAAAGGTACTTTCATGTCACTTCCCCACTGTTCCCATATGGCTCTAACCTTCAGTAAATAGTCATTCGACTTAGTATTTAGCTTAGCATAATTCTTCATCTGTGATATATCACTCTTACGAAGGTTGTCCCCTTTTTCATGCTGAGTTTGCCCTGACCATGTCCAGACTCTGGTATTGTCTTCTCTCAGTTTCTTGGACCTTTCAGCCATATCGAGTAGTTCCTAATCGAACAATTCTCGAACCGATACCAAAATAATGCAACATGACATGGTTCATTTAAAAGCAAAAGAATAAGACAAAAACAAACAAACAAACAAGAAGTAACTTGTGTTAGTACTGTAAGTTAATATTTGAAAACAAATAAACAGATTAATAACATAGTAAAGTAGGTGATATAAAGCAGAGAAACTAACCACATAAGTGTATTTAAACCGGCATCACCCTGTCCTAGGTCCCCTTCTGGCTCTAGCGGGGTAGGTTTCTAAATTACAACATTTGGTTTTCGTTCTAGACTCTGGGTACCCGAACTGTCGTTACTGTCTACTACGATAGTAAAACATTAATTCAGGAGTATACGACCCTTTATATCGGAGGCGTGTACCTCACGTTGTATAAGTTGGTATATCGGAAGAAAGACAAAATTCCAAACTCAGAGGTGGAGATCCTAACGTCGGATCATGTCTCGCTCCCACTTAAGGGTGAAAAGCCTGTGCAGAAGGCTTATGAATGAATGACAGATATATCATACACAAAAGCTACCAACATTTTTCTAAAAAATCCATCCAATAATTATTAGAGAAATTATATTCAAATTATCATTCCAAATGCCAAAATGCCATATGAAATTAATTAGGCATGACTCTCAATTTTCAGATTCCCCAGCGGAGTCGCCAAGTTGTCGTGACCATTTTTAACTGAGTTGTGAAAATAGCCTGATGATTTATTTTATAATATAGGGTTTTGACCCTTTTTAACTCATTTTATCTTGGAGATTTAGTTTTCTTTTGTAACACCCCTTACCCAGTCTAGGAAAAAACTGGCTTACCAAGTAGAAACAGAACAAACTGATGATGTTTTAGTACTTTGTAAACAAAACATGCGACCAGAAAATCATGGAAATTTAAAACTTTTAGGATATTCATAGGCTTGACTCAAACTTTAATTATTTACAAACAAAAATTCATCCGTTAAATAATACCTATCAACCACAAGGTCGTAGCATGGTATTACAGTATAAACTTCAAATCACAAAGTTATCTCGATTCTACAATCACGTAATATTCTTTCATTATAGTTATTATCACTTAAGATCATATTAAGTTTATGTACTTCTCCACTCCACCCAAACATGTTCCAATCTTAGACATTCACATAGCATATTATTCCTCTCCTTGTAATACAACCAAAATTTCCTACTTAACCTATCAATTCAAATCTACAGACTGCTTCAACATGTTAAGATTAATCACATGATGATAATTACATATTACTCTACATCCATGCTTATCACAAGGTGGCCTAGTTACTTCATACATACGAATTACACAACCACCACATGAACATCATAATTATAACTTGAATAACAAACAACCAAGACACATATAATGGCTCGATACAAGTCTTAAATACAAATATAACTTGTATGCATATAAGCCAAATGGAAATCCAAATGCACTATGCAATAACGTCTATGTGTCACCATCTAGGAGTCCTAAAGAGAGATTACACAACATACGTCTTGATTTCTTGTGATCTCGTCCAAACACAAGGGCTAATACAAGCAAAATTATCCTGGAAGGCAACAAAAGGAGATAAATAAGTATAGATACTTAGTGAGGTAGATTTAAGCATTTGGAAGCTTGAAACTAACAGAAAGTTGTTCTTTCACCATAAATTATTAATCATTTACATAATACAAGGTTTAGACAAAGAGGTATCAGTTTAGAATAAACCGATTAAATTAGAGTTTACACAAATTCTTAATTTATGTTTTTGAGAAACTAAATGCTTATGATCTCATAGATATTCAACAGAGCAAGAAGGGATACACCCCCAAATATTTGAACAAGTAAGCACAAATACACACATAGGTATTTAAGAAAGCATATCTATTCACCCAAGATATGTTCAAATAATCAATAAGTACCCATCACTTGCTATGGAAGTGATTTCCTTAGTTCGTTGATTTAACTCATAATTTTCGTGGATTCCTTTCAATCTAACCTATCATAACGTAGGTTTATTGCCATATAAGACATCGAGTAGCATAACATAGCATACAAATGATAACTTATCATCTAGATGTTCTCATCCTAGATTACTTGTTTTATAGACATTAAGCATATCACATCTTAGACAAGGCATATCATATTATAAGATTCGAATAGCATGCATATAGGGACAATTTTATAGACATTAAACATATCACATATTAGACAAGGCATATCATATTATAAGATTCGAATAGCATACATATAGGGACAATCCTTTTTAAACAATTTTTCAAGTACATGTACACATATTTTCAAGGCAGTCCATGTATTTAATAATCATTCCAAAACAGTCCAACTTTCAAGTATATATACACTTATTATCAAAACAGTCCATGTATTTAATAATCAAGCCAAAACAGTCCATGTATTTAATAATCAAGCCAAAACAGTCCAACTTTCAAGTATATATACACTTATTATCAAAACAGTCCATGTATTTAATAATCATGCCAAAACATTCCAACTTTCAAGTATATATATTCTTAAAATAAGAATTATTCAAGTTCCCTTATGCATACAATTCTTGATAAGCATGTTACCAACTTCTTTCATATTTTAACTTAGACATTCTTGCTTGATTTACATCATAGCCTTGAGAATCGAATCTACAGTCTAGGTACACGAATCCTATGACATCTGTCGTCAAACAAGGGTACTCGAAGTACCAAACAAGGGACCGAAGTCCAAACAGGGGACCGAAGTCCACACAGAGGACCAAAGTCCAAACAAGGGACCGAAGTCAAAACTATCAAGGAGCTCTATGGACTCTATGACATGCCAATTATACCTAAGACTGACTCGAGACCAAGGCTTTAACATTTTATCATCTTTTATTAAAACAAAGTGAGCATAGCTCCACATCATAGAATCATATCAATGTCTCTTAACCCCCTTTTTTTCAATCGGGTTCACATAATCACCTCATGTGAATCTCAATATTTCATTCATATTGATCGGTTGGCCTCATAGCCAAGTCCACCTTTATTAAATCATAAATATAATTCTTTCTTTGTACTCAAGTCATTAAGATCACATGAAGTTAAGCATAATCAAGATTTGTTTATCATTCCACAACAACCATTCTTTTCACGTATGTGTCTTTCAAGTCTAACAAATATCACAAACATGTTTAGCAATTTGAAATCATAGTCATGCTTTACACCAAATGTTCATATCATAAAATACTTTTACTAAAGTACTCACCTTTGCCTCAGAGCTTGCGCATTCTTCCAACAAATTAATTAATTTAAAGCAATCAAAACTAGAAGGCAATGCTCGGGAAGGTTTTTAGCCTATCCCGAGACTTTAAACTACGCTCACCTCTTATCCTGAAGTTACGGGATACCCGAATCCTTAACCAAAAATTGCTACTTAACCGAGTCCTTTCTTAGCTTCCTCTTGGTCTAGGAATAATAAAAGGTGTAAAGATACATTAGAATTAATCTTATTACTTATCCTTTGTATCAATTCTTATGATCATTTATATATATGTATGAAAAACAAGGAAGGTCTCATGTAAACACATTTATCCAATCAAAACAGCCCAATTCTTGTGCAAATAACTACTTAACAGGGCAGTTTATATCCATATACATTCATTTACACAAACAGGGCAGCAAGCATGTATATTTTACACAATGCAATCGAATATCATATCCATATATTTAATCACTCAAAACTGGGCAGCAAGCATGTATACATAATTATGCACCAAAATCAGTCCATAAACTTTCATATTTGCACAATACGGGGCAGATTTAACATGTATACATTAATTCATTCAAAAACAGTTCCTAACATGTTTATATTTATTTAAATAGTCCAATAACATTTGTTTTAGTGCAAAACAGCCCCCAAAGTTCCACAAAACAGTCCCAACAATTTGTAAAACTGTTCCTTAACTTCCAGTTTACAAAACAGCCCCTTAAACCCCTTCAAAACAGTCCCTATTCCATACAAAACAGTCCGATATGCTTTCATAAACATGTATATAACAATCTAATACTCATGTGTATACATCTACATGTATTAGGACAGTCCCATATGTATTTTTATTTACGTACAACAACCCCGTACTCAAGTATTCTGATGTATATACTTTAGAACAGTCCAGTTGATTCATCAAACAACCAGATTCAAAAATAAATAAAAACAACCCAAATGACAACACAAGCTGAACCTTAACTCTAAGGAAGAGAAGTGGACTTCTTACCCCTTTTTCTCATAGTTATTCGAATGGAGGATTGAATTTTAAACTAGGTGAAGCTTCCATGGCCAACATTTAGCAAACTCTCCCACTCTACCTCTCAATTTTGGTTCATGGCTAACATGGAGAAGAAGATGATCTTTTGGAATCATCATCCATGTGGCCAAACTTCTCTTGCATCATGTCTTCCCACATGATTGCCATGTGTACCAGCCATCCTTATAATTTTCTTCACCATGCAATCACTAACTTTCACCTATTATTCATTTTAGTCCCCTATTCGTTCTTTTTAGAAAGCTGCCCAAGTTTTCTTTATTTCGGTTTTGGTCCTAAAGCTTAATTGAGCTTTCGATATATATATATATAAAATACTTGGCTTAGAAATCAAATTAGTAATATTCTTCTAGACCGAGTATTGCGGCGTTACATCTTTATTAAATCAAGTTTTTTCATTAAATTAACCATGATAATTCGATTTTCCTTTTTATTTGATCTAAAAAACATTTGGAGTCGCTACTGGTCACTTTGGTAGACCGGACATCATAAAAAACAACCATAGATTCATTTTATTAAAATTGAGTTCGGGAGTCGGTTACGTGTGGGGAAGGATTAGCACCCCACAAACGCCCTGTAAAACCCCAACCCCCATGCCTAGAAGATAGCATAGTTCTAGGAGAAGACAATCTAACTTGTCTAACAAGTTAGTAACCGACTGTAAGGACTCATGGAGAGACCCTACGACAAATTATTCGAACAGATCATCTATGAAGCATCAAGACATCTGAGTACAAACATCACAATTGGAGATAAGAAACATATGAGCTCTCTATAGTTATACTTAGCAAGGACGTTAACAACAAGTGCCTTAGTTATTATCAGTCTTAATAAACGAATATAAACCACTATATGAAGGGTATACCAATTTTAAGGACTTTAAGATTTCTTGCAACATTATAAATCTAAAACTTCCTTAAATATGATCTAACCAATTGTATCGGATGCGAAAAAGGACTTCCAATTATAAAATCGTGTGATAAGCTAAACAAGTATTGTTCAGTTCAATTCTTTTATTGGCTCGATAGAAATTCATAAACTTTAGTTACACACAACCATTATATCATCAATTTCTTTGAATAGATAAACATATAACATATTCTAAATCAATTGAATCTAGCATCCAAGTCAAGTTAAGCACAATCAACCACCAATAGACATATTAAGCCAAACTCATAGATAAGTATATTATATATATATTTACAAGCCCTTAAGAAGTTACTATTTACAAACCCCCTTTTTATAGTTAGATAAAGTGTCATAATCTAACATTTCAAACTAGTGCCACCTTCTAGGAGTTTAATTAACAAACAAAACATACTTTTGGTGCCTTTGGTGACCTTGCAAAAATCCTCCCAAACTTGATCAACAATCAGTTTCTCCTGTACCATCATCAGGGTGATTAATTAGATTGCTAGCTTTAATACTTAATAAATAGTAAAGTAAATACACACTCTCAACATTTCTTAGCAAGAAGCCTATTTTAAAACCAATTATAACATAGCTACAACATAATCCTAACAAGGATACTTCATCAAGCAACTGTTTGAATTGTTTAGTTTCATAATTCAATCTATTGTAAGCAATCTAGATTATATAATCTGGCTAGGACTAGTTAAAGTCTAGAAGGGCATAAGCAGTCGAACACTATCAGGAAATGGTAACATATACCATTGAATCATATAATCCTTTCGAGCAAACTTTATCAGGCAATGGTAATATATACCATTGAATCATATAATATTTCCTACCAAACGATAACAGGCAATGGAATCATGTACCATTGTAACATGTAGTCTTTTCAATCATGTAGTGTCAGGCAATGGCAGCATATACCATTGAAGTATTAGATCCTTTGAATCGATCAGTATCGGGCAATAGTATCATGTACTATTGGAACATTTAATCATTTCAATTATTCATTCATGTACTCCTAAACCATCGAGTACTTAGTCACATGCACAAGCTACTACATTATGCATTATAAACAACCAATTCGTACTCAATTTTCTAATTACACAAATTATTATCCACACATACTTGGATATAGTCACCTTACCAAGCCTTGGCTAATCAAAGCAAGCATAGGCATTTTAAGCCTCATAATACAGTCAAGTAATTTAACTAGATCAACAATCTATGCTTAATTTTAAACATAGTTACACTCACAAGTGCTCCAAGCTAAGCTTGATCATGAATCACAATGCCCTTTTGCTTATCCTCTCCTTGATCAACCTCCTTTTTGTCTAGATAATAAAGCAATATCATGATATTAAAATCAATCCTTGACAATTTGGTTCGCATATCATTTCAACAATCCAAACAGCTTCCATTATTGCTTTTTAATTCGAGACTGCCCTTATTTGCCAACCTAAGCATATCAAAGCTGTCCAAACTATTCAACTACAATTTTTCTAACAAAATTACAACATTCTTTCATTGATAATCTAATTTACATGCCTTAAGTTGTTAATAACATTCGATTTGCTTTGATCATGTTCTTAATCACTTTGAACTCTATAAAACAGTCCTGAATTATTCTGCTTAGCACAGCAGTCTTTCTTGCTTAATTAAGTCACATAAATTGTTATCAAGGTCCATCCCAACCTTTTCCCCTGTTTCCTTAAGGTTCCAAAAACACCTTTTATTATAACAACTCAATATCTGGTCAACAAATTCAAGTTTTAAACAACCTACACTACATCAAGAATCCAAACAGTTTCATATCATGCCATAATCGAACAGGACAGCTTTAAACAGTTTGGTTTAATACTCAATCCTATCCATTCAAGTTCATAGCCTAAATTCCAGAATTTCCAGCATTGTACTACATTCTAACGAATCACATTTTATAGTTCCAGCTTTAAAACAATTTCACTCTGAGCTATCCTTAACCAAAACAGTTTCCAGTTTCTCAATTCAATCTTATAACATTTCATACATGTCAATGTAAATTCCTAGCATTAAGGAACTAAACTTCCGGGCACTAATTCAAGGTTTAAACAGTCTACAATACACAGCAATTCAACACAGTTTCGTTCTATTCGATAATCAAACAAGACAGCTTCAAAAGACTTGTTTACTACTCGGTTCTATCTACATAATTCTATTACCTATAATTCCAGCAATCTCCCAACATTTCTAGTCATTATAATTACTCTTACTACAAACAATTATCAAGCTCGTTGTTACTACAATTCAAGAAACAATACAAGAACTTACCCCTCTTCCAACATGCAAGAACTATGAACTCCAAAATGATTGAAGCTCAAGCAAAACGTTTCAATTAAGAACACTCCTCTTCTCTCTCTCAATTTCCTATTTCCGGTATGAGAACAAATGAAGACAACCTTCATCTATTTGTTTGTCTCACAAAGTGATTATAATCCACATGTTCACCTATAAATGTGCCACAACGTCTAAACCCAAGCATCTTTTAAGTTTACCATGCAACACTAGTATTTGCATTTCAAGCAATTTAGTCCTTTATGACTATGACTTCTAATTTCTAAAAGGTTCAATTCGGCACCCTACATGTTTTATCCAATTGCTTAATTTGTCCTAAAAAATGTATCATGTCACTGCTTATAATTTACAAATCAGGATGACGCCCGTTATCGGTACCTTTTAATTTTACATGTCATTTTGGCATTTCGGATAATAAGTTGAATTTAATTTAACCATAATTATTAAATGAATTTTAATTCCAAATGAAGATATCCTTTTATAATTAAATACATTTTTATCCGAATATGAGATTGGAAGCGTCTAGTTACTTTAGGACACTTTGATTCATATTCAAAAATGTATCTAAACATAAAAGGTTTTAATGCATGACCGGTTATTGTCTTGTTTATTTTAAGTTCTAACTTAAAAATGCTCTAATTAATTAAATTGTTTAAAAGCTATGAATATTATTAATTTTGGGGTATTTATGAGATAACACCCAATTGCTTGAGCACTATTCATATTAAAACCCTAATTTGAATAATATTCTTAATTTAATTAGTGAGTCTAATTATTTAAAGTGATATTCTTAATTCAAGATCTAATCTAATTAACTAGGTCAATTTGTCATTTTCTAAATTTAAATGAGTATCAAATGTTCTACTTAAAAGTTCCATTGAATAACATCTCATTGCAATGAGATACTATTCAAATTAGAGCTTAAAAGCTTTCCATTTAATACACATTTATTTGCTACAATGATCTCTCCTATTTTAATTATTTAATTCTTAATTAAAGAACTTAGCATCTAAGGCTCTAACAATTATATCTATGTGAATTTAATTATCTAACAATATACTATATGATATATTCAAAACCATGCATCAAAAAAACATTAATCAAAGTAATTTAATTAAAAAGTAAATTAGGGACCAAATTGAATTATTATCAAAACTAAAGAACCGAATTACAAAGAAAAAGGGACCAAATTGAAATTTATTGAAACATGGGAGCTAGATTATAAGAAAAGGGAAAGAAAGATGCGAGCTTATCTGGGGGTTCCGGGCTCTTGAGCCCGTGGATAGCGCCTATAAAAAGGCCTCTTCAGATATCCCTTTTTCTTTTTTTTTCCCATTTTTGATTTCCTCCTCTCTCTCCATTCTTCAAATTCTCTCAACTTTTCCTATAAAACACCAAATTTCCAGAAAACCACCCCCAAACTCGATCAAAACACCAAGCTTTTGCTTGGTGTTCATCCTTGTTCTTCAAGAACAAGATGAACACCAAGAACACCAGCATAATTTTGTCACCTATTCCGCCGTTCAATCCTCAACCACCATCCTCTGACCATAATCCGGTGTTTGCCGGCCACTGAGATTCGAATCCTGGTCGTTACAAGGTGATTTTTAGCCGTTGCAAGGCAATTTCTAGCGGCCGTGCCTTCATCGTACCAAAACCCTAAACTCCCTAAAAACTTTATTTTGTCATCCTAAACCTAGATCTAAGGCCCAATTCATAAGAATCTCTATTCTTCCTCTCCTAAATCTAACTAACCGAACCCAAATCGTCTCATTTTCAACTCCTCCATGCCTCTAAACCCTCATCGACAACCAAATAAGATAAGTCGTTCTCTTTTTTTTTTTTTTTTCATTTTTGCTACTGTTTTTGTTGTTTAAAACTAGGATCTAATCGCTATTTTTGTGTTTGCTTACAGGGAATGAAATTGGAGAAAAAAGTTACCTTTTGATGAACTCAGGTGGTGGAACGACGGCTCCGATTGTCTTCCCCGGTGAACACTTTTTCTCTCAAGTGACCTCTCAGCGTCGGTAAGCTTCTCTCCTTCTTCCTCAATTATTGCCAAAATTATTACGCCATAATTGCCCTGACTTTTTCTCTCTCTTCCTTTATATAGGCTAACCAAAGGATGATGTTAGGGTGGGGCTTAATCTGCGTGTTACACCAACTGACCAATCCCTGAATGCCATGTGGACAATTTGGGCGGGCAAAGAAAGCACAATTGTGCTAGTTTGGGCTTCTTTATCCGAAAATAGTGGGTTTAGGTAGGAAATATAAATTGTTTGGGCCTTGGGGTATTTTTTAATGTAAATGGGCTTTTGTAATATATGTAGGCTAGTATTTATGTAATATGATCATTTGGACTGTTTATTGGGTTGTATTTATTTGATTTATTGTTTATTTTATTTTATTTATTTATTTCATATTATTTTTACTATATATATATAGGCCCAAATTAAATTCAGGTATTACATGATCCACTAGCTCGTTAGAGTGTGGCCGAAGTTCGACATTCTACAGGTTTGAGAGAACTATCTTCTTGGGAGTTGTTGCACCTTGGAAATTACTTTGGTTAATTAAGCGTGATGCTAGCCAGTAATGTCGAGAGTGGTGCTTGAGGCTTCGAGACCTTGAGGGAACCCAATCTTTGTTAATGAGAATGTTGAACCGTTGCCCTTCTATCGTGATTTTCTTAGTGGTTGTTTAGAGAATGTCACGATGGGGTTGCGGGACATGTTTGACCGTTTGGTAGATGCCAACGTGTGTAGTTTAATGCTCAAGAGCTTTAAAACTATTAGAGTGTTTGTTTATGCTTAATGGAGGAGACTTTCTCCCTGTCAAGAACGTGAGTAGATGTTGTGGTAAGGTCAAGTTGGATGTCGATGCCCATTGTCCTTGTTTGAGGACATTGACCTAGTTGAGAAAGTTAGAGGGTCAGTTGCGAAGGCGCAACTCGAACGAGGTTTCTTTTTTCTAATTGTTTCTCCCAAGGGAGAATCGAGCTTGTTCGCTAGTAGGAAGTTAGATCGTTGAGGTGGTGCTTAAACCATTGATAATGTGTTAAATCGTTACGTATCTCCTAATGTTGATGACTCGTTTAACCGATTGTGAAGTATTCGTGTGTAATACCCCAAAATGGGCCTAGAAGTATACTACTAATTCAATGCAAGTTTAATTGATTTGTTTCCATTCATAATGTAGTGACTTTTAAATTCGTTTCTTTTGGAAAATCGAAATTGGCTACGTGTTGTCCCCATCATTTTTTGAAATTCAGTTTAAAGGGAATTTCTTTTGAAAATTTGTGTTTTTTGAAAACGATGAAGACTTGAAGTCGCCACCGACCACTTGGGTAAGGTAGGCCAGACAACACAAAACCACAGATTCGTTTTGAAAGGGTTCGGGAGTTGGTTACGCGTGGGGAATGATTAGCACCCCCATCACACCCGAAAATTGGTACCAAAATATTGGTTGCTTTTAAAGGGATGGAAATTGTTGAAATTTGAATTGAATTTAATTAAGTGTAGTTAATTGAAAATTGACCTTAATTGAACGGGTTTTGTCAAATTGGTGGGTTTGAATTAATTGGACATTTAATTAATAAGGATGGCGATACATCAGACAACAAATTAAACTGACATCAAATAAGCCCGATTGCCGTGTTAATTTATGGTTCGAATTTCTTACGTCACCTTTATGCATGATGCAAGCATTTGAGTATGATGTTATGACTTTCAACTTTTAATTAACATTTACCATGGGACAAAAATGATTAATTCAAATATTTGGTCAACATCCATTGAGCCAGAACTATTACAACACAAATATCGAAATTAATAAATACCTCCATTTTTAAGGTTTAAATTAATTACCATGCAATCAAAATAATGGAGGTCAAATGAATGACAAGTATAAGTGTATGTCACATAAGGGCTTAAAATAAACACATAAAAGGCCCGCTGAAGTCCTAACTTAAAAGGCCCAAATTGTGGATGTTCAATTAGTGACCTAATTATTAACTAGGTGAGTCTAATATTAACCCTGAATTAATTAAACCCTAAAAATTAATAAATTATGGATTATCTTGTACCATGATAATTAACTTGATCAATTCTAAACTAGTATCCCAATGAGCCAAGGATGCTATTTAAAACGAATCACATTAATTAATCACAATTTTAAATTAAGTGTCCGTCTAAGCCCAATGTCAATTTTATCCTAGGGGGTAATTAAGTGGAGCTCAACTAATTTAATGAATTTAACATTTACCCCAATAAGCCCATGGTAAATTTAAATTCACTAAACTACTTTTGAACCTTAGGTTTAACTATGGCTCTAAAAAACTAACCCTAAAATTAACTTAATTAATTTAAAGATTATGCCCCTATAAGACGAGCACACACTTTAAATTAATTAAATTAACTTACCCTAAGCTAACCTAAAAGCTTAACCTAATAAAACAACCATAAAACACATGTTAAAACAACAATATATGAAAACTATATTATATGTACATGCATCTTTCTAAACTATATGCTATGTATAATATGTAAAACATATAATACACATCTAAGCCATATATTATATGTATCAAAACCATATATTATAAACTATAAAAAACTATATATTATGTAAAAACCATATATTTGTATAATAACCCTTTATCATATACTACTTATAAACTATACATATACTATATAATATACATTATATATGATATAAAACAAATATATCAAGCCACATTACAAACATATTTACACTAAATACGAACAAACATAACTAAAAAAATAGTAAAAAGGCATGGAAATCAAATATGCATGAACTGGGGGAGGGGCGAAAGAAAAGGGGTTTCAAGTCTGAATTTGGGACCAAATTAAACAAAATTTAAAATTTGGGGGCTCGAAAAGGGATTTAGCCATTTGAAATCAAAACCAGGACTAAATTGAAAACTGGCTTGAAACTTCAAGGACTGAGGGCGTTGTTTAAAAAGGCGGAATGGCCTCCATGTGTAATAAAAGAGGGACGAAGGGACTAAAGGTGTTATTTTGAAATGCGGAAGCCCTTCCCCGCGTAATAAGAGAGATGCAAAGGGCTGGGTATAAAACTCATTTTTTTACCCAAATCAGAAAAAATTTTGACCGTTCTTTGATATCTGAAAACATACCCCTTCCCCCCTCAAAACACTATGAACACCTCCGTGTGTTCATGCGAACCCTAAAACTAGCCAAAACAACCCCCTTTCTCGATTTAAAACCAGATTTGAATTCAAATCCTTTGAAAATGATGAAGCCCCCTTTAGTTTCACGAAAATAGAAATCAAAATCTCTTTCTTCTTTAAAACTGACAGCCTCCCCTTTTCTAAAAATGAATCGAGAACTTTTAAGGAACACCACTCCACCAATTCACCATGCACGACCTTGGGGAGACGGCTTATCAACAGTGAGAGAAGGCGAACCGACACCAAGGTAAAGAAGCCAAAACCATAATTTCTACATGTTTACTTGAAATGAAAATGAAGAGAGGAGAAATACCTCTGGAAAATCCTTCTTTTTTTGTATTGCTATCTCAATCCTTCCCCGTCTAGGTTTACAATTGATTTAGGGCCTTCTTTTATATCCCCTAAATTACATATTTGTTTACATGAATATAAAAATATAAAAAATCCCTATTGGCTGCCTTTGTCATTTTTAGCCGGATTTAACTGCTATCTACCATTTCTGATAATTTTGTGCACATTTCTCTGAAATTCCTAGAATTTTGGTATATAATCGTCCTTTTTGACATATTATTTGCTTTGTTTGTTATGCTGTTGTGGCTGTTTCTAAGGAGAGGGGACCAGAGCTGTTGCCGGCATGGGTCGGTCGTGCGTGCTCTTAGTGATCACGGATTACATCTACGACCGACGTGGCACACGAAGAGTGGCTGGTCAACTCGTCAATGTCTGATGTGGCTTTGAACAACCCCCCAAATCTGATCATTGATGAAGAGTTGGGCGCTTGGAAGACGAAGAGACTAGTGACGCTCTACACTCATGAGCAAGGAGTGGGATGTATGTTACTTTTCTTGAATTTGAGCCATTGGATCCAATCAGATCCAACGATCGAGATGATGCGATGCCATATCATCAAGAGAATAGCTAGGGTTTCTTCTATCAGGGTGATTTGGACTGCCAGATCTATTCTAGATCTAACGGTGGATATGTGGCTGCGTAAACATAAAGTGTTAGCAGATTAGGATATCTAATCTTTTAGGATTAGGGTTTAGTTAGTCGGGCCTAACAAGCCACCTATGTATACTTGTATATTCTTTTTGGGTTTTAGATTATAAGTGGGTTGATGATATATATATGGATTGGGCTTTTATTTATGAAATGTATATGGACTATATATGTTTTAATAGACTTTAGGTTTTTATTTAATTAACGTAGTGTGTATATATATATTGGGCTTTTGTTTAATTATAATTGGGCTACATTTATTTTATTAAGTCTTTTTTATTATGTTTAGTTTAGTTTAATAACACAAATAATACTAGCAACAATAAAACAATATGATAACATATAGATAACATAATATACTAATAATATTTTGGGGGTTTCTTTTTCAATTAGAAAATAACCAACACGATAATATGCATCACTAGTATAATTGTAAGACTATCAATACTTAACAAATATACCTATTAATATTTTTGGTGTGTTTTTTCTTCAATTGGATTTTAATAACAATAGATAAAGTAGAGCCCTTTATTGCAAAATATAAAACGGGTTAACACCCCAGATAAATTAGTGATTACACATAAATCTAGAGTTAATTAAAAATTTAGGACTAAATTAAGAGAAAAGAAGAAGGGGGTGGTTAATGTCTATGTACCGAATTGATTAATGGAAAAATAGTGGACTTGCATGCAAAGAAAAGTTTTGTTCAATGGCCTAAACACATGTCAAAGAAGTTAGGACATGTGGGATATAATTTCGGTGGAATGAAGAAAAAAAGGATCACTGTCCTATTTCATCTTCTTCAATTATCCGAGCCTTAAGAGAGAGAGAGTGAGAGGATGAATACATTCAAAAGCTGGTTTTGAAGCTCTCATGATCCGATTATTTGAATTTCCTTGAGTAAATTGATCTTCAAGGTAACAATTCCTTACCCTCCTAGTCTAAGTCAAAAATTGTTGAGGTATTCTATAGGTCTCTATGAATTTTTGGTAGTAATGGAATTGTTAAGAGAACTATCCATGTTATGGTTCCTTTTTGACCATTCGAAAAGGATCAATTAAAGCTGTTGTTAATACATTCTGATTTAGAAAATTTCCTTAAAGTGTTTGAAGCCTTCATTGGATGTATAGTTGTGTTTGAGATTTGAATTTGGTTGTTTTTGTAGTATAGTAATGACATTCTAATTGGTGAGGACCAAAATGAATGACTTAGGGATAAATTGGTTTATAAGAGGATGGCTTAAAATTGTTTTGGAGCTGAATGTACAAGGGAAGGGTTGTATTGAAATTTGGGGACTATTTGATGATCATAGGGGCTGTTTTGGTGAATCTAGAAACAAGGGAAACTGTCTTGCTAATGAAAAGAACTGTTTTGGGCATATATAGATGTATATAAAATTTGAATTGCTTTGTATGTATATATAAATTAGAGGGACTGTTTTATGGTATAAAATGCGAATGCAAGAGTAGGGGATTGATCTAAAAGCATAGGAGCACACATGGGACTGTTTTGAATGAATGTAAATGTATATAGATAATTGGGGATGTTTTGCTTTGATATGAAGAATAAAAGGACTGTTAACATGAATAAGAACATTAATGGACTGTTTTGGTGTAAATAATTAAGTATACTATTGTGTAGATTGTTTTGCATTCAACTGAATGTGTTAGGGGTTGTCTATAATAATTCTGGGCTGTTTTGAAGGTATATAAAAACATTAGGGACTATTTTTGGGTGTTGGTAAATATTATGGACTGGTTTGTTAGTGCATAACTATATACCCTGTATTGGGGATTGTTTTATGTATATAGGAGTGCAATGGGGTTGGTTTGGATATGTATCTATAAACATAAGACGTTGGGCTGTCTTGAATAATTAAACATACTAGTGGACTGTTCTAAGAGAATATTTTATGTATACATGCTTGATTAAGTAGTTTCTTTAAAGTGATTGATTGATAAGAATTGTTCTAATATATGAGTGTATTTCTTGTTACATTTAGACCAAGGGGAAGTGGAAAGAGGAAAGATCAAAGTAGATCAAATAGTGGTTAAACAAAAGGGGATCATGATTCGGGAGCAATTCTAGCTTGGATCAAACTGTGAGTGTAGTTTAAAGTCTCAGGATAAAATGAAACTATCCCGACCATCTTTATGTTGTTTTATTTGATTTTGTTTGCTTTCAAGGTTAAATTGTACTGGTATGGCTAAGCATGGAGAAAAGGTAAGTACTTTAATGAAAAGTACTTTATAACCTGAAATTTAGTTGAAAGCATGTTACGTGGTTAAATTCTATGCCTATGAATATATGTTTATACATAAGCTTGATATGATAAGAGCTAAGCCTTGATGTAATCACTTAAAGTTGAAGCTATACTCACCTTTGAAATGAACAACAATAAGCTACGTTCACTTGATGCCTTGAATGTGGTTGAATATGTTTGAGATGCTGTGTAGAATATACTTGTTCGAAAAAAACATGTGGTTGAACTTGTAATTATGTTATGAAATAAGCCTTAATGGCATGAAAGCAATAATATAGAGCAAAGCTTATCCATAATAAGATAATGACAAGTTCATGGCTACGGTGCCATTCGATTAAAAGAAATGTTACAATGAAAAGTCCACAAGAGGTGAATGCATACCCAAATTGAAAAAGGGGTAATAAGCTTATTTATTTGTTATTATGATAAGGAGCTATGCTCACTCTGTTTCTAATAAGAGATAATAAATGTGAAAGCCTTGGTTTTAATTCTGTAACATCCCAAAATATGACCTAGAAGAATGATAACATTTTGAATGAATCTTGATTTAAATTAAAATAATTCTGAAATGGTAAATTAAACAAGTTAGGGATCAAAAATAAAACTATCAAGGCATGTTAGCAAAAAGTAAGTGACCAAAACATGAGAATTGATTAATGAAGAGTTTGCATGTAAAATGGTGGGAACACCAAGGGCTTGGACACATGTCACAAGCATGGGGAGACATATGTGGGAGGGGTTTGGCCAAGAGGAGGATTAGCCAAAACATTTCTCCTTATCCCCCAAATTGCCGAACCACCCCTAGTAAGAGAGATTTGAGAGAAAGCTTTGGATATCCACCATGGAAGCTTGAAGGAAAGCTTGTTTAGCTTAATTTTCCTTATGGAATTCTTGTGTATCTTAAGGAAGAAGGTAAATTATTCTTCCTAGCAACTTAATCTAATTTCAATGTGTGAGATAATTGTGTTTATGCTTGTTTTGGTGTTAATAGCTTTGTTTGAATATCAAACTATGTTAAGGAAAAATTGGAAATCATTCGAATGTTGTGTGATATGAAATACCTTGTTTGAAGAAGTAGAACAATGCTTAGAATATACTCATTTGATGTATGAAATTCTGAAAGTTAGTGTCTTGGAGTTTGATTGTAAAATTGATCATGTTATGTTCATATATGACACTTGAATTGTGAAATTCTAGTCACCATACTTGATGTTAATGAGTCTAAGTAAATTAAGCATGTGAATATCAAATTCGTGACTGTTTTGCAAAATCAAAACTATTTTGGGACTGCCTTAATAACGAAAAAAATGAACTGGACCTTTAATCTAAAACAAGGGACTGGTTTGCAATTAATTAAGGGCTGATCTGGATAATTAAAATAGGGGAAATACTTAAGGATGTAATTGAGGACTGTTTTGATTGAAAACAATGATGTTAAGGGCTGCCCTGCACCTATGAAATTATTTGGGACTATTTTATGTATACAAACTGTGTATATAGAAACTAGGGATTGTTTTTGAATAGTTTGGACAATTATGGACTGTTTTAAACATAAACAATTGTGTGCTTATGAGTTTAGGGCTGTTCTGGACAATTGTGAGAATAATTGGACTGCTTTAAATGTATATACTCTTGTTGGGGAATTGTTTGATGTACATAAGTATGTAAAATAGGTAAATGGACAGTTTTGAATATGTATGTGAATAATGGACTGTTTTGGGATAATTTAAAGCAAACAATAGACTATTTTTGATGTGTAAAAATGTATATAAGTTAATTACCCTATTTTTGCATGAACATGAATGATTGTAGACTGTTTTTGCACACTTGTTTGTGAACATGTGATTAGGGATTGTCTTGGCATCTAGGATTGTTATGAGCTGCCTTGTGTTTACATGTTTGTGTGCATAAAAATTAGAGTGGCATTGCAAATGATTTGTTGATAAGTATGGTTCTAATATACAAATTATACCTCTTGTAAATTGTTAGACCAAGAAGGATCTAGGAAAGGATTTGGATAAGTAGCAAGATATGATTAAGGATTCAGGTATCCCGTAACTTCGGGATAAGAGGTGAGTGTAGTTTAAAGTCTCGGGATAGATTAAAACTATCACGAGCATTTCTTTTTGCTTTATTTAATTTTGCTTACTCATTAGGATAAGTTTTACCGTATGATTAAGCTTGGATTTCAAGGTGAGTACTAAAATTACAAGCTATATGTGATTGAATATGTTTGAGATGTTATGAAAGCTATATGTACTTGAATATGTTTAAGATGCTATGAAAGCTATATATGATTGAATATGTTCGAGAAGCTATGGAATGCATACTATGTTTGAAAGTTACATGTAAGTAAACTTGTGGATAAGCTATGAATTAAGCCATGATCATTTGATTATAAGAATGTGAAATTATACTCAAACAAGATTCTGGCATGATGTGATAACTTATAAGCGTCGTTCATGTGATTGTAAGAATATGGGACTATGCCCGTTTCTAATACGAATAAGATATATTAATTGATCATCTGACTAAGGAGCTAAGCTCAATTCCGATTCTGACATGATAAGATTTAATTGAAAAGCCTTGGTCTTGAGTCAGTCATAGGTATAGTTGGCATGCCATAGAGTCTATAGAGCTCGTGTTTGGGGTGGACTATGGTCTTGGACTACGATCCTTATGTGGCGACAGTAGGAGGGAAGTGTTGTGGTCACTTGGCTACAGTAGGAGGGGTTGACCGGTACCTTGAGTACCAATTTGTTTGGCGACAATTGGTTGGGGATTCGTGTGCCTAGGATACTTGATTCTCAAGGTTATGTTAAAGAAAAAGTAATGAGATGTGCAAGTTCTAACTAATAAACCATCTTATAACTTATAAGACAAATATCACATGCCTTTCTTATGTTATGTTTGATGTCTTATGTGCCTAGGATACTTGATTCTCAAGGCTATGTTAAAGACACAGTAATGAGATGTGCAAGTTCTAACTAATAAACCATCTTAATAACTTATGAGACAAATATCACATGCCTTTCTTATGTTATTCTTATGTGCCAAAGAAACTTATGTTATGATATGCTATGTTAATGTCTTAAATGACAAGAAACTCATGATTAAGGTGAGCCATGTTGATATCTTAATTGCCAAGAAACTCATGTTATGGTATACTATATTGATGACTTGAGTGTCAAGTAACTTAAGAGTAAATAGGCTATATTAAAAAGAAACCAAGAAAGTTCACAAGTTAAATCAATGGATTATTTTAATATCTTGCATAGCAAGTAATATAATTCCTATTGATTATTGGGCACCTATCATTTTTAAGCCTTGTTAACATTAATCTTAAAATTTACCATTTTAGAGGTTTTAAGCACTCAAGCAACCAAAATGTCAATCAATCCTCAAAGAAATTAAATTCATGATTTCCAGGAATATAAAGGAGTTAGTAGTGTACTAACCTTGATTTCTAAGCTAAAAGGGAAGTTTCCAACCAAAGCCCTTCAAACCTTCTTCTTCCCAAGCTCCTTGGAAGAATTTCTCACTTTTTTTAACTACAAGAAAATGTTGTAAAATGAATTACAACATTGTTGGAAGATTAAAAGAGATTAAATGGATGATTTAACTACAAGGAATGAAGTCAAAACCCCCACTCCCGTTCTTCTTCTTCAACCCCCACCGAAACCAAACCTCCACCACACTTGATGATTTTAACCTCTAAAAGTAGATCCTTGGATGGAGATTACACTACCCTCAACTTAAATTGCGAAATTCTAACTCAAACGGACAATGGTTGAGCCTTTAGCATCTAGTTCTTGGGTGGAAGATGAAAATGAGAGAGATGAGGAAAAGCAAAGAGACAAGGTGATATCACCTTCTTCACTTTTCTATAGAAACATTAAGAACCCCAACATTTTCTCTCTTTAAAAAGAGGGAATTTACCATCCTACCCTCCCATCATCTCTCCAACCCGACACCCAAACCCAAAACCAAAAAGCTAGCCCACCAAAGCTAACAAAGGCCCAAACGCAAAGCCCACGGTTCAAGTTAAACTGACCATCGGATTCTGAAATTTGGGTCGTTACAATTCCCCCTCAAAGAAATTTTATCCTCAAAATTACCTTTTAGAAACAGATGTTGATAGAGAAACTTCATATCCTTCTTGACTTCCCACGTAGCTTCTTCGACTCTTGGTTCCTCCACAACACCTTAACAAGGGGTATACACTTATTGTGAAGCACTTTGACTCCTTTGTCCAAAAATCTTATATGTTCTTCCTCATAGGTTAAGTCGATTTTGATCTCGATCTCCTCAAGTGTGATAACCTGTGAAGGATCAGAACAGTAGCGCCTCAACAAGATACATGGAACACATTTTGGATGTGTGCCATCTTTGGGGGCAAAGCTAATCGGTAAGCTACGAGTCCATCCCTCTTAAGAACTCATACAACCAGATAAACCTGGGGCTCAACTTTCCCATTCGCCCAAAGTGGATTACTCTCTTCCACGACGAGACTTTGAGAAATACCATGTCACCAACCTCATACTTGATGTGCTTACGTTTTCGATCCGCATATTCTTTTTTACTATCAAAGGCCGCTTGCAATCTTTCCTTGATTATCTGAACCTTCTCCTTGGTTTGTCTAATCAAATATAACCCCACGATTCTTCTCTCATTTAGCTCGGTCCAACACAAGTGTGTTCTACACTTATGGCCATACAAGGCCTAAAAGAGAGCTATCTTGATGCTAGATTGGAAGCTGTTGTTGTAGGCAAACTCAACAAGAGGTAACTATTCTTCCCAACTTCTCTCGAAATCAATGATTCAATAACGAAGCATATCTTTCAAGATCTAGATAACTCGCATAGACTGACCATCAGTCTAAGGGTAAAAAGATATACTAAAATGCAACTTGGTGTCCAAGGCCTCATGAATCATCTTCCACAACCTTGCCATGAAACACAGATCTCTATCTGATAAGATCGATGATGGCACTCCATGCAACCTTACTATCTCTTGGATGTACAACTGTGCCAACCCTCAACCTTAAAATCCATACACACAGGCAAGAAATGGGCAAACTTGGTCAAACGATTCACTATCACTCAAATGGCATCATGCTTCCTTTGCGTCAATGGTAAACCTGTCACAAAAATCAATGGTCACATGATCCCACTTTCATTGTAGAATCTGGATGGGCTGAAGAAAGCTTGAAGGAACCTGATACTCGACCTTAACTTGTTGACAATATAACCATCTTGTCACAAACTCGAACACATCTCTTTTCATGCTAGGCTACCAATAAAAAGGACGAAGGTCTTGATACGTTTTGTTGCTGCCCGAATACACGGTAAACAGGCTCTGGTGCATCTCATGTAGGATACGGTCTCGCAAATCCTCCAAGGTTGGGACGCAAAATCGGTCTTTGAAATACAAGACCCTACCATCTTGCACTTTAAAATCGGACACCTCACCTCTTTAAACAATCTCAATCTTTCCTACCAAATCTTCGTCTAATACTCGCGTCCTCTTGATCTCTTACACTAGGGCAGGCTCTACACGAAGCTCGCTAAGAATCCACCATCCTCGGTCATCCTCAAACGAGTAAACATCGCCCTCAAATTTGACATAGACTCCATTCTCAAAGCATCAACCACCACATTCGCTTTACCGAGATAATACTCGATGATGCAATCGTAGTCTTTTAACAACTCAATCCATTACCTTTGCCTCAATTAAAATCTTATGGTCGGTGTAGATGTAGCACTTTTTCCCATATAAATAATATCTCCAAATCTTCAACGTGAAGATAACTACGGCAAGCTCCAAATCATGGGTAGGGTAGTTCCGTTCACGAGGCTTAAGTTGTCTTGAGGCATAAGCAGCCACCTTACCTTCTTGCATAAGGACACAACCAAACCCATTCAACGAAGCGTCGCTAAACACAACATAATCCTTTACCGGGTCGAGTTGCGCCAAAATTGGGACCTCCGTTAAGTAAGCCTTCAAATGCTCGAAGCTTTGTTGTCTTTTCTCGTTCCATTCAAATAGAACTTCTTTTTGCAACAACTTGGTCATAGGTGTTGCACTGATGGAGAAACCTTTAACAAAACGGCAATAATACCCGACAAACCCAAGAAAACTACAGTATTTCATGATATTTCTAGGTGGTTTCCACTACCACTGCTTGGATCTTTTACGGATCGACTCAAATCCCATCCGCTGCAATAATGTGGCCCAAAAGTGCTACCTCAGAAAGACAAAACTCACACTTACTGAACTTGAAAAAAAGCTGTCTTTCCCTCAAGGTCTGAAGAACAATACGAAGATGATGATCATGCTCCTCTTTCGAGCTTGAATAAACCAAGATGTCATCAATGAAAACCACCATGAACTGATCTAGGTAAGGCTGAAAGATCTGGTTCCTCAAATCTATAAAGGCTGCAGGTGTATTGGTAAGCCCAAAAGGCATCACCAAGAACTCATAATGTTCATACCGTGTCATGAAAGCAGTTTTTTCAACATCCTCTTCCACTACTTTTAACTGGTAATAGCATGACCTAAAATCGATCTTTAGAAACACCTGAGCACTTCTCAACTGATCAAATAGGTCATCAATCCTTGGTAGGGTATAACGGTTCTTCATCCTTACCTTGTTGAGCTGACGGTAATCGATACACATCCTCATCGACCTATCTTTTTTCTTAACAAACAAGACTGGTGCACCCCAAGGTGAGATGCTTGGTCGAATAAAGCCTCTTTTTAGCAACTCTTGAATTTGGTTCTTTAACTCCCTTAATTTTGTCAAGGCCATGAAATACTGAGAAATGGACACTGGTGCCCTACTAGGTAGCACATTTATTCGAAACTCTAACTCACGATCTGGAGGAAGTCTGGGTAACTCTTCCAGAAACACTTCGGCGAACTCTCTAACAGTTTGAAGACTCTCTAGTGTCAGACTCTCAACTTATTTGTCAACCACGCGAGCCAAGAAGGCCTTGCAACATTGCTGGATCATACTTTGTGCCGACAAAGCCGACACTACATTGGGAAGACAAGGATTCCTGTCACCATTCACTACTAACTTCCCCATTCTAAACCACGAAGCTTAAGGCTCTTCGCGCTACAACCCAAACGTGCGTCATGCTCAAACAACCAATCCAATCCTAAGATAGCTTCAAAATCTTAGAATGGTAACACCATCAAATCAGTTGAAAATATCAAACCCTAAACCTCAATCAAACACCTATGATACACCTTGTCTACTAACACATTACACCCCAAAGGACTAGTCACACGAACCCCTATCTCCAGATCCTCAACAGGAATACTTCACTACTAAGATATGCCACTACAAATATAGGAATGGGTAGACCCCGAATCCACAAGAGCAACCATAGAAACTGAAAACAAGGTAAATGTACCTGAGATAACATTAGTAGCTTCATAGTCCTCCTAAACCTTGACTGTGTACTGCTCACTGGGGTGGTGTTAGCAGCTGCCAGATAATCTCTCAGAAAATGATCTGGTGACCCACAACTATAGCAAACTTTGGATGTCTCTCAACACTCGCCTTTATGCTTACGCCCATACTGATCACAAACTGGTGCATTCTTTTGTGATCCCTTTGAGCTCATCATAGACGAAGATGAAGGCCTCCTACGACTAGCTAATTTTGACCTATGGTCCAATCTCAAATTCTAGTTCCAAGCTCATCTACCTTGGTTCTAACAGTTCCTATTCTTCTAGGAGTAAGACTGTGAGTTATTGAAGAAGTTCTGAGTCCTCCCACTAGACCTCCCTTGCCCACTAGACGGGCCATAGGTCAAACCTTGCACTTGCTCAAGCGATTTGGTACTAGCAGTCAACTTTGAAAACACTTTCAGTGGGGCATCAGTCAAATAAGTATGAATTTCCTTCCTCAAACCTTTCAAGAACTTATTTCACCTCATTTTCTTAGTATTAACCAACTCAGGGGCATACCTGCTCACCTGTAGGAATTCTTGTTCATATTCAAAGACTAATTGGTTCCCTTGAACCAAATGATTGAACCGACCCCTCAAAGTGTCAATGTGGGTCTCTCCCACATAATTCTTCTTGAACTCATCCAAGAAGTCATCCCATGTAGGTTGGTTTGGATACCAACCCAACTCTACCGTCTCCCACCATTCTCGAGCATTCTCCTTCAATAGAGAAAGAACACATGTCAACTTGTCCTCAGATCTCAACCTCATCTGATGCATGATCCAATGGTTGTCCCTCAACCACTGATCGGCCTTAACCGGGTTGTCTTGTCCCGACCCAAGAAAGTTCGTAGCACCATGGAAATGCACCCTCTCTATAGGTGCCTCGCGAGGGGTAGCCGAAGGCCTCGGTATAACCCTCACAATCCGGTGAAAGGCTTGGTCCAAATGGGAGCAATAATTGGCCCCTCGACCCCTATCATCCTCTGACACCTCTAAGTGAGGCCCAGTTCCAATAAGCATCAGATACGTACAATCATGCTCGAGATCTCTTATCGAGCCTTTGAATGAGTCCCGATCCCACTAAGCCTCGGGTCTATACATTTGGGATCTTAACCATGGTGTTGCAACACTCTATACCCTCATGGGTGTCTGGAACCCCATTAAAAAAGGTGATACAACCATAATGCCCTTTCGTGGCATGCATTCATTGTTCGATCCACCAAGGACTCTTAGCCATACAACACAACAAGTCACCCAAGGTTTTAATTAAGTTATTACCCTTTAAGATCGTATGTGATGCTTACGTCTCAGTTTCATAATTTACTATTCATTTTACCACTTTAGAAACCCATTAAGCCTTACTCCTCGAATTATAGGTCCCTTAAACTTAAATCTTATTTTTCGGGTAGAATGCCCAGTGAGTATAGATACTCATATACGAGTATCGATACGCTCCAAGGGGTACCGATACCAACCCATGAGTATCGATACCTGGCTGCATTCAGAAGAGAGATTTTACTGAAGGCTCATACCGATACACGGGGCTGAGTGACGATACCCTAGGTGTACCGATACGTACCCGAGCGTATCGATACAAATTTTGGCTACTGGAATTTGGGTGGAAAAAAGGTATCGATACCTCTTCAGGCGTATCGATACGCCCTTCATCTTTTTACTTAGTTTCAACCTTTTACAACACTGGGTATCGATACGTGTTCAACCGTATCGATACCTGAACCCAAAATTCAATTTTTGGTCTTCAAAAATCATTTCCACTACCCTAAAAACCCAAAGGCAAGACCCCAAAACGAGCCTACACATTATGGGAATTAGTTTATGTGGTTTCCTACCATTTTTATGCCATGTTAACATCAATCCTAAAATTTATCATTTTAGAGGTTTTAAGCACTCAAGCAACCAAAATGTCAATCAAGCCTCAAAGAAATCAAATTCATGATTTCCAGGAATACAAAGGAGTTAGTAGTGTACTAACCTTGAATTCTAAGCTGAAAGGGAAATCTCCAACCAAAGCCCTTCAAACCTTCTTCTTCCCAAGCTCCTTGGAAGAATTTCTCACTTTTTTTAACTACAAGAAAATGTTGTAAAATGAATTACAACATTGTTGGAAGATTAAAAGAGGCTAAAGGGATGATTTAACTACAAGGAATGAAGTCAAAACCCACACTCCCGTTCTTCTTCTTCAACCCCCACCAAAACCAAACCTCCACCACACTTGATGATTTTAACCTCTAAAAGTAGATCCTTGGAAGGAGATCACACTACCCTCAACTTAAATTCCAAAATTCTAACTCAAATGAACAAAGGTTGAGCCTTTAGCATCTACTTCTTGGGTGGAAGATGAAAATGAGAGAGATGAGAAAAAGCAAAGAGACAAGGTGATATCACCTTCTTCAATTTTCTATAGAAACATTAAGAACCCCAACATTTCCTCTCTTCAAAAATAGGGAATTTACCATCCTACCCTCCCATCATCTTCCAACCCAACACGCAACCAAGAACCCAAACCCAAAATCAAAAAAACTAGCCCACCAAGGCTCACAAAGGTACAAACGCGATGCCCACGCTTTGGGTTAAATCGACCATCGAATTTCAAAATCTGGGTCGTTACAGTTGTGGTCAGAATCTGAGTTTGTGGCGGTTGTGGGGAAAGAGCTTGAAGTTTTTTCGAGGATTCTCCTCATTTTTTGTTAACCATTTGAAAATGAAGTGTTCTAGAAAAATTAAGTTTTATACTCGGTCCATTTTTGAAATGGATTATTCATGTTTTAGAACCCTCTGCATTGCTTTAACCCCCAACAAGCCAGCTTTTCAAAACCCTTTCAGCGGTCTCTGAAAGTTTTCCAAGCTTTCAATTTCGTCCCTTTTTCATTGATTTTATCCGATGATAAATGTGATATTCCATTCTTTGGTCCCTGTTTGTTTAATTGTTTTTTTTGGTAATCGCCTAATTTTCAGTTTGTCTTCATTCCATAGTTTAATATATTTCTCTAATTTGTTTCATTCCATGTTAGTCTCATTTAGTATTATTTTTTTTTGTAATTGCATTTGCGTTCATTGTGTTTTAATATTATGTTATCTTTCAGTTTCTGTTCTTTAAGATTATATATTTTATTTATCACTTATGTTATTTTTTTATAGTACTTAATTTTGTACTAATCATATATAGTCTTTATTTCTATATCTTTTTACCCATACATATACATGCATAACCGTATTGTTTCATATATTTATATTTACTATTATAAAGTTGTAGTAATCCATATAAAGTCTTATTAAGTTTTTTTGTTTGTTATATGTGGCATGTGCAATGCGTTGTCTATTTGATATTATCATTAATCTTGTATTTATTTATTTATTTTCATGTATCCATTTTAGCGTTATATATTGTTCATGCATTTTTTAGTTTAGTTCTCAAAATTTCGGTATCCTATTAGGGAGTGTCGTCCTGGGTCTTCAGGCGTCATCTTCTTTTGATACCATAAATTACGAGATTTTTAGATATATTTGAACCGTATGACCATGCATGCATGCATTTTAAGGATTAAATATTAAATTAAGTTGAATTTAAATTATTGTTAATAAATACTATACGAACTCTTAGGTACCAATTTTGGGCGTGATTCGGGTACTAATCCTTCCCCACTCATAACCGATTCTCGAACCCACTTTTATCTCTGATTTTCCTTTTTGGTGTTCGGTCTAACTTATCCAAATGAACGGTGGCGACTTCAACATTTTATTTAAATGAAAAAAAGGCTCGTGTTTGAAATAAAATTGTGGAGTCACCACCAGTCACTTGGGTAAGGTAGACCGGACATAAAAAAAGCTAACTAGAGAAAAATTGGGTTCGAGAGTCGGTTACGAGTGGGAAGGTTTCGCACCCAACCACGCCTAAAAATCGGTATCTAAGGGTTCGTACAATTAAATATATAATCCCTAAAATGCATGGATTCATGATCATATGGTTCTAATATAAATACAACAATCTCGCAATTTACAATACAAAAAAAGATGACGTCCTGAGACCCGAGTCGACACTCCTAATAGATTACCGAGATTTCGAGAACTAAACTAATGAGATGAATTAAAATGCATGTACATGAGAAATTAAAATGCTAAAGGGCAAGAATAAAATAAATAATGCAATAAAGAACAAATAATTATACAAATAAAATATACTTTACTAAACAGTATGAATATAATAATATATATAATAAAACTATATACATATGCATCACGTATTACGTAAAAGCATATACTATGCGACATATACATTAAAAAAACATATGTATTACATAAGTAAAGCTATATATATATACCACTGTAAACTATACATATACTATATTTATTATATTACTATATCATATATCATATATGAAAACCAAAATAAGACACATATTCCAAGGGATACGTACACCAAATGTTAAAAAGGTAAAGAACAGTAAAATAATATAATAAATATATAAAAAAAACACAGGCAGAATCGAACGAATATATATACACGTAAAATAATTATAAAAAAACCTTTAAAGAATATAAATATGGGTGGAAAAGGAAATCATATTTACGACACTCATAACATTATTGAAAACAATATTTACATATGTATATTGTCACGGACCAAACTTTTTGGATCGAGACATTAGCGCGAGCAACAAATAGGGAGGTTGTGCGCAATGCAACGGGCTTGCCAAGACCATCACACTTGGCCCGGCACTTGGAGAATGCTAGAAAGCCCGCAAGCCCACAAGACTTAGCCAAATTCATGGAGGATTCAGGAGGGTAAATTGGTCAAAGCATTATCCATTTATTTGAATATAATGTGTAGATAATGTTTGTGATAATTAGAGATTTGAATTAGAGATTTGATCAGATAAGATAAGATAAGATCAATCTCGACCGTCGATGTAATTTAAACTGAGCCGTTGGATGTAGGAGAGTTCAACTATAAATAGAGGCTCCCTCCTCATTGTAATCTCATTGAATTCAATCCATCATTTGAGTAATACACTTGGCATTTACTCTAAAAACACTTTGTAGTGTTCTTCGCGTTCTTGAGCGTTCTTTCTCTTGTTCTTGTTGCCTTTCTCTTTTGTTCGGTTCCTCTTGGAACGATCTTGTGTTTCTGCGACAGGGGAGTATTCGATCTTTCGGATCGAGGATTCAGGCTTACTTAGTCGTTTGTCTTAAGGAATCGACTAAGGCCGCACGTTGGGTTGGTTCAGAAGTCTAGCCCCGTGACAGTTGGTATCAGAGCGAGTGTTCGAGCACAAACACTGATTGGAGATGGCAAAGAAAGGAGGGAATGTTGCAGCACAAAAGGGTGTTGAGGCCCAGGCTAACGATGGAAAGCGAGACAGTCCGAGCAACACTGTGCCTACGCTGGAAGAAAGGTTGGGAAAGCTCGAAGGATCCATGAAGGATGCCCGAGAGGAGATTGACGTTGTCAGAGTACGTCTTGACGAGCTGGACTCTTCGGGAGAGGAGCTCGAAAGCAACGTGCAGGATCTGAAGAACAACGTGCGAGACCTTGACCATTGTGCCGACAGTGCGGATAGACGGAGTGATGCACTCGAAGCTGAGCTAAAGGCTTTGAAGGCGGAGATGATGGAGGAAATCAAGGAGCTCAAGGGAGAGCTTCAAGTTTACAAGGCTGTCGTGACTGATATGTTAAGCACGGCAACAATCAGACCAAAGTTGGACGTGCCAAAGCCGAAGGAGTTTAGCGGAGCTAGATTGGCCCAGGACGTGGAGAACTTTGTGTGGAGCATGGAACAATACTTTCGTGCTACAGGCATCAAGGATGATGCGGACAAGGTAAACATTGCTTCTGTTTACTTAACTGACGTTGCACTTTTATGGTGGCGACGCAGTTGCTCTGAGGAGAAGAGCAAGGATATTCCCATCGGGACTTGGGAAGAGTTTCAAGCTGAGTTCAAGGAACAGTTCTACCCAAAGAATGCCCAATAGGAGGCTCGGGAGAAGCTGCACGAACTCAAGCATGAAGGTTCCATCCTGGAGTATGTCAGACGGTTCACTGAACTCAAACTCCAAATCACGGACATCGCTAAAGCCGAAAGCCTTTTTATCTTTAAGAACGGGCTTAAGCGATGGGCCAGACTGGAGCTGAAGAGGATGGGAGTTGAGGAACTCTCCAAGGCTATGGCCGCAGCTAAATCCATAGCCGAGTTCGAGATGGCGGAGACTCTCAAGCCCCGAGGCAAGGGCTATGGTAGGGGAGTCAAAGATGGGGAAGGTCTTGTGTGCTGTGTCTGCGGAGGAAAGCACATGATGAAAGATTGCCCCAAGAATGATCGTCTTAATGCTGTCAAAGGCGATGTGTCCGAGGAGTCGGACGAGGAATTGACGAGGCTTGGTGCGATTGCGAGTGTCAAAGCAATCAAGCCGAGGGTAGAGAAACAACTAAAGTGCTACCAATGTATGGGCCACACAAGTTGCGAGCATGCCCACATCGAGTCAAGCCATTCAAGGGGGTGGACGAGCCCGAACAGAGTGAGGCTGCGAGACTTGGCTCGATAATACTGAGTTCTGCTAAGGCGAGAGTACGCAAGCAGAAAGGGTTGATGTTTGTCGACATCAACATTGTGGGACGATCGAGGAGTGCTCTAGTGGACACCGGAGCAACCGATCTATTCATGTCCAAGAAGGCTGCCGACAAACTTGGTCTTAGAGTTGTGGGTTCAACCGGAAAGATCAAGACTGTGAATGCTAAAGAAGTTCCAATTGTTGGGACGGCACGGAAGGTGGAGCTGCAGATTGGTGAATGGAAGGGCAAGGAAGACATCAAGGTAATCAATTTAGATGACTTTGATTTTGTTTTGGGACTAAGCTTCCTTGACCGTATAGATGCTCTTATCGTTCCTTGTGCCGACGTCGTCTGTGTTTTGGATCGCAAACAACATTGCGTTGTGCCCTCGTACCGAGACAAGGGTAAATGAACCAAGACGCTGACTGCCATTCAGCTTACCGAGGATGCTCCAAGCCAAGGAGACATCGCTTTGGAGGCTACTGTTGGAGGGACTACTTTAGTGGGGCAAGAGTTGCCCGAGTCAGATAGCGACATGAGGCCCGTGGAAAAACCACCAATGGGTAAGGTGGGAAACGAGCGACGAACTTCAGGTAGGAAGTGTCGACGCAAGAGAAATCACCGAACTTCAAGGAAGAAGGATCGATGCAAGAGAGCACCAAACTTCAAGTCAGAAGGGCGGGTGCAACTAGATGCAACGGACTTCGGGGAAGAAGTGCCGATGCAGAGTAACATAACGGACTTTGTGGCGAAAGTGCCGATGCATGCAAAGAACCCGATGAAGAAGGTTCAATGCAGAGGGGGCGGACTTCAAGGAGAAAAAGAAGGGCTGACCCATTTTAGAGTAAATGTGACTTAGGAAAAGGTACATCTCAAACACATTCCTAGTGTTTTTGGTTTTGATATGCCGTTGTTGATGAGCGTAGGTCAAGTGAGACCTAGTCTTGATCTTTGGGGAAAAGAAGATTGGAAGAGACCTTTCAGAGTTCAAAGGGCAAGCGAGTTGTCGATTTAATCGAGAGTTGATCTGTATTCAATGTTGTGACAACTTCCAAGTCTTTGCCGCAGGACCAAGTGGGTCTGAGTCGAGGTAAATCAGAGTTTGTGGGAGAGTGATCCTACAAAGGAGATGTATCAAGAGGCGTGTTAGCACGCGATGTTCAACGGTTTGTTTGAGTCGAGGCGGCAGTTCATATGGGGGAATTGCACGAAGCCGAGGCATCGTCGAGTAATCAAGTTGACCCTGCCCAGGATCGTTCGAGTGCAGCGACGAGGGCGTCGCTAAGTCAAGTGGGGGAGATTGTCACGGACCAAACTTTTTGGATCGAGACATTAGCGCGAGCAACAAATAGGGAGGTTGTGCGCAATGCAACGGGCTTGCCAAGACCATCACACTTGGCCCAGCACTTGGAGAATGCTAGAAAGCCCGCAAGCCCACAAGACTTAGCCAAATCCATGGAGGATTCAGGAGGGTAAATTGGTCAGAGCATTATCCATTTATTTGAATATA
Source organism: Hibiscus mutabilis (assembly GCA_019671005.1). Classification (NCBI taxonomy): domain Eukaryota; kingdom Viridiplantae; phylum Streptophyta; class Magnoliopsida; order Malvales; family Malvaceae; genus Hibiscus; species Hibiscus mutabilis. Next base: position 42,824,791 of record CM033745.1, read on the forward strand.
ATGTGTAGATAATGTTTGTGATAATTAGAGATTTGAATTTGAGATTTGATCAGATAAGATAAGATAAGATCAATCTCGACCGTCGATGTAATTTAAACTAAGCCGTTGGATGTAGGGGAGTTCAACTATAAATAGAGGCTCCCTCCTCATTGTAATCTCATTTAATTCAATCCATCATTTGAGTAATACACTTGGCATTTACTCTAAAAACACTCTGTAGTGTTCTTCGCGTTCTTGAGCGTTCTTTCTCTTGTTCTTGTTGCCTTTCTCTTTTGTTCGGTTCCTCTTGGAACGATCTTGTGTTTCTGCGACAGGGGAGTATTCGATCTTTCGGATTGAGGATTCAGGCTTACTTAGTCGTTTGTCTTAAGGAATCGACTAAGGCCGCACGTTGGGTTGGTTCAGAAGTCTAGCCCCGTGACAATATGTATTAAATAAAAATAAGGTAAGGAAATTATATCAAAAATATAATATATTATAAAAAGTAAACATTTACATATAACCATAACGATATGTAGTAATATATAACATACCACAAAAAGGAAGTAAAAAAAGGAATTAAAGGAAATATATGGAAATAATGACCAAATATATATATGACATACTATATAGTATAAGTAATGTAATATAAATGCGAAACCAAATTAGAGGGATTAAATGGTGATTATACCACAGATCTCAGGTAAAAATCCATGAGAAAGGATTAAATTGAGAACTTTTGAAAACTCACAAGGACCGCGTAACGAATTTAAAAGGGATGAAGGTCCTTAAAACAATAATTAATCTGAATTTAAAACAGAGTATAAATGCAAAAAACTAAAAGCAACTTTCATTTGTTTCGCTTCCTAAAAAAGGGGTCAAAAGCACCATTTTAAAACCTTTGAAATATTCAACGTTGCTCTTGAGAATTCAAAGAACTCCCTAGTTTCCGATGGCCTTCCACTGTCCTGGCCTCCTCACATCGTTTTGGTAGCCTATCGTCAGCGCCTATGAACTTTAACCCTAACCAAAACGATTGATTTCTCCTCAAAATAAAAAATCCAACCATGGATTCTTAAAACAACACCCCGTCCACCCAAAATCTTGGGAAAACCGAATCCAAAATAATCATTTTTTGTTAGAAACCTAGATTTTGAAAATATACATTTGAAAACAAAACCATCACCTACAAGGGGCTAAAGGAAAAAAAAAACTGATGCCATTCATAGGTGGCATCATACTCCACCAAACATGACGACCGAGATCGAAGGTAAACCCTATACCTTTTTCCTTTTTCTTTATTTCGATTCAAAAGCAAAATGGAGAGAAAATACATTATGAAACTGTTTTTTTATTGTATTGATTGATCTCCTTGATGAATGGGATATTCCCTCCATTGGTCCCTATTTGTTTAATTATTTTTTTTGCAATCGCCTAATTTCATATCAGATTGTTTTCTTTCCATAGTTTAATATATTTCTCTAACTTTTTTATTGTCAAAATAGACAGGGACCGGAGGTGGTGGCCCGCGCAGGTCGAGGTAGTTGTTCTAGGTCAAAGTTTGTATACTTCTCTTAGTTTTTGTGGGCAACGATATTTGAAAGGGAAGATCTTGGTGTTATTCTTGCATGTCTTGTTTTATACTGCTCGGGCATGTGTCTTGATTGGGTTGTCGTGGCATGTTGATTGGACTGACAATGACTTGAAGCCCTAGGTTCGCTTCGTCATCCGTAGCGGACACGTGTGTATAGCCATGTGGTCGCTAGATAAGATGCAATGTAGCTTTCGATCTTACCAGTTCACCACAGAATGCGAAGGGTATCGTACATTTTGCAGACGATCCTGTGCATTACGTTCCGCGTGCGTTGTTACACTCATCGCTGGATGTCTCTCATGTTACACTGTCCATAGTCTTACTCATTCTAGTCTCTACATGTGGTAGTAGGTGTTTGTAGGTGCTAACAATTGTCCCCCAGTGAGGGAATGTTGTAACACGCCAAATACTGCTATACGTTTTGAGATGTGATCGGTGAGGTTCGACTCGGTCAAACCAGATTAATCGGTTAAATAAGTTTCGGGAAATTAATATTTTAAAAATATAATTTGAGGCGATAAAAATTGATTTGATTTACTAAAAATGTTTAAATATATTATCAAGTGTTTTGGTAACTAAATTGAGATTTAATTTAATTTCGAGTGACATTGTGATTTAGTGACTAAATTGAAAAAAATGCAAAACTGTTTTAATGACTATTTTGTAAATGGTCTAATACTATGAATCCTTAGAGAGCTATATTTTCCAAATATTTTAATCTAAAAATACCTCCTTAATTGAGTAAGGAATTGACGGTTAATTGTTTTTCCAAATCATTTTCCTATTGTTTTGATTTTCCCTTATTTTTTCTCCTTCTTTTCCCCCATTTTCCATTTCAAGATCCAAACAAGATTCTCCATAATTCTTTTCTGGTTTTCAATGAATAATTTATCATTTGATTCTACTTTTGTTTCTTAACAAAATCTTTTCGTTTCTTAACAAAATCTCACAAGATTTTCTCAAAGATTTCATCTATTTCACAAGTTAAATTTCAAGAAAATCTTACGTCAATTTTGGTGGGAGCTTCTTCAAAGGTGAATTTCTTTTCCTCTCTTTAAACTAAGGTTCTTTATTGATATTCCATAGTATATGGCTGATTATGGATTGATATTAACATGGTTTTGCAATGGATTTCAATGTTTGAGCTATTAATGGCGATTCTAATAATTTGCCTAAAGATTTGTTTAACTTGATGAAACCTAGAGATTTTAATTGGGTTATTTCATGTTTTAATAAGGTAATCATGATGTGAAATGAGATTTTGAGAATAAATCCCGAAACTATTTAATTGCCTAATTTTTAGATGAGTTTTTAGTCGTTTTTGGGGTTGTTTTATGTGTTCTCGTGTTGCTGGAGATATATGGGTGTTTGGAAGGTGTTTATGGATATGTTTTGATGTGGTTTGAATGTTAGAATTGCTTTTTTAAAGTTAGGAGTTGGTAGAGCAAAGATTGTTGTTGATTTCGGTAGTTTCAATTAGTTTTTGGAAGGCAAATGTTAAGGATGCAGGGGATCTTTGTTTAGGAACGAGTTGAATTCATAATGATGCATTTTTTCTTTGGTTTTATGTGGTTAAAGTAGGGGATGATCAAGGCAAGGTTGCCTAGTTGCGTACGTTGTTTACTGTGGCTCGATTTGCGTTGGCAAGCAAGGCAAGGTGCATCAGCGAGTGTTTAAATGCGTAAAAGCTCTTAAAAGGTTTGATCGATGGATCACAGGGGTTTAGTTACAGCCTAACAAGCTTAATTAAGATCAATCATAAGTTTCTCTTATTTCGCTTGGTTATCGGCTTTGATATGAGCTTGTGGATTTCATGTTTTGAAATTAAACATGGTTTAGTTTACTTGCTATAAATGCATCATTTTGGAGTAATATGCATTGTTTAAAAAAGCAATGAATGCCTATGAGCATTGAGATTTGTTCCTTAAAGGGAATGTGTTGTTGCCTTTGGCAATGGGATATTGCATATGAAACGGTTTTGAGAAATGCATTGAAAAACAATGAGTAAATGTATTTGATAATGATATATTGGCTATGTGATGCATTGAGAAAGTTTCGGATATAGTTAGCTAGCCATAGGATTAAAGTTCACTATAAAATGTAAAATTGATCGTGTGAAATTCTTTGGTTACACAATAGGGATAGTACTATTGTGACGTGATAGGGGTAGTTCTATTCCCGACCAAAGTGATTTATGGTGGAGGTAGTACCACCATGAGAAAAGTTTGATGGGGGTAGTGCCATCAAGTGGAATCCGCGTATCCAAACATGTATGGATAGGGGTAGTGCTATCCAAGGATGAGGGTAGTTCCATTCGGGTCACTATAAATGCCAATATATGAGAATATATGTGATAAAAGAGTTTTATAAATGATTATGATGCATATGATTATTATACATGTTTTGTTTGGAAACAAATGAGAAAATGCTTGGGTAGTTAAGCATGTTTTAAAAACAAGATGGTTTATTGTTTTCAAATGGATTTTCAATCAAATGTGAAATTCTTGGGTAGCTAAGCATGAGTTGTTAATTAAACATTTGTGATGATGCTTGGGGTAGTTAAGCATGTTTTTGGAAACAAGATGTTTTATGGTTTTCAAACGGTTTTCAACTGCATCAATGTTGTATATGAGCATCCTCACTAAGTAATTATGCTTACGCTCTTTTTTTCCATTGATGCAGAGCAATAGAGTTGAGGGGCAGCATTGGTTTGGCAAGGAAAGTCCAAGATCAAGAATTTACTTGAGTATGAGAACTTGGTTTTAAATTCGGTAAATAAGGCAATGTGTTACCATGTTTTAGGGAATTTGTAATATGGTTTTTTGGTTGTTTTGTGATGGTTTAATTGTTGTGGTTTGATGTCTTTTGTGATTGGTTTTGAGTCATGGTTGTTGATGACTTGCGAGCATGAGTTTATGCTTTGTGGTCTTCCCCTAGTATGCATATTGGATGGTAATGCTTATGATCGTGCTTTTGTGTTGCAAGCATACTTTAATTGCTGCTAAAAGGTTGTTGATGCTATGACTTTGATGAAATGTGCTTTGAATCTCTTTTTAAATGTTGAGTTGGATGGTTTATAGGTAGCATGCCTTTAGAATTGTGTTTGAAGCATCACTCCATGAATTGATCATGTTACCTTGTGTATAATGCATGGTTTGACCGTTAGTTTAGTTGTATGCAAGTTTTTGTCAAAGTAAGGCATGTTTGAGAGAAAGACCAGCAATTTTGGACATTACAGGTTCAAGCGTACTGATACGCAGTGTTTATATTAGTGGCAGTACATTAATACAAACCTTTGTTTCTTTGTATATTTGTAAGGCGAGCTCTTGTCAAACTCTTGCTTCCTCTTGTAATTAGTTCGCTAGGGGATTCTTCCTTTTTATTTTTATAATTAGATTCTTGGGAGAGTGTAACAGCCCTACCTCAGCCTGGTAGAGAACCGGGCCAGAATGTGTTATCGGAAGGCATATTAGGAAATTGAAAACTTAATCGGAGTTCGCAACTTATTCGGAATGTCTTATTAATCTCTTTTACGACTTATCAAACTAACTTATTAATAGTTTTACTTAATTTGGGGTCAATTTCAAACTTTTTTGAACTTAGGGACTAAATTGTAAATTTTACAAGTTAAGGGTCCTTTACTAAAATTCATGTTATTAATCTGAAATCCAACCTTCCAATTATTAGCCTGTGAAATCTCATTACAAACAAAGGTCATTTACCTATCCAATTAGACCATACAATTTTTGGCCACCATTTTGTAATCAAGGCAAAATTGTGTTTTATCTCTTTTAACAGAATCAACCGCCACCGTACCGATACACTTAAGGCCGTATCGATACGCTAAGCCTAATTTTCAAATTCCAGATTTAAGGGTAACAAGACCGTATCGATACAGCTGGAACCATATCGATACAGGTTGACTACGTTGACTTCGTATCGATACACCCTATAACCGTATCGATACCTTTAATTTTTCCAGATTCTAGTGACAAAATCTGTAGAGTTACACCCTATGTAATACCCCAAAATTTACTAAGTTGATTAAGGGTCATTTTAGTCACTAAGATAGCTTTTAAGCTATTATCTTAGTACTAAATGACCCTTAATCAACTTAGTAAATTTTTAGTAAATTTTGGGGTATTACACCCTATGACGTATCGATACGCCCCTTTTGAATCATGTTGACCGGGCCAATTATGCAAGGCCGTATCGATACACCATCACCTGAATCGATACGCCCTGCCTTGTGATAACAGATTTTAGCTGATTTTTATTCGGATTAACCTATCAAACGATGTCAAAACTTTACCAAATTTTACCAGCAGGTTTATAACTACTTAATTTACTAGTACGTCAAATTTTATGACCAACCGAATCCATTTAATAAGGTTTCACCTTTTCAACCTAAACAAGCATTTTAAGCCATTTCTAACCACAAGTAACATACCATTTAGGCTTTCTAAGGCAAATACAAAACATAGGCATTACACATATAACAAGATGGGCAAGTTTAACATGTCTAAGCCTGATGCCACCTTACTAGGAGTTCAAAGCAAAAGTAAGCATACATATGGTTGATGAGAGTGACTTGCAACTTCAACCACATGATCAAAGCTTGAATTTCTTCAAGGTCCTAAAATGCATGAGACACACGATTGTTAGGCTTACATAGCCTAGTGAGGTAGTTATAACAAATGAAAAAAGTTCTTTAATGACATGTATAACATGTAAGCATGTTTGAATGGCATATACACATCATTAACATATACAACTCATGCTTAACATCAACAAATAGCAATTTCATGTATCAAATGTACAACACTTATTCTTTATTTTCCCCTTGGACATAGCAACCAATGGAAACATGAATTGCCATGTGCGCCCTACATATCGGAAATAGGCCTTAGCCTTGAACCGTAGCTCCGGAGTCCTTTATACAATCTAACCTTTTCTCCCCATATACATGCTCTATCCCGGACCGTAGTCCAATCCCTTACATAGTGAGCTCAAATAACCCAATGACATGCCAATTGTATCCAAAGTCCACAAATGTTCAAGGTTACACATATCACCATGAATCTTACCTGTGTTCCCTTAGGCCGTATCATATCGGATTGCAAATTGAGTATTGGCTCTAAATAACATATCATGCCATTTATGCATATATCAATTTCCACATGTATTAATGTTAACATCAAGCAACTTTCACATATATCATATAACGATTAAGTCATGGCATACCGTAATGCATCAAAACTATAGAATGACCTTACCGCACTTACCACATGTAGTTCACATCTTGCAGGCTCTACTTGAGCTATTCAAATGAAGACACAACGTAATCACAAAACTAATGCAACTGAGATGGCACCTAGCCGATCCCGAGACACAAACACCTAATGCTTAGGGCTTTAAGGTTCTCGAATAGCGATCCCTTTGCCGTTGGAAATACTTGGCAATAAAGATGGCGAAGATGGCCTATCCTCCACCACTTGAGCTAGTTCAAAATTAGGGTATTACATTAGGATCAAAAATAATGATTCACAAACGTTTTTCAAGCATACCAACGCTCATAGACAACATTGAAACAAAGAAATTGGCTTTCTAACACATGGGCTTAACTTGAACATTCAAGACTTAAATCTTGAATTTAAACTCTAAGGATTAATGGAATCATCAAATTGACATAGGGGTTATACTTACCCAATTGCAAGCTTTGAAATGGTGTATTGAAAACACAAAAAGATCAAGGGTTAGATTGAGGTGCTTGCTTGAGCTTGAGGGAGAAGATGACAATGAAGGTGTGTGCTTGGTTTCTTCAATCAAGGGTTGAGTTTGGTTTTGGGAGATTCAAAATAATGAAAGAGGCTTTTCCTTATTCGTTTTAAGAAACTATACTCCCTAATCATTTCCCACCTCACCAAGGGCCAATAGGAAGGTTTCCCTTAGCCAAAGGTTTGCTTAAATCATTATTTAACACCTTTTCTTACCCTTTTCCAACTTTTGACAATTGATGATTGATTGTCATCCTTTTCTGATCAATTTCACGTGAAGGGGTGGCATGTAATACCCCAAATCATGGCGTAGTAACATGTCACAAATTAATTAGAACTTAATTGTACAAACGTTCTACAAATTAGAAGAATTGATTAAATCTAGTGACCAAATTAGATGGATTCGATAATTAAATGGCCGAATCATGATGGACCAAATAGTAACAATGATTAAATGTTGTTATGCATGCAACTAGAATTTGTAACTAAGGAGTTGTGAAGCAATTAGACCCTTGATTTGCCAAGTGGAGGCATTCGGTCAATCCAAGGGAGAACAACATGGATAGATGTCCATTTTCTCATCATTTTCTCCACTTTTCCTTTCTCCTTCCTTGACCGAAACCCTCTCAACCCCTGTTAGAGAAAGAAAAGCCACCATTGTAGAAGATTTAAGCTTACATGTGATTTTATCTTTTATGTAATTGGAAAGCTAGGCAGATTGTAAGTGATTTCTAAGTCCTTCCTCCCTAGCAAACTTGTTCGAATGATTGATTGATGATAGTAACTGAATTTGGATTTATAGAATTGTATGTTAAATGTTTATGCTTGAAACTTCCTTGGATTGTATCTTGAAATGTGGTTGAAATGTTATTGAAAATAGGATGAAATTATGCTTGACCGAATGGTATATTTACATGAATGAAACCATTGTTTGAATGTTCATGTAATTTGATAAGGTAATTCGAATTGTCCATGAATTGGGACTTGAATTGAGTAAAAATCTTGCTGGAAATTTAGATACATACTAAATTGATATGTTAATCAATTGAAAATCATGTTTGGATAGTGAAAACTTAGCTTGAAATGAAACTAGTCACACTTGATTGTTAAATGGCTAACTAGGTACTGTTTTGAAAGAATTGATAAATCTTGGACTGTTTTGAAAGAATTGAGGGCTGGAATTTATGAATTTAAAATAGGGAAAGTTAATTTAAATTCTTTCTTGTTGAGATGCATGTGAATTAGGGACTAGAATTGAAACCATGAATGATCTAGGGACTGAATTGCATGAATTAGGGGCTGGAACGGTGACTTAAAAACATGGGAAATTAGTTTAAAAGCTTGTTAACATGAATTGTATGAGATAATCACAATTTGGACTGTTTTGTAGAACAAATAGAAGGGTGTAATTGCAAACTGCTTTAGTGGACTGTTTTAGCAAAAATTTGGACTGTTGGGGACTGTTTTGTATAACATTGTAAATACAGTTAAAATGGGACTGTTTTGGGCAAGAGTAGGGCAAAACTGTTTTAATAGATTGAAAGGATAAAATTGTTTTACAATGTTATACAATGGCTAAGTTAACATGAATGAAAATGCTAAATAGAAATGCTTGAATTGTTTGATTGTTGGAAATACAATGCTTGACTCTAGTTTCTTGTGAACTTGGATTTCTTGAAATGTATTGTTTGGTTGTTGATTTTGATTCCATTATATTGGATGTATTGTTAGAACAAGGAGTGGATCTTGTTGAAGAAGATAGAGTTGGGCAACCTAGTAACAAGCAAAAAGGATTTGGACCAGGGATCAAAACTAGCTTGGAGGACTAGTGAGTGTAGCTTTTACATAGGGTTAGGACTTAGGTCCTAACCAAATATGCATGACTACTATTCCATTGATATGTTCATCCATGAAATGAATCTAAACTATGCTTGGAACTGAATTAAGGGAATAATGGCTTAAATGGAAACTTGGTATTAAGATATGTTTGATATATGATTTGGTAATGCAAATGGATAATGTAAACAAATGGATTGATCTTCTATGGTTTCTTGTATTGACCTATTCGAATGAATCAAGAATGCTTAGACATGATCTTGCTTAATGCTAATGGTGACACAAAATGCAAACTTGCTCGAATTACAATGAATGCATGATAAATTGAGCTAAGGCTCGAATGGCCTAAGGGCTATCTTGACCTTGATAGATAAACACTTGAAAGGGATGCTTTGAATAAGCTACTAACTTGCCTGGATCTTGTTATGTGTACTTGCCTTGACTTGAAATCTTGAAGCTTAATTAATTGACAAGTAAATCCAACAAAGCCTTGGTTGCTAGTTGGTCCTAGGTAGGATGGCATGCCATAGAGTCTAGAGCTCATTGTGATTGGGTGGAATACGGTCCTGGGCCAAGGCCCTTATTTGGAGACAGTACGAGGGATGTGTGTTATGGTCATTGGCGACATCAGGAGGGATGTGTGTTATGGTCATTGGCGACAGTAGGAGGGATATGGCCAGTTTCTTGTTTTGGTGACAGTTTGGTTGGTGAATCGATTACCTAGACATAACTATGTACCAATGACTAATCTAAAATGAATAAGCAAGAAAGAAAAGCATAGCCTAAAGCTTGAATGATACTTGGCTTGATACCTTGAATTTGCTTGCTTACATGATACTTCAAAAGTGGTCATACTCAAATTGATATGCTTGAACACGCTTCTTGTCTTGATTTAATACTCGATCAAACTTGAAATGGAAACAACCTTCCTGTAAATTGCTATTCGAATGGTGTTGAAGCATGAAATAATGTATATTACTTGAGATTGAGACCTTGTTATATGTTCTTGTGCTTGTGATGATGTATATAAATGGTAATAGCTATACATGACTACTTGACTCCCTACTTGGCTTGAAATACATGAAACCTTATGCTAGACTTGACTTCACATGCTCAAACCTTAGCTAGGTTGTACTTGATTAAAGACTACCTAAACTTGATAATTGGCTAGTAAATAGTTGCTACCTCACTAAGTACATTATGTACTTATCACTCTTGTTTCCGTCCTTCCCAAACCACAGGTTTAAAGAGATCTTAAAGCTATCTTCCTTGAGCTTGAAGTAAGACACAAGCAGAGCTAGAAGTATGACTTCGAATCTATTTTGTAACTCTCCTAGTTGGTGACACCTAGATATGTACATAATTAAGCTAGATCATGCATTTCATTCATTTCAAAGTTTGTATATATATGACCTTGACCTTTAGAAGCTTGTTAAGACTTGGTTGGCAATGCTTGATGCCCATGATATCCAGATGCTATGTGAATGAATTAGGCATGACTTGTTGAATGTGGAAAGTGGTACTTGGTTACATAATCTAGTTATATTCGAATGTGCTTAACAATGGGACACTATGTGCTTAACTCCTGAATGCTCTATTCCAATTGATCACTTGGTCGATTAGGTTGCTTCTAGTTCAAGTAATTAAGGTCATGATAAGTTAGTCATGATTTCTAGATGATGTTAAGCTTGCTTGAAGGCATGTTGATGGTGGTATGATTCGAATGAATACAATTGTGACCATGTTTAGTAACCAACATTATATGTATCCTTGTCTTGAATGTAAAATGCTAGAAGATCATGCTTAGTTAACTTGACATGAATATGACATTGAAACCATGTTTGACATTGTCTTGAAATGGATCAAAGCTGCGCATACATGAATAAACTTGAAATGAATTTGAATCTTGCCTTGAGTGTATTCGATTGCTTACATGTATAGTTGGCTATGTTTATATCTCCTTGATTGATACTTGGAGGCCTATGTTTATATTTGGTAAGCTATAATGTTTGAAAAGCATGTTCTTGTTGCTTGTTTAGGTTTCTTGTTAGGCAAGTAACTCATCTAATAGGGATGAGTTCGAAAGTTTTAAATGGCTTGAATTCTTGTGCATTCTTGTGTGCTTGCTTGTTTTAACACTCCTTGGCCGGGTTACTCCTAACCCGGGTGAGGGGTGTTACATTGCAAGCAAGTAGGTGAATCACCCCCAATTTCCAATTCTTACAAATTAATCACTAAACTAGTTTTTAACAGGGACCCACATCGATACACCTTATGGTCATGTTGATACGTCTAAGATAAGTTGGGTAATTTAGTTAAAACAGTTGTGCCGTATCAATACAAGTCCTACTGTATCGATACATCTAGCCTAACTTCAACATTTTCAGCATTTCCAATAAAACCCCAACTTTGAATTTTCACAATTAATCACTAAATGACTTTCATTCTTTACAAAAAAGGTACAAATACTTCAATTAAGCCCAAATAACTTTTATTACTTCAAAATTGGGTACAAGGTTTAGCAATTACACAATTTAGGAATAACTGGTACAAAATTTTTGATCACTGGAACCTAATTCTGACTAGACCAGTTTTTGGGGTGTGACAACTCTCCCCCTCTTTAGAAAATTCGTCCTCGAATTTTTATTCTAACCGAAAAGATGAGGATACTGCTTTTGCATCGTCTTCTCTGACTCCCATGTTGCTTCCTCTATTGCATGACTTCTCCAAAGAGCTTTCACTAAGGGCACGAACTTGTTTCGAAGTCTCTTGACTTCTCGTGCGAGGACCTGCACTGGTTTCTCCTCCCACGTCAAATTAGACTGGATCTCCACAGATTCCAGCTCGATCACATGGGAAGGATCGGAGTGGTACTTTCGTAGCATAGACACATAGAAGACATTATGTATAGAACTTAACTCTTTAGGAAGAGCCAGTCGGTAGGCAACAAGTCCAACTATCTCAATGACCTCAAATGGGCCAATATAACGAGGACTTAGCTTCCCCTTTTCCGAAAATGAAGGATCTTCTTCCATGGAGACACCTTATGGAAAGCTTTCTCACCATCATCGTACTGAATATCCCTCATTTTCAAATGCAACCTTGAGCTGATCACGAATGATGGTTACTCTTTCTTCGGTTTCCCGAAGCAAGTCAGGGCCTAACACCCTACCTTCACCAAGCTTGGTCCAACAAAGAGGGGTTCTACATCTTCTCCCATAAAGAGCTTCATAAGGGGCCATTTTAATCGAAGCTTGGTAACTATTGTTGTATGCAAACTCCACCATAGAGGGTTTCTACATCTTCTCCCATAAAGAGCTTCATAAGGGGCCATTTTAATCGAAGCTTGGTAACTATTGTTGTAAGCTTCATAAGGTCCAACTCTGTCAATCACCTCAAATGGGCCAATGTAACGAGGACTTAGTTTCCCCTTTTTGCCAACACGAAGGATCTTCTTCCACGAAGACACCTTAAGGAAAGCTTTCTCACCAACATCATACTGAATATCCCTCCTTTTCAAACTAGCATAAGCTTTCTGCCAGCCAAGTGCAACCTTGAGCCGGTCACAAATGATGGTTACTCTTTCTTCGTTTCCCAAAGCAAGTCAGGGCCTAACACCCCGCCTTCACCAAGCCCGGTTCAACAGAGAGGGGTTCTACATCTTCTCCCACAAAGAGCTTCATAAGGGGCCATTTTAATCGAATCTTGGTAACTATTTTTGTATGCAAACTCCACCAGTGGCAGAGACTTCTCCCACGTGTTTCTAAAATCAATAACACATGCTCGTAGTATATCTTCTAGAATCTGAATAATCTTTTCAGATTGGCCATCAGTTTGAGGGTGGAAAGTAGTGCTTAGGTGAACTCGGGTTCCCAAAGCCTCATGTAAGGTTCTCCAAAATCGATATGCGAAGCGTGGATCACGGTCAAAAATAATGGACACAGGAACTCGTGCAAACGGATGACTTCATGAATGTACAACTCAGCGAGTCTAGGAAAGTTGAAGTCTATTCTCATCGGAAGAAAGTGCAGGCTTGGTGAATCGGTCTACAATGACCCAAATAGCATCATTTTTCTTCGGTGTCATTGGTATACCATTTAAGAAATCCATCATGATGCATTCCCATTTCTATTGTGGAAGCTCGATAGGTTGCAAGAGACCAATCAGCACCTTGTGCTCGACTTTAACCCGTTGGTAGGTTAGACACCTAAGCACAAAGTTTGTGATTTCACCTTTCATACCAGACCACCAATATAGCTCATTTAAATATTTATACATCTTGATAGCTGTAGGATGAATAGAAAAAGGAATCGAATGAGCTTCACTCAGAAGTTGGTTTTGGAGATCATCATCATCGGGAACATAAATATGGTTTCGAAAACACAACAACCCTTTAGAATCCATAGCAAAGTTAGGATCCGATATATCCTTGATCTTAGAAATAAGAGTTCGTAACTCCTCTTCAGACTCTTAGATTGCTTTAATTTGGGACACGATGGTTGGCTGAACTCTCAACTCGACCAACAACTTGTCATGCTTTTTAAGTCAAAAATGAGCATTCAAATGCCTTGGAGAGGGAGTAGGCTTCTGACTGAGGGCATAAGCTACGACATTGAATTTATCAGGATGGTAATCAATAACCAAGTCATAGTCCTTCCAAAGTTACATCCATCGACGTTAATGGAGATTCAACTCTTTCTGGGTCATGAGGTATTTTCAGGCTATTGGGACCAGTGTACAAGTAACATTTCTCACCTTACAGATAGTGCCTCCAAATCTTTAGGGCAAATACAACAAGAACTAGCTCCAGATCATGTGTCAGATAGTTTAGCTCTTGTGGTTTAAGCTGTCGTGAGGCATAGGGTATGGCTTTTCCCTCTTGCATCAATACACAACCTAATCCCAAGTGGGGATGCATCACTGTACACAGTGCAGTCCTTGCCCGATTCAGGTTGCACCAAGACTGTGGTATGTGTCAGAACTTGCTTAAGTTGATCATAACTCCTTTGTTGTTCCACTGTTCACACAAAAGGGGTTTCTTTACGGAGATGTTTCGTCAAGGGTACATCGATTATCGAGAACCCCTTAACGAATCTACGGTAGTAGCCTGCAAGGTCCAGAAAACAACGAACTTCTCCAACATTCTTAGGAGGAATCCAATAAAGAACTACTTGAATCTTCTTTGGGTCAACTTAAATTCCCATAGAAGAGATTAGATGTTCCAAAAAGGATACTTCAGATAGCCAGAACTCACATTCACTAAACTTGGTGTACAACTACTTCTCATGGAGAGTCTGAAGTACAATCCATAAATGTTCTTCTTAAGTGGCAGTGTCCTCGGAATAAATCAAGATGTCATCTATGAATACAACCACAAATTTATCTAGATAGGGCCAGAACACAAGATTCATCAAGTCCATGAAGGCCGCGGGTGCATTTGTAAGCCCAAAAGGTATTACTAGAAACTCATAATGGCCATATCTAGTTCGGAAGATAGTCTTTGGGACGTCAGACTCCTTCACTAACATCTGATAGTACCCGGATCGTACGTCTATCTTAGATAAGACAAAAGGACCCTTAAACTGATCGAAGAGATCATCGATCCTTGGTAATGGATACTTATTCTTGATTGTTACTTTGTTCAACTGGCGATAGTCAATGCACAAACGCATCAACCCATCCTTCTTCTTAATAAACAAAATTAGTGCTCCCCAGGGTGAGGAACTCGGTTGAATAAACCTTTTTCCAAAAGATCTTGGATTTGGGCCTTCAACCTTCTTTAATTCGATTGGAGCCATCCTATATAGAGCAATAGAGATTGGTGTAGCCCCTGGTTGCACTTTAATTCCAAATTCTACTTCTGGGGTTGGAGGGAGTCCCAAAAGTTCATCATAAAACGCATCAGGAAATTCCTTCACTAATAGCACATTCTCAAGCTTTGGATCTTCTTCAGACTCCATAGCACACATGATAGCTTTATTAAGCTCGAGTTTGGTTTTCACCAAAGTTATACTTTCCTTGCCGAGTCCACGAAGGTATAATTTCTTCTTCAAGCAATCTACCCAGGCTTGATGTTAGCTAGCCAATCAAGGTCTAGGATAAGGTCAAACTCATGGAAAGGCAGTGCCATCAAATTGGCCGGAAATGGGATCCCTTGGATCCTCAAGGGACAAGCTTTACAAATCAACCGTATAACCACACTATCTCCTAGTGTGTTAGAAACAACTATCTCAGAAGTGATTGATTCAGGTTTGAGGGCATACTTCTCGATCAGTGGTTCACTAATAAAGGAATACGTAGAGCCTGGATCTACCAAAGCATAAACAAGATCAGAACATAATTCCACCGTACCTGTTATCACATCGGGATCATCTTCTTGCTCTCGACCTCGGACATGGTACACTCGGGTTGAAGTCTGAGGGTCATGCCCAACTAAAAGAGTGTTTGAGTTGCGAGGTCTCCTTGCTGATCCAGACTGCACTTGTTTCACTCTCATTCCCTTAGCAGAAATGTTCTACGAAGCCACAGAGGTAGGAGCATTATGATTCTGCGGACATTGTCTGATAAAGTGACCAGCTTCACCATAGTGGTAGCAAGATCCAGTCTTTCTGCAACACTGCCCAAGATGCATATTCTGACAAAAATTACACAGAGGAATCTGAGAACCTCTTCCATAACCACCCGTACTATCAATCGAAGTTGTACGAGCAACAAATGTTCTCAGAGATTGAGATTGTGGCACATATCTCGTCCTTGGTAATTGCTAAAAGGTGGCAGACTTCTGGTCCCACTGTCAACCCTTCATTTGAGGCATGAGAGGTTTGGAATCATTTCAGACTCTTGTCGGACCTGCCTTGGTTTCCCTTTTTTCTCTTATAAGCCTTTTAGGAGGCTTTAGTAGTAATCTCTCAGTTGACCAGATTTAGAAAGTCCTCCAACTCTAAGACAGTAAAGAGAGGACGTAATTCATCAAAAAGGCCATCAATAAACATTCTATACTTTTCCTTCTCAGTGCGTATAATCTCTGCACCATACCTCGAGTACTTGCAGAAGTCGTGAATATATTACTCCACGGGTCATCCTCCTTGTCTCAGATGGAGGAACTTCTTACGCCTTTCAACAATATAGTGTTCACTTATGTACTTCTTACGAAAATCCTGAAGAAAGATGTCCCACTAACCCTATGTTCGGGTATCGTAAGTTTCATAGTTTCCCACCAACTTTGAGCTTCTTTAGAAATGAATGCAAGAGCACTCTCCAACTTGTTCTCGTCAGGACACTTCATCTCCTTATTTAGGACTTTGAGAGTGTTTTCCAGCCAATACTCTGCTACTTCAGGGTTGTCCTGTTCTTAGCCGGTGAAAGTGTAGACCGTGTATTGATGGAGCTTGTCAATAGGAGCCTCAAAACAAATGAAGATGCTTCAGCATGTTGAGGTGGCGGCTCTTGCCTGAGAGACACGACCACCTGCTTAATTAGCTCAGCCATAGACGTCAGGTACTCCTACTGAGCATGAGGCATCAGTGGAGGATTGGGTGGGGATAATGCCCTACCTATTTTGGTTGAGTTTTAGCACCAAGATTGTCCCCCTATGTTGAGGAGGAGCTGGGGGTGTGGTTCTATCATAACACATCTATCATCGGGTGCAAACATTCTTAAATCTAATCAAACAGAAAATGTTAAATTGTGTAGGTTACAAGTCACAGATAACATATAAAATAAACTCCTAGGTGGCATATGCACATGCAAAATCATGACAAGCCTTGGTTTAGTCTTAGAATCGACTAAACTCTAGCTCTGAAACCACAAATATAACACCCCTCCCTGGTCTGAAAGAGAACCAGGCCAAAAAGTGTTATTAGAAGGCATATTTGTAAATAGAAAACTTAATCGGAGTTCACAACTTATTCAGAATATCTTATTAATCTCTTTTTCGACTTACCGAACTAACTTATTAATAGCTTACTTAATTTGGGGTCAATTTCAAACTTTTTAAAACTTAAGGACTAAACTATAAATTTTACAAATAAAGGGTCCTTAACTGAAATTCATGTTATTAATATGAAATATAACCTTCCAATTATTAGCCTGTGAAATCTCATTACAAACATAGGTCATTTAACTATCCAATTAGACTATACAATTTCTAGTGACCATTTTCTAATTAAGGCAAAACTGTGTTTTATCTCTTTTAACAGAATTAACTGCCGCCTTATCGATCCACTTAGGGCCATATCGGTATGATAAGCCTAATTTTCAAATTTCAGATTCAAGGGTAACAAGACCGTACCGATACAGGTTGACTACGTTCACTTCATATCGATACACCCTATAATCGTATCGATACCTTTAATTTTTCTAGATTCCAGTGACCAAAATCTGTATCGATACACCCTATTCCGTATCGATACGCCCCTTTTGACTCATGTTGACCAGGCCAATTATGCAAGGCCGTATCGATACACCATCACCTGTATCGATACGCCCTATCCTGTGATGACAGATTTTAGCTATTTTTTATTCGAATTAACCTATCAAACGATGTCCAAACTTTACCAAAATTTACCAGCAGGTTTATAACAACTTAATCTACTAGATTGTCAAATTTTATGACCAACCGAATCCATTTACTATGTTTTCACCTTTTCAACCCAAACATGCATTTTAAGCCATTTCTAACTACAAGTTACATACCATTTAGGCTTTCTAAGGCAAATACAAAACATAGGCACTACACACATAACAAGATAGGCAAGTTTAACATGTCTAAGCCTGATGCCACCTTACTAGGAGTTCAAAGAAAAAGTAAGCATACATATGGTTGATGGGAGTGACTTGCAACTTTAACCACACAATTAGAGCTCGGATTTCTTCAAGGTCCTAAAATGTATGAGACACGAATGTTAGGCTTACATAGCCTAGTGAGGTAGTTATAACAAATGCAACAAGTTCTTAAATGGCATGTATAACACGTAAGCACGTTTGAATGGCATATACACATCATTAACATGTACAACTCATGCTTAACATCAACAAATAGCAATTTCATGTATCAAATGCACAACACTTATTCTTTATTTTCCCCTTAGACATAGCAGCCAATGGATACGCGAATTCCCCTGTGCGCCCTACATATCGAAAATAGGCCTTAGCCTTGAGCCCTAACTTCGGAGTCCCTTACACAATCCAACCTTTTCTCCCCACATATAGGTCGTAGCCCAGACCGTAGTCCAATCCCTTACATAGTGAGCTCAAATAACCCTATGGCATGCCAATTGTATCCAAAGTCCACAAATGTCCAAGGTTACACATATCACCATGAAGCTTACCTTTGTGCTCTTAGGCCGTATCATATCGGATAACTGAGCCTTGGATCTAAATCACATATCATGTCATTTATGCATATATCAATTTCTACATGTATCAATGTTAACATCAAGCAACTTTCACATATATCATATAACAATTAAGTCATGGCATATCGTGATGCATCAAAACAATAGAATAACCTTACCGCACTTACCACATGAAGTTCACATCTTGTAGGCTCTACTTGAGCTACTCAAATGAAGACAAAAATCACAAAAGAAATGCAACCGTGATGGCACCTAGCCGCTCTCGAGACACAAACATAATGCTCAGGGCTTCAAGGTTTTCGGATAGTGATCCCCTTGCCATTGGAAATACTTGGCAATGAAGATGGCGAAGATGGCCTATCTTCCACCACTTGAGCTAGTTCAAAATTAGGGAATTATATTAGGATCGAAACTAATGATTCACAAACGTTTTTCAAGCTTACCAAAGCTCGTAGACAACATTAAACAAAGAAATTGTCTTTCTAACACATGGGCTTAGCTTGAACATTCAAGACTTATATCTTGAAATTAAACTCTAAGGATTGATGGAATCATCAAATTGTCATAGGGGTTATACTTACCCAATTACAAGCTTTCAAATGGTGTATTGAGAACACACAAAGATCAAGGGTTAGCTTGAGGTGCTTGCTTGAGCTTGAGGGAGAAGATGACAATAGAGGTGTGTGCTTGGTTTCTTCAATCAAATGTTCATTTTGGTTTTGGAAGATTCAAAACAAAGAAAGATGTTTTTCCTTATTCATTTTAAGAAACTACACTCCCTAATCATTTCCCATGTCACCAAGGGCCAATAGGAAGGTTTCCCTTAGCCAAGGGTTTGCTGAAACCATTGATTAACACCTTTTCTTACCCTTTTCCAACTTTTGACAACTGATGACTAATTGTCATCCTTTTCTGATCAATTTCACGTGAATGGGTGGTAAGCAAGTAGGTGAATCATCCCCAATTTCCAATTCTTAAAAAATAATCACTAAATCGATTTTTAACACGGACCCGTATCAATACACCTTATTGCTGTATCGATACGGCTAGGCTAAGTTGGGTAAGTTAGTTAAAATAGTTAGACCATATCGATACAGGTCCTACTATACCAATACACCTAGATCAACTTCAACATTTTCACCATTTCCAATAAAACCCCAACTTTGAATTTTCAGAATTTAGTCACTAAATGACTTTCATTCCTTACAAAAAGGTCCAAAAACTTCAATTAAGCCCAAATAACTTTCATTGCTTCAAAAATTGGGCACAAGGATTTAGCAATTACACCATTCGGGCATAACCGATACAAAATTTTTGATCACCGTAACCTAATTCTAACTAGACCAATTTTTGGGGTGTGACAGTGAGTTCACTTCATGTCTCTTCTTGTTAGATGACATCACTTCCTCGAAGCGAACTGCATATTTCAACTACTGGGTAGGATTCTATAGGACTTTTTCCACCGGGTGGGATTGTCTTAGTTGATGTATGATGGTTCACGTGTTTATTGACTCATTGCTTTATTGTGCTATCTTTTTAAAGATGATGAGGAGGTGAGCATTTCGTCTCCCTTTGAGAAAAATGCTCGGGGTGAACGATATAAGGCATATTTGTTAAAATCTTGAGCTGGGAGAACTTTTGCACCTCGAAATGAGGTGGTCTCATCGGGCATACATTTACTCGCACATGTATTAACTTATACATTGCATCGCACATGTGACCTCCTAAGTTTATTTCTTTACGCACGCACCTTAAAAGTGGTGGACGCTTAGGCGGTCACTTTTTCTTTATGCTCGCTTACTTTGGGAGCAGAATGACTCGATTGTTTTTACTAAGATTTCTTAATGGGGAAAGTAACTTGCTAGCTGTTATGCTATGCACCAGTTAACTGGAAGTGGCATCTAGTGAACCTTTCATCTTCGGAAGCGGCTAGCTAACCTTTCATCTTTTTAGCCGCTTTACTATGCACAACTACTTTGAAAGCGGCTAAGGAACGTTTCATCTCTTCTGTCACTTATGCACACTTACTTTGGAAGCGGCTTTCGAATGTTTCACCTTTTCAGTCGCATTACTATGCACACTTACTTTGGAAGCGACTAGCGAAGATTTCACTTTTTCGGTCCCTTTACTATGCACATTTACTTCGGAAGCGGCTAGCGAACATTTCACCTTTTCGGTCGCTTTACTATGCACACTTACTTTGGAAGTGGCTAGCAAACTTTTCACCTTTTCGGTCGCTTTACTATGCCCATTTACTTTGGAAGAAGCTAGCGAACGTTTCATCTTTTTGGTCACTTTACTATGCACACTTACTTTAGAAAAGGCTAGTGAACCTTTCACCTTTTCGGTCACTTTACTATGCACACTTACTTTGGAAGCAGCTAGCGAACCTTTCACCTTCTTGGTCGCTTTACTATGCTCACTTACTTTGGAAGCGGCTAGGGAACCTTTCACCTTTTCGGTTGCTTTACTATGCTCACTTACTTTGCAAGCGACTAGCGAACGTTTCACCTTTTCGGTCTCTTTACTATGCACACTTACTTTGGAAGCGGCTAGTGAACCTTTCACCATTTTGGTCGACTTACTATGCACACTTACTTTGGAAGCGGCTAGCGAATGTTTCACCTTTTTGGTCGCTTTAATATGCACACTTACTTTTGAAACGGCTAGCAAACCTTTCACCATTTTGGTCGCCTTACTATGCACAATTACTTTAGAAGCAGCTAGCGAACCTTTCACCTTTTCGGTCGCTTTACTATGCACACTTGCTCTGGAAGCGGCTAGCGAACCTTTCACCTTTTCTGTCACTTTACTATGCACACTTTCTTTGTAAGCGACTAGCGAATGTTTCATCTCTTCAGTCACTTTACTATGCATACTTACTTTGGAAGTGGTTGGAGAACCTTTCACCTTTTCGGTTGCTTTACTATGCACACTTATTTTGGAAGCAGCTAGCAAAACTTTCACCTTTTCGGTTTCTTTACTATGCACACTTACTTTGGAAGCGGCTAGCAAACGTTTCACTTTTTGGTCACTTTACTATGCACACTTACTTTGGAAGCATCTAGCGAACGTTTCATCTTTGCGGTTGCTATATCATGGATAGAAACACACCAGTACGATAAAGGTATTTATTTAACTAAATTATTTAGATATAATGTTGAACATGCAGGTTCTAAAACAAAATATGTGATTACTTTCAAAATAATTTTTTATGTATATGTATAGTTGAAATTATGCATTAAAGCATACATAATAAGTTAAAGCAAAATGCATGTTGAATTAGATGAGTTAGTTTGTACCTTTGCCTATTTGGTGCGCTTATTTTTGGTGACAAGTAATCATTCTCACGCATCCTTGGTACCAGATGCGGCTATTGAATGGTTTAAAGCTTTGCATCAGGCGTCGTTCATGACTGCTTACTTCAACTACCGCAGAGGTTTGTAACTTTGAATTTTATCAGCAGCGATTGCTTCTTCTCCTTTAGCAAGGTGGCCACAAAGGCCCCCTACATCCCTTATCCAATTCACTCTTTTTCTCCGCCTGTGTTCCTATTGGGTGCACTCCTTCATCGTCTTTAATGAACTCTTTTAACTGTCTCCTTTTAACAGCTAACTCTATTGCATCCTTTCAATGGACACAATCATTTGTGTCATGCCCATGTTCTTTATGAAATTCACATCTTTTACCCGATCTTTCTATGACTTTGTTTGGCCTCATCTGTGGCGGGGGCTTCAGAATTCCTAGGTGTTTTGCTTGATGTAGGATGCACGCCGGCTGGTTTGTTAGAGGGTGGTACGTTCTAAAACTGAATGGTGGCTGCCGAGTTTAAGTGCTTTTTTTGATTTAGTTTTTCATATGCCGATGTGTCCTTTTTCTTGCCCAAGTTCCTTGATTTTTCTTTCTAAGTAACGTTGTATTTTTTTTTATTTTCATGATTTTCCTTCACTCCTACAGGATGGTAGGATTCTTCCCTCCGTCTGGGGTCTTTGAGCTCCAGATTTTGCATGCTTTCAGCTGAGGCTTTTAAGGGACTTACTATCGTGGCACTCCAGTTGACTTTCGTTACATGCACACAATCTTCCCCAGTCATTCATCCTCTGATATATTCTTGATGTTATCTAAGTTGCTTTAGTGCGGTATGGGTATACTCCTCCATGATTTCTAGTCTAATCTGAATGTTAGCTAGCTAGTTGCTTCTTTTCCTAAAAAAGAGGAGGGGGTTTCTTCCCTACACTTCTTCATGATTTCTCTACTAGTGGTTGTTCTTCGTCGCTTCTTGGGAATTAGACTAAAAAAATGAAGGGTCCACGCTCACCGCATCAATTGTTGATTGTCTAAATAGACAGGGACCAGAGATGGAAGCCCATGCAGGTCGAGGTAATCATTTTGGGTCAAAGTTTGTATATTTCTCTTAGTTTATGTGGGCAACGGTGTTCGGAATGGAAAATCCTGGTGTTTTTCTTGTTGCATGTCTTGTTTTATAGTGCTCGAACATGTGTCACGATAGGGTTGTCGTGGTATGTTGATTGGACTGGCTATGACGTGACACCCTAGGTTCGCTTCGTCATTCGTAGCAGGCACATGTTATAGCCATGTGGTCGCCGAATAAGATGCAACATAGCTCGCGGTCTTACCTGTTCACCACAGATTGCAAAGATTATCATACAGTTTACGAGCGGTCCTGTGCATTGCGTTTTGCGTGCATTGTTACACTTATCACTGGACGCCCCTCATGTTACACAGTTCGAAGTCTTACTTATCCTGGTCTCGACACGTGGTGGTAGGTGTTTGTAGGTGCTAACAAATTTGTTTCATTCCATGTTAGTCTCATTTAGTATTAATTTTCCTTTTTTTCATAATTGCATTTGCATTCATTGTGTTCTAATTTTATGTTATCTTTCTTTTTTGTTCTTTAAGATTATATATTTTATTTATCACTTATATTACTTTTATGTAGTAATTAATTTTGTAGTAATCTATATATAGTCTTTATTTCTATATCTTTTTACCCATACATATATAAGCAAACAAACATAAAAAATTCTGAGATGTCTGAAGTGATAGGACAAATAGTGATGCATGCACGCCTCCACAGGTTGTGAAAAGGATATACGATTTTAATCCTTTAACTTCTTTGGATCTCTTACCTTTGCCCCATGAACAGGTTGTGAACAAGGAAACTACACCAACAAGTCTGAGAGATCATAGAAAGAAGAACCCACCAATATGAACATAAAACCAACAAATGACACAAGCACTTTACCACTGAAATGCAAGTGATTAAAGAAAATAATGTTAACTTCGCCCTCTAGCTCCCTACATAGCGACTGTTGATAGGGAAGGCGGAAAGGTTCAAACAACCGGATATGATGACCAATGGCGTACGTCCTGTCTATTCATGGAAAGCATGCGAGATAACAAGAGAGATCTCTTGGGTGAAAACCCAGAAGGGCACCCTTCAAAAAAAAAAAACTCTAAAGCGAAAACCCGAAAGGGCACTTTAGAATTCCAAGTCGTAAATGGAAAAAGAAAGGTTGGAATGGTTGAACCTGACAGTGAAGTGGGGTATCGACGCCCGTGAAAAAGGAGAAAGTAAACAACAAGATCGAATAAGGACCAAAACAAGCCCACCAAGATATTGACACTCATGCATCATGAATAGTCAAACATCACTAGGATTAGGAGCATGTCAATCCATTTGTCATAGCATTTTGTTTTATCTTAGACAGGTATCTGTGGATTCAAAGAGACATCGATGGCCATCGTGGTGTGAATCCCAAATGTGAAGACAATGGTTCTACATACAAAAGGCATATGTTTCCAAGCGCCTACAGAGAGAGGTTCTATATAGGACGAATCTGCTGCTTCGAGGCTTCAGAAGCTGAAAGTTCTATACATGAAGGACTTACAGCTCCAGGGTGAAGACTAGCAGTTCTATATAGGAAGAACTCCCAGTTGAAGGAATTCACCCATGATACACAAGGTTTTATATAGGGAAAACCTGTGGTGTTGAAAGCGAAGAGTCTTATATAGGAAAGGCTCCGAGCTTCACTGTCTTAGAGTAAAAGATTCTATATAGGAAGAATCCGTAGCTCCAAGATTTCAGAAGCTAAAAGTTCTATATAGGAAGGACTTACAGCTCCAGGGTGAAGACTAGCAGTTCTATATAGGAAGAACTCCCAGTCGAAGGAATTCACCCATGATACACAAGGTTTTATATAGGGAAAACTTGTTGTGTCGAAAGCGAAGAGTTCTATATAGGAAGGGTAGTGAAAGGTTCTATATAGGAAGAACCTGTAGCTCTGAGATTTCAGACGCCGAAAGTTCTATATAGGAAGGACTGACGGCTCCAGGGTTTGAAGACTAGCAGTTCTATATAGGAGGAACTCCCAGTCGGAAGAATCCATCAGCGACGCAAAAGGTTTTATATAGGAGAAACCAGCGTTGAAGGCGAAGAGTTCTATATAGGAAGGACTCCAAGCTTTCTTGTCTCAAGTGAAAAGTTCTATATAGGAGGGACTCATAACTCGAGGCTTCAGAGCGAAGGGTTCTATATAGGAAGAGCCTGTAGCTCCAAGATCGGAAGGTGACGAAGCTCTATATAGGAAGAACTTACAAGCCTGAAGATTCAGCTAAGGAAGAGTGGATAGTTCTAGAAGAACACGTGTTTTCAAAGCTACAAACAGGGAAGTCTGAATAAAAATGAGTGCTTATGAATCTTTGCTTTGTTCCCATTCCACGAGAACAAGCAAAGAGGGGCAACTGTAATCACTCATTTTTATTTGGTCTGTAAATACATATTAGTGTTGCATGTATACATTGTATTATATTATGCTATATGTTTATTATGTGCATGAGTGTTACTAATATATGTAAAATGTGTGGTGTGTGCATGTATATTATAAACTATGTATGTATACGTATTAATAAGTAATACGGTGTATGTGTCATGCATGTATCTATATTTAGTACGAGCGTATTTGTTTTTACGGATAATGTGTGTAGATGTTAAGTTAATTATGTATATGATTATATATGTACGTATGCTAGTATGTTATATTAATTAATGTTTGCATAAGTATATACGTATGTATTATCGTATGTGTATTATTATTAATTGTTGTTATAACTAATATTAATGTTATTATTATTGGGCTAATATAAAATGAAATAAAAAAACATGTTAAACCCAAATGAATAAATTGCTGTTCATCCTTCAAGCCAGCCCGACCGTTAGATCAGATCTGATCCAACGGCCGAGAACGCCTCTGGCCGAAGACAGAACCCCCCACACCGCCACCATGCTTCCACCATACCGATCTCCAACCACCGCGCTCAGACATATCAAAACACAAGAAAAGAAAGATTATGTCAGTATCAGTCCAGATCTGAAAATAGATATTATATTACTTGTTACCAAACCAAAAGACAGGCATATATATATGAAACAAACAATTTGTAAAGCAGTGAAGTTGTAATCGAAATGAAATACAAAAAAAACCAGTCTTCAGTGGTAATACTCTTCTCTTTTCTTACCTCGTTGCATGCATACAAAAATATACGTAGTAAAATAAAAAAAAGAGAGGTTTAGAGTCGTTACCCTCGTCGTCTGTGGATCTCCCCTTTACCAGTGACAAGCCTCTTCGGCCTTCACAGGCCGAATATCATGAACTGAAAGGAGTGGGAGGCCCCTTTTTGGTTTCGTTTTGGGTTGAAAAAAAAAGGGTTTTTCGTTTCGTATTTCTTAGATCTAGGACGAATAGAGGCTTTTTCTCCAAATCCAAGTTCAGATTCGTGTCGAGGGTAAGGTAAGGGTCATTTTGGTGTTTTCTCGGGGTTTGTCGGAGCCGGCTAGCGGCGGCCGGCGGCGGAGAAGATGGCGGTCGGCCGCCGGTTTCTGGGTTCATCAGGGATGGTCGAGAGAGAAAATGAGAGGTGTGGCTTGTTATAAAAATTGAAAAAATGAACGAAATGGGAAAAATTTGAGTCCGGCCAAAAAAAAGGGTTTTTATAAGCGTTGTTATTTCGTGAAATGGGGAAATTACGTAATAAATCCCCCTGCATTTTCAATATTTTCGTTTGTGTCTCGCCGTAGGGGATATTTACAACTCTGGTCCCCATTGTATTTCAAAATCTTGCAATCCAGTCCCTAAATTACATCGAATCCGTTTTTAAATGGTAAAATTACCCCTTTAGCCATCCCACGTTTTTGGATTTTTCACTTCGGGTCTGCCCCTTGGTCCAATTACAGTTTCAGTCCTTTCAAGTTCGGTCCTGTTTGCATTTTCGTCCCTAAATTGCATATTATTATCCTTTAATTTCTGCTACTGATGTTTATTTCTTTTCATTTCAGTCCTGTTTCCATGTAAATATTCATGTTCGTATTATAATCGTGTATGTTGATATAGCCTTTTGCCTTATTATATATCTCTTGTATATGCCTTGTATTTTTATGTTTACATGTATATGCGTGTTAGTACATGATGATTATGTGTCTTTATGTATTGGTTCAGTTATTCGAATCATGTTTTGTATTTTAGTACGTACACAACATGTTTTGTATTTTAGTACGTATTGTATGTTCTCTTGGCTTTTAGGTTACGTGTTAGTATATTTTCTTTTTATGTATAATATATTGCTCTATATGTGTTGAAATGTGTTTTATTTCTAATATGTATGTCTTCTTGAAATATATGTTTTTGTCCATACATGTATTTATTCATGCCTTGTTATTGTGACATGTTAAATTTGTTTTTATCTACTATTAAGTTTGATATGTATGTATGTTTTAGAATAGTATTTTATTTATGTTGAATTTGTTTTATGTTAGATTAATATTTTTGAATATTAGTATTTTATTTATGCTAGATATGTTTTTATTTATGAGTTAGATTAATATGTATATATGTATGTTTTAGTTTAGTATTTTATTTATGTTAGATTAGTATTCTGTTATGTTAATATTTATTGAATTTAAATTATTTGCCATGTTTTATATTTTGCCCACTAAGATTGCATATCGAGATATAAATTGTCAATGCGGTGCCCTTTTATCCGAGCGTAAACGGGGCCAATATCAGGCGTAGTGATAGTGGTTGGCCGTTTACTCTTGGATAACGGGGCCTTTAAAATTTATTCGCAATTATAACCGAATTTTAAATTAATCGTCACTTTAATCCGAAAAATCTAATATTAATAAAGCGGTATTTATTAAAGTACCAATTCTGGGCGGTGTGGGGGTGCTAATCCTTCCCCATCCGTAACCGACTCCCGAACCCAACAATTTTTAAATCTCTGGTTTTATGGTGTCCAACCTACCTAAGTGGCCGGTGGCGACTCCAATTTTTAATAAAATGCGGTTTTAAAAAAAACCCCACGGAATAAATGTTTTATATCCAAAAAATCACAAACACCTTCGAAAACTTACGTTTTTTAGCGAAAAGGGACATCGCTACACATGTATCATAGTTTGAGGTGCAAAAGTAGGAACACTACAATTCTTATAAACATGTAATGATGCAGTAACACTATCTTGTTAAGGGCAGAAAAGGTCATGTTTCAAAAGAATATAGCAATGTACAATATCTAGACTAAACCTGTAAGTTTAGTTTTCTATTATTATTTAGGTTAATCTGTTCATCTAATTGTTCAACAAGATATTATGTTCTTCTTTCTGATGGAGAATTAAATCAAAGCACCTCCTAATCGAATACTATAAGGAACTTAGGGATCCATTGAGTCGTCGACATTGAGACATTTTACCCATATGGTCGTTCATACCAATCTAACAAGGAATCAATCAGGTTATATAACTTTAATGGCAAGCAGCTATCCAAGGTTTTCATAACTATACCCACTATTGTGTAATCTAAGGATCAATCATCCAACAATAAGCTATCAAACTCCTACATTAACATTACATCCAGCATCATACCATTAGAAACATTTGATCTAGACACTACAACACATGCCATTTCAATCCATCATAAGTATAATCAAGCACCACCCAAAAACATAGGTTGTGGCTGTAACACCCTAAATCCTAGCCTAGAAGTATTGAAACCAATTGCTTAAGTTGATAGGTTAATTGAACCTAGAATTTAAGCTAAATTGATTAGTCAAGGATCTAATTGAAAGAATGAATGAAATAAGTGATCAATTTAAAGTGACTACATTGAATTAAATGAGAAAGATGGGGAATGCATGCTAAATTCCTTGTTTCCCCTAATGCCCTTGATTAAGTTAAGATAAGGATTAAATTAAGGGACATTTTAGAAATTTCATAAATCCAATAACTTGGATTAACCATAGCCATCATCTTCTTCATTTCTCATTTGGCCGAAAGTGAAGAAGAAAATAGGGAGAAAGAGAGTTTGAGAAATCAGCCATTGAAGAAGGGAAATTAAGCTTGCATGTATAGGATTTTGTAAGGAAATCAAAGTTAGAAGCAAAGTAAGTATGATTCTACTCTTGCTCAATTGAATAGGCAACTATACTTGTTGACTTGGGTTGTTTTGATGATTTTAGATGAATAAACTATTGAATATGTGGTTAGATGATTGAATTGTTGTAGAATCATGCAAATTTTGAGAATGAACACTAGTTATTATTGTGGAAGTTATGTGTATGTAATAGTGTAACAAAGCTAGGTTGCTAGAAAATTGAAATTAGATGTTGATGTAAGAATTGAATGGTTAGAACATGTAATTGAGATATGGAATTAATGAATTGAACATGATCATGATTAGATAATGTAATTAAGGTGTTAAATAAGTTAAATTGTTAGTAACTTGCTTGAAAATGTGACTACACCTAATTGAACTAGTTAAATTAAGTAATGGACTCCCTAGTTGATGAATTGATGTGTAATTGTGATCAAATGGATTAAACTAGTAATAACATGACTATGCCCTGTTTTGAGAACATTTTCAGGTGAATTATGATAGCCAAGAAATGTATGAACATGATCATGAATGAATTATAGGGCCAAAACATTGGTTAAAATGAATTTAAGGAATTAAAATGTGAATAGGTGCAATCTGCCCAGAATTGCTCTGTTTTGGGCAGTAACTTTGAAAATTCACCAAAATTTGTATAGATCAAATTCAGGGATGAAATTATAGTGACATGATCCTTAGTATGTATAATTTCGTTAGGTGAAAACAGAACCGAAAACTAGGTCCTATGCTGGAAACTGTAAATAGAAATAGCTGGACAGTGCAAACAGTCCAGGCAGTGTAAATGCCCTGTCTTTGAACAATAAACTGTATTAATTGGCTAAGAAATAAAATGCAAGTATATTATTGTCTTAAGGAAAATTTTTTTAGCTTTCCAACGGTGTAAATTAATCGAAATTCTGACGTGTGGATTAAAAGATGTGACCATTTAAAGAGATAGTGTGCAAACTGCCAAGCAGCAGTGTCCTGGGCAGTTTGGGATTGTTTTTACACCTAGATGCAAACTGTTTCCAAAACAGTTTTGGGACATTGTAACTTGTCCAATTATGTCCTAAAATGAGGCAATAACAATATAGTGATGAACTAGTAAGAAATGCTTAAAAGAAAGCATAAAAATAGTAGCTAAATGTGTAGGTACAAATGTGTAACATTGCTACTATACATGTGTGACATTATGTGCTTGTTTTGATTAATTGTATTTGTTATGCTTGCTAGACCAAGGGTAGCAAGTTTTGGAAGAGGAAGATAAGAGTGGACATCCCAAAGCAAGAGGCAAAGGGATTTGGATACAGGATAATTAATTTGCTTGGAGTATTGTGAGTGTAGTTACCTCTAGGGTTAGGACTAGGTCCTAACCAATGTATATTGTTACATTCTTGACATGATAATGAATCTAAGCATGAACTTGATCTAATAAGAGAAGGATGATTATAGAAACACATGAAACTTAATCCTAGTCTTGAACACATGTCTATTTTGAAATGCTTATGCATGATTAGTGATAGCTTGGATGGTTGTATGTACTATGATGCAACATGATTGAATGCTAAAGACTTGTTTGAGATATGATGTTATCTCATTTTGATGAAATGGATATTGAAACTACTTGACACGTGAGCTAAGACTCGATGGCCTAAGGGCCTAACATGAAATGATCTTGCTTGACATGAACATGATCTTGAACTTGATAACTTGATAAATGGTAAATCGAACAACCTTGGTAGCTAGTTGGCTAGGTAGAAGGGCATGCCTTAGAGTCTAGAGCTCATTGTGTATGAGTGGACTACGGTCCAGGGCTAAGGCCCCTATTTTGTGACAGACAAAGGGTACGCATGTGGTCTTTGGCGATAGTGGGAGGGTTGACTAGCACTACGGTGCATCTTGTGGCGACAGTTGGTTGGAGACTCGATTACCTATACAAACTAAGTACCAAGGGGGTGTTTAATGAAATAAAAAATGTAATAACAATCCAATTATACATGATACTTGTCTTGAATTCCATGAAACGTAATGTTATTTGACTTGAAAGCATGACTCCTTGGTTTCTTGTTTTGCAAGCATGTTGCTTGTTTTATGAATTATGACTTCTTGATGCTTATACTTGTTGGCCGAATGCTTGCTATCCTAGATAGGATAATCTTGATGCTTGAAAGACTAGATAAGGTCACTCTTGATGCTTGAAAGTCTAGTTAAGTCCACTCTAATGCTTGGAAGCCTTAGCTAGGTCTACACTTGATTTGAAAGACATAAAATTTGAAATAACAAAATGGATAGACGAGTTACTACCTCACTAAGTACATTTTTGCACTTATCACTTCTCATCTTGATGAAATGAAATATGAAACTACATTACATGTGAGTTATGGCTCAATGGCCTAAGGGCCTAATACTGAAATGAACTTGCTTGATATGATCTTGATCTTGAAACACATGAATAATTGGTAAATCGAACAACCTTGGTAGCTAGTTGGACTAGGTAGAAGGGAATGCCTTAGAGTCTAGAGCTCATTGTGTAAGGGTAGACTATGGTCCAGGGCTAAGGCCCCTATTTGACGATAGACGAAGGGTATGTATGTGGTATTTGGCGATAGTAGGAGGGTTGACCAGCACTACGGTGCATCTTGTGGCGACAGTTGGTTGGAGACTCGATTACCTATACAAACTAAGTATGAAGGGGGTTGTTTAATGAATAACAATTGTAATAACAATCCAATAACACATGATACTTGTCTTGAATGCCATGAAATTGTATGCTACTTGACTTGAAAGCATGACTCCTTGATTTCTTGTTTTACAAGCATGTGTGCTTGATTCATGAAGTATGAATTCTTGTTGCTTGTACCTTGTTGGCCAAATGCTTGATATCCTTAGATAGGATAATCTTGATGCTTGAAAGCCTAGCTAAGATTTACTCTAATGCTTGAAAGCCTTAGCTAGGTCTATACTTGATTAAATGACACATAAAACTTGAAATAACAAATGGTTAGACTGGTTACTACCTCACTAAGTACATTCCTGTACTTATCACTCTTGTTTCATTCTTCCCAACTATAGGTTAAAGGATTCAATCGTTGCTTGATCTTGAAGCTTGATTCCTTGAGCTATAAGCAAGTCACACAAGTATAGTTAAAGTATGATTCCATACTTGTTTTGTATATCTCCTAGAATGGTGGCACTAGATGTATATAGATAGCTTGACATGAATTTTGAAACTTGTATGTATTGATCTTGATGGGCCTACCATGTTATGTATTTAGTATCAAGTATGTAATGAACTTAGATAACATGTAATGAATGGTTGTTGCTGCGCATATGATGACTTAAATAAAATGATCTAATGTTTGATCTAGTTATAAGTACCATTTGAATGATTTGATTGAGTACATGTCTTGCTTGAATTGAATATAGGATAACCAAACCACATTGCTTGCCTTCTATTTGAATAGCCTAGTGTGTGTTTAGGTGATTGCCGAATGGTGTGTGTGTGTATATGCCTTGATGTGTATGTTATGTATGTTTTGTATAAATGGCCGAATGGTTAGGTATGGAAATAAGCTTGAATGAAACTAGTTACATGCTATTGAATGTTAGATAATTATGCTTAGTAAGTGTAGGAATGAAATGTCTAAATGTATACAAGATAAGGAACCTTGAAATGAAATGGAAGCATGTTACATCTAGAGATATTTGAACCTAAACTAGGGAACAATGAAGTGATTTGAATTGGTAATGATGTAACCTATAATGCAAGTATAACAAGGAAACAATTTAGTGACCCATTAGAATGTCTTAGACTGATGTAAATTTCAAAATGTAAGTTACTTGTGTGATAAGTAATGTATGATTGGTTGCCTTGGCCTTGTTCGAATGCTTTGGATGATTTGAAGTCAAATGAGAGCTTATTTGTTAGCTAAGTAAGTATGGTTGCTTGATTGTTCTTGTATTGTTTTCCATGTCCTTGCTTGCTTGTTAAGTAACGCTCTTGAACTGGTTTACTACTAGCCTGGGTAAGGGGTGTTACATTTAATTGGTAATCAGAGCTTTAGGTTTAGTTGATTCTAGGACTAAACTGGGCTATCATGCATTATATAGGATACTTATGCCACCTAGGAGACTTGTATTGAATAGCTTGTGTCTTGCTTATTAAACCGAACCCCTAATTGTTCCATTTGAATGTAGATAGTCTAAAACAAGACTTGGCCTGGACAATGAAAGTCCTGAAGGCTCCTCGAATAAAGGAGATAGTGTGAGGATGGAGCAAAATCCTCCTCAACAACAAACTCAAACCCGAGCCCAAGCTGCTGCTCAACATGAAGCTCTTGCTATAAATCCGGTGGCGCAAGAATGTCTCCTAAGTGTGAAGGAGATGTTCAATCATCTAGTATCTGTTTTAAAACAAGATCATCCTATTGCTCCTCATGTTGTTGTGCCAAACCGAACCCCAATTGACAAGCTGGCTCAACACCGGGCCTATACTTTCACTGGCACCGATAAAGCTAATCCTGAAGTAGCTGAGTACTGGTTAGAGGCCACTACTCGAATCTTGACTAAGCAATTACCTTGTCTCGATAAGCACAAGCTCGAATATGTCATAGCCTTGTTGGCAGATGAAGCTCTAAGCTGGTGGGAAACCACTAAACTGACTTCTCCTACTGAAGCCATAACCTGGAAATTCTTCCTCGAGGAATTCAGGAAGAAATACATTAGTGAATAGTACTTAGCTGAGCACCGAAAACATTTCTTCTACCTCAAGCAAGGTGGCCAACCCATTGAACAATACGTGAGTGACTTCTGCAAGTATTGCAAGTACGGGTCGAAATATATCAAAACGAAGCTGATAAATGTCAGATGTTCATCGATGGACTGAATGATGAACTAAGTCCAATCTTCAATGCCCTGGGTATCACTGACTTCCATATTTTAGAGAATCGTTAATTGCAACCGAGGTAAAGATGAAGGCCTCTAAAAAACATAAGAATGGTAACTCCTAGAAGGGTAAACGATCCAAAAATGATGACAAGCCCCACTGGTAGTCAAAGAAAGCTAAACACTCCAAAGATCACTCCTCGAATTACATTCTTGTCCAAAAGAGCAATTACATACCGAAACCTCAAACTGTAATCAAGTCTTCATTCTCGATCATCTCTGTTAATAGTACGGGGAATTCTGGCAAAGCGGTTCAATATCGTACTTGCAAGTTCTGTCAGAAGCACCACATCGGGCAATGTAGAACTCAACAAAATTTGTGTTTCTTATGTAGAGCCTCTGATCATTATATCCGAGACTGTCCTCAGAATCCTAACAAGGTTCCAACTCGAACTCCTAAAAGTGCTAGTTCAGCTCAATCTAATCGAAGCAAGGGCCTGAGACAAGCTCAGTCTGGGAAATAAAGCAAGGGTAGAGGCCAACATTCGGCACCTACACACCAAGAATCCCGAGCCTCTGCTCGAATCTACCACTTTCGTGAGAAAGAGGAAAAAGAAGCACCCGATGTTATCGCAAGTACTGTTGAATTAAATTCAAGTCTTGCATATGCTTTGATTGATTCAGGATCTGCCCACTCCTTTATATGTTCTTCCTTGATTGCCAGCTTAAACTTAAAACTGAACTTGTTAAGACTAGCCTTGTAGTTTCAAACCCTATAGGAGGAAATATGCCTATTAACTTCATTTGCAAGCAATGTCCTATAAGCATTCGAAATGTACCTTTTCCCATGGACCTTTATGTCTGGCCTTCTTGTAAATTCGATCTAGTGTTAGGACTAGATTGGCTAAGCAAACATGAAGCCTAGATAGATTGCCAAAATAGGAGACTGTATATTTGGGGTATAGAAAAAGAATCAATCCTCCTAATTGATAGAAAACCAACCTCAATATTTGCTTCCATGACTATGCAAGATAAATTTGAATTTAAGCTTACCTAGTATGCCAATTGTGTCTGAATTCATTGATGTTTTTCTCGAGGAACTCCCTGGTCTCCCTTCAACCAGATAAGTAGAGTTCAGGATTGAAGTTCAACCTGGAACAACTTCGGTGTCCATCACACCTTATCGAATGACACTTGTTGAATTGAAAGAACTAATGAATCAACTCCAAGAGCTACAAGATAAAGGCTTTATTCCGCCTAGCTCATCTCCATGGGGTGCTCCAGTCTTGTTCGTGAAGAAGAAAGACGGTACTATAAGACTCTGTATTGATTATAGACAATTGAACAAGCTTACTATCAAGAATCAGTATCCTCTCCCAAGGATAGATCTCTTCGATCAACTCATGGATGCTTCGGTGTTCTCAAATATCGATCTTCGATCGGGATACTATCAAATGACGGTAAAAGAAGAAGATGTACCCAAGACAGCCTTTCATACTTGATATGGCCATTTCAAATTCCTTGTAATGCCATTCGGGTTAATGAATGTTCTGGCTGCTTTTATGGACCTCATGAACCCTATATTCAAGCCCTATCTTGACAAGTTTGTGGTCGTCTTTATCGATGATATTCTGGTGTATTCTTAGAATAAGGAAGAACACTCTAGACACCTTCGAATTGTATTGCAAACTCTCTGAGAATGTCAATTGTTCACAAAGTTCTCTCAGTGTGAATTCTGGTTATCGAAAGTCTCGTTCCTTGGCCATGTCATCTCGGTAAAAGGAATTAAAGTAGATTCGAGCAAAATTCGATCCATCATGGATTAGAGACCTCCAAGGAATGTTGGTGAAATTAGAAGCTTTCTCAGTTTAGCTGGGTATTATCGGCGATTTGTCAAAGGATTCTCATCCATTGCCGCAAGCTTGACTAAGCTAGCTCACAAAGATACTCATTTTGTTTTGTTGGAGAACCAACAACGAAGCTTCGATCAACTTAAGCAAGACCTAACTCATGCACCGGTTCTTATCCAACTAGAATCAAGCAAAGAATTCACTCTCTATAGTGATGCATATCATTTAGGACTAGAATGTGTCCTAATGCAAGATAGAAAAGTGGTAGGTTATGCTTCAAGGCAACTGAAACCACACGAGTCAAACTATCTAACATATGATCTAGAATTGGCAGCTATCGTGTTTGCTCTCAAAATATGGAGACATTACTTGTACAGGGAGAACTGTAACATGTTCACAGACCACAAGAGTCTTAAATACCTCCTAACTCAAAAAGATTTGAATCTGAGACAAAGAAGATGGCTAGAATTGCTTAAAGACTATGATTTGGTTATCAACTACCATCCGGGGAAAGCAAATGTGATTGCTGATGCCCTTAGTCGCAAACCATGTTCGGGTAAAACCCTAAACCTAAATTCTAGAATATTTCAATCAAATTTAGACTTACTTGGATCACAAGTAATCCATTCAAATACCTTACTTGTCTTGCAAGTAACTACTCAAAAATTCTTCCATAATGATCTTGTTCTTTCATTTGTAGCTTCCTTGGCTATCAATGCTCATTTCCGTTTATCCGAAGGATGGAAATTCTTGTCTGAACTTCAAGTTCAATCTAGCTTGATCTCGAGAATTAAAGAACTCCAGCAAACTGGTTCAAATCTTCAGAAGATCATATCAAGCTAGACACTGTGTAACACCCCTAAATAGGGCTTAGAATGTTACGACTATTTAGAATTCCTAAATAGTTAAATCATTTTGAATTTAGTAAAGTCAATTAAGGGTTGAATTGAATAATTAACAAAGTGAGTAGCCAAAATGAAAGATTAAAAGAGAATTGTGACCAATTTAGAATGACCAAATTGAATTAAATGAGAAAGATGATGATTGCATGCTAAATTTCTTGTTTCCCCTAATGCCCTTGATTAAGTTAAGAGAAGGATTAATTAAGGGACATATTAGACATTTCACAAATCCTATAACTTGGATTAAGCATAGTCATCGTCTTCTTCATTCTCCTATTGCCAAAAATTGGAAGAATGAAAAATAGGGATAGAGGGAAAGAGAGAAATCAGCCATTGATGAAGGGAAATTAAGCTTGCATGTATAGGATTTTGTATGGAAATTAAAGCTAGAAGCAAAGTAAGTATCATTCTACTCTTGTTTAATCGAATAGGCAACTATACTTGTTGACTTGGGCTGTTTTGATGATTTTAGATGAAATTAACTATTGAATATGTTGTTAGATGATTGAATTGTTGTAGAATCATGCAAATTTGGAGAATGAACACTAGGTATTATGCTGGAAATTATGTGTATGTGATAGTGTAACAAAGATAAGTTGCTGGAAAATTGAAATGAGATGTTGATGTAAGAATTGAATGGTTAGAACTTGTAATTGAGCTATGGAACTAATGAATTGAATATGATCATGATTAGATAATGTAATTAAGGTGTTAAACAAGCTAAATCGTTAGTAACCAATGCTGGAAAAGAAAGATAAAAGCATGAACATAGTCATATATCTTAGAAATTGTTTTAGTAAGAACAAATTGTGTAAACATACAAAATTAAGCAACTTACTCTGTTTTGGCTGCCTTGAAAAATGAATTAACATTGACTAAGCATGTTTAGGATTTCATATGAAATGAATTATAGGGCCAAAACATTGGTTAAAATGAATTTAAGGAATTAAAATGTGAATAGGTGCAATCTGCCCAGAATTGCTCTAT
Source organism: Hibiscus mutabilis (assembly GCA_019671005.1). Classification (NCBI taxonomy): domain Eukaryota; kingdom Viridiplantae; phylum Streptophyta; class Magnoliopsida; order Malvales; family Malvaceae; genus Hibiscus; species Hibiscus mutabilis. The sequence continues at coordinate 42,862,398 of CM033745.1, forward strand.
TCTGGGCAATTCTGGGCAGTAGCTCTGAAAATTCACCAAAATTTGTATAGATCAAATTCAGGGCTGAAATTTAGTGACATGATCCTTAGTATGTCTACTTTCATTAGGTGAAAATAGAACTGAAAACTGGGTCCTATGCTGGAAACTGTAAATAGAAATAGCTGGACAGTGCAAACTGTCCAGGCAATGTAAATGCTCTGTCTTTGAACAATAAACTATATAAATTGGCTAAGAACTAAAATGAAAGTCTTATATGGTCTTCAATACAATTTTGTTAGCTTTCCAACGGTGTATAGTAATCGAAATTCCAACGTACGGATTAAAAGATATGACCATTTAAAGGGAGTGTGTGCAAACTACCAAGCAACAGTGTCCAGGGTAGTTTGGGATTGTTTTTACAGCTAGAAGCAAACTGTTTCCAAAACTATTTTGGGACATTGTAATCTGTCCAGTTATGTCCTAAAATAAAGTAATAACAATATGGAGATGAACTAGTAAGAAATGCTTAAAAGAAAGCATAAAAAGTAGGTAAATGTTAGGTACAAATGTGGTAACATTGCTACTATGTATGTGTGACTTTATGTGCTTCTTTTGATGAATTGTATGTGTTATGCTTGGTAGACCAAGGGCAGCAATTTGTGGAAGAGCAAGATAAGAGTGGACATCCCAAAGCAAGAGGCAAAGGGATTTGGATACAAGATAATTGATTAGCTAGGACTATTGTGAGTGTAACTATCCTTAGGGTTGGGACTTAGGTCCTAACCAACATTGTTATTTTCTTAATTCAATGTCATTGCCATGTAACATGACCTAATACATATTTGGCTAATTAAGGGAAGAATTACATGTATGACAACTTGTTTGATGCATGATCTATTTGTTTACTTGAGTGTTAAGCAAATGAAATGAAATGCTTGACATGTTGCATTGCTTATGCCAAAGGTAAGAAATGACATGTTTGCTTGGAGAATAAGGTACTCACATTCCATACATATGCATGGGTTTGTGATTGATATACATGGATAGTTGAAATGAAATGAACAATGGTACCACTTTGTATTCATGCCATTCGAATGGCATAGATAGATTTGTCTTGGGAATTAAGACTCCATAAGCCTAAGGGCTTGGCCTTTGAATGGCAAAATTTTTGTATTGAATAATGAATTGTATAAATCTTGAATGAAATGGATAATCAACAACCTTGGTATCTAGTTTTGATAGATAGAAGGGCATGCCTTAGAATCTTGAGCTCATTTTGGCACTACGATGCATATTGGCACGACAGTTCATTTTGGCACTACGATGCATTTTGGCACGACGGTGCATTTTGGTACTACATCACATTTTGGCACTTTGGTGCATTTTGTTGAGGATTTGATTATCTATTGAACTAAATACCAAGGGTGTTATAAGATGAACTAAAACTTGAAACGAACATTGTTGTCTTGGATGTGTGATATGAACATTTCTTGTTTTGTAAGTTTCTTGAATGAACATCCTTGCCTTGGAAGATAAAGCATGAATGATTGTATAACTAGTTACTTCACATGAATGTTATGCATGATTGATGCTTGTTCTGTAGAAATGCCTATTTGGTACTTGATGTTTTTGATTGCTTGTCACCTAAGCAACAAATCGAATGTCATTATATGTATACATGATGGGTGTTGCTATGTTGATTGTGTGATATTTGAAGCTTGCCTATGTTTTCCTATGCAATTCGAATAGTATATGTTATTGTAGATATGACCTCGATTCTTTGAAATACATGTAAACTTGGATATGTATGCATGGAAATTGGTAGACTTAGTGTTACCTCACTAAGTACATAACTTGTACTTACCACTCTACTCTTCATACTTCCCATAACAGATTTAAGGACACTTTCAAGAGGATATCTTGAACTCGAAGCAACGTTATGAAATAAGCTTGAAAGTATGATTTCATACTCTTTGTATACTCCTAGTTTGGTGGCACTAGAACTTGTAATAGATAACATTGATCATGCATTTTGTTGTGTTGTTAAGTCTAGTAAATGTAATGTTTTGTTGGGCCTATCATGTAACCAACTTTGATGACTTAAACTATGTATATGAACTATGTTGATATGTATATAAATAAGTTTGATGCTGCGCATAATGTGAAAGTAATCCAATGAATGTTGAATCCTTGTTTCATTCGAACAATGGACCAATGTTGTATAATCATGCATTCATTCTTGTGACCATGGTATAATTCGGCAATGCTTGGATTGGAGATAAGGTGTGTTCAAGCATGCATTATCAATGTTTCTAGCTAAGAATGTCGTGAAATAGTATGACTTGATTGAAAAGAAACAAATGAAATGTACTAAGTGAACACCTAGCTATTCGAATAGGGTGTATGAATATGTAATAAGAATGTAAGTTGCATGCCTTGTATTGACCATGTTGATTGGTTAAGTAAGTAGTATCTTGAGATGCAAGTAAGTTAATTGAAATGTGTTAAGTGACCTCCTTGTATCATTCGAATAGAGTACATGAATTTGTAGTAAGAATGAAAGTTGAATCATGTCTAATAGTAACTTATTGTGAAGTATTCCACACTTGTGATTGTTGTTTAAATGATGTATGTGAATTGAATGGAATGGTAATATGATAATGGTAACTTAGGATATAAGTATGAAATGGAACAAATTAGTACCTAAATTAGCATGCTATGTATGCTGGGTTTGTTTAATGTGGACTACTTGTATGTCTTGTATGGATGTGTTTAGGTTACTTGAGTTGCAAGTTATGTATATCGAGGTTACTTGTTCGACAAGTAACCTATGTCTTGCTTTGTTCTCGCTTTGGTAACGCTCTTGAACTGGGTTACGGCTAACCCGGGGATGGGGTGTTACACTCTGAGTCTAATTCTGACTTCTCCCTCAAGTCGAATAGACTCCTCTAGTTCAAGGACAGAGTATGTGTTCCTAACAATGAGGAACTAAGAAAAGAAATGTTACAAGAAGCTCATTCTCGATTCACCCGGGATCAGTTAAGATGTACAAGGATCTTAAGCCACTATACTAGTGGCCGGGTATGAAATCGGCTATCACAGACTTCGTATCGAAATGCCTAACTTGTCAAAGAGTTAAAGCTGAGCATCAAGTCCCTACTGGATTGCTCTAACCTATCGAATTCCCTCAGTGGAAATGGGATCGGATTACAATGGATTTTGTTACTGGTCTTCCTTCCACTCCAAGAAAGAGTAATGTTGTATGGGTGATTATTGATAGATTCACAAAGTCTACTCACTTCATCCTTGTTCAAATAAACATGAGCTTGGAAACCTTAGCTGAGCTATACATCCGTGAAGTGATTCGATTACACGGTGTACCTACAACTTAATCTTTGATCGTGATCCTAGATTTGCTTCTCGATTCTGGAATTCCTTGCAGAAGGCTCTAGGAGCTAAAGTGCACCTTAGTACAGCCTTTCATCCTCAATTAGATGGACAATCTGAAAGAATCATCCAAGTACTTGAAGACATGCTACGTTCTTGTGTTATAGACTTTAGAAAGAATTGGGAGAAATCTCTACCTCTAGTAGACTTTGCTTACAACAATAGCTATCAGACAACTATTCAAATGGCTCCCTTCGAAGCTCTATATGGAAGAAGATATAGAACTCCCTTGTTGCTGGTCTGAATTGGGAGAAAGTAAGGTTTTAGGACCTCAATTGCTCAGAGAAACCGAAGAGCAAGTGAAGACCATTCATGATTGATTAAAGGAAGCTTTCGATAGGCAAAAAGCTTATGCTGACTTGAAAAGGAGAGACATCCAATACAATGTTGGAGATGAGGTCTTCCTCAAAGTATCTCCTTGGAAAAAAGTCTTCAGATTTGGAAGAAAAGGAAAGCTCAGCCCTCGGTTTATCGGACATTTTGAATTCATTGAAAGGATTGCTCCAGTGGCTTATCGATTGGCACTTCCTAGTGAATTCGATAAGATTTACAATGTATTCCATGTTTCCATGCTCCGAAGATATAGGTCTGATCCATCTCATGTTCTTGAACCCGAAGAGGTGGAATTGAATCCTGATCTATCGTATGAAGAAAGGCTTATTCAGATACTTGACAAGGAAGTCAGGAGACTTCGAAATAAGAATGTTCCTCTCGCCAAAGTCTTGTGGAGAAATCACAAGGTTAAAGAGGCAACTTGGGAATGTGAAGAGGTCATGAAGAAGAAATATCCTCACCTATTCGATTAAGGTAAATTCGAGGACAAATTTATTTTAAGGGGAGGAGAATTGTAACACCCTAAAATTGGCCTAGTAATATTACCAGTATCTAAACTATAGGCTAATTGAATATATGTGGTAATCATTTTAAAAGAAGAATGAACATTGGCCATCCTTAAAATCTAATAAGTGAAATTGAACCAAATTGAATTGAAATTAAAACTAAGAGGCATAAATGAAAGGATGGAAATGTGAACATATAAAACATTAAAGATTGCATGCAATGGGGATTAAGTTTGAGGGCCTTGACACATGTTCTCAAATGAATAGAACATGTGCCAAAGCCATGGATGACTCACGGCCGAGGGAAAATAACAAACAAATTGTTATCTTCCTCCCTAATTCAACCTCTTGGCCGATTCTAGAGAGAGAAAGGGAAGAGAAATTTGTATGCAAACACCTTCAATTCAAGCTTCTTGATTCATCCATTGATCAAAATTAGCTTGGAGAAGATATAATACTTGATTCTAACTTGTTGTAGATTGTTGAACCTTGAATTGATGATGTCTTTATTGTATGAATTGAATTGGATGACTGTTATACATGTTAGGGACATGCTAGCTTCAATGTAAACTCGAAATCTTGATTTCTAGTAACCAATTTGATATAGGATATATGTATAGTTGCTGGAAATTTGAGGAATATGAACATGGTTGAAAACAGTCTTGATTAGGGACTGTTTTGATTGAGAAATTGTGTAAACATGTTAAATGAACATAGGAACCTATTTTGATCATGTTTCTATGTAAAATGAAGATTGAATTGAATAGGTAACTTTCTGGAAAATGACTACACCTAATTGAACTAGTTGAATTAGGTGATGGACTGCCTAGTTGATGAATTAGATGTGTAAAGTTGATCAAATAGATCAAATTAAGTTCAACATGATTATGCCATGTTTTAAGAACATTTCTAGGTGAATTATGATGGCCTAGAAAAGTATGAATATGAACATGAATGAAATTTCCATGTTAGGATCTTGCTAAAATGAGTTAAGAAGCTAGAAATTCAACCTAGTGTAATCTGCCCAGAATGCTTTGTTCTGGGCAGTAAGTTTGAAAAATCACTATAAATTGTGTATAATTAATTTATGGCTGAAATTTTTATGGACAACACCTTATTATGTCTAAATTCACTAGGAGAAAACATAACTGAACTCTGAGTTGTATACTGAAATGTAGAGTAGAAACACTAGGGACAGTGCAAACTGTCCAGTATAGCAAAATGCCCTGTCTTTAAGTTAAAAAAACTGTATTAATTGGCAAAGAATTAAAATTAAAGTCTTATATGGTCATAAAGATATTTTTTAAGATTTCCAACGGTGTAAAAAATTGAAATTCTGACATACGGAATGAAAGTTATGCATGATTAAGTGACTAGAGTGCAAGCTGCCTGGCAGCAGCTGCATAGGCAAATGCACAATGTTTTGTGACATTTTGTAATCTGTCTTGTAAATAGTTTTAGGCCTTGGAATATGCCTTATTTTACATGAACTAGATTGTAGAAAAGTGTAGTTAAGAGTAATGGAAAATGTATTTGAGCATGCTGCCAAATTTTTTATTGTTATATGCTTGTGACATTGTCTTGATTTAATGAGTATGTGATCTTGTTTTGACATGCTTATACTTGTAATGTGATCGAACCAGGAGTTAACTCGGTGGAAGAAGATAGAGTGGATCATCCTAAATCCAAGAACAAAGGAGTGTGGATCCAAGACTAGCTAAGCTTGGAGTATTGTGAGTGTAGTTATCTCTAGGCTTAGGACTAGGTCCTAACCAAATGTATACATGCTTACATTCTTGAAATGTTGAATGAACCTAATCATGGATATGACCTAATAAGGGAAGAATGACCGGTAATGCATGAAACTAGATCACATCTTGATTTACATGATCAATTTGAATGCTAAGCATGTTTGTATGGTATATTTGTGCTTGTATGTGGCATGATACTTGTGATTGAATGCTAAGAACATGCTTGAGATATCATCTCATCTTGATGAAATGAAATATGAAACTATATGACATGTGAGCTATGGCTCAATGACCTAAGGGCCTAATATTGAAATGAACTTGCTTGATATGATATTGATCTTGAAACACATGAATAAATGGTAAATTGAACAACCTTGGTAGCTAGTTGGACTAGGTAGAACGGTATGCCTCTATAGCTCATTGTGTAAAGGTGGAGTACGGTCCAGGGCTAAAGCCCCTATTTTGCGACAGACAGAGGGTACGTATGTGGTCTTTGGCGACTGTAGGAGGGTTGACCAGCACTACGGTGCATCTTGTGGTGACAATTGGTTGGAGACTCGATTACCTATACAAACTAAGTAGGAAGGGGTTGTTTAATGAATAACAATTGTAATAACAATCCAATAACACATGATACTTGTCTTGAATGCCATGAAATTGTATGCTACTTGACTTGAAAGCATGACTCCTTGATTTCTTGTTTTGCAATCATGTGTGCTCGATTCATGAAGTATGAATTCTTGTTGCTTGTACCTTGTTGGCCAAATGCTTGATATCCTTAGATAGGATAATCTTGATGCTTGAAAGCCTAGCTAAGATATACTCTGATGCTTGAAAGCCTTAGCTAGGTCTATACTTGATTAAATGACACATAAAACTTGAAATAACAAATGGTTAGACTGGTCACTACCTCACTAAGTACATTCTTGTACTTATCACTCTTGTTTCATTCTTCCCAATTACAGGTTAAAGGATTCAATCGTTGCTTGATCTTGAAGCTTGATTCCTTGAGCAGAAGCAAGTCACACAAGTATAGTTAAAGTATGATTCCATACTTGTTTTGTATATCTCCTAGAATGGTGGCACTAGATGTATACAGATAGCTTGATCATACATTTTGAAACTTGTATGTATTGATCTTGATGGGCCTACCATGTTATGTATTTAGTATCAAGTATGTAATAAACTTAGATAACATACAATGAATGGTTGTTGCTGCGCATATGATGACTTAAATGAAATGATCTAATGTTTGATCTAGTTATAAGTACCATTTGAATGCTTTGATTGAGTACATGTCTTGGTTGAATTGAATATAGGATAACCAAACCACATTGCTTGCCTTCTATTCGAATAGCCTAGTGTGTGTTTAGGTGATTACTGAATGGTGTGTGTGTATGCCTTGATGTGTATGTTATGTATGTTTTGCATAAATGGCCGAATGGTTAGGTATGGAAATAAGCTTGAATAAAACTAGTTACATGCTATTGAATGTTAGATAATTATGCTTAGTAAGTGTAGGAATAAAATGACTAAATGTATTCAAGATAAGAAACCTTGAAATGAAATGGAAGCATGTTACATCTAGAGATATTCGAACCTAAGCTAAGGAACAATGAAGTGATTTGAATTGGTAATGATGTAACCTATAATGTAAGTATAACAAGGAAACAATTTAGTGACCTATTCAAATGTCTTCGATTGATGTAAATTTCGAAATGTAAGTTACTTGCATGATAAGTAATGTATGATTGGTTGCCTTGGCCTTGTTCGAATGTTTTGGATGATTTGAAATCAAATGAGAGCTTACTTGTTAGCTAAGTAAGTATGGTTGCTTGATTGTTCTTGCATTGTTCTTGTATTGCTTGCCATGTCCTTGCTTGCTTGTTAAATAATGCTCCTGAACCAGGTTACTACTAGCCCCGGTAGGGGTGTTACAATTACAAATTACCGAGAAGTATATTTGGTCATGATTGAAATAAAAGAAGTTATAACTATTGTGGTTATTTATTGACTACATACTAATTAAACATGATACATGCTTGTTTGAATGTTTCTTGTGAAATAAGTCATAATGAATTACAAGTTGTTAGATTAATTACTTGGAGATAAGGAATGGTTATGATGCATAATAGATAAAATGCTTGATTGGTATGAAAGTAATGTTAGATAATTATTTTATGAAAGTACAATGGTAACTTTCGAACCATTTCTTGGTAAACTAGAAAACTAAGAGTTGGTATGGCTTTTAGTGGTAACCGATATCTCTATAGATATGTATTGTTGATTGTATCGAGAAATATCTTGGTAAGAGATGTACATAATTGTGTTCAAATGGTAAAAAAAGAAGTAAATTGTTTGGGTTAAGAGAGCCATGCTGAAATAAATTATCACTGCCTCATTAAGCATGTGCTTACGTTGTGTTCTCTTAACTCCTTGCACGTTTAATGAGACCTCAGGTTGCTTCCGAGCTAAACGAATGCTGGAGATCTCATTCGATTCGGTTCAACCTCTTGTTTACTCCTAGGATGGTGGCACATAGTAGACTTGCATACTCATAATAATTCTTATGGCATGTATACTTGTTTATAAGCTCTAAGGAGCATTAAGTTGTAAAAAGGGCCTTTATTATCTTTTTCTAGTTGATTGGTTTTCGATCTATTAGGTAGCATGATTGGTTGCCTCTCTCTCTCTATATATATATGACTGATATGGTTAGCATGTTGTGTATGAGTTCCATGGATGATAGTTAATAGGATCTTTGATTTGATCGAGTCTTATTGATTAAGAAGAACTATTGCATGGGTATATCATTTGGTTAATTAGATAAAAGGCTAGACACCAATAACCAATTGGTTAACTCAAAGGAAGCGAGCATGTCTAAGAAGATAAAAAATCTAGTGATAATTGAATAGGGTACAAGGAATCAATTGGAAATGAAATGAATTTGTATTCTAATGAGTGCTACATGTGATTACCTAACAAACATCGATTAAAAACCTTATGTTTGCATATTTTCAAAACAGGGGAAATAAGGTCTAGCAATGTATGGTTCTCATTACCTCAAACGTTTTGAACCTAAGTACATTGTAACATACTCAAATCCTCTTAGTAGGATTAGGCATGTTACTACACAATACATATAAGTACCAACAAGAACAATTCGATTAGGGAAAGCAAGTTCAATGAGATTCAAGTTTACTTAATTATCAAGTAATAAGATTCAAACTTACTTGCTAAGCAAGTAAGTCAATCGAATGGGGGAGAGGGATGACACATTCGAATCTAACATGCTCATATTAAGTCATTAGCTTACACTTAAGTTGTTATCAATCCATGTTTGGAAGGACATGATCAAATATGCATGCTTTCAATGTTATATGAACATTTCGAACTATAACCTATGGTGACCAATAAGCTTTATGCATATTTAGGAGAATTGCCATTATACTTATTGGAGTTTAGTCATCTTACACTATGTTGGATTGAAGCATATCAAGCACATGAGATAGTCACGGTTCAATTTCTAATCATCAAGCATAATAGTCAAGCTATGCGCATACATGCTCAAAATGCAAACATTACACCTTAACGGTCCTAATTTAAATTAAGTTATACAAAACATACTAGATAATCATATAATTACAAGCCTTAGGTGCCACCATCCTAGGAGTGCTATAACAAATTGAATACATACTTTTCAAGCAAAATGTGACTTGTGTGAGCCTTGACTTTGAGATAGGATCCGATATTAACCTGTATCGTACAAGGAGACTTGATAAGCAAAGCTTAGTGAGTGAGTTTAAAGAATGCAAGCAACCAAACAATCAAGTCTCAACTACGATCCATCTAATAGATGGTATGGTTCCCCCATCAATAAGGAACCATTCGAACAAACAATAAGGTAATAACCATATGTTCAATTATAATCATAACCAATGTGAGGTTTATACTATAAGCATGTATCAATCATCAATTGCATAATAAAGAGTACAATATGCCATTCGAATAACATCAATGGGTCAATCATATAGCATTTACCAATACAATTCGTTTCATTTTTATGGATTCAATAGATGTGGTGTATGTCTTTCATTTTAAGTATAGCCTTGAGAATCGATTACTCAGTCTAGATACTCGAGTCCCCAACCAAATTCTCGCCAAAACAATAATCAATATGGTACAAGTACTGGTCAATAATCCCTCCTACTGTCGCCAATGACAAATAACAATTCTTCCCTCCTACTGTCGCCAAATAAAGACGAATGTCCCGGACCGTAGTCCACCCCGACACTGAGCTCTATGGACTCTATGGCATGCCAACTATATCTATGACCGATTCAAGACCAAGGCTTACAATAATATCATTTTAACCATTTCAATATATAGTTTGAATCAATATGCACATCTAGTGCCAATAACCCTTTTTCGAACAGGGTTCAATGCCAATTCCTATATTAACAGACAAGTAATCAATATCCCAATAGTCAATGAGGGAAAGTCAATCATTATGTCATTAAACAATGAATTGAGTTACTCTAATTTATAATAAGCATGCTTCATTTCAATAGAGTTCAATTAAACAAGAAGCATATCATGGCAATCAATTATAATTCAAGCATGCTTCTTAATCAAGTAACCACTCAAAACTTCTCAAAAGGGGCACTTACCTTGCTAATGCTCAATAGCAAGTGCATTACACAATTTACACTAAGAATCAATAAGTAATTCAAATCAGAAATGGACTTGGAGAGGTTACCGCCCTCTCCAAACTTTAAACTACACTCACAGGAATTTTCTGAGCTATTGACGTTCCCAGATCGAAATCTCTTTCCCTCTACTAGCTTGCTGATCTATGTGAGCCCATTTTCCCTCAATTTCCACTTGATCTATCATTACATATAATACATAGTGTATTAGGTATAATTCAGCACCCATTTACGTCATTATATGACTCCATACATTCAAGCATTCAATTCAACATCTAGACTGTTGCTGCTTGGCAGCATGTGCACTACTTGCTTAAATTTTCATATCTTTTATTCTGTACGTCAAAATTTAGAAACGTTTACACCGTTCGAAATCTAACTTAATTGTCTTTCTAACCATATAATCCTTGTATTTTTATTCTTTACGAATTAATACAGTTTTTATTTAAAGACAGACCAAATTATGCCACTGGACAGTTTGCACTGTCCTTAGAGATTAATCTCTACAAACTGTTTCATAACTCGAAATTCGATTCCGTTTGCTATATACGAAACTAGACATACTCATGATTCTGTACATATAAGATTTATTCCCTAATTTTGTCTATGTGATTTTCTACAAATTTTTAAACTTACTGCCCGAAATAGGGTTTTCTGGACAGATTTCCTTAAGCTTGATTCTAGCATCATTAGTCACTTAGACAAGGATTCTAACATGATTGTTCAACATATATACTCACTCATACATGTCTAAGTCAGTCCAATTATGTGTCAAACATATAAAAACAAGGCAATTAAGGAATATTCTCGAATTAGTTCATTACAACAACATCTCAACAGAATTTCCAGCAACAAGAATCTCAATTTACATATCAATCATCAATTCTAATTATCACCTAAGTTTTTTCAGCAACTAACATAACATTTCACCATCAATTTGGTTAATGACAACATCAATTTCAAAGGCCATTCGATTCTAATATGTTTTCACTAGACATATATACCAATCGGTTCAATATAAGAACACATACAAGACTCTTAATCAATTCCAAATTTCCAGCAATCAATCTAACACTTCTCAAGCAAAACAAGTTGTTTTAATCACAAAATCAAAGAGGAAATTCATGAACACTAAACATTACCTTAAAATTGAACACAATTTCAAGCCTCTATCACAATTCCCACATTGATTAAGCTTGAATTTTCTCTCCTTTCTCTCTCAATGTTTTAGGTTTAGTAACCAAATGAAGAAGATGGTGTTTATCCCCTATAGTGGCCGGTCATTGCAAGGCTAGGAGGACATGTGTATTTTCCACCAATTTCATTTGTTTCACCATGCAATCATATATTTCCATTTATATTCATTTTGGTCTTTTTAATTTGATCAATCAGTTTAGATAACAATTCAAGTTAGTCACCATAGTTCAAGTGTCCTCTTTTTAATTGTCACAATTAGCTCCCTAAACTTTCATTCTATTAGGGCATAGTTTGACTAGCTAATAAGTTTAATAAATGGTAGCAATTTATAGGCTCGATTTAGGGATGTTACATACATAATATAATCTTAATTGATGTAAGTAGCTAGAAGTCAATTCAGGAAGTTTAGTATCTAACATCTGCATAAAAGCAAATCAGGTAACCATAATTGTAGATACTCATGTGTTTACTTGTCTTAGTTTTAGGGAGAACTTATCTCTGACTAAGTTTATCTGGAAAGTTTTTAATTCTTTCCAGAATTCTCCGGTTAGATCGTTTCTTAAAGGGCAAAATTATTCTAAATTTGCTTGCCTATTTGTCTTTAACATGCCTTAACTTAGTTTATCTTCTAGACCGGGTTATGGGACGTTACAATTGGTATCAGAGCATGGTTTAGTTGATTCTCAGACTAAACATGGACTCACTGCATCTTTATAAGTCTTTTGTGCCACCTAGGAGTTTAATTTAACAGGCTTTTGTGATCTGCGATTTATACAAACCCACTTGATGCATATTTGTGATTAATAGTAAAAATGAGTCTTTGTATGAAGTTGTCAATCAGACAATGAGATGTCTGGAACATATTTTCTGTAATGATGAGATCTCGGAAGACTTCACTAGTAGTTGAGATGAAATAATGATAAATGATTTCATAATAGTGATTACTTCGATAAAGAATGCGAAACTGTTTGATTCCTTGAATGAGATTGTGGGGTTGAAACATGGAAATGATTAAAAGTAGATTGAGTTATAATGCTTTGTTGTTGTGGTACCAAGAAATGTATACTTTAATGAGTAAATAGATTAATATAATAGAATTCATCAGACTGTTTGTTGGGGAAGCAGTTGTGTAACATACTTTAACCACCCTAGTAGGATTAGGTAAGTTACCACAATTTCAATTATATGATTCATACAATTAAAGGTAGAGTGTTCAATTTGATTTAAGTCTTTCTTGATCATTAAGATACAAATCGATTAGGTGAGGACCTAATAAACTATGCATGATGTATCTATTAGATATATTAGGACCCATAATGCAATATGTTATCATAATCAAAACCATTTAAGACTTACTTGATTTCCAAGCAACCATTCGAACTAGATGAGAAGCCTAATAGATAATTTCAACATTCAATGTAACTATCAAGCATTCCAATAAGTGATTTACATGATTTACTTATGTGACCTTAATAAAACATATCTGCTTACAATGTTATAAACATCATTCAGCTAGTACCATAAGTGACCAAGGTGGTTCAAGTTTAAACATGTGGATTACTACATCTACTTATTGTTAACTAGCCAACTTCAATAGATCTATTCATCCATTTCATGCGTAATCTAACCATGGAAATCTAACATTAGACTAACAAGCATTCAAGCTCAATAAAGTGTATACATGCTCATATATATACATTCCATACTCTTTATAGATTATAGATGGAGTTAATTTATACAAACCATAACTAAGTGATCATGAATATACATGCGTTAGATGCCACCATCCTAGGAGAACTATAACAAGATGGAAACATACTCTTTCAAGCAAAATGTGACTTGTACGAGCTTAGACTTCAGGATACTATCCAATATCAACCTGTATCGTAGTAAAGAGACTTGATTAAGCAAAGCTTAGTGAGTGAGTTCAAAATTACAATACAATATGTCTCAACTACGAACCATCTAAAAGATGGTATGGTTCCCCCATCAATAAGGAACCATTAGAAACTAAGCAATCAATACTAGATACATTTGTTTAATTTTCAATCCAATATCAATACAAGGTTTGAAGTTTAGACATGCTCAATCATCCAATTCGATTAACATTAGGCTTATCATGTCATTTAAACACAATCAATATTTCAAACTCAAGCAATCTCATATAAGCAATGTTCAAGCAATGTCTCAATATCAATAGTTCACGGCATTCGATTTTCTTTTACAATCAAGCAATCTCATAGAAGCAATGATTAAGCATGTCTCAATATAAATAGTTCATGGCATTCGATTTTTCTTTACATTCAAGCAATCTCATATAAGCAATGTTCAAGCAATGTCTCAATATCAATAGTTCATGGCATTCGATTTTCCTTTACAATCAAGCGATCTTATATAAGCAATGTCTCAATATCAGTAGTTCATGGCATTGGATTTTCCTTTACAATCAAGCAATCTCATGTAAGCAATGATCAAGCAATGTCTCAATATCAATACTTCATGGCATTCGATTTTCCTTTACAATCAAGCAATCTCATATAAGCAATGTTCAAGCAATTTCTCAATATCAATAGTTCATGGTATTCGATTTTCCTTTACAATCAAGCAATCTCATATAAGCAATGATCAAGCAATATCTCAATATCAATAGTTCATGGCATTCGATTTTCCTTTGCAATCAAGCAATATCATATAAGCAATGTTCAAGCAAGTATCAATATCAATAGTTCATGGCATTCGTTTTTCCTTTACAATCAAGCAATCTCATATAAGCAATGTCTCAATATTAATAGTTCATGGCATTCGATTTTCATTTACAATTAAGCAATGCAATTCAATATAGCAATAGATTCAATGTACATGAGGTATGAGTTCATTTTAAGTATAGCCTTGAGAATCAATTACTCAGTCTAGATACTCGAGTCTCCAACGAAACTATCGCCAATAACAACTGTCAATATGGTACAAAGTACTTGGTCAAATCCCTCCTACTGTCGTCAATGACCAATAACAATATGTCACTCATACTGTCGCCAATTAAGGACCAATGTTCCGGAACATCGTCCACCCAAATAATGAGCTCTATAGACTTTATTGCATGCCAACTATATAAAAGACCGACTCGAGACCAAGGCTTACAATAGTTATCACTTTCATTCAATTAGAAGCATGATTCAATTCAATATGCACATTTTGTGCCAATATCCCCTTTCAATCGAATAGGGTTCAAAGCCAATACCAATATCAATGTTTCAATAGTCAATGAAGGTGTGTCAATCAATATGTCCTTAAACAATGAATTGAGTTATTTATAACCATAAAAACATGCTTCATTTCAATATAATTCAATTATGCAATAAGCATATCATGGCAATCAATTGAATTTCAAGCATACATCTCAAACAAATAACCACTCAAAAAGAGCACTTACCTTGCTAATGCTCCATAGCAAGCTCATTACACAATTATTCTAAGATTCAATAAGAAATTCAATTCAAAAAATGAACTAGGAGAGGTTACCGCCCTCTCCAAACTTTAAACTACACTCAGAGGAATTTTCTGAGCTATTGTCAATCCCAGATTGTAATCCCTTTCCCTCTACTAGCTTGCTGATCTAAGTGAGCCCCTTTTCCCTCAATTTCCACTTGATCTAACATTCATACAATGCATAGTGTATTAGGTACAATCCAGAAACCAATTGAGTCATTATGTGACACCATATACTCAAGCATTCAATTCAATACAAACATCTAGACTGTTGTTGCCTGGCAGCATGTGCACCGCTTGCTTAAATGTTCATATCTTTTATTTCGTACATCAGAATTTCGAACCGTTTACACCGTTAGAAAGATAACTTAATTGTACTTCTAACCATATAAGTCTTACAATTTTATTCATAGTGAATTAATACAATTTTTCATTTAAAGGTAGACCAAATTATGCCACTGGACAGTTTGCACTATCCTTAGAGATTTGTCTCTACAAACTGTTTTATAACTCGGAATTCGATTCTGTTTGTTGTATATGAAACTAGACATACTCATGATTCTGTACATATAAGATTTACTCCCTAATTTGGTCTATGTGATTTTCTATAAATTTTCAAACTCAATGCCCAAAACAGAGTATCCTGGACAGCTTCACTTTAGCTAGTTTCTAGCTTCATTAATCACTTAAACAAGGATCCAAACATGATTGTTCAACATATATACTCATTCATACATGTATAAGTCAATCTAATTATGTGTCAATCCTATAAAAACATGGCAATTGAGCAATATTTTCAATTTGATTCATTAAGACATCAATTCACTAGAATTTCCAGCAACCACAATTTCAATTCACATATCAATCATCCATTCTAATCATCATCCAAATTTTCCAGCAACTAGCATAGCATTTCACCATCAATTTGGCTATTGAAAATATCAATTTCTCCTACTCATTCAAATGACACAGTCAATTTCATGGATTGAACAATCAATTGAACTTCTTAATTATTTCATAGCATCAATTCACTAACTATTCATCAAATTCATGTAATTCAAGCAAGAACCCTAAATCTACATGCATCATTTGAATCTATAATTCATTTAGTAAGATATTTTACCTTCCTATCAAGATAATATGAATGCTAGCAACTCCAATTTCACCAAATTTCAAGCTTGAATCTATGAACATGGAGTTTTCTCATTCAATTCCTTCTCTCCCCAATTTTGTTTATCCATTCGGCTACTAGGGAGGAAGATGATAATAGATCATCAATTAATTCCTCCCTAAAATGACTAAATTATCCTTAATTATCCACTAATTAATGACATGTGTAGGGGCATTTTAGGAATATAAGAATTTTGCATGCATTCCTTCAATTTGTCACTTGTTTCGATTTGGTCACTTATACATTAGGTTACCACTTTTTCAATTATAGCATTCTAGTCCTTATTAACTAGACCTAGTATCTTGTTTTCAATCAATTAGGGATCAAATGAAGGCATTGTAGTAACTTCTTTTGTACTAGTTTTGAGGATATTACAAGTTGTTTCTCGAAATTGAATGGTGTATCTATATATGTATATGTGTGCTTAGTTTTTATGCCCTTGAACTGTTGCAATGTAACTCTAGATGGTCGAGGGACTTGTTAAAAGTTCCTTATGCTGTAGGAGCAAATAGAATTTTAGATTGAATTAATTGAATGACTAGAACGTGTGTGTGATTAGAAATGTTTTGAGTATTTATGAAGTTATCAAGACTGTTTTGAGGTTTCTCTGGACTGTTTTGTAAACATTAAAATTACAGACTGTTTTTGTAAAGATAAGAGAAATATTTTGGACTATTTTGGACTAAGAAAAACGGACTAAATTGATGATTTAAAACAGGGGAATGTTTTACAATGAAATAAGGGCTATTTTCACAAGGTTAGGGACTGTTTTGGTGGTCTAAATCGGGGGAAATTTTGTTTTGAAGCTAGAGGGCTGTTTTGTATTAAAATAGCATATTGAGGACTGTTTTGAGTACATAACAATGAATTAAGTAATTTTTTACAAGCATAAGAAAATATAAAGACTTCATGTAAATTGCTTTGATGCTTTGATAAATGATCACTTGTAATTAGAAGTGTTTTATAAACGTATGAAAGCATGGGACTGTTCTACATTGAATTAGAAATTAAGGACTGTTTGAGTTTATAAATAAGTGTAATGAACTGTCTAGGAACAATATGTGTATATATATATGTTTATGATTCAAAGTCTGCTTCGCATGGATGAGACGTTAAGTTGATTGTTAGTACCTAAAGAAAGGGGGACTGTTTTGTGAATGGAATGAATTGAATTAGTAATAATGATTTGTTACTTTTGAATGAGGTACATGATATCTTTTAAGGAAGGATGACTAAGGAAGAAAGTTGTTGGGACGCTAGGCTAGAGTTGATTAAAGCTGATGATGTTTAATAAAATGAATGAATGGTTGAAAGCATAATTTTCTTATTGATCATGTATGAAGGTGATTTGGAAATTTCGACTTGAATTGTGAGCTTGAAAGCTTTAATTATTTTTTGGTTGGATTTATAGAGTTAAAATACTACATTGATGTGAATCCATGATTGAGTATATGAATTCCGAGTTAAAAGGCTAGTTGTTAGCTATGTTGTGGTTACTAGTTAGCTAAGTTATGTTAATCGGTGAATTTGAATAATCATCTGCAGGTTGTTAAGTTAGTGAGGTAGTAAAATGCTTGTTTAATTGTCTATGTCACGGCTGGTATGCAGCCAATGGATTATCAGGAATGATCCTGTGTGAGAGAGGTTATAAATTAAAAAGTAAAGATTATCTTAAGCTGTTTAATGTTTGTTACAATACCGGTTGTGAAGCAATGAGCCTGTTTTAGATTATCTTATGTGTGTTGTGTAGAAATGTTGAGGACTTGATAAAGTTAAATAAATGAGAAGATCCAATAGAATGTTTGATGTGTTGTGATAAATATTTCATTATATTGGTGGCAAATTTTAAATACCATAGCTATAATCCGAAGAAGGAGTTGATTGTTTAAGTCCTATGACTTTTATTATAAGATTTGGAGATCGAACTTGTATGGTAGATTAGTGAAAGAAGTAATTTAGGAGATCCTTGCTAGACATGTATCTTTTGAGTTGAAGTTGTCTTAATAGATAGACGTTCTCGTTGTCCACCTTAAGGGAAAATTTAAGGACAAATTTTCTTTAAGGGGAGGGATTTGTAACATCCTAAAATAGGGTTTAGAAGAATGTTCTAACATAGTTTGATTTTAAGGATATTTCTAAATAATTAAAATAGAATAAAGAGGACTAAAATTGAAACACATTAAACTGAGTGACTAAATTGGAAGGGACCTTATTGTGCAACTTTGTAACTCAAGCAATTGCATGCAAAAGCTAAAGAATTTGGAGGATCGTGTATATGTGTCCCATTGTAGATTCGGTCTAGGGTATTTAGATCATCATCTTCCCTCAATTCATGTTAACCGATTGTTAGGTAGAGAGAGAGTGAGCTCATGAAAATCTCATAATTTGGTAAAAACAAGAGATCGGTGGGAAGGAGCTTAGGTTGTTAAATAGAAATTGTCATTCTCATCAAGGTAATATCCTTTTAAATTCCATGAATATTTGATTGTGGTATGAATCTTGAATTGATTCGAATGAAATGAAATTTGCATGATAGATGATGGAATTAGTATTTGAATTTGATGATAGATTGTTGGGGATGGATCGAATAGAAGATTGAAAGCATGAACATTTCAATGTATGTATACATGTTTGATTTTGTTGGTAGTGATTGAATGAGAAGTTAGGATATCCTTAAATCGCTGTAGTAGTTGTTTCGATACAAAGCACCAAACTGTTTTGATTTCTGAACGAAATTGTAAGTTTAAAGCATGGAATGAATATAGGTGGATCGGGATGTAAGTGCCCTGTTGTTATATGCTAAAACATGTATACATAAATGTGTAAACAAGTTAGTATGATAGGTGTAACACCGGGCTATTTGATGGAAATGTGATTGTATTCCGAAACTGTTTCGTTGTCTTAAATTTGGGCAGTGTTGGAGCCGAATTGATTAATTGAATGAAGTTCAAAATATGTATTAGTGATTAATGAAGTTTCCCTGCTAATTAGAGTGAAAATTGGGACTATTTTAGTATCTCGATTTGTATGATCCTTGTTAAATTGATTACTTGAAGCTATAGTGACTCTCGGATTGTTTTGGTCCAAGTTAGTTAATGTAATGCTGCCCTGTTAAGTATAAATACTTATTGAACTATTTTGTTGAGTGAATGTAAGATTTAAACTATGGATAACCAAATGCCTATTGTTTAAAACAATGTAGTACAACTTTAAAAGAAACTGCCGTATTATAAGTAACATGAAAACAGTTTAATTTGTGCCCAGTTGGTGATTTTAGTGCAGATTTTATATGCAGTAAAATAAACTGAAAATTTAGTCTAATAAGTGCAGTTTGAATAGAGTATAAAACCAGTGCAGTCCTGATTGAAAAAGGGCAGAATTGTGTCTCTAAACTGTGCAGTTTTGTGTCTCTAAACTGTGCAGAATGGTGTAGTGAAAAGCTGTGCAGATTTTAAGTTTAAACTGTTTTGAATTGTTATAGAAGTTAATGGATAATTGCAAGTAAATATGGTAACATATAGATTGTTTTAACGAACTTAGGGGCTGCTTGATATTTGAGGACTGTTTTTGCTATAGATAGGCACACCTATGTACTGAAGTGATAAATATATGTGTGTGTACTTATACATCAGATTGCTTTGCTTGATGTCTTGTTAGTAGACTGTTTTTTAGAGTGATTATAACAGTCTTAAATTGCTTCGAATAGCTTGAATAAAAGATTGAGAAATTGTTTTTGAATGGTGGAATCATAATGGGTTGTTTTGAAATGTCAAATTGTGTGCTTATATGTTGGTTAGATCGATTGATTTGATTCTAATGCATATAGTCATCATTGGTATGTTTAGATCAAAAGGGAGCTAGGAAGAAGTTGGTGTGGCACGATAAAAATGTGGATTCAGTTATCCCGTAACTTCGGGATAAAAGGTGAGAGTAGTCTAGAGCCCCGGGATAGGAGAAATCCATCCTGAGTATTCTCAATTGCTTTAATTTACTTACTTGCTGAATGAATCTTGTAATAAGGCGAATGAGTTGGAGATTAAAGCTATGTGCTCTCGTGAAAAGTACCTAGCAACTGTATGACTGTAATTATGTTTAAGTAAGCATAGATTGTTAAATTTATTTGGATCACTTGATTATATTATGAGGCATAAATTGCCTATATCTGTTGAGGTTGCTAAAGCTTATTAAGGTAAGAGTCCAAGGTAGGTATAGACTTCTGTTTGAATTGTATTCAAGCTTAGGTATGGACTCGTTGCATGTTATGCTGAGCACAACATTTTGTGTATGAAGTTGGTACTAGAATGTCAATGGAGTGTATTAGCGAATTAATTTAGAACTCTAAGAGCCTTGATTAGTGTTACCTAGTCTGATTGGCATGCCAATGTAAACCTCTGAGCTCTGTTTGAATTGGACTAAGGTCCTCTGTATGGTACTAAGGTACCTCTGATTAAACTAAAAAGAATATTTGTTTCAATGGTATTAGTTACCATTGTCTGATGTTGATTGTGTGATTCTGTATTCCTAGGTTAATAGCTAGTCAAGGCCGTGATGTCCAACTAAGGTTGCTTGTGATTGATGTATGGTTAAGAAATTGGATTGTCAATTGTACCACTTAAATGAATTGCTTGACATTGTATTCTTTTATTTTAGAAGCATGTAGACGTATATGGATGTTTAAGCTACAAATAGCTTTCTGTCGAATAAGGAATGAGTTGATTACTCATTCAGTGATTGCCATATGAATGGGAATAATATTGAATGAATGCTTAAGTTTCAAGGCTGGATTAAAAGAAGTACAAACATTACAAATTACCGAGAAGTATATTTGGTCATGGTTGAAATAAAAGAAGTTATAACTATTGTGGTTATTTCTTGACTAGATACTAATTAAACATGTAATGATACATGCTTGTTCGAATGTTTCTTGTGAAGTAAGTCATAATGAATTACAAGTTGTTAGATTAATTACTTGGAGATAAAGAATGATTATGATGCATAATAGATAAAATGCTTGATTGGTATGAAAGTAATGTTAGATAATTATTTTACGAAAGTACAATGGTAACTTTCGAACCATTGCTTGGTAAACTAGAAAACTAAGCCTTGGTATGGATTTTAGTGGTAACCGGTATCTCTATAGATATGTTAAGGATGTATTGTTGATTGTATCGGGAAATATCTTGGTAAGAGATGTACATAATTGTGTTCAAATAGTAATATAATAAGTAAATTGTTTGGGTTAAGAGAGCCATGCTGAAATAAATTATCACTACCTCATTAAACATGTGCTTAGGATGGGTTCTCTTAACTCCTTACAGGTTTAATGAGACCTCAGGTTGCTTTTGAGCTAAACGAATGCTGGAAATCTCATTCGGTTCGGTTCAACCTCTTGTTTACTCCTAGGATGGTGGCACATAGTAGACTTGCATACTCACAACAATTCTTATGTCATGTATACTTGTTTATAAGTTCTAAGGAGCATTAAGTTGTAAAAAGGGCCTTTATTATCTTTTTCCGATTGATTGGTTTTCGATCTATTAGGTAGCATGATTGGTTGCCTCTTTATATATATGTGCCTTATATGGTTAGCATGTTGTGTATGAGTTCCATGGATGCTAGTTAATAGGATCTTTGATTTGTTGGAGTTCTTATTGATTAAGAAGAACTATTGCATGGGTATATCATTTGGTTAATTAGATAAAAGGCTAGACACTGATAACCAATTGGTTAACTCAAAGGAAGCGAGCATGTCTATGAAGATAAAAAAATGTAGTGATAATTGAATAGGGTACAAGGAATCAATTGGTAATGAAATGAATTTGTATTCTAATGAGTACTACATGTGATTCTCTAACAAACATCGATTATAAACCTTATGTTTGCATATTTTTGAAATAGGGGAAATAAGGTCTAGCAATGTACGGTTCTCATTACCTCAAACATTTTGAACCTAGGTACATAATATATTCTTAATTGATGTAAATAGCTAGAAGTCAATTCAAGAAGTTTAGTATCTAACATCTTCATAAAAGCAAATCAGGTAACCATAATTGTAGATACTCATGTGTTTACTTGTCTTAGTTGTAGAGAGAACTTATCTCTGACTAAGTTTATCTGAAAAGTTTTAAATTCTTTCCAAAATTCTCCAGTTAGATCGTTTCTTAAAAGGACAAAATCAGTCTAAATTTGCTTGCCTGTTTGTCTTTAGCGTGCCTTAACTCAATTTATCTTCTAGATTGGGTTAGGGGATGTTATAGATTTACCGTTGGAGATCAGAGAAGTTGAAGTGTTGGACAAGTCACTAGCAAGCTAAAGTAATGTATGTCGAACCTATGAACTTCTAGTAGGGTGGAAAAGTACCTAGAACAGTCATATAAGGCTCTTTTGATATGTATCTTTTGTTCTTGTGGGGCGTTAGTGCACAAGGCCTAAAATGAACTTTTTATGGCTTAAAAAGGACTAAAATTGCATATTTGGCTCTAAAAGCTGACAACATAGTAAATGGATTCGGATTAACATGAAATTTGGCATGCTAGTACTTTATAATGTTTAAAACTTACTGGTAAAATTTCATCGCATTTAGACCTTGGTTGATAGGTTAAATCGAGTAAAAACCAATAAAAATCTGTCATTACATGGCAGGGCATATCGATACGGTTGATGGCGTATCGGTACGGCCTTGCATATTTGGTCAGGTCAACATTGGTCAAAAGGGTACGTATCGATATGGCCTAGGTCTATCTATACAGATTTTGGCTACTGGAATTTTGGGTGTAAAACTTGGCCCTATGGCTTATCGCTTATTGTTGCCCTCAGAAATAAGCAAAATCCATGATGTGTTTTGCGTATCCATGCTTCGGAAGTATCGTTCTGATTCCTCGCACATCATTGAGCCTGAATCTATAGAAATTCAATCCAACTTATCCTATGAAGAAGAACTAGATCAATTTCTTACCAGGGTAGTCAAGAGACTTTGCAACAAGACTATTCCATTGGTTAAAGTGCTCTGGAAGAGTCATACCGCTAAGGAAGCAACATGGGAGCTAGAGGAGACAATGCTGAAACAATATCCTCATCTCTTCGATCCAGGTAAATATTTGAGGATGAATTTTTCTTAAGAGGGAGAGTTGTAACACCCCGAAATCTAGCCTAGTTGGAATTAGGTTTCGGTGATCAGAAACCCTATATCGAAAATGTTTAAATATTGTAATGGTGTTGACCACAAGGTCAATTGTATTGATATTTAACTCTAATTGAGTCGAATTATTGTTTAAAAGACCTTATTGAAAGTGTAGAAAACCTTTTAGTGGCTAAATTGCAAGAATTGAAAGATTGGGGATAAAAGTATATGGAACAGAGAGTTAAGGGATTAACCTTGCGATTAGCCCCTCCTTAATATAATCCCACATACGTGGGTGATCAGAAAGCAATTCCTTCTAAGGAATGAAATCTATTCCTATTAAAATAGGAGGAACGACCAAAAGGAGGCTACCCGATGCTTTAGTAGGCAAACACCTCCCCATTACTATTGTCTTCTTCTTCCTAAGCAAGCACCACCATTGTTGGTTGATTTCAAGCTTGCCTTTCCTTTGATTTATTGTTATCGAGTTGTTGCTGGTGATCGAGTAAGCTATAACCCTCAATCAACCATTAAATCCCATGGATATATCAAGATAAATCACAAGCTAGGGTTTGGCCATCCATGGATTTTGCTAGCAAATGCTATTTCGAGCTTCAATAATGATTTTGATATCGTTATATTGATTTTGATATCGTAATATTGAATCTAACCAAATCCTATTATTTTTATCTAGCTCAAGAAGTTGGTATAGATCATCGACCATCACCAACAAAATCTAGGAACAAGGGGATTACTATCCGAGAGCTATGAAAGCTTCGGAATATTGAGGTGAGTGTAGTCGGAGTCTTAGGATTAGGCTAGGTGTCTTTCTCGACTTCATCGTTAATAGAATTGTCATTGTTAACTTTGTTGTTAAGGATTATTGCATTGAATCACCTATCCAACATTATGGTAAGTATATGTAAGTTATCGCATCGAGTATTGGGCATTGTCAATGCCATTGTCCTTGTTATTGAACATCAAACATAGCTATTGTTGTTGTTATTGAGTATTGTTATTAGCATTATCATCGTCATTTTCATGGAACCATGAAAGTATAGGATATTGACATAGTATTGATATAGTATTGATATAACATTGATGTATCCATTGTCATTGATCATTGATGTTATCATCGTCATTGTTATTGAAACAATGTAAATGAAACATCTCCCATTATTGATGTCATTGAAACCATTGGACATTGCCATTGTTATTGATATTGTTATTGAACATAGACACCGAAATATTGTTTATTGGTAAGAACATC
This sequence comes from Hibiscus mutabilis, assembly GCA_019671005.1. NCBI lineage: Eukaryota > Viridiplantae > Streptophyta > Magnoliopsida > Malvales > Malvaceae > Hibiscus > Hibiscus mutabilis. Next base: position 42,887,367 of record CM033745.1, read on the forward strand.
GAATATGGCTATTGATATTGAACATGAATTATTGATATTGTCTCCGAACCTTAGATTCGAAGGACATTGGATACAACTAGCATGCCATAGAATTCATGAGCTTAGTGTACGAGTGGACTACGGTCCTATGGCTATGGCCTATATTAATTTGGCGAGGCGGAGGGATGTGTTGTAATATTGGTCATATTGGCGAGGCGGAGGGACTATACCATTCACTGATTTGGCGAGGCGTAGGAATTTGCGTATCCATTATCCAGAATCGATCCAAGGGTTATTGATGAAATATGGATTTATTGTTATTGAACATAATCATAGCATTGCTTCCGTGGAATTATTGCATTGTTATTGTAAAGCTATGTGTTGTAATGCATTTCCATGACATAGTGTTTATTTGTGACTACCTCATTAGGAAAAGTATGCCTAATGCATTTCATTTCATCCATTTCAGGTTAAAAGATTCAACGTCGGAGATAGGAGAAGTTGTTGCGTTGTACAAGTCGCAAGCAAGTTCAAAGTAATGTATATCGTACCTATGAACTCCTAGTAGGGTGGCAAAGTACTTAGAAGAGTCATACAAGGTCCTTTTGATGTGTATATTTTGTACTTGTGGTGTAATAGTGCTTAATGCCCTAATGGCTCTTTTGGAATGGCATAAAAATGACTAAAAATGCATATTCGGCTACAAAAGGTGAAAACATAGTAAATGGATTTGGATTAACACGAATTTTGGCATGCTAGTAGTTTGTAATGTTTAAAACTTACTGGTAAATTTTCATTTAATTTGGACCTTGGTTGATAGGTTAAATCGAATAAAAACCAGCAAAAATCTGTCATCATTCTGGGTTTGTTAAAGATCTGATTATGACGATCGATACGGCCTTGCATATTTGGTCAGGTCAGCGAAGGTCAACAAAGGCATATAATTTTGGCACGATTTTAAAATTTGGGTGTAAAAATAAAGTGTCTACTAAATTGAATCTGAAAATTTGGGAATTAGGTTAAAGCGTACCGATACATCCATAAGGGTGTCGGTACGATTCCAGTTAATTTTGTTAAAAGATAAAGATCACAGTTTTGTATTCTTTACAGAATGGTCACTGATTATTACATAGCTTAATTGAATGGGCATATGAACTCCCAATAGTATGCAAAATTGTATGTTTATTGTTTGCATGATGAATTTCATTGTAGTAAGGCAAGTTTCAGAATTTGACAGCTAAAATACTAAAATTACAATTAAGTCCCTAAATCTTGTAAATGTTATAATTTGGTCCTAATTAGACAATCATAGACTCGTAATAGATTAAATAGAAAATTTATATTACTCATTCTTGAATGTTGGGCCTATTATCATCGCTTATTGTATCAAATTATCGTAATGATCATCGTTTAGTTCATCGGTAACATACTTTGACCTGGTTCTTAACTAGGCCGAGAAGGGGTGTAACACCCCAAAATAGGGCTTAGAATGTTACCACTATTTAGAATTTCCTATATAGTTAAATGATCTTAAATTAAGTAAAGTCAATTAAGGGTTGAATTGAATTATTAACAAATATGAATGCCAAATTAAAATACTTAAATATAAGAATGAATGAAGCAAGTAACCAATTTAAAGTGACCAAATCGAAATGCATAGCAAATTGGGTGATTGCATGCTAAATTCTATGATTCCCTTAATGCCCTTGATTAAGTTAAGATTAAGGATTAATTAAGGGACATTTTAGGCATTTCATAAATCCAATAACTTGGATTAAACATAGTCATTATCTTCTTCATTCTCCTAGTTGCCGTTTGGAAGAGGGAAAATTAGGGAGAGAGGATTCTTGTGAGAGAAAGCTTGGATTTATGGTGTTAAAGTTGAAATTGAGCTAAATTCAACTTGGTGGCAGCATTACTAAGGTAAATTCATGCTGTCCAAACTAATTCATGCTTGAAATTCTGATTTAGATGATGTTTAATGCTTAGTTGAGTTGTTAGGTTGTTTGAAATGAAGAGAATGATGAAATTGAACTTGTATACACTATGGGTGACTTGAATTAGAGTGAAATTTATGTGTAGGTGATGGTGTAACAAAATTAGGTTACTAGAAATTTGAAATAAGATGTTGTTGTAAGAATTGAATTGTTAGAACATGTAATTGAGCTATGGAACTAATGAATTGAATATGATCATCATTAGATAATGTAATTAAGGTGTTGAACAAGCTAAATTGTTAGTAACCAATGCTGGAAAATGCGGGAAACATGAACACGTTAGAAAACTGTCTTGTTAGGGACTATTTAGATTGAGAAATTGTGTAAGCATGCTAAATGAACTTAGAACTCTGTTTTGAACATGTTTCTAGGTAAAAAGATGATTGAATTGAATAGGTAACTTGCTGGAAAATGTGACTATGCCCTGTTTTGAGAACATTGTTAGGTGAATTATGATAGCCAAGAAATGTATGAACATGTTCATGGATGAATTATAGGGCCAAAACATTGGTTAAAATGGATTTAAGAAATTAAAATGTGAATAGGTACAATCTGCCCATAATTGCTCTGTTCTGGGCAGTAACTTTGAAAATTCACCAAAATTTGTATAGACCAAATTCAGGGCTTAAATTTTAGTAGCATGATCCTTAGTATGCCTACTTTCATTACGTGAAAATAGAATTGAAATCTGGGTCCTATGCTGGAAACTGTAATTAGAAATAGCTGGACAGTGCAAACTGCCCAGACTGTGTAAATGCCCTGTCTTTGAATAATAAACTGTATTAATTGGATAAAAACTAAAATTCAAACCTTATATGTTCACCAATACAATTTTGTTATATTTCCAACGGTTTAAATTAATCGAAATTCTGACGTTCAAATTAAAAGTTATGACCATTTAAAGGGACAGTGTGCAAACTGCCAGGCATCAGTGTCCTGGGCAGTTTGGGACTAGTTTTGCACCTAGAAGCAAACTGTTTCCAAAACAACTTTGGGACATTGTAATCTGTCCAGTTATGTCCTAAAATGAGGTAATAACAATTTAGATGGAAAAAGTAAGAAATGCTTAAAAGAAGGCATAAAAACAGTAGCTAACTGTTAGGTACAAATGTGGTAACATTGATACTATATATGTGTGACATTGTGCATGTTTTGATGAATTGTATGTGTTATGCTTGCTAGAACAAGGGCATCAAGTTGTGGAAGAGGAAGAAAATAGTGGACATCCCAAAGCAAGAGCCAAATCCCTTTGCCTCTTGCTTTGGGACCAACCTTGCTATGGTCTTAATTCAATGACATTGCCATGTAACATGACCTAATATATGTTTGGCTAATTAAGGGAAAAATGATACGAATGTCAGCTTGTTTGATGCCATGATCTATTTGTTTACTTGTGTGTTAAGCAAATGAAATGGAATGCTTGTCATGTTGCATTGCTTATGCCAAAGGTAAGAAATTGCATGCTTGCTTGGAGAATAAGGTACGCACATTGCATACATATGAACGTGTTTGTGATTGATATACATGGCTGGTTGAAATGAAATGAACAATGGTACCACCTTGTATTCATGCCATTCGAATGGAATGGATAGACTTGTCTTGGGAGTTAAGACTCCATAAGCCTAAGGGCTTGGCCTTTGAATGGCATAATCATTTCTTGATTAATGAATTGTATAAAGCTTGAATGAAATTAATAATCAAACAACCTTGGTAGCTAGTTTGTATAGATAGAAGAGCATGCCTTAGAATCTTGAGCTCATATTGGCACTACGGTGCATATTGGCACGATAGTGCATTTTTCCACTACGGTGCATATTGGCACGACGGTGCATATTGGCACTACAGTGCATTTTGGCACTACAGTTAATATTGGCACTATGGCGCATATTGGCACTTTGGTGCATATTGTTGAAGATTTGGTTATCTAGTAAACTACTTACCAAGGGTGTTATAAGATGAACTAATAACTTTAAATGAACCATGTTTGCCTTGGTTGTGTGATGTGAACATTACTTGTTTTGTAAGATTCTTGAATGAACATCCTTGCCTTGAAAGATAACACATGACTGATTGTATAACCAATTACTTTACATGAAAGTTATGCATAATTGATCCTTGATGAGTAAGAATGTCTACTTGGTGTTTTTTGATTGCTTGTCTCTTAAGCAATAAATCGAATAGTATGTTATGGATACATGATGGATGTTGCAATGTTGAATGTGTGATATGTGAAGCTTGCTTATGTTTACCCTATTCATTCGAATGGTATATGTAATGTAGAGATGATCTTGATTCTTTGAAATACATGTAAACTTGGATATGTATGCTTGGAAATTGGTTAGCTTAGTGTTACCTCACTAAGTACATAACTTGTACTTACCACTCTACTCTTCATTCTTCCCATAACAAATTAAGGACACTTTCAAGAGGATATCTTGAACTCGAAGAAACGTTCTGAAGGAAGCTTGAAAGTATGATTTCATACTCTTTGTATGCTCCTAGTTTGGTGGCACTAGAACTTGTAATAGTTAGCTTTGAACATGTATTTTGGGTGTATATATATGATTAGTATATGTAATGTTTTGTTGGGCCTATCGTGTAACCAACTATGTTGATATGTATATAAATGAGTAAGATGTTATGCATATTGTGTAAGTAATCCAATGAATGTATGAACCTAAAGGGTAGCTTGAATGTAATTATACCTTGATGATTGTGTTAGGTATGCATGTATAGTGTGGTTGCCGAATCTTTAAGACTAGGATAAGCCTTGAATGAATTAGTTTCATGCTTTGTATGTGTTGGTGAAATAGCCGAATGGTTAGGATTAGATTGTGGCTTAAATGGAAGCTAGAATATGTAAATTGAATGTTCAAGAATTATGTTAGAAAATTAGGAAGCATGTAACTATAAGGAATTTCGAATGGAATAGGAAATAATGAATGGAAGCTGTAAAAATGAAATATGAAAGTAGTAACTTGTATTATAAGCATGAAAGGGATTAATCTAGTGATATTGTGTAGATAGCCGAATGCCTTAGGATAAAAATTGAAGTTATATGTGAGGTTACTTGTTTGTTAAGAAAGTATGTACGATTGTTTGCCTTGATTGTTGGTTTTGTTCGAATGCTAGGATGATTATAGGTCAAATGAGAGTTTACTTGATAGCTAAGTAGGAATGATAAGTAAGAAGCTTGTATAATTCTATGGTGTAAGTGTATTGAAATGGAATGGTAAATTGTAACATGATAGTGGTAACTTAGGATATAAGTATGAAATAAAACAAATTAGTACCTAAATTAGCATGTTAAGTATGCTTGTTTTGATTAATGTGGATTACTTGTATGTCTTGTATGGTTGTGTTTAGGTTACTTCCGTCGCATGTTATCTATATCGGGGTTACGTGTTCGACAAGTAACTTATCTTTTGCTTTGTTCTCACTTTGGTAATGCTCTTAAACTGGATTACGGCTAACCCAGGGATGGGGTGTTACAGACGGCCTCAGTAGAAAGCAGTGGAGGCTTAAACCTAACTTCACAAAATCTAGATTGCAACTACTGTCAGAAACGACATTCAGTAGGTCAGTGTCGTAAGCAGACTGGAGCATGCTTCTATTGTCGAGAACAAGGTCATTTCATCCATGATTGTCCCGTTGGTGCCACCAAGTCTACTGATGCAGCATCAAGTAATGCAACCCCTACTCAGTCTTTTCGAGGTAAGGGGTCAAGTCAAGGTTCATTGGGAGCTACAGGGAGACCTAGTAGCTCTGGCAAGGCACCAAGTAAACAAGAATCGATGGCTCCTGCTCAGATGTATGATGTCAAGAGTAGGGAGGTAGAAGATGAGCCTGACGTCATTGCAGGTATCATTGAATTGTACTCCTATTCTTTATATGCATTGATTGATCCTGGTTCTACTCATTCCTTCATAAGCACCATGTCAGTTAAGAAGCACGGGATGTCTAGTGAACCTATAGCATCGAGAATCTCCATAACAAATCCATTGGGTGACTATGTTATTGTAAGCCTTGTGTGCAAGAATAGCCCCTTGATGATTCAAGGGATTCCTTTTTTGGCCAACCTATTAGCTTTATCGATCAACGAGTTTGATGTTATATTGGGTTTAGACTGGTTGAGTGAACATCCAGCGTGGGTAGATTGTAGCAAGAGAAAACTGTATCTCTAAGGCCTTGGGAAGGAGAGCATTGTGTTTGTAACACCCCCAACCCAACTTAGGAGTAAACCGAATTAGGAAGTGTTAAGGAACGAACAAACAAGCAAATGAATGACATCAGAAGACTTCTTAACAAGATTAACTTGAAATTGGGGGAAATCAAAATCTTTTTAAACCTTTGTCAGGTCTAACTCCAATTTTAATTTCCAAACATGCACAAACATGTATATGCAAGCATAAACAAAACATATCGATCACTAGTTCTTTTATCATGCTTTTCTTCTATATTCTTCAAAACATAAAGATTTTTACAAGATTCCTACTAACACATAAAATTCCTTTTCGTTCATTTATAAAATTTATTCTTATCTCGATTATCATCTTACATACCTCTAAACATTTTAAGACACATTAGTTCGTAGCTATGATCAATCAAGGTGACAAAAACTATTGTTAAGGTTCTTTAAGCTTACATGTTATACTGATTTAAAGCCAACACTTAATTATCCAAAATTTCCAGCTAAACAACACATATCACTATCAAACATATATTCATAGTAACAAGCATTCAAAACATATACCTAACATAGCTTAACCTGCAGGCCACCGTTCGAAAGTCATATTTTAATTAGCTCAAGCTATCTTGAAACTTAGCAGATTGTTTACAAAGGATAGAGGTCGCATACTGTTAACCAACAATCATCCAGACATACTAACTACTGTAACTTATATAATAAGCAACCAAAAAATAATTAGAGGCCTATTACAAACTTAAAACACTTTTTAGAGCATCATATATATACATATATGATCAAAGATGCTCTTAAATGCATAATCCATACATATCAATTATGTGCCACCATCTAGGAGTACTTAAGAAGTTACAAACATACTTTCTAACTCTTGTGATCCTATTCAAGCTCGATAGATATTCAGGAACATGATACCCTGAAAGGTGATGAAAGATTAGAGTAAGCTCTCGCTTAGTGAAGTAGTGCTATAATTCTCTAAACAATATAGCAAACCATAAATAACCTATTCCTATTCTTCCATCAAATCTAATCAAAGTCCATGATAGAACCAAAATCACCAGATCACACGACATTGCATCAAGAATTCCAATCATAACACTTCCATTGATGGATTGTAGTAACTCATAACAACATTGCTTGTCACACAAGATATCATAATAAGCATCATCAAGTGTGTCATAGCAAGGCATATCGTATTTTTACTTGAACACATCATAAACATGTCATATAACATACGATTCGATCATGACATGATTGCTTAGTACCCAAATATAACCTACCATTCAAGGTTATTCTCGGCTTATAAGACATACATAAGGTCTCATGTACAATAACATAATACAACCAGTCCAGTACTTTCATATACATGCTATACATCGCAGCAGTAAATATGTAATCATGTTATAGTTCTCAAGCAATCCAATATTATCATATATATACTATACATGGATTGTAATACCCCAAATCCTAGCTTAAAAGTATACATTAACTAGCTCAATAGTTTTTGAAATCTATTTGCTATCTTTTAGATCAAATAGGTGAAATTAGAACCAAATCGAATTGAAATTAAAACTAGAAGGCTTAAATGGAAAGATGGAAATGTGAACATGCAAAGGTCTAGAGTTTGCATGTAAATTGAATTAAAGTTGGAGGCCTAGACACATGTTCTCATTCGATGAAAACATGTGCCTTGTGAGAGATGACTCACGGCAAACTAGAAGGGAAAGATGAACAAAATTATGTCATATTCTTCATCCACCATAGCCTAATGTTTGAGATAGAAAGAAGGAGAGAAAGCTTCTTAGATTATCTTTAATTCATGTTTCTTGTTGAACTTTGATCAAATTAGCTTAGGAGAAGGTAAAATGCTTGATTCCTCACTTCAATTACAAGCTTGAATCTTGAATTAGTGATATTCTTGTTGCCTAATTTGAATAGGATGATTGTTATGCATGTTAGAATGTTGTTACCTTCTAATGATCCTTGAAATTGTGAGCGTTAGTAGTCAAATTGCTAAAGAGAATGTGTATGGGTTGCTGGAAATTGAGAATAGGGATCATGATTGAAGCTAGTTTCGATTAGGGATTGTTTTGCTAGATGAAAATGTGTAAACATCCTTAATTGTATATGCTTCCCTATTTTGATCATATTTCTAGGTGAATTGAGACTTGAATAGAGTAAATAGCTTACTGGAGAATGAATGCATATAGTTGGATTGGTTAAAGCAGGGTAATGGACTGCTCAAATGGTGAATTAGAGGAATGTTGTTCATCAAATGGATCAAATTGAACATAGTACTATAATGCCCTGTTTTAATCACATTGATAGATGAATTGGACTGGCCTAGACATGTAAGAACATGAAAATAAGTTGAATTATAATATTAGAATCTTGTTTAGATGAATTAAGAAGCTAGAAGCTTAACCTAGTGTAATCAGCCCAGAAAACTCTGTTCTGGGCAGTAACTTTGAAAAATCACCATAAATTGTATAAATGGAATTTAAGCCTGAAATTTTTATGGACAGTGCCTTAACACATCTAAATTCATTAGGAGAAAACATAACTGAATTATGGGTTGTAGAATGAACTGTAGAGAAGAAAAACTAGGGACAGTGCAAATTGTCCAGTGTTGTAAATTTCCCTATCTTTAAGCTAAAAACTGTATTAATTGGAAAATGATTTAAATGCAAGACCTATATGGTTAGAAAGAACTAACTAAAGTAAGCATGTCTAAATTCTTGAATTGTTAAAGGGGAGTATGAAATAAGATAATACATGAAACTTGACTACATCCTTGAAGTGTTGTATAAATAGAATTCTAGCATGTATAAGTTGTAACATTGATGCTTGTATGTATGACATGGTATTGTGACCAATTGCTTAAAACGGATTCTTGATGTGCTAGCTTAGATGATGCAATGAACACTTGAAATGTTGAGTTATGGCTCTATTGGCCTAAGGGCTTAATGCATGTATACACTTGCCATGCAATACTCGAAATGACTCTTGAAAAAGATAACACTTTCAAGAACTTGAACACTTGAATGATACATGACTTTGAACTTGAAAAACATGAAATCCTTGAAATAAATGAATTATAATCAAACAACCATGGTTGCTAGTTGAATAGGTAGAAGGGAATGCCTTAGAGTCTAGAGCTCATTGTGTCAGGGTGGACTACGGTCCAGGGCTAAGGCCCCTAATTGGTGACAGACGAAGGGTACGTATGTAGTCTTTGGCGATAGTAGGAGGGTTGACCAACACTATGGTACATCTTGTGGCGACAATTGGTTGGAGACTCGATTACCTAGACAAATTATGAACCAAGGATTGTGTTATAAAGATAATAAATGAGCTAATAAGCATGAATAGCTTGATTTCTTGTCATGTAAGCATGAATAGCTTGATTTCCTGTCATGTAAGCATGAATTGCTTGATTTCCTGTCATGTAAGCATGAATTGCTTGATTTCTTGTTATGTAAGTATGAATAGCTTGATTACTTGTCATGTAAGCATGACTTGCTTGATTTCTTGTTATGCAAGTATGAATAGCTTGATTACTTGTTATGTAACTTCTTATGCTATTCGAATACCTTGAAATCCTTAGCTAGGTCATTCTTGACTAATTGACACTTAATTTTATATAACAATTGGTTAGAACTAGTTACTACCTCACTAAGTACATTCTTGTACTTATCACTCTTGTTTGCATCCTTCCCAACTATAGGATAAAGGATTTGATCGTTGCTTGATCCTAAAGCCTGATTTTTTGAGCACAAAGCAAGACACAAGCATAGGTAGAGTATGATTCATACTTGTTTTGTATTTCTCCTCGTTGGTGGCACCTAGACATATACGTGTAGCTAGGACTAGACCATGTATCTTGTTTGTTTTGGGAGGATTGTATATATGCATGAACATGGCTACTTGATGTTTTGAATACTTGTATATATATGCTCTTGTATGGGCCTTCCATGTTAAGAACATAGTTGTTAAGACTAAAGTATGTAATGAACTCAAATTATATGGAATAGAAATGTAGTTTGTTGCACACATGTGTATACTTTGAATGTTTCAAAAATAATTGATCTAGCCTATTGTACCATTCGAATGCCTTGTGAAATTATATAGTCACTTGTGTGAATATACCATGTTGTAGGTGTTTTTATGTGTGTGTATGGTAAATGTCGAATGGTATGGCTTGTTTGGAAATAAGATACACGCAATTGTATGTTCAAATGATCGTGTTTAGTAAATTTAGGTATGTAATATTACATGTATCAATCTAAGGAACAATGAAATAAAATGGAAGTATGTTTGCTCACTTAGGCTATTCGAATGCTAGTGTATGATGATGTTAATTAAAATGTTGAAGTAGTAACTCATAATGTCTTGTAAACAAATATGAATGCTTGGTTGCTTTCTAGTTAAGTAACTCACCGAATAGGGATGAGTTAACCTATTCTTGCCTCGTCCTTGCTTGGTAACGCTCCCGAGCTGGTTTTCTACTAACCCGAGGTAGGGGTGTTACATTTATTGGTAATCAGAGCTTTTTAGTCGGTTCTAGGACTAAACCGGGCCCTCTTGCATTATATATGATACTTGTGCCACCTAGGAGACTTGTATTGTATAGCTTGTGTCTTTACTTAACTAAACCAAATTCCTAATTGTTCTATTTGAACATAGAATGGCTGAAACTCAGGCTTGCTTGGGACGATGAAAGTCCCGTAGGCTCCTCAAATGAAGGAGATAGTGTGAGGATGGAGCAGAATCCTCCACAATAACAAGCTCAACCCCGAGCCCAAGTTGTTTCTCAACATGAAGCTCTGCTATAAATCCTGTGCAGCATGAATGTCTCTTGAGCATTAAGGAGATGTTCAATCATCTTGTAACTATTTTGAAACGAGTCCATCCTATTCCTCCTCATGTTGCTGCTCCAAATAGATCCCTGATTGACAAGCTGGCTCAACACCGGGCTTATACCTTCATCGGTACTGATGAAGCCAATCCTGGAGTAGTTGAGTATTGGTTTGAGGCCACTGCTCGAATCCTGACCAATCAACTGCCCTATTCTGACAAACACAAACTCGAATGTGCTATAGCCCTGTTGGCAGACGGAGCTATGAGCTGGTGGGAAACCACTACCCTGACTGCTCCTGCTAAAGCTATAACTTAGAAATTGTTCCTCGAGGAATTCATGAAGAAATAAATCAATGAACAATACTTGGCCGAGCACCGGAAGCATTTATTTTACCTCAAGCAAGGTGGCTGACCTATCAAACAGTACGTGAGTGATTTTTGCAAATATTGCAAATACGGGCCAGACTACATCAAGACTGATGCTGACAAGTGTCAGATGTTTATCAATGAACTGAATGATGAACTAAGTCCAATATTCACTACCCTGGGTATCACTGACTTCTAGAATTTGGTGAACCGAGCTATTGCAACCGAGGCGAAGATAAAGGCCTCTGAGAAACGCAAGAGTGGTAGTTCCTGGAAAGACAAATGATCCAGGAATGATGACAAGCCTCACTGGCAGTCAAAGAAGTCTAAACACTCCAAAGAACACTCTTCGAATTACACTCTTGTTCAGAAGAGCAACTATATATCGAGACCCCAATCGGTATCCAAGCCTTCAACCCTGATCATCTCTGTTGATAGTACGAGGAATTTCGGTAAAGCTACTCAATATCCTACTTGCAAGTCCTACCAAAAGAACCACACTGGCCAATGTAGAACTCAACAGAATCTGTTTCTTATGTGGAGCCTCCGATCACTATATCGGGGATTGTCCTCAGAATCCTAACAAGGTTCTGAATCGAGCTCCTACAAATGCTAGCTCAGCTCCTTCCATTTGAAACAAAGGTGCCAGACAAGCTCAGTCTGGAAATCAGGGGAAGGACAAAGGATAACATTCTAACACCCCTACTCATCAGGAATCTCGGGCCCCTGCTCGAATCTATCATATCCGGGGGAAAAGAAGATAAAGAATCACCCGATGTCATAGCAGATATCGTTGAGCTAAATTCAACTTTTGTTTATGCTTTAATAGGCTCGGGATCCACACATTCTTTTGTTTGCGCATCCTTGATTGCTAAATTGAAATTGAAACCTAAAACTGTTGATAAAGGCAATGTAGTTACGAACCCTATAGGGGAATCACGTCCATTAACTTCCTTTGCAAGGAATGTCACATAATCATTTGGAACATACCTTTCCTATTGATCTATATGTATTGCCAACTTGTGAATTCGATCTAGTACTGGGACTAGATTGGTTAAGCAAGCATGAAGCCTAGGTATATTGCCAAAATAGGAGACTTTATCTCCGGGGTTTAGGAAAGGAATCCATTCTCCTAATTGATAGGAAACTGACTTCAATCTTTGCTGCTATGGTCTTAAAAGATGAACTTGAATTTGGCTTACCTAGTATGCCAATTGTAACTAAATTCATTGATGTTTTTCCTGAGGAACTCCCTGGTCTCCCTCCAGCCAGAGAAGTAGAGTTCATGATCGAAGTTCAACCTAGAACAACTCCGATGTCCATCACAGCTTATCGAATGACACCTGTTGAGTTGAAAGAACTCAAGAAGCAACTCCAAGAGCTAAAAGACAAAGGCTTTATTTGGCCTAGCTCATCTCCCTAGGGTGCTCCAGTATTGTTTGTGAAGAAGAAAGACGGGACTATGAGACTCTGTATTGACTACAGACACAATTGAACAAGCTTACTATCAAGAATAGATACCCCTTGCCAAGAATTAAAGATCTTTTCAATCAACTCGAAGATGTTGCGGTATTCTCAAAGATCGATCTTCGATGGGATACTACCAAATAAGGGTAAAAGAAGAAGATGTACCCAAGACAGCCTTTCAAACTCGATATGGCCATTTTGAATTCCTTGTAATGCCATACGGGTTTATGAATGCTCCGGGTACCTTCATGGACCTCATGAACCATGTATTGAAGCCCTATCTTGACAAGTTCGTGGTCGTCTTCATTGATGACATTTTGGTGTATTCTCAGAATAAGGAAGAACATTCTGAACACCTTCGAGTTGTATTGCAAACTCTCCGAGAACGTCAATTGTTCGTAAAGTTCTCTAAATGTGAACTTTGGCTATCGAAAGTCTCATTCCTTGGCCATGTCATCCCGGTAGAAGGGATTAAAGTAGACCCGAGCAAAATTCACTCCATCTTGGATTGGAGACCTCCGAGGAATGTTGGTGAGGGTCATAAGCTTTCTTGGTTTAGCCGGGTATTATCGATGTTTTGTCAAGGGATTCTCATCCATTGTCGCAAGCTTGACTAAGCTAACTCGCAAAGATACACCCTTTGTTTGGTTGGAGAACCAACAACGAAGCTTCGATTAACATAAACAAGCCCTGACTCATGCTCCAGTTCTCATCCAACTAGTATCGGGCAAGGAGTACACTGTTTACAGTGATGCATCTCATTTGGGACTAGGATGTGTCCTAATGAAAGATTGAAAAGTGGTAGCTTACGCTTCAAGGCAACTAAAACCACAATAGTCAAACTACCCCACCCATGATCTAGAATTGGCAGCTATCGTGTTTGCACTCAAAGTCTGGAGACATTACTTGTACGGGGAGAAATGCAACTCGTTCACAGACCACAAGAGCCTCAAATACCTCCTAACTCAGAAAGACTTGAATTTGAGGCAAAGGAGAAGGCCAAAGTTACTTAAAGACTACGATTTGGTTATCGACTACCATATAGGGAAAGCAAATATGGTTGTTGATGCCCTTAGTCGCAGACCATAGACGGGTAAACCCTAAAATCTAAATCCTAAAATAATTCATTTGAAATGTTCCTTTCTTGACTTACAAGTAACCATTCGAAACCTCCCATAATGATCTTGTTCATTCGTTCATAGCTTCATTGGCTATCAATGCTCATTTTCGTTTATCCAAAGGACAAAAATTCTTGTCTGAACTTTAAGTTCAATCTAGTCTAATCTCGAGAATCAAAGAACTCCAGCAAATTGATCCAGATCTTCAGAAGATTATTTCCAAGCTTGATATAGAGTCTAATTCTAACTTCTCCCTCAAGTTGAATGGACTCCTCTATTTCAAAGATAGAGTATGTGTTCCTAACAATGAGGGACTAAAACAAGAGATGCTGCAAAAAGCTCACCAAAGGTCTTTCTCGATTCACCCGGGATCGGTTAATATGTACAAAGACCTAAAACCACTATACTGGTGGCCAGGCATGAAATCGGCTATCACAGACTTCGTTTCAAAGTGCCTAACTTGTCAAAGAGTCAAAGTTGAGCATCAAGTCCCCACTGGACTGCTCCAACCAATCAAATTCCCTCAATGGAAATGAGATCAGATTACAATGGACTTCGTTACTGGCCTTCCTTCCACTCCAAGAAAGAATGATGTTGTATGGGTGATTGTTAATAGATTCACAAAGTCTACTCACTTCATCCCTGTTCGAATGAACATGAGATTGGAAACCTTAGCCGAGTTACACATCCATGAAGTGATTCGATTACACGGTGTACCTACAGCTATAATCTCTGATCGAGACCCCAGATTTGCTTCCCGATTCTGGAATTCCTTATAGAAGGCTCTAGGAGCTAGAGTGCACCTTAGTAGAGCCTTTCATCCACAATTAGATGGACAATCTAAAATAATCATCCAAGTACTTGAAGACATGCTACGTGATTGTGTTATAGACTTCAGAAAGAACTGGGAGAAATCTCTACCCCTAGTAGACTTTGCTTACAACAATAGCTACCAGACATCTATCCAGATGGCTCCCTTCGAAGCTCTATACAGAAAGAAATGTAGAACTCCCTTTTGTGCTAGTCTGAAATGGGAGAAAACAAAGTATTGGGACCGCAATTGCTCAGAGAAACAAAGAACAAGTGAAGATCATTCATGATTGATTGAAAACAACTTTTGATAGGCGAAAGCATATACAGACTTGAAAAGGAGAGACATCCAATACAATGTTGGAGACAAAGTCCTCCTCAAAGTCTCCCCTTGGAAGAAAGTCTTTCGGTTTGGAAGAAAAGGGAAACTCAATCCCTGATTCATTGGTCCATTTGAAATCATTGAAAGGATAGGGCCAGTGGCGTATCGATTGGCTCTTCCCAGTGGATTTGACAAGATTCACAATGTCTTTCACGTATCTATGCTCAGAAGGTATAGATCTGATCCATCACATGTATTAGAGCCTGAAGAAGTGGACCTGATTCCTGACTTGTTTCTTACGAAGAAGAACCAATCCAAATTCTTGATCTTGAAGTTAGAAAGCTCAAGAACAAAACTGTTCCTCTTGTTAAAGTCTTGTGGAGAAACCACAAGGTAGAAGAGGCAACGTGGGAATCAGAAGAAGTCATGATGAAACAATATCCTCACCTATTTGATTCAGGTAAATTTGAGGACAAATTTATTTTAAGGGGGGAGAATTGTAATTCCCCAAATCCTAGCTTAAAAGTATACCTTAACCTACTCAATAGTTTTTGAAATCTATTTGCTATCTTTTAGATCAAATAGGTGAAATTAGAACCAAATCAAATTGAAATTAAAACTAGAAGGTTTAAATTGAATGATGGAAATGTGAACATGCAAAGCTTTAGAGTTTTTATGTAAATTGAATTAAAGTTGGAGGCCTAGACACATGTTCTCATTTGATGAAAACATGTGCCTTGTGAGAGATGACTCACGACAAACTAGAAGGGAAAGATGAACAAAATTATGTCATCTTCTTCATCCACCATAACTGAATGTTTGAGAGAGAAAGAATGAGAAAAAGCTTATTAGATTATCTTTAATTCATGTTTCTTGTTGAACTTTGATCAAATTATCTTAGAAGAAGGTAAAAACCTTGATTCCTCACTTCAATTACATGCTTGAATCTTGAATTAGTGATATTCTTGTTGCCTATTTTGAATAGGATGATTGTTATGCATGTTAGAATGATGTTAGCTTCTAATGATCCTTGAAATTATGAGTGTTAGTAGTCAAATTGCTAAAGAGAATGTGTATGGGTTGCTGGAAATTGAGAATAGGGATCATGGTTGAAACTAGTTTCGATTAAGGACTGTTTTGCTAGATGAAAATATGTAAACATGCTTAATTGTATATGTTGCCCTGTTTTGATCACATTGCTAGGTGAATTGAGACTTGAATAGAGTAAATAGTTTGTTGGAAAATTAATGCATATAGTTGGATTGGTTAAAGCTAGGTAATGGACTGCTCAAATGGTGAATTAGAGGAATATTGTTGATCAAATGGATCAAATTGAACATAGTACTATAATGCCCTATTTTAATCACATTAATAGGTGAATTGGAATGACCTAGACATGTAAGAACATGAAAATAAGTTGAATTATAATGTTAGAATCTTGTTTAGATGAATTATAAAGCATTAACTTTGAAAAATCACCATAAATTGTATAAATGGAATTTAAGGCTGAAATTTTTATGGACAGTGCCTTAACATATCTAAATTCTTTAGGAGAAAACAGAACAGAATTCTGGATTGTAGAATGAATTGTAGAAAAGAAACACTAGGGATAGTGCAAACTATCCAGTGTTGTAAATTACCCTATCTTTAAGCTAAAAACTGTATTAATTGGAAAATGATTAAAATACAAGACCTATATGGTTAGAAATACAATTAAGTTGGCTTTCCAACGGTGTAAACTAATTGAAATTCTGACCTACGGAATGAAAGTTATGCATGTTTAAGAGAACAGAGTACACGCTGCCTGGTAGCAGCAGTTTAGGTATTGTGGCAGTTTTGTAAACTGTTTTGCAAATAGTTTTGAGACAGTTTAATTGCTGCCCTGTTTTGCCTTAATATGGAATGTAGGTAGTTTGATAACGTGCATTAAGGTGTGTATATGAAGATGCTATCTGTTTTGTATATATAATGTATTAACCTTGCTGCCATGTTGAATGATTTTTTGATTCCATGTTGTGACTATGTTCTATCTATGTGATCTACTAGAGCAAGGTGAGGACTTTGGGGAAGTATCTAAAGTCGAGCATTCAAGGGACAAGCAAAAGGAAATAGTCTTTCGAGACTAGCTAGCTTGGGGAGTATTGTGAGTGTAGTTTATTGTAGAGTTAGGACTAGGTCCTTACTAAAGCAAGCACGTCTAAATTCTTGAATTGTTAAATTGGACTTAATATGATCTTGACCTGATAAGAGAACTATGAAATAAGATAATACATGAAACTTGACTACATCCTTGAAGTGTTGTATAAATGGAATGCTAGCATGTATAAGTGGTAACATTGATGCTTGTATGTATGACATGGTATTGTGACCAATTGCTTAAACCGGATGCTTGATGTGCTAGCTTAGATGATGCAATGAACACTTGAAATGATGAGTTATGACTCTATTGGCCTAAGGGCTTAGTACATATATACACTTACCATGCAATACTCGAAATGACTCTTGAAAAAGATAATGCTAGACATGAACTTGTACACTTGAATGATACATGATCTTGAACTTGAAAAGTTTGAAATCCTTGAATAAATGAATTATAATCAAACAACCTTAGTTGCTAGTTCAATAGGTAGAAGGGCATGCCTTAGAGTCTAGAGCTCATTGTGTCAGGGTGGACTACGGTCCAACACTAAGGCCCCTAATTGGCGACAAACGGAGGGTACGTAAGTGGTCTTTGGCGACAGTAGGAGGGTTGACCAGTACTACGGTACATCTTGTGGCGACAGTTGGTTGAAGACTCAATTACCTAGATAAACTATGAACCAAGGATTGTGTTTAAATGATAATAAATGAGGTAATAAGCTTGAATAGCTTGATTTCTTGTCATGTAAGCATGAATTGCTTGATTTTTTGCTATGTAAGTATGAATAGCTTGATTACTTGTCATGGAAGCATGATTTGCTTGATTTCTTGTTATGTAAGTATGAATAGCTTGATTACTTGTTATGTAAGCATGAATTATGATTCATTGTCTCTTGCTTCTTATGCTATTCGAATACCTTGAAATCCTTAGCTAGGATCATTCTTGACTAATTGACACTTAATTTGATATAACAATTGGTTAGAACTAGTTACTACTTCAGTAAGTATATTCTTGTACTTATCAGTTTTGTTTTCATCCTTCCCAACCACGTGATAAAGGATTCGATCGTTGCTTGATCCTGAAGCCTGATTCTTGAGCTCGAAGCAAGACACAAGCATAGCTAGAGTATGGTTCATACTTGTTTTTGTATTTCTCCTAGTTGGTGGCACCTAGACATATACATGTAGCTAGGACTAGACCATGCATCTTCTTTGTTTTGGGAGGATTGTATATATACATGAACATGGCTACTTGATGTTTTGAATACTTGTATATATATGCTCTTGTATGGGCCTTCCATGTTAATAACATAGTTGTTAAGACTAAAGTATTTAATGAACTCAAATTATATGTAATGAAAAGATTGTTTGCTGCGCATATGTGTATACTTTAAATGTTTCAAAGTAATTGATCTAGCCTATTGTGCCATTCGAATGCCTTGTGAAATTATATAGTCACTTGTGTGAATATACCATGTTGTAGGTGTTTTATGTGTGTGTATGGTAAATGTCGAATGGTATGGCTTGTTTGGAGATAAGATACATGCAATTGTTTGTTCAAATGATCATGTTTAGTAAATTTAGGTATGTAATATTACATGTATCAATCTAAGGAACAATTAAATGAAATGGAAGTTTGTTTACTCATTTAGGCTATTCGAATGTTAGTGTATGATGATGTTAATTAAAATGTTGAAGTACTAACCTATAATGTCTTGTAAACAAATATGAATGTTTGGTTGCTTGCAAGTTAAGTAACTCACTGAATAGGGAGGAGTTAACATGTTCTTGCCTCGTTCTTGCTTGTAATGGTCTTGGTAACGCTCCCGAGCCCGCTTGCTACTAACCTGGGGTAGGGGGTGTTACATGGATATTTACTAAAACGTATCATACATATCATTTGGTAAAGGCATGATCATGTTTTCTTGAATACAAAGTAACATTTCACGCAAACAACCATTTGATCATGACATGTACATATATACTTAAATACTTGGCAACTTATGTCATAAGCATTCGTTCAAGCATGGCATGTACATATATTCACACATAGACTATCGAAATATAGTTCATGCATGAACATTTGTGTAATATCCTCAAAACTAATATAAAGAAAGTTACTACAATGCTTTCATTTGATTCCTAATTGATTGAAAACAAGATACTAGGTATAGTTAATAAGGACTAGAATGCTATAATTGAAAAAGTGGTAACCTAATGTATAAGTGACCAAACCGAAACAAGTTACAAATTGAAGGAATGCATGATAAATTCTCACACTCATAAAATTCCCCTACACATGTCATTAATTAGTGGATAATTAAGGACAAATTAGTCCTTTTAGGGGGAGATAATTGATGAACCATTGTCATCTTCCTCCCTAGTAGCCGAGTTAATGAACAAAGAAGAGAGAAAAGGGGATTGAGTGAGAAAATTCTATAACCATGCATTCAAGCTTGAATTTGGAGAAATTGGAGTTGCTAGCATTCATATAATCTTGATAGGAAGCTAAAATCTCTTCCTTAATGTGTTATAGATTCAAATGATGCATGTAGATTCTAAGTTCTTGCTTGAATTACATGAATTGGATTATTGGTTAGTGAATTGATGCTATGAATTAGTTAAGAAGTTCAATTGATTGATCAATCTATGAAATTGATGTTGCCAATAATCAAATTGATGGTGAAATGCTATGCTAGTTGCTGGAAAAATTTGGATGACGATTAGAATGGATGATTGATATGAGAATGGAAATTCTGGTTGCTGGAAATTCTAGTGAATTGATGTCTTAATGAATCAAATTGAAAACATTGATCAATTACCCTGTTTTTATAGGATTGACACATAATTGGACTAACTTAGACATGCATGAATGAGTATATATATTGAACAATCATGTTAGGATCCTTGTCTAAGTGATTAAAGAAGCTAGAATCTAGCTAATGGAAAGCTGTCCAAAATACTCTGTTTTGGGCAGTGAGTTTGAAAAATTGTCGAAAATCACATAGACCAAATTAGGGAGTAAATCTTATATGTACAGAATCGTGAGTATGTCTAGTTTCGTATACAACAAACGAAATTGAATTCCGAGTTATAAAGCAGTTTGTAGAGATAAATCTCTAAGGATATTACAAACTGTCCAGTGGCATAATTTGGTCAGCCTTTAAATAAAAAAATGGATTAATTCACAATGAATAAAAATTTAAGGTCTATATGGTTAGAAGGAAAACTAATTTAGCTTTCTAACAGTGTAAACGGTTTGAAATTCTGACGTGCGAAATAAAAGATATGAACATTTAAGCAAGCAGTGCACATGCTGCCAGGCAGCAACAATCTTGATGTTTGTATTGAATTGAATGCTTGAGTATATGGAGTCACATAATGAATCAATTGGTTGCTGGATTTTACCTAATACACTATGAATTGTATGAATGTTAGATCAAGTGGAAATTGAGGGAAAAAGGGCTCAAATAGAACAGCAAGCTAGTAGAGGGAAAGGGATTTCAATCTGGGATCGACAATAGCTCAGAAAATTTGTATGAGTGTAGTTTAAAGTTTGGAGATGGCGGTAACCTCTCCAAGTCCATTTTTGATTTGTATTTCTTATTGATTCTTAGTATAATTGTGTAATGAGCTTGCTATGGGGCATTAGCAAGGTAAGTGCTCTTTTGTGTGGTTACTTGATTGTAAAGCATGCTTGAATTACTATTGATTGTCATGATAAGCTTCTTGCTTAATTGAACTATATTGAAATGAAGCATGTTGATATGGTTAGAAGTAACTAAATTCATTGTTTAATGACATATTTATTGACATACCTTCATTGACTATTGGAATATTGATATTGGTATTGGCTATGAACCCTATTCGAATGAAAGGGAATATTGGCACTAAATGTGCACATTGAATTGAATCATGCTTCTAATTGAATGAAAATGATAACTATTGTTAGCCTTGGTCTCGAGTCGGTCTTAGATATAGTTGGCATGCCATAGAGTCTATAGTGCTCATTATCGGGGTGGACTACGGTCTGGGACATTGGTCCCTAATTAGTGACAGTAGGAGGGAAGTATTGTTATTGGTCATTGGCGACAGTAGGAGGGATTTGAATGGTACTATGTACCATATTGAATATTGTTATTGGTGATAGTTTTGTTGGAGACTCGAGTATCTAGACTAAGTAATTGATTCTCAAGGCTATACTTAAAATGAACTATAACTCATGTACATTGAATCTATTGATACATTGAATTGCATTGATTGGTAGTAAAGGAAAATTGATTGCCATGAACTATTGACATTGAGACATTGATTGAACATTGCTTATATGAGATTGCTTGATTGTAAAGAAAAGAACAAATGCCATGAACTATGGATATTGAGACATTTGTTGAACACTGAACCTATTTCTATATTGAATTGCATTGATTGATTACAAAGGAAAATCGAATGCCATGAACTATTGATATTGAGACATTGGTTGAACATTGCTTCTATGAGATTTCTTGAGTTTGAAACATTGATTTTGTTTAAATGACATGATAAGCTTATTGTTAATCGAATTTGATGAAAGAGTACGTTTTCATCTTGTTATAGTTCTCCTAGGATGGTGGCACCTAAGGCATGTAAATTCATGATCACTTAGTTATGGTTTGTATAAATTAACTTCATCTATGATCTATTAAGAGTATGGTATGTATACTTATGAGCATGTATGCACTTAATTAAGCTTGAATGCTTGTTAGTCTCATGATAGATTTCCATGGTTAGATTATGCATGTAATGGTTGAATAGAAATATTGAGGTTCATTAGATAACAATAAGTAAATGTAGTAATCCACTTGTTTGGACATGAACCACTTTGGTCACATAAGGTATTAGCCCAATGATGTATGTAATATTGGAAGTATGTATAGTAGCTACATTGAATGATGAAACCTTCTATTATTATCCATCTAGTTTGAATAGTTACTTGAAGAACAAATAAGTCCAAAATGGTATTGATTATGACAACAATTGCATTATGGGTCCTTATCTATTCGAATTGTATCTTGATGTGCAAGAAAGACTTAAAACAAATCAAACTCTCTACCTTCAATTGAATGAATCATTGATTGTAATTGTAGTAACTTACCTAATCCTACTAGTGTGGTTAGAGTATGTTACAGAATGGTATCAGAGCTTATGGTTGCATAATTCTAGGGTTTATTGCATGAATAGGTTATTGTCGTTGATCATTTAGGTGCTACCTAGGAGTTACTTGAATATTGATTGGACTATGACTTGAGATTGACTTTTCTTATTTTTTATATATAGAATGTTTGAAACAAGATTGGGAAAAGATAATGAAAGCCCGACTGGCTCCTCGAATGAGGGAGGGAGCGTAATGATGAACCAGGATCCCCAGAAGCCTGCTGAACCTCAACAAGTTCAGCAAGAAGTTCCCATGATTCATCCTATTCAACGAGAATGCTTCTCCAATATGAAGGAGATGTTTGATCAGATGATTATCTCAATGAGACAAAGTACTACTGACTCTCCAGTAGCAAAACTGGCAAGAGCTCCTATTGATAAATTAGCTTAACACCGAGCTTACACCTTCACTGGAACAAGTGAAGACAAGCCAGAAGAAGCGGAGTACTGATTGGAGAATACGACAAGAATCTTGTCTGAGCAACTGTAGTGCTCAGATGAACACAAACTGGAGTGTGCAGTAGCTTTGTTGGCCGATGAGGCACTTAATTGGTGGGAAAATACTACCTTGACAGCACCTGAAGAAGCTGTCACCTGGGAATTCTTAAAAATTCAAAAATAAGTATATTAGTGATTAGTATCTTGTTGATCGCAAAAAGAAGTTCTTGTACTTGAAGCAAGAAGGGAAATCAATTGAGCAGTGTGTTAGCTAGTTTTGCAAATACGGCTCGGAGTTTATAAAGGAAGAAGAAGATAAATGTAGAATGTTCATAGATGGACTCAATGATGAATTAGGCCCCATGTTCACTGCTTTGGGGATTACTAACTTCCAAGAATTGGTTAACCGAGTCATTGCTACCGAAGCCAAGATGAAGACTTCGGCAAAATGATCAGAGAATCAGTCCTAGGATAACAAAAGATCGAGGGATGATCTCAAGTATCATTGGCGCAATAAGAAACAAAATCATCAAGGAGGAAATTCTTCCAATCAAGGAAATTTCTCTAAGGGTAGCTATATACCCAAGCCACAAGCTATGTCCAGATCCTCAACACCTATGGTGTCCTTGGATAGCATCGGGAATACCGGGAGGGAGAACCAAATCACTACTTGCAAGACTTGGCAAAAGAACCATACCAGAGTTTGCAGAAAGCTCACTAATGCTTGTTACTTGTGCGGAGACACGACACACTATGTCAAAGATTGCCCCTAAAATCTGAACAAGTTGCCTTCTCATGTTTATCACAAATCAAATCAAGCTCCTTCATCCAAGGGAAAGGGTTCGAAGCAATCTAACTCAGGCAACTACGGGATGAGCAAAGGCCAATGGTCTAATGCTATATATCAAGAGTCTCGAGCACCTGCTCGAGTCTATCATATCTGTGGTCGGGAGGAGGAAGAATCTCCTAACGTAATTACAAGTACAATCTACCTCGATACTTATCTTGTTTATGCTTTATTTGATACGGGATCAACTCATTCATTCATAAGATCTCCTTTAATTGAAAAGCTTAAATTGAAGCCTGAATATTTTAGTTGTAGCTTAATTGCTACCAATCCTTTAGGAGACAATGTAATAGTGAACCAAATATGTAAAGGTTGCCCTTTATTCATTCAAGGCATCGTGTTCCTAGCTGACTTGTTATTGTTGCCTTTTGTTGAAATCGATCTCATTTTAGGATGAGATTGGTTAGAAAGGCATCAAGCTTGGGCAGATTGCAAAAAGAGAAAATTGTTTCTCCGAGGTCTAGGAGAAAATCCATTACCTTGATTGATAAGAAACCTATTAACATCTTTGTTTCTATGATTAAAAGTGATGAAATTGAATTCGGGCATTCCCTGTTGTTTCTGACTTCCCTAATGTTTTTCCTAATGAATTGCTGGGATTGCCCCCTATTTGGGAAGTTGAATTCAAGATTGAAGTTCAACCCTAGAGTGATTTAGTGTCTATCGCTCCATATTGAATGGCCCCTATTGAACTCAAAGAGCTTAAGAAACAATTGCAAGAGCTTGCTATGAAGAAAGACGGGTCGATGAGGCTATGTATCGATTATCGTCAGCTAAACTGACTCACTATCAAGAACAAGTATCTATTGCTGAGGATTGAGGACTTGTTCAATCAATTCAAGTATGCAAAAGTTTTCTCCAAGATCGATTTGCGATAGGGGTACTATCAGATGATAATACAAGACTCGAATGTACCCAAAACCGCTTTCAGGACTCGTTATGGTCACTACGAGTTCCTAGTTATGCCCTTCGAGCTAACCAATGCTCCAACAGTTTTCATGGACTTAATGAACGGAGTGTGTAACACCCCCTACCCGGGCTAGTAGCAACCTGGCATGGGAGCATTACTTAACAAGCAAGCAAGGACATTACAAGACATGATAATAGACAAGAACAATACAATACAATACAATACAATACAATACAATACAATACAATACAATACAATACAATACAATACAATACAATACAATACAATACAATACAATACAATACAATACAATACAATACAAGAATCAATCAAGCTTTCACATACTTACTTATCTAACAAGTAAGCTCACACTTAATCTCAAACTATCAAAGACATTTGAACCAAGCAAGCAAGAAGAAACAAAGCATTCGAACAAGGCATTAAAATTTTCTTTCTTTCATACTTACATTATACGCTATTACTTACATGGTTCATATAACAACATTCATTCTTTGTTACCTATCCTATTCTAATTACCTTAGTATAATATGCTTCCAATTCAATTCATTGTTCTTTAACTATATTTTCGTGTACATCTTATCCCTAAATTTCTAACATGTTTCTTGAGTATACTAATTACATGTAACTAGCTTCCAATCAAATCATTCCTTATACATAACCATTCAGCCATTCACACAAACAATCAACAAGGCATGTAACTAGTTTATTCAAGCTTATTTCCATACCTATGCATTCGGCATTCATCCTATACAAGCATACATAACATATACTTCAAGGTATGTTTACATACAAGCAACCTACTAGGTCCAAGCCATTCAAATGGGAAGCAATCAACATGGTTCACCACATTCTACCTTTAATTCAAACATACACAAGAACATGGCAAGGCTATCAAATTGTTTCATAGCAAATTAGATCAACATATGATCATTTCATTCCATTATCAAATGCGCATCAAAACAACATCCATTACATGTTATCTAAGTTCATTACATACTTGATACTATATACATAACATAGGTAGGCCTGTCAAGATCAATACATACAAGTTTCAAATGCATGATCAAGCTATCTATATACATCTAGTGCCACCATTCTAGGAGATATACAAAACAAGTATGAAACCAATCTTCAACTATGCTTGTGTGAGTTGCTTCTTGCTCAAGGTAACAAGCTTCAAGATCAAGCAACAATTGAATCCTTTAACATGTAGTTGGGAAGAATGAAACAAGTGTGATAAGTCCAAGATTGTACTTAGTGAGGTAGTAACTAGTCTATCCATTTGTTTTTTCAAGTTTCATGTCTTTTAGTCAAGTGTAGACCTAGCTAAGGCTTTCAAGCATCAAGAGTGATTTTAGCTAGTCATTCAAGCATCAAGATTATCCTATCTAAGGATATCATGCGTTCGGCTATCAAGGGACAAGAAACAAGAATCATACTTCATGAATCAAGCACACATGCTTGCAAAACAAGAAATCATGCTTTCAAGTAAAGTAACATACATTTCATGGCATTCAAGACAAGTATCATGTATTATTGGATTGTTATTAAAATTTTTACTCATTAAACAACCCCCTTGGTACTTAGTTTGTATAGGTAATCGAGTCTCCAACCAACTGTCGCTACAAGATGCACTGTAGTGCTGGTCAACCCTCCTACTGTCGCCAAAGACCACATACGTACCCTCTGTCTGTCACCAAATAAGGGCCTTAGCCCTGGATCGTAGTGCACCCTTACACAATGAGCTCTAGACTCTAAGGCATGCCCTTCTACCTAGTCCAACTAGCTACCAAGGTTGTTCGATTTACCATTTAATCATGTGTTTCAAGATCAAGATCATGCCAAACAAGTTCATTTCATGTGAGGTCCTTAGGCCATTGAGCCATAGCTCACATGTCAAGTAGTTTCATGTTTCATTTCATCAAGATGATATGTTATCATATCTCAAACAAGTCTTTCGCATTTGATCTCATTGCATCACAACACATACAAGCATCCATGCTATCACTTAATCATACATAAGCATTCGAAATAGACATGCATTCAAGGCTAGAATCAAGTTTCATGTATTTCTTTAGTCATTCTTCCCTTATTTGGTCAAATTTATGATTAGATTCATTTATCATGTCAAGAATGTAACAAAATACATTGGTTAGGACCTAGTCCTAACCCTAGAGGTAACTACACTCACAATATTCCAAGCTAGCTAGTCTTGGATCCACACTCCATTGTTCTTGGCTTTAGATTGTTCCAATATTTCCTCTTACACCAAGTTCAATCCATGTTCTAACGCATTACAAGCATAAGCATGTCAAGGCAAGTTCACAAGGTCATTCAATTCTAGACAAGATCATTAAATCAAGCAATGCTACAAGCATATAACATTCACATATTCGGCAGCATGCTCATGTGCATTTTCCATTACACTTAACTACACCTTTCTACATTCTAGTTCATGTAAAACAAGGTATATTTCAAGGCCTAAAACCGTTTACAAGACAGTTTGCAAAATGCCACAAAACAGTGTGCATTTGCCTATGCAGCTGCTGCCAGGCAACTTGCACTCTAGTCACAAAATCAAGCATAACTTTCATTCTGTAAGTCGGAATTTCAATTGGTTTACACCTTTAGAAAGCTGAAAATTTGTCTTTATGACCATATAAGGTTTGCATTTTAATTCTTTGCCAATTAATACAGTTTTTAACTTAGAGACAGGGCATTTTACTTTACTGGGCAGCTTGCGCTGTCTCTAGTATTTCTTCTCTACATTTCAGTATACAACCCAGAGTTCAGTTCTGTTTTCTCCTAGTGAATTTAGACATACCAAGGTGTTGTCTATAAAAAATTCAGCCTTAAATTCATTATATACAATTTATAGTGATCTTTCAAAGTTACTGCCCATAACAGAGTATTCTGGGCAGATTACACTAGGTTGGGTTTCTAGCTTCTTAACTCATTTTAGCAAGGTCCTAACATGGAAATTCCGTTCATGTTCATGTTCATGTTCATACATGTCTAGTTCATCATTATTCACCTAGAAATGTTTTTAAAACAGGGTGTAATCATGTTGAACTTAATTTGATCTATTTGACCACAATTACACATCAATTCATCAACTACGTAGTCCATTACCTAATTTAACTAGTTCAATTAGGTGAAGTCACATTTCCAGCAACATATGTATTCAAATCAATCTTCTTTTTACCTAGCAACATGATCAAAACAGGATTCTATGTTCATTTAACATGTTTACACAATTTCTCAATCAAAACAGTCCCTAATCAAGACTGTTTTCGATCATGTTCATATACCTCAAATTTCCAGCAACTATACATATATCCTATATCAAGTTGGTTACTAGAAATTACAATCTCAAGTTCAATTTGAATCTAGCATGCTCCTAACACACATAGAAATCATCCAATTCATCAAGACAATATAGACATCATCAATCACTCATTTTGAACAAGAGAGTAGCAAGAAGAAGAACTTACATTCACAATCATGCAACTACAATTCAAGCAACACAAGGACCATTCAAATACATGGTAAATTCTTGAGCAAAGCTTTGTTTTCTTTCTCTAGCTTAATTCGGTGTAACAAGAGATGAAGAAGATGATAATGCTTGCTTGATTACTCATCAAACAGCCAACTTGAATTCCTCTCCAATTGACACCTTTCAATTCCCCAATTCAATTTAAATTCACCGTGCAATTGCTCTAGTTTGCTTATTATTCAATATGGTCCTTTTAATTTGGCATACTAACTTGTTGGATATAACATTTTAGTCCTTTAGTTATTTGTTAGCCAATGTTCTTTCTTCTTTTAAATTGATTAACTCAAGAATTCAATTAGCCTATAGTTTAGATTGTAGTAACATTAGTAGGCCAATTTTAGGGTGTTACAGAGTGTTCAAACCCTATTTGGACAAATTCGTGGTTGTCATTATTGATGATATTCTTGTCTACTCAAAGGACAAGGAAGAACATGCTAATCACCTTCGAATTGTACTCCAAACATTGAGAGAGAATCGGCTATATGCCAAATTGAGCAAATGCGAGTTCTGGCTCTCGGAAGTATCCTTCCTTGGCCATGTTATCTCGGCCGAAGGGATAAAGGTTGATCATAAAAAGATTCAAACCGTCATCGAACGGAGACCTCCAAGAAATGTTAGCGAGTTTAAGAGTTTTCTCAGTTTAGCCTAGTATTACCGAAAGTTCGTGAAAGGGTTCTCGATTTTTGCTACCCCATTGACTCGACTCCTTCGAAAGAATACTCTATTTAAATGGTCTGAGGACCAGCAGAGGAGCTTCGATCAATTGAAGCAAGTCCTAACTCAAGCTCCTATTCTAATCCAACCTGAACCAGGAAAAGACTTTACAGTCTTTAGTGATGCTTCCCATCTTGGTTTAGGGTGTTTATTGATGCAAGACGACAAGGTCACTGCCTATGCTTCTCGGCAACTCAAGCCACATGAATTGAACTATCCAACACAGACTTGGAGCTAGCTACAGTCGTGTTTGCTTTAAAGATCCGTAGACATTATCTATATAGAGAGAAATGTCGATTATTTACAGATCATTAGAGTTTAAAATACATCCTAACTCAGAAAGAGTTAAATCTTCGACAACAAGATGGGTGGAACTACTAAAAGACTGTGGTCTAATGATTGATTACCACCCAAGCAAGGCAAATGTTGTGGATGATGTGCTCAGTCGCAACCATTTAATTGGTAAGATCGAATACAAATATCCAACATTGTTTAACCCTTTATTTGAATGGATGATATGAATCCACTAATAAAAATCCTTTGATTGTAGCTTCAACTTCTTTCTATGCCCATTTTAAGCTCCTAAAGAATTGGAGATATGTGGCAGAACTTCAAGTTCAATCCGACTTGAATTCGAGGATCAAAGAGCTTTAATAAAATGATACTGAACATCATAAGATATCAAAAGAGATTGATTCTAAACCGAGCATTGAATTCGCACTTCGATCGAATGGTGTGCTCTACTTCAATGATCGGGTTTGTGTACCCAATGATCCAATCCTTAAGAGGGAAATGCTTCAAGAAGCACATAGCAGTCCTTTTCAATACATCCGGGAGTGATCAAGATGTATAAGGACGTAAAGGAAGTTTATTGGTGACCGGGATTGAAGACCGATATTGTTTACTTCGTATCGAAGTGCCTCACTTGCCAGAAGGTGAAGGCCGAGCACCAACTACCTACTGGACTCCTACAACCCATCGAATTGCCTCAGTGGATGTGGGAGTGTATAACAATGGATTTCGTATCGTGATTGCCTCTATCACCGAGGAAAAATGATGTTATTTGGGTGATCATTGATAGGTTCACCAAATCAGCTCACTTCCTACCTGTTTGAATGAACATGAACCTCAAACAACTAGTTGAATTGTACTTGAAAGAAGTGATCGGACTTCACGGTGTTCCTAGATCTATTGTATCAGATTGGGACTCTCGTTTTACTTTTTGATTCTAGAGGGAACTTCAATAAGCTATGGTAACTAAGATGAATCTTAGCATTGCCTTCCATCCACAAACCAATGGAAAATCTGAAAGGGTAATCCAAGTGCTTGAAGACATGCTTCGAGCTTGCATTATTGACTTCGATAAAGACTGGGAGAAATCTCTACCATTAGCTGAGTTTTCCTACAATAACAACTATCAAGCTTCTATCAAAATGGCCCCATTCGAAGCATTGTATGGCAGGAGATGCAGAACTCCCCTATGATGGTCTGAATTGGGGGAAAACAAGGTCTTAGGACTTGAACTGCTTCGTGAAACTGAAAATCAAGTTAGGGTGATCCATAATAGGCCTTTGATAGGCAAAAGGCTTATGACAATCTCAAAAGAAGAAACATTGAATATCGAGTGGGAGATTACGTATTCTTGAAGGTATCTCCTTGGAGGAAAATCCTCAGATTCAGGAAGAAGGGTAAACTAATTCCTCGATTCATCAGACCCTTTGAAGACTTAGAAAAGATCGGTCCAGTTGCTTACAAGCTAGCACTCCCTGTTGAATTCAATAGAATCCACAACATCTTCCATGTATCGATGTTGAGGAAATATCGATCAGATACATCACATGTTCTAGAACCTGATGAGGTGGAACTTAATCCGGATCTATCGTACGATGAAAAGCCAATTCAAAATACTTGATAAAGAAGTCAAGAGGCTTCGCAATAAGATTGTGCCATTGGTGAAAGTTCTTTGGAAGAACCACAATGTAAAAGAAGCCACTTGGGAACCCGAAGCAGCAATGAGAAAGCAGTGTCCTCATCTATTCCCCTCAGGTAAATTCGAGGACAAATTTCTTTAAGGGTGAGGGAATTGTAATATCCTCAAAACTAGTATAAACAAAGTTACTGTAACACCCCCACCTGGTTTAGTAGTAAATCAGCTGAGGGGCGTTACGAGAGACAAACACTAGAATAGAAATCACGAACCAATTAAAATTTTCTAACTCACCACTATTAGGTAAGTTGAGAGACTAGCAAGGCACTTATCATTCCAATTTGATCATGCAAGCAAGTACATGTTTATCATTTTATGATCATAGATATAGCATTTGAATAACGTACATAGACTAGCAAGTTTAAGTTGAGTGACTAACAAGACAACTTAGAGAATCATATTCAATCATACAAACATGGTCATGCTTCTTAATCATTGAAGGTTACCACATTAACTACCAATCTATATATAAGGATACCTATTAATCATTCATGTGATTATGCATGTCATTCGAATAGTATACCTAAACTATCATATGCTCATTCAATGCAAACTCATATGTGCGCAGCTTGATTTTCTTTTAACAACAATTATCATGTTTACAATGGCATACAATTTGAATTTCTAGGCATGGTCTTCTAGGACATTAAAATCAATACATGTATGCAATTCATAAGAGTTTAACAAAACATGTTCTTATGTGCACACATTCAATTCATGACTCAAGCAAGCATATCATGTTCCATGGACATTATAGGTCATTCATATGATCAGTTACTTTCAATTGTTCATTCAAGGTTAACTACTATTTAGGCATGTGAACAAGCAATGCATTCGAATGGCTTATATAGACTAGAACATTTTCGTTTCAATCCAACATTCTATTTAAGTCATGTAAATATTTCATGTAGGTTTAATTAGTCATGCTTTTATGAACGTACATTTAAAAACAACTTCAAGTAAGCCTGTAGCATATCACTCCTTACCTATTCGGCATTGACAAGCTCATGTATAACAATAAACATTTCCATCATTCATTTTAGTACATATATGCACAGCAAGACTCATTCATTCACACGAAATTTGAACATTTACACATAGAGTTCTAGCAAGCAAGTTGACAACATTAAAGGCCAACTTCATACATATATACAAAAGATCTTTCAAGTATCAAAATGCATGACTTAGCTTAACCATATACAAATCTAGGTGCCACCAACTAGGAGTAATACAAACAAGTATGGATTCATACTTTAGCTCTTGCTTATGTCTTGCTTCATGCTCAAGAAAACAAACTTAAATATCAAGTAACCGCTTTGAAGCACTCTTAACCTGTAGGTAGAGAAGAGTGGAAACAAGAGTGATAAGTACAAGAGTACTTAGTGATGTAGTAATCTAATTCTATCCAATTATTAAGACATGTATCAATTAGCTAAGTTTGAGCCTAGTCAATGTTGGAAGCATTCAAATTCAAGCTTTGCTCAATCTTCATTTCAAGTCAAGTAACATACTCAAGCAATATACATATTTCAATTCAAGTTAAGTACATATTCTGGCAATATACATACATCTCAAGTCAAGTATAAACACTTTTCTTTTAAAGCTTGTCATTCAAGTTGTGTTTACAAGTAATACCCATTCATTCAAGTAAGAACAGAATTCATATTTTCTTTGCACAAGTAAACAGCCCCATTTTACACCTATTGTCACCTAACATGGCATCATTTACAATCATACACTCATACATGTAAAACAACCTCATTTTATCCTATTGTAGCCTAGCATGGCAGCAAGGTATGTATATTCCGTTAGCATGCTTAAACAATCCATTTTAACCACATGTAAGCAATACATGGCAACAAGGTATGTAGATTCAATTAAATACATATATACACATATACAAGCAAAACAATCCATGGTGAGCCCTAATTTATTCAAATATGTCCATTTTACATGTTTATACATTTTAACATTTCAAGACAACTCATAATTTGATCACACATTGACAAAACAGTCCATATAGTATTCTTATACATTTTAACATTTCAAGACAGCTCATATTTTCATGTACAAGGTGTACATAGCTGCAACACTCAAGTTTTACATGTTAATCACATAAAACATTCCATATTTTCATGTACAAGGTGTACACGGCAGCAACACTCAAGTTTTACATGTTAATCACATAAAACAATCCATATTTTCATGTACAAGGTGTACATGGCAGAAACACTCAAGCAATACACATTTTTATCAAGTCAAGTATAACCATAATGCATTTCAAGCTTTTCATTCAAGACAAGTTCACAAATAGTACTCATGAATTCAAGTAAGATCAAGATCTATTTCAAGTAATAATCATGTAGCAAGAAGTTCAAGTATACAACTCAGGTAGCAAATAGTTCAAATCTACATGTTTTTCATTTCAAGAATACATGCCAAGTAATCCAAGTAGCAAGTTTACATGTCAAATAATTCAAGTAGCATGTTTACATGTCAAGTAATTCAAGTATTCAAGTTTACATGTCAAGTAATTCTAGTATTCCAAGTAAGCTTTATGCTTCATTTAATTTTCATTTGATTGCTTAGGTTTATGCCTTTGGTAATTCTTGTTAACTTTCTTTAATTTGAGCCTTTGGTATTTAGATGTCTTTTACTTCTTCACCTTGGATCATAGACTTAATCATGAATAACCTTGGTCTGAGTTTGGCCGTATAGGTCCAAGCGATACTTAGCTTAAAGCACAAAGCTGTAACACCCTAAACATGGCCTAGGAAGGGTACCACTATCCAAGCTATAGATTAATTGAATTATGTGCTAATCAAATTAAAGAAGAAAGAACATTAGCTAACAAATAACTAAAAGACTAAAATGTTATAGCCAACAAGTTAGAGAGCCAAATTAAAAGGACCATAATAGAATAAAGTTGTAATATAGGGAATGCATGGCAAATTTAGATTGGATAGTGGACTATCCACTTGTCACATGGACAAGGTCCAACCGGCCACTATGGGAGGAAGTCTCCTTCTTCCTCATTTGATTATACCAAATGAATTAGGGAAAAGGAGATAAGAGAGAAAGTAGTGTGAGAAAGCTTGAAAAACAAGGGCCAAGCTTTGGTAGACAACAAAATTGAGTTAGAATTAAAGATTAAGGAAGGTAACAACATGTTGATTCATGCAATTTTATACTTGAAATGTCAATTATGTGATGGTCTTGTTGCTTAATTCGAAATTGTACATGTGTGAACATATTGCTTTGAATTTATATGATGTTTGTTCTTGTTGTTGAAATCATGGGTTAGTGTGAATAGGACTTTCTGATTATACCAATTGTGTATACCTAATTATGTGTAAGTGATGCTGGAAATTGAGAATAGGGATTATGGTTGAAACTAGTTTTGATTAGGGACTATTTTACTAGGTGAAAATGTGTAAACATGTTAATTGTATATAATTCCTTGTTTTAAGCACATTTCTAGGAGAATTAGACTGATCTAGACATGTAAGAACATTAAAACAAGTTGAATTAAAATGTTAGAATCTTGTTTAGATGAGTTATGAAGCTAGAAACTCAACCTAGTGTAATTTGCCCAGAACACTCTATTCTGGGCAATAACTTTGAAAAATCACCATAAATTGTATAAATAGAATTTAAGTCTGAAATTTTTATGGATAGTGCCTTAACATGTTAAAATTCATTAGGAGAAACAGAACTGAATTCTGGATTGTAGGGAAGAAACACTAGGGACAGTGCAAACTGTCCAGTGTTGTAAATTGCTCTGTCTTTATGTTAAAAACTGTATTAATTGGAAAAGAACTAAAATGCAAGGACTATATGGTTAGAAAGACAATTAAGTTATCTTTCCAAAGGTGTAAACCAATTGAAATTTTGACGTACGGAATGAAAGTTATGCATGATTAAGTGAGTAGAGTACAAGTTGTCTGGCAACAGCAGTATAGGCAATTCAGGATAGTTTTGAAAACTTTTTTTAAACAGTTTTGGGATAGTGGTTATTGCCCTGTTTTACATGAATTAGAGTATAGACAAGTGTAGTTATGTGTAGTAAAGAATATATATGAACATGCTGCCAGATTTGTATATGTTGTGTACTAGTAATATTGCCTTGGTTGAATGATTATGTAAACTTGTTTTAATATGTATTTACTTGTGTAATGTGTTAGAACCATGAGTGAACTTGGTGGAAGTGGAAAGGGTGGAACATCCTAAAGCTAAGAACAAAGGAGTGTGGATCCAAGACTAGCTAGCTTGGGGAGTATTGCGAGTGTAGTTATTTCTAGGGTTAGGACTAGATCCTAACCAATGTATACATGTCTACATTCTTGTAATGTTTAAATGGACCTAATATGGACTTGGCCTAATAATGGAAGTATGATTAAAGTAATGCATGAAATTTCATCACGTCCTTAAATTCATGTATAATTCGATTGCTAAGCATGTTTAAGTGGGTGCTTGTATGCGTGATACGGCATGTGATCGAATGCTTAAAGAAATTGCTTGAAATGTTATCTCAAATTGATGAAATGAACACGTGAGAATTACATGATATGTGAGCTATGGCTCAATTGAACTAAGGGCCTAGTATATAATGAACTTGCTGAATACTTGACATGACCTTGAAATACTTGTATAAATGGCTAAAATTGAACAACCTTGGTAGCTAGTTGGATTAGGTAGAAGGGCATGCCTTAGAGTCTATAGCTCATTGTGTCAGGGTGGACTACGGTCCAAGGCTAAGGCCCCTATTTGGCGACAGACGAAGGGTATGTATGTGGTCTTCGGCGACAGTAGGAGGGTTGACCAGCACTACGATGCATCTTGTGGCGGCAGTTGGTTGGAGACTCGATTACCTATACAAACTAAGTACCAAGGGGGTTGTTTAAATGATAACAAATGAAATATCAATCCTATAATACATGTTACTTGACATTAAAGCCATGAATTGTATTTTACTTGTCATGGAAACATGAATTGCTTGAGACTTGATATGAGATGTATTGTTACTTGACATGTAAACCATGCAATGTTCAATATTTGGTATGTCAACTTGATTTACTTGGTAAATGTATACCATTCGAATGTTTAGATAACATATTTCCTGGTATTGCTTGCCTTGTTACTCTAATGAGATATAATTCATGCCTATTGCTTGCTAGATTGTTCGAATGATATACATGTTTGGTGATTTTGATTCTTGATTGACTTGAAATGCTTATAAGCTTTAGTTAGGTAGACTTGGTAAATGGCTAAATAACATGATAAATGGTTAGAACTAGTTACTACCTCACTAATTGCATATTTTGTACTTATCACTCTTGTTTTCATTCTTCCCAACCATAGGATAAAGGATTCGATCGTTGCTTGATCTTTAAGCCTGATTTCTTGAGCTCGAAGCAAGACACAAGCATAGCTAAAGTATGGTTCATACTTGTTTTGTACTCCCCTAGTTGGTGGCACTTAGATTGTACCTAGTGGACTAGTGCACGCATTTTTGAATACTTGAATACTTGTATATATGTGTTCTTGGATGGGCCTACTATGTTATGATCTTGGTTGACAATGTGAAACAAGTTTGTATTGAACTTAAATTATATGTAATGGAAAGGTGTTTTGCTGCGCATATATGAATATACAAATGGAATGATCAAGTGATTGATCTAGTTTATATTGTGCCATTCGAATGCCTTGGAAATTATATGGACACTTGTGTGTGAACATACCTTGTTGTAAGTGTTTTGTGTGTTTGTATAGTGAATGCTGAATGGTATTATAACACCCCTTACTCGGGCTAGTAGTAACCCGGTTCGAGAGCGTTACTTAACAAGCAAACAAGGACATACTTAGACATCAAAATCATCAAAGGCATTCGAATGACATCAAGAACAAGCAAGCATTCCTAGTTAGCTAACAAGTAAGCTCCCATTTGTTTCCAAATCATCCAAGACATTCGAAATAGACCAAGCAAGAAGAAACAAGCATTCGAACAAGGCATGGCAACCAATCATACATTTCTTTTCATGCAAGCAACCTCATATGTAACTTCAATTTCATCTTATACCATTCGGCTATCTATACAAAACCACTAGATTATTACCTTTCATGCTTACATTACAAGATATTACTTACATGGTTCGTATTACAACATTCATTTCTTGTTATCTATCATATTCAAATTACCTAAGTGTAACATGCTTTCTAATTCAATTCATTGTTCCTTAGCTTTAAACATTTAGTCATTTCATTCCTACAATTACTAAGCATAATTATCTAACCTTCAATAGCATGTATC
This sequence comes from Hibiscus mutabilis, assembly GCA_019671005.1. Taxonomy (NCBI): domain Eukaryota; kingdom Viridiplantae; phylum Streptophyta; class Magnoliopsida; order Malvales; family Malvaceae; genus Hibiscus; species Hibiscus mutabilis. Next base: position 42,924,605 of record CM033745.1, read on the forward strand.
TAGTTCCATTCAAGCCTATTTCAATACCTAACCATTCGGCCAATTACAATATCATACAATAAGGCATGTAACTAGTTCATTCAAGTCATTCCTTACACCTAACTATTCGGCAATCACCATCCAATCACACAACAATACTTTCACCATGGAAATCCTATACAAGATATGAAGCATTCGAATGGTAGGTCAAGCAAGCATGGTTCAATCATCCTATACCCAATTCAAGCAAGACATGTTCATAGCAAAGCATTCGATTCATATCAAGGTAAGCTAGATCAAACATTATATCATTCAACTTAAATCCAAGTATGCGCAACCAATACCATTCATTACATGATAATTAAATTCATTACATACATGTTACTAAGTTCATAACATAGATAGGCCCATCAAGACATTATATACAAGCTTCAAAATGCATGATCAAGCTATCTATATACATCTAGTGCCCCTATTCTAGGAGATATACAAAACAAGTATGAAATCATACTTAGGCAAACTTGAGTGTCTTGCTTCTTGTTCTAGGTAACAAGCTTCAAGATCAAGCAACCTCGTATCCTTTATCCTGTAGGTTGGGAAGAATGAAAACAAGAGTGATAAGTGCAAGCATGTACTTAGTGAGGTAGTAACTAGACTATCCATTTGTTATTTCAAGTTTCATGTCTTTTAATCAAATGTAGACCTAGCTAAGGCTTTCAAGCATCAAGAGTGATCTTAGCTAGTCTTTCAAACATCAAGAGTGATCTTAGCTAGGCTTTCAAGCATCAAGATTATCCTATCTAAGGATAGCAAGCATTCGGCCAACAAGTATAAGCAACAAGAAGTCATACCTCATGAATTAAGCACACATGCTTGCTAAACAAGAAATTAATGAATCATGCTTTCAAGTCAAGTAACATACATTTATTTTCATTTAAGACAAGTATCATGTAATGTAGGATTGCTATTTCAATTGTTATTCATTAAAAAAACCCTTGGTAATTAGTTTGTATAGGTAATCGAGCCTCCAACCAACTGTCGCCCCAAGATGTACCATAGTGCTGGTCAACCCTCCTACTGTCGCCAAAGACAACATGTGTACCCTCCATCTATCACCAAATAGGGGCCTTAGCCCTGGACCGTAGTCCACCAGTACACAATGAGCTCTAGACTCTAAGGCATGACCTTCTACCTAGTCCAACTAGCTACCAAGGTTGTTCGATTTACCATTTATTCAAGTTTATCAAGATCAAGATCATGTTCATGTCAATCAAGTTCAATTCATGTTAGGCCCTTAGGCCATTGACCCATAGCTCACATGTCAAGTAGTTTCAAGATCAAGATTGTGTCGATCAAGTTCATTTCATATTGATCCCTTAGGCCATTGAGCCATAGCTCACATATCAAGTAGTTTCAAGATCAAGATTATGTCAATCATGTTCTTTAGCATTCAATCACATGCACCATAGCACATTCAAGCACCAAGATACCATACAATCATGCTTAGCATTCGAAATAGACATGTATTCAAGGCTAGGATCAAGTTTCATGTGTTTATTAAGTCAAGTTCATGCTTAGATTCATTATCATGTCAAGAATGTAACAAAATACATTGGTTAGGACCTAGTCCTAACCCTAGAGGTAACTACACTCACAATACTCCAAGCTAGCTAGTCTTGGATCCACACTCCTTTGTCCTTAGCTTTAGATTGTTCCAACCTTTCCTCTACCACCAAGTTCAATCCTGGTTCTAACACATTACAAGCATAAGCATGTCAAAACATGATCACAAGGTCATTTAATTCAAGACAAGGTTACAAGCATATAACATACACATATTGGGCAGCATGCTCTTGTACATTGTCCATTATACTTAACTACAGTTTTCTACATTCTAGTTCATGTAAAAAAGACATATTTCAAGGCCTAAAACTGTTTACAAGACAGTTTGCAAAATGCCACAAAACAGTGTGCATTTGCCTGTGCAGTTGCTGCCAGGCAGCTTGCACTCCAGTCACTAAATCAAGCATATCTTTCATTTCGTACGTCAGAATTTCAATTGATTTACACCGTTGGAAAGCTAAAAAAATTGTATTTATGAACATATAAGGCTTGCATTTTAGTTCTTAGCCAATCAATACAGTTATTAACTTAAAGATAGGGCATCTTGCTATACTGGGCAGTTTGCACTATCTCTAGTATTTCTTCTCTACATTTCCGTACACAACCAAGAGTTTAGCTCTGTTTTCTCCTAATGAATTTAGACATTCCAAGGTGTTTTCCATAAAAATTTCACCCTTAAATTCATTATACACAATATTTAGTGATTTTTCAAAGTTACTGCCCATAACAGAGCATTCTGGGCAGATTACACGAGGTTGGATTTCTAGCTTCTTAACTCATTTTAGCAAGGTCCTAACATGGAAATTATATTCATGTTCATGTTCATATATGTCTAGGTCATCATAATTCACCTAACAATGTTCTTAAAATAGAGCACAATCATGTTGAACCTAGTTTGATCTATTTGATCACATTTACACATCAATTCATCAACTAGGCAGTCCATTAGCTAATTTAACTAGTTCAATTAGGTGTAGTCATTTTCCAGCAACACATGTATTCAATTCAATCTTATTTTTACCTAGCAACATGCTCTAAACAGGGTTCTATGTTCATTTAACATATTTACACAATTCCTCAATCAAAACAGTCCCTAATCAAGATTGTTTCCTATCATGTTCATAATTCCCAGATTTCTGGCAACTATACATATATCCTATATCAAATTGGTTACTAGGAATTACAATTTCAAGTTCAATTTGAATCTAGCATGCTCCCGACACACATATAAATCATCCAATTCATCAAGACAACAAGAACATCATTCAAACAATCTATAGCAAGTTAGGTTCAAGCATTATACCTTCTCCAAGCTTAATTTGATCAATGGATGGATTATGAAGCTTGAATTGAAGGTGTTTGCATGCAAAATTATCTCCCCTTTCTCTTTATATGTTTCGGCCAAGTTGGATAACAATGGGAAGGAAGATGACAATATTTTTGGTTATTTTCCTCCCCGAGCATGAGTCGTCATCCTAATCGGCACATGTTCTCCTTGGAAGAGGACATGTGTCAAGGCCTCCATTTAATTTATATTTTACATGCAATCAATAGGATTTTGCATGTTCACATTTCCATCCTTTCATTTATGCCTACTAGTTTTCATTTCAATTCAATTTAGTTCAATTTCACTTAATTGATTTATAAGGATGGTCAATGTTCATTCTTCTTTTAAATTTATCAACTTAGGGATTCAATTAGCCTATTGTTTAGATAGTAGTAACATTACTAGGCCAATTTTAGGGTGTTACAGGTATGATTTGTTTGGAGACAAGAAACATGCAATTGTGTGTTCAAATGATCAAGTTTATTAATTTAGGTATGAATTATTATATGGATCAATCTAAGGAACAATGAAATGAAATGGAAGCATGTTTATATACTTAGGCCATTCGAATGATAGTGGTATGATGAAGTTAATGGAATTGTTAAAGTAGTAACTTACAATGACTTGAAATAAAAATGTGAGATTGCTTGCTTGATAAGTTAAGTGTCTTGGTTGCTTGCTAGTTAAGTAAATTATCTAATAGGGATGAGTTAATCTATTCTTGCCTTGTTCTTGCATGATAACGCTCCTGAGCCGGTTTCCTACTAACCCGGGGTAGGGGGTGTTACAAAAGCAAAGGCTAATATCGAAACATGTCAATCCTAACTTCACATCTATCCAACCAAACTGTTGCCAATCTCCGTACAACTCTCTTGTTACCTCCTACTGTCGCCAATAACATTTCATAACTCAATAGGGTGCCCCCCGAGTTGTAGCTCGTGGACCGTAGTCCCAAGGCAGACCAAGTATCACACTCTAATATCCAAGGACTTCCATTGAAAGAGAGACTTAGATATCTTATCTCATTCAAGAATCAATTCAAGCAAGGTATAGAAACATCATGCTTTAGCCCTTAGGCCAATTGAGCCTTAGCTCTTCAATTACTTTTTACGTTTTCAAGTGTTTCATGTTCAAGGCAAGACAATTCATATTCACGGATCACATTCAAGCAAGTTATATCAAGGTCAAGCTTAGCCCTTAGGCCAATGGAGCCTTAGCTCAACATTTTGCAATTTAACTTGTTATTCAAGTAAACATTTTACATATGCAATCTTAGGCATCAAGCAAGGTTGTTATTTCATGACTTAATTCATGTTATCAAGTATTTTCATCATAGAAATCCATACAATCAAGCATTCGATGGTTCACACCAAAGGCATCAAGAATCAAGCATTTACATCATAGAGCACTATCAAGCAAGCATTCAAATAAGTCATATCCAAGGCATGAAATCATACATTTGTTTTCACTTTTCTTTCTAATTAATTTATCAATTTGCATGCTATTACTTACTCACAATTTTATTTTAGTCCAATATTCCCTTTTTATTCGTATTCAAGTTAAATTAACTCATTATCATGGCATATCAATAGCAAGAAGGTAGTCATGCATATTTGGTTAGAACCTAGGTCCTAACCCTATAGTAAACTACACTCACAATACTCCAAGCTAGCTTATTTGTCTTGTATCCAAGTCCCCTTATTTTTAGCTTTCGAATGCTCCACTCTTTCTTCCTCCACAAGATTTACTCCTTGCTCTAACAATTCATACAAGTAAATGCATGTCAAACAAGGTACATTGAGCATAATAATTACCCATCTCAAGCAGTCAATATGTTTACACAATCACTTAACATGGCAACAATATTCATATATTTCATGTAAGGCACAGGCAGTATATTCATAGATATACATTAATGCACATTATTACAATTGTTTACATTCCAATTTGGGCAAAACAGGGCAGTAACCAAACTGTCCAAAGCTGTTTACAAAATAGTTTACAAAACTATTCAAGACATCTAAACTGCTACTGCGAGGCAGTAGGTGCACTGCTTATTTAAACATACACAACATTCATTCCGTACGTCAGAATTTCAAACTATTTAAACCGTTAGAAATCTAACTTAACTATCTTTCTAACCATATAGGCCTTGCATTTTTATTCTTTTTAATTAATATAGTTTTTAACTTAAAGACAGGTCAAGTTACACCACTGGACAATTTGCACTGTCCCTAGAGTTTTATTTCTGTAACATACTCTAACCACCCTAGTAGGATTAGGTAAGTTACTACAATTACAATCAAATATTCATTCAATTTAAGGTAGAGAATTCAATTCGTTTTAGGTCTTTCTTGCTCATTAAGAAAGGTTTCGAATATGTGAGGACCTATAATGCACTTTGTTATCAAAATCAATACTAATTAAAACTTACTCGATTCCCAAGCAATCATTCGAACTAGATGAAAAGCCTATTAGGTAATTTCAACATTAAATGTAACTATCAAGCTTTCCAATAAGTGATTTACATGTTTCACTTATGTAACCTTAATCAAACATATGTGCTTACAAAGTTATACATACCATTCGACCAATTCTCTAAATGATCTAGGTGGTTCATGTCTAACACGTAGATTACTACATTTACTTAATGTTAACTAGCCAACTTCAATAGATCTATTCAACCATTTTATGTATAATTCAACCATAGAAACCTAACATTCGGCTAACAAGCACACAAGTTCATTAAAGTGCATACATGCTCATATATATACATACCATACTCTTATAGATCATTGATGAGCTTAATTTATACAAACCATAACTAAGTGATCATAAATATACATGCCTTAGGAGCCACCATCCTAGGAGAACTATAACCAGATGGAAACATACTCTTTCAAGCAAAATGTGACTTGTACGAGCTTAAACTTCGAGATAGAATCCAATAGCAACCTGAATCGTCCAAATGAGACTTGAATAAGCAAAGCTTAGTGAGCGAGTTAAATTTACAAGGCAATCAATAAAACAAGTCTCAACTACGAACCATCTAATAGATGGTATGGTTCCCTCATCAACAAGAAACCGTTCGAAGCAATGAAAACAATACTAGATACTTTCGCTAAATTTTCAATCCAATATCAATACAAGGCTTAATGTTTAGACAAGCTCAATCTTCCAATTCGATTAGCAATAGGTATGTCATGTCATTTAAACATAATCAATGATCAAGCAATATTTCAATGTCAATATTTCATGGCATTCGATATTCCTTTACCATCAAGTAATCTCATATAAACAATGTTCAAGCAATGTTTCAATGTCAATATTTCATAGCATTCAATATTTCTTTACCATCAAGTAATCTCATATAAACAATGTTCTAGCAATGTTTGAATGTCAATATTTCATGGCATTTGATATTCTTTTATCATCAAGTAATCTCATATAAAAATGTTCAAGCAATGTTTCAATGTCAATATTTCATGGCATTTGATATTCCTTTACCATCAAGTAATCTCATATAAACAATGTTCAAGCAATGTTTCCATGTCAATATTTCATAGCATTTGATATTCCTTTACCATCAAGTAATCTCATATAAACAATGTTCAAGCAATGTTTCAATGTTTCAATGTTACAATGTTTCAATGTTACAATCAATTAATGCAATTCAATATGACAATAGATTCAATGTATATGATGTATAAGTTCATTTTAAGTATAGCCTTAAGAATCGATTACTCGGTCTAGATACTCGAGTCTCCAACCAAACTGTCGCCAATAACAATAGACAATATGGTACCAAGTACCTGGTCAAATCCCTCCTACTGTTGCCAATGACCAATAACAATACTTCCCTCTTACTGTGGCCAATTAGGGACCAATGTCCCGGATCGTAGTCCACCCCTACAATGAGCTCTATAGACTATATGGCATGTCAACTATATCTAAGACAGACTCGAGATCAAGGCTTTCAATAGTTATCACTTTCAATCAATTAAAAGCATGATTTAATTCAATATGCACATTTTGTGCCAATATCCCCTTTCAATCGAATAGGGCTCAAGTCAATACCAATTTCAATGTTTCAATAGTCAATGAAGGTGTGTCAATCAATATGTCATTAAACAATGAATTAAGTTGCTTCTATCTATAACATCATGCTTCAATTCAATATGGTTCAATTAGGTAATAAGCATATCATGACAAACAATAGCGATTCAAGCATGGTTCACAATCAAGTAACCACTCAAAATAGTACTTACCTTGCTAATGCTCCATAGAAAGCTTATTATACGATTTACACTCAAGAATCAATAAGAATTACAAATCAGAAATAGACTTGGAGAGGTTACCCCCTCTCCAAAATTCACACTTAGAGAACTTTGTGAACAATTGATGTTCTCAGAGAGTTTACAATACAATTCGAAGGTGTTCAGAATGTTCTTCCTTATTCCGAGAATACATTAGGATGTCATCAATGAAGGCGACCGCAAACTTGTCAAGATAGGGCTTGAATACATGGTTCATGAGGTCCATGAAAGCAGCCGGAGCATTTGTTAACCAGAATGGCATTACAAGGAATTCAAAGTGGCCATATCGAGTACAAAAGGCTGTCTTAGGTACATCTTCTTCTTTTACCCTCATTTGATAGTCTCTCGATCGATCTTTGAGAACACTGAAGCATCATTGAGTTGATCGAAGAGATCTTCTATCCTTGGGAGAGGATACCGATTCTTGATAGTAAGCTTGTTCAATTGTCTGTAGTCAATACAGAGTCTTATAGTCCCGTCTTTTTCTTCACAAACAAGACTAGAACACCCCAGGGAGATAAGCTAGGCCGAATAAAGCCTTTGTCTTGTAGCTCTTGGAGTTGCTTCTTGAGTTCTTTCAATTCAACATGTGACATTCGATAAGGTGTGATGTACACCGGAGTTGTTCCAAGTTGAACTTCAATCTCGAACTCTGCTTCTCTGGTTGGAGGGAGACCAGGGAGTTCATTGGGAAAAATATCAATGAATTCAGATAAAATTGGCATACTAGGTAATCCAAATTTAAGTTCATCTTGCATAGTCATGGAGCAAAGATAGAGGTCAGTTTTCTATGAATTAGGAGGATTGATTCCTTTCCTAAACCTTGGAGATACAGTCTCCTATTTTGGCAATCTATCCAGGCTTCATGTTTGCTTAACCAATCTATTTCTAACACTAGATCAAACTCACAAGAAGGTAAGACATAAAGGTCCATGGGAAAAGGCACATTTCAAATGCTTATAGGGTATTGCTTGCAAAGGAAGTTAATAGGCATATTTACTCCTATAGGGTTCGAAACTACAAGGCTAGTCTTATCAAGTTTGGGTTTTAAGTTTAACTTGGCAATCATGGAAGAACATATAAAAGAGTGGGTAGAACCCGAATCAATCAAAGCATATGCAGGACTTGAATTTAATTCAACAATACATGCAATAACATTAGATGCTTCTTCTTCCACTTTCCCACAAATGTGGTAGATTCGAGAAGGGGCTTAGGATTCTTGGTGTGTAGGTGCTGAATATTGGCCTCTACTTTTGCTTTGATTCCCAGACTGAGCTTGTCTCGGGCCCTTATTTCGATTAGATGGAGCTGAACTAGCATTTGCAGGAGTTCGAGTTAGAACCTTGTTAGGATTCTGAGGATAATCCCGGATATAATGATCAGAGGCTCCACATAAGAAACACAAATTCTATTGAGTTCTGCATTGCCTGGTGTGGTGCTTCAGACAGAACTTGCATGTAGGATATTGAACAGCTTTGCCAAAATTCCCCATACTATTAACAAAGATGATCGGGGCTGAAGGCTTAGTTACCGATTGAGGTCTCGGTATGTAATTTCTTTTCTGAACATGAGTGTAATTCGAGAAGTGATTTTTGGAGTGTTTAGGCTTTTTTGACTGCCAATGAGGCTTGTCATCATTTCTGGATCGTTTGTCCTTCCAGGAATTACAACTCTTGCGTTTCTCAAAGGCCTTCATCTTTGCCTCGATTGCAATATCTCGGTTGCAATATTGGCCTCAATTTATCATTCAGTCCATCGATGAACATCCGACACTTATCAGCATCAGTTTTGATGTCTTCCAACCCGTACTTGCAATACTTGCAGAAGTCACTCACGTATTGTTCAATGGGTCGGCCACATTGCTTAAGATACAAGAAATGCTTCCAGTGCTCAGTCAGGTACTATTCAAAGATGTATTTCTTCCTGAATTCCTCGAGGAAGAATTTCCAAGTTACAAGTTCAGTAGGAGCAGTCAGGGTAGAGGCTTCCCACCAGCTTAGAGCTTCATCTGCCAATAAGGCTATGGCACTTTCGAGTTTGTGCTCATCGGGAGATGGTAGTTGCTTAGTCAAGATTCGAGTAGTGGCCTCTAACCAGTATTCAACTACTTCGGGGTTGGCTTCATTAGTGCTAGTAAAAGTATAGGCCCGGTGTTGAGCCAGCTTGTCAATTGGAGCTCTGTTTGGCGCAACAACATAAGGAACAATAGGATGATCTTGTTTTAAAGCAGTTACTAGATGATTGAACATCTCCTTCATACTCAGGAGACATTCCTGCTGCACATGATTTATAGCAGGAGCTTCCTGTTAAGTAGCAGCTTGGGCTCGGTGTTGAGTTTGTTGTTGTGGAGGATTCTGCTCCATCCTTCCACTGTCTTCTTCATTCGAGGAGCCTTCAGGACTTTCATTGTCTCAACCAAGTCTCGTTTTAGATATTCTACGTTCAAATAGAACAATTAGGGATTCAGTTTAATAAGCAAGACACAAGCTATTCAATACAAGTCTCCTAGGTGGTACAAGTATCCTACATGATGCATGATAGCTCGATTTAGTCCTAGAATCGACTAAACCTAGAGCTCTGATACCAAATAAATGTAACACCCCTACCCTGGGCTAGTAGCAAACTGTCTCGGGAGCGTTACATAGGCAAGCAAGCAAGGACAATGAACAAGGAAATACAAGAACAACAAGAAATCAAACATACTTACCTATCATACAAGCGACTCACATTTCGATTCTTACTTCAACCTAAACCATTCGAATAGGTCACTAACTTAATTTCTTTCATGCTTTCTTTTCAAGTTACTACCTTCATGATTCAATAGCTTCATTATATACCACTACCAATTCTAATTGCATAATTGTGCCTTATACTCCAATTCATTTCATTGATCCTAGAATGCAAACATGTTACATCTCTTACTTATTTTACTAAACAATATTATTGAACATACAATTTCATGAACTTGTTTCCAATCAAGCCTTACTCTAAACCCATACATTCGGCAATCATCAATTAACACAAAATAACACTTTCATCAAGGTATATTCATACACATATGACCCCATAATTTGATAGACCATTGAATGGTAGATCAAGCAACATGGTTCATCACACTCTACTTTTAATTCAAGCATACACATGAACATGACAAGGCTTTTGAATTGTTTCCTAGCAAACTAGATCAACATATGATTATTGCATAATTAAATACATATATACGCAGCAAATACCATTCATTACATGAAACTTTAGGTTCATTACATACTTGTCAATTGGTTCATAACATAGTAGGCCCATCAAGACATTATATACAAGTACCAAAATGCATGATCATGATAAGCTATATACAATCTAGTGCCACCATTCTAGGAGATATACAAAACAAGTATGAAACCATACTTTAACTATGCTTGTGTGACTTGCTTTGAGCTCAAGAAATCAGGCATCAAGATCAAGCAACACTCGTATCCTTTATCCTATAGTTGGGAAGAATGAGAACGAGAGTGATAAGTACAAGAATATACTTAGTGAGGTAGTACTAAATCTAACCATTTGTTATGGCAAGTTTCATGTCACTTAATCAAGTATAGACCTAGCTAAGGATTTCAAGCATTAAGATAATCCTAGCTAAGGCTTTCAAGCATCAAGATAATCCTAGCTAAGGATATCATACATTCGGCTATCAAGAAACAAGAAACAAGAATTCATACTTCATGTTTTCATATCATGAATCAAGCACAACATGCTTTCAAAACAAGTAATCAAAGAAGTCATGCTTAGAAGACGAGCAACATACAATTCATGACTATCAAGACAAGTAACATTCAATTCATAGCTATCAAGACAAGTATCATGTGTTATTGGATTGTTATTTCATGTATTATCAATTAAACAACCCCCTTGGTACTTAGTTTGTATAGGTAATCGAGTCTCCAACCAACTATCACCACAAGATGCACGTAGTGCTGGTCAACCCTCCTAGTGTCGCCAAAGACCACATACGTACCCTCCGTCTGTCACTAAATAGGGGCCTTAGCCCTAGACTGTAGTCCACCCTTACACAATGATCTCTAGACTCTAACGCATACCCTTCTACCTATTCCAACTAGCTACCCAGGTTGTTCGATTTACCATTTATTCAAGTGTTTCAAGATCAAGATCATGTCAAGCAAGTTCATTTCATATTAGGCCCTTAGGCCATTGAGCCATAGCTCACATGTCATGTTGTTCTCATGAGTTCATTTCATCATGTGTGATAACATTTCAAGCAAGTTCTTTAAACTTTGATCACATGCCACATGAAGCATACGAGCACTAATGTTACCACTCACCATGCTTATCAATCAAATCAAACATGTACACAAGTTTGAGTTCAAGTTTCATGCATTACTTTAGTCATTCTTCCCTTATTAAGTCAAGTCCATGATTATATTCATTTAACGTTTCAAGAATATAACAAGTCTGCATTTGGTTATGACCTAGTCCTAACCCTAGAGATAACTTCACTCACAATACTCCAAGCTTAGCTAGTCTTGGATCCACACTCCTTTGTTATTGGCTTTAGAATGTTCCACTCTATCCTCTTCCACCAAGTTTACTCATGGTTCTATCACATTACAATTACAAACATGTCAAAACAGGATCATATGATCATCAAATCAAGACAAGGTTACAAGCACATAACATACACAAATTGCCTAAAACTGCATACAAAACAGTTTACAAATTGCCACAAAACAATGTGCAATTACCTATAATGCTGCTGCCAGGCAGCTTGCACTCTAGTCACTTTATCAAGCATAACTTTCATTCCGTACGTCAGAATTTCAATTGGTTTACACCGTTGGAAAGCTAACAGAATTGTCTTTATAGCCATATAATGATTGAATTTTACTTCGTTACCAATTAATACAGTTTTTAACTTAAAGACAGGGCATTTTGCTACACTGGACAGTTTGCACTGTCCCTAGTGTTTCTTCTCTACATTTCAGTATACAACCTAGAATTCAGTTATGTTTTCTCCTAATAATTTAGACATATCAAAGTTTTGTCCATAAAAATTTCAGTCTTAAATTCATTTTGTACAATTTATAGTAATTTTTCAAAGTTACTGCCTAGAACAGAGCATTCTGGGCAGATTACACTAGGTTGAGTTTCTAGCTTCTTAGTTCACCTAAGCAAGGTTCTAACATGGAAATTCAATTCATTTTCATGTTCCTATATGTATAGGTCATTCTAATTCACCTAGACATGTGCCTAAAACAGGGAATTATCATGTTGAACCCAATTTGATCTGTTTGATCAACATTGCACATTCAACTTACCAATTAGGCAGTCCATTGCTTAATTTAACTAGTCCAATTAGGTGTAGTCATTTTCCATCAACATATCTATTCAATTCAATCTTCATTTCATTTATATACATGATCAAAACATGGTTCTATATCCAATTGACATGTTTACACATTTTCTCTATCAAAACAATCCCTAATCAAGACTGTTTTCAACCATGTACACATTTCTCAAATTTCCAGCAACTATACATAATTTTCATTAGAAATTTAACTACAAGCATTCAATTTCCAAGTTCTAATAGAAGCTAGCATGACCCTAACATACATGGCAATCATCCAACTCAGTTTAAACAACAAAACATCATCAATTCAAGATTCAACCATTCTATATCATGTAAAGTCAAGTATTATACCTTCTCCAAGCTAAATTTAATCAAGGTTGAATCAAGAAGCATGAATTTGGAGATAATCTATGAAGTTTTCTTTCTCATAGTGGATGAGCATGGTTCGGCCAAGGTGAGGGAGGTGAAGTGGAGAAGATGATAGCAAGATGGCCACTTGGTCATGGTGTTATCACATGGCTTAGCTATTTGCCTCCACTTGGCAATTTATGATCTAATTATTTCATAAATCCTTAATTACTCATCCTTATTGCATGCAATTCTATATTTATCATTTGTTACTATTTGATCCTTCCTGATTAGTCTACTTCTTTATCAATCCATCTAATTTTAGTCACTAGGTTTAATTAATTCTTCACATTTGTAAATTGTTTGTACAATTAAGTTCTAATTAGTTTTTGACATGTTGTTAGGCCATGATTCAGGGTACTACAATTTCATTCTAATTTGTTTCTGACATGTTGCTTGGCCATGATTTAGGGTATTACAATTCTCCCCCTTAAGATAAATTCGTTCTCGAATTTACCTGAATCGAATAAGTGAGGATATTGCTTCTTCATGACTTCTTCAGATTCCCATGTTGCCTCTTCTACCTTGTGATTCCTCCACAAGACTTTGACAAGAGGAACGGTTTTGTTCCTGAGCTTTCTAACTTCACGATCAAGAATCTGAACTGGTTCTTCTTTGTATGACAAGTCAAGATTCAATTCCACTTCTTCAGGCTCAAGAACATGAGATAGATCAAGCCTATATCTTATGAGCATGGAAACATGGAAGACATTATGGATCTTATCAAATTCACTAGGAAGTGCCAATCGATAAGCCACTGGACCAATCGTTTCAATGATTTCAAATGGTCCGATAAACCGAGGGCTAAGCTTTCCTTTTCTTCGAAACTGAAAGACTTTCTTCCAAGGAGATACTTTGAGGAAGACCTTGTCTCCAAAGTTGTATTGGATGTCTCTCCTTTTCAAGTTAACATAAGTTTTTTGCCTATCAAAGGCTGCCTTCAATCGATCATGAATGATCTTCACTTGTTCTTCGGTTTCTCTGAGCAATTGAGGTCCTAAAACCTTGTTTTCTCCCAATTCAGACCAGCACAAGGGAGTTCTACATTTTCTTCCATATAGAGCTTCGAAGGGAGCCATCTGAATAGATGTCTGGAAGCTATTGTTGTAAGCAAACTCTACTATTGGTAGAGATTTCTCCCAATTCTTCCCGAAGTCTATAACACAAGCACGTAGCATATCTTCGAGCACTTGAATGATTCTTTCAGATTGTCCATCTGATTGAGGATGAAAGGCTGTACTAAGATGCACTTTAGCTCATAGAGCCTTCTGTAAGGAATTCCTGAATCGAGAAGCAAATCTAGGGTCACGATCAGAGATTATAGCTGTAGGTACACCGTGTAATTGAATCACTTCACGGATGTATAGCTCGGCTAAGGTTTCCAAGCTCATGTTCATTTGAACAGGGATGAAGTGAGTAGACTTTGTGAATCTATCAACAATCACCCATACAACATCATTCTTTCTTGGAGTGGAAGGAATACCAGTAATGAAATCCATTATAATCTGATCCCATTTCCACTAAGGGAATTCGATAGGTTGGAGCAATCCAGTAGGGACTTGATGCTCGACTTTAACTCTTTGACAAGTTAGGTAGTTCGATACGAAGTCTGTGATAGCCGACTTAATGCCTGGCCACTAGTATAGTGGCTTTAGATCCTTGTACATCTTAACTGATCCCGGGTGAATCGAGAGATAGCTTTTTGAGCTTCTTGTAGCATTTCTTGTCTTAGTTCCTCGTTGTTAGGAACACATACTATATCCTTGAAATAGAGAACTCCATTCGACTTGAGAGAAAAGTCTGAATTAAACTCAGAGTCTAGCTTGGTTGTGATCTTCTGAAGATCTAGATCAATTTGATGGAGTTCTTTGATTCTCGAGATTAAGCTAGATTGAACTTAAAGTTCAGACAAGAATTTCTGTCCTTTGGAAAAACATAAATGAGCACTGATAGCCAAGGAAGCTACAAAGAATACACAAGATCACTAAGAGAGATTTTTGAGTAGTTACTTGTAAGACAAGAAAGGTATTCGAATGGATTACTTGTAATCCAAGAAAGATTAAATTCAAATGAATATTATAGGATTTAGATTTAGGGGTTTACCCGAGTATGGTCTGCGACTAAGGGCATCAACAACCACATTTGTTTTCCCCGGATGGTAGTCAATAACCAAATCATAGTCTTTAAGCAATACTAGCCATCTTCTTTGTCTCAGATTCAAATCTTTCTGAGTCAGGAGCTATTTGAGACTCTTGTGGTCTGTGAACAGGTTACATTTCTCCCCGTACAAGAAATGTCTCCATATTTTGAAAGCAAATACGATAGTTGCCAATTCTAGATCGTGTGTAGGGTAGTTTGACTCGTGTGGTTTCAGTTGACTTGAAGCGTAAGCTACCACTTTTCCATCTCGCATTAGGACACATCCTAATCCTAAACGAGATGTATCACTATAGACAGTGAGTTCTTTGCCCAATTCTAGTTGGATAAGAATCGGTGCATGAGTCAAGGCTTGTTTAAGTTGATAAAAGCTTCGTTGTTGGTTCTCCGACCAAGCAAAGGGCATCTCTTTGCATGTTAACTTAGTCAAGCTTGCGAAAATGGATGAGAATCCCTTGATAAATTACCAATAATACCCAGCTAAAGCGAGAAAGCTTCTGATCTTACCAAAATTCCTCGGAGGTCTCCAATCCATGATGGATCGAATTTTGCTCGGGTCTACTTTAATTCCTTCTACCGAGATGACATGGCCAAGGAACGAGACTTCTGATATCCAAAATTCACACTTAGAGAACTTCGCGAACAATTAACGTTCTTAGAGAGTTTGCAATACAATTTAAAGGTGTTCGAAGTGTTCTTCCTTATTATGAGAATACACCAGAATGTCATCGACCACAAACTTGTGAAGATTGGGCTTGAATACACGGTTCATGAGGTCCATGAAAGCACCTGGGGCATTTGTTAACCCGAATGGCATTACAAGGAATATGAAGTGGCCATATCGAGTACGAAAGGTTGTCTTGAGTATGTCATCTTCCTTTACCCTCATTTGATAATATACCGATCGAAGATCGATCTTTGAGAACACCAAAGCATCCTTGAGTTGATCTAAGAGATCTTCTATCCTTGGGAGAGGATACCGATTCTTGATAGTAAGCTTATTCAATTGTCTTTAGTCAATACAGAGTCTCATAGTCCCATCTTTCTTCTTCACGAACAAGACTGGAGCACCCCAGAGAGAAGAGCTAGGCCGAATAATGCCTTTATCTTGTAGCACTTGCAGTTATTTCAATTCAACGGGTGCCAATCGATAAGGTATGAAGGACACCAGAGTTGTTCTAGGTTGAAATTCAATCCCGAACTCTACTTCTCTGGTTGGAGGAAGACCAGGGAGTTCCTCAAGAAAAACATAAATAAATTCAGACACAATTGGCATACTAGGTAAGTCTTGAGGAACTCACAAGAGTTGTTCTAGGATTGATTCTTTTCCTAAACCCCGGAGATAAAGTCTCCTATTTTGGTAATCTATCCAGGCTTCATGTTTGCTTAACCAATCTAGTCCTAACACTAGATCGAACTCACAAGAAGGTAAGACATAAAGGTCCATGGGAAAAGGCACATTTTAAATGCTTATAGGGCATTGCTCGCAAAGGAAGTTAATAGGCATATTTCCTCCTATAGGGTTCGAAACTACAAGGTTAGTCTTAACCAGTTCAGGTTTTGTTTAACTTAGCAATCATGGAAGAACATATAAAGGAGCGGGTAGATCCCTAATCAATCAAAGCATATGCAGGACCTGAATTTAATTCAACAGTACCTGTGATAACATCGGGTGCTTCTTCTTCCTCTTTCCCATGAATGTGGTAGATTCGAGCTGGGGCTCAGGATTCTTGGTGTGTAGGTGTCGAATATTGGCCTCTACTTTTGCTTTGATTCCTGGACTGAGATTGTCTCGGGCCCTTGTTTTGATTAGATGGAACTGAACTAGCATTTGCAGGTGTTCGAGTTGGAACCTTATTAGGATTCTGAGGATAATCCCAGATATAATGATCGGAGGCTCCACATAAGAAACACAAATTCTGCTTAGTTTTACATTGCCTGATGTGGAGCTTTTGACAGAACTTGCAAGTAGGTTATTGAACAGCTTTACTAGAATTCCCTGTACTATCAACAGAGATGATCGGGGCTGAAGGCTTGGTTACCGATTGAGGTCTCAGTATGTAATTGCTTTTCTGAACAGGTGTGTAATTCGAAGAGTGATCTTTGGAGTGTTTAGATTTCTTTTACTGCGAATGAGGCTTGTCATCATTTCTGGGTCGTTTGTCCTTCTAGGAGTTACCACTCTTGCATTTCTCAGAGGCTTTTATCTTTGTCTCAGTTGTGTAACACCCCTTACCCGGGTTAGTAGTAACTCGGTTCGGGAGCATTACTTAGCAAGCAAGCAAAGATAAGACAAGTCATGGCATTCGATCTATATTAGATCATAGACAAGGCAATGACAATACATGCATTACAAATTTAAACTTGATTCAATAATCAAGCAATACCTTCGGCAATCAACAACCAAGAAGAATCAATTATTCATACTTGTTTATTTAGCTAATAAGAAAGCTTAAACTTGACTCATAAATCATCCTAGTATTTGAACTAAGCAAGCAAAGAGAGATCAAGCATTTAAACAAGGCATAAGCAACCATTCATGCATTTCTTTTCATGCAAGTAAACTCAAATGTAACTACCATTTCATCCTAAGTATTCGGCTATACTTACAATACAATTAGATTGATATCTTTCTTGCTTACAATTCAAGTTACTACTTCCATGATTTCTTTTACAACACATACACATTGTTTCTTATCCTATTTAATCTCCTTAGTATTACATGCTTCCAATCCAAACCTATTTCAAAATCCTACCAATCGGCCATATTACCAAAAGCAAGTACAAGCATGTAACTAGTACCTAATGACCTAAACTATTCGGCCATGCATCAAACTAGTACACAATACACATATAATCGAGGTTTGAACACACAATTGATTCATATACATACCAAGGTCATTCGAATAGGGTTTAAGCAACATGGTTTCTCATTTTTGAATTATAAATCAAGCATACATATGATCATTTCAAGCATTCACAAAAGCATGACAAGGTTATCAACTATTTTGAAGCCAATTAGGTCATCATAAGATCATTCCATAACATCCAAATATGTGCAGCAAAACATTCAACCATATCAATTTATCTAAGTTCATTACAAACCTTAACTATATACAAATCATAGAT
Organism: Hibiscus mutabilis; assembly: GCA_019671005.1. Taxonomy (NCBI): domain Eukaryota; kingdom Viridiplantae; phylum Streptophyta; class Magnoliopsida; order Malvales; family Malvaceae; genus Hibiscus; species Hibiscus mutabilis. Next base: position 42,942,903 of record CM033745.1, read on the forward strand.
AGGCTATCAAGCATTATATACAACCCTTCAAAATGCATGTTCAAGCTACTTAGATACAACTAGTGCCACCATTCTAGGAGAATACAAAACAAGTATGGAATCATACTTTAACAAAGCTTGTGTAGGATGCTTCTTGCTCAATGGATCAAGCTTCAAGATCAAGCAATGTTAAATCTTTTAACTTGTAGGATGGGAAGAATGATAAGTACAAAAATGTACTTAGTGAGGTAGTAACTAGTCTATCCATTTTGTTAATTCATGTTTCATGTCTTTTAGATCAAGTGTAGACCTAGCTAAGGCTTCCAAGCATTAGAGTAGACTTAGCTAGTTTTTCAAGTATCAATAGTGGCCTTATATAGTCTTTCAATCATCAAGGATATCCTGTCTAGGATAGCATGTATTCGGCCATCAAGCTTAGGCATCAAGAAATCATAATTCATGAATCAAATAACATGCTTGCAAAACAAGAAACCAAGGAGTCGTGCTTTCAAATCAAGCAACATACATTTCATGGCATAGAAGACAAGTATAATGTATAATTGAATCTTATTTCATTTGTTTATTTCATTAAACAACCCCCTTTGTACTTAGTTTGTATAGGTAATCGAGTCTCCAACCAACTGTCGCAACAATATGCACCGTAGTGCTGGTCAACTCTCCTATTGTTGCCAAATACCACATACGTACCCTCCGTCTATTGCCAAATAGGGGCCTTAGCCCTGGACCATAATCCACCCATACTCAATGAGCTCTAGACTCTAAGGCATGCCTTTCTACCTAATCCAACTAGCTACCAAGGTTTTTCGAATTACCATTTATTCAAGTTATCAAGTTCAAGATCATGTTCATGTCAATCAAGATCATTTCATGTTAAGCCCTTAGGCTAATGAGCCTTATCTCACAAGTCAAGTGGTTTCAAGATTCATTTCATCAAACGAGATAACATCATATCTCAAACAAGTCATTAGCATTCAACCATGTTGTTTCATAGCACATACAAGCAACCAAGTTATCACTAATCATGCATAATCATTTCGAATAGGCATGTACAGAAGACTAGGATCATGTTTCATGTATTTCTTTAACTCATCCTTCCCTTATTAAGTCAAATTCATGCTTAGATTCATTAACATAACAAGAATGTAACAAATACATTGGTTAGGACTAAGTCCTAACCCTAGAGGTAACTACACTCACAATACAATCCAAGCAAGCTAGCAATTATCTTGTATGGCTATCCCCTTGTTCTTAGCCCTTGAATGATTTCCTTTTTCTTCCTCAATTTTCTGCCCTTGGTCTAGCAAGCATAACACATACACATTTCATCAAAACAAGCACAATATATCATGCAATCATAGTAGCAATGTTATCACAATGTACTTAACATTTAGCTACTGTTTTTATACTTCCTTTTAAGCATTTCTTACCAATTTATCTCAACATTGTTATTACTTCATTTTAAAGCATAACTGGACATACTACAATGTCCCAAAACTGTTTTGGAAACAGTTTGCATTTAGGTGTAAAAACAGTCCCAAACTGCCCAGGACACTGCTGCTTGGCAGTTTGCACACTGTCCCTTTAAATGCATTATCTTTTAATCCGTACTTCGGAATTTTGATTGCTATACACCTCTGGAAAGATAACAAAATTTCCTATAAGAGAATGTAAGACTTGAGTTTTATTTCTTATCCAATTAATACAGTTTATTGTTCAAAGACAGGGCATTTACACTGCCTGGACAGTTTGCACTGTCCAGTAATTTCTATTTACAGTTTCCAGCATAGGACCCAGTTTTCTATTCTGTTTCCACCTAATGAAAATAGACATTCTAAGGATCATGTCATTAAAATTTCATCCCTGAATTCAATCTATACAATTTTTGGTGAATTTTCAAAGTGACTGCCCAGAATAGCGCAATTCTGGGCAGATTGTATCTATTCACATTTTAATGCCTTTAATTCATTTTAACCAATGTCTTTGCCCTATAATTCATTTCATATGACATCCTAAACATGTTAAGTCAATGTTAATCCATTATTCAAGGCTGCTAAAATAGGGTAAGTTGGTTACAATGCCTAATCTTGCATGTATTTCAATTCCACAAAACAGTTTCTAGATTACAAAACTATGTTCATACTTTTATCTTCCATTTCCAGCATTGTTTGCTAACAATTCAATTCGTTTAACACCTTCTTTACCTTATATAATCATTATCATCATCAATTCATTAATTCCATAGCTCAATTTTAAGTTCTAATCATTCAATTTCCACTTCAACAACACAATTCAATTTTCCAGCAACCTAGGTTTGTTACACAATCACAAACACATGATTTCCAGCATTGTACTTAATGTTCATTCTTCAAATTTGTATAATTCTACAACCATTAAATTATCTAAAAACATATTCAATATCTAATTACATCTATAATCATCAAAACAGTCCAATTCAACAATCATAGTTGCCTATTCAATTGAACACACAAAGAATTATACTTACTTTGCTTCTAGCTTAATTTCAATGAAAATTTCACTACACATGCAAGCTTAGTTTCTTCTTCAATGGCTGAATTTCCAAGCTCTCTCACACTTTTCTTTCTCTCAATTTTCGGACAAATGAATGAAGAAGATGATGACCACATTAGTGGATTTATGAAGTTACTAAACTATCCATTAATTAGTTACTAATCATGTAATTAATCAAGGGAAAATAAGAGAACCATGAAGTTTATCATGCATTCATTTTCTTTCTTGTTTAATTCAATGTAGCCATTCTAATTTGGTCACTTATTTCATTCATTCTTTCAATTAGGCCCTTGACTATTCAATTTAGCTTAATTCTAAATTCAATTAAGCTATCAACTTATGCAATTTGGTTCCGATACTTCTAAGCTAGAATTTGGGCTGTTACAGGTTGCAATAGCCTGGTTCACTAAATTCTGGAAGTCAATGATACCCAGGGTAGTGAATATAGGACTCAGTTCATCATTCAATCCATCAATGAACATCCGAAATTTATCAGCTTCGGTCTTGATGTATTACGACTCGTACTTGCAATACTTGCAGAAGTCACTCACGTATTGTTCAATGGGTTGGCCACCTTGCTTGAGATACAAGAAACGTTTCAGGCACTTGACCAGGTATTGTTCACTAATGTATTTCTTCCTGAATTCCTCGAGGAAGAATTTCCAAGTTACGGCTTCAGCAGGAGCAGTCAGGGTAGTGGTTTCCCACCAACTTAAAGCTTCATCTGCCAACAAGGCTATAGCACATTCGAGCTTGTGCTCATCAGGACAAGGTAGTTGCTTGGTCAAGATTCGACTAGTGGCCTCTAACTAGTACTCAGCTACTTCGGGATTGGCTTCATTAGTTCTAGTGAAAGTATAAGCCCGGTGTTGAGCCAGCTTGTCAATCGGAGCTCTGTTTGGCACAACAATAAGAGGAGCAATAGAATGACCTTGTTTCAAAGCAGTTACAAGATGATTGAATATCTCCTTCATACTCATGAGACATTCCTGCTGCACAAGATTTATAACAAGAGCTTACTGTTGAGCAGCAGCTTGGGCTTGGGTTTTAGCTTGTTGTTGTGGAGGATTATGCTCCATCCTCACACTGTCTCCTTCATTTGAGGAGCCTTCAGGACTTTCATTGTCACGGACAAGTCTCGTTTCAGACATTCTACATTCAAATAGAACAATTAAGGATTCGATTTAATAAGCAAGATACAAGTTATTCAATACAAGTCTCCTAGGTGGCACAAATATCCTATATGATGCAAGAGAGCCCGGTTTAGTCCTAGAACCGACTAAAAAGCTCTGATTACCAATTAAATGTAACACCCCTACCTCGGGCTAGTAGTAAACTTGCTCAGGAGCGTTATATAGGCAAGGAAGGACAATGAACAAGGCAATACAAGCAATACAAGAACAAGCAAGCAACCAATCATACTTACATATCATACAAGTAACTCATATTTGATTTCAAATCATCAAAGGCATTCGAATAAGGCATATAGTTGTTTCCTTTTATACTTACATTATATGTTACTACATTATCAATACACTTAACTTCATTTTTATCCCTATCATTCGAATGAACTAAGACAACAACCTAATTCCATTTCATTTCTTTGTTCCTTAGACTTATACATGTACATCTTAACCCAAATTGCTAACATGGTTCTTGATCATTCAATTTACATGTAACTAGTTCCATCAAGCCATACTCTATTCCTATGCATTCGACAAGCATCATACTATAACAAGGCAACACCTACATCAATTGAGTGGCAAGACAAGTAGGAATGGTTCATATCATTTTGACTTTCGATCCAAGAAAGATAGCATTTTCATTTCTAACCATTGGCAACCACAAAACTAGGTATACATACATAAACATTCATGCTATACATTCAATCATTCACATGTTCATTAATCGAATGGTTCATTGTGATTTAATTCAAACACTTGATCATTCCAATATATAATCAAATGCACAGCAAATTCTTTCCATTACAAGATATTTTAAGTTCATTACATACTTGTCACTAAGTTCATAACATAGTAGGCCCATCAAGAACAATATATACAAGTACCAAAATACATGATCAATCTACACTCTAAACAATCTAGTGCCACCATTCTAGGAGATATACAAAACAACTATGAAGCCATACTTAGGCAAAGCTTGTGTGACTTGCTTCTAGCTCAAGAAATCAGGCTTCAAGATCAAGCAACACTCGTATCCTTTATACTGTAGTTGGGAAGAATGAAAATGGGAGTGATAAGTACAAGAATGTACTTAGTGAGGTAGCAACAAAATCTAACCATTTGTTATGCCAAGTTTTATGTCATTTAATCAAGTATAGACCTAGCTAAGGATTTCAAACATTAAGATAATCCTAGCTAAGGCTTTCAAGCATCAAGATAATCCTATCTAAGGAAATCATACATTCGGCTATCAAGGAACAAGAACATGAAATCATACTTCATGTTTTCATATCAAGAATCAAGCACAACATGCTTTCAAAACAAGTGATCAAGTTAGGTCATGCTTACATGATAAGTAACATACAAATCATGACTTTCAAGACAAGTAACATTCAATTTATAGCTTTCAAGACAAGTATCATGTGTTATTTGATTGTTATTTCATGTATTATCAATTAAACAACCCCTTGGTACTTAGTTTGTATAGGTAATCGAGTCTCCAACCATCTGTCACCACAAGATGCACCGTAGTGCTGGTCAACTCTCCTATTGTCGCCAAAGATCACATACGTACCCTTTCTCTGTTGCCAAATAGGGGCCTTAGCCTTGGACCGTAGTCCACCCTTACACAATGAGCTCTAGACTCTGAGTCATGGCCTTCTACCTAGTCCAACTAGCTACCAAGGTTGTTCGATTTACCATTTATTCAAGTGTTTCAAGATCAAGATCATGTCAAGCAAGTTCATTTCATATTAGGCCCTTAGGCCAATTGAGCCATAGCTCACATATCATGTAATTTTCATGTTTCATTTCATCAAGATGAGATTATATCTCAAGCAAGTCTTTAGCATTTGATCACATGCATCATGTCACATACAAGCACCAATGTACCATTTAAACATGCTTAGCATTCAAATAAAACATGAATTCAAGATGCGATCAATCTTCATGCATTACTAGTCATTCTTCCCTTATTAAGTCAAGTCAAGTCCATAATTAGGTTCATTTAACATTTTCAAGAGTGTAACAAGTACGCATTGTTTAGGACCTAGTCCTAACCCTAAAGATAACTACACTAACAATACTCTAAGCTTAGCTAGTCTTGGATCCACACTCCTTTGTTCTTAGCTTTAGGATGATCCAATCTATCCTCTTCCACCAAGTTTACTCCTGGTTCTATCACACACAACAAATACATGTCAAACCAAGATCATATGATCATTCAATCAAGGCAAGGTTACAAGCACATAATATACACAAATCTGGCAACATGCTCATATCCATTTTCCATTACACTTAACTACACTTATCTATACTCTAGTTCATGTAAAACAAGGCAAAATCAATTTCCTAAAACTGTTTACAAAAGTGTTTACAAATTGCCACAAAAAAGTGTACAATTACCTATACTACAGCTGCCAGGCAGCCTGGACTCTAATCACTTAATCATGCATAACTTTCATTCAGTACCTCGGAATTTCAATTGGTTTACACTGTTGGAAAGGTAACAAAATTTTATTTATAACCATATAAGTCTTGCATTTTAGTTCTTTGCCAATTAATATAGTTTTTAACTTAAAGACAAGGTAATTTGCGACACTGGACAGTTTGTACTGTCCCTAGTGTTTCTTTTCTACATTTAACTCTACAAGCCATAATCCAGTTCTGTTTTCTCCTAATTAATTTAAACATATGAAGGTGTTGTCCATAAAATTTTAAGCCTTAAATTCATTTTATACAATTTATTGTGATTTTTCAAAGTTATTGCCCATAACAGAGCATTCTGGGCAGATTACACTAGGTTGAATTTCTAGCTTCTTAACTCATTTTTAACAAGGTTCTAACATAGCAATTCAATTCACTTTCATGCTCTTACATGTCTAGGTCAGTCTAATACACCTAGCAATATTCTTAAAATAGGGCATTATCATGTTGAAACCAATTTGATCTATTTAATCAACATTGCACATCCAATTTACCAATTGAGCAGTCCATTACCTAATTTAACTAGTCCAATTAGGTGCTTTCACATTTCCAGCAAGTTATTTATTCAATTCAATCTTCATTTTATCTACTAACATGATCAAAACAGGCTTCTATATCCAATTGACATTTTACACATTTTCCTATCAAAACAGTCCCTAATCAAGACTGTTTTCAACCATATATACATTTCTCAAATTTCTAGCAACCATCTATATTTCCTTTATAAATTTGGCCACTAGTATACACAATTTCAAGTTCAAATTGAAGCTAGCATGACCCTAAAAGACATGGAAATCATTCAATTCAATTTACACAACAAGAACATCATCAATCACTCATTCAAACAAGTTGCTAGGGGGAAGGATTTAGAATCCACTTACAATCTTCCTAGCTATTCAATTTTCATGCAATTGTGATCTAATGCAAGCTTTCTTCCCAACAATGGTGATTTTCTTTTCCTAGATGGATGAGGAGAGTTTCGGCCAAGGTGGAGTGTAGAAGATGATAGCAAGATGACCACTTGGCCATGGTGTTATCACATGGCTTAGCTATTTGCCTCCACTTGGCAAATTTTGGTCTAATTTCTTCAAAAATCCTTAATTACTCATCCTTATTGCATGCAATTCTACATTTACAATTTGTTACTATTTGATCCTTCATGATTAGGCTACTTCTTTAGCAATCCATCTAATTTAATCACTAGGTTTAATCAATTCTTCTAATTTGTACATTATTTGTACAAGTTCATTCTAATTTGTTTATGACATGTTGCTATGCCATGATTTGGGGTATTACAATCTATTCGAATAGGGAATAAACAATGTTGGAAATTCGTATTCGATGTTACCAATTGAATGTTTGCGACTGAGTGCATTAGCCACAACATTTGCCTTGCCAGGTGGTAATCAATGATTAGATCATATTCTTTTAGTAGTTCCACCCATCTTCGTTGTCAAAGATTTAACTTCTTCTGAGTTAGGATGTATTTTAAACTCTGATGATCCATAAATAACCAACATTTCTCTCCATATAGATAATATCTCCAGATCTTTAAGGCAAACACGACTGCAACTAGCTCCAAGTCGTGTGTTGGATAGTTCAATTCATGTGGCTTGAGTTGCCGAGAAGCATAGGCAATGACCTTGTCGTCTTGCATCAATATACACCCTAAACCGAGATGGGAAGCATCACTGAAGACTGTAAAGTCTTTTCCCGGTTCAGGTTGGATTAGAATAGGAGCTTGAGTTAGGACTTGCTTCAATTGATCAAAACTCCTTTGCTGGTCCTTAAACCATTTAAATGGACTATTCTTTCGAAGGAGTCGAGTCAATGAGTAGCAAGAATCAAGAAACCTTTCACGAATCTTTGGTAATACCCGACTAAACTGAGAAAACTCCTAACCTCACTTATGTTTCTTGGAGGTCTCCATTTGATGACGATTCAAATCTTTTTAGGATCAACCTTTATCCCTTCGATCGAGATAACATGGCCCAGGAAGGATACTTCCGAGGGTCAGAACTCGCATTTGCTCAATTTGGCATGTCACTGATTCTCCCTCAATGTTTGGAGTACAATTCGAAGGTGATTAGCATGTTCTTCTTTGTCCTTTGAGTAGACAAGAATGTCATCAATAAAATCAATAAAAACAATCATGAATTTGTCCAAATAGGGTTTGAACACTCAGTTCATTAAGTCCATGAAAGCTGCTAGAACATTGGTTAGCCCAAATGGCATATCTAGGAATTCATAGTGACAATAACGAGTCCTAAAAGCAGTTTTGGGTGCATCCGAGTCTTGTATTCTCATATGATAGTACCTCGCTCTCAAATAGATCTTGGAGAAGACTTTGGCATCCTTGAATTGATCGAACAAGTCGTCAATCCTCGGCAATGGATACTTGTTCTTAATAGTAAGTCGGTTTAGCTGACGATAATCAATACATAGCCTCATTGACCCGTCTTTCTTCTGAACAAACAATACGGGTGCTCCCAGGGTGAAGAGCTAGGTCGGATGAAGCCCTTGTCTTGAAGCTCTTGCAATTGTTGCTTAAGGTCTTTGAGTTCAACAGGGGCCATTCGATATGGAACGATAAACACTGTATCACTCCACGGGTTGAACTTCAATCTTGAATTCAACTTCCCGAATAAGGGGCAATCCTGACAATTCCCCAGGAAAAATATCAGGGAAGTCAAAAATAATAGGGAATGAACTCACCCGAATTCAATTTCATCACTTTTAATCATAGCAGCAAAGATGCTAATAGCTTTCTTATCGATCAAGGTAATGGATTTTTCTCCTAGACCTTGGAGAAACAATTATGGCAATCTACCCAAGCTTGATGCCTTCCTAACCAATCTAATCCCAGAATGAGATCGAATTCAACAAAAAGGCAATAACAATAGGTTTGTTAGAAAAGGGATGCCCTAAATAAACAAAGGGCAATCCTTACATATTTTATCCCATGATCGATGTTTGGAGTGTATCTTATTGTATAGGCAATCTTACTTGTCTTTTACTTGATGTCTTTTAAAAATTCAATTAATAATTTTGGTTCCTTCCAATGTCTATCGATATCATGGCTCTAAGATTCAATATTTGTAGGATAATTGATTATTTCTCTCTTTAATAAGAGACTTCAACATTCATAGTTAGCTACCCTATGTGAGCCTTCATTATACGATCATGATTCACACATATCGCATAACCAAGCAATAATCGGAATGACACTGTGTCACCTGAGACATATGCAACTACACTTACATTGATTAAGATGGATCACAAGAACTTTCTTCCTGCTGAACTTGTTGGGGTTCAGTAGGCTTCAGGGGATCCTGGTTCATCCTTACCCTCCCTCCCTCATTGGAGGAGCCAGTCGGGCTTTCATTATCCTTGCCCAAACTTGTTTAAGACATTCTATGTATAAGAAGTAAGAGAAGTCAAGCTCAAGTCACAATCCAATCAATATTCAAGTAACTCCCAGGTGACACCTAAATGATCAATGACAATAGCCTATTCATGCAATAAACCCTAGAATCATGCAACCATAAGCTCTGATTACCATTCTGTAACATACTCTTACCACCCTAGTAGGATATGGTAAGTTACTACAATTACAATCAATGATTCATTCAATTTAAGGTAGAGAATTCAATTCGTTTTAGGTCTTTCTTGCTCATTAAGAAAGGTTTCGAATAGGTGAGGACCTATAATGCACTTTGTTATCAAAATCAATACTAATTAAAACTTACTTGATTCCCAAGCAATCATTCGAACTAGATGAAAAGCCTACTAGGTAATTTCAACATTCAATGTAACTATCAAGCATTCCAATAAGTGATTTACATGTTTTACTCATGTAACCTTAATCAAACATATGTGCGTACAAAGTTATACATACCATTCGGCCAATTCTCTAAATGATCTAGGTGGTTCATGTCTAACACGTAGATTACTACATTTACTTAATGTTAACTAGTCAACTTCAATAGATCTATTCAACCATTTCAAGCATAATTCAACCATAGAAACCTAACATTCGGCTAACAAGCACACAAGTTCATTAAAGTGCATACATGCTCATATATATACATACCATACTCTTATAGATCATTGATGAGCTTAATTTATACAAACCATAACTAAGTGATCATAAATATGCATGCCTTAGGTGCCACCATCCTAGGAGAACTATAACAAGATGGAAACATACTCTTTCAAGCAAAATGTGACTTGTACGAGCTTAGACTTCGGGATAGAATCCAATATCAACCTGTATCGTAGAAATGAGACTTGGATAAGCAAAGCTTAGTGAGTGAGTTAAAGTTACAAGGCAATCAGTACAAAAAGTCTCAACTATGAACCATCTAATAGATGGTATGGTTCCCCCATCAATAAGGAACCATTCGAAGCAATGTAAACAATACTAGATACTTTCGCTAAAATTTTCAATCCAATATCAATACAAGGCTTAAAGTTTAGACAAGCTCAATCTTCCAATTCGATTAACAATAGGTATGTCATGTCATTTAAACATAATCAATGATCAAGCAAAATTTCAATGTCAATATTTCATGGCATTCGATATTCCTTTACCATCAAGTAATCTCATATAAACAATGTTCAAGCAATGTTTCAATGTCAATATTTCATAGCATTCAATATTTCTTTACCATCAAGTAATCTCATATAAACAATGTTCTAGCAATGTTTCAATGTCAATATTTCATGGCATTCATTATTCCTTTATCATCAAGCAATCTCACATAAACAATGTTCAGCTAATGTTTCAATGTCAATATTTCATGGCATTCGATACTCCTTTACCATCAAGTAATCTCATATAAACAATGTTCAAGCAATGTTTCCATGTCAATATTTCATAGCATTCGATATTCCTTTACCATCAATAATCTCATATAACAATGTTTCAATGTTACAATGTTACAATCAATTAATGCAATTCAATATGACAATAGATTCAATGTATATGATGTATAAGTTCATTTTAAGTATAGCCTTGAGAATCGATTACTCAGTCTAGATACTTGAGTCTCCAACCAAACTGTCACCAATAACAATAGTCAATATGGTACCAAGTACCTGGTCAAATCGCTCCTACTGTCGCTAATGACCAATAACAATACTTCCCTCCTACTGTCGCCAATTAGGGACCAATGTCCCAGATCGTAGTCCACCCCGACAATGAGCTCTATAGACTCTATGGCATGCCAACTATATCTAAGACTGACTCGAGACCAAGGATTTCAATAGTTATCACTTTCAATCAATTAGAAGCATGATTCAATTCAATATACACATTTTGTGCCAATATCCCCTTTCAATCGAATAGGGCTCAAGTCAATACCAATTTCAATGTTTCAATAGTCAATGGAGGTGTGTCAATCAATATGTCATAAAACAATGAATTGAGTTGCTTCTATCTATAACATCATGCTTCAATTCAATATGGTTCAATTAGGCAATAAGCATATCATGACAAACAACAACAATTCAAGCATGCTTCACAATCAAGTAACCACTCAAAAGAGTACTTACCTTGATAATGCTCTATAACAAGCTTATTATACAATTTACACTCAAGAATCAATAAGAATTACAAATCAGAAATAGACTTGGAGAGGTTACTGCCCTCTCCAAACTTTAAACTACACTCACTGAAATTTTCTGAGCTATTGTCGATCCCGGATTGTAATCCCTTTCCATCTACTAGCTTGCTGATCTAAGTGAGCCCCTTTTTCCTCAATTTCCACGTGATCTAACATTCATGCAATACATAGTGTATCAGATAGAATCCAGCAACCAATTGAGTCATTATGTGACTCCATACTCAAGCATACAATTCAATATAAACATCTAGACTGTTGCTGCCTGGCAGCATGTGCACTGCTTACTTAAATGTTCATATCTTTTATTCCGTACGTCGGAATTTCGAACTGTTTACACCGTTAGAAATCTAACTTAATTTTCATTCTAACCATATAAGCCGTACATTTTAATCCTTTTCCAATTAATACAGTTTTTAGCTTAAAGACAGAGCAATTTACAACACTGGACAGTTTGCACTGTCCCTAGTGTTTCTTCTCTACAATTCATTCTACAATCCAAAATTCAGTTCTGTTTTCTCCTAATGAATTTAGACATGTTAAGGCATTGTCCAAAAAGATTTCAGCCTCAAAATCTATTTATACAATGTATGGTGATTTTTCAAAGTTACTGCCCAAAACAGAGTTTTCTGGGCAGATTACACTAGGTTAAGCTTCTAGCTTCATAATTCATCTAAACAAGATTCTAACATGTTTGTTCAACATATATACTCATTCATACATGTATAGGTCATTCCAATTATGTGTCCAACCTATAAAAACATGGTAATTGAGCAACATTTTCAATTTGATTCATTAGGACATCAATTCACTAGAATTTCCAGCATCTACAATTTCAATTTACATATCAACCATCCATTCTAATAATCATCCAAATTTTCCAGCATCTATCATAGAATTTCACCATCAATTTATCTATTGACAACATCATTTTCTCCTACTCATTCGAATGACATATCAATTTCATGAATCAATCAATCAATTGAACTTCTTAACTAGTTCATAGCATCAATTCACTAACCATTCATCAAATTCATGGAATTCAAGCAAGAACCCTAAATCTACATGCATCATTTGAATCTGTAACACGTTAAGGAAGAGATTTTACCTTCCTATCAAGATTATATGAATGTTAGCAACTCCAATTTCACCAAATTTCAAGCTTGAATCAATGAATCATGGAGTTTTCTCATTCAACCCCTTTTCTCTCTTCTTTCTTCCTTCATTCGGCCCCAATGAGAAAGATGCTGATAATTCATCAATTAATTCCTCCCTTAAATGACTAATTCATCCTTAATTATCCACTAATTAATGACATGTGTAGGGCATTTTAGGAATGTGAGAATTTTGCATGCATTCCTTCAATTTGTCACTTGTTTTGGCTTGGTCACTTATACATTAGGTTACCACTTTTTCAATTATAGCATTCTAGTCCTTAATAACTAGACTTTGTACCTTACTTTCAATCAATTAGGGATTAAATGAAGGCACTGTAGTAACTTCTTTATACTAGTTTTGAGGATATTACAATTTCTATAATCTGTTTTACAATTCAGAATTCAATTCCGTTTGTTTCTAATGAAACTAGACATATTAAGATTCTGACCATATAAATTACAGCCTTAATTCAAGCATTACTATTTATGGTGAATTTTCAAAGTTACTGCCCATAATAGAGTTTTCTGGGCAGATTTCACCAAGCTAGATTTTTAGCTTCATTAATCACTTAGATGGTACTTCTAACATGTTAATTCAACTTATATACATACTCATACAAGTTTAGGTCAGTTCAATTACGTGTTAAACATGTGAAATAAGGGCATTATTGATCAATATGTTCGGTCACTCTATCAGGGCAACATTTCAGTGTTATTTTCCAGCAATGTGTTAACATTTCTCAAGCAATTTGGTTATGTTACAGCCCCTTATAAGCTCCTAAAATAGACCCGATTCATACTCACATACATACATGCTCAACTCAATCCTCTCATGCTCTTATATATATATATAAAACAGATCTGTCACATGTATACAATCATTTATTCAAAACATTTCAACAATGTCTCAATTTAGCTAAGTCGAATAGATCAAGGATTCCATAGTCGTCTATGTACATCCATTTATTTCCTTCAACTCATAAATCACAAAGCAAGGTTTCCATTTCAAGAGAAACACATAATTTCAACTTAGCAAATATACACTATAGGTCCATTCAAACAACTAATCATGCAACAATAAAAAGGAAGAACATTTACCTCCTTTAAGTTGAAAATGGAATTCGATTCCATAAGGTATTCCCCAAAGGTTAACTTCTCAAATAACTCCAATTTCTCCCCTAACAAAACTCTCTAATTCCATTGGTTCTCTCCCTCCACAAAGGAGAAGATGACTCCTTTGATTGCCTTAGCTGAGAGAAGCATGAAGGGACAAGTGGACATGCCCTTGATCTTTTAATTATTTAGCATGCAAGACAATTCTTTTGCAACATATAAAATTTGACCCCTTTTTTAAAATTGTCACTTAATAATTGTTTCCTTCATTTTAGATCCCAACAATTCTATCTCACCATTATAGGCCCTCTAATAAAATTGTTCATCTAATTTACTCACGTTTCAATTTAATCCAACTCCTACAATAAAAATAATTATTATTATTTTTTTAATTCGATAAAGATTGAATTGCTTGTTTAATAGAACATTCTACTAGGCCAGAGTTTGGGATGTTACAATTACTACAATGCTTTCATTTGATTCCTAAGATACTAGGTTTAGTTAATAAGGACTAGAATGCTATAATTGAAAAACTAGAAACTTGATGTATAAGTGACCAAACCGAAACAAGTGACAAATTGAAGGAATGCATGATAAATTCTCACATTCCTAAAATGCCCCTACACATGTCATTAATTAGTGGATAATTAAGGACAAATTAGTCATTTTAGGGGGAGATAATTGATGAACCATTGTCATCTTCCTCCCTAGTAGCCGATTGAATGAACAAAGAAGAGAGAAAAGGGGATTGAGTGAGAAAATTCTATAACCATACATTCAAGCTTGAAATTGGAGAAATTGGAGTTGCTAGCATTCATATAATCTTGATAGGAAGGTAAAATATCTTCCTTAATGTGTTATAGATTCAAATGATGCATGTAGATTCTAAGTTCTTGCTTGAATTACATGAATTGGATGATTGGTTAGTGAATTGATGCTATGAACTAGTTAAGAAGTTCAATTGATTGATCAATCTATGAAATTGATGTTGCCAATAATCAAATTGATGGTGAAATGCTATGCTAGTTTCTGGAAAAATTTGGATGATGATTAGAATGGATGATTGATATGAGAATGAAAATTCTGGTTGCTGGAAATTCTAGTCAATTAATGTCTTAATGAATCAAATTGAAAATATTGCTCAATTGCCCTGTTTTTATAGGATTGACACATAATTGGACTGACTTAGACATGTATGAATGAGTATATATATTGAACAATCATGTTAGGATCCTTGTCTAAGTGATTAAAGAAGCTAGAATCCAGCTAATGGAAAGCTGTTGAGAATACTCTGTTTTCGGCAGTGAGTTTGAAAAAATGTAGAAAATCACATAGACCAAATTAGGGAGTAAATCTTATATGTACAGAATCATGAGTATGTATAGTTTCGTATACAACAATCGGAATCGAATTATGAGTTATAAAACAGTTTGTAGAGACAAATCTCTAAGGATAGTACAAATTGTCCAGTGGCATAATTTGGTCTCCCTTTAAATAAAAAAACTATAATAATTCACAATGAATAAAAATGTAAGGCCTATATGGTTAGAAGGAAAATTAAGTTAGCTTTCTAACGGTGTAAACGGTTTGAAATTCCTACATAGGGGATAAAAGATATGAACATTTAAGCAAGCAGTGCACATGTTGTAAGGCACCAACAATCTTGATGTTTGTATTAAATTGAATGCTTGAGTATATGGAGTCACATAATGACTCAATTGGTTGTTGTATTTTACCTAATACACTATGCATTGTATGAATGTTAGATCACATTGAAATTGAGTAAAAAGGGGCTCACATAGAACAGCAAGCTAGTAGAGGGAAATGGATTTCAATCCGGGATCGACAATAGCTCAGAAAATTCCTGTGAGTGTAGTTTAAAGTTTGGAGAGGGCGGTAACCTCTCCAAGTCCATTTTTTATTTATATTTCTTATTGATTCTTAGTATAATTGTGTAATGAGCTAGCTATGGAGCATTAGCAAGGTAAGTGCTCTTTTGTGTGGTTACTTGATTGTGAAGCATGCTTGAATTACTATTGATTGTCATGATAAGCTTATTGCTTAATTGAACTATATTGAAATGAAGCATGTTGATATGGTTTCATTGTTTAATGACATATTGATTGACATACCTTCATTGACTATTGGAATATTGACATTGGTATTGGCTATGAACCCTATTCGAATAAAAGGGAATATTGGCACTAAATGTGCATATTAAATTGAATCATTCTTCTAATTGAATGAAAATGATAACTATTGTTAGCATTGGTCTCGAGTCGGTATTAGATATAGTTGGCATGCCATAGAGTCTATAGAGCTCATTATTGAGGTGGACTACAGTCCGGACACTGGTCCCTAATTGGCGACAGCTGGAGGGAAATATTGTTATTGGTCATTGGCGACAGTAGGAGGGATTTAACCAGTACTATGTACCATATTTACTATTGTTATTGGCGACAGTTTGGTTGGAGACTCGAGTATCTAGACTGAGTAATCGATTCTCAGGGCTATACTTAAAATGAACTATAACTCATGCACATTGAATCTATTGATACATTGAATTCCATTGATTGATAGTAAAGGAAAATTGATTGCTATGAACTATTGATATTGAGACATTGATTGAACATTGCTTATATGAGATTGCTTGATTGTAAAGAAAACAACAAATTCCATGAACTATGTATATTGAGACATTGGTTGAACACTGAACCTTTTGCTATATTGAATTGCATTGATTGATTGCAAAGGAAAATCGAATGCCAAGAACTATTGATATTGAGACATTGGTTGAACATTGCTTCTATGAGATTGCTTGAGTTTGAAACATTGATTTTGTTTAAATGACATGATAAGCTTATTGTTAATCGAATTGGATGAAAGAGTATGTTTTCATCTTGTTATAGTTCTCCTAGGATGGTGGCACCTAAGGCATGTAAATTCATGATCACTTAGTTATGGTTTGTATAAATTAACTTCATCTTTGATATATTAAGAGTATGGGATGTATACTTATGAGCATGTATGCACTTAATTAAGCTTGAATGCTTGTTAGTCTCATGATAGATTTCCATTGTTAGATTATGCATGTAATGGTTGAATTGAACTATTGAGGTTGGTTAGATAACAATAAGTAGATGTACTAATCCACTTGTCTGGACATGAACCACTTTGGTCACATAAGGTATTAGCCGAATGATGTATGTAATATTGGAAGAATGTATGTTTGATTAAGGTAACGTAAGTAAATGATCTAAAACACCTATTGGTATGCATAGTAGCTACATTGAATGATGAAACCTTCTATTGTTATCCATCTACTTCGAATAGTTACTTGAAGAAAAAGTAAGTCCTAAATGGTATTGATTATTACAACAATTCCATTATGGGTCCTCACCTATTCGAATTGTATCTTGATGTGCAAGAAAGACTTAAAACAAATTGAACTCTCAACCTTCAATTGAATGAATCATTGATTGTAATTGTAGTAACTTACCTAATCCTACTAGGGTGGTTAGAGTATGTTACAATATGTATATCACTCAAGCATGTATAATCATATACTTCACATAGTCATAAGTTACTTATATTGCAAGATATAAAAAAGGAACCTCTATTCTAATTTGAGACATTTCAATGAATTTCCTTTCAACTCAGTCTAGTGAATTAATACTCAGTTTCCTTATAATTCATTTGTTTTAAACCTTCATAGCACCAGTCATTGGTGTATACACATTTATACGTATCCCAATCAAAACCAAATATACATGTTTACCTTCCAAACAATCCACCAACCGAAGCATACAATTAGATGCTCCAAAACAGTCCTAATTAAACATGTTTACACAATTTAATACTTCAAAACAGTCCATAAAATGATCATGTATAGCTAAAATAGTCCACATATCATGTTACACAATTTAATACTTCAAAACAGTCCATACAATGATCATGTATAGCTAAAACAGTCCACATATCATGTTTACACAATTTAATACTTCAAAACAGTCCATACAACGATCATATATAGCTAAAACAGTCCACATATCATGTTTACACAATTAGACTCTAAAACAGCCCACAATGTGCTTAAATTCATTCAAAAGAGTCCACTAGACATATAAAAACATTTATACTTGGCAAGACAGCCCGTAAACTAGGCATACTCAAAGTCACAGCATAGCATAGTTAAGTCATATCATTAATTACTTTTTATGTAAGATAGCAAGCCATGAATATATAATCATGGAGCAATAGTTACAAGTAAACCATTTGAATAAACTATTATCACACAAGTATTTCTAGCCAATTTAAGATATAATAATTCTCCAAATCATGTTCACAGACAGGCTTTTCTTCGAAGCATTTATTTACATTAAATTAGTAACCAAGTTTCATTAGAGGATCATTTCTTGATAAGTAAGATATTATAGTTCTTTATTTCTTAAGATTACAATTACGTGCTTTTCTTATTAACATAACCTTGTGAATCGACCTCAGCCTAGGTACACAAATCCAAAACATTATGTAACAACAAGGGTACGTTAAGTACCAATACAAGGGTACACTAAGTACCATATCATCATTTAACAAGGGTACCAATGGTACCAATAGATCATACGATCTTTAGCAACAAGGGACTGTAGTCCAGGACCACAGTCCAAACTAGCGAGCTCGACGGACTCTATGGCATGCCAACTATACCTAAGACTGACTCGAAACTAGGGCTTTTCATTAATCATCCCTTAACTTATCAAATGAGCATTGCTCCATTTCATTTGTCATAACTTGTATCATTTTTCCCTTCCTCAATTAGGGATAACAATCTTGTTCACCACATGTGAACTAGGCAATTCTTTCTCTTTTAATCAAGGGCTCGAAAGCCAATATCACCTTTATCATTATTTCATAAATTTCATGAGAAATTTAAGCTATCAATCTTGTATCACAAGCTCATAAGATGCTGGTAATCAATTAATATATCAACTTTCCCATTTAAACACATTGACAAGCAATTCGAAACAACCAACATACTACATCAAACAATCATTTAGTCTAAAAACATGCTTTCTCCGTCAAACTTCACATTACCAAGCATTTGTCAATGAAACACATACATTTATCAAACATTACTTTCAATATATGAAATTATATACATATATGAACATCCATTCGAATAGCATCCAAATTCTTTTCTAGGCTTTCATCCACCATATTTATCAATAAGTACTTGATAAGTACTCACCTCGATCCAAGCTTAGAAGCATCACCGTACTTATTTATCAAACAACAATGTGAAATAGTAACAAATAAAGGTCCTAGGGATAATTCAATCTATCCTAAGACTTTAAACTACACTCACCTCTTATCTTGAAGTTACAGGATACCTGAATCCATAACCATATTTTGCTACTTATCCAAATCCTTCCTAGCTCCTTCTTGGTCTAAAATGAGAAGAAGTGTAACTATGTATTAGCACAATTCCTAACACTCATTCACCCAAAACAGGGTAATTCATGAACACATGCATATATAAGCACCAAAACTGTCCAATTTGACATGTAAATACAACAATTCATTCTAAGTAGTCCATTTAATTTCATACTTAGTCAAAACTGTCCAGCAACACATACACACAATTTTCACATTGAAAACTGTCCAAGATGAATACATACATGTGTAAATAAATCCTAATATGTATGTATATATATTTTTCATGCCTTAAAACAATCCCCAAACATGCTTTTACATATTCTAACAACTTCACTTCTTTAGTACAAACACACAAATAAACAAATCAAGACAACATTACATGTATATACAAAAATTACATGTCAAAATAGTCCCAATATTTCTAGATTCAAGCAAAACTGCCCAGCCAACATGCTTCAATCATCCTATGTTCAATTCAAGCAAGCCATGTACACAAACAAAGCATTCAAATATTATCAAGGTAAACTAGATCAACATTTTATCATTCCATATTAAAATCCATATATGCGCAGCAAATACCATTCATTACATGAGACTTAAGTTCATTACATACATGACCATAGGTTCATAACATAGTAGGCCCATCAAGATCAATATATACAAGTTTCAAGTGTACCAAAATGCATGATCAAGCTAACTATATACAATCTAGTGCCACCATTTTGGGAGATATACAAAACAAGTACGAAACCATACTTTAACTATACTTGTGTGACTTGCTTCTAGCTTAAGGCAACAGGCTTCTAGATCAAGCAACACTCGTATCCTTTATCCTGTAGTTGGGAAGAATGAAAAACGATAGTGATAAGTACAAGAATGTACTTAGTGAGGTAGTAACTAAATCTAACCATTTGTTCTTTCAAGTTTCGTGTCATTTAATCAAGTATAGACCTAGCTAAGGATTTCAAACATTAAGATAATCCTAGCTAAGGCTTTCAAGCATCAAGATAATCCTAGAAAAGGATATCATACATTCGGCTATCAAGGAACAAGAACATGGAATCATACTTCATGTTTTCATATCAAGAATCAAGCACAACATGCTTTCAAAACAAGTGATCAAGTTAAGTCATGCTTACATGACAAGTAACATACAAATCATGACTTTCAAGACAAGTAACATTCAATTCATAGCTTTTAAGACAAGTATCATGTGTTATTAGATTGTTATTTCATGTATTATCAATTAAACAAACCCCTTGGTACTTTGTATAGGTAATCAAGTCTCCAACCAGCTGTCGCCACAAGATGCACCGTAGTGCTGGTCAACCCTCCTACTATCGCCAAAGACCATATACGTACCTTCCGTCTGTCGCCAAATAGAGGCCTTAGCCCTGGACCGTAGTCCACCCATACACAATGAGCTCTAGACTCTAAGGCATGCCCTTCTACCTAGTCCAACTAGCTACCAAGGTTGTTCGATTTACCATTTATTCAAGTGTTTCAAGATCCAGATCATGTCAAGCAAGTTCATTTCATATTAGGCCCTTAGGCCAATTGAGCCATAGCTCACATTTCATGAAATTTTCATGTTTCATTTCATCAAGTAGGATACATTACAAGCAAGTTCTTTAAGCACTTGATCACATGCCATATCACACATATAAGCACCATGGTTACCACTTAATCATGCTTAAACATTCGAATTAAACATGTATGCAAAGTTGTGATGAAGTATCATGCATTACTAGTCATTCTTCCCTTATTAAGTCAAGTCCATGATTAGGTTCATTTAACATTTCAAGAATGTAAACAAGTATGCATTTGGTTAGGACCTAGTCCTAACCCTAGAGATAACTACATTCACAATACCCCAAGCTTAGCTAGTCTTGGATCCACACTCCTTTGTTCTTGGATTTAGGATGATCCACTCTATCCTCTTCCATCAAGTTTACTCCCGATTCTATCACATTACAAGTACAAACATGTCAAGACAAGTTCATATGATCATTCAATCAAGGCAAGGTTTCAAACACATAACATACACAAACCTGGCAGCATGCTCATATACATTCTTCACTACACTTATCTATACTCTAGTTCATGTAAAACAAGGTACAATCAAGCAATCTTATATAAGCAATGTTCAATCAATGTCTCAATATCAATAGTTCATGGCATTTGATGTTTTCTTTACAATCAAGCAATCTCATATAAGCAATGCTTAATCACTGTTTCAATATCAATAGTTCATGGCACTCAATTTTCCTTTACAATCAATCAAAGCAATTCAATATAGCAATTGGTTCAATGTACATGAGGTATAAGTTCATTTTAGGTGTAGCCTTGAGAATCGATTACTCAGTCTAGATACTCGAGTCCCCAACCAAACAGTCGCCAATAACAATAATCAATATGGAATAAAGTACCAGTCAAATCCCTCATACTGTCGCCAATGACCAATAACACTACTTCTCTCCTATTGTCGCCAATTAGGGACCAATGTCCCGGACTGTAGTCCACCCCGATAATGAGCTCTATAGACTCTATGGTTCAATTCAATTCGAGACCAAGGCTAACAATAGTTATCATTTTCATTCAATTCGAAGCATGATTCAATTCAATGTACACATTTAGTGCCAATATTTTCTTTCATTCGAATATGGTTCATAGCCAATACCAATGTCAATATTCCAATAGTTGATAAAGGTATGTCAATCAATATGTCATTAAACAATGAATTGAGTTGCTTCAAACCATACCAACATGCTTCATTTCAATATAGTTCAATTAAGCAAGAAGCATATCATGGAAATCAATTGAATTTCAAGCATACTTCTCAATCAAGTAACCACTCAAGAGAGCATTTACCTTGATAATGCTCCATAGCAAGCTCATTACACAATTATACTAAGATTCAATAAGAAATTCAAATCAGAAAATGGACTAGGAGAGGTTATCGCCCTCTCCAAACTTTAAACTGCACTCACAGGAATTTTCTAAGCTATTGTCAGTCCCGGATTGTAATCCCTTTCCCTCTACTAGCTTGTTGATGTAAGTGAGCCCCTTTCTCCTCAATTTCCACTTGGTCTAACATTCATACAATGCATAGTGTATTAGATACAATCCAGCAACCAATTGAGTTATTATGTGACTCCATATACTCAAGCATTCAATTCAATACAAACATAAAGACTGTTGCTGCCATGCAGCATGTGCACTGCTTGCTTAAAAGTTCATATATTTTATTCCATATGTCAAAATTTTGAATCATTTACACCTTTAGAAAGCTAACTTAATTGTCCTTTTAACCATATAGGCCTTACAATTTTAATAATAGTGAATTAATACAGTTTTTCATTTAAAGGCATACCAAATTATGCCACCAGACAGTTTGCACTATCCTTAGAGATTTGCCTCTACAAACTGTTTTATAACTCAAAATTCAATTCCGTTTGTTGTATACGAAACTAGACATACTCATGATTTTGTACATATAAGATTTACTCCCTAATTTGGTCTATGTGATTTTCTACAAATTTTCAAACTCACTGCCCAAATAGAGTATCCTGGACAGCTTCACTTTAGCTAGTTTCTAGCTTCATTAATCACTTAGACAAGGATCCTAACATGATTGTTCAGCATATATACTCATTCATACATGTCTAGGTCAGTCCAATTACGTGTCAGACCTATAAAAACAGGGCAATTGAACAATATTTTCAATTTGATTCAATAAAAAATCAATTCACAAGAATTTCCAGCAAACAAAATTTCAATTCACATATCAATCATCCATTCTAATCATCCTCCAAAATTTTCCAGAAACTAGCATATCATTTCACCATCAATTTGGTTATTGGAAACATCATTTTCATAGATTGATCAATCAATTGAACTGCTTAACTATTTCATAGCATCAATTCACTAACCAATCATCCAATTCATGTAATTCAAGCAAGAACTTAGAATCTACATGCATCGTTTGAATCTATAACACATTAAGGAAGAGATTTTTACCTTCCTATCAAGATTATATGATTGCTAGCAACTCTAATTTCACCAAATTTCAAGCTTGAATTTATGAACATGGAGTTTTCTCACTCAATTCCTATTCTCTCAATTTTGTTCATCCTATTCGGCCACGAGGAGGAAGATGATAATAGATCATCAATTAATTCCTCCCAAAATGACTAAATTGTCCTTAATTATCCACTAATTAATGACATATGTAGGGGCAGTTTAGGAATATAAGAATTTTGCATGCATTCCTTCAATTTGTCACTTGTTTCAGTTTGGTCACTTATACATTAGGTTACCGCATTTTCAATTATAGCATTCTAGTCCTTATTAACTAGACCTAGTATCTTATTTTCAATCAATTAGGAATCAAATGAAAGCATTGTAGTAACTTCTTTTATACTAGTTTTGAGGATATTACAATTCCCTCCCCCTTAAAGAAATTCATCCTCAAATTTACCCGAGGGGAATAGATGAGGGTACTGCTTTCTCATCGCTGCTTCGGGTTCCCAAGTGGCTTCATTTACATTGTGGTTCTTCCATAGAACTTTCACCAATGGCACAATCTTATTGCGATGTCTCTTGACTTCTTTATCAAGTATTTGAATTGGCTCTTCATTGTACGATAGATCAGGATTAAGTTTCACCTCATCAGGTTCTAGAACATGTGATGGATCTGATCGATATTTCCTCAACATCGATACATGGAAGATGTTGTGGATTCTATTGAATTCAGCAGGGAGTGCTAGCTTGTAAGCAACTGGACTGATCTTTTCTAAGACTTCAAAAGGTCTGATGAATCGAGGGCTTAGTTTACCCTTCTTCCCAAATCTGAGGATTATCTTCCAAGGAGATACCTTCATGAATACGAAATCCCCCACTTGATATTCAATGTTTCTTCTCTTGAGGTCGGCATAAGCCTTTTGCCTATCGAAGGCCTCTTTCAGTCTGCCATGAATCACCCGAACTTGATTTCTGGTTTCACGAAGCAATTCAGGTCCTAAGACCTTGTTTTCTCCCAATTCAGAGCAGCATAGGGGAGTTCTACATCTCCAGCCATACAATGCTTCAAATGGGGCCATTTTGATAGAAGCTTGATGGTTGTTGTTGTAGGCAAACTCGGCTAATGGTAGAGATTTCTCCCAGTCTTTACCGAAGTCAATAACGCAAGCTCGAAGCATGTCTTCAAGCACTTGGATTACCCTTTCAGATTGTCCATCGATTTGTGGATGGAAGGCAGTGCTAAGATTCAGCTTAGTTCCCATAGCTTCTTGAAGAGTCCTCCAAAATCGAGAAGTAAAACGAGAGTCTCGATCTGATATAATAGATCTAGGAACACTGTGAAGCCTTATCACTTCTTTCAAGTATAATTCAGCTTGTTGTTTGAGGTTCATGTTCGTTCGAGCAGGTAGGAAGTGAGCCGATTTGGTGAACCTATCAACGATCACCCAAATACCATCATTTTTCCTCGGTGATAGAGGCAATCTCGATACGAAGTCCATTGTTATACATTCCCACTACCATTGAGGCAATTCGATGGGTTGTAAAAGTCCAGTAGGTAGTTGGTGTTCAGCCTTCACCTTCTGGCAAGTGAGGCACTTTGATACAAAGTCAACAATATCGGCCTTCAATCGCGGCCACCAATAGACTTCCTTTAAGTCCTTATACATCATTATTACTCCCATATGTATTGAAAAAGGACTACTATGTGCTTCTTGAAGCATTTCCCTCTTAAGGATTGGATCACTGGGTATACAAACTCGATTCTTGAAGTAGAGCACACCATTCAATCGAAGTGAGAATTCGGTGTTTGGTTTGGAATCAATCTCTTTCAATATCTTCTAAAGTTCGGGGTCATTTTGTTGAAGCTCTTTGATCCTCGAATTCAAGTCAGATTGAACTTGAAGTTCTGCCAAAAATCTTGATTCTTTAGGAGCTTAAAATGGGCATTGAAAGTAGTTGAAGCTACAAATAAAGGATTTCGATTAGTGGATTCATATCATCCATTCAAATAAAGGGATAAACAATGTTGGAAATTCGTATTCGATCTTACCAATTGAATGTTTGCGACTGCGCGCATCAGCCACAACATTTGCCTTGCTCGGGTGGTAATCAATGATTAGATCGTAGTCTTTTAGTAGTTCCACCCATCTTCGTTGTTGAAGATTTAACTCCTTCTGAGTTAGGATGTATTTTAAACTCTGATGATCTGTAAATAATCGACATTTCTCTCCATGTAGATAATGTCTCCAGATCTTTAAAGCAAACACAATTGTAGCTAGCTCCAAGTCGTGTGTTGGATAGTTCAATTCATGTGGCTTGAGTTGCCGAGAAGCATATGCAATGACCTTGTCTTCTTGCATCAATACACACCCTAAACCGAGATGGGAAGCATCACTAAAGACTGTAAAGTCTTTTCCCGGTTTAGGTTGGATTAGAATATGAGCTTGAGTTAGGACTTGCTTCAATTGATCGAAGCTCCTCTACTGGTCCTCGGACCATTTAAATGGAGTATTCTTTGGAAGGAGTCGAGTCAATGGAGTAGCAAGAATCGAGAACCCTTTCATGAATCTTCGGTAATACCTGGCTAAACCGAAAAAACTGCTAACCTTGCTAACATTTCTTGGAGGTCTCCATTCGATGATGGTTTGAATCTTCTTAGGATCAACCTTTATCCCTTCGGCCGAGATAACATGGCCAAGGAAGGATACTTCCGAGAGCCAGAACTCACATTTGCTCAATTTGGCATATAGTCGATTCTCTCTCAATGATTGGACTACAATTCAAAGGTGATTAGCATGTTCTTCTTTGTCCTTTGAGTAGACAAGAGTGTCATCAATAAAAATAACTATGAATTTGTCCAAATAAGGTTTGAACACTCAGTCCATTAAGTCCATGAAAGTCGCTGGAGCATTGGTTAGCCCGAAGGGCATAACTAGGAACTCGTAGTGACCATAACGAGTCCTGAAAGCTATTTTGGGTATATCAGAGTCTTTTATTCTCATCTGATAGTACCTCAAACACAAATCAATCTTGGAGAAGACTTTGGCATCCTTGAATTGATCGAACAAGTCCTCTCTCCTCAACAAAGTATACTTGTTCTTGATAGTGAGCCGATTTAGCTAACGATAATCGATAAATAGCCTCATCGACCCGCCTTCTTCTTAACAAACAATACAGGTGCTCCCCAGGGTGAAGAGCTAGGTCAGATAAAGCCCTTGTCTTGAAGCTCTTGCAATTGTTGGTTAAGCTCTTTGAGTTCAATAGGGGCCATTTGATATGGAGCGATAGACACTGGATTATTCCCATGTTGAACTTTAATCTTAAATTCAACTTCCCGAATAGGGGTCAGTCCCAACAATTCCTCAGGAAAAACATCACTGAAGTTAGAAACAACCGGGAATGAACTCACCCCAAATTCAATTTCATCACTTTTAATCTTAGCAGCAAAGATGCTAATAGGTTTCTTATCGATCAAGGTAATGGATTTTTCTCCTAGACCTTGGAGAAACAATTTTATCTTTTGGAAATCTACCCAAGCTTGATGCCTTCCTAACCAATCTAACCCCAGAATGAGATCGAATTCAACAAAAGGCAACAATAACAAGTCAGCTAGGAATTGGATGCCTTGAATGAATAAAGGGTAATTTTTACATATTTGGTTCACTATTACATTGTCTCCTAAAGGATTGGTAGCAATTAAGCTACAACTAACATATTCAGGCTTCCATTAAAGCTTTTCAATTAAAGAAGATCTTATGAATGAATGAGTTGATCCCGTATCAAATAAAGCATAAACAGGATAAGTATCGCGGTAGATTGTACCTACAATTATGTTAAGAGATTCTTCCTCCTCCCGACCACGGATATGATAGACTCGAGCAGGTGCCTGGGACTCTTGGTATGTAGCATTAGACCCTTGGCCTTTTCTCTTCCCGTAGTTGCCTGAGTTAGCTTGCTTTAAACCCTTTTTCCCCTGGGTGAAGGGGCTAGATTCGACTTGTGAGAAACATGTGAAGGCAACTTGTTCGGATTTTGGGGGCAATCTTTAACATAGTGTGTCGTGTCTCCGCACAAGTAACAAGCATTAGTGAGCTTTCTACAAACTCTAGTATGGTTCTTTTGACAAGTCTTGCAAGTAGGGATTTGGTTCTCCCTCCCGGTATTCCCGATGCTGTCCATGGACACCATAGGTGTTGAGGCTCTGGACATAGCTTGTGGCTTGGGTATATAGCTACCCTTAGAGAAATTTCCCTGATTGGAAGAATTTCCTCCTTGGTGTTTTTGTTTCTTCTTGAGCCAATAAGACTTATGATAATCCCTTGAACTTTTTTTATATCGGTACTGATTCTCTAATCATTTTGCCGAAGTCTTCATCTTGGCTTCGGTAGCTATGACTCGATTAACCAATTCTTGGAAGTCAGTAATCCCTAAAGCAGTGAACATGGGGCCTAATTCATCATTGAGTCCATCTATGAACATTCTACATTTTTCATCTTCTTTCTTAATGAACTCTAAGCCGTATTTGCAGTATTTGCATAACTCGCTAACATACAGCTTGATTGATTTCCCTCCTTGCTTCAGGTACAAGAACTTTTTGCGATCAGTAAGATACTGGTCACTAATATACTTCTTTTTTAATTCTTTAAGGAAAAATTCCCAGGTGACAGCTTCTTCA
The DNA here is from genome assembly GCA_019671005.1 of Hibiscus mutabilis. Lineage (NCBI taxonomy): Eukaryota > Viridiplantae > Streptophyta > Magnoliopsida > Malvales > Malvaceae > Hibiscus > Hibiscus mutabilis. Next base: position 42,971,128 of record CM033745.1, read on the forward strand.
GGTGCTGCCAAGGTAGTAGTTTCCCACCAATTCAGTGCCCCTCGGCCAACAATGCTACTGCACACTCCAGTTTGTGTTCATCTGAGCACAAAAGTTGCTTAGACAAGATTCTTGTCATATTTCCTAGCCAGTACTCCGCATCTTCTAGCCTGTCTTCACTTGTTCCAATGAAAGTGTAAGCTCGGTGTTAAGCTAACTTGTCAATTGGAACTCTTGTCGGTTTTGCTACCAGAGAGTCATGAAGAATTGGAGGATTCTGTCTCATAGAGACAATCATTTGATCAAACATATCCTTCATACTAGAGAAGTATTCTCGTTGAATAGGATAAATCACGGGAACTTCATGCTGAACTTGTTGAGGTTCAGTAGGCTTCTGGGGATCCTAATTCATCCTTACGCTCCCTCCCTCATTGGAGGAGCCAGTCGGGCTTTCATTATCCTTGCCCAATCTTGTTTCAGACATTATATATATAAGGAAAAAGAGAAATCAAGCTCAAGTCACACTCCAATCAATATTCAAGTAACTCCTAGGTGGCACCTAAATGATCAATGACAATAGCCTATTCATGCAATAGACCCTAGAATCATGCAACCATAAGCTCTGATTACCATTATGTAACAGACTCAAACCACCCTAATAGGATTAGGTAAGTTACTACAATTACAATCAATGATTCATTCAATTGAAGGTAGGGAGTTCAATTCGTTTTAAGTCTTTCTTGCACATCAAGATACAATTCGAATAGGTGAGGACCCATAATGCAATTGTTATCATAATCAATACCATTTAGGACTTACTTGTTCTTCAAGTAACTATTCAAACTAGATGGATAACAATAGAAGGTTTCATCATTCAATGTAGTTATTATGCATACCAATAGGTGTTTTACATCATTTACTTAAGTTACATTAATCAAACATACATGCTTCCAATATTACATACATCATTCGGCTAGTACCTTATGTGACCAAAGTGGTTCATGTCCAAACATGTGGATTACTACATTTACTTATTGTTATCTAACCAACCTCAATAGTTCTATTCAACCATTACATGCATAATCTGACCATGGAAATCTATCATAAGACTAACAAGCATTCAAGCTTAATTAAGTGCATACATGCTCACAAGTATACATACCATACTCTTAATAGATCATAGATGAAGTTAATGTATACAAACCATAAGTAAGTGATCAAGAATATACATTCCTTAGATGCCACTATCCTAGGAGAACTATAACAAGATGAAAACATACTCTTTCAAGCAAAATGTGACTTGTACGAGCTTAGACTTCGGGATAGGATCCAATATCAACCTGAATCATAGAAATGAGACATGAATAAGCAAAGCTTAGCGAGTGAGTTACAGTTACAAGGAAATCAATACATTAAGTCTCAACTATGAACCATCAAATGGATGATATGGTTCCCTCATCAATAAGGAACCATTCGAAACAAGGCAAACAATACTAGATATATTCCTTAATTTTCAATCCAATACCAATACAAGGCTTGAAATTTAGACATACTCAATCATCCAATTCGATTAACATTAAGCTTATCATGTCATTTAGACAAAATCAATGTTTCAAACTCAAGCAATCTCATAGAAGCAATGTTCAACCAATGTCTCAATATCAATAGTTCATGGTATTCGATTTTCCTTTGCAATCAATCAATGCAATTCAATATAGTAATAGGTTCAATGTTCAACTAATGTCTCAATATCCATAGTTCATGGCATTTGATGTTTTCCTTACAATCAAGCAATCTCATATAAGCAATGTTCAATCAATGTTTTTATATCAATAGTTCATGGCATCTGATGTTTTCTTTACAGTCAAGCAATCTCATATAAGCAATGTTTAATAAATGTTTCAATATCAATAGTTCATGGCACTCAATTTTTCCTTTACAATCAATCAAAGCAATTCAATATAGCATTAGGTTCAATGTACATGAGGTATAAGTTCATTTTAGGTGTAGCCTTGAGAAACGATTACTCAGTCTAGATACTCGAGTCCCCAACAAAACTGTCACTAATAACAATAATCAATATGGTACAAAGTACCGGTCAAATCCCTCCGTATGTCGCCAATAATCAATAACAATACTTCCCTCCTACTGTCGCCAATTAGGGACTAATGTCCCAGACTGTAGTCCACCCCGATAATGAGCTCTGTAGATTCTATGGCATGCCAACTATATCTGAGACCAAGGCTAACAATAGTTATCATTTTCATTCAATTAGAAGCATGATTCAATTCAATGTGCACATTTAGAGCCAATATTCCCTTTTATTCGAATAGGGTTCATAGCCAATACGAATGTCAATATTACAATAGTCAATGAAGGTATGTCAATCAATATGTCTTTAAACAATGAATTGAGTTACTTCTAACCATATCAGCATGCTTCATTGCAATACAGTTCAATTAAGCAAGAAGCATATCATGGCAATCAATTGAATTTCAAGCATACTCCTCAATCAAGTAACCACTCAAGAGAGCACTTACCTTGCTAATTCTCCATAGCAAGCTCATTACACAAATATACTAAGATTCAATAAGAAATTCAAATCAGAAAATGGACTAGGAGAGGTTACCGCCCTCTCCAAACTTTAAACTACACTCACAGGAATTTTCTGAGCTATTCTCATTCCCGGATTGTAATCCCTTTCCCTCTACTAGCTTGCTGATCTAAGTGAGCCCCTTTTTCCTCAATTTCCACTTGATATAACATTCATACAATGCATAGTGTATTAGATACAATCCATCAACCAATTGAGTCATTATGTGACTGCATATACTCAAGCATTCAATTCAATACAAATATCAAGACTGTTGCTGCCATGCAGCATGTGCACTGCTTGCTTAAATGTTCATATTTTTTATTCCACACGTCAGGATTTCGAACCATTTACACCGTTAGGAAGATAACTTAATTGTCCTTTTAACCATATAGGCCTTACAATTTTACTCATAGTGAATTAATACAGTTTTTCGTTTAAAGGCAGACCAAATTATGCCACTGGACAGTTTGCACTATCCTTAGAGATTTGTCTCTACAAACTGTTTTATAACTCAGAATTCGATTCCGTTTTCTGTATACGAAACTAGACATACTCATGATTATGTACATATGAGATTTACTCCCTAATTTGGTCTATGTGATTTTCTAGAAATTTTCAAACTCATTGCCCAAATCAGAGTATCCTGGACAGCTTCACTTTAGCTAGTTTCTAGCTTCATTAATCACTTAGACAAGGATCCTAACATGATTTTTCAGCATATATACTCATTCATACATGTCTAGGTCAGTCCAACTATGTGTCAAACCTATAAAAGCAGGGCAATTGAGCAATATTTTCAATTTGAGTCAATAAGACATCAATTCACTAGAATTTCCAGCAACTAGAAATTCAATTCGCATATCAATCATCCATTCTAATCATCATCCAAATTTTTCCAGCAACTAGCATAGCATTTCACCATCAATTTGGTTATTGGCAACATCAATTTCACATATTGATCAATCAATTGAACTTTTTAACTAGTTCATAGCATCAATTCACTAACCAATCATACAATTCATGTAATTCAAGCAAGAACTTAGAATCTACATGCATCATTTGAATCTGTAACACATTAAGGAATAGATTTTTACCTTGCTATCAAGATTATATGAATGCTAGCAACTCCAATTTCACCAAATTTCGAGCTTTAATCTATGAACATGGAGTTTTCTCTCTCAATACCTATTCTCTCTATTTTGTTCATCCTATTCGGCCACAAGGAGGAAGATGATAATAGATCATCAATTAATTCCTCCCAAAATAACTAAATTGTCCTAAATTATCTACTAATTAATGACATGTGTAGGGGTATTTTAGGAATATAAGATTTTTGAATGCATTCCTTCAATTTGTCACTTTTTCGGTTTGGTCACTTATACATTAGGTTACCACTTTTTCAATTATCGCATTCTAGTCCTTATTAACTATGTAACGCCCTAAAATTGGCCTAGAAATGTTACCACTATCTAAACTATAGGCTAATTGAATTCATAAGTTGATCAATTTAAAGAAGAATGAAAATTTGCCATCCTTAAGATCAAATAAGTGGAATTGAACTAAATTGAATTGAAATGAAAACTATAAGGCATAAATGAAAGGATGAAAATGTGAACATGCAAAATTCTATAGATTGCATGTAAGATTAAATTAAATGGAGGCCTTGACACATGTTCTCATTGGAAGAGAACATGTGCCAATTTGGATGATGACTCATGGCTAGGGAGAATAATGACCAAACATATAGTCATCTTCTTCCCTAATTCATCTACCTTGGCCGAAACAGAGAGAGAGAAATGGGAGAGAAAATTTGCATGCAAACACCTTCAATTCAAGCTTCTTGATTCATCCATTGATCAAATTTAGCTTGGAGAATGTATAATACTTGATTCTAACTTGTTATAGATTGTTTAAATATGCAAATGATGATGTTCTTATTGCCTTGATGAAATTGGATGATTGCCATGTATGTTAGGGTCATGCTAGCTTCAATTAGAGCTTGGAAATTGAATGCTAGAAACTAAATTGCTAATGAGATATATGTATAGTTGCTGGAAAATTGAGAAATATGTGCTTGATGGAAAACAATCTTGATTAGGGATTGTTTTGATGGAGAAATTGTGTAAACATGTTAAATGAACATAGAACCATGTTTTGATCATGTTGCTAGGTGAAATGAAGATTGAATTGAATAGATATGTTGCTCGAAAATGACTACACCTATTGAAAAAGTTAAATTAGGTAATGGACTGCCCAGTTGATGAATTAGATGTGTAAATGTGATCAAATAGATCAAATTAGGTTCAACATGATAATGCCATGTTTTAAGAACATTTCGAGGTGAATTATGATGACCTAGACATGTATGAACATGAACATGAATAGAATTGCCATGTTAGGACCTTGCTAAAATGAGTTAAGAAGCTAGAAATTCAACCTAGTGTAATCTGCCCAGAATGCTCTGCTCTGTTCTGGGCTGAAATTTTTATGGACAACACCTTGATATGTCTAAATTCATTAGGAGAAAACAGAACTGAACTCTGGGTTGTATACTGAATTGTAGAGAAGAAACACTAGGGACAGTGGAAACTGTCCAGTGTAGCAAAATGCCATGTCTTTAAGTTAAAAATTGTATTAATTGGCAAAGAACTAAAATGCAAGCCCTATATGGTCATAAAGATAATTTTGTTAGCTTTCCAATGGTGTAAACCAATTGAAATTTTGACGTATGGAATGAGAGTTATGCATGATTAAGTGACCAGAGTGCAAGCTGCCTGACAGCAACAATATAGGCAATTACACACTGTTTTGTGGCATTTTGTAAACCGTCTTGTAAATAGTTTTAGGCCTTTGATTATGCCTTGTTTTACATGAACTAGAATGTAGATAAGTGTAGTTAAGTGTAATCGAAAATGTATATGAGCATGCTGCCAAATTTGTGAATGTTGTGTGCTTGTAACTTTGTCTTGATTTGATGATCATATGATCTTGTTTTGACATATGTTTGTACTTGTAATGTGATAGAACCAGGAGTAAACTTGGTGGAAGAGGATAGAGTGGATCATCCTAAAGCCAAGAACAAGGGAGTATGGATCCAAGACTAGCTAAGGTTGGGGTATTGTGAGTGTAGTTACCTCTAGGGTTAGGACTAGGTCCTAACCAATGTATTCTTGTTACATTCTTGAAATGTTAAATGAATCTAATCATGAACTTGACCTAATAAGGGAAGGATGACTAAAGTACTACATGAAACTTGATCCTAGCCTTGTATACAAGATCAATTCGTATGATTAAGTATGATTATGTGATAACATGGATGCTTGTATGTGGTATGATGCAATGTGATTGAATGCTAAAGACTTGCTTTAGACATATTCTCATCTTGATGAAATGAAACATGAAACTACTTGATATGTGAGCTATGGCTCAATGGCCTAAGGGCCTAATATGAAATGAACTTGCTTGACATGATCTTGAAACACTTGAATAAATGGTAAATCGAGCAACCTTAGTAGCTAGTTGGACTAGATAGAAGGGCATGCCTTAGAGTCTAGAGCTCATTGTGTAAGGGTGGACTATGGTCTAGGGATAAGGCCCCTATTTGGCGACAAACAGAGGGTACGTATGTGGTCTTTGGCGACAGTAGGAGGGTTGACCAGCACTACAGTGCATCTTGTGGCGACAATTGGTTGGAGACTCGATTACCTATACAAACTAAGTACCAAGGGGGTTGTTTAATGAATAACAATTGAAATAACAATCCTACATCATATGTTACTTGTTTTAAATGCCATGAATTTGTATGTTACTTTACTTGAAAGCATGACTCTTTGATTTGTTGTTTTGCAAGCATGTTGTGCTTTCATGAAGTATGAATTCTTGTTGCTTGTACCTTGTTGACCGAATGTATGATATCCTTAGCTAGGATAATCCTGATGCTTGAAAGCCTAGCTAAGATCACTCTAGTGCTTGAAAGCCTAGCTAAGATCACTCTAATGATTGAAAGCCTTAGCTAAGTCTATACTTGATTAAATGACACATAAAACTTGAAATAACAATTGATTAGACTTAGTACTAACTCGCTAAGTACATTCTTGTACTTATCACTCTTGTTTTCATTCTTCCCAACCTACAGGATAAAGGATTCAATCGTTTGCTTGATCTTGATGCCTGTTACCTTGAGCTTTGGCAAGAAAGGGAAACTAAGTCCCCGATTCATTGGACCTTTTGAGGTTATTGAAAAAGTTGGCCCTGTGGCTTATCGCTTATTGCTGCCCTCAGAAGTGAGTAAAATCCATGTTGTGTTTCATGTATCCATGCTTCGGAAGTACCGATCAGATCCCTCGCACATCATTGAGCCTGCATCTATAGAAATTCAACCAAACTTGTCCTACGAGGAAGAACCAGTTCAGATTCTTGCAAGGGAAGTTAAGAGACTATCTTGCAAGGGAAGTTAAAAGACTTTGCAACAAGACTTCCATTAGTTAAAGTGCTCTGGAGGAGCCACACGCTACGGAAGCAACATGCGAACTAGAGGAAACATTGCAAATGATCATCGGCTATCGATATCGTCATTGAGACCATTGAAATGTTGCTAATTTCGTTGATAATGTTATAGAACATTGATATTGAAACATTGCTCATTGATAAAATCATTGAATATATATATTGAGTATTGTCATTGCTATTGAACACCAATCATTTCTATTGTCGCTGGACCTTGGATTCGAAAGCACTTTGGATACAATTGGCATACCATAGAATTGATGAGCTCAGAGTATGGGTGACTACGGTCCTTGGGCTACGACCCATATTGATTTGGCGAGGTAGAGGGATGTATTGAGATGTTGATCATATTGGCGAGGCGGAGGGACTAGACCATTCATTGATTTGGCGAGGTGTGGGAATTCGCGTATCCGCTATCCTGAATCGATCCAAGGGTTATTGTTGAAATATGGACTTATTGCTATTGAACATGATCATTGCATTGCTACTATTGAAGCATTGCACTGTTGATGTCGAAACATGATTTGGAATGTATTTCATCGATAAAGTATTAGTTGTGAATACCTCGCTAGGCAATGTATGCCTAATGCATTTCATTTCATACATTTCAAGTTAAGGATTTCATCACTGGAGATCAGAGATTAAACGTTGTTGATAAGTCAATACAAGCCTGAGTAATGTGTTTTGCCTCTACGAACTCCTAGTATGGTGGCAAAGTACTTAAACTAGTCATTTGTGGCCCTTTTGATATGTGTGCATTGTGCATGGCATGTAAAAGTGGTTAAGGCTCTAAAAGGCTTTATGGTGTAGCTTAAAAATGACTAAATATGCATATTTGGCACTAAAAGGTGAAAACCTAGTAAACGAATTTGAATAACCCTAAAATTTATCATGCAAGTAGAATATAGTATTGAAATATTGTGGCTAAAGTTTCATTGCATTTGGACATTGTTTGCTAGGTCAAATGAACCAAAAACTAGAAGAAAATTGACATTACAGTGCAGGGCGTACCGATATAGGTCAAGTTGTATCGATACGGCCTTGCATATTTGGCCTGAGAAAGCATGAGTTAACCATAGCGTGTCAATACCTGTCTAAAGTGTACTGATACAGGTTTTGGCAGTAAGGTTTGGGCATTTAATTGCATCGATACAGTCTCAGGGCGTTTCATAATAGGTCAACTCTAGTCAACCCGTATCGATACAATCCCAGTTGTACAGATACAAGCATTAGTCAAAGAAGGTTGGAAGTGAATCTGAGTATTTCCTTATCGATAATGTACAATGGTGTATCAATACGACATGACCGGTATTACAGTTATAAGACCATAATTAGTAAGTCAAAGTTGGTCAACCCGTATCGATATGGTCCAGTTGTATCGAAACGATACTTGATAGACTCAATGGGTTCTAAATCCTGTACACTCGTATCGGTACGGGCCCAATGTGTATCGATACGCTGGTAGTTAATTCTGTTAAAAGACATTGAATATAGTTTTAAAATGTTTACAAAATGGACACTGAATGTTGCAAGGCCTAATTGGATAGGTAAACGGTATCAGATTAACATGGAAATTTACAAGGACACTGAAATGATATTGAATTTCATTGTTGTGTAGTTAATTACATTAAAGGACCCTTAAGTTTTTGAAATTTACAATTTAGCCCTAAAACTTGTAAAAGTTTAAGAATTGATCTTAGATGCTAAATCACTATTCCGCATTGGGTAAAATGGATTAACACCCATACTTGTTAATGATTTAAATTATGACATCAATTGAGTGGCAAGCCTTTATTGAAATTTTATTGTATCAATCATCATTTTGTTCGTCGGTAGCATTCTCCGACCAGGCTCCTGACCAGGCCGGGTGGGGGATGTTACATTTGTGGTATCAGAGCTAGAGTTTAGCTGATTCTAGGACTAAACCGAAGCCTATTGTATTGTTATTATGTTACTTTGCCACCTAAGAGTTATATATTGTGTATATTGTGACTTGTCAACTAATCCGATCTCTTTATGTTATAGATATGTCTGGAACTAACGAAGCTCACATAGATGAGCCCACTACCGACTCCTCAACACATGGTGAGGAAATAAGGGAGGAGACCCATCAAATCCATCTAATCCCCCACCATAGAACATTGAGCTGGAGTTGCCTAGTGCTCAGGCTGAATGTTACCAGAACATGGCCAACATGTTCAAACAATGTATGACCTCGATGAGAGCTAAACAAATGGTGCAACCTACTTAGCTGGCTGTCTAGTATGCTCAAGCCCCTATTGATAAGCTGGCATTGCTTTGGGCCTATACTTTCACTGGCAAGGATGATGACAATCCTGAGACTGCAAAATACTGGCTGGATAATACATTGAGAATCCTAAACAAACAATTATAGTGTTCCGATGAGCATAAGCTTGAGTGCTCCCTAGCACTGTTAGCAGATGAAGCACTCTAGTGGTGGGAGACTACTATAGTCACTGTTCATGAAGAGACCATCTATTAGGAGAAAGGTGCAGCATCTTCCTCCATCTAAAGCAAGGTGGCCGACCCATCGAGTAATATATCCATGAATTTTGCAAGTATTGCTGATATGGTGCTGAATACATTAAGAAAGAAGAGGACAAGTGCAGGATGTTCATTGTCGGGCTTAAGGATGAGCTATGCCCTATGTTTATTGCCTTGGGCATCACTAACTTTCAAGACCTTGTGAATTGAGTTAAGGCCACCGAAGCTGCAAAGAGGGCTCAGAGATTGGGTGGATCTAGCAAGTCTGAGAAGAGATTCAGAGATGATTCTTGGCCTCCCTTGTGGAACAAGAAGGGTAGGAATCAAGGCCTTAAGCAGAATGCTTACCCTCAGCCTTCTCGTATTGGGAATATCAAGAGGCCTCAGGCCACAACGCATTCTTCTGTGAAGATGGCCTAGTTGAAAAGCACTAGAGGCTCCAACCGAAGTTCACAAAATCTAGTTTGCAACTATTGCCAGAAACAACATCCAACGGGTCAGTGTTGTAAGCAGACTAGAGCATGCTTCTATTATGGAGAACAAGGTCATTTCATCTGTGATTGTCCCCTTAGTGCCACCAATTCTACTACTGCACCAGCAAGTAATGCAACCCCTGCTCAGTCCTTTTGAGGTAAGGGGTCAAGGCAAGGTTCTTCGGGAGCTACAGGGAGACCTAGTGGCTCTGGCAAGGCACTGAGTAAACAAGAATCCAAGGCTCCTGCTCAGATGTATCATGTGAGGAGCAGGGAGGAGGAAGATGAGCATGACGTGTAATACCCCAAATCATGGCCTAGTAACATGTCACAAACTAATTAGAACTTAATTGTACAAAAAATCTACAAATTAGAGGAATTGATTAAACCTAGTGACTAAATTAGATGGATTGATAACTAAATAGTTGAATCATGAAAGATCAAATAGTAATAATATGTAAATGTTGAATTGCATGCAATTAGTATGTGTAATTAAGGAATTATCAAGCAATTAAACCCTTAGTTGCCATATGGAGGCATTCGACCAAGCCAAGTGATAACAACTTGGATAGGTGTCCATCTACCAATCATCTTCTCCACTCAACCTGTAACACCCTAAAATTAGCCTAGAAATGTTACCACAAACTTAACTATAGGCTAATTGAATTCATAAGTTAATCAATTTAAAGAAGAAAGAACATTAGCTATCCCTAAGATCAAATAGGTGAAAGTAGAACCAAATTGAATTGAAATTAAAACTAGAAGGAACAAATGGAATGATAGAAATGTGAACATGCAAAACTTTAGCGTTTGCATGCAAATAGGATCAAGATTAAGGGCCTTGACACATTTTCTCAATTGAAGAGAACATGTGCCATATTGGAGCATGACTCACGGCTAGGTGGAGAACAATAACAAAAAATATTTTCATCTTCCTCCCCAAAATTATCTCCTTGGCCGAATTGCTTGAGAGAGAAAGGGGAGAAAAGAGCTTCATGAAAACACCTTCAATTCATGCTTTTTGATTCAACCATTAATCAAATTTAGCTTGGAGAAGGTATAATGCTTGACTTTACATGTTATAGATTGTTTGATTATGCAAATGATGATGTTCTTGTTGCCTAGATGGAATTGGATGATTGCTATGCATGTTAGGGTCATGCTAGCTTCAATTAGAACTTGGAAATTGAATGCTAGTAGCTAAATTGCTAATGAAATATATATATGGTTGCTGGAAATTTGAGAAATGTATATATAGTTGAAAACAATCTTGATTAAGGACTATTTTGATAGAGAAAATGTGTAAACATGTCAATTGGATATAGAACCCTGTTTTGATCATGTATCTAGATGAAATGAAGATTGAATTGAATAGATATGTTGCTGGAAAATGATTACACCTAACTGGACTAGTTAAATTAAGCAATGGACTGCCTAATTGGTAAATTGAATGTGCAATGTTGATCAAATAGATCAAATTGGGTTCAACATGATAATGCCCTATTTTAGGAACATGAAAATGAATTGAATTGTCATGTTAGATCCTTGCTTAGGTGAATTAAGAAGCTAGAAATTCAACCTAGTGTAATATGCCCAGAAGGCTCTGTTTTGGGCAGTAACTTTGAAAAATCACTATAAATAGTATAAAATGAATTTAAGGCTGAAAGTTTTATGGACAACACTTTGATATGTCTAAATTCATTAGGAGAAAAAATAACTGAATTCTGGGTTGTATATTGAAATGTAGAGAATAAACACTAGGGACAGTGCAAACTGTCCAGTGTAGAAAATTACCCTGTCTTTAAGTTAAAAACTGTATTAATTGGCTAAGAAATAAAATTCAAGCCTTATATGGTTATAAATACAATTTTATTATCTTTCCAATGGTGTAAACCAATTGAAATTCCATCGCATGGAATGAAAGTTATGCATGATTAAGTAATTGCACACTATTTTGTGGCAATTTGTAAATTGTCTTGTAAACAGTTTTAGGACATTGATTCTACCTATGTTTTACATGAACTAGAGTATAGATAAGTGTAGTGAATAATGTATATGAGCATGCTGCCAGATTTATGTATGTTATGTGTTTGAAACCATGCCTTGGTTGAATGATCATATGAACATTTTTGACATGTTTGTACTTGTAATATGATAGAACCAAGAGTAAACTTGGTGGAAGTTGATAGAGTGGAACATCCTAAAGCCAAGAACAAAGGAGTGTGGATCCAAGACTAGCTAAGCTTGGAGTATTCTGAGTGTAGTTATCTTTAGGGTTAGGACAAGGTCTTAACCAATGTATACTTGTTTACACTCTTGAAATGTTAAATGAATCTAATCATGGACTTGATCTATAAGGGAAGAATGATTAAAGTAATGCATGAAACTTGATCTCAACCTTGTATACATGTTTGATTCGATTGATAAGTATGTTGAATGGTAGCATTTGTGCTTGTATGCATCATGTGGCCTGTGATCAATGCTTAAAGAACTTGCTTGTAATGTTATCACACTTGATGAAATAAAACATGAAAACTACATGATATGTGAGCTATGGCTCAATGGACTAAGGGCCTAATATGAAATGAACTTTCTTGACATGATCTTGATCTTGAAACACTTGAATAAATGGTAAATCGAACAACCTTGGTAGCTAGTTGGACTAGGTAGAAGGGCATGCCTTAGAGTCTAGAGCTCATTGTGTTAGGGTGGACTACGGTCCAGGGCTAAGGCCCCTATTTGGCAACAGACGGAGGGTACATACCCTCCTAGAATGTCTGATTACTTGAGCTCGAAGCAAGCCACACAAGCATAGTTAAAGTATGGTTTCATATTTGTTTTGTATATCTCCTAGAATGGTGGCACTAGATTGTATATAGTTTATCATGTTCATGCATTTTGGTACTTGTATATAATGTCTTGATGGGCCTACTATGTTATGAACCTATGGTCAAGTATGTAATGAACTTAAGTTTCATGTAATGAATGGTGATTACTGCGCATATGATGATGGAATGAAATGATCTAATGTTTGAACTAGTTTCCCTTAGAACAATCGAATGCTTTGTTATTGTACTTGACTTGCTTGAATTAAAAGTAGGATGATTGAATTATACTTGCTTATATTCCAATCGAATGCCTTGTTTAATGTATATGTCTTGCTTGAAATGAAAGTTATGTGTTGATTGGTAAAGGTCGAATAGCCTAGTGTGTGTATAGATGTTTGCCGAATGGTTAGGCATAGAATAAGTCTTGAATGAAACTAGTTACATGTAAAATTGAATGAACAAATGCTCATGTTTAGGAATCTAAGTATGTAATGTTAAAATGTATACAAACTAAGGATGAATGAATTGAATGGAAGCATGTTACACATAGGGTCATTCGACTTATAAGGATAAAAGGAAGTAAAGTGTATTGATAATGTAGTAACCTATAAAGTAAGCTTGTAAGGAAAAATTTTAATGGCCTTGTTTCGAATGCCTTTGGTGATTTGAAGTCTAAATATGAGGTTACTTGTTTGATAAGTAAGTATGATTGGTTGCTTGCTTGTTCTTGTATTGCTTTTATTGCCTTGTTCATTTTCCTTGCTTGCCTATTAATGCTCCCGAGCCGGTTTGCTACTAGCCGGGGTAGGGGTGTTACACAACCTTTCTCTTACCTTGGCCGAATCTCTCTCAACCATCTAGGAAAAGAAAGCTGATAAGTGTTCAAAAGTACTATTTTTCTTACCCTTTTTACTCATATTACTGTTAGACTTAGGCTCATATTAGTTGCATAGTTAGTCATTCATGCATTAATCCATGTTTCCTTCAAACGTTGAACTTGATTACATAACTTGGTGATTTTTGTGGAAATAGATGCTGCTTTGGTGTGTTTTTGTGTGTGTATGTGCAGGATCACTTGCCAAAGCAATGCCGAGCTAGTTGCCAGGGCAGTGCATGAAGGAGACGTCGAGCTAGTTGCCATGGCATTTGTCGACAAAGACCAAAAGCAATATGGATGTCGAAATTCATGACTTTACAAGCCCAAGATGACATGGAGCAAGGCCCAAGCCCAAAGGAATTTGATTGCCATGCAGAGATTAAAGAAGAATTAAATTCCAAGAGGATAGGAGAAGTTCTAATAGGAATAAAATTATAATAAAGAATTATATTCTTTAAAGATAATTTAATTCCAACTCAAACTCCTCCTCAAAGAAGGACTTTGGCCTAGCCCTATAAATACCAAGGAGATTTCGACAAGATGAATAGAGAGAGCAAGAGGGAAATTTCGGCAAGTCCAAGTAGGGCAAGAGGAGAGAATTTTCGACAAGCATCAAGGGCAAGGAGGATTTCGACAAGCCTCTTCCTTCATCTTTGTTCGATTGGGTTCATGCTAGGGATTAATTATCTTGTGTTTCTTTGGAACCTAGCCATGAACTAAATTTACTTGGCTATGGTTATTGTGTTTTGTGGTTGTGAGAAACTATTGGTTTTTGTTTAGGTAATAAGAGTTTGCACTTTTCTATTTCAAGGTTTATTCATTCTTGGTTCCTATTATTGCTTTGCAGTGAATTGGGAGAGGATCTCGTGATTTCATCCATTTATCTAATATCGGGAGAGTTAGATTCAAGAAACGAATGAATATGATCTTTATGCAATCCAATGATGGTGAAGATTAATCCGGCTTAGGAATAAGTTAAGGATTTCAACGGCTAAGAAGGAGCGCAAGATTGGTTGTTGTTCACCCTTGATTCACGCAGGATGTATTATCAAGGCATGCACAAGTAGCTAGAGTTTCGACTTAGGGATAAGAAGAAACCATTGAAGAACGCTCCCCGAACCTTGAAGTTGCTGCCCGATCGCCCAAGTAGTTGCCCAACTAGTCGCCCAAGCAACCATCAATTAGTTGCCAAGGCAACCCGTTGTGCAAGTAAGTCGCCACGGCAACTGAGTTGCCCATGCACTCTTTTACCAAGACAATCCAATCGGCTATCACACCTCAACTCACGATAACCTAGCCTATCTCTCTCATTCGAATTCATCTTTTCTTTTACTTAATTGCTTTCTAAATTAGTTATTAGTTAAAACTTCTATAATCCTTCACTTGTGTTTTTACTTTTTACAGTGCAAGAAGACTAGATTCTTGAAGTGGCACCAATCCCTGTGGAGACGATATCTTTTATACTATAACTTGCAACGTGTATACTTGCACAATTGCGTAGCACTTATTACGCGCAACAAGTTTTTGGCGCCGTTGCCGGGGATTGGCAATAGCGACTTTGTTTTTATTTTCTTGCACATTCTTTTTATTTTTCTTGTTTAAAATTCAAAGGGCTAACAAACATTGGTTTTGCATTGGTATATGACCAGGCGAGACCGACTTCACTGAATATCCCTTTGATCCGTAAATCGAACGAACCTTACAAAGACTTAGACGAAGGATAAGAGAAGCAATGGCAAATCAAGACGGCAATATTAATCAAGATGTTCGGCGGGGAGGAGTGATTCTTGCACGAAACAGAACGATTCGAGACTATCTTGAAGAAGATCTTGATGGACTCAACCCAGGAGTTGTCACACCGAAATTGAAGCCGACCACTTTGAGTTGAAACCGGTAATGTTTAATATGATCAACACAATAGGTCAATTTGGCGGCTCAACAAGCGAAGATGCACGACAACATCTGAAATCTTTCCTCGAGATTTGCAACTCGTTCAAGATACACGAGTCACCCCGATGTCTTACGATTAAGATTATTCCCTATTCCTTTGAGGATAGGCGAAAGCATGGCTAAATAGCATTCTGCGGATCCATAGCATCTGATCTTTGTCGTGATTTCCTTGCTAGATTTAATCCTACAAATTTAATCGATAAGCTTCAGAACGACATTACTTCTTTTCGGGCAGCGGATGATGAATCCATGTACGAGGCTTGGGAGCGATATAGAGAACTTCTACACAAATGTCCTCT